>CP126890.1:204527500-206927500 GCA_030440675.1 Furcifer pardalis
GCGGCTGAAATCCACGCGATGTTACTGCTCTGAGTCCTACCTGTGGCACATGTGCCATAGGTTTGCCACTACTGGATTAATGTGTGGCCACTACACATGCCACCTACCATCCATAATCGGAACAAGCTCCATTCCTTTTAACTATTACTGTTTTAAGGATTCACAGGAAATACCTGACCCCCTAAACATCAACTACAACAATTTTAGATTCAGCCCAGACTCTGATGTGATTCGAATGGGTGACCTGAATATAAACTTTGGTACCTTTAGTAGCTTGGTTAGTCAAAGAAGAGTAATTCTTGTTCTTTTTTATTCAAATGATCAATATGGTTCTGGTTATGGAAAGTGGTTAGACACATAAACAGGAAATCTATATACAGGTACAGTATACATTTTTGTAGAAATCTGTTATACTAAACTTAAATGATATGCTGTGTAACCTCTTTAAATTTGAGCCCGGAACACAGTATCACATCAGAAGTGTGAGAGTTTTGATGGTGATTTACCTCTTTAATGTGTAGGATAGTACCATTGGGGGGACGAACAAATGATGGTCGATTATCATTGATGTCAATGACATCCACTTGGAGCATAGTAGTCCCCCAGAGGGGTGGTCTTCCTTTGTCTGTGGCCACCACCGTCAGATTGAACCTCTCATAAGACTGCAGACGTCTACGTGTTGTTATAAGCCCGGAGTCTTTGTGAATTTTGAAAGCATCTAAGCAAGGGACAGACATATTTCTTTCACTAAACTGTATAAATGATTTTCACTACAAAAGCAGTTTTGTAGTTTATTGCACAGTAAAAAATGAGTAACAGGCTGGAAAACAGTAGTGAAACAATGAAAAGGGGATTTTTTTTTATGCCTGCAGCGTATACTATAAATTTATTCACATCCAGCTAGAACTGCACAGTTATCCATCATCTCAATATAGAAAATCTGACCAACATGAAGCTTAGTAGCAATTGTTTGTAGAGTAAACGACTGCTTTCTATATTAGTTCTCTAAAGTGCTGATGTTTTATTTCTGTTACCCCACTTGGCATGTAACCCACAACTCGATTGTTTCATCTCTGGTTGTTACTATCACACTTAAAAGTGAGTAGCTTCTCCTCCATATTGCCTAATAAACTGGAGTTTCAATCATTTGCTATATTCAGTTTGGCTTCATTCAGCAGCCCAAAACAAATGAACAAACAAATGAAGAAACATACATGGCTGGGGCAAAATTGTCCTGGCAAATCTGTATTTTGCCACTGAACATTTTTCTCCTCTTGCCAATATATTGTGTGAGACAAAAACAACAAGAAATGTGATGATTTTTGGTGAACCAAATAATCAAGAAGCTACACTGACATTTTCTCCCTGTCAGAAAGTTCAGGTAAGTTGATAGGAAATATTAGTAGACTCAGGAAACTATAAGCTGTGAAAATGCAAGCTCTAACTTTCAGTGCAGCTCTAAGCCTAATAAATATCAAAAGCAAACTGAGAAGGGGGCGGCAGAGGATGAGATGGCTAGACGACATTGTTGATGCAGTGGGCATAGATCTGGGTGGTGGGGGCTACATTTGATGGCAGATGACAGGAACCTGGTGTGCAATGGTCCATGGGGTCACAAAGGGTCAGACTCAACTGTGCAATACAGTAACAACAGCAGCAGCAACAACAAAAGCAACACTGACCCTGCTGCTAAGCTTCAATGTGCTGAAATATTCTTGGGCTTAGAAAACATCAAAAGATCTCACTCAATACAAGCCTTTGTTTTACAGAATCCATAAGAGTGAGTGTTAGTGAGTTTTAATGGAGCAACATACCTACACCAGGTCCTTCTATGTTGTATGTCACCACTCCATTGTCTCCTTCATCAAGGTCAGTGGCAGTCATAATGATGACAGATGTCCCTGCTGGTTCATTTTCATATACACTGGTGGTATGCTGCTTTTTGGCAAACTGAGGGCGGCAGTCATTGATGTCCAGGACTGTAATCAATACCTGAAATCAAAACAAGTCAATGCTCATTGGGTCTGCTTTTAGCAGTGTTTTTTTCTGGTGTCGTACTAAGGAGGTTTATGTGAAAGTAACCAAAGAATTGTTGGTTTTGTGTAAAGCTGATGTTGGTGCATGGATTTATCTTTGTCAGTGAGATCCCATGTTTTAGAGCAGATTCCCTTCCCTACTCTCATGGTCTCATAATCTCCAGTGAAAAATTACATTCTAGACTTTGTCCTCTGTTTAGAAAAAAGTTCCAAACTGAGGAAAGTAATTTTAAAGTGTCAAATTTCAGTAACAAATTAATGACTCTCAGTGGTGGGCATCAGCAGGTCCGTCCCAGTTCACCAGAACCAGTAGCAGAAATTCTGGCTGGCCCCACCCATCCATGTTTTAAAATTAAGTACTGTAGTCCTAATTTGGGTGCAATGCAGGTCTTTCCCCCTGGCCAAGCCCACCATACCATGCCCACAGTGTGGTAGTAAATTTTTTGGGAGCCCACCACTGATGATGCTAATTCAACAACCTATATGGTTTGAATTTTAAATGGTAACAGCAACTAAATAATTTCTGCATTCCTTTTGTTGAATATGAACAAATTAATTTTCAAACCTGGTGTTTAAATTTATTTTCTTTCACTGCTATGGTTTTCCTTACAGGTCTCTCCCTTACATGCAGTTTATACATTGCCATGTTACTAGAGCTGCATATAGAGCAACATGTGCAATGCTCCCATAAATTGAGAAGTAGATCTTTGTTTCTGGCAATACTATCTTTCTACCTCTTCTCAAGTCCCAGACTAGTCTTTTCAAGTCCCAGACTAGTCTTTTCATTTCCTTGTACTGTCATAATCTTTGTGTTTCTTTTAGATGCACTATTATCCTCCTCTCTCTTTTACACATTCATGGTTAATTCTAATGCCGCTTTCCTCTGCCTTGTACATCTATAGCATTAGTAACACTATGTTCTTTCATCCCATTTCCACTTTTGAATCCCTACTTGGCCAGGGAAACTCATTATAGGAGTAGTAAACTATCATCATTATCATCATTTGCAATCAAATCAATTCCAATTTATAATCACTACAAATAGTTTACCATACCCTTCATACAGGCTGGCTCTACTCGTAGGAGGAACAGTGGAGAATGGGACTCAAACTCTGGCTCCACAGTAAAATACCACCCTGAAAAATTTACTAGATCATTATAAGTTGGCCGGGGGGGGGGGATGTACGTGCAAAAACCCTCCTGAGCTAACAGCCCCCCCAACCCACCCAGTGATGCCAATGTTATACAGTATATGTGAGTGTGTCATTTGTTGCCCCGCCTGAAATTTTTTGCCCCTCCTGAAATTTTTTTCACACACACCCGTCCCAAATCTGGACTCCTGGCTGTGGACCTGTAAGTTGGATGTGACTAGACAGCACATGGAAATAGATGGCAGCTACCATTTTTGGTGTTTAAAAAGATGTAATAAATGTGGGTTCACCTGCACAGAGTTCTCTCGGCGATTACTAGAAATGTCGCCTGGATTGTCTCTGGCTACAGCAGTCAATGTATAGTGATCTTTTTTCTCCCGGTTCAGAGTTGACAGAATGTAGATATCCCCCTAGAACACATAATGACCTTTGAAAAGTTACTGGATTCATTCATAAGAACTGGTGACACTACTGCACACATAATTAAAGCAAAGGAATTGGAAGCCTGAACTGTCATTTCTGTTCCCGACAGTGTCAAAGATGACAGAATACAATGCTTTTCTGCCTTCACATATGGATTGTTTACACTTATTTACAGCTTAGTTACTGTTTACAATGTTCCTTTTTGTGTAATTTAAAAAAACAACCCTTAGTACACTTAATTGGTTGAGGAAGTCTTCGCTAGGACCAAGTACTTCCTAGTTCCTGACCACCAATTAACCTGGAAGGAAGCCAGGAAGTTCTTTGTCCAAATGAAGACTTTCCAAAGCTAGGAAGTTAATCAGGATAAAAAAGCATGAAAAACCAAACATAATTTTACATAAATGTTGAAAACAACAGTAAACTGTTAAATATATTTAGACACGATTCCATCGTTTAAAAAGTTCTTCACATTATAAATGCAACTGGCTCAAAGCAATGCTGCTGTATTTTGTGACAACACTTTTTTCTGTGGCTTCCATTCAGAGTTTGTGTATGTGAGCATATAGGCCTAACTAAAATCACCCATCTCTGTTTTGCCTGATCATGGGAATGCAATGATGGGGAATCACATAATAGCTTTGTTTATTCAGAGCCCTGTAGTTCTAATCCAAGACTGCTGAAGGAATGTGGCCTTCACTCTGCAGAACATCTTTTTGCATTATGTATGCTAAACTGTTCAAGAGCTGAAAGCTGCACTGCAGAGTGCACTCCTGTCTCTTGCCCAGCTCCCGCCAACCCAACAGTTTGAAAGCAAGAAATTGGAAGTAGATAAGTAGGTGCTGCTTCAGTGTGAAAGGTAACAGCATTCCATGTGCTCTGGTGTCTAGTCATGCCTGCCTCATGACCATGGACATGACTGCAGATGCAGACAGCGCTGGCTCTTTGGCTGCAAATGGAGATGAGCACCACACCCTAGATTCAGATACGACTGGCTTTTGAGAAAAGGCAGCCTTTACCTTTACTTCTTCTTCCCTTCTCCCGCCACTTCCATCATAAGCAGCAGCTCTCAAGCAAATTCAAGAGTTTCTGTGCTATCCTTTAAGTGTAGTTGGTTGCTTAACAGTCTGGAATTCTGACACAAGCTGGCAACTGATAGAGCAAGGGAAGATCATTTGGGAGGGCCAGCAGCCAATTTGGGGGGGGGGGGACTACATGCTCTCTTTGTTGATACATGCCTCCCTGTCACTGGTTTAACAAAAGATATATTAAAAAGCTAGTGCCACTTGAAGAAGGCATCTCTTCCCCAAGTACTGCTCTAAGGAAGAAATGGGATACCTGGAAGATTTGATGTGGGTGATACCTCGTGTTAGTGATGAAACACAGTCATTTTGCCATTGCACAAATTTGGGAGTAACTCATGGACTGCAAAAATGATGGCCACAATGACTATTTGTAGGGTATAAACTTCACGTTGCCCATCACTGAAGATGAGCTACCCCAAGACTGGCTTGCTAGCTTGGCTTATTACCGTGTTGGGATTAATCCCAAACTTCCCCTCTCCATCACCCAGGCTGTATTGAATTTGGGAGAAGCGTTCAGAATCAGCATCTGTGGCTTGGACTCTCAGAATTACAGTGCCCAGTGGGACATCTTCAAAGACAGATTTCTGTAAACAAGAAAATGAATGAAATCAGAAACTCATGGTCATATCATTCTGAAGTGGTATCGGACAACAGCAACAACAATTCCACTTATATACCGCCCCATAGCACTTAGTGCACTCTCTGAGTAGTCCACAAGGTAATTAGCATTTTACCCCCAACATGCTGGGTACTCATTTTACCCACCTCAGAAGGATGGAAGGACAGATATGCATACTATCAGTTGTGATGCTCATTTACCATATACCATATACCATTAATCTTCACTAATGAATTATTGAATGATAGTATGATAAAATAGCATATGTCAACATCTGAGCTATTATTCACGTAATATATTAATGACTGAAATTTACTTTCATGAGGGTTTTGCATTCAGGCAGAAGAAATTAAAGTCATAACTACAGAAGAGATCCACACATTCAGTGGACCATAGGTTGTATATAAACCAGCAGTGCAATGCTGTTACTTAAAAATCCCTTGGCCACAGGATGCACCAGGAGATTTGATTAAATAATCCCCAAGATCTCTTATAATTCTGTGATTCTTAGATATGTTGATAGCAACTAGGTAGGCATGCTCTGGAAAGGATTACACAGACATGTGCAGGATAGCTAAAGTTAAGCCTGTCATTCCCCGACCCCCACCGTATGTTTTGTTTCTTCTACTCACCTGGTAGGAAGCTTGGGTGAAGATGGGGTTGTTGTCATTGATATCCACAATTTCTAAATATACTGGTATCTCCGCTGATCTCCGTGGAGTCCCATTATCTGAGGCTCGAACAGTGAAATTCAGCCAATGTACTTCCTCATAGTCCACTGTCCGGTTGGAAACTACTTTTCCTAAAAGAAAACAGGCAGACATTAAGACTGGCATCGTCTGATGCTTCTGCTAGTTATTCTTCCACTTTTTCTACAGGCCTCTGGTAAATAATTCTGAATGTGCATCAGTATAAAAAGAGAAAAAAGGAAGAAAAGAAATATGCCCTCCTATTTTAAGAATGCATTATTAATCATTAAAGGAAATTATTAAAGAGAGATGTAAATAGCAGCAGAATTAATTACTCTAATCACTGTTTTTTATACCAGGAGGCGGCTAGTAAAGGTTTCCCTTGTTCAAAAGTCAGCCGTATCCGTATTTAGGGTACAGTGCTCATCTCTGTTTCAAAGCCGAAGAGCTAGCACTGTCTACTTCTGCAGACGTTTCTGTGGTCATGTGGCAAACATGACTAGACACTGGAGCGCACGGAACGCTGTCACCTCCCCACCGAAGTAGTCCCTATTTATCTACTTGCAATTTCTTGCTTTCGAAATGCTAGTCTACTTCATGCCTTAATGTCATCTTTCTACAATATGCTAGTCCCACACCCCTGACACACTCTTTCTCAATCTTCTCTTCCCAGTTGCCCTCTAACCCTGAGTCCCAACATCTGCATTTCAGTTATTCTCATACATATATGCACACGCCAAGACCATATTTTCTCCTCCCATTCTTTCAGGTAATTTCCAGCCATCTGCAAACATGCATTCTTTTATCAGTCCCTCCACAAATACCATAGGAATTATCATACAAATATTCTTGCTACAAAACCATGTTTTGCTATATCATATCTTATGTTAGGTAGGATTTTGTTTTTAAACTAGATTGTGAATAAGTCATGTGAAGTTGTAGAGCCCCGAGAAGGAGAGAAAAGGCTTCATAACAATGCATCTTACTGGAATAGGTGGTCAGATGATAGGAGAAGGTGGAGTTTTATTAAAACGGAATATGGAGCAATTGGTGCTCAGAACTATCTAGCCTTCATTGGGGGAATATATCTTTCAGATGTTGCTGGAAATGCAGCGCAAAATAAATTCAATCAATCTTTGTTACAGTCCAAAACCAGCATAGTACAACAAAAAGAACAGAAGTTAAAATGAGGGTACTCTAAATGTATCAAGAGACAGAAGTTAAAATGAGGGTACTTAAAATATAGTTTAAAAAGGAGCCTTTCTGCTCAGAGTTAAAGAGTAATAAAATTAGTACTTAAGATCAATAATGTTACAACTATTACTAAGCCTATGATGTAGTGCTAGTAGTTTATTTAGCTGAAGGACCTGCTAGGATTGTTCTTCTGAACTTACATGCTGTGGTGCAAAACCTGGCAGTATTGTGGGTGAAGGTGGGGTTTTCCTCAGATAGCAGCCTGTGGATGCATGTGCTGTTTGACTGACCAAATTGATATATCAATTTCCAGTGAAGAATAACATCCTTTTCCCTTTGCAGCAAAATACTTCTCTGGTTAAGAACAGGGGTTCTTCATGTCATCTCACCTACCTGCCGAGATATCTTCAAGCTGGACATATCCCTCAGGCGAAAGGTTTAGTAACTCATAGGTGATCTGCCCATTAGCACCTTTATCTGGATCTACAGCAGACACAGATATCAGGGTAGTCCCTGCAGTGGCTCCTTCCAGAATCTTCTCCGTGAAAAGTCTTGCCCCAAAAGGACGGAAACGAGGGGCATTGTCATTGACATCCAACACGTTGACTGTCAACTTCGCTGTGAGTGATGGAGAATAGGACAGAGAAATGGGAGAAAATAAAAAGTAAAAATGAAAATTCTCTATACTGTATTCACCTGTCTGCCTCCTCAACTTTTGCCAGCTCATCACTAGATGAGAAGCAGCCTTACCATTTGGCACACTAACTGAGCGTTCGACCACATCACTGGCATTGTCATAGACAGAGACTGTGACTTCGTAGGTTGCTACCAGTTCTCGGTTGAGGGGAGATTTAACTTTCACAGCTCCTGAAAAGCAGAATAGGAAGAAGAGACATTCCAAGTTAAACAGAACAACCAAAAGGAGACAGCTTCTACAGGCTGCTAAAATACATAAAAGGTTTTTTTAAAATCCCATTATCATCTTCATGGATCTTCTCCTGAGTAAAGCTAGCTAGCAGTGCTGTCTAGAAAGCAACAAATGATAAATCATTCCTTTAAATCAGTGGTTCCCACTATGGGCCTCATATCCCACATAGGGATTTCAATTCCCAGAAACCTAAGTCAGTACATTGGCTGATCAGTGCTTTGGGGAATTGACTTAGGCTTCTGGGAATTGAAGTCCAAAAACCAAAGGTTGGGAACCACTTCCTTAAATCAATCTATTCTTACTGTGTACCATATATATATAAAATATATATTTCTTTATTCCCAAAAAAAGTTTGCTTATGAACAACATTTTTTTTCATCCAACAGCATACTAAATTTATTCAACAATGAATAGTATTTTGTGGGGGCAAATGTGTGACTTTAAGCTAAGTGGATTCCTCAATGGACAGCTGTGGTGTGACAGCTAATACAGGGTTCCTGATTATTATTATTTTAAAAAACAACCCTAAATACTATAATGCTAAGCACGCATAAAAGGAAGTAAGTCCAACCGCAAATGATGGAATGTGTTTCTGAATAACTTGTGTAAGGATGCAGCATTAAACTGGTTCCAGTGTTCAGCTAAGGCCTACATGCATTTCATAAATTAACTGAAGCACATATTTCAAAACTCTCTGACATTTGTGAGCTCATTTTAGAACATGATGAACAACTTTTGTTAGGTCATTGCACTTCTACAAAACCACAGGATTGTGATCATGCTGCATGGCGCAGTGGCTTGTGGCTGGGTAGAATTGAGTTCAAATCTTGGAGCTCTCTAGAACAGACTACTTCTCAGAGTAGTCCAAGTTGCAAGGTTGTGGTTAAAATAAGAAAAGGTCATACTATTCCTAGAAGAGAACTTTGAAAAATGATGGATTAAAACATGATTGATTGCAAAAGCAGATAACTGCAGATAAAACCTTAGCACCATCGGACAGGATACAGACGACATCTCAGTTACACTGATTTCATAACCCCACTGTTGTCTCCCTATGTACCAAAATGCAAGACAAATAGTCACTTACCCTAAAAATTCTTGCCCCTCCCATTCCCTAGCAGCTAGGTGCTTTTGAGGAGCTGTCAGCATTCAGTCTGGGAAGGCTAGAACACAGTGTATGGTAGGCTTGTGTGTTTCAGCTGCTGATTACCAGTAAAACACAATTTTGGCACTTAAACCAGGGTAGATGAGAATGAGAATGGAGATGGAGAAAGTGACTGAGACTGAAAGAAGACACTGAGTACACATAGAGGAAACACAGAAATCAAACCTGCAGGTCTGAGAGCCATAAGGAAAACAAGAAGATTACAGTTAGTTAGCTGGAGCAAGTAACCATCATACAAGTGCACAGTAAAACACAGGGAACGCAAGGAAGAGTACGAAATGACAGCTCAGGCAAAGAAAGAGAGAGGAGATAAAGGCAGTGTGAAAAAAAGAACGGAAATAAGAAAAAATATTTGTTGTATTGTTAAATATTTTGTCTTTTTAAAGGGGGTAGTGATCTTTAAATGTCTGATCCTTTCAGGTCTAGCTGCAGGTCCTTTCAGGTCTAGCTCCATAAGTCAGTTTCAACTTATGGAAATTCTTGCCTGAGTGTCTCAGCCTGAGTGTCTCAGCCAAGAGTTCTAAAGCTTTTAAAACTAGGGGCCGGGTCACGCTCCCTCAGATAGCTTCAGGGGCTGGACGGCCATTTTGCCCTTCCTCCACCACATGACACTTCCTGGTGTGGTGGAGATGGTGGAGGGCCACATGAGATGGTGCCAGGGCCCCACATCTGGCCCATGGGCTGCAGGTTAAGAATCCCTGGTCTCAGGTGGTTCACCAATTCCTTCTTCTGGTGGTGTAGAAGGTCTAAGAAACCACATTTGATAAGACAATTATTGCAAATGTTATTTTGGACCAATAATATTTATTGTCAGTGCTAAAAGAGTAGATAACACTATTCCACCACCACCACCACCCATCTACTGTTTATGATTCTTTTCTTCATAAACTGTGCAGGTTGCTAACTTATACACTACAGTGGTTTAGCATCTTATTTCATCTCCAACTTCTGTACCTGTTCTGAAGTCCACTGCGAAAGCTTCCTGTTGTTCTGGCACTAGAGCATCGGTGTCATCTTTGGCCACGATTTCAATGATGTAATATTCCAGCCGAGGATTGAGATCTCTGTCTATTGCTGCCACCTCAGCCACAACTGTACCTACAGCGGCTGATTCAGGCACACTGACTGTCTGGATGGGATTGAGGAACTCGGGTTGAGAGTCATTGATGTCATCAAGTAGGATGTTCACAGTGGTTGTGCCTGAGAGAGGTGGTGTACCTTGATCCACAGCAATCACGGTCAGGCGGTAATTGTCCTTTTCTTCTCTGTCGATGGTGGTGTTAGCCACACTGATCAACCCTGTGTTGGCGTTGATCAAAAACTTATCTTGAGCTCCACTTTCGATCCGATAGTTCAGCTGTTGGTTAAGGCCACTGTCCAGGTCAGTTGCCATTACCTGAAGGACAGAAAAACCTAGGGGGAAACCCAGACTTTCACATTAGAAGACTTTAAGTCACCCAGATCATTAGAACAAAAGAACTGCCATTTAGGATGTATCCAACAGATTGTTTTGGATGTATCCAACAGGTATTCCCAGTGGTAATGTATGGTTGTGAGAACTGGACTATAAAGAAAGCAGAACGCAGAAGAATAGATGCCTCTGAAATGTGGTATTGGAGGAGAGTCTTGAGAGTCCCCTGGACAGCAAGGAGAACAAATAGGTCAATCTTAGAAGAAATCAACCCTGACTGCTCTTTGGAAGGTCAAATAGTGATCAAATAGTGAAGGTCAAATAGTGAAGATAAAGTTAAAGTACTTTGGACATCAAATGAGAAGAGAGGATTCACTTGAGAAAAGTTTGATGCTGGGAAAGGTCGAGGGCAAAAGAAGAAGGGGGCGGCAGAAAATGAGATGGCTTAGATAGTATTGTTGTTAACACAATGGTCATTGAGTTGGGTGGGTTGAGGAGGATGGTGGAGGATAGGGGTGCCTGGCATAAGATTATAGTGGGCTGCTTGAAGGTTTACAGGAAGGTTCATAAAGGAATAAAGAAAGGCCATACATGTGGCTGCCTGACAACTGTCTCGTTACTATGCTAGGAATGACTGACATATTTTGAAAACATAAGAAGCAAAAAGCTAAGTAATGGTTGCCAAATGAACAAATATCCATGAAATAAAAGTATTTTCTCTTCCTTATTTGTGAAATGAGAAAGGAAAGAAGAAAAACAATAGATTCTAGCTAGTGAAGATCTTAAATTGTGGTCTACATTGTTATGGGTTTGGGGTTGAGATGAATGAGGTTTTATAAGCCCCTTATAACTTTCTATTGTTGACAACCAAGAGATTCAGAATATCTTCCAATTTTACAGCTTTTGATTCTAAGGCTTAAATAAACAGAATTATTAAAGTAGAAATGTAGGAGACCAAACTCTCATAAGGACTGACCAGATACTTGATAATCTAATTCTGTGGACCAGAAAGGTATTGGTCACAGGGTTTTAGCCTCTGAATCCAGGTGATAAAACCAGGCTAATCTTGTCTTTTCGTATAATAGGAAGATAGTCTGTGTGGATCTCACAAGAGAGGAAGCAAGTGAATTTTGCTCTCTTGTAGGGATTCTTACTGAATTGTGTTCCCCCAGATTCTTGATGGGCATCAGAAATCTGTTGAAACATTAATGTTGTGGACACAAATCTTATGGTCTTTTCTTAACTCAGACAAAGCTTTACTTCAGAACTTTGTTCCCAGAATACAAGTGGGGAAAAAACATATTTGCTGCTCTGTCCATAAACAGTCAAATACAGTAGTGAAAATTGTTGCAGATGAGTCTCTTTATATCTGATTGCTCCTTAACTCCTCATATTTTACATTTTCAGTGTTTTGGTTCTTCAGGGATAATTTTTGGGGGTTCCTAAACTCCCAAAACCTATCCTCACATTCCATTGCCTCTTTGCCTTAGCTTCCATTCTGACCTGGAGGACTGTTTTCCATCAGCCGAGTGGTCAACACAGGTGGGTGAAAGGTTGGTCTGTTGTCATTCTCATCCAGAATGGTCACTGTTAGGGTAGCAGTGCTGTTCAGTTTGCCAATATCCATTGCAACAAGCAGAAATTCCAGTGCTGGGTTTGAGAAGGCTTCTGCATCGATCAGTTGCCCTGGCTTTACCAAAATGATACCTGGAGAGGATGAATAATCACCAGTTAAGATGTCAGCCAACTGGAGATGGGAGCACTCAAATGCTACTCAAGTTCTAACAGATATGCTTCACAAAATAAAAGCTTCAGTAAATTATACTCCTCTGCAGTTATGACACCAAACTGCAGAGGGAAAAGAAGGCTTGGATACTCTCTCTATCTGTATCTTTTCAACTGTGTTTTACCTTATGCCTCTGTTAAGCCCATCATGTTCACCATGGTATGATGGCAACCACAACATAAAATATATGCAAGCTATTCCAACAAAATTGTATAATTATTGCTGGATGACTTAAACCCTTGTATTTCCGTAAGGCTCTTTTATAAAGAAATTTCATCCATTGTACTGAACTCAAAAATAGTGAGTTTGCTATATAAAATCTAATGTGGCATTCAGCATGTTTATCCAGTGTATGGATTTTAAAAGTGTATACCACTGAGAAGTAATTTTAGCCATGTCTCTTAGTATTTTACTCCCAGCAACTGCCTAACTAAATGAGCAAAAATCTCACAAGAGCTGCCAGCTGCCAGAAAGTACAATTTTTATATCGCTGGTGGGCTATGGAACCGTATCCTGCATAAAATCTTCTCTCTACATCCAGAACTAATACGTCAAGTGGAAGGTTTTAGCTTAAAGTTAAGCATCTTGGATCACCCGAAGAGGCGGGTTTAAAGGCCTCTAAGGTACATTCATTCATTATTGTAAGCATAAAGCTTTCAGATGCATTGGTCCTAGGAGAATGAAAACTGCCTCAAGTTATCTTGTGAACAAAAATAAGATACTGTACTGAATTCTAACACATGTTTTAAAAATTAAGTTCAGAGATCCTGCATAGAAATTCTCCCATTTTTAAACCAGAAACCATACTAGTCTATTGTAATACAAAGTTAGTGATTCATGAAGGATATGAAGAGAGTAAGGTAAGAGTAATTAGTGCTACTTAAAAAAAAATCTTTATTAGATATAGAAAATCAAGTGTAAACCAATTTATAACTTGTGTACATTTACCTATGAAACACCTTAGACCAGTGTTCCCTCAACCTTTGGTTTTTGGACTTCAATTCCCAGAAGCCTAAGTCAATTCCCCAAAGCACTGATCAAGCAATGTACTGACTTAGGCTTCTGGGAATTGAAGTTCTCCTGTGGAAACCACATGTTGGAAGCCACTGCCTTATACCCTGTCACCGTGATGGCAAACCTTGGCACTCCAGATGTTCTTGGACTTCAATTCCCAGAAGCCCAAGCCCCCATGACATGAATCCACACGAATGGGTTTACTGCGATTCATCTGCCAGTGCCACCCTCATTCCTCCTGGAAGTGGGAGGAAAACACTTCTGGTGGGAGGAACCACGTTACTGGCGTGTGGCATGAAAAGTTTGGAAACCCCATGCACTAGCCTTTCCCAAGCATTTGCCAATCAGCTGAAGAACCCCTTCCCCATTTCCTTCTCCATTTTTACAAAGCAGTCTGCATCTTGCGATTTTATATAGCTAATCTCTTCTTCAGCTTTCACTTCTTTCTCATCATTTCCAACAAGCATTCTTCCTCAACCATCCGTTTTCCTTTTTAAAAAAAATCCCTGTTTCTTTTTGCCTTCTGCTTTCAGCTTGCTCTCACAGAAAAGATCCCATCATCTTCCTGCCCAGACCAGGGCATCGTACCAGAGATGCTGTCTCCTCATGAAGGATTTCTAGCTTTCTTACCTGTTTCGTTGTTGATGACAAAGAGGTCGGCTGCTGTCCCAAGTAACTGGTATGCCACCACTGCATTGGTACCCTGGTCATTGTCCAAAGCTAGAACTGGCCCATTTAGGACTGTGATGGGAGTTCCTGAATTGAACATTAAAGCTTCAGTAACAGGGATACCATCAACAGATTAACCTCCTTCCCTCCCAGCAAATGACTGAGTGATCAACAATGAAAAATGATAGAGTGAAACAAGGTGAAGGCCTATGAGACATGAAACAACAGAGGAATGTTTGGTGCAACCTTGGCAGACTGAATCAAGACGGCCTTGAGAGAAGCCTTACAGCCCTGCTAAAACAAAACATAACACATTCATCAGGCATATTGAAATGAAAGTTAGTATTTCAACTGGAACGTTTGCTCTTAGCCAGTTCCCAAAACAACACATTATAACCAAAGTGGCAGGCAAGGACAAACTGTAGCTTACTGAAGTGTAAATATGTTTGAAGTGACCAAAAAATAATTCAGAACTCTATTGAAAACCATGTATTATTTCACACAGGATGGAGAGGTGTGTTTCTGTGCAATTTGTAAGTGGATGAAATCATGTTTTGGGTCCCCATCTCCACCCCAAACCATTATCTGGATGAGGGTCTAGGAGGTGGAAAGACTTTTACTTGCATAATCCATCTTACTCTCTCCTCTCACATACTTGGTTTGGTAGATTATTATCTAATTTAAACAAATCACAGACATTACGCCAAACAGAAAACCATGATTTGAGTACTCATTTCAAATCAGGATCACAGCCTTGCTTAGTCAGAAGTATTAGAAAACAGTGGTGTGATCAAGCTAGAAAAGAAATCGATTAAGTTGTACAGTACATGCAAAGAGAAGATAGTCTCCCTTGCTCGAAAGTTAGTCGTGTCTGACTCTAGAGGGCAGTGCTCATCTCCGTGTACAGCCAAACAGACAGCACTGTCTTTCCCAATCATTTCCATGGCTATGTAGATGTTGGAGAGCACAGAACCCTATAACCTTTCCTGCCAAAACAGTACCTATTTATCTACTTGCAATTTTTTGCTTTTCAACTGCTAAATTGGCAGAATAAAAAACAGGCATTCATTCTGTCATGCAGCACTTGGATTTCGATCAGCTGACCTTCCAAGCTTCTAGTCATCAAGGTCAACATCATAGCCACTAAGCCACCATGACCCTGAAGAGAGGATGGGATACGCTTGTTTCTGTCATTTCCTCATTCCCATGGTATGGAGCATAAAAAAATGTGAATACAGTACATCATTGTGTAAGGAAGAGGAATGAATACTATGTACTATCTCAGGACAGACAAAGACATCAGAGATAATTTTTTGACTAGAGAAGGAACATCATTACCTAATGAAAGTGTCTATTACAACAGTGAATTGATCTTTAAGGCCTGGATCCCTATGAAATTTGATTTTACAAACTCCCTAAAGTACAGTGGAACCTCGCTTAACACAAAAATTGCATAACAAAAGGAAATCCATAGAAAATAATGGCTCAGTTAATAATTTATTTTGGAACAGATTAATTGGTTTTCAATGCATTCTTATGGGAAACTGCATTTTGGTTAACAAATTTTGTTTCGATGCATTCCAGTGGGAAATTGCATTCAATGCATTCCTATGGGAAATTTGCTTTACAATTTTTTTTGTAGTACAAAAGGTCCTAGAGAACACATTAAATTTGTTAAGTGAGGGTCCACTGTATCTCTCTTCAATACTGACTTGTTTTCAGCTCTAGATATTGCCTACTTCTAATGCTTCATACTAACGAAACTTCACAATTACAGAAGGATTTCCATTCCTACTATTCTAATTCAAGCAAGGGAATTAGAAGGTTACACTAATATAACATATAACTATGGCTAAAGCCAGTTTATGATCATAAAAATCCAGAAGCATAGCGTGCCTTGGCGGGGCCCCGTATAAAAATTTGTTTGGGGGCCCTTAGGAAGGGTAAAGATTTCTCACAAAAGAAAAAAAATGCATAAAATTAAAAGAAATATTTATTCATCATAATTATCTATCAATAAACACTGCTCTCCGTCCGTGGTTTATCATCGTATCGTATGTACATCGATTATTGTGGGATTCCCCAGTTGAAGTAAATGACTTAAATGGGGAAATCCTGCAGCCCGCGATAACCGATGTAGGGTGTTGCCAACTTTTGAACGCACGCTTTACGCGGGAAAAAAAGAAATTGCTTTTTTTGACTTTTGTCATTTGTGAAATAAAAAAAAAAATTGGGAAGTTTTTATTAATTTTTGCTTATGCACATTGGGGGCCCCCGTGGCTAGGGGCCCACGTATAATTGATACGGCAGATACGGCGGTAGCTACGCTCCTGTAAAAATCAAAAATTGCTGCTTGTATGAAACCAACAAAGTGATTCTGCAGCTTTATGAGAAACTGCTGGTCTTCTTTACTAGAAAAAACTCTGGGTATGTCAACAATCACTCTAAATTAAAATGTCAACTGAACAACTGCAAGGGAGGGTAAGTTTGCTTTTTGGTCCTGAGGTTCGCAGCTGGTGTTAGCTGTATGCACACGCATGCAACATCCTACATGCAAGTACAGTACATGTGCTTGTTCCTTATGCACATCTGTGGCTATATATCTCACAATCCTCCTGTGCTACCTCCAGTTATCATTGTTTATCCACCACTACTAATAGGGGGTAATCTGTGACCTCATCAGCCAGTATTGCCCTTACCACCCAAAAGACTGTAGACTTCTGGGGAAAGGAGTTTGGATCCCACCAGTGATAGGCAGCAACAGGTTCGCACCAGTTTGCCAGAAATGGTGGTAACTTTTCCCAGTGTCCTGGAGAACCGGTAGCAGCTTTTGGGGGGAACCACCTCAAGGGCTTAATTTTTCCAAGTGCTTGGAACACATGCGCGGCTACAGCGCTTGGCACGCATGCACGGCCTCCTTGCTGTCCTCCCAAGTGTGGAGGAGGAAGAGAAGCTGCTAGCCTGAAGCTCCCTATAGCCTGCTCTCCAGAGTAAGTGACTCACCTTTGGGTGTGGGCATGTATTTTAGTGTGTATTTAATGTGTATTTATTTTTAATGTTTTGGAATAGTAGCCATGTTAGTCTGTGGTTCAGGCATCTCAGAAAACAAAACAAAACACAATAAACAAAACAAAATAAGAAACACAGTAGCACTTTAAAGATTAACTGCTATATTTTTATTGTTAGCTTTCGTGGATCAAGTCCACTTCATCAGACAAAGAATGAAACTTACAGGCATGTTCTTTATATACCAAATTCAGGGGCTCGACGGGAGAAGGGTTGGTGTTAAGCAAGATGACAGACAAGCAAGCTTGCTTGTCTGTCATTTTGCTTGTCTGTCATCAGCTTGCTTGTCTGTCATCTTGCTTGTCTGTCATCAGCTTGCTTGTCTGTCATCTTGCTTGTCTGTCATCAGCTTGCTTGTCTGTCATCTTGCTTGCTTGTCTGTCATCTTGCTTGACACCAACCCTTCTCCCGTCGAGCCCCTGAATTTGGTATATAAAGAACATGCCTGTAAGTTTCATTCTTTGTCTGATGAAGTGGACTTGATCCACGAAAGCTAACAATAAAAATATAGCAGTTAGTCTTTAAAGTGCTACTGCGTATTTTATTTTATTGTGTTTTGTTTTGTTTTCTGAGATATTTTTAATGTGTATTTTTATTTGTATTTAATTTATATTTTTATGTGTTTTTATGTCTATTTAATGTGTATTTATTTTAATGTGTGTTTTATGTGTATTTTTATGTCTATTTAATTTGTATTTTTATGTGTACTTATTTTTATGGGTTTTTTTACGTTGGCTCCGCCCACATCATTGGCTCTGCCCATGATGTCATGATGTTGGCTCTGCCCATGATGTCATGATGTTGGCTCCACACACGATGTTGGCTCCACCCACAGTGTGGTAGCAAACATTTTGGCTGCCCACCACTGGGTCCCACTAACTTTGGAGTCCACAGAGAGAACAATCAAATACATCATGCAGCCTCGAGACCAGAAGCCCTGCAATACAGCAAGTTTCCAAGAAGACTTAAATGCAAACGGCTATAGAAATTAAACATACTATGGACAAATCCCCTTTCCCTCAAGTTTACCCTGCTTTACATTTCCCATGTAGCATCTCTCAAACTAAGTTTACTAAAGACATCCTCTGTTGTCTAATGCAACGATTCCTCTACTCTCTCTCTTTTTTTAAATGACTGCTGTCATGCAACTTGTTTGAACTCCAAGGTACTGGCTTTGTGAAAATCTCAGCTTCTGTCCATTGCTTCTTCCAAGGCCAGAATGTTTATGTTCTAGATTACAGCAACAGCAGAGGCATTTTTTCCATTTCCTTTTCATCTGTGCTTTTGGACCAATTCCTCAACTTCTGAGAAAGAGCTTAGGGATAACAATAAAGAGGAAAGTCCTTGCCCAAAGCAACTTTGCAAAAGAGAAAAGATAACCCGTGGTATTGAAAACCAAAACAACACAAGGCAGATTCTTCCTCATTTGAAACCACATTGTTTCATAGACTTGTCAACAGCACAAGACTTTCATGAAGGGGAAAACTTGGATCTTTTCTTTAACAGTAGGAGATTCGGCCCTACTAAACAGATGTGCAACTAAGCTTTGAGATTTATTGGGGGACACACTCACCTGGTGGAGAGTTCTCCAGCACCTCAGCTTGGTAAGAACTCTGAGTGAAGAGGGGGTGGTTATCATTTTCATCTGCCACTGAGATCACCAGCAAGTCAAAATCCTGACGGTGCAGGAAGAAAAATGAAAAGGGAAAGAAAGAATTCACAATTGCTTGGGCAAAAATCAGCTTCTGACAATCTTCATGGCTACTAAAGGGATACATTCTGGTCTGCTCCTCACACGCTTTGTTTTCCAATAGTTTGCCCAACAGTGAAGCTTTTGTGGTGACTGGCAAAAACTCCTCTAGGTTATACTCTTAACACCAGGAACCCAGGAGGCAAGAGAAGCAGCAAGGTTAAAAAAGGGCTGCTAAAGAATGTTCAGGCTTGACACTCCAAAACTGAAAGGAAAGATTTAAAGTTGCCTGTCATTCTAAGACAGGGATTCTCAACCTGTGACCTATGGGCCAGACGTGGCCTACAGCACCATTTCATGCGGCCCACTGCCACCTCCACAACACCAGGAAATGCCATGTGGTGGAGGAAGGGCAAAATGGCTGTCTGGCCCCCAAAGCTGTCTGAGGGAGCCTGACCCAGCCCCTGGCTTACAAAGGTTGAGAACTCCTGTTCTAAGGCCTACACATCCATTGTGTAATTTTCCACAGAGGTGTGTTCCCAAGGTCAGATATTCTGACCTTGGAAAAGAGCAAAGGGGAATGCATTTGAAGAGATCTCCTGGATTCACAACCCTTGCAGTTCCCAGTCATGCTCTTCAAATAAAGAACATATTTTTATACTCAGGAAGCAAAAAACAAACCCTGCGGAGAAGGAGAAGGAACCAAAAATAGGCTTTGTTGATACTTCCACCCTGTGAACAAGGACTGAGTTGTACTTCAGATGAAATAAGGCCTCCCTGCTCAGAGTGTTGTGTTTCTTGGGTTCGCCACAATTACAACCACACCCTTATTGTATTACAACTTCTTTTGCATATACTGTAGTTTGGATGTTGTCACAGTCGGCCTCCTAAGCTGTGCCTTATTATCCTTTGTTACTGAGTAGCCTGGGAAAATTAATTGTAAGAACTACTGTCCCATCTTCTTCTTCTGTGTCTAGGCCAGACATGAAACTGCCAAATGAAAGCACTTTTTGGTGAGTTCATTCTGCAGTTCCTTTCACCTGATCTAGTGTGAGAAAGATTAGCCATCAACACAAGGTTGCCGTTACCAGAGTATGCCCAATTGTGGTTGAAAACTAACACAGACTTTGGGGGTGGTCTTTCTGTGTATCCCTACTGTCCCATGAAATACCCTTTTTATTTAGTTTTCAGGCCTATCTGTAACATTGTAGAAGTGCATTATTTTTGCTACCTCATGTAGTTCTGGACAGTACTGTCATCATCTTGTTGTTCGTTAAGAAACACTGAAGGCAGTTGAGTGGTAACTGGAGGGCCCACCATGAGAAGGGCAATTTAAGTCAAGAACTACAGAGCTCTTGCAAATATTATAATTCAGGCCTTGGGTACCTTGGCCAGGAATCTCTGATAAGCAAAGTCTGCTCCTGTGTTAGGTGTCTCTGTATATTTGATTAACTGATCAATATTACACAAAACGCTCTTAATAAATCCACCAAAGTGCCACACTGGAAAACACATAGTACTGTACATAATTACCCGTCTAGCATTGCGTGCATTTTCTGGGTTGTCCTTCACTGTCACTGTCAGCCTATATTCTGACACCCGTTCCCTATCCAGTGGGTGGTTTACATACACAATGCCAGTCTAATTAACAGAAAGGAGGGAGAAGAAAGGGAGAAATATCAATAGAATTGTAATTTGTTTGTCTCCTGATGTCAAAAATCTATGAAGATTCAGCAAGGAAAGCCATGTTGTATATTTTAAGCACAAACCATGCTCATAGGGTAACTATTTAGGCACTGAGCATTCGTGATAGAAAACAAGTTTGTTGTGAGAATGGGAATCTGCCATAGTCACAAGTTGAGGAAGGCTACAAATGGTCAGATATCATCGCTGGCTACTACTCGTATCTGAGCAAACAACAACAAAAAAGGATAAAAAAGCAAGCTTGAAATAGGGCACTGAAATGGCCAAGAAAGGCCTTTGTGCAGCTTATGCTCCTGCCCAGCTGCATGGTACAGTAGGGGTGCCCAAAGTTTTTGGGCCACGGGCCGGTCACGTGGTTCAGCGGGCCAGTCACGTGGTTCCTCCCACTGGAAGTGGAAGTAAAACGTGCCTTGCAATCTGTTTTGCAACAGGATGAGATAGATTTTAAGTTACCATTTTCTCTGCTTAAACCAGAGGTTACCAAACTATGGCCCTCAGGCTGGATTTGGCCCCCGATGCGAATTCATCCGGCCCATGCTGCCCTCATCACTTCCACTCCCAGCAGCAACGAGGGTGTTGGGGGCTGGATGAATTGGCGTCAGGGGCTTTTGGCACCCCTGTGATACAGGAAGCACTCTGTGCTACCCAGCAGGATAAAAAGAAGCTTGGAAACTTACAGTGCCATTGATGTAAAACGCATTGTCTGTATTCCCTGCTGTGCTGCTAAAAGTTAAAAGAGCATTCCTGCCACTGTCAGCATCGCTGGCAAGGATGCGAGTGACGACACTGGAGATGGGTGTATTTTCACTGAGAGTGAGACTCATTGGTAAGTTGAGAAGGACAGGGCCATTGTCATTTATGTCCAGAACACGCACACCCACCATGACCTGGAACACAAAGAGCAAGCAGATGAGGAGAGGAAGAAACAAACTGTAGGCCAGAAAAGGACATTCATGTGTTTTCTAGATGAGAGGAATGAGGGAACTCTGGGAGTCCAGAAACACACATCTGGACACTTCTACTGGAGACCTTTAGTTCCCCAAATGCCAATGTGTAGGATTCCTCCACACTAGAGTTAATCTCCTGGAATTTAGCCACACACCTTCACAGTTACAACAACTGCCCAAGAGCTTCTCTCTCCCTCAACAATGTAGAATTCAAGGTTTTCCTTACAATTCCATTCTCTTCATGGTTTTAATGTATGTACAGTCAAACCTCGCATAAAGAGCACCTCACTTAAAGAGTAACTCGCTTAAAGAGCAGAATTTTCTCTGAATGTTCGCTTCACTTAATAAAACCAACCAAAAACTCGCTTAACAAATAAATCGGGGTTTGCAATCCCCTCCACAATTGGTAATTTACAATGGTGTTTCGCTTAAGAGCATTATGCTCTTTAAGCGAGGTACAACTGTACTTGATTTTAATGATTTTTACCATGTGTGTATTTCATTTCATACTTAAATTTGTGGTTTTTTTAATGTTAAGAAGTTTATAAACAAGTTTGAGCACTATTTTCTAAAGCTTTGGCATGGTATGTGTCTCAGTTAAGAGATAACATAAAACAAACGGAAGTTTCAGCATTGTACCTTTGCATGCTGGCCCTTCAAATGCTAAAACTTACAGTGGAGCTGAGAGGAGGGACTCCTCTGTCCTTGGCACTAATGGTGAGGTTATAGAAAGCAATGTTTTCTCGATCAAGCTCAGCATCTTTCCTTACACGCAGCTCCCCTTCCACTGGAGAGATCACAAATTCTCCTGCAAGACAGACACAGTCATGCTCGTGAGGCAGAGTAGCAACAAACAACATGGTTTGAAAGGACATGTGCCTGGCACAAATGCTGTGGACAAAGCAAACAAGAGATTCACATTCTCATGCCTCCTTTTTGAAGGGAACTGTATTCATGAAGGAACTTGAGAGCATCCAATGAGAAGAGACAAATGCAGTTTCCCTAAATGTACTTCTGCAAAAGCATCTGACCGCAGTCTAATTTGGTTTCTTCCCTATATATCAGAATGGCATCAAGGTGCAGGATACAGATCAAAGGTACTGGCACAATCATGCTTCTAGTGTTATTTATGGTAAGTTTCCTTATGCAGTTCCCTTATATTAAAGGGAACTTTAGTTAATTTCTTGTGGGTAGGGTAGGAAAATTATAAAGGAAAGTCCCAAAAGTTCATGGCATGATGTTCAGCCAGCCTTTGTCTCTTAGAGGGGTTGTGGGGGAAAATAGCAGGCCACATCCTTTATTACCCCCACCCACCCTTGCTCAACAAACTCAATAAGCCAGATATTTGGAAAAGGTATCACCTTCCTCCTGCATTCCTTGCTCCTTTTTTTTGAACATTCTTATTTAGTGAACTTGGGCAAGATGCACTCAATATGCCAAGCTTTGTAATTTCTGATGTGAAAATAATATTGAACTGAACATCTTGCCAGTATCTCCCTTCTTGCACAGGAAATCAACAGCACTGTCAGAGGTACCAAAACTAAACACATACAGAGATACACATGTGCATGCACTCTCTCTCTCCACCCCCACCAGAATAAGATGGCAGTCTTATTCATCCCAGAGGCCTGGCCTACTGGTACCTGAGCAGAGGAAAGTTCTGTATTCTTTTTCAAATTTTGAGCAGGTTTATCAAGTTCTGGGTAAAGTTACCTTTTGATACTTCAGAAGGAGCCAGTCTACTGCCCACCTGCCTTCTGCTCTCTCCCAACAGTCTGATCTACTGATGATACAGCTTGGCCAAAACAGATGGCTCACTCCAGAAGCCTGGTCTACCCCCATCTTTTCCTGTGGCAGCAGACCAACCTGTGGTTAGTCCTGCAACTCTAGGAAGAGTGACACATTCTCTAAAGTTGGCACCCTGGGGCAAAGCCCTTGTGGCTCACCCTAGTTAGGCTGCTGTTGTTTTTCCTTCCACTCCACACTGACTAACATACTGTACTCTCATACGGTTGATCTCATATGTAGAATATGCACTGGCTTCCTATTATTTTATTTCCAACAGCAATTAGCCAGATGCTGGCAGTGATGGGCAAAGGAGGAAGGCTACTCACTGTTTGCCTCTAGCAAATGGTATGCCGAGATATGCTACTTTTGACTATGGCAGTTTCATTTAGCTATGAAATTAGCTTATCGTTCTCAAAGTCATAAGTTCCTCTAATCTTTTAAGAAGCCATACATCAGCTCTGTGGGAAAAATGTCACTTCTTTCCTCTTCTGAACCTGTCAACAATCTCAGTGCGGGATCCAAAAGTCCCAGAATCTAACAGCTAGCACTACCACAGCTGGCCATACCAGTTAGGAAATTTTGGGCTTGTGTTCCAAAAAAGTAATCCCCTAAACTGTGAGTTACCTTTAAGAAGACAATCCATCTTGATCCATTTCCTTTATATCATTCATCAGTCCATAAACTTCTATCAAGCTATCATATTACATAGAAAATATCTGACTTAATTTTTTTAAATGCTTCACCATTCACCATCATGTCTGTTTTATTCCACTACACACCAAAACTTGTTTTCTCTGTTATGCACTTGGCTGACAGATTCAGCTGGAACATGTTTGTATAACTTTTTTAAACAAAGAACTGAAAATGAAAGTAGTGTGGATGTTGATTATTTACATAAAACTGAAACAAACTTTCTTAGACTTCCTTCTATTTCTATTCACCATCAGAGGATTAAAAGTTTTAATATTAATCCAACTTAGTTTGATTTGCTTTTTATGGGTCACTTTATTGTTTTCGAATTATTATGTGCCTGGTGTGCAATGGTCCATGGGGTCACAAAGGGTCAGACTCGACTGTACGACTGAACAACAACAACAATATGTAACTCAAGTCTTTGGGATGGATGGAAAAGTGGGAGATTTTTCAGAGAACTGGGAGATCTGTGATGCCAGAAGGATCTGACATGGATTGACTTTCTCCAAAGGCAGGCTTAACATTCTTTTAACTCAGGAGTTCTCAAACTTTTAAAGTCAGGGGCCAGGTCATGCTCCATCAGACAATTTCAGGGACAGGAAGGCCATTTTGCCCTTCCTCCACCACATGGCACTTCCGGGTGTGGTGGAGGATACCACCAATTTGGGTGGTATTCCACTATGGGCTTTGGGGAAGAGTTGGATCATTTCAACATCCAACATGTGTGGATGTAGTACAAAAAAAGAAAAAAAGAGAAGAAACACACTTTTATCCCAGCAAGAAAGCAATCTAAGTACCTGTCTGGGCATATTTTTAGTCTTTAACCTCTGTCAAGGCATGTCCAAAAATCCTTTGAGCCCCACATCTTTTTGGTTAATGAGATGAGCTTGCAAAAACTAATGCATCTTTTAGTCCCGCAAGTACAACCATTTCATGCTGTTTCCTCTCATGACGGATGTTACATGTAACAGGATTTCCTGATGCAGACACTCCAAAGTC
Source organism: Furcifer pardalis (assembly GCA_030440675.1). Lineage (NCBI taxonomy): Eukaryota > Metazoa > Chordata > Lepidosauria > Squamata > Chamaeleonidae > Furcifer > Furcifer pardalis. The sequence goes on from CP126890.1 coordinate 204,552,555, forward strand.
TCAGAAACAGCCTCAAAAAGGAGGGTTTTGAAATGTTCCATTCATTACCCTAAGACATTTCCCCACAACTTTTCCCTCTTACTGGAAATTTGTGCACTGAAAAAAATAATAAGTCCACCTCCTTTTTATTATTATTAAGTATTTACACTCAGATTTCAAAGCAATCTCTGGTGAATGTCTAAATCTAACAGAAAAGTTCTTATATTTGGAAACATGAAAGCATCAAAACCAGCTGCCAGACCTTCAAGTTTCAGACAGGAGCTTTTATTGTCAAATCTATACAAAATCTACTTAAAGTGGGGAAAACTAGTATTGTTATAAATTACTTCAATTGCAACATAACAGAGGACCCAATGTCATGGCTGCAGTCCAGGTGACTCAAGATGTTCACAGCAAAGTTATGATTAAAAATTACTGTTAATAATTACTGTATCATTTCTATAATGCAAAATAATTTCTCCTTTCTCTTCACAGTACTGGGAATTCACTTTACAGACCCATAATGATGTGCCCATGACTCTAAACAAACCAAAGGGGTGGTGGTGGGAATTAACTAAAGATCTCTGAGGGTCCAATGGAAGTATCAAAATGCAGCACTGAAAAAGAAACCAGTAGATCAGAGGTTCTCAACTTACGGCCCACAGGTCAGCCCTGGCCTGTGGCACCATTTCATGTGGCCCACATCGTTGCTGCCGCCACCAGAAGCAGACGTGTTTATGACAGCCATAAATGTGTCCACTGCTGTCATAAATGTGTTTATGACAGCTGTGGACATTTTTTACAGCAATGTTCATGGCAGGGAGAACCTCCAGTCCGGCCTGCTCAGCTGCCTGAGGGGGCATGGTCCAGCCTACAACATGAAAAAGTTGAGTACCCCTGCTATAGATTCAAGAATTTGCTTTTACTTGTGATTCCAGTAACAATCATTCTTTGCTTTGGGAAATAACTTACATTGTGAAATGAACATTCTTTCCATGGTGTTCACATACAGTATTATGATAAATCAATTTTCTAAAAACTGGTAGAAATCACGAAAGCAACATTTTGTTCCCTTTCTCGTCTTTTGCTACTTACCAAGGGGGTCTCCTGTTATGATACTGTACTCTACTTGTCCATTGGGCCCTGAGTCTCCATCATGGGCCAGGAATGTCCAAACTCTAGGGCCTGGTTGTCCTTCTGTGATGTCAAAGGGCCCTTCATAAGAACGTGGAAACGTTGGTTGGTTGTCATTGATATCGTTCAGGTTCACTAACACCTGATGAACACAACAAATGCACAAAAGAATCCAAAATGCTTAACAATGAGGCCACAAAGTAGATTTGCCTGTGTTAAGTGTAATTTGGAGGCACCTAGGACGACATACAAGCTATGATATTTGTTATCAAAATACTGTCCTTCACATCATAAGTGGCACCATTTGGGTATTTTTGTTGATTTGTTTCACTTACCTCAGAATTTCTTCTTCTTTTGGTTTGCAGCAAAAACGTTTTGTTTTGTCCTACATATAGGAATTAATGATAAAGAAGGCCACAACAGCTACAACCTTAATTTTCTGCAATATAACAGATGTTTGACTGCCTAGGTTTAGACAAATTTAAATTGCACAAGGGCTTGACATTCAGGTTGCTTCCATTGAAAAGGCTAGATCACTGCATCCTTGAAACTCTGTGTGATCAATTTACTGGTATAATGAACTTGGAAAATGTTACCTTAAATTTAGATAAGCCACTGCTGCTTCTCATTTGGAGAAACGGAACTTCTCTATGGACAGTAGTTTGATTGGAGATTTCCCTGGAAAGCATTTCGTCACTGGGATTAGTGCCCCTAGAGGCCTTCATGGTCATCAAAGGGAAGATTTCCCAGAACCCAACACACCTGTTCACACTCTGAAGTTCAAGTTCACTTACTTTGAACTTGTAAAGTCATTCACTCAGACAAAGGGGGAGGGGCGAAGTTTGACTTTCGGCACTTTGCCAGGTAATCTTGACTTTGAGAGATCTTGGAGATATAACGAAAATCTTATATCTCAGATCTATTCTCAAGGACATCCACAAATTCCTTAGGTGGGAAAAAGAGGGACTTTTTGACAATAAAAAGACTGGATTTTGTTCAGTTAGGTTAGAAAGTACTTTACTCAAGTCAGCGGGAGCTTCTGAAGTTCAGGATTCAGGACAACATTGGAGGAAAAGCGGAGATGAAGCTTTGGGAGATGGAGCAAGACTATGTCTCCGGACTTAATCGTTTCACCACCGATCTGACACTTAGCCGAATTTTCAAAGATCTTTGGGCTTGGAAATTTCTAGGATAGTTTTAGGTCTATTCTTAGATTTTATGTGTTTTCTTGTTTTACAGTTAAAGTTATGTGAGATTAGTTTCAGTGAGTTAGGGACCCAGGAACGGGATCTTTTTCTTTGAAATAATTTAGTTGGATTAGTATTTTGGCAACCACTATGCTTTGGATTTGGATACTTCAGTTGGATTTATGGACATTGCTTTGCTTTTTATTGCAATAAAAGGGAGCCATACCAGGTCTCTTTTCCACCAAAGACAATTGGAAGTATTGTGTTTGTGAAGTCACCTGATTCTTTCAGCATCTATGTTATCATGCTATCCTGCAAAACTTCCATTGCATATCCTTGGAGGATAGCCCAGGAGAGTGGGAGATAAGGAGTCAACTTAGGCTGGAAGAATATTTCTCAGGGCTGGATACAGAGAGGCATCTGTGGGAGTCAATTATTGCCCAGTGAGTCTGAGGAGGGAACTGGGTTGAAAGGCCTACAAGTCCAATTTGAGTGCACCTGATTGCCTGACCCCTCCGCCTGTTGAATTCTGTTTTGCCCCATTGACGGAAGGAGGTTGGCGACGACTGGTATTTATGTTGGCACTTGAATTGCAATTCTTTTCACTTAGACTTTGAAAACAATACACCACAGGTACCAGTATCACTTCTAACACATTACTTTGGGTGTGTGTGTGAGGGTAACATTTATTTTGAAAGCAACTTAATGACTAGTAATATTTATTTACTAACATTTTTGCCCTGTGTGAGGTGGTTCCAAGATGGTGATTATTTTGCACTCTTTAATTAGATTATCCTTCTTCAGTTTTTCACTCTCTTGCATCTGGCTACTCACTTGGACTTTTTGTCAAATTTGTCTTATGAATGTGCTATAAAGCAGTTCCATCACTGTAGCTTCTAGTGGGATCTTATTTATTTATTTATTTATTTATTTAGATTTGTATCCCGCTCTCCTCGGCAGCAACTGATTCAGAGTGGCTCACAAAATCCTAGGCTTGATTTGCTCTAAAACCTCCATATTGGCCTCTCTGGCAGTCCATGGTTATCTACAAAGCTCTCCTAAGGCACCACATTGCAAATCTGACCTTTATTTTCAAAGCTATCTTTCTTTGTCTATCTTTCACATCTGTACATAGTAATTGGAAAAGACCACAGTATGGTCTCTTTTTTCCATGGATATTTCCTGTTCAGAGATGTTGGGAAAGGCTGAGGAAATTTTTACCTTATGTTTATCAAACTGATACAAGTTGTTTGTAAGAAAAGGAAGCTGTAAGTTTAGAAATTTACAAATAAAAAACCCCAAAATTACATTAAAAAGAGGGCAGAAAAAAGTCTGTATTTATTCTTTTTTAAAAAAACAAATAAATGAGTGGTGGAACCAGCTTTGGATAACCAGTTGCAAGAACTAACAGTATTATGTGCCCAAGAAATCCCAAACAAAGGCTTGTGGCATGAGAAATAATGAACGTCGGCATTCAGATCTTACTGCCCATGCTGGTAGGGGTGTTCTTACCAGCACACATAATCCTAAACACTGGACATCAGCCAAAAAGACAACCTTGCCTTGGGCTGCTGATGTTCTAGTCGATATTTTCACATGAGGCTACCAATGCTAGATCCCTTGAAGTGTGCACCTTTCCTTCAAACAAGACTTGGCTTTCATCTATGTTAGTTCAGTGGGAATCTCACACAACCTTGTCATTAGAAATCTGATAAAAGAGTTGTTCTGAGCTTGCATTAAACTTTGTTCTATGTTGTGTTTGCAACTCTGCCTTCTAAACTTGTTTAATTCTTGCTTTAATATTTCATGAAATTTTTGAAATGGTAGCCATGTTAGTCTGTGCAAGCACATCAGAGAGAAAACAAAACAAAACAACTAACAGCAGTTAGCCTTTAAGGTGCCACAATGTTTTTTGAATTTTTGTTTTGTTTACTCTTTGATATTACTATTTCATATTGCTGTGGAAGCCTATAACTTAGTAAGTACATTGGGAAAGCCTATCAGGAGACCAAAGTATGCTCAGTTGAATGCCCAGTTTATAGCTGCCAAAATATGGATGATGTATCTTGGATGAACGCTCAGCTTAAGACATAAAGGTCTGTCATATCTTTAGTAGCACATCCTTATACTTAAGGATTGCCATGAGTTAAGACCTGTTTTTGATTAGAGAGCTTTTGTTTCTGCATCTCTATGGGCTAGCATTCTTTAGCCTAGGAGCTATGCATTTTTGCTCCTTAAAAATGGTTACCTAGATTTGCCTGTGGACTTTATTGGACTGACCTGTGCTACTGACTTTTATGCTTTATGAACCTGATCAATAAATCTGCATCATTTTTCTGAACAACTTGTCTTCATTGGACTTAAAAGGGTAAGAGCAGCATTGCATTTCACACACAAACACGCTACTCAATTAAAACCTCCTTTTGGCTGATAAGCAGCTGAAAAGTTCTTATTGCCGTCCAGCTCGCCCTGTGTAGGTTTGTTTTGGTTTCTAGGGGGTTTTCCAGAAGTGTGGGGGCAGGCTGGTACGTGACAATCTTCTTTAATTCTTTCACAACTGCCTTTCTGAATTTTCCCATTCTTCAGATTTCTCAGCTACAGTCTTCATTTGATAATTGAAATATAGAAAGTCTTTAAAAATTTCAACTTCTTAATTATTAGCATCTTCTGTAGAAATGGGTTTTTATATTCTTATAGTCTTCAACTTTAATCCTTCTTTTACACCTTCTTCTTTAACCATCCTAAATTGTTGGCCCGAGTTGCTGCTCTTTTCAGCTGGTAGTATGATGACTCCTCCTCCTTCAGGTGCCATACCCGATTCAAAATATTGGCTATCCTCATGGTGATCAGCCATGAAGATTGCCCTGGGAGCAATATAATGCAGTGGCCTTCCATTTGCCTTCTGCACCACAGCATGACACCTGTACCAGTGACCCAGTTCTGCAAGTCACTCTCTAGTCCTGAGCCCTTTTGGCACACAAAGTCTTCATCAGCCCCAGGCCAGTAATGAATCAAGAAGGATTCAAGTGGGATTTAATCCATTTGGGGAACATCACCCTTTCCTGAGGACTTTGCCATCCAACGCCATTAGTCCTCAGGGTTGTCAGGTTAGCTCCCATCTTTGTCCCAGCTCCTGCCAGCTTAGCAGTTCGAAAGCAAGAAATTGCAAGTAGATAAATAGGGACCACTTTGGTGGGAAGGTAACAGCGTTCTGTGTGCTCAGGGGTCTAGTCATGCCTGCCCCAAGAACACGGAAACGTCTGCAGAAGCAGACAGCCCTGGCTCTTCAGCTTTGAAACAGAGATGAGCACTGAACCCTAGAGTCAGATACAACTGGCTTTCAAGCAAGGGAAACCTTTAATGATTGGCAATGAGTTGCTGGCAGTATGGTCTTACTCCATATTACCATAGCAGGATAACCTGGCGAGAGTGGGAGATGTTGCCTACATATCTTAAATTACTGATCTCTATTTTTCATCCCTGTTTGATATGAATCTAATCTGTATATGTTTTGTACATAGATGGAATAATTAAGAAGATAAAATATGTCCTTGACTGATAGTTTGGTCATCTGGAAAGCATTTTTCTTTTCAATTTCTTTCCAACCACCAACCCCTCTGTAAAGAGTAAACTAGTGGTTTTTTTAAAAAAGTACATTTCCAAGGTCTGATATCATCTGGAAAGCAAACACATTCTTTGTCCTTGGAATCAGCTCTGGAATCTATTCTGAAGGGCACTGCATCAAAAATGCTAGAAGACTGGACATTTTTGAGACCTTCCCTTCAGAGGGCTACCATGAGTGGGAGGAATATGGACAGTGCATAACAAATAAAGATGAGTGTGTTGAAAGTACAGAGATACCGGAAGCACATCTGAATCTTGTTCTCTGATTAGTGAATAATCCCAGCTAATGTTTCAAATAGGGTAGCCATGTCTGGGGTGCTGGCTTAAATCTCAATGAATTGCTGTGCTTTGATTCTCCAACTGGGGAGATAAATCTCATGATGAGTTGTGCAGAGGAGGAAAAATATTTACTGATGGACTGGTTGATTAAATTTTATGTGATTAAACTCATGTCCATTGATTTCTGGCTCCTCTCTGGGCACATTGTTTTGGTGTTTTTATATGTGCTGAACTTGTGTGTTGCTAGTGCAGCAAAAATCCAGCAGCAAGGTGACATGAATCACCACAGGGAGAGGGATGATGGGTCGATGCAATTGGGCTCATTCTCCCACTGGGGACATCCAGAATCAAATGGTCTCAAAACAATATTGGTTCTTCATTTTCTGATTGCTTCACCTCTGTGATAGCACAAGATATCAAAGCCTTAGTTTCAAAGCCTTTTGTTTTCTGAATCAAGCATAGGAACAATGCTCATAAATATGAGAGAGAGAGAGAGAGAATCTATTAAAAGCCTATCTAGCGCCTGTTAGTTTTCTGGAGAAAGTTTAAAAATGTAATTGTCATGTTCCGTTATGTTAATTTGTTAACATGAATGGACAATTTTCATGCCATCTCCAAAGCTAACTACTTAATTAAAAAAAATATGATATGGGGTTGACACTACACTCAAAGAACTATATTGCCACAGGTGGTAAATAAGTAAAGTCTATTTTTCAAATTCAGCACAATCTTTGCTCTGTTACATGTTAGATCTATCTTGTGGAGGCTGCTTTAATTCACTCCTTAGAATACCTGTTAATAAGATCTGGAGCAACTGCCTTCAACAGTTCCCCACATGCGGCTTTTTAGCATGTCACTGCAAGAATTTCTATTTGGACATTTGCTTTCTTAGGGTGAAACACCTTCATAGTTCTGGGGGAGCCACTGCATATATCAGGGATTCTCAACCTGCAGGCCGTGGGCCAAATGCGACCCACAGCACCATTTCATGTGGGGCCCCCAAGCCTCCCCCATACCAGGAAGTGCCATGTGTTGGAGAAAGGACAAAATGCCCATCTGGCCCCCAAAGCTGTCTGAGGGAGCATGACTCGGCCCCTGGCTTTAAAAGGTTGTGAACTCCTGGCATATATGAACAGTGACCATACAGAGCAATTTAAAATGATATTCTTTGGGTGGTCACAATGTACACACCAGTCCTAAATATACTGCAACAAAACATTGGAGCCAGGTAGCCTTTGTCATTGGTGAAAGTACAAATAAAAACCTAAGAAAAAAGAGGAAGGATCTGCCACAAGGCCTGCACTGGATGGAGGAGAGGTACAGCAGAGGAACAGGCTGTGAACACGATCCTTGTTGGTATCCTCAAGGTTGTGGCATTCTATAAGAGTCCCAGTGTTAAATCCTGCATGTATCATGTCATATCATGCCACAGGAGATGGCTCCATGATCACAGTGTTGTGGGTCACTTCATGGCAAGCTGGGATCCACCTTAAACAAATTCACACCAGTGGCATTTTCCCTGAAAATGATTTCCGGGGGGTGGGTGGTGGGTGGGGGATGTATACTCAGATATGAGTAGCAGATGATGATAGCAATGAGTGATGCTGATCTCTTCTTCCTTTCTATGACCTAAAACTGATGCTGCTCCTGTAGTAGTCTCATCCTCCTCCTCTGTCAAACTGTTTGATGTGGATTGTAGCTTCCTGCCTCAATCAGCAAAGAGCTCAAGTTGTCCTCGGTCTCTAAGAAATGTGTTGTTGTATCTATCATACCCTAGCCCACAACAATCAGCACAAAGAATAGGCCTCACAATGGATCAAAATGCAGGGATTCTCTCTCCTTTCAAACCAATAGACATCTTGAAGACAAACTGGAGTGACTAGAACTTCCATCCCTCAGAAACAGCCCATAGAAGTTCTCCTCACTTTGAGAACCACCACTATAGTAGCTATTTGAAATGGATTTTGAAAAGCAGTGCCGATCGAAGGACTATGTAAGAATGCATCGACTAACAGAGCAAAGATCTGAGGTCAGTTCATGGAATGGCAGTACATTTCACCAAGTGATGCTTGTTTTAAAGTGTGAAAAGATCTGGTTGTGATGAGTGGCAGTTGGAGCTAGTTTTAGACAGGTGTGTGTCCGCTTGTCCATATGGTTCCTCCTGTTTCCCTGAAAAGATACATACCGTTGTTGTGGATGTGAGACGGCGTGAAGGGATTGGACACTGGTCTGTGGCAGTAATTATCAGTGTGTAACGTCCATGGCTGATTTCATAGTCCAGTTCCTTCATTGTGCGAATCTGTCCCTAAAAATGAAAGATTAAAACAAACTGTTGGGTTTTTTGGGGGGAAGTATGGGGTGAGTAACTATATTAGCTTGTGGAATTAAAAGTAACCAAGAATCTTGTGGTATCTTAAAGACTAACAAGTTATTTTTTCATTAAACCCAAATCATTACATGTTAAATCCCCCCAATTAGAAAAGGCTTAATTCTCACTAATAAACGCAGCCGGTCGATGCATTCCCTTGACACCTGAATGGGTAAAAGAGGAAGTAAAGAAGAAAGAAGGTGGCCAATGGATGCTGAACTGTAGGGCACAGTGTAGCAGTGCTGAGTGAAACAGTGACATGATCATGTACTAACCGTAGTACTGTTTATGTAAAAGGTGCCCATGATGTTCCCCTCTGTGATGGCATAAACAATGGTGCCATTTGGACCTTCATCAAGGTCTGCCGCACTGATGGTGATAAGGATGGCATTGAGTGTTCCTGGACCCTCATCCAAGGTAACTTCATACTGCTGCTGGCGGAATACCGGAGCATTGTCATTCTCATCCAGGATGGTCACATACACTGTAGTAGTGGCCTGTGAGGAAATCACAGGGCAAGATGAGGGAGATAAAGGGAACAGGCATAAGCTATGCTTCTTAAGTCTACATTCATAAGGCTATTGCTCATATGGTGAATTGGTTTGACACCTCCTTGAGTGAAAAAGATGCCTCTTGTTGATAACACTGTAAACAAGGGGAGCAACATCTGTGACCGAACACTGCACTTCTCACTGCCCTGTCACCAAATTGTGATGGTGGCGAACAGCTTATCTCCCAGACGGTTAGTGCTTTCTGATATACTTCTCATCTTGTAAACAATGGATGTGCTTCCCATGCACTTTGTTTAAAAGACTAAATTCTTTTCTTGTTTGCCAGCAGCAAGGACATCATGGCCCATGTAAATAGCCCCACAGAACTGCATGTGGCCAATTGGTAGTATAATATTTTCTACTGCTCTAAACCTTATAAAGTGAAAATGGATGGAACATAAAAGAACAACATGTCCTTTTGAAAACAAGGGGTACTGAGTTGCAATACTATTTGCAGTATTCTTTTGGTTTCTGTTCTTTCCGTTCTCTTAATTATATATTTTAGCACTCCCACTCAAGGTCAGTTAAACAGAGTAACAAACTCTATGGCCAGTTTACTGTTCGATATTCATGCATTCATGGAATTCCAACCGCAAAAGCTGCCACAGAGATCTGATGAAGAGCGAATTGCTCACAATCAGGTACATGACCAGCACCTTGTTAGATTGCCATCACAGCTTTACAATTGGAGCGCTGCATAAATACCAAACAGGATACTGAATATGGAGCCTTAAGCCTGTGCTACAGGCAACTGATATCATCCATGGGGCATGGCATTGAAAGGGGAATCATAGTCACTTGATTAGGAGCACCAAGGAAACACGTAAGATCTACTCTAGCAAATACTATGTTGGTAGTGCTCTTCAGAGGGATTGCGGTGACTCAAGTGGATAAGACACTGCACTTGAAGACTGGAAGGGCAGAGTTCGATACCTGTTTACTGCACGACGGAGTGAGCTCCCATCTCTGTCCCAGCTCCTGCCAACCTAGCAGTTCAAAAACAAGAAATTGCAAGTAGACAAATAGGTACCACTTTGGTGGGAAGGTAACCAGCATTCCATGCACTCAAGTGTCTAGGCATGCCTGCCACTTGTACACAGAAATGTCTGCAAACACAGACACTGCTGGCTCTTTGGCTAGAAACAGAGATGAGCACTGAACCCTAGAGTTGGATATGACTGGATTTCAAGCAAGGGATACCTTTACCTAGTGCTCCTGAGAGAAAGCAAATGTGCAAGGAACTCATTTTAATCAATCTAACTGTTTGTGAGCTTAAAGTTTCATCTGCAGCATGAATAAAATTTTTATTAGAAAATGATACAATGTATTTTGCACTGCCTGTTCTGTTGTCCGGGACAATGTGGTCTAAAATAAGAGAGACCATGGAATTATGGCATTCTGAAGAATGGGTTGATTGTTCTTTACAACCAGAAGAATACAATAAAGAGACATGAATTTACCTCAAACACTCCTATCAGCAGGAGTAAGATATGTATGGAAACTGTTCTAATGGTGGATTGGGACACTCGGATCATAAATTCATCCCTGCAGGAAGGCTTTATTTATGCCTGTCTGTCTGAAGGAAACAATTGTGTGCCTGACCCTGAAAATATCTTCAGAGCGATAGATGATCTGAATAATTTTAGACCAGTCACTAGTGTTCCATTCATGGGAAAAGTGATATTGACCAGTGGTGGCGAACCTATGGCACATGTGCCAGAGGTGGCAATTGGAGCCCTCTCTGTAGGCACCTGTGCAGTCACCCCAGCACAGTTTGCTCTACCCCTCTGCCCAGCAGCCCAATGGCAGCACTTCCTTCCTCCCCCAGCATAGAGTTCACCCCGCTCCTCTTCCCAGCAGCCCAATGGGTGTGATTCCTCCCTCACCCAGCACAGAGTTTGCCCTGCCTCTCTGCCCAGAAGCCCAATGGGAGCATTCCCTCCCTCCCCACAGCACAGCGTTCACCCCGCTCCTCTTCCCAGCAGCCCAATGGGTGTGATTCCTCCCTCACCCAGCACAGAGTTTGCCCTGCCCCTCTGCCCAGAAGCCCAATGGGAGTGCTTCCCCCCTCCCCAGAACAGAGTTCACCCTGTTCTTCTGCCCAGCAGCCCAATAGGAGAACTTCCTCCCTCCCCTCAGCACAGAGTTCACTGCACTCCTCTGCCCAGCAGCCCAATGGGAGCACTTCTTTCCTCCCCCCATCACAGAGTTTGCCCTGCCCCTCTGCCCAGAAGCCCAATGGGAATGTTTCCTTCTTCTCCTGTTGCTTTGTTGGCACGTTGTGATAAATAAGTGGGTTTTGGGTTGCAGTTTGGGCACTCAGTCTCTAAAAGGTTTGCTATCACTGATATAGAAAGTAGTGGCAGATCAGCTGCAGACACTTTGGGAGGATATTTATGATCTTCCTCCATTTCAGTCAGAATTCAGGTCATGGCTTGGGATTGATATAGTCTTGCTTGCTCTGTTTGATGACCTGTTGAGGAAGGCAGATGTTGGAGTATGAAATGCTAATTCCCCTTGATCTTTCAGTGGCCTTTGATACTGACAACCATGATCTACACCAGGAATTCTCAACCTGCAGCCCGTGGGCTGGATGCAGACCATTTCACGTGCCCCCTACCGCCTCCACCTCACCAGGAAGTGCCATGTGCTGGAGGAAGGGCAAAATGGTTGTTCGGCCCCCAAAGCTGTCTGAGGGAGCATGACCCGGCCCCCAGCTTTACAAGGCTGAGAACTGCTGATCTACAGGCTAGTAGGTCTAAGAATCATGGGTTCAACCTTGTGCTATCTCTGTTTCTTCCTGGCTGGTTGTGTCCACATGGTACAGCTTGGGGAGATCTGATCAGTTCTGTGGGGCCACCAATATGGGCTCCCACAGGGGTTGACTGTCTCCCCAATGCTTTGTAACATCTACATGAAACCTTTCAGGGAAGGTCATCTGGAGTTGTGGTACATTGATGATACACACCTCTCTCCCTTTTACATCTTCAGCTGAGTAGTCTGTCCGAACCTTAGACTGTTTCTTGCTGTGAAAATAGACTGGATGAGGGTTAACAGGATGAAGCTGAATCCTGACAAGATGGAGAGTCCACTGTTGGGCAGACCCATTGACAGGTTGGTTGCAAACTGACCTTGTCTTAATGAGGTCAAACTCTCCCTGAACGATCAGGTTCAGTGATCTTAAGTCTAGTTCTCTTGTTAGTGGGGAACAGGAAAAGTCATGCTGGTACTTTGTTTGCTTATCTGTAATATTAAACAGTCTGAACAACTCAAATGACCACTCGCTGTTTCTGCAACATTGCCCATGTTACAAATACACAATGCACGGCAAAGCAATTGTGCAACTTCCTGCAGTTGGGATGCTTTCTAAACATGCCAGAGACATCCTTGCTGGGCGCCTCTTGCAAGATTCTGCTTGGTTTCACATGTGAAAATGGAATCTCTTTCTCTTTCATTGCAAGGAAATCTCCCCAGCACTGGACACAGATCCATAGATACATACAGTACTTGTACTCAGCTAAAAAACAAAAAGGAGCAGGATCCTAGGTGGAGGGTGAATAGGATTCATAAAGATGTGCCACATCATCATTGGCTGCCCTACTCCAACCTGTTGACTGCACTGCCTACATTTCACAGTGCTCAATCCCTTGGTCAGGGCTATGCAGTCCAATGCATTAAACCAAGCCAGACCGAGCTAACAGGTGTTGTGCAGCCCTCAAACGCTGGGTAAGCCAAACAGCATTTCCTCTACATTTAACTCCCTATGTCTGTACGGAAGCATGGCAATTAACAGCAATCCATTCCTTTGACTCAAATTACTTTTCCACCTTTCCTAACAGAAACAGTTTCATTAACTTGCATTTCTTTGCAGCGAAACAGGGGGACAGAAAAATCCCAAGAATTTGTTCACTTCTGCCTATGAGCAATTAAGATTCCCTTTTACTTTCAGATGTCTGGTTGCCTAAACACAGAGTGGAAAGACAGTCTCATGAGCATACCCCACTTCCAGCACTAGTAGACTCCCCTCACATGCTCATTCTCATACTGGTTGGAAGATTTGTCATGCAACCACTGGGATAGAGGAAGGCACATACACAACAGCCTTTCTACTCCAAGTTAACGTAGATGGAGGCTGGCTATAGAATCAACACTTCCCCTCAAACAAAACTAGTACAACAATTTCTTCATTGCAAGAATATGTGAAAACCGTATAATAATGTACTTCCACCACCACCACCAGAAAAATATTAAATATACACCATTTGCACATTAAACCCACACAGGCAATTTTCATATTCCAAGCACGCTCCAACAGATGTATGAATCAATGTGTCTTGTGTCAGGGCCAACTAGTTGTGCAGATATCTATGTGACAGCTGTTCTGCTATGAGTAATAGCTGTTCTGCTGAGTAATAGATGGGGCTTCTATGTGGGGAATTAGCTTTTGATTTTTTGAAATGGTAACCGAGTTAGTCTGTGTTTCAAACACATTGGAGAGTAAACAACAAAGACAAACAACAACAACGAAAGTTGGGACACTTTAAAGACTAACTACTGCATTTCAGTATTAGCTTTCGTGGATCAAGTCCACTTCATGAGAGAGAGAGAGAGAAGATGGGATAGGTGGTTAATTCCATTGCCAAGAGTTGTAAAAAGACACATAGATTTGTATACTTATCTGTTATACTAACCAACCATTTTGTACCTTTGCACCTAATGTGTATAAATTGATGCCATGAAGTCAGTGGTGGGATGTCAAAAATTTTACTACCCCACTGTGATGTCATCACAGTGTGGGTGGAGCTAACATCATGATGTCATGTCATGGGCAGGGCCAAAGGAAAAAAATACTAAATACTAAAAATAGGGAGCTTCAGGCTAGCAGCTTCTCTTCCTCCTCCCCGTTTGGGAGGACAGCAAGGAGGCCGTGCATATGTGCCAAGCACTAGACGTGCATGCACATCAAGTGCTTGGCATGCATGCGCAGTGGGGGAACCAGTGAAAAGGTAAGCCCCGAAGGTGGTTCCCCCCAAAAGCTGCTACAGGTTCTCTGGGACACTGGGAAAAGTTACTACCGGTTCTGGAGAACTGGTGAGAACCTGTTACATCCCATCACTGCATGAAGTCTCACTCTTAGGTCTGACAAAGTGGACTTGATCCATGAAAGCTCACATTTAAATACAGCAGTTAGTCTTTAAGGTGCCACATTTTTTGTCTTTTTGTTTTGTTTACTCTCCAATAGCTTTTAATTGTTTCTTTACCAATCGCTCCTACATTCAGTTGCAGATACAACTTGGAGACAGTTTCCAGCCTTCCCCCACTCCACATTGTCCAGCAACTGTGTTGAAGCCCAAACTCTAGTGTTTCAGCATAATTGTGGCACTCCCCATGGCAAGACATCATCAACGTCATTGCCATGATGTGACTTCAAGTCAATTCTGACTTTGTAGTCTTTCCTAGGTATCCTCCCCATGTTGTTTGTCATTCCCTTCTTGGGGGGGGGGGGGCATCACCCTGGGTCTGTGCAATTTGCCCAGGGTCACACAGGTTGCCTCTTCTCCCGGGAGGCCCATTGAAGAAGCCAACTCTCAGTCTCTGGGTCAGGAACCAGATGCCTAAACCACTGAGCTCTCCACATATTTCCCAAGATCAAGTCCACTTCAAGTCCACTTTTTTGCAGGATGGCTGACAAAGCCTCTTTTCCATGCGGACGGAATGAGCTCCAGTCTTTGTCCCAGCTCCTGCCACAACCTAGCAGTTAGATAGCAAGAAATTGCAAGTAGATAAATAGGGACCACTTTGGTGGGAAGGTAACAGTGTCAAAGCTTCTACTTTCAAAGCTTCTATTTTCTTTTAAAAAAATATATTTTTTATTCTGACAAAGACCTCACAAAAGTGATTTCTCTACAAAGAGATCCTGGCAGGGCCATAGCCAGGGGGTGGCCAGGGAGGGCTCTTGGCCCAACCTGAGTTAGCAGTTTGCCCACCCTGGCAAAGCGCAGTTTGCCACATAAAGGTAAAGGTTTCCCTTGCTCGAAAGCCGGTCGTATCCAACTCTAGGGCTCAGGGCTCATCTCTGTTTCAAAGCCGAAGAGCCAGCACTGTAATACTGTGTTCATGTGGCAGGCATGACTAGACCCCTGAGTGCATGGAACACTGTTACCTTCCCACCGAAGTGGTCCCTATTTATCTACTTGCAATTTCTTGCTTGTGGCAGGAGTTGGGACAAAGACTGGAGCTCATTCCGTCCGCATGGAAAAGAGGCTTTTTGTCAGCCATCCTGCAAAAATTATTCGCCCACCCACATCTAGAATCTCGGCTGTGGCCCTGGATTATTTTTTGGGGGGGAGGGTTCTTCCCTCCCCCTCCAGTAGGCAAGCCTTTGCCCCAGGTACCTCCCCACCAGGGACACCACCACCCCCCTCCTGCTGCTGCTCCCCTCCGCCTCTCGGCTTCGCCTCTGCCCTCCTGGGGGTGCTCTTCGCTTGCTCTGCAGGCGAGCCGGCGTGCGCCTCGGGGCCGGGGAAAACAAATTTCCGGTGAGTTTCGCAACACCCACCTCTCGCTTCTCGGGGAGTAGTGCGGCTGGTGGGGCTGGTGCCTCCGCCGCCCGAGAGACACCGGCGGGGGGGACCCGAGCCGAGCCGACTGGAGCGCCAGACCTGAAGCGACGCCCCTTGCCCGGCATTCTTTGGCGGGCAAAAAAATCGCCTCGGCGGCGGGATGGAGCGCGTCGCCAAGTGGTGGCTGTTCATGGCGCAGCTAACGCTGGGGCTGACGCCCCGGGAAGGTAAAGTCGGGGTTGTTGCCCTCCTCTCTTTCGCAGTCTCTCTCCCCAGACAGAGCCCTGGTTGCGCAGGAGTAGGTAAAGTGCGGTACTGTAGCCAGAACGTCGAGAGTTTAGTCCTGATATTAGGACATAAGTTCGACTCAACCTTCCATGGGCGGTCAAATGAGTACCCAGCATGTTGGGGCCAAAAAGCGAATGACTCTATGAGACCCAGTCGAGACTATATGCACAATAAGGCGGTCTAGGAGTGTCATTGCTTTGCTTTAAAGTAGACCCCCGTCGAGGTCTCCTCCTTCTCCCTCAGGAGAAGTCTCATTACTTCCATCCTTCCATGGGCGGTCAAATGAGTACCCAGCATGTTGGGGCCAAAAAGCGAATGACTCTATGAGACCCAGTCGAGACTATATGCACAATAAGGCGGTCTAGGAGTGTCATTGCTTTGCTTTAAGTAGACCCCCGTCGAGGTCTCCTCCTTCTCCCTCTCCCTCAGGAGAAGTCTCATTACTTCCATCCTTCCATGGGCGGTCAAATGAGTACCCAGCATGTTGGGGCCAAAAAGCGAATGACTCTATGAGACCCAGGCGAGACTATGCACAATAAGGCGGTCTAGGAGTGTCATTGCTTTGCTTTAAGTAGACCCCCGTCGAGGTCTCCTCCTTCTCCCTCTCCCTCAGGAGAAGTCTCATTACTTCCATCCTTCCATGGGCGGTAAAATGAGTACCCAGCATGTTGGGGCCAAAAAGCGAATGACTCTATGAGACCCAGTCGAGACTATATGCACAATAAGGCGGTCTAGGAGTGTCATTGCTTTGCTTTAAGTAGACCCCCGTCGAGGTCTCCTTCTTCTCCCTCTCCCTCAGGAGAAGTCTCATTACTCGTCCCTTTGGCCTCAACTTGGTAAACAGAGGCAAAGATTTCCCCTGGGGAAGTTTTTGCTTGGGTGACAAGAGGTCCATCATGCCACCCCCTTCTGGTGCCCCCTGCCTGAGGAGAGGACAGGCAGGTTCAGAGAAGGGCTTGAGCTCTACCACTGCCACCACCATAACACCCCCCCCCCACACACACACACTTGGTGTAACCTACCCTGCCTTTGTTGCTCTTAGCCATGCCAGGCGAAAAAAAGTTTTGGCCAGGGGGGTATTTCATTCTGAAACCTGTGTGTAAAGGTCCGTGTGTGCGTTTGTATGTGTGTGTGTGTGAGAGAGAGAGAGACCACATTTCTAAGACTTTGGGCAGACACCTGCAAGTGTGTGTATGCATCCACCCTCCATGTATCACTGTTTCACACTGATTGTGCTAGGGTTCACAGAAAGAGCCTCCTCAAACATTGTTGTATTTTTGGACCGCAATCAGGTGTACCCTGGGCAACGGCCACCTTGTTGGTTAATCTTTCTCGCACTAGGTGAGGTGAAAGGAACTACAGAATTAATTCACCAAAAAGGTGGCTTCATTTTGGCAGTTTAAAATCTGAGCCAGATACAGAAAAAGAAGACTGATTGTGCTTTGTGTGCTATTCCTTGCCCTGGAGCTGTTCATCACTGTACTTACAGGAACGCTTGTCTGCTAGGGGGGATTCGGATTTGACTAGATGCCCAGTTTTGGTCATTCAGTTGGTGTCGTGGGATCCTCCATAGTTACCTTGCTGTATTCAGAGGATATCATATTCATTGTGGGGGAATAGAGGGGTTGGGTTTTGTTTGGTGTTTCTTCTCCTCGACCTTCTTGTAACTACTGTGGTTTTGGTTTCCTAAAAGATCATTGCGGGAACCACTAAAATTTAAGTTTGAATACCTAGCTAATGTCATTTCTACAGGCGAGGACTGACAGGGAGGGTGAGGAGACTTATTTCAACTAACAATATTTCCTTCCTTTTGCACAATGCTGGCAGGTGGGTGTGCTAATCTGGAAAGAGGAAAGCCATAGCTTGCTAGTTGGAACAGAGAACAGAAGCTGCTCCTTAACAATAGGGCAATTGGTCTGCAGTTAGCAAAAGTATTTAACTAGAGGTCAAAGGGTGAAACAGAGGGAAATTACAAAGGGGGGTGGGTGGGTGGGAGGCCATTGGTGCAAAATATGACTTTGCAGCAACCAAAAGCTTGGGTTTGATTCAGCGCCACAGTAAAGCACCAATGAACAGTAAACTCTTGAAAACAAACATCCAAACCCCACTACTTTACATGTAGCAATGGGGATGATGATAACATACACAGCCACCTGACAGTTCTCCTTTGGATCTCTAACAATAACAAAATATGACAGCACCTATGATACAATTTTTAACTTGAGGAATAGTGTGAAGCAACAGGATATACAATTCATCTTATACTATATAGGTCTACTTAGCATTCTGAAAGTACTGGTGGGCTTTATGTAGGCAAAGGCAAAAAATCCTAAGCATAGTCAGTAAACATATTATAACATGACCACCACATTCACATTCTCTGCTCAGAAGAAATATAATGAGCACCAGCACAAGATAAAATCTAGTTCATAGAAGTCTGTTCACAAGTCAGGAGGAGTAGATTACTCAACAACCAAAGTCTTTGTTGCACAATATGACCGCTAGTTTTTATTTCATGTGGAGAAACAAGAATCAGAAAGAACTTCCACATAATCCACTTTATGCAGGTTTACATAGATCAAATGATTGATAGATCAAATGATTGATAGATCAAATGAATGATTGCTCAGAATAAACATGGTAGCAACTCATGAGAAGTAATGAGGAGGACAATTCTGAGCAAACATGAGGATAGGAAAAGTAAAGGTTGCCTTGGTCAAAAGCCAGTCTAGCGTTCAGTGCTCATCTCTGCTTATAACCAAAGAGCCTGTGCTGTCTGCGTCTGTAGATATTTCTATGAACATATGGCAGGCATGACACGGAATGCCATTTACCTTCTCACTGAAGTGGTACCTATTTATTTACTTGCAGTTTCTTGCTTTCAAACTGCTAGGTTGGCAGGAGCTGGGACAGAAATGGGAGATCACTCCATCATGCAGTACTCAGGTCTTGAACTGCTGATCTGCCAATCTTCCAGTTGTCAAGGTCAGCATCTTAACCACTAAGCCATCACCTTCCCACTAACATGAGGATAGACATGGATTTGTTGTTTCACTGAAGTAAATTCAGAAAAAAATTAAACATAATTACAGTTCTTCCCCAACTCATGCCCCTGAGCCCACAAACTCAAGGAGGGGGGAGTACAAATAACTCAATAGCAAGAATAGTATTTGCATAATAATAATAATTATGTTCCATCAGGTCAGTTCTGACTTTAAGTATAGAATAGTCAGAAGGACTGATTGCCATGAGAATCGGCTTATATTTGGAATCAGATACGGAAGAAGAAGAAGAATGAATTCCACCAATTTACAGGCCTTTGTAGTGTTGGGCAGCAAAAAAAGAGGAATATCAAATATCAAATTAATTGCCTCCATACAGGAAGCCACAGCCTTAACATAAGTGAGATTGTTGAGGTCAGGACATTTAGGAGGTCTCTTATTTGTGTGGTTGCCATAAGTCAAAGGCAACCTGACTGCATGTTACAATGACGTGTCTCTCCCTGCTTACCTGTTATCTAAAGTGAGCAGCCCCAAACCTCTGTTCCCCTTCCTTGGGTGAGGGTTGCTCAGCTTCTTAATCACTTTGATTATCCTTTTCTGCACCTTTTGCAGCTTAACAGTGTTTGTTCATGGTGGTGAGTAGTACTGTGTATGAAAGGCTTGGGTGACCATTGGCACCCTAGAAACACCCATTTACATTTATCTGTTTAAGAAGATGCTCTGTATGTAATATGCAACGACATTATGTTCTCTAGTGATCAGTACAGAAATGACCTTTAATAGTATGGCATCTTAGAGGGAGACAATCCAGGCCAAGTTTGGGAATACAGTACAGTAATGCTAAACTTTCTATTGCTCCCAAATTCCTGAAGAAAGTGAAACAAGAGCAATCTGGCACTGTGCCAGCAAATTGCTCCTTTCAGGTACCTACAAGAAACATTACCTGCCTATGCTATGATTTAAAAAACAGAATAAAGGTCTTCCTTCCTTCCACATTCTCAGTTCAGTACAAAGGCATGAAATGGAGAGGGTGGAAAGTCACGGTATGAATACTCTTTGTGTACCCATTTTATGGTACAAAACCTTTGTACTTTCGTGCCAGTGTTTCAGAATACTGTATCTTGAGATGAGGAGATGGAGGGGAAAGGTTGAAGACTACCTCTTGGACAAAATACAACATTTAAGGAAACAAGATGTGTTTAATCTCTTACAGCAAGAAGAAAAGATTTCTGTAGCACTTTAATAACTTTGGTTTTTCCTAGGCCTGTGATGGTGAACCTTGGCACTCCAGATGTTCTTGGACTTCAGTTCCCAGAAGCCCAAGCCCCCATGAATCTGCACAAATGGGTTTACTGTGATTCATCAGGCCTGCGTCGTACGGGCGCGTTTTACTTCCGCTTCCAGGAGTGATGAGGGCAGCACAAGCCAGATGAATCGCAGTAAACCCATTCATGTGGATTCACGGGGGGTTGGGCTGGGAATTGAAGTCCAAGAACATCTGGAGTGCCAAGGTTCGCCATCAAAGGCCTAGGCAATCAGACTTCCTTACTAGGGCGGCATATAAATCGAAATAATAATAATAATAATAATAATAATAATAATAATAATAATAATAATAATAATAATAATAATAATAATAATAATAATAATAATAATAATACTTTTAATGCAGTAGGTACTTCCAGAGCTTTCTTAATGAAAATACTCCAAAGATGCTGAACAGCTATTCTGCTTTATCTCCTTACAGTGTTTATCCTACTTAATGGTAGGATAAACGATGAAAAAAATCAGCAGGGAAACCCAGGAGCATTATGAATAGAAGACAACATTCCTTGTTTCCCTTCTATAAAATTCTGTAAATGAGGCAGGGTAATAGCACAAAAAAGCCTTGTCTGGAAACAACCTAATCACTCAAAAAATGATCTTCCAGTGCAAAATTTGTAATCTATTTTTATCTGTCAAGCTTTGGCAAGCAGACACCCTTTGGTGTGGTTTGTTTTTAGCAAAAAGCATTTACAGTGCCAGGAAGGCCATCTGGGATCACCCCATCTGGGAATCTTTGCTAAGAATTTTTTTTTTTAAAAAAAAAAACAGTTTTCTGGGTGCCTCAAAGGAAACAACGCTCATCTGTCACAGGCTGCCTTCTGTTCCTACAGTTTTAAGTACATGTATGAGCTCAACACTAATATTAAGTTATTAAGGAACAGAAAGTCCCTGCTCCACTCGGATGCGAATCTTGGGTGTGCTTGATAGCATTTTTCTAAATCAAAGGAATTGTCTTTTTGTGTTCAGTGCGGTTCAGCCAAAGCAGTGACAGCAGTTCTGAAAATCAAGGTTTGGCTTTAGACATTATGGATGCCCAAAGACACTTTAGAATGTTTTAACTATTGCTCTGTGTCATTGTGTAGAACAGTGGAAGTTTTGTGTGTGAAAGAAGACTATAGCAGTGTTCTAAACCAACCAGATTAGGCTCTACTGGGTTAAAATGATATTTAACATATATGGTTGCTATCTGTAGAATTCACCAGTCCTTTTGGGCGAGGCAGTATATGAAACCCTGGAAAAAACCACAACGGACCAAAACAGGATGTTTCTACAGTTAATGAGAACACCTTCTGTCATCGATACCAACAGATGTCTGGTGTCTGAAAAGCAAGAAACTAGTTAGCCAGCTAACTCTCAAAAGCAACATTATTGATGAAGGAAACTTGTACCAAAAAAAAGTGGTTACCAAAAAGTTCTAACTAAATCATATCCTTGCATATAGTCAAGTTAGTTCTGCTTTGCAGTGTTTTCTAGGCAAAGAATGTGCAGATGTAGTTTACTATTCCCTTCTTCTGGGCATGTCTTGGGATTTCACAGCTTGCCCATGACTACACCGGCTGGTTCTTCTAGGACAGTGGTTCCCAATTAGTTTTTTTTTACGTACCACTTCGAGAAAGACCTCAAACTTGCGTACCCCTTATTGCAGGAACGTTAAATATCGCGTACCCCTTATTGCAGGAACGTTAAATAAAAAATGAAACCAGGTGTATTTTATATTTATTATCATCAAAAGACATTCTAATGACAGAGAACACATGTTTCATTAATGTGACAAATGTGCACGTTGACAATGACGAGCAAATAGGCGGGAACGGGGGCGGTCGCGATCGGGTGACGCAAGACGTGGGAGGCACGGGGAAAACCGCCGCGGCGGGAGAAAGCGCTTGATGCATATGATTGACTTACCTACTGATCGTTTAATTAAATTGAATAATTTTTTGGCAATTGTTATTGCATTATTGTTTTTTAAGGATTTAATATTTTAGTTAAGAGATTGCTGCGCGTACCCCTTGATGCAATCTCACGTACCCCTGGGGGTACGTGTACCACTAATTGGGAACCACTGTTCTAGGAGGCACAGTGGGAAATCGAACTCCCGACTCCATAAACAGATAACCTAAACCACCAAGCTATCCCTATGTATCCTATTCTATATAAAATGCTGGATATGTATGCTAATTCTAATGCTTCCTCTTTCGCCATGTCACTTCAGGCTGTTAGATATATATCACTCTTGCCACTGATCTGAGCACATTTCATATTGGTGATCTCTACGTGGGACTAATTCTTGGGCTGTTTTGCCTAAAACAACATTGGCCTCTGGATAATTCTAAATCTATAGGGACTGATAACTACCAAGCAGTCCTACTTAGTTAAAGGCCGCTCTTGGTCAAAAGCCAGTCGTATCTGACTCTATGGTTCAATGCTCATCTTTGTTTACAGCCAAAGGGCCAGTGCTGTCTGTGTCTGCAGACATTTCAATGTCCATGTGGCAGGCATGACTAAACTCCGGAACGCTGTTTACCTTCCCACCAAAGTGGTCCCTATTTATCTACTTGCAATTTCTTGCTTGTGAACTGCAAGGCTGGCAGGAGCTGAGACAATGGGAGCAGTAACGTCGTTTGGAATTCAGCCACCCCGGTCTGAAGCCAAATTTGCCGCCCCCTGGTGGATGCTGGCGCCCACTCCTGCTAGGTCTTCTGGGAATTGTAGTCCAAGAACACACATAGCTGAAAAAGCGCCACCCGGGGCCACCCACCCGCCTAGCTCCCCCAGCTCACTCCATCAATTAGCACTTTGGTCTCGAACTGCTTACCTGCCAACCTTCCAGTCATCAAGTTCAGCATCTTAACCACCACGCCACCACACTCCCTCAATCCTGCTTAATCACACTTTATTTACATGAAGGAGCAATAAACTTATACAGTACAATATTCTGTGGTATTTGGACCATGTGGACTTGTCAGATATTTTGTAATTTAACTGTGTAGCTGAGTACAGTCAAACCTCATATAACACTAAAACCTGGTTCCACAAGTCTTGATGTTATATGATTTTTAGTGTTATCCGATGCATGTTAAAATCCTATGGGAGCCATAAAGATACATTGTAACTACACAGGCTTTAGTGGTTGTTATCTGAAGCATCCCATAGGATCTTAATGTTATCCGATGCAATTCTTCCCCCCAGATTCCTTAATGTTATGCGATTTTCGTGTTATTCGATACTAATGTTATATGAGGTATTACTGTATTTCTTCTTACTTTGAAACTACAAACTTGAACTCTTTCTGTAGATCCTCTAAATGTGGAAACATGCGTATGATTGCACTCTGGGTCAAATGGTATGTGAAAGGGAAGGCTATGAATTATTGCTCTTTTCTTTTTAATCAGTCATTATGAAGGTGGCTCATTTGTATAGGAAGGAAGGAAACACTGAACATAAATACCAGCAAGCCGGTTTAGAGGGTTGCATACTCAGAATTTCCTTAGGTGGAAGGGGCCCACCCTTTCCAAAATACTCTTGTCTCATTAATAAAATATTCTTATGGTCTCCCCCCTCTTGACTCATATTTCATAAATTTTAGTCAATTTTGCATGTATGAAATGGTTTCCTTGTGTGGTCAAAATATTAAAAATTTAAAGTGCTATATCTGTTTTCTTCTGGGTATTTGTACATAAAAGTGACTACCAAAAATATTAGGAAAAGAAAATTCTGTTATTTGAACTAAGGTTAAAATTAGGATTAAGGAAAAAAAAATCAGGATTTTAAAGAAGCCAGAGTTATATCTGAAACAGAAGCTAGGATTCTATTCCATTCACCAGAATGATATCTCACTTTATTTCTGTAACATGTAAATAATAAGAAAGAGCCTCCCTGAAGATTGTGGTATTTTTGAACCACAATCAGGTGTACCCTGGAAACAGCAACCTTGTGTTGCCAGCTAATCTTTCTCACACTAGGTGAGACAAAAGGAACTGCAGAATGAACTCACCAAAAGGTGCCTTCATTTTGACAGTTTCACATCTGGCTAATAACACTTCTTCCACTTGACATATCATGTAAGTTACATGATCTACAGTGCAGTATTTCCCTGACATTGTTTTTTCTTTTCACACAGCATATTCAGCAACCTTCAAAATCACCACTCCTTACTCCACCTACGTCTGCCCGGAAGGTCAAAATGTCACCTTGACTTGTAAGATCAGCGGCTCTCTGGCTAACCGGCATGATCACATTTCAAGAATGTGGTTCTTCACCAACCAGGGTGACCACAGCTGTTCCCAAAGAAAGCATGTTCGCAATGTCATGTTTAAAGACTTGCACCATGAATTAGGGAAGCACCATAGCATGCTTGATAGTAACAACATGGCTGATAAAGACTTCCGTGGGCAGCGAATTAATGGGGTTGAGATCTCCTCTGATCATCATGGGACATTCCATATCACTGTGGAAAATCTTACTCTGCAAGACAGTGGCCATTACTGTTGCTATGCGATAGAGATTAACAAGGAGCATAAAGTTGATGCTCAGCAGCAGGCCCACGGCTTCATGGAACTTCATGTGCAGAAAGGCAGGTGAACTTTCCATATGGAATTTACTTCTCTATTTCCTCCTAGAATTGTGTGGACAAATCAGGCTGGAGCAGACTGGATTAAAAAATGGGGCCTGTAGATTACCAACGGGAGTTTATGCTTATTAAGAGTAAATACAGGGGACATGTTGCCCGCAGCCCTAATGGACCAAGTGATGATGTCACATAGAGGAGGATCCCCCCCCCCCCATTATAAAACCTTGTTTACTGAAGTAATAGCTGGGGGTATCAGTCATAAGCAAGATACTTTAGGCTTCTGGGAATTGAAGTCCAAAAAAATCAAAGATTGGGAAACACTGATCTATAGATACTACTTTGTATTCAAGGCTATAATCCTGTGCATACTGACCTGGAAGGAAATGCCACTGTACTCAGTGGCTCTTATACTGATGTACAAATGCATCAAACTGGAAATAGAATCTTCATTGCAACTGGAGTATGCCTCAAACATGGACCCTTTAGATTTGTCCTCCTTGTGGCTATCTATTCAAAATAAGAGCCATTTATTTCAGTTGGAAAACCTCCCATGGAAATGCCCATTGGATCCCAACCAAGTTCTCAAAGATAACCAGAAAGTAGTATCTATAGATCAGTGTTTCCCACTCTGTCAGTGACTCAATGCCAATTGTCAGGTGGTGGTTAATTAACCTGACAATCCTGAGGACTAAAGGCCTTGAGTGGCAAAGTCCAGAGGGAAGTGTGATGGTCCCCAAGTGGATTAAATCTCACTTGAATCCATCTTGATGGAGCGCAGCAGCCTTGTCCATACGGGCCTGAGGTTGATGAGGACTTTTAATGACAAAAGGGCTCAGGACCAGAAAGTGACTCATGGAACTGGATCAGTGGTATGAGTGCCACACTACAATACGGAAGGCAAATGGAAGGCCACTGCATTATATTCGCAGGACCAGCATCAGTTTCAGTGATGTGCATGTAACAGATTGGAAGAAATTATTTTAAAATGTTTGATTGTCATGCAGCCACATTCCCCTTAATGCCACTTACAAACCTAAAATTAAGCAGTTGGGAAAATTTATGTAAAATGCCATATGTGATCAACAGTCAACATTGCCCATTAAGTCTATTATATTGCAGTATATATTGTAGGCCAGAAGACATCATTGCCATACACTGGCCATAACCAGATGGAATCCTCACCTGTGACTCATTTACAGCTAATCCATGTGGATTAATAGCAATCAACATGGGAAATGGCATGCCTAGTACTAAAAAGAAAACACATAAGAAGCTACCAAAGAAGCAAAAAAGCTTTTGCCAGGCAGAAGGCTAGAAAAGAATGAAGTGTGGCACTGCTAGTAAGCAGAAACCAAGAGAGTCTTATATGTTCTTTTACATTCCAGAAGCCTCTGATACTTTGGGTTCTGTCTTTCTCTAACTATTACATTGAGGTAGAATTTGAAAGATCTGTTAATGAAGGAGAACTGAATTTCCAAGAAATTGACTGTTGTTTTTTTTAAATACACAGCAAATGGTACATTCCCAAACTGTACATTTTATCCTGCTGCCAGCACAGAGACGGAAAGTAAGTTTGCCTTTCATAATTTGCTTCTTACTGTATTGTATTTCTGGGGGTGTACATACACAAGTAATGTGTAAAGTGAGAGCAGATTATACACTCCTGTTGACTAGTTTAAATGTTTAGTTACTTTTAATGTATTCATATCTCTTTGCTCTTGTTTCATGCACAAACTTGACTGTATTGTCTAATCTCATTCTAATTCTTTTTTAAAAAAAACTCCTTTGATTTTTCAAATTACAAGTGCACTGAGGGAATTAAAAAGGGAGAAGGGAAATACTGTACACAATTTGAATGTGGGCTAGTAATTATTCTATTAAGGTAATCTAACAGAGATTGAAATCAAGTCACAGGTCACAACTAGAATACATCCAACTCTTCTAAGTTCCACTCATTTAAGGGGCCTACTCTAGTTCCAGCTTACTACTGGATTTCAGTCCTTGGAGTTGGAATCAATATAGACATCCATGCATAGCTATAACAGAAAGAGGGACAGCTATTATGTCAGTTGGAAAATTGCAGCTCCTACTTGCTCCTTTCAAAGTTTCTTGAATGGAAAAAGAAGTAAACCCACTTATGCAGCTTCTGTTTCTCAAGTAAGCGTTAACTTCATGTCTGCCATGTGTATCCGATAATAAAATTCATTTTAAAAGAGGATGAAAACATATACAACTTTTTACCAGTTGGCCCCAAATTATTTTTTCAGTTTTTTTTTGTTGCCTCTGTGTCTGTTGGTTATATAGCTTACATCTGCTATCTTCTGCTGTTTTCAGTCTTTTTTCCTTGATGGCAAATTACTCCTTCAACAAAAATGCCATTAAAATTGCTTTGGTGTGTATTATCTTTCATACTTTGACAAACAAAACTTCAGTTCCCTACATATGTTGGATTGTTTGGAATACCACCAACCCAGGGACTAATTTCATCCAAAATTCAGTGCCTTTCTAGACAGTATGTTCATAAATAGTTCTTAAGGTCTTACAGTTGAAACATAAATTTGAACCCAAACATTACTCAACCCATTCGGAGTCTACACCCCACCCTACGTTTTGTAACAGTTTGGCATATTTGGTGCCTACCAATTTTGTTATGTCATACATTTTCATCAGCTTTGCTAAATACATGCTGTTTTTCATTATACAAAATGTTAACAGCCAAAAACTTTGTTTTACAAAATCCAAGCAAACACCTTACTACTTGCTTTTGTGAATATCTCATTGTGGAAAATAGATTTGCTGCTTTGCTATGGGTACTTTGCCTCTTCTTCAGATAGAAGCTCTTCTAACCTGTAGAAATAAAAGCTCCTTTCTCTCTCATTAAAGTTTGACAGTGTTCAGCACGTTCCTCTTCTTTCTCTTTCCTATTCAAACAGTGATGTAACAGATCTAGCATGTAAATCTGTTCCCACTATTTCTGGAAGTGTGTATCTTTACTTTCTGTGATCCAGATAAGAGTAGATGATTTTCAGAGGTCTTGGGCTTTACATGCTGATCTCTGGAATTCCACTCCCTCAATTTTTAATATCCTCAAGGCTGCAGCAGTCCATTGCATTCCCAGTGTTAAATCCTGCATGTCTCATTTCATATGTGCAATGGGAGATGGCTCAGTGATCACAGTGTGTGGGTCACTTCATGGCAAGCTGGGATCCACCTTAAACAAATTCACGCCAACTATATACTCAGATATGAGCAGTAGTTGACAATGACGGCTCCTGCAATTCCCCACTCTGATTTTTCTTGTTATAGAAATGTGTTTTTTTTTTTAACTGGAAAAAAAAACTTATGTGATGGGGATCATAGGATGCTGGAGGATCCTCAGTGCTTAGCAAAATTGACTCAATACACCGTTGAAAAATTTAGGTACCATTTTGAATAAAAAGGTGGTCTGGGGGTGCTGGTGCCCCATTTTGCCTTATGCGCTTCAAATCATTCATCTCTGCTCTAGATATTATCTATAAATCACAGTACACCAGAAGTTTTGCATTTTTTGTTCAGCTATCAGGATTTGTATTTCATCAATTGTGTTCAATTCTACACAGGTGTAAAGTAGCTTGTTGTGTAAAGTAGCTTGTTGTGGATCTAAGCTAAAGTATAATGAAACCAGTAAGTGTTTTTTAAATTCACTTCAGTAGATTTTTGGATTGACTCCAGTCTTCATGTTGAAAGTCTCCTTCCTCTTTCTGCATTGATGAAAACAGACATAATCCCCTCCCTCTCTTTCTTCAGGTTTTCCAAAATTCATTGACTTTTGGGATATTCTGCAACTCTTCATAGCTTAGGGAGCATCCTTACTCTTCTGGGAAAGGCCATCCAGAAGATAGAGTAGATATTCCCTTCTATCCACAAAGTGAGGACTCTGTGGGTGAGAAGGATGTTTTTTTCTGTTGCAGTTCTGCAAAGCTTCTCCTGAATTTACTTCTTTCAAAGCAGCATGAGCAAACAAAGGGGTCCTGATTCCACATTACCTCCTGCTCCCCCCCCCCCCAAATGTTCTCTTGGGCCTTTCAGTTTTAATAGATCTTCAGCCTTGGCATCTCACTCTTCTGTTTATCTCCTCTACAGATTTTTTAAAAAAACTTCTTTCAAGTAACTCCAACTAAAATAAGCTTATAATCAAAACAAATACCAAAAAATATAACACTTTCCTAGACAACTAATTAGTAGTGGATTTCAGCGTCTCTTTCTTAATAGGAAAATACACAGGCCATCTCATCCCTGTACTAAAATCTCATGGCAGGTAGTTGATTCATTTGTAAAGGTTCTTGCTAAACAATAATCACTGATATATATTGCAAGATAAATATAATTACAGTCCTAATTACAGTCCCCTCTTTTTTTTCTTGTCTGGCCAGATTATCCTGCTTTGGTAATAGAGTAGACTATACTACCAACAACTCAATGTTGAGTGCCAGTGATTAAATAACCTGAAAACCCTGAGGATTAACAGCTTGGGTGCTGACAGGGAAGAAAGAGTGATGATGGTCCCTAAGTGCATTAAATTCCACTGGAATCTATCTTGATGGAAGGAGGCATTATCATCAACTCTGGCCTGGGGCTGATGAGGACTGTGTGCCAAAAGTGGCTTGCAGATCAGTGGTGCGGGTGTCATGCTGCAATGCGGAAGGCAGATGAAAGGCCACTGCACTATATTCTCAGGACAGTCTTCATGGCTGATCGTCATGAAGATCGCCAATATTCAGATTTGGATATGGCACAACAAGAACTTTTTTTGTACAGGCCTTCATTGCTTTCTGAGTTGCATTATAGACAGAGTTCATTCTACTGCCTGCAGACTCAAAATATGCACTATCCCTCACCTTGAGCAGTGACAAAATGTTCATAGACTCATAGAATAACTGAGTTGGAAGGGTCCTTTTAGACCATTGAATCTAACCCCCTGCTCAGTGCAGGAATTTTTGCTTGCCCCCTGATGTTAGGTAAAGGTCGTCCTTGTTCGAAAACCAGTCATATCTGACTCTAAGGTTCAGTGCTCATCTCTGTTTATAGCCAAAGAGCCAGCGCTGCCTGCTTCTGCAGACATTTCGATGGGCATGTTGCAGGCATGCCTAGACACTGGAGTGCACGGAACACTGTTTACCTTCCCACTGAAGTGGTACTTATTTATCTACTTGCAATTTCTTCCTTTCAAACTGCTAGAATGTTAGGAACTGGGACAGAGTCAGGAGCTCATTCCATCGTGCACAACTTGAGTCTTGAACTGCTGACCTGCCCACCTTCCAGTCGTCAAGCCCAGTGTCTTACGTACCCTGATGTTACCTCTCTCTTTTTGTTATTTTTTTCCAGGCATCACAGCAGCTGCACTTGCAACTGGGGCTTGTGTTGTGGGAATTTTGTGTTTGCCCCTCATCCTGCTCCTGATTTACAAGCAGAGACAAGCGGTCACTAACAGGCGTGCGTATCCTCAAGTTCTCCTCCCTTTCCTTACCTCATGCCATTTTCATTTTTAATTCCTTTGCCATTGTGTGGATAATATCCAGCTGTTTGGGGTGCAAATTGGGCTGCCAGTGAGTAGTAAATGTGTCTCTCTTAAATAGCTGTGATCTGGGAGAAATGAAGTGGTAACGGCTTCTTTGGTCTATTCATTTACGTTTCCTCTCCATATGCTAGAAGAAGGACGACTTCTTTTGTCTCCTCATAGGCAGATGGAAAGGTGGTAGATCAGTATTTCTCAACCTTTGGGGGTTTTGGACTTCAATTCCCAGAAGCCTAAAGTCAGTTCCCCAAAGCAGTGATCAGTCAGTGTATTGACTCAGGCTTCTGGGAACTGAAGTCCAGTGGTGGGCATCAGCAGGTTCACAACAGTTCGCCAGAACCGGTAGCAGAAATTCTGGTTGGCCACGCCCATCCAAGTTTTGAAATAGAGTAGTCCTAATTAGGGTGCAACACAGGACTTCACCCCTGGTCACGCCCACCATACCACGCCCACATTGTGGAGCCCACCACTACTGAACTCCATCCCCCTGTAATAGAGGGTACTAAGGGGGAAGCTTCAGCCGTGTCATCCTTTTGCCTTTCCAGAACAGTTTAAGATAACTACATAAACTCTGTATTGGAGTGATGCTCAGCTCCTGATATTTTCACAATCCATGACCACCATGTTTGGGGCTTCTGGGAGGTTGTGTGTTGTACCTGTCTCAGTCCGAGATGAAACTGAATGTAACCAAAGAAATACTGTATATACTCAAGTATAAGCCTAGTCTTTTAGTCACAAAAATGAGCCCCAAAGAGGGGAAATGACTTATACTCAGGTCAGTGACCATAGGGGTACCAAGACCGCATTGGATTGAGACACGTTAAAAATGTAATTAATTTTACCATATTTTCATGTATTTTGATTATTGAAACTCACTAGCAGCAACTGCATTTCCCATCCTCGGCTTATACTTGGGTCAATCTATTTTCTTGGTTTTTTTAGGTCAAGATTAGGTATCTTGGCTTATATTTGGGTCAGTTTATACTCAAGTATATACGGTAGTCTTTTTTTTTTTTTAATCATATAGGAGTGATAGCCTTGACTCACAAGCAGGGAATTTTTCCTGAGCCATTTTGGCTTTATTTTATCTTCCTTTGGGTAGCCCATGGGAAGCACAGAAGAATAAAACACTGCCGCATATTTTACAGCAGTTTCATTTCTGAAATTACATTGAATAAAACGTAAGTAATTTGTCTATTTTGCCTTAAATAGAAAGTATCACTGCTAGCACGACGACTGCTGCTATTAAAGCGCAACATTTCTCATCTGGTTTTTACAGGATTTCTTGGAAAAATGAGTAACTGAGGCAAGAATCACTAAAGGGCAGTTTAATGGAACTTTAGAGTTTTTGTCAACATGTTGTAAATTGCGTTGTGCACAGTGCTTAGTAATGAATCAGATGACATTAAGATCATATCTTAACTTAACTCCTGCTGTGAGGCTGCTGCTGTGTTTTCTTCTCCCTGAGTTGAGTTTCTCAGTGTGAAGGTTTTGTGTGTGCATAGACAGTTTTATTGTATGGTATGGTAAAAGATGAGATCAAAGTTTTCTTAAAGTCTAACTTGCCTGGTACCTGTTCAGTTCCTATCGGGTGCCTCTACATCCATGGAATGTTTCTGGTCCAGAAAAGTGTCGGAAGACTAGTGACAAGCCAGCAACCCTTGGAATGTGTCTGGATGATGGTGCCCAACATTCCCCACCATGGGGCCTCAATGAGTGCAATATTTTGGGAGTTGAAGTCCAAAAACATTTAAATAGACACAACTTTCCTACTCCTGCCTTTACAGAAAATGTATTGGTCTTGCATTTTTTTAGACATTTAGGATGCTTAGAAACCTTGTGATAAAGTGAAAGAAGAATTGGAGGTAGTTTTATCTTTCAAAATCTCCCTGTATGACCCCAAGAACTGACAGGGATTCTTATGTCTAAAATCAGGGTGTCTTGGCTCAACACGCCCCCGTCCCCCGGGATAGTAAGCCTAACTTCAGGACCATGTAGGAATGTTTAAAAAAGAGGGTTGTTTTTACCTTTTCCACACATTCATAAGCAGTATGTTAGCAAGCAAGCTCAGCCCATTTGCCCCTGGGAGATAAGAGTTCTCCTTAAGGTTACTGCAGTTGCCTGATAAGCATAATATATTTACTATCATAACGGTTTAGTTTTTATATGGGAGAGTAAAGTTTGTTTGTGTCATAGTAGGTATAATTGTTTTGCCTGAAATTGTCCCCCTAGATTTACACCTGCACAAGAATCATATGTATGAAGGAATAGGAAAGGACTTTCAGAACTGTAGACAGTCTTTCCCCTCTTAAAGCCCTTGGCAGATAAATCAGGAGCAGCAGACTAGGCCAACTCTGCATAGAACCGGAGGCAATGCCTGGGTCTCGAACTGCTGACTTGCTGGCCTTCCAGCTAACAAGGCAAGTTTCTTAACCACTGAGCCACTGCCATCCTTGTTAGCTGGAAGGCAGGCAAGTGAAACATTGGGTGCTCTCCCTTTCATGACAACTTACGTGAGGTTATTCCTATTTTGACAAAGGCATTAATGCTAACATAATAATCCAAGTGACCTCACATTAGAGGTAAAACTTCCTCTGATGTTTTATTTATGATGGTCATAGTACAGCTGTTAATTTGTCCCTTATGGAGGGGGAAAAGGCATTTTAAAGATGACTGAAGATTCATGCAAGCAGATAGTGTTAGCTTAACAAAACTGTTGAGCTCTGAAAAGAGGAAGCTAACTAGAACCATTGTTGCAACAAGAAGCTGTTCACACATTGACCTCAAATAGTAATGTGAAACACTGTGACTTAAAGTATCCAAGATTCTTCTTCAGTTCCAGACAGAAACATGCTTCTTGTCTCAGGCAAGTCAAAAGTCACGTTTGCCATGGAGCGCATGGAGCGCAGTTACCTTCTCACCGAAGTGGTCCCTATTTATCTACTTGCAATTTCTTGCTTTCAAACTGCTAGGTTGGCAGGAGCTGGGACAAAGACGGAAGTTCATTCCATCCTGCAGTACTCAGGGATCAAACTGCTGACCTTTCGCCTCCCAGTCAAAACATGATTTTAGGACACTGTTTTGAAACCATTCTGATGATCCACAACTCAAGTAATTTCCCAAGCTCTGCTTAAGTCTAGGTGAAAGTAATCAACATCTTGATATCCATTCCTTTCCCAGAATGAGGTGGGATTACAATCCCATTTTGAACATTATCTCTCAGTCTGAAGGGTATCTTTTCCATTACCTTTTTACAATGATCAAGTTACCATGGTAGCACAACACCTAAGTACCTCCCTCTGCAAGATCAGGAATTTCTACATTCACTATGTTTTGCATGTTTCAGATGAGATGCAAAAAAATAGATATATCAAAGTAAATAAGGATAAGATGTTGTTTAGCATAGAACACTGTAGCAGGAAACAGTGAAAACTACACATGAAGGGAGCAGAAATAAAAGTGTCAAACCAAACAGGAAGACATGTGAACAACTGAGCTACATTTTGCCTCCGGTTGAATCCAAATGAGCAATTTCTAGTCCCAGTTGTATTACAAATCAACAACGGGGGATTTTAAAAATCTGTGACAGACAAATAGAACATACAATATATATGAAACCAAACTGGCAGCATGTTCAGTGGCTTGAACAGGAGTGATCAGATGTCTTGTCATATTGGTTGATAGCATTCCTGTGCTTTCAAATGCCAGAAACTCATGGCATGGCACTTGCAATGTATCTAGTTATTTGATAGATGTCCAGTGGTGGGATTCAGCAGGTGTGCCCCAGTTCACTAGAACTGGTGGCAGATATTCCAGCTGGCCCCGCCCATCCAAGCTTTGAAATAAAGTACAGTAGTCCTAATTCGGGTACAATGCAGGGCTTGCCCCCAGGCCACACCCATAGAGTAAGTAGTAAAACATTTTGAATCCCACCTCTGTAGCTATCAAAACAATAAATCCCACATGAGCAACTGTACCAACAGTTCTCTAGTTAATTTTGCTATACAGTAATACCTCGGATAACGTTTACCTTGGATAACGCTAAAATCGCATAACGTTAAGTAATCTGGGGAGGAGAATTGGATCGAATAACGTTAAGGTCCTATGGGATGTATCAGATAACAACCGCTAAAGCCTGTGTGGTTACAATGTATCTCTGTGGAGCTTTAACGTTATCTGATACATCCCATAAGATTTTAACATGCATCGGATAACACTAAAAATCGGATAACACCAAGACTTGTGGAACCAAGTCTTAGCGTTATCCAAGGTATTACTGTACATTCGACTAAGGGATAAACATACCATGAAAAACTTCATGGTAAATGCATAGTTGGGGTCACCAAGTTATCTGTTAAATTGTCCTCATGGAGAATGTTTATGGCTGCTGAACGTTCTAATCAGTATTACTCCACTTGTCACTTCTGATCACATTGGGCAGATATGGAGAATGGTCAACAGGACCACTGAAAGGATGGATGTAGGAGAAGCTACTGATGCACCATCTTTTAACTTGCAGCAGTTCACCACCATGATTTATGCCAATTACTTTACATCAGCAAAAACATGATACAGGAATCCTTCCATTGAATAATATTTATAATGTGATAGAAATAGTGATACAGTACTTGATTCAACAAAGAAAGCTTCAGCCTTGAGTTTGCAAGATCTGAGCAGGGCTTTTAATGAACCAACCATTTGATTGTCATTAATTCATAAGATTGATGGCAAATAATCTCATTCCCCACCCACCCCAATGGTGAAGTCATGAGCCTTTTATTAGTATCAAGAATTACAAGAAACTCCAGCTAATTCTTAACACTGAAAAAAAAAGAGTAATTTCTCCCAAACCCCCTTGGCCTAAAAGAGCCAAGTACTTCCATCACAGCAGATTTAATATTGTTGCATTCAAAGTATATTTGAATTCTTTCTGTAGCTTGTTTTTATTTATTGTCAAATAATTTTCTGGGAAAATACAAAAATCAAAGAACAAACTTCATCCTGATTTTTGTTGCTACCCTTCCCCTATATGCTGGTGGTGCATCTGACACAAATAAAGAACTGCATTTTCTTAGCCGATAAAAAAAATACAACAGCCACCCAGATTTCTTCCTCCTTTCTTATGGCAATTCTGCCCATATAGTGCATCCAACATAGAAATTCAACAGAATTTCTTTAATGTTGATGTATTTGTTGTTATTTTGCTGTTTTATTGCATTGTAATAATAATAATAATAATAATAATAATAATAATAATAATAATAATAATAATAATAATAATAATAATAATAATAATAATAATAACAACAACAACAATATGTATCTATGTTGTCTAGGCCTGTATTCACACATATTCATAGGGTTGCTCTGAGCTTTAATTTCATGTACTACCCTTCTTGCCAGGAGTACAGACTTATTTGAACACCATCAAACAAAATCATCTGTTAGATCAGTTGATTGTCTTTGACATCCATTCTAATTAATTTACAAACTTGAGAGAAACCTATTTGATCTGAAATATGTGGTTCAAATAAGACTATTATCAAAAGAATACTAAACAAAATCCTGTGCTTCTCCAGAGTCTAAATATAATGGCTTCATCAGTACTTGAAACTGAAAAGCCAGGTAGTGTTCATCAATCAGGATTGAATGTCAACAGCATCATCTCTTCTGTGCATGACAACTCAACTAATGGAGGGGCAAGAAGAACTGTTGCATATGTAGTAAATGTTAAAAAATACAGTGGAGCCTCATATAACAAACACCCTGTATAGCGACTAAATCGCATAACAATTAGGTTTTTAAAGAAAGTGGTGCCCCGCATAACGATTTTTCATATGGGGGGAAAATCGTACAATGATTTTTCAATGGGGAAAACCACTTAGTGAAAAAAAAAATCATTTTTCCATAGGAAAAACCGTACAATGACAAAATCCCATAGCAACCAGACCCATGGAACAAATTAAAATTGTTATAAGGGGTTTTACTGTACTAGCTTTTCTTTTTGCTTAACACATTTTTCACCAGGAGGCAAATGGATAAAATAAATGGTAGGATTTAGCATTAAGACTTTGGTAAATTGCTTAGATTTGGTATCTGCTTGTCCTGGGGATTAGAAGTTCCCACTTCTTTGATCCAAGTCACCAAGGCAACAAATTTAAGACAAAGGAACTAGTTGCTAAGGAAAAGCAAAGGAAAACAAGTAGCTTTCTCAACATGATGCCCTCCAGGCTGGTCAGCATGTGGACATAGGCTGTGTCCCCATTTGCTGTATTATCTGAGGCTGATGGGAATTGCTCTCAAGATATATGAAGAGCACTGAGTTTGGGGAGATTGCTCTCTCCAGGAAATGGAAAGGGAGTGCATATCCTCATATGAACCGTGGTCACTCTTGCTACTGACAGCTGGTTTGAGTAGGAAAGTTTTTGCTTTAATCCAGGGAGGCTGGACTAAATGAATTTGGGGTCCTTTTAGTCTTAAAATTCCTCCATTTGAATGTTTATGTGAAGTAGGACTGTAGTTAATTACCCTTACCTTAAGAAGATCATGTTATTTTTTTTAGGTGCTCATGAACTTGTCAGAATGGAAAGGTAAGCTATTCCATTTCAGTTTATTTTGTATTTTTTATTGCACACTTTGGGTTACAGAAGGCCATCAATTGGGAAGGCAATAAATTCAAGTACTGTACAGTACACTTAAACCACAAATGATTCCTCATTGTGCATCTCAGGAGAACAACCAGACTGTAGTCTTTGGAAGTTTGGATGGTTTAAGAAAACACTCAGAAGAAAGAGTGGTATAATAATAATTTCATGTTAGAAATTATTCTGTGTTGAAAGGATTTTTGCAGGAGACATCCTGCTCAGGGAATGCCCAAATGAAGCTCCTTTCATGTCCCTAAGAGCTGAGACAGACGGGCGTTCATTCCATCATGCAGTACCTGGGTCTCAAACTACCAACTTACCAGCCTTCCAGCTAACAAGGCAAGCTTCTTAACCACTGAGCTACCACAGCCCCCAGAAAGAGTAGTAAAGAACATCTGAGTATTCTCTTCCCAGGAAATGTATCAGAAAACAATACATTTGGATCCTCTTCTCTGCTTTGCCCTTTATTTTTGTATTACCTGCCTCTAGTTCTAAAAAGCAGCAAACTGGTTTTGAGCTTCCTCCACAGAAATACACTCTAACATATAGGTTTATTTAGCTCTGCCTGCGGATGTATTTTTGCACATTTTAAAAAACCAAAACTATGGTCCCCTTGGTTCTAAAACAGTCTGAATGGAAGCCTTGAACCCATGATTCTACCCTTTTTCTAGTTTTACAGAGGAATAGAAAGTACAAAGAAAAAGAAGAAAAATAAGCATTGGTGTTTCTGTTGGCAAAAGCACAGTACAATGACTTACTTTAACAAATGAATTTTGCACAAAGGATCCTTGATGTGAGGTGATGGATAGTATAATGAAGCTTTTAAAAAATTAAAGAAAAAGATGAATTTTTCATTGAGGCGAACATTTTGATCCAAAGGAGTATTTTAAACAGAAATAGACTTCTAATTGGTTTGAAGCTGACTCATGTCTTAGTAAGCATGGGATTCATACTAAAAGCACTGTACTTCCTCACCCCTTGTTGTTAATAAAGCCAAAGCCCATAGAGCAGGGCTCTAATACATATTTTGTGAATTTTGTGACATTTTGCCTTGGAGGGGAATGGGGAGGGGGAAGAGCAATCCTTGACTGTGGTAAAATCAATCACAGTCTTTTGTATGTTTTTCTCCCTTCTAGCAGCAATGCCCATGGCATTGAGAACCCCGTCTTTGATGACATCCCTACTGTCAATTCAGAGTCTAAGCCCAGGCCACAATTAACATACATGGCCAGGCGACAACCATCAGAGTCAGGCCGGCACCTTCTTTCAGAACCTAATACTCCGATCTCCCCACCAGGCACAGGGGATTGTTTCTTCCCCTCACTGGGTAAGTATAAAACCAGAGTGTGTTTGTAATGCCTATTAGTTGGTTACTGGAGTTGGGGTAGCTGGGTGCATGGGAGTTCACGGCTCAATAAATTTATAATAAAAACAATTAATATACTATTTCTTTCAGACGTATTTGTTTGTTGCAGCAGAAAGAATGTAAAGAAATAGGGTGGGGGGCTTTGTATTTACAGAGTAAAGTAGATTTTTAATTTCTTGATTCCAGTGGCAGAGACGGAATTTGAACTTCGAAGCAGGTGCTGGGTGGATATTGCACTTGTAGTCATAACAGGCTGAAGACTGCGGGAACTGAACAAAGTTTGATGGGCATCGTATGCTGTGCTGTAGTTCATTAAAACCCATCAAAAGGAGGGATGAGTGGGGAAAATGTGTTTTGATGTGGAAAGTAGAAGTGGAGGAGAGAGGATATGATACATGATATGTAACTTTAGAGATTAACATGTATTTCAGGGACCAAAGCTCACATCTCACAAAACATGCCAAAAATGTTAACTCCCACAAGACTCTTTGTTGTTTTGATCAACTTTGCATTCACAAATATCCAGAGAAGATAGGTCTTAATCCAGTAAGAATGACCACAGTGGATCTTTCTTCCCTTCCTTTCCCCACCTGGCTTTAGAGATTTTGAACATCATTGTTACATACTGTCCGTATAAACCAGATTTCTTTATTCTTTTCAGAGCCTGTTCCTGATTCACCAGAATTGTCAAATGTATAAGTTTTCCAGAATGAAGGCCTTTCACTGAATCTTTGACAGTAACATGAAGATGGTTTTGCTGCTGCTTTCAAGGAGAAGCAGAGAGGAAGGAAAGAAAAGGGAGAGGCAGGAAACATAAAGGATTATTTGAGGAGGAGAAAAACAGCAGGCTTTTTCTGAGACACTGTGTCCTATTACCCTTCCTCTCACAGTTCTCCAGACTGGGCCGGAGTGGGGTGGGTGGAAGCGATTATGCAACACTGAGGTACTGAAAATTTCCAGGATCCTACCAGCTTTTTATTTTACTTTGCAGCGCTGTTCATCAATAGTTATGAAGAACTATTAAACAGATTTCTTAAGTGATGAATGGTTTGGTTACATGAGAACAATGCATTGGACTGAGTATATATATTCCAGAAGATTCCTTCAGAGAAAAAGTGTTATATCTGTATTATACTATGTTTATACAGATTACATTTGTATATACATATATTTGTATATTAGTTATTTTAACATTTGTACCATTTTGGTGCTTTGGCCTCACAACTGCATGTTTTGCTTGACTTCTTAATATGGAAAAGCCTCAGGATGTGGCCCTGTTGTTGTTAAGTGTCGTTAAGTCACCTACAACTCATGGCGACTGCAAATGAGAGATCTTCTATTCTCAACAGTACTAGTATTGATCTTTTGTTGATGATGATGATGTTCTCTCCTAGAATATCCTGTTCATTTTAGGAAGTCTGGCTTTGAAATTAGGTTCCATATTTTATACGACTTTTAATTTTCCTCTAATAACCTGGCTGAGCAGTATATGAACAAACCATGCTACGACATCAGTATTTGAGTTTAATGTAAACTCTAGC
The DNA here is from genome assembly GCA_030440675.1 of Furcifer pardalis. Lineage (NCBI taxonomy): Eukaryota > Metazoa > Chordata > Lepidosauria > Squamata > Chamaeleonidae > Furcifer > Furcifer pardalis. The sequence goes on from CP126890.1 coordinate 204,592,531, forward strand.
CAATCCAAACAGCAGGACTGTTTTCACAGACTCATACCTACTTCAGGAATGGGCTAGCCTAAATTCAGGATTTTGGAGTAGATTCAGTGCCTGACAGTACTTTCAAAACTGGTCTGAATGTGGTGTTTTCAGTACAGTTCAGTTTAAATAAAATTAAGTACAGTATTTAACTCTCAGGGAACAATGAATATGAGGATATTTTTCCAGTGACAGCTTAAAAATATGTTTCAACCAGCTCATGTTCGTCCAGTTTCATAGTCCATTTACCATATCCAGGGCATGTAATTCAAACAGCTCAGTAAGACAAGGCATTTGGATGTCTTTGATCATTGCACATTAATCAGTACATGGTACCAAATACTTTTAGGACACGTGGGCTTGCTGAGAAAGACTAACATATGTTATTTTTTGGACAATGTTCAGACAGGATTCTGGGAATTGTAATCCCAGAAGCATAGCTTCAAGCAAAACACCTATAAGACATGCCTCTTTCTGCCTCATGCTTTTCCCCTTTCTGCTATGATAGAGAACTGGGATAGTCTTTTTAAAAAATAGTTATATGTAGACTTGTTCTGGGTGACTATTTTGCTGAAGATCTTATTTTAAATCATTTAAGTAAAGGCAGACTACAGAAAAATCACACTAAAATCCACACAAAATCTCATTTCAAACAAGCAAATGAACATGCCAGCATATCATTTCTAGCATCAGGGAAGCAAATGTAAAATAGTTTGTACTTGGATACAAATGGTCTTCTGCTTCCAAATTATTTTTCTCATCCCAGGCTAGGCCTATACTCTACAGTGCTTCACCTATGCAATACCATTGTAAATGTTAAGCATATGTGTCTGTATTTTCTGCTAAGATAATTAATAGAACATTTCACTTGTTAGACTGCACGGTCGCTGGTTCAGTGTGATGCCATTTTAAGAGACTGAAACAAGTGAAGTATGAATTCAAAGCTCCAAGTAGACAAAAGGATAAAAAAAAATCTCTTGTCCAAAGCTGTTACTTACAACCTTCTTGTTTGATTTATTACATTAATGAAAGAGTTGGAACGGCATTTGTTAACCCTTTGTAATATTCCAGTACATAACTTAGTAAAAGTAGTGTACAAATTCTCCAGTATTCAGTAGTCCTTGCAGTAGCCCTGTGAGTCAAAATGGGGGTGTGGAAGAGGTGAGGAAAGAAGTTACTTGTTAGTGATGTACTCATGGAGCTCATACAAAGTCAACCTGATCGCTTCTGTGTGGTAAGATGAGAGCTCTCGTACATGGTCATTACTTGCTTATCTGATGTGTACATATCAACTCCTCTTACCTCTGGATGTGTTTATATTTTAATGGAGTATTAATACAATAAAATTTCATTATTGCTGTATTCTTTTCGTTCAGAAAAGGTTAATGGGCAATACTCATCAAAAGTCTTATTCAGATCTGTTCACTGGAGACTTGAGTGTTCTCATCTACAAAACAGACCATTCAGCCCAAACTGGATACAATATCTGGCTCTCAGTAATTCTTCAGTGTCTTAGGGTGCTTCCACCACCAGCTGCTTGTCCAATTTAACTGGAGGAGCTGGGTACTGAATCTGAAATATGCAAAAATGTGCTTTTGCTGTGATCCTCACCATTGCGTAAAAATCTAACAAGCTCAAGATGTATTTATATGGAGTAAGAAAGAATTTAACATATAATAAAGAAGGTAGCCCAGGGCATTGCAATGAATGCAACATCAATAACATTAAATACATGGCTTATCCTTGTAGCGTTTCTGATTAAACTATTATAGTTACATCTTTAAGATGCAAATAAAAATTTGTCACAGTTTTAAGTAAATGAAGCTGCTATTCTGTACACATTTTGGTGCAATTCCCATAAAACTCGGAAGAGCTCCACTGCTAAGTAGATCGGTATAGAATTCCAGTCTCTATAGCTGTGATGACGAACCTTGGCACTCCAGATGTTCTTGGACTTCAGTTCCCAGAAGCCCAAGCACCCTGTGAATCCACACGAAGGGGTTTACTGCGATTCATCCAGTCCGCGCTGCCTTCATCACTCCTGGAAGTTGAAGTAAAATGCACCCATATGGTTAAGGCTCTTCTGGATTAGCCCTCCATTCAGGGACGTTTTACTTCTGCTTCCAGGAGCAACGAGGGCAGCACAGGCCAGATGAATTGCAGTCAACCCATTCATTTGGATTAACGGGGTGCTTGGGCTTCTGGGAGTTGAAGTCCAAGAATATCTGGAGTGGCAAGGTTCACCATCATGGCTCTATAGCAATAGCAATTAGACTTTTATACCGTCCCGTAGTGCTTAGTACCTTCTCTGGGCTGTTCATAAGTTAATTAGCATTTTGCCCTCACATTTTACCAACCTCAAAAGGATGGAAGGCTGAGTCAACCTTGTGCCCTAGTCATGACTGAACTCGCAATGTACTGGATGCAGTTCAGCTGTATAACCATTGCAGCACCAGGCTCCTATGTAATGGTTCACACTGCATCTTCTGAGAACCAGTACTATTAACCAGCTCCCTGTAAATCTCTCATTAATTCCTAGGGAGGGTGGACATTGAGGGAGAGGAAAGCTAGGATTTGCAGCATGTTAAACACTGTAGAAACAGTATAAATGTGTGTAAGAAGCACATATATCAGGGAAATTAAAATCCCTATACAATGTATTTCAAACAAAAGGTATTTTGTCTGCTAAAGAACATTTCAAAATATCTGCTAAAATCATGCCCCTCGTGCTGCTTTGGTTTTAAAATTTCAGCAGTATGATGCAAACTATTTTGTAACCAATACAGCTGAATAAGGCCATTTCCTCCTCACAGTCCTACAAGATTCTGGTAAGCAGCTGACCCATCCTAAGATTTAACAGTTGCAAAGGGTTGGTCACCTTACAACTTCACTGAACAATAAAAGAACCCACTTCAACGTTAGGGGGAAGAAAATTGCAAAAAGTCGCCATACTTCCTTAATTTTGTTTCCTCTTTAAAAGTTTTAAAATAGTGGTTTTCCTGTTCTCGTGCATTAAGCTGTGTTGCACCACTTTGAACAAAGCAAACCCACAGTCTCTTTTCTGATGTCATGAAAACAAATCTCTTGCAAGGAGATGTTACCGAGAATCCTGCACTACCTGACAGATTACGACTCTTAAGGTTGTCAAGTATGAGTGGCTGTTTGGTAAGCTAAGAAATCAGACTGAGATTCTTGTAATTCATTCATTCAATGTACATAACACCCATCTAGTACACAATTACTACTTTGAGTGGTTTACACAATGAAATGTACTAGGAAAATATATGTGGATATGTGTGAGCCTAGTTAAATCTCTTAAACCAGGGGTGCCCAAACTTTCCAGGCTGTGGGCCGATGACATGGTTCAGGGAGCCCGTCACTAAGGCCCGGGGGCTGGATGCAGCCCTGATGCCTATTCATCCAGCCCATGAAGCCCTCATTGGTCCTGGAACTGGAAGTAAAACGCACATTTTACTTCCTCTTCCAGGAGTGACTAGGGCTTTGTGGGCCAGATGAATTGTGATGAGGGTTCAGATGTGGGCCCCAGGCCATTATTTGGGCACCCTGGTCTTCAACTAATGAAATAATTAAACCAGAACATTTGTGTGAGATGGACTTTGAAAATACCAGTGAAAACAAAGGGGTGAGCAGCATTGCCAGTCTGTCTTTAACAAAATGGTGTGTTATGATAACCCCCCTCCTTCCAGCCAATTGGCCCACAGCCCCTCCTTTTCTGACCAAAGCTGGCCAATGGTTTGGCTGGCACAACTGACCCATGGTTGGCCTTCTAGCACTTGCCAGTGCTTGCCAGCTGCCATGCCATGAAGGCAAACATGCTTCCGGTGCCTGTTCAGGATTGTGTTGTACATTGACAGAATCTGGCACCCTAAGTATGCTTCACTAAACTCAATAAGGCATACATTGAGGCATTTCTCAGATCCTGATTGCTCATGGGATGTCCTCATACCTGTCCCAATCAGGCAAACTGAATCTGTATTCTCATTGTCCCAAACTCTACTATATGCATTCATTTTCAGAAGCTACTAACATAGCCTGTTTCGAAAGATAGACTTCCTTCCCTTCATAGAGTTGGTGGTTGTGCTTCTCCCTGGCAGTTTATACATGCCTTGGCTTTTGGGTTGTCTGTAACTACAAGGTGGTGGGACACCATCCTATGAAAACATTAACAAAGAGCAAAGCCACCAAGGGATGGCTTAAAACTAGAAGTACAAACCCATCAATTAGCAAGCAAATGGTTCATGCAAATACATAGACTACTTTGTGGCTGTTTTTAAATTAAATCTAAAATATTTTTAGGCAACATAAAAATAGAAGTGATATATTGTTAACCAGAGCTAGAACACAATATGGATTTCATGCTATCCAAGATGTGCAAGTGTACTATAAATGGAGAAAGACAAGACTTGATCTTAGCCAAAAGGGCAAGAAGGGGGCAAGTATTCACTGTGTTCTAGAAGGGGGTAAGTGTTCACTGTGTTCTACCCCTTCAGTCCGACCATGCAGGAGAAATTAGCAGGATGGATTTACACTGAATCAAAGGTCCTTGCAAAAGGTCCAATAAGCCATGTGCAGAAGTGACTATACACTGCATTTTTTTATCTGGAGCAAAAACAGCTGTAAAGCAGGGCGGCCACCCAGCTTGTTATTTCAGTATAGGATAGAAAACAAGAGAAGGTACAGGAACATGAAACCATATTTTTTTAAAAAATAACTAGATGAAACAGAGCAGCTGAAAGAAATGATTGCCACTATGCTTGCAAATCTGTGTTCTGTGCAAGTAAATATTTCAAGTAACCATTACTTTGTTCTTACCGTGACAGACTCAATGAATGAGAAGGTACAAGTGTGGTGTAGTGGTCAGAATGACAGACTAGGACTCAGCAGATGGGAGTTCATATCCCCTCTCAACCATGGAACCTCACTGGGGGTGGGATTGCAATGACAAAACCAGTCCTCACGTATCTCACTTTGATTAGTTAGAAACAATTGTTTAAATTTCCATGTGAGACGTAATTGGCATGAAAGTCACAAATAGTACAGAGAATACAATAATACCTCGGATAACATTTGCACCACACAATGCTAAAACCACATAACGTTAAGGAATCTGGAAAAAAAATTGCATCTCTCAACGTTAAAATCCTATGGAATGTATCGCATAATGTTCACTGAAGTCTGCGCAGGTTACAATGTATCTCTATGGAGCTGTAACGTTACGCCATTTTAACATTATGCGATACATGTATCGCATAATGTTAAAAATCGGATAACGCTAAGACTCATGGAACCAAGTTTTAGTGTTATCCAGGGTATTACTGTACATTATCTCAGTATTATCAAAGGCATGAGGCAGTCAGTCTCCCTTTTCTCCCTAGCCAAAAAAAGACAATTCAGCTACAATCACAAGGAAGAGGCTGCACTGATTCTTCTAGTAGAAAGTATTTGTCATAGGAAGCCTAGTAATATACAGCCAAACTTCTTAATTTCAGGAACCTTTTAATTTAATCTTCTGAGATACTGGTTGAAATCCTGATGTGCAGCATAGTAAGGCCCACTGAAGTCAATGGAATTTACAGAGGAACTGAATCACCAAATCCCAATAGAGTCAAAAGCCTAACTCAGGTTGCTAAGCAATAAGATTTCAGTGGCTGCAGTGTGAACAAGCATATGGGGGGAAAACTGGTTTTACTCACTGTGAAGACATTATTTCCTAGCTGGAGGGAAGATACTCTTGAGGTGGGTAGAAAAAAGGCTGGGCAAAACCATTTTGTTTGGGGGATCTATTATACCACTGAGAAATTCAAAAATTCTTAAAACATACAACAGTCCCCCCCCCCCCATGATTTAATAACCTGAAGACTATCAGATAAACATTAAAAAATGGGAATGATAAGAAAAAGTTCTTGTTTCCAGAACTCCAACAACATGTTAGTATCACAATAAAAAACGTACCTCCACTGATTCCTCTAAAAAGATACACATGGAAGAAGATAAAAATATTCTGAAGAATTAGAGTTCTACTGAGAACAAATCAGTGAAGCATGTTGAAGGCCCTTTCCATTTCAGAGATGAGAGGAAAATCTTGAATGAAGTAAGGAATAGGGAAGACCTCACCCTCAGTGGAGTCTTGCTCCTATTCCAGAGGAATGTGGAAAATGTGCTGTAACATCTCCATAAACATGTAAACCTTTGGATAATACCATATTAAAATGTAGGTACATATTACGATGGTGGTTCTATGGGTATCTTCTAATGATGTATGGTGGAAATTCCATCTAGAAAATTTTCTTCCTTCACACCCACACTTAATGCACCACGCCTGCACCACGCCACCCTTGCCACTCCTGGAAGCAGAAGTAAAACATGCCCATACGGGTGACAAGGGCGGCACCTTTGCTATCCAACTCTAGGGCTCAGTGCTCATCTCTGTTTATGGCTAGTGCTAGCTGCAATTGCAGACTTTTCCATGGACACATGGCAGGCATGCCTCAACACAGAATGCTGTTTTTCTTCCCACTGAAGTGGTACCTATTTATCTACTTGCAATTCTTACTTTTGAATTGCTAGGTTGGCAGGAGCCAACCTAGTGTTACTGTTAAGGAACAAATAGAACCGGGATGCCATTACACACTGGAGATGAACACTGGAACACTAGTCAGTGGAGACCTATGATTTGGTGCTTCTATAGCAGTGGTTCCCAACGTGGGGCACAGGCCCCATAGGAGGATTTCAATTCCCAGAAACCCAAGTCAGTACATTGGCTGATCTGTGCTTTGAGGAATTGACTTTGGCTTCTGTGAATTGAAGTCCAAAAACCAAAGGTTGGGAAACATTGTTCTACAGGTATGAATACTGATACTATCAACAGCTTGGTTAGTCAAAGTCCCCCCATCTCTCCCCCCCCACACAAAAAAACTGAGCAGAAAAGGTTTGCATTGGGATCCTGGGCTCATACCTCCTTGTCCAGTTGACTCTATCTTGACTCAGGCAAATCTTCCTTGCTTTGTATTTCATGACAGCACTATCACACATTAAGTCCATTCAATAATTCCCAAAGGTACTGCTAATTGTCAGCATCACATAACCACAACCTACCGAGAGGGCTGGGTTGCCTTCATCCTCCACAGTGACCACAAGTCGGTAGAACTGTTGCCTCTCACGGTCTGGAGGGGAAGGGCGGGTGGCAATCTCCCCAGTCACTCTATCCATGCGGAAAGTCAATTCCTCATTCCCATGAGTGATGTAGTAGGAGAGGACACTGTTGAGGCCGCTGTCCCTGTCAGTGGCTCGCACCTGAGCAACGGCAGTACCTCCACCCACGTTCTGTGTATACATGTGATAAAGTGTGGGGAAAGAGTGTGGAGAGAAATTAAAATTAGCCTAGCATTTCCATTTAGAAATGTATAATCAAGCACACTTCTTCAAAAAATAAAATAGAACTGTGTAATTTACATTAGATTTAAATTTAGGATTAAGCTAAGACTACCAATGTATATTGTATTAGAACAGACAGATATAGGTATAATGGTTAGAATTATTCTCTTGGAGTTCTTGCTGTTTTTGAACTTTCTTTTTCAACAAAGCCAGTGCAGATTACAGTATATGGATGGTGGGCACTCCAGTCCATTACTTACTGAAGTTCATGAGCTATATATATGTATGTGAACAATAGTACAAATCTAAGCCTGAGTCAATATAGACAAGGCGTTTGGAGACAAAACTCTTGAGGTGGCTGGTAGAACTATACAAAATTAATGCTCGTATTGTATAAATTAGGAATACTGATCTAAATTCAATTGTTAAGAGTTGACCCCCAGAATCCATGCAATTTACATAAAGGTTGCCTTATAATTCAGCAGTTTATGTTTTGTTGTTCAATCGCACAGTCGATTCTGACCCTCTGTGAACCCATGGACCATTGCCCACCAGGCACTCCTGTTCTCCACCATCTCCCTCAACTCGCTGAGCTCTGTGCCCATTGTCTCCACAACACCATCTAACCATCTCATTTTTGGCCGCCCCCTTTCTCTTTTGCCCTCCACCTTTCCCAGCATCAAGGCCTTCTCAAGAGAATCCTCTCTTCTCATTTGATGTCCAAAGTACCTTAGCTTCATCTTTACAATTTGACTTTCTAAGGAGCATTCTGGGTTGATTTCTTCTAAGATTGACCTATTTGTTCTCCTTGCTGTCCAGGGGACTCTCAAAACTCACCTCCAACACCACATCTCAAAGGCATCTATTCTTCTGCGCTCAGCTTTCCTAATGGTCCAGCTCTCACAACCATACATTACCACAGGGAATATTTATTTATTTATTTATTTATTTATTTATTTATTGTTCACATTTATTATCCCGCCCCATTGCTTTGACTAGATGAATTTTTGTTTTCAATATGATGTCTCTACTTTTCATTATGCTCCCCAGGTTTCTCATTGCTTGCCTCCCAAGAATCAATCGCCTTTCTATTTCATGGCTGCAATCCCCATCTGCAGTGAGTTTTGATCCCAAGAAAGTAAAATCTGTCACTGCTTCTACTTCTTCCCTAACTATTTCCAGGGACTGATAGGGCCTGTTGCCATGATCTTTGTTTTCTTTATATTGAGTCTCAAGCCAGCTTTTTCACTTTCTTCTTTCAACCTAATCAGGAGCTTCTTTAGGTCCTCCTCACTTTCAGCCATTAGGGTGGTATCATCTGCATATCTCAAATTGTTGATGTTTTTCCCAGCAATTTTGATCCCAAATTGTGATTCCTCCATCCCTGCATTGCGCATTATGTGCTCTGGGTATAAGTTGAATAAGCAGGGTGACAAAATGCAGCCTTGTCTTACTCCTTTTCCTGTTCCAAACCACTCTGTCATTCTGTATTCTGTCCTAACTGTTGCTTCTTGCTTCATGTACAAATTTCTCATGAGGCATATATGGTGTTCTGGGATTTCCATCTCCTTAATTACTTGCCACATTTTGTTGTGGTCTACACAATCAAAGGCCTTAGTGTAATCAATGAAACAGAAGTAGACTTGTTTCTGATATTCCTTTGTTTTTTCCATGATCCATCTTATGTTGGCGATGTGGTCTCTGGTCCCCCTGCCTCTTCTGAACCCCGCCTGTACTTCTGGTAATTCTCTCTCCACATGCTGTTGCAGTCTATCCTGTATTATCTTAAGCATCACCTTGCTAGCGTGTGGGATGTGCGCAATTGTTCGATAATTTGAACAGTCCTTGGCATTTCCCTTTTTGGGGATTGGAACGTATACTGATCTTTTCCAATCTTGTGGCCATTGTTGTGTTTTCCAAATCTGCTGGCATATAGAATGTAGTAATTTGATTCCATCATCTTTTAGGGCTTTGAAAAGTTCAACTTTTATACAGTTTATACAAGAAAGAAATTATGTTGCTTTAACTTACAACCATGTAAATCAGATGATATCATCCATCACAATGGTTTTTCAGAAATTAAAATTTTAAGATTCACCACCCCTGAAAGTCTCAATGCTGATTTAACCATTGGTGAAATTTTCAAAAATTAGATTCATCAGATGGCTTCCCTTTGATGAATGGAATCCCAAGGGATTTGGGGGATTTTTGAGGGGGAGGAGGGATTGGAAATGTTTAATTTCTGGAAAGTGGCAGCAGCTGAGCAAACTGCCAGCTTTATGTGGCATATGTTACAGTTCTGGGTGAGGCTGTTGGGTTCAGGGCCCTGCTATGTTATCTTTGGACTTCCCACTATAGAGAGAGTCTTGACACAGATGAGAATCTGTTTAGGGGGAAAGAGAAAAGGTTGCTTTCTCACTCGCTTCCCTCCAGACCTGTCAACATCTTAACCCTGTCTGTGGTTGGAGGAGAGAGAGAGAGAAAGGAACACCAAAAGGATATAGCAGCCCAAGAAACATTTTAAAAAGGAGGAACAAAGTGCTAGAGGGTATTGGAAGCACAAGCAGCTATCTTATAATCAATCAGGCCAGTTGTCTGTTGAGTCCTGCCCCAGGGACAGGCATAGCAGGGATTCTTTTTTAAAACTTTAACTTTTATTTACCAAGGTTAAAGTACTGAGAGACAGATTTGCTGCAAATCATCCCAAGATCTGTTGGAGACTTCAATCTATGCCTTACCTGTCCTGGTATAAAGCCTATAGACCTGATCATGCTGATAATCTAAAAAGCAAGCTGTTAATAATCATGACATCTATATATTACACTTACGGTACAAAAACCTTGTTTTCTATGTATGATCTTGTTATGTTGCTTAACTATACAAACTAAGAATGTTTCCGTATATATGAGGAATAACATTCTTTTATCACAATTCTAGCCCAGGGCAGTTGGCCAGTTTATCCAAACAATTAAAAAGCCCTATGTGGTAGGTTCATGATCCAACAAGAAAGGCTAAGCATGGAGGTGCCTAAAATCACACCAAGGCTTTTGCATGGATCCCTTTATTCCAATAACCACAATGTAGAGGACTTTCCTATTGGATTGTGCTGCAAGAAAATTAGGGGACCAAAACAAAATAATACATAGAAGAATAGGAGAGGGAGGGGGAGAGAGAGAGACCAAGAGCAGAAAAACTATACATCTAGAGAATCACCAACTTGGGTAGACCTAGGAGGTTATGTATGACATTTAAAGGAAAACTATGTGAACAGTATAGTCACTTTTGATTATATCAAAGCCATAGTGGGGGACTTAAAATATATATAGATGCAGAAAGGGCAATGCAGCCATGAATATTAGAGAAGAACACATCACACCTTTTTAAAGGGAAGTACAGTGGTACCTCGCTTAAAGAGCATAATGCGTTCCACAGGGCTGCTCTTTAAGCGAGTTTATTCTTTAAGAGAAACACCATTGTAAGTGACCAATTGTGACTTCTGGGGGGGGGGGATTGTGAACCTCAATTTAGTTGTTAAGTGAGTTTTTGGTTGATTTTAGTTAAGCAAGGCAACCATTCAGAAGAAATTCTGCTCTTTAAGTGAATTAGTCTCTAAGTGAGACACTCTTTAGGTGAGGTTTTACCGTATATAATCCTCATTTTTGGAAAAATGTATAATGTACATACCAGGCCTGTGCTGGCAACAAATGGAGGGCGGCGGACAGACATCATGGGAACGCCTATGGGGGGGATTTTAGGGGGAATCTAGGCGACTGGGGCCAACAGCCTCCTCTTACTCAGTCCCAGGATAATGGGGCGGGGCCATTTAAGATCTCTCTCCACCCCAGCCCCCATTTCCCAGCCCAGACCCTTCCTGGGAGCTCCTTGCCGAGGAAGGCCAGCTCAGCTAGAGAAGGGGAGGCAAGATGTAGAGCCTGGTGCACTCAGGGCAACGGATACAACTTAGATTCTTCCTTACACAATATCAACTTTCTTTAGAGGAAAGAAAAGCAAGGCTGTGATTCTTTGCCAGAAAGTCAGCAACACAAGACACTTACCTCATAAATGCTAACATTGTAACCATATTGGTTTGCAATGACTGGGGGGTTATCATTAACATCCAAGATATTAATTCTTACAGTGTGCTCTTTCCTTCGAGGTGGAACACCTTTGTCAGTTGCCTGAATCTGAAATGTAGGAAAAAGGTTATTCCCAGGTAGAGGCTTCATTATGCATAATACAACCTAAATTGTAGACATCTTCCAATTACCTTTAAGGTGTAGTGCTCTATCACTTCCCGGTCCAAAGGTCTGGCCACAAATACCTCACCATAGGTATTGTTGCTAGTAAGTATTTCAAAGGCCCTGCCTATGTTTCCTGATACCAGAGAAAACACAACCTGTACAAAAATAAAAAATAAATAAATACAGTAAAACCTCAAGATATGAATGGCTCAACTTAAAAACTTGAGATAATCCGGAAATCTCAGGGGAAAAAAATCAGGTTTGAGATACCCATTTTTAATATTAATAGGATTTTTTAAAGAATGCAAGGCATTCCTATGGGAAATTCAAGATAAGAATTTTTCAAAATACAACCAACCCTGAGGAACGAATTACATTTGTATGTAGAGGTTTGACTGTACATTAAATTTAGATTTGAATTTCAGAAAAATTGCAATGAATGAGAAAATCATGGAATGTTAGGAGCACCATGGTCCATTGAACAGAGCAAGAACAATGTTAAATCGGCTTAGAATAACATATTGCAACTAGAGTAAGTCCTTTAAATCAATGGAGATTTAGTGAGTCAACTCCTGTGAATTTCATTGATCCATAGTAAGATACAGTTAGTGTATGCCTATCAGAATCAAAAGAATTTATAAATGTTTTATTCACTAAATCCCCATTAATTCAATGGGACTACTTTACTGCAATGTACTACACAAAGAAACAGAATGTTGGCCACTGTGTTGTAAACAGAAATGCATCACTCAGATTTTTTGGTCTCCAACTTCTCGAATTTTCCAAAAATTTCCCAGGCAAAATTCTAGGAATTCTACTACACAGAGCCACATATTCAAATGACATTTCATTCATTTGGAGCAGGTCCAAAAATATTCAATAAAAATCCCTGAAATACATAATATATTTGTATTTCTATTGCATATTACCAGAACTGACAACTAGAAGTCAATGTAATGTTTCGAAGGAACGGAGGCAGCAATTTTGATAGCACAGATGTAGAAGGACAGAGGCATTTGCACACACCTCTGTTTCTATGATGCAGGTGTGCTTAAATATGGGCTTTGCAGTCTCCTAAGGTAGATCTTTGAATGTATCCCCTGGATACAGATGTGTGTATGTGTGACCTGTAAATAAATTCTAATTCTAATAGGCATTCCCCTGCCTCCAATCCAAGTGGCTGTTTGAAATCTTCCTTCAATTGACATATATCTATATACTCAGTGGTCTCACTTGCTAATTTCAAGATCAGGCTCTCCAATCAGCTCACTCCTGATTGCTTTTCTTACAACAGGCAAAAAGTTGCATCAGACATGATGAACGTCAGGAATCTTGTTACAGATTTCACACCACATCGCAGATTTAATTTAAAATTCAAAATGGAGTGCACAAAAGCAACTTTTACTGTGTTAAGAGTGAAACTGTTTGATAATTTCAAAACAGCTAATTAATGCATGTAGCAAATCAAAGAAAAGGAAAAAAACACTCCACCTTAGTTGCAGTGTGCTTCCTGTTTAATATAAAGAGAACTTCCTTTCCATGCATTGTGGTGGTGAGAAAAGGCGCATCTGTGTGTTTTTTCAGATTTTTTTCAGGGCTATTGTCCCATTTGCCAGCTGTTAAGTAGTTTCTTGTCACCAAAGGAATTTGTTTTTAACTTTATCACAGCTGTTCTAATTTGACATGAGCAAAATTATTTCAATTTGCTGCACAAACCATCTTTTACCTGACTCAAAAACTACAACTTATTTACATTCAAACCATAGTGATCTCACTATGCTAATCTCAGTGCCAATCAAACATCTTAACAGAGGGAATGCCACATCTAGGTACAGTATTTCTTCTTTGTAGATTTCAAAGTTGTAAGAATCACAGGTTATGATCAGAAGTCCTCATTGTGAAGATGTCTTCCCAATGCAGCATGGGGAACTTAAGGCAAGTGGACAAAAACTCAGCACATTGTTCCATCTGACTCTTCCAAGCATAAGGAATACATTTTATTTTCAGCCTTAACACATTTTCTACTTTGTGTGATTTCTTTGTGAGCCAGAAGTGATACTTTGAAGATAAAGGGAAGGCTGGACAAGGAAGCAGACAGCTACAGAGGAAAAGTATGTTACACAGAATTGTGTAGAGTGCTGGATTAGTGTTTAGATTAGATCCGGATGTATTTGTTTTCTGTTTTCTTACTTATGGCTTCTGCAGCCATCACGTCCAGGAAACGTCACGCTTTTCTTTGGAAAATAGCAAGTGCATGTTTGGGGAAAGGGGGAATGACTCATCCAGAGTAGACATTTCTTGCAAATTTTACTTGCATTGCACTCCTCAACTAAAAATGAAGGGAGTTAGCAATGAGTACATGCGTGTATTTGTCCTTACGAAAACACACACAGTTATGCAATTACTGTACATACATGACTGTAATATGTTTTCCTTGTGCTATTCTTTCACATAAACCTTGTGCTTTTCTTTCACATAATTTCCTATTCAATATTTCTAATGAATTTCACCCTGAAGAGCATTTCTCACTGACACAGACACATTATAGGAAGAAGTATCTTTGTTCTGTGCTTCTCTTCCATACATGTTTGCACAGGTAAACTGTTCCGAGGAGTTGAGAACAGGAAGACTATTGCCATGATGATAGCCAATATCTGGAACGGATATGGCACCTGAAGAAGGAGGAGGAGGAGGGTGTGTGTGAATGAACCCTTTGCTAGGCAGAGGAGTGGGGCGAACTCTGTGCTGGGGTGACTGCACACGTGCCAACAGAGAGGGCTCTGAGTGACCCCTCTGGCATGTATGCTATAGGTTCGCCACTACTGCAGTGGCATGAATTTGGCAACTGAGACATTCAGCAGTTCTCTTTGTGCCTTGATGCTGCCCTCTGTAAGACAAGACATAACGTTAAAGCTTGGTTCCACAATCCTTAACATTGTGCGATTTTTAAGGTTGTGCGATACATTTATCGCACAACATTAAACCCTATGGTACAAAGTCATTTATTACACAACGTCAAACTCCATAGAGATACATTGTAACCAGCACAAACTTCAGGGGACATTGTGTGATACATCCCATAGGGTTTAACTTTGTGTGGTGTAGATTTTTTCTTCAGATTTCTTAACGTTATGCAGTTTTAACATTGTGCTGTGCACACGTTATGTGGGGCATTACTGTACTTACATCTCAAACAAGGGCAGAGGAGTTTCCAGCAGTCTATGGAGCTTCCTTCATTGGTATTTTTGTATTTATTACATTTTTATACTGCCCATCTGGGATATTTCCCATTCTGGGTGATATACAAACAATTAAATAAGTAACAACAATATAAAACAAACAACTGAACAGGAAGGCAGTGGAAGCCTGGCAGTGGGGAAATATGGTCAATTTTTTTTATACCTGTCACCAGCCCAGCTGCTGCATTCTAGATCTGTTGCAATCTCCATATCAAATACAAGGGCATTACAGTAGTAAATCCATGAAATTACCAATGAGTAATAATACTAGGGTTGCAAGAGAACATCTATCCAAATAGGAGCACAACTGCGAAATCTGACAAAGCTGGGAAAAGCTTTAGACACCACCACTATTTGAAGTTCAAAAGAGAGTAATGGATGCCTAATGACCTCCAAGTCAAAAACCCAGCCCCTAGAGGTGAGAGTAATTCCACCCAGAGTAGGGACCAGGCCACTTAGGCAGATGGCTCCTCCAACACCAAGACCTCTGTCTTGTAAGGTTTAAATTTCAACCTGTGCAATCACATGTCTACCTGGAACCATCATGAATTCAATAGGAAATAGGACATATGCAGTAACAATGAAGCTAGTTAATCATTTATGCTTATATGTTGCACAGGTTTTCAGTGCTAATCTTCAAACATCCATAGAGCAAACAGGCATTCCTTATTTCCAATCTCATTTACAAGTCACTTGTCCTTAAAATGGAATAATGGACTATTACTACATCCCATGCGACTTTATAGGAATGGTACATTTTAAAGCTAGATGTTGATGGCTACCTGCCCATTGCTTCCTGCATCAGGGTCCTTGGCCAGAACAAGAGCAATTCGACGTCCGACTGAACTGTCTTCTGGTACACTCACAGAGGAGTCAGAAGTAATGTCAAACTGTGGGCTATTGTCATTCTCATCCAGAATGGTGATAGTGACCTGTAAATGGGGGGAAATCAAGGTCTGAATAAGAACTTTCAAGCACACCAAGAGAGGGTCTTCAAGGACAATTAAGAAGGCAGAGACACTAGTTTATATTGTATGAACAGAGGAAAACAGAGTTTATACATAAGATGAGGTCTGGATGTAAATTGAGTGCTAGTTCTACCCATGAAAGAGGCTTTATAGTTCTAAGTATAGCTAGTTCAAAAATATAACCAATATCACCTCTGAAATGCCTGCAACAGCTATAATTTTCAGGATTCCTGCAGACTAACTCATAGCAGTGAATTTGAATCACAATGGCTGACATCAGACTGTCATGACATGTACAGACATCATCCTTTCCCAACAGGTTTATTTGGGCTTGTGCACACAAACCAAAGTGTAATACTTCCTTCAGAAGGAAGAGATCTTGAGCTGAAGGTTTAAACACCTCCAAAGTTTTCTATGGCTTGAAAAATAATAAACTGCTCCTGCGCCTGCTTACTCAGAAATAACTCCCACTCAGTTCAACGGGGCTTCCTTCCAACTGTGCCCAGGGCTGAAGTCCAAGGGTACATCCAGGCAACATAAGGGCTCCCTCTAATGTCCTAATGTACGCTGACAAAGAGGAGATAAAATCTCACATTTATTACAGAGGTGCCACATGTTTCCAGCAATATATGAGAAATCCCAAGAGGCTGTGACGTTGCCAAACTCTCACAGCAACAAAGTGCTGTTTGAACCAGTGCATTGTGATTTCCATAAAAAGAAAAGGAAGAACTTGTTGGGTTGTTCTGTGTGTTCCTCTGCTGCAGCTTTGAGTTCAGAATCACCCTGATTTTTGTTTTTCATGTTGTGTTGTCTGAGAAGAACTAAAGGAAATGCTGCCACATCTAAAAATAGCTGTACAGGCACACACAAAACAAGCACAGGGGAAGAAGAGGGGAAGATTCTTTTATTTATGAGTATTTATTTACCTGACTAAAGTCTCCAGGTGCAGAAGTAGACATCATGGCCTGCTTCTAGAGGAAGGCTAAGCCTACTTCTTCTATTTTTATTATCTTTGACCTTGAGCTGGTATTTTCGTCTTGCAGGGAGGGAAACCAGACAAAAGAGATGTGCTTCTTCACTTCAAGATGTAGCAGCTGCAGCTGTTGAAAGGACTAACTATCTGAACAGAGAAATGGGTCTCATCTCAACTACCTAAGTTTTTCTGATGTTTGACTCCAGAGCCACCACACCATTCACTACCCAAGTGCCCCACCATTAGACTCATTCAGGCGCCTGCCATAAATGGTGGGACATTTGGGTTATGAATTATGCCACAGTCCTGCCTCACTAAGTCTTCCCTTTTCCCTGAATCTCAGTCTGTGGCTCTTACCATTTTGCCGTACCTCTCCTTGTATGGATTTCCATCACTGTTTTCATCTATTCTTGCTTGCTTGCTGAATATGTTTCCAGTTTGTGCAGCTGCTAAGAGGACACATGGCAGAGGAAAGCAAGCAAGGCTGGATGTAAACATTGACAACAGTCCTATTGATGTGCTAGCATACCTATATCCATATATACACTAGTGGAGAACATTTAGTTCTGCCACCTCTATCATCTTGTTACATAGTGATCACAGAGTCTAAAATGAAAAGCTTCTGCTAGGGTGCAGGCTTTACAAGTGAGCAAAACCCCTGGAAAATGTGGGTTATTTTTGTTTATGGGTAGAGGCAAGACCTTTCCCTCTTCAGACTTTAAGAAGGGAATGGGCCAGGGACCTCTCTGAGCATGGAAACAAAAACAGGACTTTGGTTCTCCCAATAGCTTATTTCTGTTCTGTCTCAAAGTGCTATATAATTCTAAAGTTTGCTTGCATACCTTAGGTCAACAAATAGGATCTATCACCCTAAGTAGTTCATATCCCACAAATATCAAATATACTACAGTAATATCTCGGATAACGCTAAGACTTGGTTCCACAAGTCTTGGTGTTATCTGATTTTTAGTGTTATCCGATGCATGATAAAATCCTATGGGATGGATTGGATAATGTTAAAGCTCCATAGAGATACATTGTAACCGCACAGGCTTTAGCGGTTGTTATCCAATCCATCCCATAGGACCTTAACGTTATTCGATCCAATTTGCCACCCCAGATTACTTAACGTTATGCGATTTTAGCGTTATCCGAGGTAAACGTTATCCGAAGTATTACTGTAATATCTAAAAGAAGGATGACTACAAGAGGAAAATTAAACACTCTTACCTTCTGTTGAAGGGATACACAAAATAGGACACAGAAGAAAAAGAGAAAGAATAAATAGTTAGTATATGTTCATCTCTTTAAAAAATATATGCTGAATTAAATGTTTTGGGCAAAACTGGCTGTGATCAGAGACAACATACATTTCAGACTGCATTAGAGGGATGATACTGGGTTTAGCCGATATACTAAACTAAGGAAATATCTAGACTAGCATTTAGAACACTCCTTTAAGCTTTTGGGATTGACCTGGGCATGATGCGTCCACATTTTAATCTCGCCAAAGCACGAGATTGTTGTATTAGAACACCCTTCTGGTGAGTTTCCTTTTTCCAGCACCCAAAAATGCAGTTTCTCAAACATCTCTGGATTCTCTGGACACCATATAAGAGAGGCTTGCAGCCTTCAAAGTCTGCTTTTTGAGTAAACATTCAGTATGCTGAAGGGACTAATGAGCTCCCTCAGTATATTGGATGTTTTCATTTAACACTTTCCTTGTTCCTCTCCAGAGGGTCAGGGAAAGTGTAATTCCCACTCCCTTGCCAACCTTTGTAGTGCTGGATCAGTAAGATGGGGTTAATCCCCCCCATTTCCCCCTTTGCTTGCTAATTGAAACCACTGCTATCAGCTATAATTTCAATTGGGGATCAAAGCAGAAAACGGGGGGAGGAGAATTCCCTCCTTACTGATCCAGTACTATGACAATTGACAAGGGAAAAAGAAATTACACTTTCCCTGACCCTCTCCAGAGGAGTAGGGAAAGTACAGAGTACTTCATTTGCTTTAATGGTGGTGTGGCTGATCATATGAGCAAAGAGTCATTAGGGATTTTTGGATGGGGGAAGAGGACTACATTTAATTTACCCCACCCCATCTAGCCACCCAAAAATGAGTAAGCCCAAACCATAGTCTGGACATGCTCTAAAACAAACCCCAATCCCTCCCCAAATTTCACAAAAATATATTCATCCCCTAAAACGAGTCATTTGAAAGTAGGATTGATATTTTAGGAACAATATAGAAAACATACATAGCCAATTTGAACAGTTTTGGAACAGCCAAGAAAATATAACTAGCCAGTTCTCTTACCACAGAAAGATAAGTATTTAATTATTGAGTGATTGTATTTGCTTATTGCTCTATTACTAACACTTTCAAAGCAATGTACAAAAGACAGGTGTAGATTTAAACATTAATTAAAAGCAGATTGAACATATGGCGAAAAAGCCAATTCTTACCACTGTTGAGTCAAGCTTTGGACCTCCGTCATCTGCAACAACAGTTAGAGTGTAGAAATCTCCTTTTTCTCGATCCACTTGTCCTTTAACTGTGATCACACCCTGCCAGGAAAAGGAAAAATGAATGCCTAGAGGCTTTGGATTCCCAGTGCTATGAGGTGAAGGGAGTCAACCTATAAACTACTTACAGTGATTCCATTTATTTTGAACAAAGACAGAGCTTGAGCATTAGTATTGGGATCAAACTTGTATGTGATCTGGTTAAGGTTGTCAATGGAGCGTGCCTGGACACGCAACACTTCAGAGCCCAAGGGGATGTTCTCTGCAATTACTGCTTCATAAGTGGCATTTGAGAACTGCACAGCTTCATCTAGTTCATTGAGGAGGCTGACATGGACACTGCAGAAGCCTTGATTGTGCGGAGGTGCTTGATCTGTAGCTGAGACATTCATCAAATAACTGGTTTTTGTCTCATAGTCCAGGTAGTCAATAGTGGTAATGAGGCCAGTGCTTTCGTCAATTTCAAATTTCCCCTCAGAACCGGAGACGATTTTGTAATTCACCAGACCTCCGTTTCCTAAGGGGAAAAATATGGGTTGATCAGCTATGACAAAAAGTAACAGCTAATCCAGTTATGTAACCATCAGAATGATATGGTACATAGGCACTTAAGAACCTTCCTTTCCTTCTCTACACAACAGTATTCTGTATCAATTAAATCCTCAAGTTCATGGCAGGCTGTCTGGGCTAAGCTTCTCACTGTTATTCTGTCCTTTTCAGTTTAACTGTCACCCTGGAAACAAAGACTGTTGAATGGTAAGCAGTTATTTCTCTTGTTCCCCATGTCAGTTGGCCTGCTCACAATCAGAAGATCCCACTTGCTGCTAACTTCAGATTGCTTCATCCTGTCCTTCACTGTACATAAGAGGCTTCCAGCTATTTAGATGGCAGAAGAGAAGAGCAAAGTGCCATCCTCTAGATCAGTGGTTCCCAACATGGGGCCCATGCGCCACAGGGGGACCTAAATTCACAGAAGCCTGAGTCAGTACATTGACTGATCAGTGCTTTGGGGAATTGACTTAGGCTTCTGGGAATTGAAGTCCAAAAACCAAAGGTTGGGAACCACTGCTAGATGTTTTAGACGGTGACTGCCAACATTTCTCACCATTGACTAACTTTTAAGGATCCTGGACATTACTGTGGTCCAATAATGTCTGAGACATCCTTTGCATCCCTAATAAAGGTAAAGTTCACTCTTGCTCAAAAGCTAGTTGTATCCAACTCTAGGGTGCGGTGCTCATCTCTGTTTTCAGCCAAAGAGCCAGTGCTGTCTGCATTTGCAGATGTTTCCATGGTCATGTGGCAGGTGTGACTAGGCAACAGACTGCACAGAACACTGTTACCTTTCCCACCAAAGCGGTACCTATTTATCACCTTGCAATTTCTTGCTTCCAAACTGTTAGCTTTGGCAGTAGCTGGGACAGACAACGGGAGCTCAATCTGTTGTGAAGCACTCAGGTCTCGAACTTCTGACCTGCCAACCGTCCAGTCGATAGAGTTCTGATTAACATTTGCATCCCTAGTATGATGTTAATCAGAGTCTATCTGGTAATTATTTTTTCATACAGGACTTTGCTCCTGTCCTCCCAGGAGTGAATTTTTTGCTCCCTCTAAATTTTGCTGGCTGGATAGCTGACTACAGAGTCAGAAGTTGGGAGTTTGATTCTTCACTCTACCTAAGGGGAGAATAGCCAGCCTGTGTCAACCTGGGCAAGCTGCATAGTCCCAAGGATACCCCCCAGATGAAGTGAATAGTAAACCACTTCTGTGTATACTAAACCTAGAAACCACTGAAAGGGGTATTTGCTACCTAGAAAACCCTGATAAGGATTACCATAAGTCAGAATTGACTTGACAGCACACAATTATCTTGCTATCCTGTCCTCTAAGCCTCAGTTGCTGTGCTCTAGTTATGACTCAATTATTAACTATCAGAGAATCCAGCCCCTGATAGAGCAACACCAACAGCTAGAGTTTGCTTTTGGAGCTTCTTCCTCACAAATGAGCTACTGTCAATCTGTCAAATCTAGCCAAATATTCTCCACTGAGGTCTTGCTTGCTCCACCTGGCCAACTGTTGATTTCCAAGAAAGATAAACTTTTAAGGCTCCTAGACATGGAAATATATCCTGGAATAAGCTAGAGACACTTTCTGTTTTCTTTTCCCTCTATCAGTTCTACATCTCTCTTGCCCTTCTCTGTCATTAAACAGCCTTCTTCCTTCCACATAAGTCTCCCATATTCCACCTCATTCTGGACTTAACCACAAATGCTAATAAATGACAATGCTTACACTGCTGGTCTCTCTGGCTTTAAGGGGAGTGCTATACAGTAATACGTCAGATACCATTTGCATCAGATAACGCTAGAACCGCATAACGTTAAACAATCTGGAAAAAAATTGCATCGCATAATGTTAAAATCCTATGGGATGCATCGGACAATGTTTGCTAGAGCCTGTGCTGGTTACAATGCATCTCTATGGGTTTTTTATGTTATCCGATTCATCCCTTAGGATTTTAACATTATCCAATGCATGCATCAGATAATATTAAAAGTCGGATAACACTAAGACTTGTGGAACCAAAGTTTAACATTATCCATGGTTTTACTGTATTTCAAATGGTTTGGGAACTATCCTTTCAGAGACGGAGGCCTGACTCAAAGAATCCCAGGATGAGGGAAGCAAATGTTGCAAGGATGTCTTCAGTTATGTATGCATTGCATTCTGTCAGTACAGGAAGTTTTTTCCCCATGTAGAAATATAGCAATTGCTAAATAATATCAGTTTGACTTTTTATAACCTGCATTTTCAAGTTTATAATTATGGGATAGATTCAACTGCTAGTCATTTCAGCCTTTTTCTCCCTCCTAGTGGCTACCAAGAATCAAGGCAGAACAGGAAAGCAAGATTTCATTGGATAAATACAAATCAGATGGCACGATAGCTCAGTGAGTTAGATATCTTACCATGGAACCAGAGTTTGAGTCACTATGTGACTCAGAAGACCCAGCCTGCATGTATTTTGGGCAAGCTGCACAGTCCCAGGGTGCTCCCAAAAGCAGAGGACGATAAACCACTTCTGTGTATTTTAAACTAAGAAACCACCAGAAAGGGTTAGTTGTAAGTCAGAATTGACTTGATCTTCTTCATCTTCTTCTTGTGCTATATCCGATTCCAAATATTGGCGATCAACATTGCAATTAAACATGAAGACTGTCCTGCGAATATAATGCAGTGGCCTTTCATCTGCCTTCTGCATCACGGCATGATACCCGTACCACTGACCCAGCTCTGTGAGTCACTTTCTGGTCCTGAGCCCTTTTGACACATAAAGTCCTCCTCAGCCCCAGGCCAGTACTGAAGAAGCTACTGCCCTCCATCAAGATGGATTCAAGTGGGATTTAATCCACTTGGGGGCCATCACCCTTTCCTGTGGACTTTGCCAAGTCCACTAGTCCTCAGGACACTTGGTGTTGAGTCGCTGGCAGTATGGTTGACTTGATAGTACACAATTGTTATTATTAAATAAAGATAAATGAAAACCACAATGGTTTGGAGAACGTTTTATGTAGTAGCTGTACCTGTATCTCTATCAGTTGCACGGACAACTGCAACAGATGTCCCAATTCCAGCAGTCTCTCGTAAACCCAGCCGGTTATATTGCCTTTGAGTAAATACTGGCACTTCATCATTGACATCTTCTACATATACTATTACCTAGGGAAATATTAAAACACACAACATTTATTCATTGGAGTATGTTTCTGGAAAGAGAAAACACACTTAATGAAGGACAGAAATCCTGATGCATATATCGCGACACCAAACTACAGAGCAGCAATGGATCAAGAGATTGACTCCAGCCTGAACTACCTTAGTGGCTCAGTGGTTAAGAAGCTCGCCTTGTTAGTTGGAAGGCCAGCAAGTCGGCAGTTTGAGACCCAGGTACTGCATGACAGTTTGAGTGCCCTTCTCTGTCCCAGCTCCTGTCAATCTAGCAGTTTGAAAGCAAGAAATTGCAAGTAGATAAATAGGGACAACTTCAGTGGGAAAAGATCTTGGGGAAATGAAAGAAGCCTCATTCGAGCATCCCCTGAACAGAGTTTCTCCAGTAAAAATCCTTTCAACCCAGAATAATTTTGGACACAAAATTATTATTACGGTATGCCTCATCCATGTTAAAAGGAATATCACTTCCAATATAGGAGCCTCCTGGGAGGAGAGGACAAGGGAAACAATTGCCCCCCCCCATTCTAAAATGACTTGTTCTTTTAGTGTTCATAGTTGGACACACTGTATTGCAGCTATGTGTGCGTGTGATACATGCAGATTTTGCTATAATATACTTCCATGGTACAGTTTTACCACTTCCTGAAAAAAGAAATCTCGAAGAGACCGTTGCCTCCAACACTTCGCAAGCAAAACCTTTCCACTTAGAACTTAAAATACAGCTTGATCTAGCATTAAATAGAGTGCCATCAGATTTTGCCAGTTCTTTGCTTTCAGTTCAAGCAGACGAAAAATCAGCTCACATTACTCATTCTGACCAGTTTGGAAATCACCACTGTTTTCAGCTGTAATAACAACAGAGTCGAAATAAACAACCTCAACTACGACAGTCACGAAGAAAAATGGGAAGATTGCATGTTTGATTAAACCAGCAAAAAGCATAATACATGAGCCATGGCTATCCACATCCTCTATTTATTTGAAAACACTCTTTTCAGATGGGGAAGCACTTTGGCAACATAAAGGATATTGCTAGCAGCCAAAGAAACTTTTTTCAATATGTGCACATTCCTATTTAAAGAGACATGTAAATATAAAAATACACTATATGTTCTCCTTTAGCCTTCTTCAGTGATGCAGAGTAGATGAGTTCAAGGGCACAGGTGGCAGGATGATCATGGGGGCAATAAAGGCAATGACTGGGAAACCTAGACCCTGATATGCCATAGGAAATTTCTACACAGTTGACCAGAAGAACAGAAAACCACATACCCCTATTCCAGTGGTGGCGAACATTTTAGAGACCAAGTGCCCAAGGAGGAAGAGGCAGTGCGCAGGGAGGCACCACACATGCCCATGTACCCATGTGACATTGCTATCACACCTATGGGTATGCATGTCCCATGTGGGTTGCACGCCCCCCAGTGGGTGCACCACTGCTGCCTTCTTCACCTCCTGTGTGTGTCTGGTTGCTTCACCTTATCCCTTCTGCTACCCACCTCCAAGGTAGGATTTCAGCCTTCCCTCTCGCTTTCCCATTGGCAGGAGGAGAGGGGTGGGTGGGGAAGTGGCACTGCCACTGGCACTGGCAGAGTGGGGTGGGCTTGCCCATGATGGTGTGCATGCCCACAGATAGGCCTGTGCATGCCACCTCTGGCATGCATGCCATAAGTTCGCCTACATTTCCCTATTCACACTAGAACTGGCAAAATCCAGAATTATCATTCATATCACCTGCCAGCTGAAAGGGTTAATGCTGTAAATTTTTATTACCCTCTAGAATCAAACAGGACCCTTGAAGCCTGAACAAATATTATGCACAGCAACCTATGAAGCTAAGACTCAAACTTTGATGACTCCAGATGGAAGTCCAGAACCCTCTGTCTCTTATGCATATGGTATTTCCTGGAATTTGCTACACATTTTTAAAATTGGTTGATGAAACCATTTAAAGAACAAAGACATTGTTTGAAGAACAATTTGAAGAACAATTTGAAGAACAAAGACACTGAAATTCACTAAACTTAAACATAAACATCCTCTGTGTATGATGCTACAAGAACAGGCTCCATAAATCTCTTCACAATATCTTGTCTATATTATGACAACCGGAAACAATCTTATTCTGTCATAGTTTGTCCTTAAGGCAGGGTGGCCAACCTTTTTCTGCCGCAGGCCTGACTACATCCCCGGACAGTTGAGTGGGCCATTGGAAATGTGCCCATTTCCATGTTTATGACAGCTGTGGGCACATTTGCGCATGCATGTTTTATGGCTGATGTAAACATGCCCACTTCCACTTCCAGGTGCGGTGGAGGTGACAATGAGTTGAATTGAATGGCATCGGGGATGGGGCCAGCCTGCAGTCTGTAGGTTGGGAACCCCTGCCTTAAGGTAATACTCCTGGTATTCTGAAGAATCATTACCCTAACAGAGCTTCTCATTGGTCCCTGTTCGCTGTTATAGGCCTCCACCTCAAGGACGTGAGAGGAATTGAGTTCTCTGTCCAGTGGCCGTAAACCTCGCATGACCAGTCCACTGCTGGGATTGATGCGAAAGTTGTTGTAATTGTTTCCTGTCAATAATAAAGAAAGAGGGTTGGATGGTGCCTATCAGGATAGCTTCACTTCTATTTTAAGTATGCAGTACATCTCAACAGATACCTTTATTTTGGAGGACTCTATCTTAAAAATGAAATGCACAAATTTACTTAATAAAATGTCAGAGATGTAAGGTATATAGGCATATAAAGATCAATGGCGTAAAACAAATATTGTACCATGAAAGGGATTTTTACATTCATTATAAATGAAACAGTTGAAGAAAACCATATACCACTACATAAAGAAACTTACATTAGAATAAACAATTATGCACCTCTTTATTTCTTTAATACAGAGGTTCACAACCTACGGCCCATGGGCCAGATCTGGCCCCCGGGCTGAATTGCTGCCAATGTTGGAAGTGCCGTGATGTCACTGGAAATGCCAAAAACACCATGTTTTTGCACCGAAACACTGCAAAAATGTGGGTTAAAAAAATCCAAAATGGCACGAGAAAGGTTCCTCCCTCGCTCCTTTCTTCAAAGGAAGTGGTGGCCATGGGAAAAATGCCCAGAAATGCAGTGCAAATGCATGTGCTGGCAGTGGTGGTAAGAACCATATGACCAGCCCCTCAGCTGACTGAGGAGGCATGTTCAAGCCCCTGGCAGGAAAAGGTTGGGAACTCCTGGTTTAATATGTCCTCTCTCAAAGCTGCTTTAAAAAAAGGCTGAGGCCTCCATTATCAATGGAATTTCATTTCCATTGCACTTAGAATCTTGTATTACCCTAAAGCAGTGGTTCACAACATGGGGCCCACACCCCACAGCGGGACTTCAATTCCCAGAAGCCTAAGTCAGCACATTGGCTGATCAGTGCTTTGGGGAATTGACTTAGGCTTTTGGGAATTGAAGTCCAAAAATCAAAGGTTGGGAAACACTCCCCTAGAGTATTAAGCACTAAGACATTCTCATATAGTACATTTGATCTTGAGAGTTATGATGAATGAATTATTACATTTATTCGCAGCAGAAAGGGGAAACTGTTGTAAGTGCACTACAGTGAGAACCACGTGTATCAGAAGTATAATTTCAAAAAAAAATCTATATAATTAAGTTTAAAATGTGGTAGCAAAAAAACCTTGAAGCACTAAAATAGTAAGCTGCTGACTTTAGAGAGTCAGGTTACCATTATTTGTTTATTTATTTATTTATTTATTTATTTATTTATTTATTTATTTATTCAATTTGTATAGCCACCCCAACATGCGACTCTGGGCGGTGTACATAAAAATCCAATTCCTTGTACAATAATTACAAACACTAACACTAACTAGAATATACAGATATTATTTCTGGTTACCTTTGACAATCCTGTACCACACACGACCATTTACACCTTCATCTGCATCTGTGGCCTTTACCTTTGAACAGAAAAACAAAAGAAGGATTAAATATTAATGATTTTCATACTGGAGTTACTACTTGGAAATATATGCATTTATTTTAAAGATTTGTACCTCAACCTCACCTTTCTAAATGTACAACCTTTCCAAAATTGGTACAGAAAAGTATTAAAAGAAGTAGCAGCAATGGCTGCTCAAAGTAGCCTTCAAAGTAGCCTTCAAATTTAATACTATTGGAGCATTTTGAAATATACCAACTGAGGAAGACTAACATTGTTTTTAAGAAAAAAAGTTTGACTTGAGCACACTGAAGAACATTCTTCTTCTTTTCAGCCCATTCTGGGAAGGCAAATTTAAGGGATTTTATTGTCCAGTACTGAACAAAGGCTGTGCTTGATCCAAACCCCTTCACCTTTACTTGGAAGTAAAGTAAAGTAAGAAGGTATGGCTACAAATTTAATATAGTACAGTATATTGTTTTGTCCCAAGTTTCCTTAACCAGAATTATCTTGGGGAATTATTCTGGCATAAACTTAATTGCATAAACTGTAGCCATAAAAACCCATTAATGAATGAGTTGTTGCTTGCATTCCTAGACATGTGACCAGTAAGTGACAAACCATTGAGAAGACCCTCTCCCATGTCCTCACCAAACAAGCTTGGGAAAGTGTTGAATCAAGAGAGGGGTCTTTCCAGAAGACCTTAAAAGCCAAAATGGCTCATATACAATGATATGATCTCTCAAAATCCATTCATTGTCAGTTATTATATGCCTGAAGTCCTGCCCCAGTTTAGTCATTTTATTATCTAGTGAGAGTATAGGTTTGATTTAATCTAGAACCCACTTCCTTGTAAATGGATGGATCTATATATAGTGAATAAAAGAGATATTCCATTAAAATGTAGCTCCATACCACATTCCCTACTGCTCTGTAATTTGTGATACAACTCGCAATAAACATAGCATATCTGCCTCCTCCATTTCATAGGCTGTTGCTGGTGTATGATGTGCAATATGATTACATCACAAATTTAGTGAATAGTACTGTGCATTATGAAGGGTGACGGACTAGAATTTGATGTGGGACATGATTGCTGTGGGTTGTTGCTGCACAGTTCTGCTCTGAACATGTACGGTGACAGTAAAGGGCTGGGTTGCTGACATTACAACAGACTATAGTAGTGTCTTTACTGATAATCATCCAACTGCAGCTTTGGATGTTGCTAGCTGAATGCACAGAACTGACTTCTGTATCCAGCTGCCGATGTTTCATATAATGGTCAAAGGAAAACTTATTCAGACAAAAAAAAAAGTGAATTCTCCTTTTGAGCCTTCCATTTCCAGAATTACAAAGTGCTGCCAGCCAAATAGAGAAACAACTGTGTGTTTGACTGATGGTGCTCTTTTAGTAACATTTGAAGTCCCATTCAGGGATACAGAGCATACAGAAACCTAACAATTGTCCCCTTTCTCTGTAACTGTCAGCATTAATGCATAGGAATATATATACAGTCAAACCTCGCATAAAAAGCGTCTCGCTTAAAGAGTAACTCGCTTAAAGAGCAGAATTTTCTCTGAATGTTTGCTTCGCTTAACAAATAAAACCAACCAAAAACTTTCTTAACAAATAAATCGGGGTTTGCAATCCCCCCACACACAATTGGTCATTTACAATGGTGTTTCACTTAAAGAGCAAACTCGCTTAAAGAGCAATCCTGTAGAACACATTATGCTCTTTATGCGAGGCACCACTGTATATATAAAGAACTGAATTTTGACTCAGAAGTCTGTCAAGCACCCTGTTGGTAGTGGTTGTAAGGTAAGATAATGCAGCGGCGTACAAAGAATAGACTGGCCAGGGCAGTCAAGCATGTGCAGTTCAGCAAAGCTTAAGGATTACTTGATTCAAGCAAGTTACTCTGTGTCTAATATTCCTCTGAAGCTATTGTTGACGGCCAAAGATCATTTCTAGAAATCAGCTAAAATCCACATAACTTGTTCTGTTTTTCAGAAACAGTGTGTGTCAGATATGGCCAGAAATGAATGGAAACATAACCCAATGATACCATCTGCTGTTCTTATTGGTTATTGCAAGTATCTTTCCCCCAGACACCATAGGGAGGACTATGATACTGCATATGCGTCACGAGTTAGTTGATGTTTCTACAACAGAAATGTGTGACCCCAGGCTTTTGAAGGCTATGGCAGCAAAGGAAAACCTTAGCACATTCTCCAAAAACAATCAGGTTACAGATATTGCCCTGGAGACAAAATGCATGAACACCGTTTAAGAACTTACCTAGCAAAGCATGATATAATTACAGTGGTGTCGCACAGGCTTCAGCCACCCGGGGTGAAGACCAAACTTGCCGCCCCCTCCATCTAGGCTTGCCGCCACCACTGCCCCACCCACTTAACCCCTCGCTGCCTGTTCCAAAGCCCCCAGGGCCGGATCCAGGGGAGGGAGAGCCCCCGATGGCCATATGGGTGGGCGGGCGGGGGCGAGCAGCGTGCGTGCGGCGGGGTGCCCGTCAGGGGGAGGCAGCAGAGCGGGCAGAGCAAGGGCAGCCATGGCCGACGGGAGGCAAAGAGGGGGCAGCCCGGCTGCTGGCGCAACAAAAGGGCCGCCTTCTGCCTGGGAAGTCTGGCTCCCTAAGCCCAGGCAGAGGGAGGCCAAAGTGGTGGGGACATTTTGCTGCCCCCTGAAAAGTGCTGCCCGGGGCCATCCTCCCCCCTGACCCCCCCCCCTGCTACGCTTCTGCATAATTAGAAGGTTGGTCACCAAATAATGAATTCTCCACAACACTTAAGAAAAAGATGAACCTGCATCGGTAGAGGGATTACCAAGACTCACAAAGTAACAGATTCCATTTCTCACTTATTTCTCAGCTACTGAGAGGGTGGAGATAACTAAGAATATAATGAACAACATCCTAGTGTCCAATTGTGGAATAGAAGGATAACTGCATAAGGGTGTCCCCACCCACCCAGCTCCAGTAGGGTTCCCAGTATTCATATATTAGCTGGAATATTAGCTATGAGAGAAGCCTGCTGAAGTAGGTGCACAATACTTATTTGATTGTGCTACTGCTCTTCATTTAAGGCAATTGGATATTGGCCAACGTATTAGCATGGTGGCCATTTAAAAACCAGCAAAGAAACAAACCTACCTTACAATATGAAAACCCTACCTTAACCTGCCAAAGTGTTTTCTAAAAGGGTGTATTCTTGCAACATCTACTGACTATTTTAAATACTTAGAATTTCCTCTCAGAAAGAGAGAGAGAAGGAAGGGAATGATACATATTAATTGGCAGTAAGTGTGAAAGCTTAGCAGACTAAATAAGAGACTGAAATTCAAAGCCTAAGGCTGAAGCCTTGACCAGTCCTGCTTAAAGATGGTGGGTTCTTTTTTTGAGGTCAATTGAATTGTCTGATTTTGCTATTTGGCCTCTAAGGCTGAGGACTCATCTCACTCTGAAAACTCTGAAAAGGTTTTGTCTCTGCTTTCGTCATACAGTACTATATACATGATTTAACTCTTGTGCTTGAAACAAATTTAGCAAAACACCGAACAATGTAGTAAAGGTAAAGGAAAGGTATGTAGGTCTTGAGTGGCATCAGTCCTATTCCCCACAACAAAAACAAACAGGTAATAAAATATTTATTCTAAAGCAATAGAAAGGTAAAGAATATGAGGAAATGCCATCAATTACCTACCTACCTACCTACCTACCTATCCATCCATCCAACTTGGTCAGTTCTTCCTCTCTGAGTCATATCACTACGCCAGTCCTATAAAGGCTGAAGTAAAATCTGTGATTCCCTACAACCAGGCTATGTAAATGCACACATATGAATATCGCAGAGTTTCTCATTTCTTGGCACGCAAAGAAGTTTTTCTTTAGGGATGAATCTTTTTCCAATCCAAAATAAAGAGAACTTGTTCATTAACAAAGGACAAAAGGAGATGACTCTAAAACAAATCACAATGAGTTTTGAGAAATAAGATGTTTTGATTTCATTTGGCCAATCCCTCAGCCTTGGTATCCATATATGTGGATACTTGAAATTATTGGGAAGCAGAGGTATGGCCATCAACAATTTCTTCAACTTTAGCAGGTTGAATGACAATAATATGCAAATTGCTGCTAATCCTATCTATTGATATCTAGTTAAATAAATGTACCATATATACTCGAGTATAATTTGGGGGTTTTAGCCCCCAAAATGAGGTCCAAAAAGGGGACTCGACTTATACTTGGGTCATCATAAACACTCAAAAACATACCCACACAAATGTTTAAATTAATTAATTTTACCATATTTTCATGCATTTTAATTATTGAAATTCACTTGCAGCTGCTGAATTTTCCATCCCCAACTTATACTTGGGTCAATCTATTTCCCCAGTTTTAGAGGTCCTAGGTACCTCAACTTATATTTGGGGTGACTTATAGTCAACTGTATATAGTATTACATTTGTCTATATCCAAGTGACTTTCTCAACCTTGGGCCTTCAGGTGTTCTTGAACTTCAATTACCAGAAGCCTAAGTCAGCACATCTGTTGACCAGGGTTTCTGGGAGTTGAAGTCCAAGAACACCTGAAGGCCCAAGGTTGAGGAAACTCTGAATAGGATTGTCCACTGTACTCAGCAGTTCAATGGCGTGGTCATTTTGTATCCTGAGGAAAGGGCAGACTGGAAAACATGAATCTAATTATTGCCACTGCTTTTCTCTTTTGTCAGTTGAGAGCATCCTTTAATATTTATCGATATTTGACATATCAAAAAGGATGTTCAGTTTATTTGTTCTTTCTCTCCTCTCCTGTCCCTTCATTTATTTCTCTTCTTCACTTTTCTCTCAAACTATTCCCCCTCTAAGTATTTGGGTTTTCCTCAGATGTGACTGAATGTGCCAACTTCC
This sequence comes from Furcifer pardalis, assembly GCA_030440675.1. Taxonomy (NCBI): domain Eukaryota; kingdom Metazoa; phylum Chordata; class Lepidosauria; order Squamata; family Chamaeleonidae; genus Furcifer; species Furcifer pardalis. The sequence continues at coordinate 204,624,495 of CP126890.1, forward strand.
TTACAGAGCTCTGCCTACGCCACTTTCCCTCAGAGTGTTGAAGTACTTCTTTTTTGATACCCAGTGTAACACAGCCAACAAAGTGGATGGAGCAGATGGGCTCAAGAGACCTCAGTATGAATCCCCTTTCAGCAAATGAAAAATCACTGGGGAGGGGGTGGAAGTTGGTTCCAATTTCACAGTACACGGTATTTCTTTGCTACCCACTTTTCTGGAGCAGGAGTGTGACAATTGTATGAAACTGAAGATACATAAAATATGAGAGAACGATCTTGAAGTCAGGAATAACATCAACAAATGGGAACGTTTTGGGGGAAACTGAAGAGAGGCAAAAAGTGCTGCAACAGGAAAAAGAGAGAATTAACTTGAGGCCTTCCTTCTGGATTTCCCCTGCCTTCAATGCTGGTTCCAAATCAATTGCTGAGTAAGTTGAAGGCTGGCATTCGGTGAATAGACTCCAGTGACCAGACTGTACCATTTAAACTTTCAGAAGGGGCTGAAACAATTGCTCAAAGTGAAGAATCACAATTCACTAAAAGTTCCGAAGTAAAAAAAATCAATTTCATTTACAGTCTAAAAAAATCGCAATACTCAAGAGTGCCTGCTGATTTAAATATTGTCTAGCCCTCAAATGCTTTCCTGGCACATCTAAGTTACTTTGCTCATGTTTCCCCTCTCCCCTCACTTTCCACCCACACCCTGCATTCCCCTTTACCCCTCCCCCAAAGTTGTTAGGGGCTGGAAGACAACAGAGGCTACACAAGGGTCCAGGGGATGAGGGACCAAGGGGAAACACAAGTTTTAAAAAGCTGCAGGAGGGGCAGCAGCAAGAAAAGAAGCTGCAGCAAAATAAAATTGTTCAAGAAAAATAACATGGGCAGCCAATGGCCTAAGAAACTTTCCTGTGACTAAGGTGATGCTTTCCTTCCAGGAACATCTTCTAAAAAAAGGTCAGTACATTTAGAGGCATCAGTTCTGCCTGTCTGTCCTAGCCTTAGTGTTTTGACTACACAGTATAAAACTTTTATGGAAAGTCCGAGTGTGTTTAGCTTTTTACCTTTCAGAGAAGTACCAAATTCACCTGGGATGCACAGCATTATAAGTCCCTAAACTGGGGACACATCAGAATTTAACCGGTGTTAAGATGCACATCTGATTCTTAAAACAGATGAAAAAAATGGAGCTGCGTATTGTTCTTTGTCAAAATAAAAGATGTGAATTCCTTCAGACCTGCTATACGTAAGGATCACTTCTGAAGTATCCAACATACATAAGGTGGTGGTCAGAAAATGGCTACAGTTTGTGTACACGTTGTTAGGGATTCAAGAAGCTTAGCCAATTCATGTGTCTATATTTATTTTCATCTTATCATTTATACATAAAGCATGTGTTATTCTCTAAAATGGAACAATTTAAACAGCCTTGGTATGCATTCATGCACCTCTTCGGAAATTAAGGATACAGTGCATTTAAATGTTTCTCTCCCCCCCCCCTGCACCCCAAAGAAAAGACAACAGGTCTTCCATATTTGGTAATTGTCATTGTATAGACAGAGTATCACAATTAGTTAGCTGAGTATAAAATATTGCTATTATTTCATTTAGTACTGAATGTACTTCTATCTGCATCAGTTAACAAGGTGTCATAACTTTCCTGGGTCCATATCAGAATCTACAGTGATTTAATCTGCTGCTTATTCTTCCCTTCTGATGTTTAAACAGGAGACTTGGTACGCTGCTATATTCTCCCTGTGTTAAGGACACCCCATGTTTTCTAATGATATTTAAATTGGGAAATTTAGCCAGAGACAATAATTAAAGTCTACCTGGGGTAAAATGCATCTAGAATGCAGACTATTCTTGGGGGCTGGTTAGAGGGAATTTTCTCAGAAAAGCAAAGAGAGGAGGACTTAACGCTAAAGTGACATTTCAGTAAGATAAATGGTCTTAAGAAGTGATCTGTGAGTGTTATGAACAAGCCAAATGACATCTTGATACAGCATCAGGGGGGAAATGAATGGGACCTGAGTACATTTAACCTCAAGGCTTGAAATTTGCCATATTTCATGTCATACTAAATGAGGCACTGCTCAGTGTAAGATTTCCAGTGAATGTAAAGGCTGTCACACAGCTTGGAAAGAATAGGTTGTAAGCAAAACAACTACAGTACTAGTAACCAGTTTCTTTCTAGGGTAAGGATTATTCAATCATTCCAACTGACTCATTTCAAAGGCATATTAACAACCGGAGACAATGTGAAACAAGTAATGTTTTATGGTTACTTTCAAATTGCACTGTAAGGTATATCTTTAGGCATTTTGACAATAAATTTTCAAATGTCATGCCACTCTGTTATCAACCCTAGGTTATTTAAAAAATAATAGAAATGTGACATTTGAATAATTAAGTGTAAACAGTGGCTCTAGTGGCTAAGACGCTGACTGGAAGTTGGTAGGTCAGCAGTTCAATACCCGAATACTGCAGGCATGAGCTCCTGTCTTTGTCCCAGCTCCTGCAAACCTAGCAGTTTGAAAGCAAGAAATTGCAAGTAGATAAACAGGGAAGGTAAACAGTGTTCCGTGCACTCTGGTGTCTAGTCATGCCTGCCACATGACCACAGAAACGTCTGCAGAAGCAGACAGCGCTGGCTCTTCAGCTTTGAAACAGAGATGAGCACTGAACCCTAGAGTTAGATATGACTGGCTTTCAAGCAAGGGTGACCTTTATCCTTACCTCACTGCAATGGCTAAAGACACTAGATTATTTTTTAAACACTACCCTGTTTCCCCAAAAATAAGACATACCCATAAAATAAGCCATAGCAGGATTTCTCAGCAGTTGCACAATATAAGCCATACCTCAAAAATAAGACATAGTGATAGGTGTGGCTATGCAGCGTCCTGGTGTGGAGCAGTAAAGAAGACAGGCAGCTAGTGGCATAATAAAAATAAGACATCCCCTGAAAATAAGCCATAGTGTGTCTTCTTGAGAAAAAATAAATATAAGACAGTGTCTTATTTTCGGGAAAACACGGTACAACCTATAATACAAATTAACTCCTTTTTTAAAAACAATTAACTTTCCCAGCTCTAGAATGACAGTGGTCTTATTGGTTAACCCTGTGTGACATGTATGGGATTTGTCAGAATTACTACTCATGTGTGTGGACAGAAACAGACAGACAGATCATATATGTACATTTTACCCCGAATACATGTGACTGATGCTTTTGCAAACAATTAAAATGAAGTTTGCAGCTAGATTAGTCACACAGAAAACAGATTGCAGAAGATAAATGTGAACTTTCACAATGCATTTTATAATCTGTTTATTTATTTATTTATTCATCCCATACCTTTAAACAGTTTAAGACTGTAATGATTTTTTAAAGTTACAATATGGTTTAAGATGACTTTATTAGCTGCTTCTCCTATGGGTTCTGTCATCATTCTCAGTTGCTTTGCTAGGATTCATTTCAAGTGTCAGCCTTGAGAAGCCATTCAAAACTTGGCTTGTTGAAGATTAAATGATCATGAATAAACATTCGCCGGTAGCAATGTCAGAGACATATAGTACCAGTTTCATTCACAGATTTGTTTCAAACACTTTCCATGTGTGATAAGCATCTCTAGTTTGTGAACGAATAATGGCCTCTTGGTCATCCAATAGAAATCTAAAATGTTACTATTTCTTACAATTTTTTTATTACAGTGAAACCTCAGATAACGCTAAGACTTGGTTCCACAAGTCTTGGTGGTATCCGATTTTTAGTGTTATCTGATGCATGTTAAAATCCTATGGGATGCATCGGATAACGTTAAAGCTCCATAGAGATACATTGTAACCACACAGGCTTTAGCGGTTGTTATCCAATGCATCCCATAGGATCTTAACGTTATTCGATGCAATTCTCCCACCAGATTACTTAACGTTATGCGATTTTAGCGTTATCCGAGGTAAACGTTACCCGAGGTATTACTGTATTACAAATGCCAAAAACTTGAAAAGTAAAAATGAAGCTAGATTCTGTTCAAGTGCTTACTCTAAAATTCCTTTCCCCCCCTTCTTTAAAGCTACAGAGACACTTCTTGTCACTATCAAAGAGCCTTTAGGGAAGGCCTGGGCATGAAGGAAGAATTTCATTTGGCCAGTGCCCCCCAAATTCCCCAAAAATGCTTACTAAATTCACGTTTTCAGCATGCATTGGGAAGCATTTTCCCTGAACATGCCAACATTTGATGACAGCCAGGTCTTGTGACACAGAATATCAACTCCCTTAATGTTAGAAGCACTCGTCTCGGTAAGTGGGTGGCAATATAAATCTGAATAAATAAATAAAATAAACCAACTGCGTGTTTTAAAATGACTGCAATGCTTCCAGAACATGTGCATCAAGTCAGGAGCAATTGAATGTCCCATCCACCTCTCTAACAAACAAAAAACCAGTGCCCATTTTAGTATATTATTAAGCCAACAACAGCTATGGACAGCACAGCAAACAGAGAGGTCAAAGCTCTCAGCCAGAAAGCACTTACATGCCAGTTCATGCCAGCTATGCAATTTGGCAACTAGACGAAGCTGCCCATACAACATAGTAACTTGGATTTGTACAGTCAGGCCAGCTCCAGAGACTGCCACTGTGAATATACCAATTGCCACATGGATTGTTTCCATGTCAAAGTTTGCTCCATGAATGGTATCCCTGTGTCACTTCTTTTCAGTAGCAACCTATAAACATTTGGAGATGATTGCAGTGGAAGGCCAGTGGATTCAGGCCATTATTTAGGAAGGGTATGCGACAATGTTGCTCAATTGTGGTCTGCTGACAACATAGAAGGTTTTAAATTATTGTGATATGTAAGACATACTTTGTTGGGTGGCCTTTGGATCATGTCATTAAGGTACAGTGGTACCTTACTTAAAGAGCATAATGTGTTCCACAGGATTGCTCTTTAAGTGAGTTTGCTCTTTAAGCGAAACACCATTGTAAGTGACCAATTGTGATTTCTGGTGGTGGTGGTGGTGGGGATTGCAAATCCCAATTTAGTTGTTCAGCTAGTTTTTGGTTGGTTTTAGTCGTTAAGCGAGGCAACCATTCAGAGACAATTCTGCTCTTTAAGCAAGTTAGTTTCTAAGCGAGATATTCTTTATGTGAGGTTTTACTGTACATCTATAGTGCAGAATGGGATGCTCTATAGTGTTTGATTTTGCTCTTTGGTTGTAGCAGATTGCCCTGTTTTGTTACAATGCATGCATTTAATATTTTAGTTTTACTGTGGGTTGGTTGCATTTTATTACCTTTCTAATGGTTTTATCCTAAGTCATATTAAGCACTCACTGAGCAGAAAGGGAACTTAGAAAGAATTTAGAAAGATTAATCATTTTTCTCTTTTCTCTGCAGTGGTAAAGACTTCACAACTAGAAATGGTGATGCATTAATCAGGCATCAGCATGAAGAAGTACTGTATTTCTTCCCTTTTGCATGTTTTCCTATGAGATATAATTTGCCACATTGTGCAGAAAACTTAATCATAGACCATGTACAGTCAAACCTCGCATAACAAGAAAAGTCCGACTCGCACAGTGAAAAATTCGTCAGACTTGCATTGCGAATTTTTCGCATAGCGAGCAACCTTACATAATGAATTAAATTCGTTATGCGAGGTATTACTGTATATGCTTGTGTGTATGAGTGTATTAGGTAAGATCTGAGTGGGATAGCACTTGATTCTTCCCACATTTTCTCAATCCTTCTTATATCTTCCTCCACTGTGAGTAATCAAAAATGAGTCACAGTAGTCCTGGCATTTAAGAAAGTTCTTCCTATAATCTGAATTGGGGGAGGGGGGGGGGATAACCCCAGACATTTGAAAACCTATGCCATACCTTATAATTTTGCAGGACTTACTACTTATTTCCCCCTGATGTTTTGTCATTATAATTATACAGTTATTCTAGCTTGATGGCTTGTATACAGAAACAGACAAACAGAAACATATGTCAGTGGTTCTCTAAGTGTGATGTACCATAGGTCTCCCCAAGTATGGGTGTCTGTGCAGAAAGGTTATAGCAAGGATAATTTCCAGGGTTCCACAGGCTGGGAAGATTTGGATTCAGCATAGCATTAGCTAGCCTAGTATTAGTAAATTTGGTCAACTGTCTTATCTATTTAGGATTGAGCCCAGCCATAGTAAGTTTAAAAAAATATATATAGTGTGTTATTTGCAGAGGGGTGAAGAGCACCTGTGTTTATAATTCTAAGGAGGTTTGAAAACATTCTTTCCTTGGTCTACAATTCCCAGGGTTTTATAATCCTAGTAGCCACTGGGCTGGTGGCAGTCTGGGTCTTGTAGTCTGAAAAAGAAACAGCCTCATGTCATGTTCTGATTTTGTCTGGTGTTTTTGATATCCCTCAGTGGTCTGACATAAATGGCAGGAGGTTCTTCTCTCACATGCATCAGTAGCTACAATTCCCTGATCTTTTCTTCTGTTTGTGTCTTGTAGATAAGATGAGCAGTGCAGATACAGCAACTGGGGCCTCTCCATCTCCCAGTGTGCTTGCATTTCTTAACGTTACCACCACGAAGCTGGTCCCACTGAGCTCTGAACCAAATGGGGGAAAGCCGGAGTCTTTGCCTATCATCATTGCAATCATCTGCATATTCCTCCTCCTGGCCACCTGCATCATCTTTGCCACCATTTGCAAGCCAACAGCTCTAGACCATTCTCTGCACAGGCCACATGAGTGTATGCCTTACCACCCTGAAGATGCAAGTGAGCCCCGACTCACACTCTGGAAGCGTCTTGGCTCATTAAGGTATTCCATGCGCAGTGTGAAGCGCAGCCGCCCCATCTCCCAAGCCCATGAAACTTGTCTGAGGAAAGCACCTTTTGGCCAGGACTGGAGCATCATGGAGTCAACCAAAATGTGATTCAACCACATCTTCTGTGGTTCTGCTGAAGAAAGTACTCCACCCTAATTGCCTTCTCTGAACTGTTCATTAGCTGAATAAGCCCTTTTGGAGAATTAAGAAGTGGCTAGGATGTAAAAACTAAATAAGTAACCTTTTCAGTGTGTGCTTGTTCTAGTGAAGAAATGAGCAAACATTTTTAACACAGCTAGAGATCTTTCGCATACAAATGGGCAGGTGATACTCTGGTCCTCCTGGTTCCACTTGACCCTGCAGGCATGCTGTATTATTACTCTTAGTTCTTTTGCCAAAGACAAGTGAAACTCTCCAAGCTCATTTGTCTGATGAAAGAACATGTATAAATTGCTTCTGACAAGAAGACCAATGACTCATAGACAATATTCACTTTGATTCCAGAGCTTTAACCAAAACTAGCTAGATAAAACGAAGGACCATTTTGAACAATTAATTCTGAGGATCGTCCTGCACCATCACATGACTGACTACTTAGATTTAGATTAGGCACTGTGTTATGCTCCAGGAAGTTTCTTTCCAGTGACAACAGCAAGTTATCTCAGACCTTAGAAACCTGCCTTTAAAAAGCAATTATTTAGTTGTAAGATACGCCAAATAGTTAGCTGCCATTATAGTTACACTTTTTGACAATGAACTCTTTCCTAATTTAAAAAGTCAGTTCCTCTTTGTTACTGAAAAAAATGCTAAAATAAAATAAATGTAAGAGGAAGGTGATACCTTTTTTAGGATCACCTAAAACATCAAACATTGCGAGCTTCCATGATTCAAGATCGTTACTTCAGGCAAGTTAGGAAAACGACAAAGAAAACCTGGCTACATATGTTCTTCACACAGACAACTATAAGGCAGAAATGAAAGCAATCAGCAAAAAACAGAATTTCAAAAATGTTAAAGGCCCATATAATTGCAAATATACTACTGCTCTTCACCCAAGTTTGTTGTTGTCCAAAATTGATAGATTTATACTTCCACTAGCAGACAAGAACTATCCTGGAAAACCTCTCAGGAAAATAACTTACTTGGAAACAGATAGCACTATTATTATTTCCTATGATTATGTCAAGAAACGCCATATTACAACAATGTTCTGTTTCATTGAGATCCTGGTTGCCTGTATCATATGAAAATAATCTGTCCTTTGACCTATTCATTATACCTTTTATTAGAATGTACAGACAAGTAAAGGATGTTGGAAGAAATGAAATATGTCTTTTATCATACTGTGGATACAATCTAGTAATTGATTTGCTTAAAAACTTGTTGATAGCAAGCACCTACATTACTTCGATATCCATGGAGTCAAATGCTCTCCTATATCCACTGTTCTGTAGCCTAAAGGACTAAGAAAACTGAAGGCTTCTAAAGTAGCCCACTTTGCATTACCACTTCCCCAAGTGTACTAAATGGGGTGTTGACCTCCTCCTAGTCATAAAAAGTGGGGGACCTCTTGCCTGTGCTCCACCCCACCCCATTCAATCTATAGCCTCCAATCTCCTTTGGCTAGCAATTAAGTTTGTCTTCTAAGAGAAAACACCTAGCAATGCCAATGGAAACTTTCTTGAGGCCTAATTGCTATAAAAATCTGGATGAATACATGCGTGCACATGAATTTGTGCCTATGTGTATAAAGGCGTATCAGCATGGATGTGTACAGTGGAGGAGAAATATGTGAAATGCTCTTTGCTTTTCCCCTGCCTGCTTGTTGTTCAGTCGCACAGTCGAGTCCGGCCCTTTGCAACCCCATGGACCACAGCACGCCAGCCTCCTCTGTCATCTGCCATCCTCTGTAGTACACCCATATCTATGCCCACTGCATCAATGATGCCATCTAGCCATCTCATCCTCAGCCACCTTCTTCTCATTTTGCCTTCAATCTTTCCCAGCATCAGTGCCTTCTCCAGTGAGTCCTCTCTTCTTATTTGGTGGCCAAAGTTAGTCTCAGAGGTTTAACCATGAGTGACTATGGGCATGGACTGAAAAAAATTCCCTATCCCAACACAAAACATGAGGCCATTTCTTGAAAGCAGAAATAACTGGGTGGAAAAATGGAACCAGGAGTGGGAAACAAAAGCTAGTATCTGTAAGATGTTAATGGTTTGCCATTTTAGTGAATTGTTTAGTTCATTCGAAGAGCTTCATTCTCAGATTGGAGCCTAATATTTGAAAGGCTCACCAGCATAATCTCATAATGGCATGCTGCACATAAATGGATGCTTTCAAAATGGCTTATTTCTACAGAAGGATGCAGTAAAACAATTTGTCTGCACCTTTCCCCTTTTCTTTATTAGGACAGAATGCTATAACATTTCTACATGTAATACTTTTGCCAGGCACTCACATAATATAAGACACCTGTGCCTGCTGAAGAAAAGTGCTTAAAGAAATAATTAGGAAAAGCCAAGCAAAGACATTGGTGAGGCTCAAGAGATGTTTGGACATGCCTGAAATGGTAAGAACTGGCACACTAAAAAGAGCTCATTCACACTATCAGTCAATTTATTTAATTTATTTAATTTATTATTTTTTTACCATCCATCTAGAAGTAAAGGATTCAGAGTCAAATAGATCAGGATGAGCAACTACTGTCTTCCAGATTTTTGCTGAGCTGCAGCTCCTATGACCCTTCCCTGCTAGAACCAATTGTGACAGATTCTGGGAGTTGGGGGCCAATAATGTCTGGAAGGGCACAGTTTTTCCACTCTGGTCCAGATTTTGTTGACCTCTTCTCAGCTCTAGCCAGTATGACTGCTGTTCAGGGACACCACGTAGCCCAACAACATCTGGAAACCTTCTAATTTCTTAGCACTAGTGTAATGCAGTAGACAGAGGTTGGCTCAAATCCTTGCAAAGCGTAACCTTTCAACAGGCATGGTCTGAGCAGAGGATGCCTTTTTGGAATTGAACTCCATTCTGGACTATCCCTAACTTGCTTACACTACCTGACAGGCATTGTTCTGAAACTTCTTGAGCAGCTTGGAAGATGGGTTATAGACAAATTGATAGCAGAGATCACCTTAATTGAGGAGACTTTTGGATGGTTGCTAGGCAACCAAGGACCATTCGACCTTCTCTTAGAACTGGAAATACAACCAACCAAGGCTGAAGCATTGTAGTTTATGGAGGAAGGATACCTATGAGCTGAAATAGGGTTAGCCCTGTTTAGGCATTCAAAGTATTAGGGCTATAACTATTATAGAGATATGAGGATGCCGGTAAGTTGTGCCTCCAATGTCCTTCTTAAATATCAGTTGACATTCTTGTAAGCACATGCACTAAATGAACATATAGGCCTTCTGTGACAGTACTGAGACTACTGCAAGTGTGAAACTGAACGTACTTATGACTCACTGGATGTTAACTTGATGATGCAAAGGTCTAAGTGACATTTATGGAGGAGGGGGGAATGCTGGGGTGGGGCTCACATGCACATACCTGGTATCTCTCCCTACTTTCCATCAATAGTGCCAGAACATGGCTGCTTATTTGTGTAGGGAGTGCCCTTGCTCTTTCCAGGAGGGTACCAGGTCTCAGGAAATTGGGGATATGATAATATGGTAGGGTGCTCTGCACTATTCACAAGCTGTTGAGTGTAAATCATAGCTAAGGCCTCCAAGTTTCTCTTGCCAAAAAGCACTCCACAAACTCAATGGACCTTTCTCAACTTCAGTGGCATTTAGAAGACCCAGAGTACCATAGCAAAGTAAGTTGGGTATCCTTAGCAACAGCTGTTCCAAACAACTCCAGTCTTGTGCATATTTTCCCAGACTTTCCACGTTACATAGTGAACCACTTGTTTGAAATTTCTACATGATAGGGACAAAACACTGTCACTTTGCTACACCTCTGGCAGACTAGGCAGGGGAATTCAAGAAAGACTAGTCAATTCAGAGCTTGGTGTAAACACTCCTCTGGCCTTGCTACCACAAAAAAAAAAGTTTGGTTTTGAGGAAAAATTCAAAACACCATAGAAACCCCTTGAATGCATGCATTCATTCTTTGCCATTCATTCCACTAAAGGCTAGCTTTCAAAAAGGAAACAAGCAAATACAAAAAACAAGACTACAAATTATTCTCCCCCAAGTTCTTCTTTAAAGTTGCTTTATCTACTTATACAAACAAAAATACTTTGTTAAAATAGTCCCAACTGGCACACTAAAAATCTGGCTTTGTAGCCATTGCCCAACTCACTACAGAACAACCGCTAACAACACTGGGGGGGAGGGGGGACTTCAATGTGGCGATCTCCATACAGCACCATGGTTAGTTTTGAGGACCCTACCCTTGGCTTCTGATCTGTGTTTCCTTATGTTTCCTCCATTTCCATTTTTCTTGTTTCCCAACCTTCCAACCTTCTCAAAAGGTCTTATTAAATTTATGCTTAATGATTTTCATCCCAGACTCTTCTGATCTTCTTGATGCTATTGAAGGTGAATGAGTACAACTCAGCTTACCCTGAAGAAGATGCATGGCTTTGCATGGAAATGAGTAAACAGAGAAAGAAGGATCTCTTGACTGTCTTTCACTTGTTCTCATCTGTGCTGACCTTTCCACCTACACCAGGGGTGCCCAAACTACAGCCTGGGGGGCAGATGTGGCCCCTGACGCCAATTCATCTGGCCCATGAAGCCCTTGTCATTCCTGGAAGCGGAAGTAAAATGTGCCTGTACAGGCGCGTTTTACTTCCGCTTCCAGGAGCGACAAAGGCTTTGCAGGCCGGATGAATTGGCATCAGGGGCCGCATCCAGCCCTGGGCCTTAGTGACCGGCTCTCTGAACCACATGATAGGCCCATGGCCTGAAAAGTCTGGGCACCCCTGACCTACACTGATTCCCTTAGGAGTCCTTTGCTCAGTTTTAAGCTGGGTTTTAAGCTACAGCTGTAATGCAGTGAGAATAACAAAGCATATTGCTGCTCCTTCTCTTCCATGCCTTGCCCCATTGCACCTTGTTGAGTCTCAGCCTTATGTCTGAGGAAGTGGACTTGATCCATAAAAAGCTCATATTAAAACATAGCAGTTAATCTATAATGTGCCACAATATTTTGGCCTTTGGTATTTTTTCTTTCTTGTCCGATTTGCTGAAAAGAGACATTTAGACACATACCTGTACTATGCTGCTGTAGTCTGGGATGTCTTCAGGAACAGTAGATTCATAGCTACTCTGAAGAAAGAGTGGCCGGTTGTCATTAACATCCAACACAGTGACATGGACAGTTGCTGTCCCAGTTCTTCGTTTGCCAGTAGGACCATTATCTGTAAAGAACAAAGTGGTCCTTAGAAGTTCCTAATATCAGAGGGAATGTCAGTTCTTCTAGATGAATGGAGATGGAATTTAGGAGGCTTTTAGACAAGCATTCTCAACCTGCAGCCCACACGTGGCCCGTGGTGCCATTTCATGTGCTCCCCTGCCTCCCCCGCACCAGGAAGTGCCATGTGGTAGAAGAAGGGCGAAATGGCCGTCTGGCCCCTGAATCTATCTGATGGAGTGTGACTCGGCCCCTGGCTTAAAAAGATTGGGAACTCCTGCTCTAAGACAATCATGGGCAAAGTGCTCTGGATATCTCCTGTTATAGTCAATTTTCCATGCACTGTACTGCAGTCTAAATCTTACTGTTGCCTTCATTTCTGAGCATATTGATTTGGATATGTAACAACGTAATCGCCTCAGAAGTTTACTTCTTTTCCCCACCATGAATTGATGGGAGAGGATTGTACTTAAAGTAATATCTACAGTACATTTACACCCCCTTTTTAGGTATCTGGCTGCAGAGACAGAGGTTGGAAGTTTGACTGTGACTTCTAGGAGAAGAGCCAGTCTGTGTGGCCCTGCATAATCCCTAGGCACCCTCAGAAGAGAATAATGTATTCTCCACCTAGAAAACCCTGGAAAGGGATTCTCATGAGTTGAAACTGACTTGATGTCATTTATTATCATCATCACCACCACCATCATCAGTGAGAAACTTTGGTGGGGTTGAAGATTCTGGAATATTAATGAAAAGCACATTCCAAAGTTGGGAGTTTTTGAAGAATCACTTACACAGCTTGGAGATAACTTATTGCCACTAACATAGTTACTTTTTGAGTAACAACGTGATTAATAGTCACAAAATATAAGGCATAATTAGCAACAGCTAAGTTGCTCAGTTGAAATAAGCAACAGTTACTTTTTCATAACTTTTTTTATGGAAATATTTCAGGCATTGTGCCATTTTTTATCAGTCCTATGTACAAGGGAAGTAATATTGGGTTTTGTATTTTTATAAATTATTTGAAGGTACAATATCAGAATCAGCCACTACAAAAAACTAGAGGGTATTTCCCTGACTTGTCAAGCCTGTCAGTAAAGACAATGCAATGTGTTAATTACATGCAAAACAAAATACAGTAAAACCTCATATAACACTAAAACCTGGTTCCACAAGTCTTCGTGTTATATGATTTTTAGTGTTATCTGATCCTCTATGGGATCCATAGAGATACATTGTAACCACACAGGCTTTCGCGGTTGTTATCTGAAGCATCCCATAGGATCTTAATGTTATCTGATGCAATTCTTCCCCCCAGATTCCTTGATGTTATGCGATTTTAGTGTTATTCGATACTAATGTTATATGAGGTATTACTGTACTGTAGTAAGATTCTAGCTGCCAAAAAGTAACAATAAAAAGGATGAGCTCCATAATCTTCTATGCTCCAGACACTCATGAGTATGGAGAGACAATTCCCTCCCACCCCCTCTGTTCTCAGCCTCATATGTGACCCAAAGTGCATATACAGTACTATAACCTAAGACTTACAGAAAAAACAAGAAATTGGTGTTTAAAAACTGATTTGTTTGTTTTTAAAAACAAAGTCATCTCACATTCAGATTTTGGAAACCTTTTGAAATCACAAAACAGACTTTGGATTTGAATCTTTTTAAATTCTGATTTTGGAGTGCATTTGTATTTACATGTGTATCTGTGTATTTATGTATTCCTGAGTGGGCTCTCTAGGAAAAGACTGTTGTCTGAACATTTATGAAAGACGATTTGAGAGTTAAGCAAAGCCCTGTTTATATGTAAAACTATATAAAAACAGAATCTGGAATTTTAAAATAGACTATTTGCAGGTGTAGTGTGCAAATGGACATTTGCATTACAACTGTGGCAATTTTTTTGTTTCAGTTAAAATTTTGGAAATTGTAATGGGCTTTTTTTCACTGTGTTGTATAGGTCCTTTGCATATGGTCATTTCTCTCCACTGAGCTCCAAATGGGTCAGAATGAAAAAACACATCTGTTGGTTAAATAACTGGAGCAGATGTACACCACAGGAATCTCTTACCTATGGCCTCTATGATGAGTGTATAAGATGACGTGGTTTCTCTGTCCAGGTTGACTATAGTTCTAACAATGCCATCTCTAAAGCCAACACTGAATTTTCCATCCTGGTTCCCACCTGTAGAAGAAAAATAAAAGAGGAGAAGGGGAAGCAGAGACTCATATGTATGCATACAAACTCCTGCACACAGGGGATATGAAAAAATACTGGCTAAATTCATCATTCTTATTGATTTATGTAGATTTGACTCAACAAGACACCTGGAATTTCCAGGCACAGAAAGATTAGTTGTCTCTAGGGGACAGTGAAACAAAGAGTGTTGACTAAAATAAACATTTCTGTAATGTTTACAAACTTTCTCTGGGCAAAACTTGCGTCTTTTCCCCTTCAGAAAGAAAGCAGCCACAGTCAGCAAGCACACGATCACTAATTGTTTTTTTTTAAAGGAGAAGCAAATAATGCCACCAATGAGTCTAAACCCTGAAATGAATGAAACAACTTTCATTCTGCACCATTTGCATCCTTGTGTTACTGTCCAAATTTCATTTTTTCCTTCCTTTGTCATGAGTGCCACAAAATACTTCAGATCCACAGAGGGAGAGCAATCATTTTGCTGTTCCTTCTCCACATGTGTAAGAACGAGACAAGTGAGGATTTGCATCCGTAATGCACACAAGCATATTTCATGTTGGCAATATGATTTTTAGTGTTGAGATAATTTAATATTAGGCTGCATGAAAAATACTCAGTGAGTGTGCATACCTTAACTGCAGGATTTGAAATTATCACCCCGCACTCACCAAACAAACCTTCTGACTAATCCAATCCCCTACACTAGGGGTGGCCAATCTTGGCACTCCAGGTGTTCTTGGACTTCAATTACCAGAAGCCGAAGCTGATCAGGGCTTCTGGAAACTGAAGTTCAAGAATACCTGAAGCGCCAAGGTTGCCCTACAATATTTGGAGGTACACTGCACAACAACGGTTTTGCTACTGGGAATAACACATGTGATTTACATGATATTGAACATGCTGATTCCAAATCTGAACTCAAAATTTGCCTATCATGTACAGATTTTAAGTTATAGGTATGTTATAGCTATTCAAATGGTCAGTACAGTAATTGGGTAATGTATTTTTACATGGGAACATTATAACAGTTACAGATACTACTATGCCTGCTGCTGCCTCAGCTGAAGCACATCTCCTGGTGGCGTGCATGTTCCAGCAGCAGCCAAGCATGTCTGGGCAGGTCAGGGAGCTGAAGTCAGACATAGGTATATAAGGCAAGATGTACCAAGGGCTTGTCTCTAGTGTGAAACCATCTTACTGGATAGTACAACTAGGCCATAGTGAGTCTGTTTTGAGGTAAAGATGAGTAGGTGCAGGTGTGTTTATAAACTGGACAATCAAGTCTATATGTGTAATTGACTTAAGGCCCTGACGTCCTAGGCAGAATTGGACTTCAGATTTGGCGTCAGCACTCTTGATTTAGTATAGGACACATGGATTAGACCAGGTAGCAGATAATATTTATTGTTTTGTGATGCTATGAAATCTCAGACACTTGAATCTTTCTGTATGGCTACTTTAAGTCTTCATTCATAATTACTAAATACGTATCAAACTGATCGTGGTTTATGACAGCTCTCTTCCAGGGTTTCCTAGATACAGAGTATTCAGAAGTGGTCTACCATTCCCTTCTTCTGGGTGAACTCTGGGGCCTCTGCAGCTTGCCTAAGGCTGCACAAACTACCTCTTTTCCTACAAGGCACTGTGGGGATTTGAAAAGGGCCATAGCCAGGATTCTAGATGTGGGTGGGCAAATATGTTTTCAGGCTAGGCAACAAAGCCTCTTTTAAATGCATTTCTATGAGAAACCATAAATCTGAGTAAATATAAATCTGAATAAATGAATAAACAAACCATGTTTTGCCAAGGTGGGCAAACTTAACTCAGGGTGGGCCAAGCCAAGCCTGACTATGGTCCTGGATTTAAAATCCTGACCCTTGATTCTGCGGCCACCCATTGCTCTTTTCCAGATTTAGCTCTAATTGTTGTGCCTCAGTACACAAAAGAGAGCCAGTAAATGCCTGTGCTATTAACCATTACAAAGGGTCTCTCATTATCAAAAATTTCTAACTGTGAAATGTATTCAGAAACGTTAACTACCAAAACCTGAAAAGAAGCTGTCTCGCTCTTTCACAGTGAAGTTTCACACATATTAGTTGAACTGACACAACAAATATAAACTCATTTCAAACTTTTTTATATTAAAATGGCTGCCCTGAAAACTGAAATTTGTTGAGTATTTGAGATTCTCTGTCAACTAATCCTTAGATTCTCCACAATGGTACCATTTTAAATGTTAGTAACCTTATTACTCTTAGAACCACAGAGCTGAAAGGGACCCAATAGATCAATGAGTCTAGACCCAGTCAATGTTCCTGGTTTTGCTTTTACTGACAGCTCAATTAATGTACAACTATTTTCCACTATTTTCAACCACTTGAATACAAAGTTTCAAAGAAAAGCAAGGAGAGATAAGGAAGCCTACCTCAATGAACAGTGCAAAGAAATAGAAGAAAACAACACAAGAGGCAGGACTAGAGATCTTTTCAAAAAAAATTGGGGAAAACAAGGGAACGTTTAAAGCAAAAATGACCACGATAAGGGACAAAGATGGCAAGGAGTTAGCTGATGCAGAAGAGATTAAGAAAAGATGGAAAGAGTACACAGAGGAACTCTACAAAAAAGACCTCAACACTCCTGATAATAACAATGATGAGGAAATTGAACTTGAGCCAGACATCCTAGAGAGTGAAGTCAGAAGGCCCTAAAAAGCACAGCAAACAACAAAGCCAGTGGAGAAGATGGTATCCAAGTTGAACTTTTCAAAGCCCTAAAAGATGATGGAATCAAATTATTACATTCTATATGCCAGCAGATTTGGAAAACACAACAATGGCCACAGGATTGGAAAAGATCAGTATATGTTCCAATCCCCAAAAAGGGTAATGCTAAAGAATGTTCAAATTATCGAACAATTGTGCTCATCCCACATGGTAGCAAAGTGATGCCCAAGATAATACAGAATAGGCTGCAGCAGCATGTGGAGAGAGAATTACCAGAAGTGTGTGTGTGTGTGTGTGTGTGGGGGGGGGGTCAGAAGAGGCAGGGTGACTAGAGACCACATTGCCAACATAGGTTGGATTATGGAGAAAACAAAGGAATACCAGAAATAAGTCTACTTTTGTTTCATTGACTACACCAAGGCCATTGATTGTGTGGACCACAACAAAATGTGGCAAGTAATTAAAGAGATGGGAATACCAGAGCACCTTATATACCTCATGAGAAATCTGTATATGAACCAAGAAGCAACAGTTAGGACAGAATACGGAATGACAGAGTGGTTTGGAATAGGAAAAGGAATAAGACAAGGCTGCATTTTGTCACCCTGCTTATTCAACTTATACACAGAGCACATAATGCACAATGCAGGGATGGAGGAATCAGAATTTGGGATCAAAATTGCTGGGAGAAACATCAACGATTTGAGATATGCAGATGATACCACCCTAATGGCAGAAAGTGAGGAGGACTTTAAAAAGCTCCTGATTAGGTTGAAAGAAGAAAATGCAAACGCTGGCTTGAGACTCAATATAAAGAAAACCAAGATCATGGCAACAGGCCCTCTCAGTCCCTGGAAAATAGATGGGGAAGAAGTAGAAGCAGTGACAGACTTTACTTTCCTAGGATCAAAGCTCACTGCAGATGGGGATTGTAGCCATGAAATAAGAAGGCGACTGATTCTTGGGAGGCAAGTGATGAGAAACCTGGGGAACACAGTGAAACTAGAGGCATCAAATTGCAAACAAAAATTCGTATAGTCAAAGCAATGGTATTCCCGGTGGCAATGTATGGTTGTGAGAGCTGGACCATAAAGAAAGCTGAGCGCAGGAGAATAGATGCCTTTGAAATGTGGTGTTGGACAGCGAGGAGAACAAATAGGTCAATCTTAGAAGAAATCAAACCTGACTGCTCCTTAGAAGGTCAAATAGTAAAGATGAAACTAAAGTACTTTGGACATCAAATGAGAAGAGAGGATTCGTTGAGAAAGCATTAATGCTGAGAAGGGTGGAGGGCAAAAGAAGAAGGTGGCGGCCAAAAATGAGAAGGCTAGTTGGTATTGTAGACACAATGGGCACATAGCTGAGCGAGTTGAGGAGGATGGTGGAGGACAGAAGTGCCTGGTGGACAGTGGTCCATGGGGTCGCAAAGGGTCAGAATCGACTGTGCGACTGAACAACAACAAAAAATTTCCACGTATAATGCAGACGTTGAAGATACAAAGGCATGAACATCCTTACGGACCAAGATTATGGAAGGCCTGCCTTAGAGCTACCAAGAATTTTAAAGCTGTTTAACTTTTAAATGTAACATTACTGATTGGATTATGGAAAACATGTACCAATGAGGATTTAAATTTGGCCAACGACAAAGCCATTTTGGCAGTTTAAGGTTTGACCTGAACACGAAAGAAGAAGAATGGGAATTAATTCTCTGTTTGGACCCCCCCCCCCAAACAATTTCCAGGACAGGTCAAAATGTATAAGGAGGAGAAGGAAAACTTGGATTGCGTATACACAGTTGTGGACCAAATCAGGAAAAACATAAAGGAATGAATTTTAGATTGAGCTGTTCTATTTTGCTCCTGACAAAATTGTTCCTTTATTGATTTACTGTTTTAAGGATTTCATGGAACAGCATATCGATGCCTTTTATCCAAATTGTACACATTCATTCATTTTATTCCTTCATTTATTATGAAAAGTGAAAGGCACTAAAAAGAAAAGAATGGTACCAAAGTAATCCAGAATGTGATTGGGTCCTCTGGGCAGCAGAGGGCGAGAATAGACAACTTTCAGAGTCTTTGTGAGTAATAAATATATATACTTTTGAAATGCCTCTGTAAATCTAACAGACAACCCAAGCAAGGATATTTCTATTGTTAAAAAAGCACGCTTATTTGTTTAGCTTGCAATAAATCCAAATGAATTGCTATTATATTAGACTTTAAGAGAATAAAAATACATATGCACTTGTAAGGTATCACTGGTTTGAACGAAAGAGAACTGCTGAACCACAAAGCAAGCTATCCAGCCAGCCACGGAAAGTAGCCCATTAGGGGTCAATTGAAGTCACTTATTTTTGTTGCTCGCCAAGAACTGTACAGTATTATGGCAGGACCAATACAGTAGTGAGTTCCCTCCCAACGGGGGAAGGAACTCACTGGACAAAGAATAATATCAAATGAGTATATAGTTGAGGAACTCAACCTCCTCTACATCACTTATAGGACCCTGAATAGGCTGAGGGATGGAGTTCCTAAATCAGTGTTTCCCAACCTTTGGTTTCTGGACTTCAATTCCCAGAAGTCTATGTCAATTCCCAAAAGCACTGATCAGCCAATGTACTGACTTAGGCTTCGGGGAATTGATGTCCCCCTGTGGGGTGCGAGCCCCAGGTTGGGAACCACTGCCCTAAATGAAAGACCAAAATGCTACTGAGAGACAACATCATGCTGTGTGAATGTGCCAATTGCTACCAGAAGCATGTACCAATGAAGACTTGATTTTGGCCAACGACAAAGCCAGAAAAGTGGCTACAATTGAGCAGTCCGAAGTTTGATCTGAACACAAAAGAACCCAATCATTTTTGCTGCTTGCCATGAACTGCATTGTGGCAAGACCTAAGATGTAAACATTCTGTTGCTTTTAGCCTAGAGCAGGGGTCAGCAAATGTGGCTCTAGGTGTTCTTTGACTTGAATTACAAGGACCAAGTCAGTATACCTGATGATCAGGGTTTCTGGGAATTGATGCCAAGAATATCTGGAGAGCCATGTTTGCTGACCCTTGGCCTAGGGCCATGATGGCAAACCTTGGCACTCCAGATGTTCTTGGACTTCAATTCCCAGAAGCCCAAGCTCCCTGTGAATCCACACAAGTGGGTTTATTATGATTCATCCAGCCCATGCCACCCTCGTTGCTCCCAGAAGAGGAAGTAAAACACGCCCATATGGGCAACCTTTACCTAGAGTACAATTGATGACTGTGCACTTTGAGCACACTACATCAATTTGCTAATCAAGATTCCATTGTAAGAGTTATCCAGACTGGTGGAGAGAGACTAGTTGCAGCAGAAGTCGTGATGAAGAAGGGATCTCTTACAGTCTATAACCCTATCACTAGATGTCTTTTGGGAACATAGCTGATTGGCCAATTGCCCAACTTCTCCCCCTTCAAGAAAATGCAGCTACAATCCTTACATATCTACCAGGGCAGAAGCATTTTCAGAAGAAGTTGGAGTCCTATTTTCATGCCAGTCTACAGCAGAATATAACATACCTGGGTACACTTCAGCAAACATTGCAAATAAGTCCAGCCACAATGCCTTCCTCATATTATCATATCCACATTCAGGAGACATAAGGTAGCTGATGACTCTTTCAGTCTGATGAGGCATAGATAATTCTCAGGAGCAAACAACCCAAAACAGTTCTGCTATCATTTGCAAAGAATCGTAGGAAAACATATGCAAATTCCCATGCAAATTAGCCTTGCAAACCTAACAGCAGGATGAAAAGACCTCTTGGCTGTTGTATTTGCATACATTCCCCCCTCCCAATACTGTTTTTGCACCACACAGTGTCATTACATATTTCTAGTATGAAAGGGAAGTGTGAGTGGGTTTCTGACCAAAGAAGAGAACCTCCTGAGATAGTAAGCAAGCCAGCCTGCCTGCCAGCCAGCCAGCCAGAAAGGAAGGAAGGAAGGAAGGAAGGAATGAAAAGGAAATGGGGAGAAAAGAAAGAACATAGAAGTGGGTTGAGGGGAGGTCATGCAACCATGGCTAATTTTCAGTAAACATGGAGAAGAGTGGGGACAAGAAAAAAACTACAGTACCTGTACTTGCTAAGAGACAGAGGTGAAGATTGAAGTTATGGTTGCTTTTTCATGAATTAACAGGAACAGTGGAGGGAAGGACTGCAATTAAGAACCACCCCATTGGTATCCAATGTACATGACATTTTATATTTTTCAACATGAACAACTTCCATGATTTGGGGACAGGGCAAGTAAATCATTTGAAGGGGGTTTTAAAAAAAGAGAAAACACAGCAATGAGGATTAATCTGGATCCTCCACTGATTATAAACTTTACAGGGTACTCATTCCCCAAAGGCTAACAAGACCTACTGAAGTTCCAGGAAAGTTTTGATACCTGTGATGAAATAACTGAGCTCGGCATTGAGACCCTCATCAGCATCAGTGCAGTTCAGGCGAACAACTTTGAAATCCCGAGGAATATTTTCTGGAAGTGATACGTTGTAGACGATTGGGAAGAAGGTAGGGTTCTCATCATTCACATCTAAAACTACAAGAGATAATTTGATTAAGGTTGGCACTGGCTGTGTGCCAGGCCTCACCCGCCATTCTTAAAAGATTCATACTGACAGCCACTGTTACGAGACCTTCAGTAATTATTCTGTCGTTACAGCTGGACTGCGGTAGAGTGATGAAAGTGGATTAGATCTGTGCCAAATTGGCTGAAGACTCAACTCAATGAGGCCAAAGAAAATGGATCTTGTTTCTGGATGAAAGCAACAGAACTGGATGCAGATAGTCTAGAGTAACAAATCCGAAAGAATTGTAAGCATTCTCCATTCCACACATTCTTCATTCCCTGAGACACAGAACTGCATTTGCAGGAACTTTTTCCTGTAGCAAAACTTCAAGGTGTTATGTTACCATAGTTTAGCACAGGAGTTCTCAACCTTTTAAAGCCAGGGCCCGGGTCACGTTCCCTCAGCTTTGGGGGGCGGATGGCCATTTTTCTTTCCTCCACCGCATGGCACTTCCTGGTGTGGTGGAGGTGGTGGTGGGCCACATGAAATGTACTACGGGCCGCATTTGGCCCAGGCTGCAGGTTGAGAATCCCTGGTTTAGCACATACTATCAAAATATCTATTTGTGTACATAAAGATAACAAACAATTTTAGGATTCCAGATGATGCCCCCTTGCTTATACCTCATGACTCCCATGAAAATATCCAACTCATAGTTATCTGAGGGTAATGGAGGCACTGTTCCACTTGGGTAAAGCAGAAAGTATCTGGAAGAATACTGTACAACAATAGAAACTTTCTCCCAAATGAACAAAAGACTTAACTTATTTTCCTGGAATTTAAAGAGGAATCTAAAACAAGGCACAATCTTGTTGTGCAAAGCTTAGAAAGAGGCTGTCACTGGAGGGGGGGAAGGATTATTTAAAACACCAACTAACAGTAAGATAGAGTTGTTCAAATTAGCATTCTCGCTGTTCTTGGACTTCAATTCCCAGAAGCCCTGAGCAGCAGGTGTACTGACTTGGGCTTCTGGGAACTGACGTCCAAGAACAGCTGGAGTGCAATGGTTGGCCACCAGGAGTCTAGGGCATAGGTCAGACTCAACAAACATGACTCTCCAGGTGTTCTTGGATTTCAATTACTAGAAGCCCAAGTCAGCACACAATACAGCACAAAAAGATGGCCTAACTGTCATCTGCAACACTCTAGTTGGTACGTGGGGACAAAATTCTACTGTAAATCCCCAATGGGATGTACCTCCTGTCACTGCCGCCACCATCACTGCCTCTCTGATGGTGCTTTTGGGTAATGTGTCATTAAGAAAACAAAAAACTGCGAGGAGGTACAGTAAAACCCCGGATTGCAACCACCTTGGTTTAAGTTTGCTGCGGTTTACAATGTCAAATCCTATGGAAATTCTGTCCTGGTTTACAAATTTTTAATGTATTTTTTCCTGGTTTACAATGATCAACTCAGGACCATTTTTTATTTTTCAATGCATCCCTATGAATGGTTCGGTTTACAATTTTTTCTGGTTACAATGGAGACTGTTGGAACAGACCTCCGTTGTAACCCAGGGTTTTACTGTACTTTCATACCTAACTGGTTGTGCCTGACTTTACTGGATTTTGATTTTTGCACCCATTTGCCCTCCAGAACTAGTCTGCGATACTGGTCAAAGGGACAAACCTAAACCAATGCCCAGCTACAAGGCAAAGGTGTTGTGTAGCTGTGTTTGTTGTGTTTTTGTCCCATTTTTAAAAGTCTAGCACACACATTGTGTAATGAACCTGGCATTAAACCCTAATTTGAATCACTTGAGGTGTTGCACAACAAATGGTTGTAAATTTCAGAGAAACAAGATCTCCTCCTGCAACTTTTAAAGACCTTGATAACACTGGATAAACATTAAGAGAGCACACAGTGAGAGAACATCCAGCACATTTCATTCCTTCAGTCACCTCTGACAGTGAGTGTGCTGGTAGAACTCTTGGAAGGCACTCCTGCATCACTTGCCACCACCCTCAAGTAGTATTCAGCAATCCTTTCCCTGTCTAGCACAGCTGTGGAGTTGACAAGACCACTGCTGCTGTCGATGACAAAGTCCATCCTGGGCATGCCCACCTGCATCTGATAGGCCACTTGACCATTGAAGCCTTCATCAAGGTCAATGGCTACCACCTAAAAGAGAAAACAAAAATGAAGCACAACTGCTTGAGGACCTCTTTCAGGTGAAGGTGAAACCCGGAACCCAATGGAGGAATACCTCTTTTCCCAGATGATCAACCCAGGCCCAAACATTACAGATAATGTGTCATTGGAAGACAGACTTCTTTTAGTGCTACAGAACTATAACAGGAGCATTTTTCACTTCCTCT
This sequence comes from Furcifer pardalis, assembly GCA_030440675.1. Lineage (NCBI taxonomy): Eukaryota > Metazoa > Chordata > Lepidosauria > Squamata > Chamaeleonidae > Furcifer > Furcifer pardalis. Next base: position 204,648,553 of record CP126890.1, read on the forward strand.
AGTTTAAAAATTTGCTTGCTTTGCTTTATGATTAGTCCTTGAGAATTAAAAACACCTTAGACATGAAGGTTTGACTGAATCACATCTCCGGAACACTATCATGACTTCAGCTGTAAAGACAGGCCACCTGTAAAATGAAGTTTGGCATCCAGCTGCTGCTTTAAATAGCTCTCATGGGGAGAAGTTTTTGGGTGGGGGGAGAACTTGTCACCTCCACTTAAATTCCTAGTTTTCAAAAAGTAGGCACACTCAAGGCAAAGACTGAGCAAAGGGAATCTGGGGCTGAATGCAGCTCTCCTAAGTGCCATTTTTTGATTTCCTCTGGAGACAATACTTTCTCCATGACAGTTTTTTGTAATTTCTCAGATAATTAATGGTTATTTTTCCCTTCTCCTATTCTATAAAACTGAAATGTATTTCATGAGGCTTAGTTTCTGGTAAAGTTTCAAGCAAAAATAGTTTTGGTCTCATTTATTCATTTATTTACTGCCTATCTAACATACATGTTGCTCAATAGTAACTCAATAGTCCATATACATAAACAAACTCCTGAGTTCTTGACATAATTACTTCATAGTACACCAATTCTTTCCTTAGGTTGAGCATTGTTCTCTACTCTTCATTTATCCCAAACCTCCGTGGTTATAATAGCAACTCAAAATGACAGCGTTTGGGTTGCAAAACACTTCAAAGGATGGTTTCCTATTGCAAAAGAATGTTAATTCAATAATGTATGTATAGAGACTGATAACTATTACCTCAAACCTCTCTAAGAAAGCAATGATTGAACAAATCCATGAACTGTGGTGCTGCTGACTTATGGATAATGTGAACCATTTCATCTTGAACAGCCCACAGATGAAAGTGATGATCTAAATCTGAGGGAAACCAGACCTCTCATGTATATCAAAAGTGATATATGAGTGGCAAAATGCCACAAGACATCTTATGTATTGACTGGTCTCCAACTTCAACTATCCCAACTTCTCATCAGCTTTTCTTGTTTGGGGAATAGGTAGCAATCAGGAAAGCCAGCTGAAAGAAACATTTGCCACCTTGAATTATCCTGAAAACACAGAAGGGCTAGAACCTTGATGTTTAGGAAAGCTATAATCAAACTACCCCAAAATAATACCACAAGTCACTGTGAATTTGCAAATCAGTTCAATTGGTCTTCTCAAATCCCTTCCAGCGACATACCTGAAACAATAGGCAAGGTAAGGGGGGAAATGCACCTGAAAAACAGATGAGCCTGCTGGAAGGCCTTCAGGAATCTCGGTGATAAAAGGTAAGTTTTGGAATGTGGGATCATTATCATTGAGATCTAGCAAATTCACAAAGACAGTCGCACTGCTGGTGGCACGTAATGGTGGCCTTCCACCTGCAGAGATCAGAAGAATCACATCTTTAGTCCCATCAGCATTCTCCCCTCTTTACACTGAGGCTTCTAAAGTGGCATGGTGAACCCCACAAACTGAGAAGATGGAGCAACAAAATTATGTAGACCACTTCAGGTTAATTGAAAATTCACATGTTAAAAAAAAGTAGCATCAATCCTCAAAAATGTCAATGTGGTAACAAAATAGTTTTAAGAACATTGAAGAAATAAAAGACAGAAGACAGTATTTCTCTAACCAGTGATGAAATGTTGCTACTCTTGCTATCTACTGTAACTATTATGGAACACATGATTTAATGAACTTTAGAAAAAATACAGTTTTATAATATATGCACCTGAAAATAGACAGTTTAATAATATACAGTACTGTGCAAAAATCTTAAACCACTACCAGTTGGTTTGTGAAAAATTGAAAGAGTGATTTAGGATACATAACTCAGCTTGGGCCACTTGGACACATCAAAATTGAGCCCTTCATAGTTGAAATTTTTGAACTGGTAGCCATATTTCAAGCTCATCAGAGAATAAATAAAATAAAAAAGGCAAAAAACAAAAAGTGCCACAAAGGTTTTTGTCTTTTTATTTTGTTTTATTTACTTTCTCATATGGTCAAAATCTTCTGACTCTCCTCTCCTCTCAACTCTCTCCAAGTTTGATAAAATCTGGAGTTAGGGCATCTGAGTTATGTTCCCCCCAATCATTCATTGAATTTTCCCCCAACCAGCTTGTGGTGACCTAAGACTTTTGCATAGTTCTGTATATGAAAATACACAGTTGTATATTATATAATACATACACATACATAAGAATTTAGAAGCAAGTCCTTTTTTTTTTTGGAACAGGGTAAGGAGACCATCAATTGAATGTAAATAGATATAGAGACAGATTGAAATAAACATACGGTCAGTAACAGAGACCACAATCTTCCTCATGAGCTCAGCTTCCTGAGGGTTTGGATTTTCTCTGTCTAACACAACCCCTGTTGTCCGAATCTTCCCTGTGGTACTGTTAAGACTGTAGAATTTGTTTGGTGGTCTGATGCTGTAAACAAGGGAACCATTTTCTGCCAGGTCTGGATCAAAGGCAACCACCTACAGAGATTAAGAGAGTGACTCTATATGAATTGACAAAAGAAGAACCAAAAGATACTTTTCATTTTTAAGGTTATCTGTACAGCAAGCTCTAAATTGAAGCAGAACAAAAAATGGAAGAGGGAGAAATATGAGGATAAAAGAATCATTTCAGTTCCATGTCACCTTGCATCTACCCGTATTTGCCGGCGTATAAGACGACTGGGCGTATAAGACAACCCCCCAACATTTCCACTCAAAATATAGATTTTGTTATATACTCGCCGTATAAGACTACCCCCTCTTCCGCACACCTTCCACACACCAAATAAAACATAAAAAAACATCAGATTTGATTTCAACATCTCCCTGTGGCCCACATTAGTGCGCAAGTGCGCATGTGCGAGCTCTGCGTAGACAAGGGACGGGGCAGAGCGCAGCTGCTTCCCGCCGAACAGAATGGTCTGGTCACGCCAAAAAGGCTAGCACCCCTGTCTCACTGCTGATGCTCGCCACAGCCACGCTGGATACCGCGTGATACTGGATGGTATGTAGAATGAGGTGGGCGGGCATCGGGAGGCCACTATGGGCACCGGGCAGACATCGGGAGGCCACTATGGGCACCAGGCAAGCATCGGGAGGCCACTATGGGCAGCTATGTCTATCCCAACTGAAGTGCACCCGGCGTATAAAACGACCCCCCCCCCTTGGAGGCATGTTTTTCAGGGGAGGAAAGTAGTCTTATACGCCAGCAAATACTGTAAGTGCACAATGTCACTCTCAGAATTCCCTAGCTACATTGGATATTCTGACAGTCACAGCTTTTCTAAACTTTTGTTGAAGAAACTGTTCTACACCCTCTTGTGGTGCACATCAGCCATTACTGTTATCCCTTATGTAAAACAACACACAAGCAAAAACAGCATTAGGAAAAGCACATACAGTAAATGAAAGTTCTGTCTCCCTCACCTCACACAGGATCACTCTTCTTGTGATACCTCAGCCACTCCGACCCTATGAAACCTCCTGCAAGGTGAGCTGCTGACAGAGCTGCTGCCCATCAGGAAAGAGCTGAAAACCTGGCTGGCAGGGCAGGTGTGGGGAGGTGGGGAGGGAGCACCCACCCACCCACACAGGCTCATTTAGAGGAGGCTCACTCATGCTTTTAATCATTTTAAACTAGATTTTTAATTGGTGGAGGTGAAAGGTAGTTTTTAAGTGTTTTTAGGAATTTTAAGGGTTTCTATAGCTTAAGCGTTGGGGATTTTATGTACAGTAAAACCTCAGATAACGCTAAAACTTGGATTCACAAGTCTTAGTGTTATCTGATTTTTAATGTTATCTGATGCATGCATGTGTGCCATCCTATGGGGTGCATCCTATGGGATGCATTGGATAACGTTAAAACTCCATAGAGATACATTGTAACTGGCACAGGCTTTCGCGAACGTTATCCGATGCATCCCATAGGATTATGTTTTGCGATGCAATTTTCCCCCCAGATTGCTTAACGTTATGCGATTTTAGCGTTATCTGATGCAAACGTTAGCTGAAGTATTACTGTATCTGAATTGAATTGAATTGAATGCTATATGCCACCCAGAGTTGCATGTTGATTGGGACGCCTATAAAAACTGCATAAAATAAATAAATAAATAAATCTTGGCAGGCCATGTAGTTTGGAAGCTTAATACACTTAGGCTGCAATCTTTCACATGCAGATGAGTAAGTTCCATTGAACTCAGTGAGTCTTACTTCTGAGTAGACATGTTTAAGATTGCATAGGAACATGCTTCCAGATGGAGACCCTCTAGTAGTGCTACATATAAAGCCACTATACAACTATTCTTTCTTTTCTGTCTTAACAAGTATTTCCCTCAGAAGCTGCAGTGGGAAAAGAGAAGAAGGTTAGCCGACAAGCTTTTAAATTCCTGATAGCACATGATTATTCCAGCTGGCTGGACATCTCAATAGTTTAGAGATCTGGCTGTGGAGTTCGATTCCCCACTGTGCCTCCAGGGAGAAGAGGCAACTTGTGTAGTCATGGGCGAGCTGCACAGATCCAGGGTGCCCGAGAATAAGAGAATGTGTATTCTCTACCCAGAAAACACTGGAAGGAGTGTTGTGAATCAGAATTGACTTGATGGCACACAATTATTACTACAGGGGAGTACAGAGGCTGTGAATATGTATTCATATGCATTCATTTCCTAATGTTCTAAGTGCCACAAAAGTTTTTGTCTTTTTGTTTTGTTTACTAATATTTTAAGATATCTGAATAGGTGTCAAATCACTCACAAGATCACAAAACATATCTGTATGTGAGCCAATTGGTAATATTTCTTGCCTTTCTTGTAGAACCATAGCAGACTATCTGTATGTGATAAAAAAAAACGGTGATTCTGTGAAGCTTTGAAATATCTTCTTCTATATGTGACTTTCAATCCTTTCAGATTTGGAAACTCTACCTTCTTTCTTGTTCTATTTTCTGGAATGTGATGCTTATCAACCCATCAGTACTCGTGGAATACCCTGGCCAAGATCTAACAAGAAATATCTACTGGACATCCATTCTTCAAGGCTTTCCCTCCAGTGGGTTGATTTTACTTGGTAAATGCCTGTGATATATCATGATTTTTATTGTGATCGTGTATTTAATATTATATTACTTTCAGGACTGTAGGTTTCCTGTAGAAAGATGACTAATCATATTATTTAAAATATAATTAATAAAATGTTATTTAATTTGAAATACAACAAAAAAGTACTTAAAGGATAAAGTAGGTTCCTCAAATACCCCAAACAAGTTACTTCAAGGTGGGCAAAAGTCAATTGAATCAATCTGTTGTTGTTGTTGTTGTTGTTGTTGTTGTTGTTGTTGTTGTTGTTGTTGTTGTTGTTGTTGTTGTTGTTGTTGTTGTTGTTGTTGTTCCACATCTAGGCCAGACATAAAACTGCAAAAATGAAATTACCTTTGTTGAGTTCATTCTGCAGTTCCTTTTGCCTGACCTAGTGTGAGAAAGATTAGCCAGTAACACAAGGTTGCCATTACCAGGGTACACCCAATTGTGGTTTTAAAATACAGTAATACCTCATATAACATTAGTATCGAATAACACGAAAATCGCATAACATCAAGGAATCTGGGGGGAAGAATTGCATCAGATAACATTAAGATCCTATGGGATGCTTCAGATAACAACCGCGAAAGCCTGTGTGGTTACAATGTATCTCTATGGATCCCATAGAGGATCAGATAACACGAAAAATCATATAACACGAAGACTTGTGGAACCAGGTTTTAGCGTTATATGAGGTTTTACTGTACCACAATCTTCGAGAAGTCTCTTTTTGTGTACTCCTGTAACTGAAAATTGATGAATGGAAACTGACTGCTATCCAAATTCTAATGAGAATGTGCATTTGAAGTCCTTGTTTCATTTTAAATAATTAGAAATAAATTATATTTGGCCTGCACATACAAAGCAGATATCATGTGCTATTAAACAACTGAGTTTCACGTTGCCTACACAATGGTCCCTAGAGAAACTGAAATACAAAAAGCAAGAGCCATGCCAAGATTGATGGGTGCACTCAGAAAGCAAAGCTTGTTCATGGATGGGGAGTGAGAGAGAGCTCAAAGGCCGGTTAAGGTAACTGAGAGTTAATTTCTATACAGTCAACTTGGATTGGAGCCCTTTGCTATTTCCTCTCCTCCCCAGAAGATTAATGTTTCATTATGGTATTTTTTTTAACACAGTCTTTCTTGTTTGATGATTTTGTGGATTCTCTTCGCTTTCCCCTCATTTATTTTCTGTTTCACGCCCGTCATTTTTCTCCTAGTGTGATGGAGAATAATTCTCCCTCTCCCTCTCTTTTATTTTGCCAGAGGGATTTGAAAGGCTTTAAATCAATGCCTTTCAGAGAGGTCCTTGAAGTAGGTCGAAAGCTAGGCTGGGGAAGCAGAAATTGGCCACAAATTTTACTTTTTAAAAAACCCACAAGTTTTAAAACACATGCACATGCAAACAGAAAAAAGATCATGTCATGGTTGCAAAGGCCAGGAAATTAGGGTGAAAGGGCCATGTTCATCAGCTGTGATTATCCGCCTTCTCAAACACATTGTGAATCCAACTTTGTGGTCAATGGCACTGGGTTTATGGTAAAGGAACTGGAAGGAGAACAAATTTAAGCCTTGTATGGCAGAATCACAAAGACCATTGCTAGGAAATGATGCGCTGATTGCAAACTTCTTCACATTGGCAAAATGAGTATATGCTTATAGAGGCCACATGTCCTCTTTAACAGAGCAAGGTTCTCTCTTTGATGGGCTGCCAGAAGACACTCTCCCATGCAAAAGTGCCATTACTTCAACAGTTGTTCAGCCTGATTTAAAAATAAGGAAGGAGATTAGGGACTCTGAAATTGCCTATTCATATTTATGCTGTAAATAGTGTCTTAAGCAAGTGCATAGAGCACTACAAATGTCCTCAGGCAAGAGAGATGCATTATGATGCTGCTGAAGTGATAAAAATGTCATTTTTAATTTTGCGTCTTGGCTGCTTGTGCAGTTTTATGCAAATTAGTGTCCTCTTCTGTTTTGCAGAAAATTATTCCCTCCTTTCCGGTCAAAGCATCACATTTCACCACTTTTCCCAATTTGTTTCAGAAAACCTTCTGTGCATTTCTTTGCCTGCTAAGGAAACTCCTTATATATTTTCTACACAATCCTACTTTGTCAAAGAGGACTCTAGCAAAGGCCACTCAAGCATGCTCTGCCATCCACCCTTACTCCGAACGAAATAAGTGTCCAACCTACAACACCCCCAAAGCCTCTACTGCACGTTACACAGAAATCCTGACAGTGGTGGGCCAGATGTTCTCCAGAGCAGCTTGTCCCAAGAGGACAATTTTTCTCACTACCAGAATATTTTAATTACTGCTTCTAGAATCCCTCAGCTAACAGGGCTAGAGGCTGTACTGGGTGGGAACATCTAGGAAACATGTTAGGAATTGCGAGAAACTCTGATATGCTTCGAAACAATCCCTGAGACAGCTGTAAAAATGTTTGAAAATGTTTCTATTAAAGGAAGAGCAAGCTCTTGGAAGTATCTGAGCACAACTCTTCTTACTCTTAAGAAGATGCATATCTTTGCATGTGATGGGTGTGATATAGAGAGGGAGGATCACTATTCTTAGGGTTCCTGATATCACTACTCCTCTCACACCTTTCTCTTGTCCTTCCAAAGTGAAAACATCTTGCCTTTCGTTCTCCAAAGATGAAAGGAGCAGATGTGGCTCCTTTCATTGCCAACTTAATTAGCTTGAACTAGGACTTCTATATCTTTTCTTTTCTCAGTTGTTTTTCTCTAATAAATACAAGCTTTCTTCTTCCCTTAGAACAGGGATCCTCAACCTATGGTCCACAGTACCACTCCATCTGGCCCACGACCTTGCTTCAGCTGCCACTTCCACCACTGCCTCTGCCTCAATCCTTGTCCCCTCCTCTTGACTTGGTGTGTCCCTAACTGTTCTCCATAGCAGCACGGATATTGTAAGAAGGTTTTGAACATCTGCCCTGCTATGGAGCACTGTAAGGGACATGTCAAGCTAAGCGGAGGGGACAAGGATTGAGATTGCAGTGGAAGCAGCAGACGCACATTGCCAACTGCGTCTTTCCCAGGGGCCACTTTGGCCGAGAGCAGCTTTTTCAGAGGCTACCCACATCTTTCCTGGAGGCCACTCTGGCCAAGTATGGGCAAGAAGGATAGCCAGTACCCCTCCTTCAACCACGCCATGCAGCTCCTCGGGAAGCAGGGAAGCAGCATATGGGGGAGTGTTGGGGGCTTGGGGTGGTTATGGCGGCAGTGGGGAGTGGTGGCAGCAGTGGGACCACCTCGAGCCCCCAGCACTGCCCCATGCTGGCAGCAGCAGGGGGGACACACCAATATGGCCCACAAATAGTCTGAGGGGACATGAACTCCCCCAGCTTACAAAGGCTGAGGACCCCTGCCTCAGAAAGAGTCCCTTTATAAAGGGGGAAGCATGCATAGGTAATAATTCTGAATCTCAAAGATCAGGATTCACAAGGTAATGTTGTTTCAGTACTGTTTCATGTCTACTCTCTAATGCATGCAGCCTGGGAAGGTAGGACAATCCCTCGTTAAAAGCCTGCTTTTACAGCCTAGTTGATGTTGGCATCTTGTAAAGTAAAGCAATGGCATGTGTGTTTATTACTATACTGGGAGTAAGTGATGTGTGAAAAGCAGGGAGCTTTACATATTCATCGACCTTAAATGTCAAACCTATAATTAAACTGGTGCAATTGCCATGGTGGCTTAGTGGTTAAGACACTGAGTTGATGACTAGAAAGTCGGCAGGTCAGCAGTTCGAGACCTGACTGATGTGTGAAAAGGATTTCTAGGAATTTGGTTTCCCCTTTAATTTAGCATGCAGTTAAGACACTGAACTTGAAGACTGGAGGGTTGGACTTCGATACCCGAGTACCGCACAACAAAGTGAGCTCTTGTCACTGTCCCAGCTCCTGCCAACCTAGCAGTTTGAAAGCAAGAAATTGCAAGTAGATAAATAGGTACCACTTCAACGGAAAAGGTAAAAGTGTTCCATGCACTCCAGCATCTAGTTATGCATGCCACATGACCATCTACAGTGATTCTTTGGCTGTAAATGGAGTTGGACATGATTGGGTTTTGAACAAAGGAGGCCTTTAACTAATTCTTCTTCATTCCAAAACATTTGTGACCTTGACAGCATAGCTGGTGTACTGTTGGGCTACCTGGGGGAAATGCCATACTAGGATTTAAGGAAAGAAAGACTGGCCACAACATGATCGGTTGCACTTGCAATCACCTCAACATCTTTGGTTCTGGATGGGAACTGTTTTGGTCCCAAACAGACCTGGTGCGTAATCTGGGAGTGCTCCTGGACTCACGACTCCTGCTCGGTGAGCAGGTGGCAGTCATGGCCAGGAGGGCTTTTGTACAACGTTGTGTTATATGCTAGTAATGCCCACTCCTAGATCGGGACTCCTTGCTCATGGTCACACACGCTCTGGTCATCTCCATACTTGACCATTGCAACACACTCTACATGGGGCTGCCCTTGATGACCATTCGGAAACTGTAGCTGATGCAGAATGCGGCTGCCTAGATGGTGATGGGGTGCGGACAGTATGACCATGCCTCACCACTGCTTTGGGAGCTGCACTGGTTGCTAGTGTGTGTCCAGGTGCAATTCAAGGTGCTGGTAATGACCTTTAAAGCCCTACATGGTAGTGGGTCAGGATACTTAAGAGACAGTGTCACCCTGAGAACATCTGTCCGTCCCACCAGGGCAGACCAGAGAGGCTTTCTCATTGTGCCATCTGCTAGGGAGGCTCATCTCTCATCTGCTAGGAGGGCCTTTTCTGTGTCTGCTCCAGCCCTATGGAACTTCCTGCCAATTGAGCTGCATCTCCAGACGGAGTTGCTGTCCTTCAGGAAAGGGCTAAAAACTTGTCTGGCAAAGCAGGTGTGGGGCACCAGTGATATTGTGAGCCCTACCTGCTGACTGATTTAGTAAGAACACTCTCTCCCTCTTTTAATCTCTTTTTAATCTGTAGCGGTCGGAGTAATTTTTGGTGGCAGTTTTAATGGGGTTTTTATTGGTTTTTAAAAATGTGATTGGTTTTATTTTCTGTGAGCCATCCAGAGTCTTCGGAGTTGGGCGCCAATAGAAATCAAATACTGTACAGTAATACCTCAGATAACTTTTACCTCAGATAACGCTAAAATCGCATAACGTTAAGTAATTGGGGAGGAGATTTGGATCGAATAACATTAAGGTCCTATGGGATGGATCGGATAACAACCGCTAAAGCCTGCACGGTTATAATGTATCTCTATGGAGCTTTAACGTTATCCGATCCATCCCATAGGATTTTAACATGCATCAGATAACACTAAAAATCGGATAACACCAAGACTTGTGGAACCAAGTAAGTCTTAGCGTTATCTGAGGTATTACTGTAATATTACCCGTCACCAGCCAGGAGGATAAAAGGAGCCTCCCTGGCCGAGGGAGGCTCGAAGATGCCGCCAACGCTGTGCGAGCCGCCGCCGCCGCGCTCTCCCAGCCCCCGTCACCGGCCGGGAGGATAAAAGGAGCCTCCTTGGCCGAGGGAGGCTCGAAGATGCCGCCGATGCCGTGCGAGACGCCGCTGACGCGCCCTCCCGGCCCCCGTCACCAGCCGGGAGGATAAAAGGAGCCTCCCTGGCCGAGGGAGGCTCGAAGACGCCGTCGACGCCGACACGTGAGATGCTGCTGCCGCCATCGCGCTCTCCTGGCCCCCATCACCGGCCGGGAGGATAAAAGGAGCCTCCCTGGCCGAGGGAGGCTCAAAGACGACGACGACGACGCACGAGACACCGCTGCCGCCACGCCCTCCCGGCCTTGTCACCAGCTGGGAAGATAAAAGGAGCCTCCCTCGCCAAGGGAGGCTCGAAGACGCCGACGCCGCGCGAGACGCCACCAATGCTTTTTTGGACTTTGTTGGACTCTCCCTTGGCCAGCCGGCCTCGAAGGGAGAGAAGCCTGGGGGTCTTGGGCGGCGATAGAGGACTTTGTATTGGGGGGGGGGTGTCTTTGGTGGGAGTTGGTAGTAATTTGTGATATTGTTTTTTGTATACTATGGAAGCCTCCTAGAGTCAGGTTCGCCTGAGCAAGGCGGGGTATAAATTTGAAGAATAAATAAATAAAATAAAATAATAATTGTATATTGTATTGTATATTTTGACTTATATGCCGCCCCATTCGCACAGTGACTCTGTGCGGCTCACAGAGGAAATAATAATAATAATAATAATAATAATAATAATAATAATAATAATAATAATAATAATAATAATAATAATAATAATAATAATAATGATGATGATGATGATGATGATGATGATGATGATGATGATGATGATGATGATGATGATGATGATGATGATGATGATGATGATGATGATCTCCGTTGTGTAACCATGGAGTAGAAGTTTAAAGGGTGCTTCATCATTGAATGTAAAGGAACTAACTGTAAATGGGCAGTATGATACTCTCTGTTAGGACAACAGGTCAGAGGCAGAAGAGAACTAGAACACACAGAGATCCCTGTGGAATGCCAGAGGACTCTGTCCCTGATGGGCATGAAGAGGGCATTGTAAGGTGTCTTGCTAAGGTGTTAAATGCCATTGCATCTTTTTTAATATTTGACTTTTGAATGTTTGCTATGCAGTTAGCTATGGAGAAATGTTGCATTATATTTCACGGATGCTCCTTTATGCAAGTCTGTAAAGTAGTATGAAATACACACACATGCCTGTAGGCCGCTACTTGCTGCCTTGACAGTTGGATCGTAGCCAAGAAAATTCAATTTTTTATATTCACAGGACATTTTTACTGCCAGAAGAAGAAATTAGCTCCAGCCTTGATTTGTGCCTGAATTGCAGCCACCTCGTGCTTCAGAATGCATTAAAGACAGCCATGACAGACGGTGGCACCTGACTCTCTCACACACCTCACTGAGACTCATTAACTTGTATTAGCAAGAAGCAATCGTGGCCCAGCCTGTAAACAGAGTTAAGGGAATGAGGCTTTAATCTCGGATAAATGCACATAGACCTGAGAGTGATTCTGCTGAAATGGAGGTGCTTTACTTAAGAGTAGACACACACAGGATTACATGGCAAACCTAAGCCTTGCACACAGGATGCCTTTGTACCTACTAATTGACAGATAATCTGGATGTCTTTGCAGTCTAGGTTTTTAAACTTCAGTCACCATGACCCCTTATGTCAGGGGTGCCCAAACTTTTAAAGCCGAGGGCCGGTTGCTCAAGGGCCGGGCTATTTTTTCAATGGGATCTCTGCCCTGCCCTCCCGGCCTCACTGCTACTAACCCTCCCCACCATCTCTGCCACCTCTGCTTCCAAAGACAAATGCAAAGGACAAACCAAACCAGAAGAGGAAGGTTTGCCCTTTGTGTTTATCTTTGGAAGCAGCAAGTGGAAGGTCGGAGTTCGATTTCCAAGTACTGAATGATGGACTGAGCTTCCGTCTCTGCCTCAGCTCCTGCCAAACCGAACAGTTAAAGGTAAAGGTTTCCCTTGCTCAAAAGCCAGTCGTATCCAACTCTAGGGGTCAGTGCTCATCTCTGTTTCTAAGTCGAAGAGCCAGCACTGTCTGCTTCTGCAGATGTTTCCATGGTCATATGGCAGGCATTACTAGACACCGGAGTGCACGGAACGCTGTTACCTTCCCACCGAAGTGGTCCCTATTTATCTATTTGCAATTTCTTGCTTTCAAACTGCTAGGTTGGCCGGAGCTGGGACAGAGACGGGAGCTCATTCCGTCCTGCAGTACTAGGGAATCGAACTGCTGACCTTCCGCCTCCCAGTCAGCGTCTTAGTGACTTGAGCCACTGCAGTTAGAAAGCAAGAAATTGCAAGTAGATAAATAGGGACCACTTTGGTGGAAAGGTAAAAAGTGTTCCATGCACTCGTGTCTAGGCATGCCTGCCACATGTCCACAGAAATGTCTGCAAATGCAGACAGTGCTAGCTCTTTGTCTGTAAACAGAGATGAACACTGAACCCTAGAGTCGGTTATGACTGGCTTTTGAGCAAGGGTGACCTTTACCTTTACCAGACCTCTCCCTACCATTCCTGCATCATACATTAGCCCAGCCCACATTTTAAAAACACCCAAGCTCAAAGTTGTCATTATATCTTGGAGCCATGCATTCCAAAATCCCATTGACCCTTGGGTGGAAAAGAAATTTCTTTCTTCAATTCCCCAGACTTTGCTGACTCCATTTCATTGCTGGTCTTCCCCACTGTCTCTACCCTGTGTAGAATTCCAAAAGCTCAACCACATTTCTCCTAAGAAAAGTATCCAGACATCCTGATGTTTATCAAGATTGCTTTTACATGCATTTGCGTGCATTTTAGTCAAATTATAGGTCATTCGCTGTTAACAATCTTAAACATTTTTTAAAAAGGTAATGAAAAACAATAGAAAAAGCACATTGCATTTCAAAAATTCTTTGCAACTACTCAGTGATGGCAAAAAATGCTTTTCAAAGAGATTTATCTTCAAAAAAATTGCTTTCAACAAGAACTCCAAAAAATTACTGTTAAAAGGCAACGTTCCAAATTCTGAAGCCACTGAGAAATTTTTAGATCTTTTTCCACCTGGGGAGAAATGACTCGCGACTGTCTCTGCCCCAGCTCCTGCCAGCCTAACCTTTCCAAAGCAAGACATTGCAACTATAGCACTGTAAATAAATAGGTACCGCTTTGGTGGGAAGGTAAACCGCATTCTGTGCACTTTGGTGTCTAGTCATGCCTGCCACATGTCCATGGAAACATCTGCAAATGCAGACAGCGCTGGCTCTTCGGCTATAAACTGAAATGAGCACTGAACCCTAGAGTCTTTCGAGCAGGGGTGACCTTAAAGGAGAGAGGGAAACCAACTGGAAAAGTAGGCTCCCCACCACCACCTCACGGCCGAGCTAGGGAGGAGAGCTCCAGGAAAAGTCTGCTTCAAAACGGCAAAGTGACAAAGCAAACCAAAAGAGAAAAGGGGGGAGAAAGGAAGCCTGATTTTGCAAATCATTTCAAACAAGGGTGACCTTAAAGGGGAAAGGAAGGCTGGCTTGGGAAAAGGTGGCCCCTGCCAAACTAGGGAGGTGAGCTTGGCGAGTGAACCCAGGACAAAAGTCTGTTTTGAAAGACAAACTGCCAAAGACAAAGCAAACTTTAAAACAGAAAGGGAAAAAGAAAGCGGAGGGAGAAAGAGAAGGGGATGGAGGAGGAAAGGAAGGAAGGTTCCAAGGAGGCTAGATCAGGCAGGGGGTTCCTGGCGCCACCAGCCTGTCCTGTCCTGCAGCCTTGCTGTGAGTGTTGCAAAGACACCCTCCCCAGTCCAGGCAGTGGAGGGAGCGGGCGGTTGCAGATGCGTTTCTGATCGCAAATGCTCGGGTGCGTTTGCAAGCACGGATGCTTTTGCACATTGACGGGTGCGTTCCCCATCCACTTCTGGGAGCTGGGAGGGTGCCGAGGGCCGGAGGAATTGGCGTCGTGGGCTGCATACGGCCCATGGGCCGTAGTTTGGGCACCCCTGCCTTATGTGCTTTGGAGACATTGACAGCCTTGTACAGCTGCTAAGAGGACATATGGCAGAGGAAAGATAAGAGAATTTCCTATTCCTGAAAGAATCTAAGAACAAAACAGAACAGAAAACTGGCCATGGACATTTGGTTACTTTGAGGTTCAATTTTTTTTAGGAAACAAAAACGATTTTGGCCTATTTCCAGGCCTGCTTTAGCCCTGGCAAGTGTTGAGGGTACGCTTTTGACCTCCTGGCCCAGCAAAGTGGTTTACTTTGTTGCTTGGACTTCAATTCCCAGAAGCCTCAGTCAGTACATTGGCTAAGCAGTGCTTTGGGGGGTTAACTTAGGCTTCTGGGAATTGTACTCCAAGCACCAAAGGTTGGACATCCCTGACCTAGAGGATCAGTCTTGGATTCTAGATTCAATATCTCCTTGGTTCTGGCAATGATAAACCATTCCTTGAACATCTTCCATACTTCATAAACCCCATGACAGTGGCCATAAACTGGCCAATGTGATGGGAACATGAGAACACATAACAAAAATATATTCACATAAGGATGGATAGATGACGAGACTGGCAGACAGGACAGATATACAGAATAAAAGTTGTGCCCTTTCGCAAGAAAGCCTAGTGCCTTAATCTCTTGATTACTTACTGTAGTGACATCAGAGTTTGGAGGGGTCATCTCCACCAGATTTATGAAGTACGGCTCATCCTTCCACACTGGATAGTTATCATTGATGTCCAGCAAAGTGATGTTTACCTGTGAAGAATCAAAGCTGTAAGAGCTGGTTTTTAAAATGTTTAAGCTAGCCTTCCATATCTGCACTCACAAGCTTGACTTTAAAAAAAAGAGAGGTTATAAATGCCTGACAGGTCTTGATGACAACAGTTGACAAGACTCTCCTTGTGTTCATCCTGCCACACACAACACAGCTTTTTAGGAGAAATGCTACCTCTCCAGCCTCATTTGGCTCACCAATGCTCGGCCTGTTCTAGAAAAGGCAGGGCTGCTCTCCAGGGAAGCTTTCAGAACCAACAACCAAATGCAGACCCCTCTGTCTACAAGGGCATGAGTCACAGGAAGTTGATGAACCTGATTAATTTTATCTCTTCTGGCTGCCTGAATTGTTCACAATGAACTGTGTAATCATTTTTTATGAACATAATCTTTCTGTGTATAATCTCGCCACCGAGAGTATCTGAAATAGCAACAATGAACTTTAAAAATCACACGTTTCTTTCTTTGATGGAACTTGCAAAGCATGGGTATTAAATTGCAAATAAATACCCACTCTTTGTCAGAAGAGTTTGGCAGCAGTGCTGTTAGGTCCTTTCAAAAACGTTTTCAGGGCTAAACACCAAAGCTGTCCGTCCATCCCATTGTGTTATTAATATAAGGTATGATTTCAAGCACATGTTATAATTTCTGTGGAACTGCTATTAAAAATCGACTCTTTATAGCAAAACATTACTTTTTTGAAATAATATCTTGCAGTAACACACAGATTGATGCCAGAAGAGCTTTATCTGATAATAATACAATATAATAATTATTATTTTTTTAAAAACTAATAATGTTTCAAATAGGGATGTAAAGTACAGTATACTCATTACATTCTTTGTTCTTGTCATTTTAAGCTATTTCAATGAGACATTATACCTCACTTAAGACCTTCCAAGCCCTATTAGATTTCTTGCTTCCAAGCAAGAGCAAGACAAGAAGTGCTTCCCACACCCCACCAAAGTCTCTCAATTTGCGCAGATTGTTTCTTCAAAAACATAATGCTTTTCTCTGTTGAGTATCAAGACACACAGGTACACAGCAGGAATGACTGGGTGGTTGTTTGTTGTTGTTATGTGCCATCATGTCCTCTCTGACATAAGGTGACCCTATGAATGAAAGATCTCAAAAATGTCCCATCCTCAAAGATCCTGCTCAGCTCCTGAAAACCAAAGTCTGTGGTTTCCCTCACATTTGGTCTTCCTGTCTTCCTTCGGCCTTCCACCTTTCCTGGCATTATTGTCTTCCCAGATAATTTTGCAACTCAACGCCGATTGTCAGGTGGCGGTTAACTAACCTGACAACCCTAAGGACTAACAGCCTTGGGTGCCAAAGTACACAGGGAAAGGTGATGGTCCCCAAGTGGATTAAACCCCACTTGAATCCATCTTGATGGAGGGCACCAGCTCCATCAATACTGGCCTGGGGCTGATGAGGACTTTGCGTGCCAAAAGGGCTCAGGACCAGAAAGTGACTCACGGAAATGGATCGGTGGTATGAGTGTCATACTGCGATTCAGAAGAAGGCCACTGCATTATATTCTCTTGGCTGATCACCATGATAATTGCCAATATTCGGATTCGGATATGGCAGAAAAAGAAAACGAGAATTTTGCCTTCTTGTGATGAGCCCAAAATAAGATTGCTATCAGTTTTAGTAAATCTTGTGATGCGGCATTGGGAGGCCCCTTTTTTTAAAAAAACAACCTTTTTTTTAATTTTTTTAAATTTAAACAATCCAATTTAATGTTATTTTTAAATGTTTTTGTAAGTTTTTATTTGTTATGTTTTATTTGTAAACCACCCGGAGTCGCCTTGGCAAGGGATGGTGGTAGAAATGTTAGTAATAAATTTTAAAAATCTTTAAAATAATCATACCACACCACCCACTTTTGTCAGATATATCATTTCTTGCTATCACATGGCAAGTGACAAGGGAAAAACCATCCAAAATGTGAAGCTCACATGTTATCCCTTTCAAAAAGTTATCAGTATGCTCTTAACCTAGTGAGGTTCTTTATCCTCAGATTTAGTCTTTAATTTTAAGAATAGAATAACCTTTCTTGTAAATAGCACAGGGTGTTGAATGGTGAAGAATGTTAAGAAGATAATGACTGTACTGGAAGCAAGCTGTAAAGGTTGTTTATGAAACTGGTATTATGGAAAAACTGTGTGAACAATTATGTACTTTTTATTTGTATTTGGTTTTTTCTTTTTTTTTGTGTATTTGATAAATTTTTCAATAAAAATTATATTTAAAAAAAGAATAGAATAAAGCAAAAATCTTCTGTGAATTTTTATTTTATTTATTTTATTTATTTTATTTTTTATTTTATTTATTTATTTATTTAGATTTATTATCCCGCCCTAATCAGGCGAACCTGACTCAATATAGGAATGACAACTGCGTACCCCTGGTGCAAATTATTTACACTCTTTGTTGTCAACAGATGAATCAGCTTTCAATTTATTTTCAAGCACCAAATTAGTATTTAGACAGACATTCAGGTTAAAAGGACTTACTCTAACTGAGAATTACTTTAGCATAGTTAAGTTGCAAGTAGAGCAGATTTACTGAATTAGTGTACTCACAAAATGTTTATTGATTACTTTGTACTCACAAAATCCTTATTGATAAAATAGGCCAAGGGGCCTATTTTAATGCAATTTACTATACTAAAAAACACGATTTTGGCCTATATAGCTGATCAATTCACATTTTACGTTTGCATGTAGTTTCACATGCATTGTATGGTTTGAAAATGCCCCGTAAACCATACAAAAGAGATGCTAAAGCATTACTTTCACTGAGATTGTCAAAGCCAGCAAAATTATTTTCCATTCTCTGTTTAGGATATGAAGACAAAGAGGTCCGTCAGGATGAGGTACATCTCGTGTGTAATTACCCAAGGCTGTTCTATAATAGAGGGAAGAAAGAAGGAAAAGACCGCCCAGTCACACCCTCTCTGGGAAGGTCATGCATGATTGTCAGCAGCTGCCTCTTTCAGCCTGTTCCCTCCAGTCACTTTTTAATGATCCAAGACAAATCACTCCTAGAGGAAAACCCTTCATAGCCACTTAGTATTTTTCTTACATGATATACTTACAGACGTCTGCAGTGGGACATATGTATACATGTTTTGAAAGTTTTACATATAAGCATGCAGAATGTGGACAGCTTATTTTTAGATTACAGCCATCACAATTACCCAGTTTGTGGCCCTGTTATCTGAGGGACACTTTTTGCCCAGCAGTGATTTATAGAGAAATGCTGTTTTATGTTTGCCCAGTTAAAATCAATGGAAGAATCAGATGAAGAAGTAAACTCCTTGGTGATTGATATTTAAAAAAGAAGAAAGAGTCTTTAGATTCATATATCTAAATTTGATAATTCAATATAGGATTGAGATGACATTTCAAGTAGCCTGCTTCAAACCTGTCCCACCCATGTATACTTTCAGGAGGTTGCCTACTATGTAAATTCTGGAGATCCTAATTACAGTTAAAGGCCTCAAATGACTTGCTTGGGTTGTCCTTCTCATGTTTTCTAATTGCAGTGAAGCAAACATTACAATGTCTGGTTCCCAGATTCTGTTGGTGTAAGGAAGGTCTACAATTTCAAGACAACAAATTCATAAACAATATTTTGAACATCAGAATGACAAAGTCACTTCAGGGAACATGTATCATTTTAACTCACAGTAGCAATGCCAGTTTTCTGGTTGTGACCCACACCACCATCCACTGCCCGAACAATCAATATATATTCTGCTTTAGCTTCCCGGTCCAACAAGGATGTTGTGGTGATTTCTCCTGTAAATGCAAGAAAATATAAGGAATAAATAAAGAAGTATGTTGAATGTTCGTGACTTATTGAAGCCTCTAAAGAACAAAGAAGAGATTTTATGTTATAGACAAAGTACGTGTATGTCCTTGCAAATCATCTTTTACTACTAGTAGAACTTTAGCAACTTCAGATAATGTTTACAAACATTCTAAGTCCTAAGGGGAAAATGTTAGCAACAGAGCACTAACATACATTGTTGTATCTACAAGAGAAACTATAGTTGAGTAGGTCAAAAGGCAAGATTAAAGTGTGTACAGATCTCAAGGAAAAGGTATAAAAGTTAACAGCAAGGAGATGTAAGGAGAAAAAAAACACATGGCACATACACAAAGGGCTACTTGGATATGTCTCTTATATTTCAATTTATTCTTAAGTGTATACAACCATTAGTTATCACAGTTATCCATTAATGAATTGTGAAGGGCCAAAATGTTCATACCCATGGAAAAAGGTAACCACGATAAGATCATCTGTCCATTAGTCTACCTCACAGTCCCAATATCCAACCTATGCAACCAAGCTTGCATTTCTATTCTGAAGTCAAACACAAATCACTTTAATTGTAATGTGCCGCCCACAAGAGATACCTGGGGGAAAGGGTTAAAAATTAATCTTGATCACAGAACTGCAAGAGGTCAAAAGGTTCACTAAAATACGTTTGCCTCCCAAGTTCCTGTGATATCCATTAATCTGTGGACTGGAAAAAAATTAATCAGTGAGATATTTTTTAATAAAAAAATTGAGTGCGTCTCGGTGATGGATTGCTCTACAGTACTTTGCTCAGAAAGCTACATCCAAGTTGGCACACCTTCACAGATCAGGTTCAGCTAATTTAATTGAAGGTGCTCCTACAGAAAACTTCTTCTACGATCAAGATACGGAGCAGAGAAATGTTTCTTCTTTTCCCATTTTTTTGCATGCATGATATTCTCTTCTTTTCTTACAGAATACGTGGACAACAGGGTTTTCCTAGCTGAATTATTCTCATATCAAAAAACATATTCCAAGTTTAAACAACAATGGAGGAGCATAGATATGATATTTGAATGAAGGGGTGCACGCAAAGATATAGTTATTTGTTGATCTAGAATGGAATAACAATGCTAGTAAGTATTAAAATAGTAAAAAAAATAGTCTGCCTCACCAAATGACATTGTGACACAGCTTATAATTATAACCAACCAACAAATTAAAATATCAGCCTACCTGTGATGCATGAACAAATTCACACAACACAGAATTTTTGACATAATCAGGGATGGATACAGCCAAGGCACCTTCTGGTCCTATTATAATGGATACATCTCAGCTTGCGGAGCCTGAGGATGTAAAACTGTTTGGAAGGGGGAAAACCACAACCACCTGCTCTTTGGATCCTTGCTCACCCTGGTTTTTGCAGTTGGCCAACATTGAGTTTTCATATCTGGGTATCAGCTGTGGCAAATGTCTCTTATAGGGATGGTGCAGTCCCATTAGTACTGAAAAAGGCAGTGTAAAAAACAACAACACACCTCCATACTTTTGAAGCAGTCAGGTTTAGATCCCACAAAAAAACATTGTCCAATTTTCATCTTATGATTTTTAGTTAAGATCCTGGGGCCCGTTTTTGGTTCCATGTAGTATCTAATCATGTTGATCATTTACACTCATTCCAGTTTAGCTACAAGCCTGGATTTGGAACAAATAACTTACTCCAAATAAGGAGTGTCCACTCTGGGCAGGTATGAGATTAAGCGTGGACACTGGCACCAAAACAATGCAGGGTTTTCATGTGATCACCTAAACTAAATGCAACCATAAAAAGGCCTGCAAATCAAGCCACAGCAAAGCCAAATCAGAGTGATGTGCAAGTGTAGTCTCATCTTTAGAGAAAACAGCCTGGAAGATGATGTTATGAGATTTTGTTTCTCCTTTTGGCCAGGAGGATAGTCCCAAGTTCACCCTCATGCTTCTCAACATCTAAATGAAAGTTCTGAATAAATTCATCTAGGATGTGGCCAGAGAGGTACTACCAGTATCTGGTACTGTTTCTATTTTCTAATCTCATAGAAGCAGCACAAACCTTGAACTGACGACTGGTGCCAATTTATGAAAGATGACAGCAAATACATTGAGCCCTAATCTAGACAAAACAGAAGCTTTGGGCTGGGAAACACATTGATCTGGTTGATGCTGTACAACCAGTTTAGTGTGGAACTGCATTCCCCCTAAAGATTAGGAATGCATTTGGAGCATGTTCTTGGACTCTTTACTTTTTAGAGAAATGCAGTCACTGGTGTCCAGAAATGCATCCCACTCCAATGAGCTTTAGTTCATTTACCCAATGCTTTACATACATTTTGTACTCCAATTCACTTCCATTTAGAACATTTATTGGCATGTTCTGGTTAAATTTTTGATAAATTCTATCTTTGTAGCTTGGAATAATTTCATACCTATCCTAGATAACTGGCAATTTATTTTCTCCAAGTATTTTAACAGTGGCTTTCACTGTGTGTTCTAAAATCACAGGTTCCTCATCACAGGATTTTTCTTCAAACTGATGTGTCACCTTGTTATAGTTCTTCAGCATATCATTTCATCTTCTCCTTATTTTATTCTGGAGAAATAATATGTTCCCCTATTAAATTTACACCATCTGTTATCTAGGTTTAAACTTCTCTTTGATTTCTTGAGTTCTATGGAAGAAATCTCTTATTTTTCCTGTTTTGTTATTCTCGTTTCTTTTTGCACTCATATTGTAACAGTTCTCTTTGAACATGCCACTGAAAAGTTGCATTTACAATTCTAACTTTAATCCTGTCAACTTCTACTTTTGCTTCTTGTCATTTCTCTAAAGTTTCATTAGTCATCCATCTATGCTTTATGACCATAGTGACTGATATGTTGTTGCTTAAAACAGTAAGTCATAGCTAGAATAAGGCCCGTTTAATCAGTGAGTTCATATGAGTCAGTTCCTCTGTAAGTTTCTGTTGATGCAATGGGCCTATTCTAATTCCACCCTACTATACTATACAATAGGTTTTCAGCCACCGTATGGAACGATAATCTATTCTTCTGTTACAGCAGATATGTTCCCATTATTAAAATATTTTCATATTCCTATGTGGATGGTCAGTGTAGCAGAAAAAAGGGGAACAGAAGCAACAGAATATAATAAATGTAAGCACAGCAAAGACAGGAACAAGAAACATGAACAGAATGTCATGGCTATGCTTACCTGAGCGGGCATTAATTCGAAAATGTGAAGAGCCTTCCAAAGAGTAGATAATAGATTCCTGGCCATATTCTCTTGATCGGTCCAAATCAGTGGCATTCAAAAACAGCACAGTTGCTCCTTAGATAAAGGAAAGAAATAGGAGAGGCCATTTTTTATTCCTGAAGCACAATACTAGCAGTATTTCATAAACTAAATTAAACTAGTATGGATTTAAACTGATTTAGGCTGTTGGAATACATTGGAGCAGAGGTCCAGTTAAGATGACTAATGTTTCTACTAGTAAAGTTGTCTCAGGGGTTGTCTATACAGGCATATAGCCCGCTATTTGGGACATGTTGGGGGAAGGTTTCCCAGTCACATGCACACAATGCTTGGGCCAATCCGCCCCAACAAGTTGACCTCTCATCAGCTAGGAAGCACTGCAACCACCACTGATGGGACTGCTGCAGTCTCCTCTTGTTCCTTTGGAGGAGCAAAATGCTGTCTGGATGCAAGGATCAGACCCAATGGCATTTTGTGTCTTCCCTAATCTGAAACAGCTTTTTAAAAGCTGTGCCACATTGACCCAGGAGGGGTAGTGTAGGCAGGTTCTAACACAGCTTTTCAGGCTTTATGTCCTGATGAAAATGTGGGTTTTCTTTCTTTGAATTAGTACATTTTTTTTCTGCTGTTGTACTATTTGTTTTGTAACTGCTGTATATCATGGATATACCACTGGTTTGGCTTTTAAATTGTTTTTACGTTTTTCTTGTTAATGTTGGTTTCATTGCAATATATATTTTTATATTTTGTTTACTACCTGAAGTAGTGCCCACACTAAATAAATAAGCAAGCAAGCAAGATGTTATTACATTGTATTACATTTTACTAAGTGTGTGACTATACAGTGGGAGGAATCGCAAATTGCTCTAATGTTTTCCCTGACTGAATTCACTTTAGCCAACCAGACAGGAGTCAGCAGAGAAAGAAGAGGAAATTGGCAATCAGCTCTTTTTTGCAGCTTCTTAAAGCAGCTTCTTCTGTAGTCATCCAGATTTTCAAGTGGCACAGCTACATCGGAGCTATCTTAACAAGCTGTAAACAAGAGCTGATCACCAGTTTCTTCTTTTCTTTCTCCTACCTTCTATCTGGTCATTGAAAGAAACTGGTCCTTGTAAACATCCACTTGCTGGTATCTGGAAACAAAAATTGATAGCCATTGTCTTCGATTCTCTCTCTCTCCTTCTTTTTTTCACTTTTCTTTTTTTGTTTTGTGTTTGTTAATTGCTCTTGTGTACCAGCACTGGCATGGAGCCTTAAATAAAAATAAAGCAGTTTGTAGACAAGGGATGCTCACTTGAGGGGAACTGACATTTCCACTAATGCTGTTTTCTTACTCTCTCTCAGCCTAGGGAATCCAACATCTGGTCACCTAACCAGGTCAAGCAATCAGAGTGCCCTAACCAATGAAAATGTATTCAATTGTTAAAAAAGTAGAAGTCCCAATGGCAGACGAAAAAAGGTATGGAATGGGAAGCAATATTTTGGGTTGATTCACATTGACTTGTATGTTATGTTGTTATCAGAAAATAATATACTGTGGTATGAATCTGATTGTCCCAATCCTGGAGCATTTTTTATTTGACAGAATAATTGCTCTTTCCAGTTGAAAAATTCCCCCCATTTAATAACTGGCAACATTTCCATCCAGATTTAGAAATCTGTGGCAGTTGATGTTAAATGAGGAAAAATGAAAGGGACACAGAATGAACAAAAGCCATTTTGGAATGGAGTGGAAAATTATGTACCCCACATTAGTTTTTACAGGAGAACTAATGGTAAATGTACTGCTGGACTTCAGTTTTGATAGCCAATGACAAGAAAACATAAAACTGCAACAATCTCTAGAAGGCTGCAGGTTGCCCACCCTGATATAAATAAACTTTACTGTGAAACAAATCCATTTGCTATTGCACTGCATCATATATCACAGTGCTTTGGCAAAGTAGCAAAGTGAAGAAACTCTATTGATTGGCCTTGATTGATATTTCTCATTTATGTGATAAATTGCCATACAATGCACAGTTATTAAGAGAACAGAGGGAAGGGTTATAAAACAAAGGAACTCCTTTCATACCTGCCATAATATCTTCCATGATTGCGATGACATAGGAGGTCTTGCTAAATGTGGGAGGGTTGTCATTTTCATCCTACAGGCAGCAAAAGAAAAGCAATGCACAATGTAAGCTTTTAGTATAGCAGCAATCATAGCAATCATACACGCACTAACAGTGGGTATCAATGGAGGGGGCTTTAAAGCCTAATATGATTGTTGTTTGACACTAACTTGATTGACAAAGTTATTTTCCATTTGTGGCATTTGAGAAAAGCCTCCACCCCTTCTCTTTCTTCTTCTTCTATTGATTTGTTGACATCATTATCTCCTTCCTTTCATCACTCTACATGTAAAAAGCATGCAGAGGCTCCTGAATGCTGGAGACTCCACCCCTCTTTTCCCTCTAACTCCAGATGGTCACTGTAAGCAAAAATATATTTCTTCTATTTTAAATTTTTCTGGAATGATTTTTAGCCATTTAAAGTGCCAGTTTTGTCTGCAAAGTAGGGAGTGTTTGGTGAAACTGGATTGATCTCTCTATGTTTCCCCCCTGCTAAATAAAGGTAAAGGTAAAGTTTGCCCTTGCTCAAAAGCCAGTCATGTCCGACTCTAGGATTAGGTACTCATCTCTGTTTATAGACAAAGTGCCAGCACTGTCTGCGTCTGCAGACGTTTCCGTGGACATGAGGGGAGATGATCCGTTCCCATGGGGTGTTGTATCATCAGTATGCTAATGACAATCAGCTGTATATCTCGGCCCGTGGTGATCCAAGTGATACAGTTGAAGTCCTATCCAGCTGTCTGGAGGCTGTTGGGGTATGGATGGAGAACAACGGGCTACAACTGAATCCCAGCAAGACTGAGTGGCTATGGCCCTGCGTTATCTAGGGAGCTACCATCTTTGGTTCTGGACGGGACTATTTTGCCCCAAACAGACCCAGTGCGTAATCTGGGGGTCCTCCTAGACTTGTGACTCTTGCTTGATGAGCAGGTGGCAGTCGTGGCCTAGGAGAGCTTTTGCACAACTTCGTGTTATACTCCAGTTATACCAGCTCCTAGATTGGGACTCCTTGCTTATGGTCATGCATGCTCTGGTCACCTCCAGACTGGACTATTGCAATGCGCTCTACATGAGGCTGCCCTTGATGACTATTCAGAGGCTGCAACTGGTCCAGAATGTGGCTGCTTGGGTGGTGATGGGTTGCAGGTGGTATGCCTCTGCTTCACCACTGCTTTGGGAGCTGCTCTGGTTGCCAGTGTGCCTCCGGGAGCAATTCAAGGTTCTGGTAATGACCTTTAAAGCCCTACATGGTAGTGGGCCAGGATACTTAAGCGACAGTGCCACCCCGAGACCATCTGTCTGTCCCACCAGAGCAGGCCGGAGAGGCTCTTTCATTGTGCCATCTGCTAGGGAAGCTCATCTCTCATCTGCTAGGAGGGCCTTCTCTGTGTCTTCTCCGGCCCTATGGAACTTCCTGCCAATTGAGCTCCGTCTCCAGACGGAGTTGCTGTCCTTCAGGAAAGGGCTAAAAACTTGTCTGGCAAAGCAGGTGTGGGGCACCAGCGATATTGTGAGCCAGTGGTAGGATGTCAAAATTTTTACTATCCCATCGTGATGTCATCACAGTGTGGGTGGAGCTAACATAATGA
This sequence comes from Furcifer pardalis, assembly GCA_030440675.1. Lineage (NCBI taxonomy): Eukaryota > Metazoa > Chordata > Lepidosauria > Squamata > Chamaeleonidae > Furcifer > Furcifer pardalis. Next base: position 204,674,776 of record CP126890.1, read on the forward strand.
TGTCATTATGTCATGGGCGGTGCCAAATAAAAAAATAAATAATAATAATAATAATAAATAAAAATAAGCACGCACACACATACACACACCTCAACCCACCCACCCACCCACAGCACAAACCATAAATAAATTAAATAACTAAATAAATAAAATTAAAAAATACATTAAAATACAGCCACTCACCCCAAACACAAATCAACCAGAGCTTTTAAACCAGAGCATAAAGCTTATTCTGGCTAATCTTTCTAACATTAGGTCAGGTGGAAGGAACTACAGAATGAACTCACCACAAGATGGCTTCATTTTGCCACTTTTCAACTTTTCAACAGTTAAAGAAGTTAGGTACTAAGTCTTTGCCTAACCAGTTCTCCAGGATAATATGCCTTAATGTAAATGTAAAACAGCTGTATCTCCTTAAGGGTTCTCCAATTGGAACAGCAATTGGAACAGCACAGGTGTAGCTTATTGATGAGGTAACTCCAAGACTTTGCTTAAAAACCCCAAGCCAGGCCGCTAGGCCTTTTTAGGAACTGTGGTAGTACATCAATATAGGTAAAGGTATTAAATACACATTAAAATACACACAGACACACCACATCCAAAGGTGAGTCACTTACCCTGGGGAGCAGGCTATAGGGAGCTTCAGGCTAACAGCTTCTCTTCCTCCGCCCTGCTTTGGAGGACAGCAAGGAGACCGTGCATAGGTGCCAAGCACTGTAGGCGTGCATGCACACCAAGTGCTTGGCATGCATGCGCAGTGGGGAAACCAGTGAAAAGGTAAGCCCCAAAGGTGGTTCCTCCCCAAAAGCTGCTGCCGGTTCTCCGGGACACTGGGAAAAGTTACTACCGGTTCTGGAAAACTGGGGAGAACCTGTTACATCCCATCACTGTTATGAGCCCTACCTGCTGACTGATTTAGTAAGAACACTCTATCCTTCTTTTAATCTCTTTTTAATCTGTAGGGGTCGGAGTAATTTTTGGTGGCAGTTTTAAAGGGTTTTTTATTGGTTTTTAAAATGTGACTGGTTTTATTTTTTTGTGAGCCACCCAGAGTCTTCGGAGTTGGGGGGGCAATAGAAATTGGAAAAATAAATAAATAAATGACTGGACACCGGAGTGCACAGAATGCTTTTAACCTTTCTACCAAAGTGGTACCTATTTATCTACTTGCAATTTCTTGCTTTTAAACTGCTAGATTAGCAGAAGCTGGGACAGAGACAGGAGCTCACTTTGTTGTGTGGTACTCAGGTATCAAAGTCCAACCTTCCAGTCTTCAAGTCCAGTGTCTTAACCGTATGCTAACTAAAGGGGAAACCAAATTCCTAGAAATCAATTTGACAAAAATCCCCAAAGGCAATATTGCGTCTATCTCTCCCAAAATTAACATAAATAATTTGTTCATTAGTGTTCAAGAAAAAACAAACCATATTTAGTGGCAAGGACCCACACTGTTCTATAAGCCCTCACAAAGCTGCAGCAGGAGATGCTTTGATACTATGGGATATGAATATCTGCCAATGTGTAAAAACACCTTTAGAAAAGTATTAACTGTCAATAACTTATAAGTTATTCTGGAACAGGTGCTGTGCAGAGAGACTTGTGGGTTTATTTCATCATTCTAAGCCTTCCTTGTCGCCATCAGACTTCTGTGGCTAAATTGCCCAAAAGTGGGGATTTTATTTTTAGAGTGTTGGACAACTAGAGTGTTGGACAACTGAGGCATATATTTGGATTCATTTGCTTTCTCTCCGGCATGCTGTCAAAATTAATCTCTAGCTTCACTAATAAAACAATTATTTTCTTTTGCTCCCCACTCCCAGTTGCCTGCCTTGCAATGATTCCTATGCACAACAGAGTCTACAGAATTGGAAGAGGAGCTAGAATGAGGAAAGAAACTTAATGGTCCCCAAGTCTCTGTCTAATCTGGTGTCATTCACACCAAAATGAGGTAAATTGTTTTTTTATCCTGCATTTTTGATCTGAACATTTACAAATGCTGAAGAATATATATGCCTGAAAGCTCGAAACCTCAGCAAGACCAATAAAATATAATTTCCCCCCTTTCATGATACAAGTGTCATTTTTTATGGCAATGTTTTCTTTTTTCAGATATTTTAAAGCAATACATAAAATCTGTATTGTATTAAAACACATCACGTTGAAAGGCTTTTTGAATGTTGTTCAAGATAAGGTAAAGGTCACCCTTGCTCAAAAGCCAGTTGTATCCAACTCTAGGGTTCATTGCTCATCTCTGTTTATAGCCAAAGAGCCAACGCTGTCTGTGTTTGCAGACATTTCTGTGAACATGTGGCAGGCATGCCTAGATACCAGACTGCACAGAACACTGTTATCTTACCAATTATGTGGTACCTATTTATCTACTTGCAATTTCTTGCTTTTGAACTGCTAGGTTGGCAGGAGCCGGGACAGAGATGGAAGATCACACCATCCTTCAGCACTCAAGTCTCGAATTGTTGACCTGCCGACCTTCCAGTCATCAAGTTCAGCATCTTAACCACTAAGCCACCGCAGTCCCATTCAAGATAAAGGCCTAACTGTAAAGAGTGAGAAAGCTAGAAAACTACAACTGAGCAAAAAATAATAATCAAAAGCTGTTCTTTTTATATACAGAGGAAAGACCTTTAAACCAACTGGTACTTTTACTATTAAAGTCAATGTTTTAGGTACTTCCACATTCCAGCGATGCTCATCACACTATAATTAAATTGCAATTCTCTGCTATTTTTGCTTGGAACAGGTGATCTTTAATCAGGCTTTTCATCACTCATGGTTCTGCAATACCCAGTATTGTATCATTCTCCCTATGTGCCAAAGTGGATCTACCACATGAAACTCCAATGGCATGAAGTGTTGCTGTATTTTGGAATTCCTCAGAGGAGAGAGCGCTAAGAAATTGAAGGACAGAGGAATATGTGGAAATGGAATCCATCTTAGAGCAGGGCTGACTTTTGCAAGAAAATGGCTTTGCCATTAGACTCTTTGACCAGCAAACAAGAGGGGAAGTGCCTATGGCTCATTTCTTGAGAGAATGGGGTCTCTGAAGGACAGGCTGGTACTGCGTAAATTAATAATTGGCTCCAGTTGGAATAGTGATGGTGGTGGTAGCGAGAGATCTTGTCAAACTTGGTGAATCTTCAAAAAAGGATGAGCCCTGGTAGCCCTGAAAGTGTAGAAAGGTCTATAATTGACATTTAATGTTTGTAAAGAAAGAGTGAGAATAGAACTGTCATCTTATGATGAGATCAGACAGCAACAAAGAATTGTGTTGGATTGTACTTCACTAGGTGTGGTCTCCTTTAAAGAGATCCTTCTCTGCACATGCGATCCAGTCCCAATTGCCCCAGTCTAGCTGAAAAAAAAATTATGATAGTTATATCACTGGACCAAAGAGTCCAGACTGGATAGTGATTTCCTAACTGTCTGGCCAGGTTATCCTGCTATGGTAACAGATTAGACCATGCTAGCAACTCAACACAGAGTGTCAGGTGGCAGTTAATGAATGTTACAACCTTGAGGATTAAAGTCCACAGGATCAAAGTCCACAGGGAAGGATGACGGTCCCCAAGTACATTAAATCTCACTTGAATCCCTCTCAATGGAGGGCAGCAGCTTCATCCATACTGGCCGGGGGCTGATGAGGACTTTGAGTGCCAAAAGGGCTCAGGACCAGAAAGTGACTCAAGGAACTGTATCAGTGGTATGGGTGTCATGCTGTAATGTGGGAGGCAGATGAAAGGCCACTGCATTATATTCTCAGGATAATCTTCATGGCTGATCGCCATGAGGATTGCTAAAATTTGGATTCAGATGTGGTGGAACGAGAAGAAGTGTCTTCCTATACATTGTGCAGTTGCTGGAAAAAGCTAGAAACAGGTGTGTACAAGAAGTCCAGAAGATGACCTGCACTGCCATTGGATCACACCCTTAGTTTCACTTAACATGCTTCTAGGCTCAAGTTCGATCCTACTATGCTGCTGCTGTGAGCTGCATTCTGTGTGTGGTCTGGAGCAACAATGCACTCCCTAGAATACAGTATAAGAATTAGGTAGAGAGATAGCTTTATTGTATCCTCATGGTAACTTCCTGATTTCCCCTAAATTTCTCTTCACTGCAGGATTTATTCCTTTTTCTTCTTCTTGGAATTTTGATCTATTTTTGCCTCCCCCCCTTCTTAATAAAGGCAAAATCTTTGCTATATTTTGGTCTGGTTATTGAGTTAGGAACTCTAGAACTAAATTCAGCTTGGCCCTCATCCACCTCCCAGGAAAGCAGTTTTGAGTGTAAGTACATGTTGTGGCAGCAGAACACCTCACAAAGAGCTTGTACTTTGTGGAAAAAATATTTTTGTGGATTTTTTATTTATTTATTTAATTTTCAAATGTCTATTGCTGCCCAACTTGACACCAACTCTAGGCAGCTGACAACACAAAAACAACATTACCATCATAACTAAAACCCTTTAAAACCCTTGAAAAATATTTAGGAATATTTCTAATCTGAGGGGAAAGGGGTATTTTTCTTGCTTCGTATTTCACACTGTCAAGTCATAGTGTTACCTATGCATGCTAGAAGCTGAGCAATAGGCCAATGAGTGATTGTTTGTGCCAGATACCTTGGTTTTAGGGTTGGTTCAGCAGCCACCATTCCAAAACACCTCCACCTGCGTCTTGCACACAAAGAAGGGTGACTGGAACAGGGGTATGTCATCACAGTGAGTGATAGCAGAAATCAATCTAATTGAGGATATTATTTTTAAGCACTGTCATACTCTGAATCCAGTTCCACGTTCATCTGCCAAGAGGTAATTAAAATCTCATAACTGAATCGAGTAAATGTTGGGAGCCACAGTCCTACCTTATACTTTTCTATTGACAGTAGCGGCAGTGCATTAAGCAGTTTCGATGCCACTGTGACTGCCTTTTCACCATAGAATCACTGAATTGGAAGGGGTATTTTAAGCCATCGAGTCCAACCCCTTGCTCAATGCAGGAATCCAAATCAAAGCAGATCTGACAGGGGGTCGTGCAACTTTCTCTGGTGTTGGAGTGCTCACCACCTCTAGAAGTAGTTGGTTCCATTGTCGTATTGCTTTAACCGTTAAGATGTTCTTCCTCATATTCAGCCTATATCTGTCTTCCTTTAGTTTGAGCCCGTTATTATGTGTCCTGCACTCTGGGATGATTTGGGAATTTTGTTTACTTTGAATTCTCTGCTGGGGAACCTCTACTGGTGCTGTTCAGAAAGGCCACTAGAACTTTTCAGCAGGCCATTCTAAAGATGCCACCCAACTCTAGGATAGAGACATGGTAGCTAAAGTGGGAGCAAACAGCTATAACTGCAGAGTGCAAATCTACTGCGAAGAATACAACTGCAAATCTACAGACTGCAAATCTACAAGCGAAGAATAGAATGTGAAGAGGTGACAACAATTGCAGTTATTGCTTCTCACTTCAGCCCTTCACATATACCCCAAGCTCCACATGAATGCCAAGATATGCACCAGAAGCATCCAATATCATGAGGGACTCTTACGATGAAGTCCTGACACACATGTTCAAACACTCTGAGTGTGTGCATGCACCCCTGTCAGTTCTTGAAATTCCAGGTTGAATATGTGATTTATAATGGAAAGGCATTACAATTTGCCAAAAACAAAAATAACCCAGTTTTGCTTACACTAGAAAATTAATCTTGCTCTTAAAAATGTCCATCAAGGTAGCAACAGCTGGTTAGCAATTTCACTGTTTGGAAAATCTTTACTAAGAGTCAGAACATGTTGCTGAATATACGGGAATGGTTGGGAGGGAGAGACCATACACTGTATTTCTTCTTTTTTATCATGCAAGTAAGCAGCCATGCTTTTACAAGCTACATTTAAAAAGCAGTTCCAAATTGCTTTGTGTCTAAGCATTTGTCAGGACTCTCGCATTGTTTAGCACGCATCCACCATATATCTCACTAGACTCACAAAAATGTATTCCTATAAGGTACTTCAGATGGCTTCAAATTCTGGAAAAACTAGATGGAAACAGGGCCCCCAAAATTGATCTTTTTCTTATGGACAAGAATGGCGGTGCAGAATTGGAGAACCACCGTGGTATGAACTCACACCTACCCTTCAGCCTGTACATAATCCAAGCCATCTTTACATACCATAATAAATCTGCAGTGGAGGCAGTGCCATAAGCTCAACTGTAGTGCTGCCTCTTCTTGAGACTCAAGTTATTCCAAGCCAACCTGCCTCTTTACCAAAGACTGGGGGGAGGCAGTGAGTGGTGAGGGCCCTAACTGTGTTCCCCTTCCAACCTCATCACACTTTGGCTCAGTGTTGGAGGCAAGAGGGAGAACATGAAAATGAGAGCCTGAATATGACTGAATCAGCCACCTGCCCTGCTTTGATGCCAGGGGGAAGGAGCAACAACAGAGAGGAATATTTCTAATCTGAGGGAAAGGGGGTATTTTTCTATTCCTCTTACTGAGTCATGAGCTAATGAAGTGATGAAAGGCAGTGTCTAAATCAGAGATTCTCAACCTCCGGCCCACAAGCCAGATGTGGCCCACAGTACAATTTCATGTGCCCCCCCCTGCCTCCAACACACCCAGAAGTGCCATGTGGTGGAGGAAGGGCAAAATGGCTGCCTGGTCCCCGAAGCTCTCTGAGGGAGTGTGTCCCAGACCCCAGCTTAAAAAGGTTGAGAACTCCTCGTCTAAATGAACATCTGGCTGTCTTTCTTTCTGTATGTGTGTCAACACTTGCTCACTTGATTGTCTGCCTGAATGCATGTGTGTATTTGTGCAAATGCTCACTTTCAGCCCAGCTCTGGAGGCCATCCTAGCTCTGCCCAACACTGGTTCTTATGCCTTCTGTTCACTACAACCACAGCAGGCAACAACACCTACTGAAGTTACCCTACAAGGAGATCAGGCAGCAACACAAGAACATGTTGGATTCTGCTTTACCCAGTGCATGTAGGTTGTCAGCTTATACCAGCCGTCTTACTCTACCTTGGGGTCTCCCTACGTTCGTTCCGTGGGACTCCTATCTTTCAAAGAGCTCCCTCCGAACTTCCCCAAGGCATCCAGTAGGAGAGCTGGGCTGCATTTCCAGCTAAAAACCTTAGCTGCTCCTCCTTTCTGGTCCCATTCAAAACCATGAATGACCAGTGGAGAAATTAAAAATACTTAGGGAGATATTTGGTAGCGAAATCTGTGTGTGTATGTATGTGCAGAGTTACCTCTTACCCACAAAAGAGATGTTGTTGAAGAAAAACGTGGTTTATTGTTTCATTACCATAATCCATTAAAAGCATAAATAAAATTCAATAGCATAAGAATCAGTCCAGAAACAAAACATAGGCCTAGGTAATCATTTTTAAGAAAAAACAAATATCCCCAGCCATGTTATTCCTTAGGCATCCAAAACAGAACTGAGAACTCCTCTCTCCAAACTGGAGTTCGCTGACCAGCGTGACTTCTTTTCTCCAATCAGAGCCCTTCCCTGCTCTTCTAGGAGAACTTTCCCATGACAAGTGATGGGATGATAAAAAAATTCTACCCCACTGTGATGTCATCACAGTGGGGCGGAGCTAACATCATGACGTCATGATGTCGTGGGCAGAGCCAATGTCATGACATCATGATGTTGTGGGCGGGGCAAAAAATAAAAAATAAAAAATAAAAAATTAAAATAAATAAAATTAAATTAAAATAAACACACACACACACACCTCAACCCACCCACCCAACCAGACAGCCACAACACAAACCAGTAAATAACTTAAATAAAATAAAGAAATAAAATAAAAATTAAATAAAAATATACCCACTCACCCAAAACACAAATAAATCACCCACCCACCCCAAATACAAAACCCTGACTTATTTACATTCCCTGGGGTCGACAAGTCCCCACGGCCTGGGGCCGCCATGACTGCGGCCTCCTCCTCCTCCTCCAAAGGCCACAGCCACTGGCGCCTGGGCCTGCCACTCTGCCGCAGCCGCAGGAGCCACCGCCTACCGCCGCCAGCCACAGCCACTGCCGGAGCCAAAGCGGCTGCTGCTTGCTGCCACCGCAAGCCACCGCAGCCATCGCCAGCCACTGCGGCCACCACTGGAGCCAAAGTGGCTGCTGCTTGCCACCACTGCCAGAGCCGGAGCTGCCGCCAGCCACCGCCAGAGCCACCGCCTGCTGCCACCGGCAAAGCCAAAGTGGCTGCCACTTGCCGCCGCCGCCAGAGCTGCCGCCAGCACTGCCAGAGCCACTGCCAGCCGTCACCAGCTGCCACTGCCCACAGCCGCTGGCAGAGCTGAAGCGGCTGCCGCTTGCCCCCGCGCCAGAGTTGGAGCTGCCGCCGCCCGCCGCCAGAGCCACCACCAGACACCACCAGCTACAGACGCTGCCGGAGTCTCTCCGAAATGGTCCGGCTCTGGCGGCAATAGGCAGCAAATGGCTGCCTTAGTGCGCATGCGCAGAAACTGAATCTGATGCATGCGTGATTCAAAATTGCAGCACACATGCATCAGATTCAGTTACTGCGCATGCACACTAAATTGCAGCCATTTTGGCTCCAATTTTAATTTTTTTTCTTTTTTTGAGGCGTCGGAACCAGACACCTCAAAAAAAGGTCTACCGTCCCGGAGAACCCTCCGGGATTGTTCCTATGGAACCGGTCAGAACACGTAAGATCCCATCACTGCCCATGACATAGAATTGTTTATGCACCTGCAGAGACTACAGCCTAGTTTAGCCAAAACAAGGCTTCCGCTAGCTAAGAGATAGAGAAAGGAATGTTCACTGTACTGGAAACAACCAGTCTATTAAACACAGAGAGAAGAAATGATTTTTGGAGGCCTAGTAAAACCAGGATTCCTCCATCTTTGAGAATGTTAAGAACATAGGGTTCTTCCAATGACATAGGTTAATGGACAGAACTATGCAGCTGGAAAGAATGGCAACTGGACTTACTGGAAATGGCTTTTGGGCTGACAGGATTGAATATCCCACAATTAATGAGGATGTTTCAGTTTGAAGGGGGCAGGAAAGGCCATGCCACTGGCCTTGGGATGGCAAAGTTTGTAAATCAATGCTTCCGAAGCAAATGAGTACATTTCCTTTATGATAATACTCAAACATAGGTAATGGTGTTGGCTCACTGCACAAAATGGCATCTAGAATGTCAGTGTATGAGAGTTTGAAAGAAACTTATTAGTGCTGATCTTTCCTTAGATGCTGGTATCATGCTCAATATTAGTTCTAATTCAGTAGTTCCTGCTACAAGAGCTTATTGTCCCCTAATGGGAAATCTACAAAGCGAGTTTCACTTCTTTATTAAAAATCAACAAGGAAAAGATGAAAAAAAAGTGTCTCTATTGCCTAGCTTCCTTCTTCCTGCTCATCTCCCTCTCTCTCTCACACACACATATACACACAGGCAGAGACACACTTGCTCTTTCATTTCAGCTCCTTAAGTACCAATGCGAGCCAATTCATCACCATCATCATATTTTCCTCCCTTCCAGTTGAAAGAGAAAATCCCTTTTGGTTGAAAGTGCAGAATGTGACAGCTACTTAGAAATCACCCATGTACAAAATCAACTAGAAGGAAATGACCTTTTCAAGTGTGGTCTTTAGACAGATGGGATTGCACTATTCAAAGAGCAGCTATAGGAAGAAGGTTTTTAGCCTCAATTAAAGCCTTCGGCTACTTCTTTTCTTACGTCTTCCCTACAATCATATGAAGGAACCAAGGAGAAAAAATCAGTCCATTCTAGCAATAAAAATGATCACCCTGCACTCTCTGATCAATAAAATTGCTGCTACTTACAGGTCAGGTCTGATTAGGATGTGCCAAAGACTGAAAAGTTATCAAAAAAACATGGCCCAATACTGATACCTCACTAATTTCGACAATCTGATTTAAACCTGCCAAGTTACTATAACTACGGTGGCTCAGTGGTTAAGAAGCTCGCCTTGTTAGCTGGAAGGCTGACAAGTCAGTAGTTCAAGACCTGGGTACTGCATGATGGATTGAACCCCAGTCTCTGTCTCAGCTCTTGGGGACATGAAAGGAGCCTCATTTGGGCATTCACTGAGTAGAGTTTCTTCCACAAAAATCCTTTCAACCCAGAATAATTTCTGACATGAAATTATTATTATTACTGTAACACTAACTCACTTACCAACACTTAGGCACACGGCATAATTCCTGATAAGAAAGTTTGCATCAGGATTCAGGACAACAGCCATGAGTTATTCCAACTGGGAACAGCTAACATTTGAAAAATAAACAGTTGGCTATGATTGATTCAATGACTGATAATTTCAATCACTTCAAGTGCTAATGTGCTTTTGATATTCATGCCAGAACTAGAGCTGTTTGGTTTCAGGCACCTTTAGATCTTTAGAGATTGTGTGTGTATGTGGGAATAGAAACAAAACAATATTCTCTGCTTAAACTTCTTGAATTTTACATATATGGAAATGATTAAACAAATCAGTTATCAGGTACATATTGTTGCTTTCTGTGCACCCTTCATTCTGCATGTATCTTAATGAAGGCTGCACTGATGGAATTCCCTCAGCCTGGCTGTCAAGAAACGGAGAGCAGTTCTCTTACAAGTAAGGGCATCCCTGTTAACAATTCCACGCATTATTTTATAGATCTACCAACTGAATCATTTCCGGGGACCAAATGTTTCTCACTCGTAATGAAGAAAAGTGAGACTCTATGTGCTGTTTCTTCTTGCATTTATAAAGTAAGGTAAAGTTCTCTCCTGCTTGAAAGCCAATCTTGTCCGACTCTAGGGGGCAGTGGTCACATCTGTTTATAGCCAAAGAGCTAGCACGGTCTGCGTCTGCAGACATTTCCATGTTCACGTGGCTGGCATGACTAGATGCTGAAGCACACAGAACAATGTTACCTTTCCCACCAAAGTGGTACCTATTTATCTACTTGCAATGTCTTGCTTTCAAAATGCTACCTTGGCAGAAGCTGGAGCAGACAACGAATGCTCACTCCATCATGCAGGACTCAGGTCTCAAACTGCTGCCTGCCCACCTTCCAGTCATCAAGCTCAATATCTTAACCACTAACCCACTGCAGCCGCATTTATCCCCAGTACATACTCAATTATTAGTGTCACCTGCCTTATGTATGAGTGTGAATGGAACTCCTATGCAGTGACTTCTGGGAAGGAGATTCCAAAAAAGAAACCTTATTTCACAAATTTTGACCTAGTAACGTGCTCGCCATTCCCACTGAAATAATGGAAATTACTACTGGTAGCACAGTGGTTAAACTGCTGTCCTGTAACCAAAAGGTTGTGAGTTTGATCCTGACAAGGGATCAAGGTTGACTCAGCCTTCCATCCTTCCAAGGTGAGTAAAATGAGTACCCAGCATGTTGGTGGCAAAATGCAAATTAACTTGTGATTCGCCCAGAGAGTGTACTAAGCACTATGGGGTGGTATATAAGTGTGATTGCTTTGCTTTACTATCTTATTGCTATCTCTTAAAGTAACTAGATATTGGTCCGGCAAACTTGAAATCAAGAGTTTTAAAAACAAGACACTATGAGGATAATAAAGTGAAAAAGAAAGGAGAGTAAAATAGCATAGAATATATTAAAATATAGATCTTAAAATATATGCCATTAATTTAGAAAGAATGTTTGTATGATGCAGCAAGGCATTTATGAGACATAATACTGTAATGAGAAAAACAATCATGTGCCATCAAGTCAATCCTGACTTATTGTGACCCTTTTTGGATTTTCTAAGTCTGAGAGTACTCAGAAGTGGTTTAACATATCCTTCTGGGAGCACCCTAGGATTCAGCAGCTTGCAAAAGGCCACCCAGGGTGGCTCTTCTCCCAAGAGGCACAATGGGGAATTGAACCCCTAGCCCATAGCTAACCAGCCAGCTTTTTATGATTAGTTTCTAAGTTGATTCATACTGAATAAGACAACTAAGTTTTTACCCCACTCAAAGTTGAGGATGACATCACAATGGAATATTCTCTCATCACGGCACTTGCTAAGGCTACTGCAGTGCTTCTAAAACTTATATAATTAATTATCCTGATTGGAGAGAATAATATGTAAGGGAAATGACAACATTGAGGTAGGAATGTAGTGATGACATGTGGACATAGTGGGTATTTAGTTAAGTTCTGTAACTAAATCAGTATAATTGGAAGAAATGTAAACAGGAGCATGCCTGCTCTTCAGCTTCACAGAATACTTGATGGATGTCCTCCAGCTCTTATAGCTGAAAACCTTACCTCAGGGACAGAGAACTGGTGAATCCCTAAGTCAAACTTCGGGTGCAGCTGACTGGTCCTTGACATGACCCTGGGCAGCTCTATCAAATTACTTTAATTCTTTAAAAGCAACTGATTCACTCTTGGTTAAGTAACACTGTATTTTTGTCTTTATGTTTATTAAACATGAAATAAATAATATTAACTTCTCTCTGTGGATAAATAGACAGTACACATGTGCTATAAAGGACAAACTAACTAAAACTGGGTAAAAACTGAAATCCCAGGAAGCACCCGCTCCTCCAAACAGGGACCTGTATGCAGTGGTGGGATGTCAAAAATGTTACTACCCAACCGTGAGGCCATCACAGTGTGGGCAGAGCTAACATCATGACGTCATGATGTAGTGGGTGGGACCAAAGAAAAATAATAAAAAATAAAATAAAAATAAGCACACACACACCTCTCAACCCACCCACCCACCCACAACACAAACCCGTAAATAAATTAAATAAATAAATAAAATAAAAATTGCATTAAAATACACCCACCCACCCACCTACCCTAAACACAAATCAACCTACCCACCCCAAACAGAAACCCGTCACTTACCTGTTAGTATAAGTGCCTGGGCAGCACCATCTTGCAAGATGGATATGGTCATCGTACCAGTTCTCTAGGATAATATGCCTTAATATAAATGTAAAACAGCTGTACCTCCTTAAGGGTTCTCCAATTGGAACAACAATTGGAACAGCACAGGTGTAGCTTATTGATGAGGTAACACCAAGACTTTACTTAAAAACCCCAAGCCAGGCCGCTAGGCCTGCCGGCCGCCAGGCCTTTTTAGGAACTGTGGTAGTATGTCAATATAAGTAAAGGTATTAAATACACATTTAAAATACACACAGACACACCACATCCAAAGGTGAGTCACTTACCCTGGGGAGCAGGCTATAGGGAGCTTCAGGCTAGCAGCTTCTCTTTCTCCTCCCCGCTTGGGAGAACAGCAAGGAGACCATGCATATGCGCCAAGCACTGTAGGCATATATGCACACAAGTGCTTGGTGTGCATGCGCAGTGGGGGAACCAGTGAAAAGGTAAGCCCTGAAGGTGGTTCCCCCCAAAAGCTGCTACTGGTTCTCTGGGACACTGGGAAAAGTTACTACCGGTTCTGGCGAACTGGTGAGAACCTGTTACATCCTATCACTTCCTTATGCCTTGTAGGAAGGTTGTGGTACAATGCAAAGCACTATTGGTACTTACAAACACTTCAATGGTAACAGGGACAGTGCTGTTGAGTGGTGGGAGACCAGCATCTTTAGCCATCACAGTCAGATAAATGACACCGTTGAGAACTTGCTCATAATCCAGAGAACGGACAACACTTATCACTGAAAAGGCAAAAGGGTTGTGTTGGTAATTGTTGACATTCAGAATTATCTTTTTTAATAAACCCTTCTGAGATTCCCACACAACCTGCACTCACCTCCATAACCTTCAGACAAAGTAATGTCAAAGTAGCTTCGGAAAGCAGAAGCATTTGCAATGCTGTAAGTGATCTGGTTGTTGGGAGGGGAATCTTCATCTGATGCCTAGGTTAAACCAGAAGAAATGCCTTAGTTTTGCTAAGTCTCATAACTATCAACTGTGTTTCTTAATGTGAGTGCTAGTCAAGTCATGATATCCGTATCTTTCTCATTATGAGATCATTCTTTGGGAAGTATTAATTTTTGAAATGCAGAGAGATTTGTGGAATGTGATCATAACTTGTAGATATTGATTTGTTTCTCACTGCAATAAGGTCTTTATACTGAAATGAGAGAGGGAAAGGAAGGGAAGTAAGCTGAGAGTACCCTCAAAATGTAAAGCTCTGATATAGGGAAACGGTTTTGCTGCAAATAGACCCCCATTCAGTCATATTTTAATAAATTCTGGGAAATGGACTGAGCAATTAGCCCCTCCCCTCTCCAACATTGCTTTCTCTACATAAATAGTAGGGGTTTTTAAGAGGATAAGGTCACATGTCAGCTTTACATGTAGCCAAGAACAATAGAAACTCAGGGCTGTTGTTTGTGTGGAGAGCCAACATACAAACGGGAACTTCTCCTCTCCATATAAAGAAAGCAATTATGGAGAGTAGAGAGGCTAGACATTTCTCCTGAAGTGTGTTGCTAAGAAGCAGGTAAGTAAGACACTGAAACAGGGTTTCAGATTGCCTCTGCTTGTTGTCTCAAGTGATGTGCTCTATACTGGCATATTTGGATATTTAAGCTTACATTACAGGACCAGCACCAAACACCAACAATTTTAAAGGAATTTCTTTCTGAAGCAAGCAAAGCAGATGGTACCATTCCTGGAACATCTTATTGTGTCAGAATGCTGTAAAAACATAACAGAGGGGAGGGCACCGTACGGCTCTTCCAGGTGTTTGAGGGCTACAAATATCAGAGATCCCTCACCTTTGCCTATACTTTCTAGAGCTGATGTAAATAGGAGCCCAACAACATCCGGAGCTCAAGGTAATACCACATAGCTTTAGCTTTCCCCCGCAGATATTTCCCCAAAGCAGCCAGTCCAAGTTGTACCATATTTTGGCTGAAGGTCCTGTTATGGAGAAGTGATTCTTTCAGGATGAATTTCCTTGCAGTGATGCACAAAGCAGTCCAACTCTAGCATACCAGTAGCTGAAGAAAGCAGTACACCAGCAAAAAGCTGTCAGATTTCCCAGTTGTGGAAGGACTAACACATTCGTGTGCTATTGCCTACTTCATTAGGAACAAATCTGCTAGTTAAGAAGGGAACTAGGTTGCTCCATTGAAAAAGCAGGTAAAAGTTCTTCTGCACTAGTGAATTTCCTCCTGACAAAGGGCTTTAGCTGAAGATTTGCTACCTGGGAAGAACACTAACCGGATATACTAAAGGGCAGGCTGAAACTCTCCCACTGTACAAAAGGATGTTATTATCCCAGTGTTTACAGTGAAGCTTTTTTGTTGTACAAAATACACACCCACAACAAATAGTAGTAGAATATTCGGGCAACAGGAAAATCAAGGAATGTCTCTGGAGGGAGGCAGTGTGAACTTATTCTGAAGGATTAAATTCTCCCTCACATATACACATTTCCCAAGCCATTCTAACAGTGCTCTGGAAAATATTTGATTCTTATTGACTTCCCTTCTGAAAATCTTAGGATTATAGAAGCAAGAACCAGGTATATTGCTTCCTTCCAATAGCGACTATGCAAAATAAGAATAAATGTACAGTACATAATCCTTGTAATTCTAAAGAACCTTTTCTCTTTAAACAAGAATATGATTTTGATTCTGCATACAGTATATGCAGTACAGCAGATGAAATATTGTGCAAGCTTTCTCACTTTCCCTGATCTCTGTGCACTGATTTGTACATACTGTACCTGTATAGCTTGTCAATTCCTATATAGGTTTGTAATGCCATTTCAATCACACCCAAATGCAAGTACTGCTTCTACTATGCTTCTGTTTAGACCAGGGGTTCTCAACCTATGACTAGCAGGCCGGATCTGTCCTGTGGTGCCATTTCATGTGGCCTGTGCCCTTGCTCCAGTCACCACTTCTACTTCCACCACCTCTGCTTGGCTTGGCATGTCCCTAACAGTGCTCCATAGCAGGGCAGATGTTGTAAACCAAGGAGTGGTGGCAGAGGAAGCAGAAGCGCCGGGTGCACGTGGCTGCCCATGTCTTTCCTGAGGCCGCTCTGGCTGAGCATGGGCGAGAAGAACAGCCTGGACTCCTCCATGCAGTTCCTCCAGGCAGGAAAGCAGTGTGTGTGGGGAGTGGGGAGGGGCTCGGGTTGGTCCCACTGCCTGTGGAAGGAGTGGTGGGGCTCGGGATGGCCTTGTTGCTGCTGCCGCTGCCACAGGCAGTGGAGGCACCAGTACCATCCCAAGCTCCCCGCTCCCCCTGCAGTAATACTTAAGGATGTAATACTTATCAACTGTGAAAGCCTAGCTGACAAATAATTACGATGGTTCAAAACCTTGCATACCATCAGGCCTAGTGGAAACAGATGCTTTCTATCACATACTATAGTGTAATGGCTCTCTGTGTGTGGATGCGCGTGCACATAACTTCTATCCCGCCCAATTGGTGCAAGCAACATTTTGGGCAGCTCACAACAATTCTATTAATTAATTAATCAATCAATTGCTGTACAGTAATTACGTTTCTATACCATTCATCTGGGATATTTTACCATTCTAGGCAGTTTACAACAGCTAACTCCAGAAAGATACAGACAATAACAATTGATGGTATCCAAGGGTGGCAATGAATAAACAAATATATATATATATATGCTTTGCTGTGAATGACATCCTCTTTGGGATATGCATCCCAGAAAATAGGAGCCAACAACCTTGCAAGTGGGACATGTTCTTTCTCCTTTTCTCTTACTAACCAACAGCAAATAAGGAGAACAATAACGGTGACAAAGTGTGAAGAAATGCTGGAAAGAATAAAAAGCAAGAGGTTTTGTGGTAAAATTCAAACCACACAAGAATTATATGGAAGCTCTCTACTAGATTAACCAGGGTAGATTTCATCACCATCTTGAAACTTTTTAAAATGGAAGCACATTTTGGGCATCTCCCAGCTCAGTTTTCATGAGATTAGTTCTATCTGGGCTAAAACATGCAACAGCCATGGTACATATGGAGTAAGCTTTCATCCTACATTGAGCTGATCACGCTCTTTCCATACCCTGAGTACATGAACATCATACCTTAAAGGGCTTTTGAACATCAATTTCTTACCCTCACACGAACCACCTGAGTGACAGAAGGCTCATTTTCCCGCAGAGCCCCCAAATAGGAATCCTTTTGGAAGGTGGGGATGTTGTCATTCACATCCAGAACGTTAATCCGGACTCTTCCTGTTGTCTCTTCCCCACCCCCATCTCTGGCAATGACGGTCAAAGTATAGCGCTGGGTTGTCTCAAAATCAAGCCGGCTGATCAAAGTGATTATACCAGTATCCTTATCTAAGGAGAATCTGAAGAAGAAAGTCAAAAAGAAGAAGTGTGTTCAATTTAAGGAATCCTACCAAGTAAACTATTCCTAGTCAGTCTGTTGAATAAATATTGGAAGATAACATTTGAACTGTTCACATTCTCAATTCTGTAGTCATGATTGATGTACATTCTTACACTCAGCTGAGTAAAGCAGGCATGCTTAGTTCTAATACTAACATGTAGTGGCTACTGAAAGCACCTCCTCTCAGCTTACCCTCCTTCCCTTACATCACCCCTGTTATATTACACCCCTCAAAACTGGACCTCTTTCCTTAAGATGCCCCTTCCCCTCCACAGTTTTTAAAAATGTGCAGCAGCTCATGAGATGAATCTATAACTAATGCAGCTTGTTAACTGTTGGCTTTTTTTTTCCTTTTGGGATGAGGAGCACACAAATGTCCAAGAGATCTTGAATCTGGAATGACAATTGTTGGACCTTGAAAACCTGTCCAACAAAGGGCTTTTTGTAACTTTTATAGCATTTTCATTATTTCTACTTACCATTACTATATTCCACAGACTCTGTACTTTCTTTACATGTAAGTGATTCGGTTCTTCCTAAGTACCCTCCAGTCTGATTGTGTGAGTCCTGAGTGGATCGTTCCCCGGGGGTAATACATTCACCCCAATCCATTTTGCTGTCAAGAGGCATCTCTGCCTCTATGCTATTGCTACACCAGTTCCTTGGTGGTTAGATTGCCAATTGAATCTTACTTCGTGCTGGCAATTGGATATCATATCATTTCATCACCTGTACGGCACAGCCTGCCCTAAGAATGCTGCCACTGGACTTTTCCTTGGGCAGGCAGGCTGAGGAAAGGAACAGCAGCTGTGTGGCCTGGCCAGCCATAAGAACACTGCTGCTGCCCTGTCACCACTGGAGTCTCCCTTGGACATAGTTGGTGGGGTGGAGTTTATGATGCTTTTCTGTGTATTGTTTTTTGAAGTGTTTTTTGTATCATGATAATTTGATATTTTGTAATTGTAATTGGGATTTATTTTTTTATTTTTTTAATGTTTTGAAATGTTTTTGTATTATGATTGTAATTATGATATTTTGTATCTTTGTTAGCTGCCCAGAGTCGTTTTGTGAGTGGGGCGGCATACAAGTTGAACAATGCCGCCAACATGGCCGCCACCGACAACAACAACAACAACCCACAGGAGAGGCTATATGGCACATGTAGAGTGTTCTCATTTTAGCTCAGGGGAACCAGTGAAATAACTAGTGTGCTGTTGTCACTAAGGCAGTTGTCTCATGATGCCTCCTAGTCCTGAGAGACAGGTGAATTCTGAGATGAACCCAGTCACCAAGGAAAGGATTTCATTCATCTTTTTATTTCCCCTCTCAAAATTATTGCCTCCCACTTTTTATTCAAACAGAAATACTGTATTCTGGGACTTCAAGATACTTGGCTCAAGAATACCATTAATGAAAAGGAACTTGGAATTGTTGTACATGGCAAATTGAATATGAATGAAGAGTGTGATGTGGCTGCAAAAAAAAATTAAAAATGTCATCTTAGGCTGCATTAACAGAATGCAAACCTATGAGGCACATGTCCCTCTTTATTCGGCATACTTAGAGCTCATTTAGAGTATTGTATCCAGTTTCTAGCTAACAACGTGGAACAAATTCAAAAGAGGGAAACAAAGAAGATTGGGGGGCTGGAAACCAAATCCTATGAGAAAAGACTCAAAGAACTGGGCATGTTTAGCCTTGAAAAAAGGAGAACACTTTTCAATACTTGAAAAATAGTCATAAAGAAGAGGAGCATGAGCTGTTCTTGATCACACCAGAGTAAAAAAAATACCCACATAATAATGTGCTGAAACTACACGATGCCAGATATAGTCTGAATCTCAGGAAAAAAATATCTTAATAGAGCAGCCTGACAGTGGAGCCAATTACCTTGGAGCCAATTACCTTGGGAGGTGGTAAGCGCTACAAGGCTGGAGGCATTCAAGAGAAAATTGGACCACTATCTGCCAGACCTACTTGGATTTGGATTCCTGCATTGGAAAGGAGGTTGGATTCCTGTATTGGAAAGGCATGATGGCCTTACTTACAGGCCCTTCCAACTCAGTTATTTTATGATTCTATGTTGTCTGCTCTTTAGCAGGCAAAACGTGTAGTACCCTGCTGACAAAAGTCAATGGTTGGCATCTACAAGTCAGCAGGATCCAGTCCCCTGAAATTTTCTGGGTGGGGAATTAGGCCCTCCTGATGCTACAGCAGGGGGTCCTTTGTTGGAACCAAGGCAGAGCATGCATGGATTGGGTGTGAACAAGACTAATATGTCCAGTGAGTAACAATGGGCCCTGTTGCCAGCTGTGGATGGCTGAAGGTAGGTGCTCAAGAGTCAAGGGGCCTCACAGACAAAAAACAAGCACAGGATGGTCTCATATTTGTTTCCTCCTGAAGAAAGAAAGGAATGTCCTGAGATTCCAGCTGGCACCCTGAGACTTGACAAACATCACCCCAAATCAGTGCTAGCATTTAAAAATAAATTTCCCTTTCCCAGAGCACTTATTTATTTATTTGTTTGTTTATTTATTTATTTATTGCATTTATATTCCGCCCTCATACAAAGACTCAGGGCGGCTTACAAAATAAAAAAACACAATTAAAACACATTTAAACACATTAAAAGGTTAAAAAATTAAAAAGATTAAAAAGTTAAAAACTTACATGATGATGCCAAATAACCAAGGCATTTAAATGGATATACCTGTATACAGTAATACCTCGGATAACGCTAAGACTTGGTTCCACAAGTCTTGGTGTTATCTGATTTTTAGTGTTATCGGATGCATGTTAAAATCCTATGGGATGGATTGGATAACGTTAAAGCTCCATAGAGATACATTGTAACCGCACAGGCTTTAGCGGTTGTTATCCGATACATCCCATAGGACCTTAACGTTATCTGATCCAATTCTCCTCCTCAGATTACTTAACGTTGTGCGATTTTAGCGTTATCCGAGGTAAACGTTATCCGTGGTATTACTGTATGAAGAGAATAGATGGCATTCATTTCCTTGAAAATGGTGGCTTATTTAGTGGATTACCACCCTTTGGATATGAAATTTATAATTTATGTGCAACTTGTACACTGTTTTAACTTTTGTGATTTTTAGAGTTAAACATTAAGTTTTAATTATATATAGTATAGATTATCCTATGTTTTAACCTTGATGTAAGCCGCTCAGAGTCGGGTTCACCCGATTGGGGCGGGGTAGCAAATGCAATAAATAATAATAATAAATAATAATAATAATAATAAAAATTCTGGAAATGGTTGCCAGAAACCTGACTTGATATGGTGGAACACATAGTGGTGAGCTCCAAATTTGTTTACTACCACACTGTGGGCATGGCCTACTTTGTGGGCATGGCCATGTGACTGGGTGGGTGATCTAGTCATGCCTGCTCAGTGGTAGAGTCATATTTTTTTTACTACCTACTCTGTGGGCATAGTCTGGTGGGTGTGGCCAGGGGGAAAATACTCTGGTTTCTCTTCAGATCGCATAAATCTTTTGCCAGGGGGGGAAGCCCTGCATTGCACCTGAATTAGGACTACTTTATTTTAAAACTTGGATGGGCAAGGCCAGCCAGAATTTCTGCTACTGGTTCTGGAGAACTGGTGTGAACCTGCTGATGCCCACCACTGGGCACACAGTTACTGTTATGCAGTACTGTTAGCAGACATACAACAGAATAATAAATTCTACTTATATTAAGAAGATTCAGACTACTAACAATGTAAGTCAAATTATTCACATCAGAATGAAGCGAGGAGAGCTTACAATGTAGCACTTACCTGTCAGGATCATCACTGAAATAGTAGCTGACTTTTCCGTAAGAGCCCACATCATTGTCTGTTGCCTAAAATAAAATTTAAAAAGCAATGCTAGTAATGAAAATATTGCTGTACAGTGAATTTAACTCTAACTTCAAAAGGAAACCCTGACTCTTACTGGGATAAAACAGAAGGCAGCTAACCCAGCACTTAGCAGACATACAACAGAATAATAAATTCTACTTATTGTACTGTACATAATGGCTGAAATTATGTTGCTTAGCATAGTAAATGCCATAGATTAGGCCCATAGAATCAGTGGGGATTTGGTGAGTCAACTCCTTCATAGTCTCCATAGATTCAAATGGGCCTAATGTAGTTGGACTTACTATGGGAAAGTGAGTTAGAGTAAGCCCATTTGAATCAAAGGAATACATGGAAGAGTTGACTAATCAAATCCCTATCAATTCTACACATAATCTAGGGAGATTTATGATACTAAGGCACAGGACTCCATATTTCATCTTCCACCACTTTCAGTTAATACAGCAGAAGAGGGCACCATAGCTTCCACCTAGAAAAGGGTAAGAATATAAAATCTACTGAATTTCTCATTTATAATCATTCTGGTTTTAGGTCCATGTTGATTCAGGTGTGGGTGAAAACTCCAGAGCTTCTTTCTTTTTCCCGTTTCATCTTCTCTTACTCATCAGTTACTTGGGCTAACATCTTGATTTGGTGTATCCTCCATGCCTTTATCTTGAGTGTTTGCCAGCAGTACCAGTTAGCACCTATACTAAACTTCCAAGCAACTGCATCTTCTTTTGAGCAGTCTGGTTGAAATAAGTGTGGTTTGCTTATGATGTCACAGCTAGAAGAAGAATATTTTCACTAGGCTTCAATTGGCAAGTCATTCATATTGGGCAGTGGATTAGAAATAGTTAGCCCAAACATCCAAACATAGATGTTTGATCTACTTTCTTCATAGGCAGATCTACATTTTATATTATATAATAGTGATGGTTACATCTATTATTTCTCTCCATACAGTGCAGCACTTCACAATTATTCCCTCTCAAAATTAGCATCCGTTGGAATCCTTAAATAAAAATATATTGCCATTTGCAAACCATGACCTATCTACTGCAAACAGAATTACTGATATGAAGAATGTGCCAAAATAAAGCCTACATAGTTTTTTTTTAAAATTGGCAAGGCAAATAGTCATGAAGGCCCAGATGCTTAAATTCTGACCCTATGTTCAAGTGCAGAAGGACACTAAAACTCTACATATGGACATAAAGGAACTTTATTTTAGACAAGCAAAAGTACGTGCCTTTCTTGGGCTGGAAGAGCCCTTAGCTGGAGACATTAAATCCTTCAAGCAAAACTGATACACAATCCTCAGAGCTGTGAACATTCACTCCATCTGTGTGAAGAGTTGCCTGCAGGCAACTCTAGATGATCCCTTGCCATGATGTATCCTTACAGCACCCGAGAAGGATAGCATGAGTCTTCATAAACAGCAGGGGTGCCAAAACTTTTTGCACTGGGGACCTGACCATTCCCCCAGAACAGCTGAGCAGGCCTGACTACACTCTGGAAGTGCACATGTTCACGCATGTACATCTCTATTCATTTCCTGGTTTGGTGCTGATATGTTTGTGCATATGCGAAAGCATCCCCATTCACTTCCTAGTTCAGCGTGGACATGATGTGCATACCACTCAACTCTTTATGCCACCCCACCCTGAGAAGCTCATCCTCATCTCCAGGATAACAATGTTAAACTGCTACAAGTCTATGAAGGCCAATTTCTTCTCCTACTCTAACCCCTCCATTCTCCATTTATCCCCCCCTTCACTTGACACTCTAACATTTAGTGTCTCAAACGCTGTCAACAATAAATTAAACAGATAGCTTCTTACTCATCAAACTTCTGTTTTGTTGAAAATAGCAAACCTCACAAAATGCTTAAGAGAAAAAACCTGTTCTATTTAGGAAGCATTTTACTTTACAGTAGTCATACTTAATGCTTTTGAAGCATCAACTCTCTTTAGATGCTGGATGGGGAATACCTTTGGGTTTCCTCCTGGAAGAGCATTTGTAACAAGTGCCTCTGATAAAGACTAGCTACACTTGAAACACATTAGGCAAAATGAGAGCTTTTAAAAATAAAATGAACGTTTTATACAATAATGTTTACTTTTTGATCTAGAAGTTGAAATTGATAATTAATTAATTAAAATGGGGAAAATCAAGACATCGATGATAGCATCAATCAGCTATTATTACTGCATATTCATCTGGTCTCCAGATATTCACACATTTAGTACATAGATTCCCAGAGAGAGCAAAAGACCGTGGAAGCTGACGAAGAGGCACTAGTAAGATTAAATTTAGTATTGTGTTGTTCTCAAGAAAACCCCCTGAAAGGAACAGTTGTAAATCAAGTACTTTTGCCCCTTGCATGAACGAGCTCTCTCTTGCCTACAATACTTTTGCAGGACTACTAGAAAAGTGAATGTCAAAGTAGAAGGAAAATAGTAGGATGTGGGCAAGAAAGATTTCCACTCTAAAGAGATGATAAGACCTTCATTGCTGTGAAAATGTCCTTGCAAATATTTTGAAAGTGTGACAGTTCTCAGAATCCTGTCATGACAAAAATAATAATAACATCTGCCTTCTTAGGAAAGTGAGTAAAGCTCACAGGTGTCACTCTGGGTGAGCAAAGCAAGATTTGTGGGTGTTTTAAAGTCTTGGCTCTAATGAATATATAAAAGATGCATGAGTGGCAGGAAAGGCAAAGGGGACAAATTTGTATTTTAAAATGAGAACTATGGAATAAATTCCCAAACTACCTTGTTTTTTAACATATTTCCTAAATTGATTTCAGCCTGAACTTGTTGGAGGCTGATGGATGTAAGTAAAAGCCATGTCAGAATGCATTTCATGCTAGCTCACAAAAGGTTTTATGACTAACATGGAATTAAACCCTGCTTTATATCTTTCTCCATCTATGAATAGCCTCTCCTATTTTTGAAAGGCCAAACATGGTTGCATCTTTTTCTACTCTTAGCTTATAGATGGTGTTAATGGGTGGAGAAAGGCAGAAATAGATGAGGAGTCATAAATAGATAAAAAGGCTGAGATGGCTAAAAGAGAAAGACACAGAAAACTACACTAGAAGACCAAACACCTTGAATATCCTTTCAGCTTAGTGAGTGACATATTTGCATAACTTCTGATTGAGGAAGACTACCTCAGAAGACATGCTTAATGTGCAGCAGTTCTATTATATGTTCATAAGTGAAATTATAAGTGAAACAATCTTGATAACTTTGCAAAATCTTTCTCAGAAGGTCCATTTCCATGTGTCCTAGAGCTTGTCTAGACATGCATTATGCCTACTCTCTGTGGCACTTTAGGGTGAACTGTCCCCCCCCCCCGGGCCCCCCGGCCTCCAGACATGTTGGAGTGATCCTGATTCCTACCAAAGCAACTTTTCTGAGATCATGGGACTGCTCTTTTTTACTTCATTCCCAGTAAATATGCATGTTGTGAATGGGGTAAAAGGGAGCCTTGCAGTTTTGGTAGCTGCTTCTGTGGTCAAAATCTGGTCTAGGTGAACCTGCATACCAACCATTTCCCAAAAGGGAAATGACAAACAACAGGAACCTTTCCTCACTCTTCCACTTTCAGTTGGAAATGTGGAATTATCAATAGAAATTACCTCTATAGAATGCCTAAAAAGATTGGCAAAACACATTCTCAAAATGCATTCTCACATCATTAATACAGTGGTACCTTGCTTAAAAAGCATAATGCGTTCCACAGGATTGCTCTTTAAGCGAGTTTGCTCTTTAAGCGAAACACCATTGTAAGTGACCAATTTTGACTTCTGTTGGGAGGGATTGTGAACCCCAATTTATTTGTTAAGCGAGTTTTGGGTTGGTTTTATTTGTGAAGTGAAGCGAACATTCAGAGAAAATTATGCTCTTTAAGCAAGTTACTCTTTAAGCGAGGTGCTCTTTATGCGAGGTTTTGCTGTAATTAAAACAGAAGAGTGAAATACTTCCTGTTTTGCAATGGGATTGCAGTGAAGGAAAACTACTGATACTGTTCTTTAATCTTGAGGTTCAACAAGCTGTACTACAAGTCGGCTACAACCTAATTATACCTGCAAAGCAACCTACTGAGCTAAGAATTACAAAGTTTTAGAATAGGTAATTTTAAAGGTCTGAAAAATAATTTGATCCATGAAAGCTCACATTAAAATTTAGCAGCTAGTCTTTAAGGAGCCACAACGTTTTTGTCCTTTTTTGTTTGTTTTTTTCTTGTCTGATATGGTTGCACAGACAAATATAGCTCTCACTTTGAAGACTAGATTCAAAGTGAATTTTAACAGGTCAACTGAAGAAGGTTTACTATCAGAGACAAGGGTTCCTGTAAGGGAATTTTATATTTCCAGGTCAAGCAAATTTGTTGATATTTAAGCAAGTTATGAGCTGTAACTTATTGGAAAATCAACATATGACAGGGACAGTGATGGGATGTAACAGGCCCTCACCAGTTCGCCAGAACCGGTAGTAACTTTCCCCAGTGTCCCGGAGAACCGGTAGCAGCTTTTGGGGAACCACCTTCAGGGCTTACCTTTTAACTGGTTCCCCCACTGCACATGCGCGCCAAGGTTTTCATGTGCATGCACGCCTACAGTGCTTGGCACGTATGCACAGCCTCCTCGCTGTCTGCCCAAGTGGGGAGAAGGAAGAGAAGCTGCTAGCCTGAAGCTCCCCAGGGTAAGTGACTCACCTTTGGATGTGGTGTGTCTGTGTGTATTTTAATGTGTATTTAATACCTTTACCTATATTGACGTACTACTACCACAGTTCCTAAAAAGGCCTGGTGGCCTGGCTTGGGGTTCTTAAGCAAAGTCTTGGAGTTACCTCATCAATAAGCTACACCTGTGCTGTTCCAATGGCTGTTCCAATTGGAGAACCCTTAAGGAGGTACAGCTGTTTTACATTTAGAGTCGGGTTTACCCGAGTGGGGCGGGGTATTAAATGTGAACAATAAATAAATAAATAAATAAATAAATAAATAAATAGATCAAGGCATATTATCCTAGAGAACCGGTACAATGTGTTTGGGGTGGGTGGGTGGAGGTTGATTTATGTTTGGGGTGGGGTGTGTGGGGAGTGTATTTTAATGTAATTTATTTATTTATTTACGGGTTTGTGTTACGGGTGGGGTGTGTGTGTGTGCGTGTGCTTATTTTTATTTTATTTTTTCTTTGGCCCCGCCCACATCATGACATCATGATGTTAGCTCCACCCACACTGTGATGACATCATGGTGGGGTAGTAAAAATTTTGACATCCCACCACTGGACAGGGATTATCAACTTGCAGCCCACGGGTTGGATACAGCCTGTAGCACCATTTCAAGTGCCCCATCTCCACTACACCCAGAAGTGCCATGTAGTGGAGGAAGGGCAAAATGGCCGTCCGACCCCTGAAGCTGTCTGAGGGAGCGTGACCTGGCCCCCAGCTTTAAAAGGTTGAGAACTCCTCACATCTGTCTAAACCCCTTCCTTTCCCCAAGTAACCTAAAATTACCTTTACCTTTTTCTCTTCTCCTGTTCAGCAGGATTGCTGCTGCGCGGTCTGGCAGGAGTTAATCAGTAGGCTGCAATATACCTATCAATTTGCAGCCATTCAGCCCCATGCTTCCAGGTGTCTACCCTGCCCAACCAGCTGGAGGCTAAGAGGGCTGCAATTTTCTCTTGGGTGGGTTATTGTCACAGTATGGCCTCACAGAACCAGACTTCTGTTTTCATTGGTTCAGACCATGGCATTGGGAATGGGTTCCTTGTATTCCTGAACAAAATGTGTTCCACCTCATTAGGGGAAAGAGACTAATGAGCTGGTCATGCAGGTTGGCTACTTTCTCATGTTCAGCCCTATACTATCCTTTGGCAGATATGTTCCCTCTCTCTCTGTTTCAGGCTGCTATGAACTAATGGAGCTGGTTCATCTGACCATAGAGCTCCAGATGGCCTTCCAGCCAAATAGCCCCACGAGACAAGCTACTTTGCAAAAAAAAAAAAGGGAGGAGTAAATTTCAGTTACTACATTGTGCCTCCTATTAAGAGTCTCAGAATATAGCAGGACCAGGAGACACAGGCTAATCTCTTACATGAACATTATTATTTTAAAATCATAGGCACAACCACCCCCTTCAATCTTCTGCTTCTTTCTTCATTCCAGGCACGGTCATTGCTGGACACAAATGCCATGTGGTCGCCAACTGCAGTGGAAAAGGTAAGCAAGATGGGTGTAACAGAATGAGGTCCTTCTATTCTGAAACCCCAGCCACTGTCTTCAGCACCAGAGCAAGGGCTGAACAGTGAGTGGTCTTTAAGAAAAACAGAAAGTAGTGCAATTGAATTATCACTTTCTGTGATTTTCTGAAAGGAAAGGAAACGGGGAAAGGGAGAGAATCTTGTGCCATCATCTTTAAGAAAAACACAATTGTTTTAGCACAAGGTTTTGTAGATTACAGTACAATCCAACATAATCATACCTTCTGTTCTGCTATTACTTTTGGTCAAGCAAAGGTCTAGAATACTTAAAGAAAAGAGAGGGAATAGTGAACATTCAAATGGCAATTGGATGTATGTAGATAGCTTTATTTCTTTATTCATGTCAGATGCACCACCAGCATACATGTATAGTACTAAGCTAAAATTAACACATCTAAAAACAAAGTAGAATTAAAAAGGGTTGGATGACATCTGCCTAATTATCGGGCCACATCAACAGCATTTCTTCTTGCCAACATAAGGTCCTGCTCAGTGCATGTTGAGGGGCATTATGTGCATTGTATCATACGGGAGATAGTTTGTACTTCTCCACATTCACACAGGCTGTCGTCTACAGGGAAACCTGTAGACAGCTATGAATGAAGATACTACAGCATGATACATCCTTAGATTTACAAGAAATAAAATTCTAGGTAATGGCATATCAGAAAAGAAGGGAAAGTTTAAAAATAAAAGACAAAAACTCTGTGGCACTTTAAAGACTAACTGCTATCCTGTTTTGTAATGTGATATTTCATGGTTCAAGTCCGCTTCTTCAGACATAAGAGTGAGACTAAATGCCAATATTTTATACATGGCCACAAGACCCAACAATGTCACACTCAACATCAAAGACACTTTACTTGTTCCTCTGCTAATGTGATCTATACAATCTTTTGTTGAACAGGTCAGTCTCTGTGCAAAAGAATTAATGCACATAAATCATACATCAGGAATAGTGATACACAGAAACCTCATTCAAATCAGTAACAAATCCACACAATTTGCATCTGCATTGTTGTCTACAGCCTGTGGTCGCTGCTCATATCCATTGAAAAAGGATGGAATATCAAACAAAGCCCATAAACCATCACAAGATGGGAAATTCCCCATTTTTGTTGCTGTTGTTCAGTTGCACAGTTGATTCTGACCCTCTGCGACCCCATGGACCATTGCCCGCCAGGCACTTCTGTCCTCCACCATCCTCCTCAACTCGCTCAGCTCTGTGCCCATTGTCTCTACAATACCATCTAACCATCTCATTTTTGGCCGCCCCCTTCTTCTTTTGCCCTTGACCTTTCCCAGCATCAAGGCCTTCTCAAGCAAATCCTCTCTTCTCATTTGATGTCCAAAGTACCTTAGCTTCATCTTTACAATTTGACTTTCCAAGGAGCATTCTGGGTTGATTTCTTCTAGGATTGACCTATTTGTTCTCCTTGCTGTCCAGGGGACCCTCAAAACTCTCCTCCAACACCACATCTCAAAGGCATCTATTCTTCTGCGCTCAGCTTTCCTAATGGTCCAGCTCTCACAACCATACATTGCCACAGGGAATACCATTGCTTTGACTATATGAATTTTTGTTTGCAATTTGATGTCTCTACTTTTCACTATGCTCCCCAGGTTTCTCATCGCTTGCCTCCCAAGAATCAGTCGCCTTTTTATTTCATGGCTGCAATCACCATCTGCAGTGAGTTTTGATCCCATTGATCTACTCAAATTGTAATCCATGCCCAACCAATCACTGTCTCTTTATCTTGAGGCCATATATACCATAAATGACTGTCATGAAGGCCCACTCCTATGTCTGAGGAAGTGGACTTGATCCATAAAAGCTCACATTAAAATAGAGTCGCTAGTCTTTCAAGTGCTGTGTTTCTGT
Source organism: Furcifer pardalis (assembly GCA_030440675.1). Taxonomy (NCBI): domain Eukaryota; kingdom Metazoa; phylum Chordata; class Lepidosauria; order Squamata; family Chamaeleonidae; genus Furcifer; species Furcifer pardalis. The sequence goes on from CP126890.1 coordinate 204,704,158, forward strand.
AACCTTTAAAAAAAATTGTTTGGTTTCTTGCCTGTCAAACCTGCACATACTAACATGGCTATCATGTCAAAATTATAAATTATGATGGCACAATAAAATATATGTGCTAATTAATGTTGGTGATATTCAATGCAAGTATGCTAAAAATTTCTTTTGTACAACCTGGGGGATAAAACATACTGGAAAACAAGGACACAGCACTTCTCTCTAGCACCATCAATCAATTAACTAACATCAGGTGAAAATGCACCAACATTGAAAGTTACACACATTGCTTCATGATATTTTAATTTTATCATCAACAATATTAATTTATTTCTAGATGGGTGGCTATCTAGATTCATGTTCATAAAAATGTAACATTTGTTATGCAATAGGGATCTAATTCTCGCTACAAAGATATGAATAATGAGATTGCTATATGGAGTCGAAGCTTGGACATTGACTAAAGCATCTGAAAAGAAAATTGAAGCTTTTGAACTGTGGATCTACAGACAGCTGCTAAGGCTATAATGGGTTGACCATGTGACGAATGTACAAGTGCTGTCCTGAATGGATAAAGAACAAGAACTGTTTAAGATCATTAAACAAAGAAAGCTCCAATATCCTGGGCATATCTTGAGGAACAACATGAAAGTATAGAACACTCCAACTCATTATGCAAGGGAATAACCTTGGGAAGAGAGGTCCTGGATTCAGGAGTGTAGCCAGGATTCTAGATGGGGGCCCAGATGAATATTTTTTCAGGAAGACCATCGCCATGATTTTAGCCAATATTCAGAACAGATACGGCACTTCTTCTTGAAGTAGTATTCTTGAAGTATCATCAGTATTCTTGAAGAAGAAGTATGGGTAGCTATGTTAATCTATTTTCAAAGGTCTTTTCTTTGCCACAAAACTTCCTGGATTGCAGTCCACTTCTTCATATGTGTAGAGTTTAGTCTCAGTAGACATTTATGCCCATTGGGGACAGAGACAAAATGTAATGAAAATGTAAAATGAACCAGTAAGTCATTTTATAATAAACTGTCAAATTACTCTTATGTGACAGTGACCAAAATCCTATTGGGCAGGTTATGCCTACACAATGGAAATGACATAATAATGGGGCAGACTGCCACAGATTGAAAGTTTTCTTTTTCTTTTTTAATTTTGGGGTACAGTATATCTATGACTTCATCTCATTGCATGTGAGCCACGCATGCCCTGAAATTGAAAAGGGAAGTCTTTAATCAGTGGCCAGTTCATTCCTATTGAGTTATGTGACAGGATTTTGGTGAGTGATTATTACAGATCATATAGCCATCAGATGGATCCTAACAGTGGCCTCAAAGGATAATTGAGAAGTCATTAATGAGTCACAAAGACACCCAAGCACAGATAATGAGATGAAGAAAGGTACTGTATAAAGAAGAAGAGTCTTTGTCTAGGCCTCATATAAAATATGAATTTGGCCTATAAATGTACACAATGTCTAAAGTGCTATAGTGGAGTTATGCCAAAGGAGCAACTTTTAGCAGAGTATTGTCATAAGTGAAGAAATCACTGTAGGCAATATCTGTGACTTAATGAGTGGATATAATAATGAAATAAAATATGTACATGGTTAAGGTGAAACACAGAACCATTGCTACAAGAACTTCTGACATCTCATTTAAATTGTTTTAAAAAGAAATGCAAATGTTGAGGTGGTACACTTTGTGTTATTTTACACAACATGGTTCATATGCCTGTTCTCCCGTGCATCCCAGGTGTCCAGCATAAGCAAGCCAGCACTTTCTTTCTGATTTAGTGCAAGTACGGTAGGAAAGGACAGACTCAACAAGATAAGTAGACTTTCTAAATACATAGATTAGTCATTGATGAGCTAATGATTTATATGAAGACAGAGGATGCATTACCAGCAAAACTAATCCCCTTATTTTGCCCTTTATAATTGCACTTGTAAGTGCTTATTTTAGTGATGGACTATTCTGGAAGAAGTATAATTTTCTTCCACTGACATTCAGATGGGAGAGGAGAAACTGTAGGAAAATTGTTTAGAAGAAGGTTACTTAGAGGAAGGTTAGAAGGGTGGTTCTGTAGGACGCAACTGGATTAATCTGGGAGTTCGGTGGCGGAGCAAAAGCACAGTTTGTCATATATCCCTAATTCTGTGGTTTCCTACCATGCTAAACAACACCCTATCTCAGAGAAAGTGTCTTCAGGCAATTTTCATGCCCAATTTATGTTCTTTTTTTTTTTAAAGAAGGAGAGTGAACAAGAAGTACTTCTCCTAGACCTGTGCTTCTTCTGGTAGAAGTATAAGGGCAGTTGCTTATTCTCCCACCCATCCTGTTGTCTCACAAACTGCCTGTGATGGATCCGCCACTTTACCTGGGATGGCAATAATAAGTGTAATCATCAAACTCAAAAAACATCATTGCCCTGTCAAGACAAAACACATTTGACACATTCAGGCACAGATTGTCTCCAGATGGGGGAAAAAGCATTCCTTTCTTTACCTATTCTGTCTTAGAAGAAATTTTTGAAGGCTTTTTTTTTAATGTACACCAGAGCATGTTATGGCAGGATCAAGATGAGTGGGGTCTTTTATAAACCGAAGAAGTTTCCAAGTTCATATGATATGAAGGTTTGTCTGTCTTTAGAGAAGCAGCCAGGGAAATAATACAGGTTATTGTTATTTGACAGAAGGAACAGCAGAGAAGTCAGAACAATATGCTTTGGACAGTTTTAATTTTGTGTCTGTTTCAAGTTTCGCTTCACTAAATGCCCAGTTTTATAGAACAGACAGAAGTTTCTTAGGCAGAGCCACACTTTACAAGAAGAAGTGGAAAAGTTAACAAGAAACTGAAATCCTGTTTCCTATGGATCTATTCACTTGTGAGTGTGTGAGAGAGAGGGAGGGAGAATACAATCGTTTTTTTAAAAAGGATACATGCAAGGATCACTAGTAAGTTCTCATGCTGATAATCTAGAAAACACAAAGACTAAAAGAAATTGGGTTGGAAAAAAGAGATCAGGGGCTAGTTGCTAGACGAGCAATGGTGGCACAGTGGTTAAACTGCTGTACTGCAGCCAAAATGCTATGAATTCAGTCCTTGTGGACTCCAGGTTGACTGAACCTTCTATCCCTCTGAGGTCAGTAAATGAGTCCCCAGCACGTTGGGAGCAAACTGCTAATTAACTTGTAAACTGCCCAGAGAGTGCACTAAGTTCCATGGGGCGGATTAGAAGTGGGATTGCTTTGTTTTGCTCTCCTCCTTACAAATTTCTTACAATGACCCTCCCTCCCTCCTCATCCCCGCCTGATGGCATAACTGCTACCAGGTGATATTTACTGGAGAGAGGAACCTGTTGGAGGTGGCTTCTCAGTGCTGATGGCTAACCTTGTTTCCCTTCATTCCATATATATTTATTCATATGTGCTTGCTCACCCTCGAGACCATACCATGTGTATTTAAATCCGCTCACTTCTGCTTACGTGTCTCCCATACTTTACACCTCACAAGCAGTCCTATCTTGTGCCTGTCTCTTCCCACATTTACTACACGCTCCACTCATCTGTCCCACTTTCTGTTCCTGCACATCCATCATCTTCTTGCGATGGAGATCGGCAGAGTTGCAGCTGCCGCCATAAAAACCTGCTCAGAGACAAAAGCGGAAGGCGAAGCTGCAGAGCAGTTCTGCTCCTGTGCACAAATCTGCAGAAAAGGGCATGTTGTACAATTTGTTCAGGAAACAATAGCAATGTTTGACATGTCATAAGGATTGATGAAGCAGAAATTTACATGGGAGAATGCATTTTTAAACAGCTCCATGGACCCCTTGTGCTTTGTCGGTAATGGTTTTGACATTCATCATCCAGTGAGCCTCCACTGAATAACTCCTTAAACTACATGAGATTAACTCTACTCATTGCAGCTTCAGGGAAGCATAAGGAAGAGGGGTAATAATGAAGGAAGGAAGGAGCTTAAAGCTACAGATAAGTTTCATCTTCATGCTCAGGTATATTTAAGTTACTTATCAAGTTAGTCGTAATATGTTTAACAAAAGAAGCACTCTGAAGAAAAATACAAGATATAGGGAAAGATGATTTTTTTAAAAAGTGGTAGCCATGTTTGCTTATTTATTTATTTTTCTGATTTCTATTGCCACCCATCTCCGAAGACTCTGTGTGGCTCACAGAAAATAAAACCAGTCACATTTTAAAAACCAATAAAACCCCCATTAAAACTGCCACCAAAAATTCTTTGTGTTAAAAAAAAGAGATGATGTTACCAAAGCCTGAAATATCTAAGAAGTGTCCAAATCTTTTTAGCTAACTTCCCCAGCTAAAAAGTTGAACCAACAACATTTTCTCTGCTATCGGAACCAAATTATCATGATGTAATAGATCTTCCAATATTATTATTGTTCATTGTTTTAGTGATGGTTTTACACCAAAACAATTATGTAAGGTGGAGCGGCTCCCATTTTGAGCAGTGCCGTAGTGTTTCTCCCCTGTGTTTGCCCTCTTCATATGTGTGCATACCTCTGCTGAGGCTGGATTGCTCAGTAAATTAGGTATCTCGCTGTGAAAGAAGGAAATTATAAACCACTTGTGAGTACTTTCTACCTAGAAAATCCTAAAAAGGGTTGGCATAAGTCAGAATTGACTTGATTACACACAATTGCTATTATGTCAGCTAAAGATAGACTATAAGTGGAAGATTCAAAGCAAATAAGCCCAAAGAAAAGGTTTTAATTGATGCGCAGAGGCTAAATTCTAATGTATTAGTCAATGCGTTTTGGTAGGGTTCAACAGGGCCATCTCCTTTGGCTCATGGGTGTGCTGAACACCATGAGAAGGCGCTGGACAGGGGTGATGATGAAGGGAGGGGGGAGAAGGTTGCCCCCGGAAACCACTTGGTCACCGCCCCTTGCTCCCCCCCCCCCCCAGGGCGTGTGGCACTTTAGAATAAACCATTGCTCCAAGCTGAAGGAGGGACCTTGGAGCATTGGCTTAATCTAAAGTGCAGCACGCCGGGCAGATAAAATAACAAAATTATTATTTGTACCCCAGGGCACCAGAGGCGAGGGCACACCGGGATGAATCCCCCTGTCCTGGTGGCCCAGCCCATGGCTGCTTTGGCTTAACTAAATGATTTCTTGGCATATAAAATCAACACCTTCTGCCTCCGTGGAAAGGATAATCACTACACTTTGTGGTACATTAAGCCTCTCTTTTATGGATCCATGAATTCCAAAAGTAACAGCTAAGCATCAAACTTTTGATTTTGGTTGGCACATTGCAAGAAGAAAATTCACATGTTTTTCAAAGTCCAGCATTCTCTGAGGTAAGGTAAGAAGTTAGTCTTATATTATAAGTCCAATGTTTTTTCTTCTTTCCTTCAACTGAAATAAAGTTTCAGGGCTCAGAAAACCTTTCAGTCTTGTTCTCATTGAGTTTCTAAACTTTCCATTCTTGTTTTGTTCACATTTCCATACTAGGTTGCAAGATTATTCTTTTGTGCTGCATACAAATACAGTATGTGCCTATTTTTCCACCTAGTTTAAGGTGCTCATTTTTTACATTGGCTAAACAGTGTTTCTGTGTAATTTTGTTGTTCATATTTCAAAGCAGTACACATTGTTTTGTGAGCATTTCCCTTCCAATATATACCACAAGCCTCACAAATGAACAGATTTCCGACACAAGAAACATTCAGCTCTACTGACAATCTTGGGAGGGCAAAATACATGATGTTTTCATATACAACTGTGGATTCAATGCATTTCTTCTCTTAATTGGGGTCAGTGTTCTCCATTTAGGAGCCATCCCAGCTTCATATCCTGGAGGGTGAGGTAGACATGTAGTTTGGCTCCCACTAGTATTTTCCCAAATCAATTCTTAGGAAACATGACCAGGATAGATTCTGTGGCATGGAGCTTCACTGCTGATTATGAAATGGTCATGATGAGTTTTTTTTAAAGGGTTTGTGAGAGAATTCCAGACCAACATATTGAATAGTTATGAAATATCTACTCCCCACCCCACCCCAATATTCTTACAGCTTTATTGCTTCCCTTCTCCACCAAATTTGTTTTTGAAATTGTTGGCCCAGAATTACCCTTCAAATTTTCCCCTCTGCAACTGTGGGACAGTTTAAGGTTAAAGGTGGTGCTACATCTGGTAAGACTCTAATTCCCTGCTGCATGGGCTCAGAGTGTTGTAACTGGGCCAACAGACATCTGGGCATAAACCAGGACTGCCTCTGGTATTAGGCTGAGAGAAAAGGCTACTTCAGTGGTGGTACACCAAAGATAGCAAAGTGCAGTGCCTTTCTTGGAGAGCCCTGAACCCATTCCAACTGCCTCCTATTTGCTGTGTCTCAGTTTGTGGTGGTCACTGCCACCACCCCTTCCAACCCACACCTTTATGCCATTTCCAATTGCCTCCTCATTGCTCAATTAACCTGGGAGCAATCTTTTTTCATAAAGAAATCGGAGGTACAGAAAGTGGACAACAGACATTTACACAGAGATAACCCTTTGCATTGAGACACTTACCATATATTCTCAAGTATAAACCGACCCAAATATAAGCCAAAATATCTAATTTTCACCTGAAAATCCAAGAAAATAGATTGTCCCAAGAATAAGCCAAGAGTGGGAAATGTAGCTGCTGCTAGTGACTTTCAATAATTAAAATTCATGAAAATACAGTAAAATCAATTAATTTAGTGCTTTTTTTTTACTGTATTTGCACCACCCGTGTTGTCACTGCAGGGGAAGTGGGCGGGCAGGTCAATTGCACTGGAGCAAGAAGTGTTGCTCTATTCTAGCCTCTTGCTCCCTCTGCAAGGAAGAAGCATGGCTTTCCCATCCATCTTGGCCAGAGCAGAGACTAAGACACTTGAAGGTAAGTGAACTCCTTTCTTTTTCCACACCAGTTTGGAAGGGGGACGCTATTGCATTGTAGAGCTTCTTTCTCCTTCTGAGGTTTTCCATAGGAATGAACTGAAAACAAACTTCATAATACAGTCAAACCTCGCATAAAGAGTGCCTCGCTTAAAGAGTAATTTTCTCTGAATGTTCGCTTAGCTTAACAAATAAAACCAACCAAAAACTCGCTTAACAAATACATCGGGGTTCACAATCCCCCCCACAATTGGTCATTTACAATGGTGATTCGCTTAAAGAGCAAACTCGCTTAAAGAGCAATCCTGTGGAACACATTATGCTCTTTAAGCGAGGTACAACTGTAGAATAAATTAATTTTCAATGTATTCTAATGGAAAATCGTGATTTGCACCCTCTTGTGGCCAGTTGTGTAATTGCACCTCAGAAGTGCCGAAGCTTAGTTTTAAACTGTGGAATAACTAAAACAACAACAACATATTTTTAGACAATCGCGGTTGTTGGCCCGTGTATAAGCTGAATCCCCCTTTTAGACTTCATTTTTGGGGCTAAAAAACTTGGCTTATACTTGAGTATATACAGTAGGTCATGGCTAGCTGACACTCCTTTGCAGAGAGGCTAGGCAAGGAAATGGGTAGGTTGTGTAGGTAAGACTAGGTAAGATGGCAGAGGTGGAGATGGGTTTGTAAAATGGCACCAGTAGCCAGAAGGAACAGGTGCTGACTTCCTTGGTGGAAAGAGTATAACAAATTAATATTGTTTTCTGAAAAAACACCCCCTCTATGATCTTTCAATAAGACATATGAGCAACAATTGAAAGCCAAGGGAGGATATACCATGGGCAAAAAGAAACAAGAACAGCTACAGCAGGAAGTTCCTAAAAGGGAGAACTCCTTTTAATAATGCCATCAATGTAAGACAAGGATGCCCTTGCAAATAGACTGACACGAGGCCTGTTAAATAAAGAGGTTTCCACATTTGTTTGTTTGTTGTTGGAGAGAGGTTTTCTCCTTTAAAAAACAACAACCAAGGAATAAAAATTGATGGGAAGCAAATTGCTTTGGCCAGAAACTCTCTGCTCAAAAGAGCTGTAGCAGGAAAGCAATTACTGACTGTCAACAAGCTGTCAAAGGCATCAGAGTGACCTGCCATGATTCTCATCACCACATACTGCCTGCCAGCCTCCCTGTGTTGCTTGGTGCTGTGATGAGCAAAGAAACAGAGAAAGAAGTGAACAAGTAGCACATTCAACATGTCAGGATCAATGGTCAAACAGGGGTACACAGAAAGAGCCTCCTCAAAGATTGTGGTATGTTTGAACCACAGTTGGGCATGCCCTGGGCAACAGCAATGTTGTGCAAGCTAAGCTTTCTCACACTAGGTCAGGCAAAAGGAACCACAGAATGAATTCACCAAAAGGTGGAGTCATGTCTGGCCTAGACACAGCAGCAGCAGCAGCAGCAGCAGCAGCAGCAGCAGCAGCAGCAGCAGCAGCAGCAGCAGCAGCAGCAGAAGAAGAAGAAGAAGTCATTAAACATGAATAAAGGGAGGTTCACCTGCTAAGCTATATAAAATGTAAAAGCAAGGAAAAAAACAGGCCAAGTTTTAAATAACTAATATTTGAAGATGTTTATACAAATCTGGAGACTGTGGTGGCTCAAGTGGTTAAGACACCGAACTTGCTGATTGGAAGGTCCAATGGCATCAGGGGGTGGTGCTTTTTGGGCTATGGGCTTTCTTGGACTACAATTCCCAGAAGCCCTAGCAGGAGTGGGTGCCGGCGTTCACCAGGGGTTGGCAAATTTGGCTTAAGCCCCGGGCGGCTGAAATCCATACAAGGTTATTGGGAAGGTTTGAGTTCAATTTCCGGATACTCCATGACGGAGTGAGCTCCCGTCTCTCTCCTAGCTCCTGCCAACCTAGAAGTTCAAAAGCAAGAAATTGCAAGTAGATATGGCATTTTTGATCCAATGGGAATGGAGCTGAGCAGGCTGCGGAGGACGGTGGAGGATAGGGTGGCTGGCAAGCAGTGGTCCATGGGGTTACAAAGGGTCAGACTCAACTGTGCAACTGAACAACAACAAAAAAATGCCTGCCACATGTCTACAGAGATGTCTGCAGATGCAGACAGCACTGGCTCTTTGGTTATAAACAGAGATGAGCACTGAACCCTAGAGTCGGATACGACTGGCTTTTGAGCAAGGGCGACCTTTGCCTTTAGAGAAATCTACTTTCCTGTACCAACATGGAATTTAAGCCTGAGCATTCACTAGAAAATAAAATGATTAAACTGACCTTATCATACTTTGGACCCATCACAAGCGTTTCTAAGAAAAGTTGAAGGGAACAGGAAAAAAAAGGAAGCCCCAATGTGAAATGGCTTTGCCAAGAGATACCAAATCCCCATAAGGGCCATGGGAAAGCCTGTTGCTGTTGGAGCTGCACTGTAAACATATAGAAAGTGGTTTGGCTTTTATAGCCCATCTTCTACACATGTCTCTAAAACTCCTTGCTGAATGTTAGGGGGCTGCAAGGATCTACTTGCTACCATATGTGGGGACCCCAGACTGTGGGGTGCAGCATGAGGGAAATAATTAAACTACCTTCTGCACCTGTCTTCGGTTCCAAATTCCTCCATTCCAATAAACGTTTTTCCTCCCAGAAAAGCTAACAACCCCTACAGTGGCTGCATAAAATTGTGTGCAAACCTTTACTTAAGGCTTCAGATCCTCCAAATGAGTGGCACATAAACTGATCATTAGCTAGTAATTGAGACACCGAAGGGCTAGCATTAGAAATGTCAATTGGCCCAAAGCAAAATTAGCAACAAATAGGGCCCCACTGAAATGACTAGAAACTGGGGGTGGAAAGGCGACGCGTCTGTTCATCACAATCGTCAGTACAGTATTATTGCAGTGCTTTTGGAAATGTATGAAGTTAAAATCAAGAGCAAAGGAACTGCTCCTCCTCCTCCTTGCTTGCGACAATGGAAGTGTATAGAAGAGAGACTGATTGGAAGAAAGTGAAGGAAGAACAACCAAGAGAAAGACATTGTTAAAATGTCAAAAGTGCTCCTTGAGAAACTTCAGCTCGCAGAGCCTCAGTGGATACAGACTTTGAAACTAAACTAGCCACCTGACAACTCTGCAGAGACTGGCAGGGGGGAAATGGCCAATCAACCCCCCTGGGAATTACAGAGCATCTTCGTCTATTTTCCCCAGGTGTTGAGAGGGGTGAGGTAAGGAAAGACTCAGCTTCTTTTGATTATGTTTTGTAACAGAGACTCACCTTAACATCACCTACTACTGTAGTTTACCGAGGTAGGCAAGATGGCAGAACGTTTGATTTTACTTTGAGAAATCTACTGCAATCTATGCCAGGGGTTCCCAAACTTTTCAAGCTGGGACCCAGGTCATACTCTCTCAGTCAGCTTTGAGGGCCAGCTGGCCATTTTGCCCTGCTTGCACTATGGGGTGGCCATTTTGTTCCAACAGCTTCAGAGGGGTGGCCATTTTGTTTCTTGGATGCCCTTGGAGGGGGCACATGAAATGGCACCATGGGCTGGATTTGGCCCACGGACCTTAGGTTGGGAACCCCTCATCTATGCATTAGCAGTGAGGGATTATGCTTAAAATTTCCAACAGCAATAGTCTATGGTTAGCAACCACATAGCAAAGGAAGAATTGCTCGGGTAGAAGTTCTACACTTTTAAAAAACCCTCTTCCTCCACCCCTGTTTTCTCCCACCCCCCAGCCCTGTCCAGCCAAGGTGACACTGGGACAATTTAGATGCTCGCCTCACCAGGTTTTATTGGAGCTCTGTGACTGGGCCAACAGCAGGTTCCCCGCTAATGAACCGTATTGATTTCATATTCTCTTGTTGTCGGCTTAAATGGCAAGCGGCATATCTGATAGATTAAATAACCACACAATAGCTTGGCTGACATCTCAATCACTCCACTGTTAGGTCTCTAATGAATTTTACAGCCCAGCAAAATGGAAGAAATTAAGGTCAAAGTCCAAAGAAGAAAACATAAATCACCGCAACGAACTCTGAAATGTGTGGAAGAGGAGCTCATCCGTACAATCCTTAGCACTTGTTTCTCCCCTTTGCCACCATTAACAGCTCTGGCCTCTCCAAAGAATTGACATTATGAGATAACCTGGATCACAACATAGCAAGGAGTGCAGATGAAGGTGCTGAGCGTATAAGGATGAGGAATGTAGCAAAGAACCTTCCTCATACCAAGTCCAATCATTCGCCCCTCTAGGCTGGGTTGCATTACATTGCATCGCACGGCAATTGCTTTAAAGGGTTTCAGGTAGTACCTCTTCCTTGAAACCTTCTTCATGAAAAGCACATGTTTTATGGGGGGAAGTGGGTGGTGCCTGTGCTCAACTCACAAACAAGGTCAATATGTAGCCATGGGAACTGAATTAAAGCTTGAAGACTGGAAGGTCGTGGTTAGATATCCAAGTGCTGCACGACAGATCTTGGGGACATGAAAGGAACTTCATTCGGGCGTCCCCTGAGCAGAGTTTCTCCAGCAAAAATCCTTTCAACCCAGAGTAATTTCTGACATGAAATTTATTTATTTACTTAGAAGGGCTGAGAAAGTTCTTGGCAGGTGATCAAAGAAGGGCAATCTGGGTTAATTTCCAGACACCCAGTAAGGCTATCTCTTGACAAAATTTAAAAGGGGGAAAGAAAATAGAAAAAGAGGGATTGTGTGAGCTTCTGTAGATCAAAATCCACTTCTTCAGACACAAGGAGTGAAGCTACGTATCCTCAATATTTTTCTTTACTTTCCTCCATTTAATTTTGCCAGCATGCTAAAAGAGAAGAACATGGATACACGGTATGCCTTTGAAAAGTTATGGTGTAAATAATATCCAGTTTTCCTGTTCATGAGTAGCAGAACAGCTCTTCCTTATTCAGAGAATCTGTCTGTGCATTTCTGTAGATCACCAGTTTGAAAGTAACTAATTTCTGACTATTTCCCCTTCCTGCCCTCTGTTTATGTACTTATTTCCCTTTATGGGGTAAGGCTCGTAATTGCTATTGCTGAATGTGTGAAGATGCTGTCACACCTTCCTTTTCAAACCATCTAATAAACTCAAAAATATGGACTTTAAAAATAGAAAATAATTTATTGCTTTATGTTCAAATACTGTGTGAACAGGTGTTTCCCAATGTGGGGCCCATGCCCCACAGGGAGACTTCAATTCCCAGAAGCCTAAGTCAGTACACTGGCTGATCAGTGCTTTGGGGAACTGATTTAGGCTTCTGGGAATTGAAGTCCAAAAACCAAAGGTTGGGGAACACTGTGTGTGAGATTCAGGAAGCCATTTCTAAGCTCCCCATGTTGATTTAAGGTGCTCTTTGTTTCATCAGCATCTCTTGTTTTTGGAAGCTATGAAGTTATACAACAGCTACCTTGCTCAAGGAGTGTGAAATTCATTCTTGTTGACCTTTCTGTTATGTTATTAAAAGGTTTATTCTGGGGGAAGTTTGGGAGGGGGCCCTTACCGTTTCAATATCTGTTGGTATCTGGGGCAGAATTTACCAATCTTTCTCTTATCCATTGTTAGGAACTGACACAAATTTTACTTTGACCTTCCTACCCAGTGGATGAACTGTTTTGGGACAGCTTACTGCAAATGCCAATATTTGAACTTAACTTGACATAAACAGGTGTCTATTCAGAATATATACTTAGAGGGCAACACACACATGGGGGGTGGAGATCTCAATCTCACCTATGTCACCTGGAGGACCCTGAACAGGCTGAGAGTTGGAGTCCCTAAATACAAGACCAACATGGTCAAGTGGGGACTGCTTGCAGACAACAACACATGGTCCAAAGTTTGATTAGGACATGAAAAAAGAAGCATTGGCATAACTCTAGTAGTTGTTAAAGCCTGTCTGCTTTTGAGCATCCTGGAAAATAAGGAAGGACAAATCATTAATCTGCTCGAATAAGGAATCTGTAAGCATGATGACAGCAAACAGCTGCAGTTCACTTGCTTGGTGTCTGCTGAAAAACAAGTCTGATCACTGTAATGCAAATAACTGAATAAGAGATCTTCAAAATGTCCTGTCCTTAACAAACCTGGTCAGCTCTTGCAGATTCAATCTATGGCTTCATTCATGGAGTCAATCCATCCCAAGTTTGGTCTTCCTCACTTCTGGTTGCCTTCCAACTTTCCCAGCATTATTGTCTTTTCCAGTGACTCATACTTTTTTATGATGTGCCCAAAGACAGTCTTAACTTTGTCACTTATGCTTTGAGAGAGACTTGAGGTTTTATTTGTCTTTCTAGCAGTCTAGAGCAGGCATGCCCAAACTACGGCCCGCGGGCCGGATCCGGCCCACCAGGCTATTTCATCCGGCCCCCGACATGGTATAGGAACTTATTATTTTATTTTATTTTTTAAAATTTTTTTTTGCGGACTTTTTTTTTTTGCGGAGAGATCACAAATCAGTGCCTAGTTCCTTCCTTCTGCTGCTTAGTACTAGGACTTCTGCCGAATCTAATTTAGAATTGCTGAATCCCTCCGCCTAGCTGATTTGGCTGTTAAGAGTGGAGAGAGAGACTGAGCCTGAGGCCATCCGGGAGCTAAAAGTAAGCGTCCACCATTTTGTCTTAGCCTTCCGCTTATTCAGGGCTGGGGGGGGGGAGAATGGTTTCTTCTGGGAGAGGGAGAAAGAGGGGTGTGTGTGTGTGTGTGTGTGTGTGAGAGAGAGAGAGAGAGAGAGAGAGAGAGAGAGAGAGAGAGAGAAAGAGATGTGTGTGTGTGTGTGTGTGTGTCCAGGATTACAAGCAGTTTCTTCTGGGAGAGGGAGAAAGAGGTGTGGGGGGGGAGAGAAAGAGGTGTGTGTGTGTGTGTGTGTGTGTGTCTCCCGACCTCCCTAGAGCTGATGCGCGCTACTTTTGAACTTCCCCCACCCTCTTTTATGCTGCAGCAAGCCAGAATGTCGGGATTCGAATCCTGACATTTTGCCTTGCTGCAGCCTCCAGGGAGGTGGGAGAACTTTGGAAACAGCTTGGATCGGGTCCCCACACCTCCCTGGACCCGGCGGGGGGGTCAGAGACCCCAAAATTGGTAAAAAAAACGTCCATTTTTTTTTTACCAATTTTGGGGTTTCTGACCCCCCCGCCAGGTCCAGGGAGGTGTGGGGACCCGATCCAAGCTGTTTCTGGGCTTCCCCGACGTCCTGAGCCAGAGCAGCAAGCCAGAATGTTGGGATTCGAACTCTGACATTCTGGCTTGCTGCACTGGCTCAGGACGTCGGGGAAGCCCAGAAACAGCTTGGATCGTGTCTGCCCACCTCCCTGGACCCGCCGGGGAGGGGGTCAGAAACCCCAAAATTGGTTTAAAAAAAAGTCCATTTTTTTACCAATTTTGGGGTTTCTGATCCCCCCCCCCCCCGCTGGGTCCAGGGAGGTGTGGGGACCCGATACAAGCTGTTTGTGGGCATCCCCGACGTCCTCAACCAGTGCAGCAAGCCAGAATGTCGGGATTCGAACCCTGACATTCTGGCTTGCTGCACTGGCTCAGGACGTCAGGGAATCCCAGAAACAGCTTGGATCGTGTCCCCTGCCTGCTCCAGAGAGATCAGAGGACCCGATCTACAGCTGCAGGGTGGCTGGGAAAGCTGACGGGGACTCACTGTCGGCTTCCCTAGCCACCCGCCCTTGCCTCCGTAGCTGCAGGGTGGCTGGGAAGCTGAACGGAGAACCCCGTTCAGCTTTCCAGCCACCCTGCTGCTAAGAACGACTGTATCGGATAACGTTAAAATCGTGTTATTCGATAAAAGATTTTTCCGAAAATCTTGTAACGTTATACGGTTTTAGCGCTATATGATACTCATGTTATACGGGGTATTACTGTATTGGTATAAGTTGGAAGTCAAAATTGATTTACAGTATTATGGCTGTGCATTGTGTAATTCCTGATTTTAAATTGATTGGGAGACCCAATGCGCGCTAATTTTGAAGTTCCCCCACCCTCTGAGGCTGCAGGAAGCCAGGCAGGACATGATGTCAGGAAGCGGATCTTTTCTAAGGCTAATGACTTTTCATTGCTAATTAAAATCCAAAGTTTCAGGTAGGTGGGGTTTTAATTGGCAATGAAAAGTCATTAGCCTTAGAAAAGATCCGCTTCCTGACATCATGTCAGGAAGCGGATCTTTTCTAAGGCTAATGACTTTTCATTGCTAATTAAAATCCAAAGTTCCAGGTATGTGGGGTTTTAATTGGCAATGAAAAGTCATTAGCCTTAGAAAAGATCCGCTTCCTGACATGATGTCAGAAGCGGATCTTTTCTAAGGCTAATGACTTTTCATTGCTAATTAAAATCCAAAGTTCCAGGTATGTGGGGTTTTAATTGGCAATGAAAAGTCATTAGCCTTAGAAAAGATCCGCTTCCTGACATCATGTCAGGAAGTGGATCTTTTATAAGGCTAATGACTTTTCATTGCTAATTAAAATCCCACCTACCTGAAGCTTTGGAACACAACAACAGCTCCTTGGATGCCACAATGATCAAGCTGGCTGTGAGTTTCTAGGATCTGTCATATTTTTTTAAAAGGACATTTTTAAAGGACACTGCGAAGGCGGCGAAGGAGGAGCCGGTGAAAGAGGAGCCGGCGGCAAAGGCGTTAGTGGTGGTGGTGGCGGCGGCGGCGGCAAGGCTGGGTGGATGTATGTACCATGGAGAGATAGTTCGGCCCTCGGAGCCTCTGATAAAATGTTATCTGGCCCCCGGGCCGAAAAGTTTGGGCACCCTTGGTCTAGAGTATCCACAGAGCTCTCATCTAGCACCACATTTCAAATAAATAATTTTATTTTTCCTATTAGCTTTCTTTACTGGACAGCTTTTGCATCCATATATTCTGTAGGCAGCGGGAGCAGGGGCGTTGGGCCACATGAAATGTTGCCATGGACAGATCTGGGCCATAGGCCATAGGTTGAGAACCCCTGTTATAAAGCATAGTCTGACCTTCACCTGAATTTGTGTGTGTGTGTGCTCCAATTTGTTATTATGTGCCAGCAAGTGGTTTCCAACTTGTGGCGACTTTATGAATGAGAGATCTCAAAAAAGTCCTTTATCCAGTGATATTTGCCAATATGATATCTAGTGCCTCTTCCTTTTTGGAATCGGGCTCGAACATCAGGCATTTATCACTCCATACAAGGTAAAATTATTTGTTGCAAAACCTTGAGCATCACTTGGCTTGCATGGAAAATTAAAGCAATGGTCTTATAGTTACCATATCTCTTGATATCTCCTTTCTTGGGGACTGAAATATATTGATCATACAAATATTACTCAAAATTCTTGATCAAAATTATTGTTGGACCTATAAACATACTCATGGATAAAAATAATTTTGTGTCAGAGATTATTCTGGGTTGAAAGGGTTTTTAGGGGACATCCGATTGAGGGCTCTTTCATGTCCCCAAGTGCAGCTATCGGGTATCGAAACCCAACTTTCCAGTCTCCAGCTCAGCGCCTTAACTACTAAGGCACTGGGGAATCTGCTTAACCATGGATAATCAAGCAGGAAAGGCAGTTGATGCTCTCTGAATTCTGTGATACTTTGCTTCATCTTATCCTTCAGTTTCCATGTCCATTTAGAAGCACTTAGAAAACAAGTAGAATGGAGATGTGGCAGAATGTACATCTCTGTGCAGTGGTGATGCTAGCAATCAACAGAACAATCACATTGGCTGACAAGGGGCAGCAGGAGTCCTTAATAAGAGTCTCGTCTCCACTCTTGCTTCTATTCACAGCTACCTGGGACTAGATAGGATAAATGTGTCTGAGAACCCTATGGATAACTGCTTCCATTCTGAAGAAAAAAATGTTACATAAGTGTAAAGAATAAATAAATATGAAAAGGCGACCTAGTAGCAGACTACAGTAATAATCCTTTGTAGAGAGGCTTGGATACTCTTGGCTACCTAGGATTGTGAAAGAGGGGAGTTAAAAGCAGGGTTAGCAATGTGCTAAGTGCACATTCTGGTGCTCAACTTCTAATCTCTCTCTCCTGGAAGACACTTCATATTAGCTTGTGCCTTTCATTTCTTCTTAATAGTAACTAGATAAAGAGCTGCCAGTGAAGAATTAAAAAAAAAAAGAGAACCTCCAGCATTTATGAATGTATTCTGAAGAGAGCTAGGAAGTAATGCATTTCATGTTAAGAGTTTCTTTTCTGGAAAATGAGGGTGAAACTGAGAGTTCTTCCAGATGAGCTGTTTGTTCTCCAAAAGGTACTTGTTTCATCACTGAGGTTATTAATATTTATGTCACCATCCAGATAACATAAGGTTTGTGTTCATGTACACCAGGTACAAAATGCATATCCTTACATATTTTTCTATCTTTTACTTAAAGGCTGTTTTATTTTTTGTTATTGTGGTTTGTTGTAGGACAGCAGAATTTTTTTTTCTTGTTCAGTCGCACAGTCGATTCCGACCCTTTGCGACCCAATGGACCACTGTCCGCTAGGCATACAGTTGTACCTCGCTTAAATCCACAGGATTGCTCTTTAAGTGAGTTTGCTCTTTAAGCGAAACACCATTGTAAATGACCAATTGGGGGGGGGGGGATTGCGAACCCCGATTTATTTGTTAAGCGAGTTTTTGGTTGGTTTTATTTGTTAAGCGAAGCGAACATTCAGAGAAAATTCTGCTCTTTAAGTGAGTTACTCTTTAAGTGAGTCACTCTTTATGCGAGGTTTGACTATATTTATTTCTTCACGGGTTAAAAGAATCTTCTTCCTGTCTTATGTCCCTGTCTCCTTTGGATCTCCTTTTTAATAATGAATATATAAGTAAATTCTACACTTTGAAGGCAAGCAAAACCTTTTGATGGCAATAGGTGTGGTAGTGATAGTTGTAAAAGGTTATATAAATTAGACCGGTATGAAGAACTCTAAATTTCAAAAGTAGTATGATGGCCAAAATCCTATTACCAATTTACATTTATGCAGTGGCTAGAGTGATTAAGATGTTGAACTTGAAGACTGGAAGGCTAGCAAGTCAGCAGTACAAGACCCGAGTACTGCACGACAGAGTGAGCTCCCATCTCTGTCCTAGCTCCTGCCAGCCTAGCAGTTCAAAAGCAAGAAATTGCAAGTAGATCAATAGGTATCACTTTGGTGGGAAGGTAAACAGCATTCCGTGCACTCTGGTGTCTATTCATGCCTGCATCATGTCCATGGAAACATCTGCAGATGGAGACAGCACTGGCTCTTTGGCTGTAAACTGAGATGCACACTGAACCATAGAGTCAGACATGTGTAGGGTCACATGCTCTTGGCATTGATTTATCAATTAATGTCTTTGAGGTACTTTTAATAGTTTCCTTTCTAATAACATTTTAAGGCATTGTTGAGATGTTTTGACATAAATTCTTCATATTTGATGCTATTCCTTCATTAATTCTAAATTTGTTTTTACAAAATCAAAATGTAAAGAGTAATACATTCAATAACTTTCAAACATTACAATGGTAACACACACACACAACCAAAAACCCACTGAGATTAGTAACAGGGACCAATTTACTTTTAGAAAGGAACTTTTCCAGCTGATTCTGACAAACTACAGGCTTATCGTGTGATGGGGAAATGGTGCACAGGCGCTTAGTATATGTGTTCTTAATAATTATCCTGTATGATCCAATTTTATATGATTTATATTGCTATTGTTAAAAGGAAGATCTGAGAGGAGTAATTGCTGCTTTGACGTCTGCTGTTTTGTTTCTTGGTTTTCCAAACAAGGCAAGGGATGGACGCAATGCTGACATGTTGCCCTCACTCCATTCTGGGGCCAGGAATGGTGCTGGATGCCAGCAAACAGATCAGACTACAGTCTCTCTGCATCCTGGCTGGCAGCAATAAGCTATTATGTTAATTTACAGAGCTGTCTGACACCCAAAAAAGCTCTTGCTTCAAGCCCCAGAATGTGGTTTCAGCTTTGCATAGGCCTAGTGTCTCTTGGAGATTACTTCAAATATCTGTTCTTTCTAAGCTGGATAAAGCATAGTGGTGCCAATGCTCAGAAGCATCATGGGAGCTTAAATACTTATGGCATGGATGTGAAGAGCCTTCAGTGTCTACTGGCTGGGCGTATGAATGGTTAGTGCAGAAACCCAGTTGTGTTACAAAGGCCATTTTGTTGTCTTCCTCCTAACCAAGAAGCAGCTGTGTGTTAAGGAAACACACAAGAGGCTGAATCCTTGAATTTATGGGGCAAAGAGGCAGGAGATATCTTCCTAAGGCCCCACACAGTTGGCGAATCTTTTAAAGACTGCCCAAAGTGCAACCCAAAACCCACTTATTTATCTGAAAGTGGCAACACAGCAACAGGGGAAGAATGAAACTCTCCCATTTGGCTGTTGGGCAGAGGGGCTGGCTGAACTCTGTGCTGGGGGGAGGGAGGAAGTGCTCCCATTGGGCTGCTGGACAGAGGGGTGGGGGAAACTCTTTGCTGAGGGAGGGAAGATGCGCTCCCATTGGGCTGCTGGACAGAGGGGTGGGGCAAATGTTGTGCTAGAGTGACTGCATGGGTGTCCACAGAGAGGGTTCCGAGTGCCACCTCTGGCATGCATGCCATAGGTTCCCACCACTGGTTTAAGGTAAACTTGGAGAGCCCTCTCAGCCACTCCATGTAGTCTCCATGTAGATTAGTCTCAAACTATTAGTCTGAGCTGGGAATGTAGGACTAGCAATAAGAATGAGGGAAGCTCAAGTTTCACTCTGGTCCACCTATACAACACTTAAGGTGCACTCTAGTGGCAGCAAAGTCAGTTCTTCAGCTTTCACACATATGCCCACCCTGTAATTACAACATGAGTTTTTTCAGGTGGAAACCTTGTGTTAGCTTGTATATCTTGTCTCATTGCAATGTTATTGCATGTTGGATTAATAGGCTGGATCCAGTTTGGTGGAAATGGTGCCCAGTGCCTGCATCTCTTAATAGGGACCCCTTTAATACCTTGCATGCCAGCAACAGAATCACCTTAAGATTCCTTAAGAGAGACTTATTCAGTGCTGAAGTGCCTACATGGTGTCCATATCCTGCTGTTTCAAGGCTGGCCCAAGAATTGGAATAAACCAGATAGCTCATCAAATTGCTAGAAGGTCCACGTCTTAGTCTATTCCATGTGAGGTGCCAGTATTTTGTAATTGTAACAAATAAAGTTATGACAAAATGTCCTCATACAAATCAGTATTTTTTCCCTGGGAACATTAGCATCAGTGGACCAGGTAGCAAATTCCAGTAAAAGATAATCTTATTTCAATGGATGTCTACCTCTCATATTTATTTGTTTGTTAGTTTCTATCAGGGTAGTACATGACTTTTGCTTGCAGAATGCTGACAAACTCAGAAAATCTAAAGATTATGATCTTATCAAAAGTCTCATGAGACAGACTGATAAATGTTGGCAGCAGTTCTACATGTCAATATTCACTTGCTTATGTCAAAAAATAAAATAGAATAGAAATATACGTACTTATTCACAAAACTGGATTGTGAATAGAATTCAGATTGTGTCAGTTCATCTGTGATGAACTTACCTAAAGTACATTGCTAAACTTGATGACTGAAAGGTCGGAAGGTGAGCAGTTTGAGACATGAGTGCTGCATGATGGTGTGAGCTCCTGTATCTGTCCCAGCTCCTGCCAACCTAGCAGTTTGAAAGTAAGAAATTGCAAATAGATAAATAGGGACCACTTTGGTGGGAAGGTAAACAGCATTCTGTGCACTCTGGTGTTTAGACATGCCTGCCACATGTCCATAGAAACATCTGCAGACACAGACAGCGCTGGCTCTTCGGCTATTAACAGAGATGAGCACCGAACGCTAGAGTTGAATATGACTGGCTTTCGAGCATAGGCAACCTATAACTTCATAAGGGAAATGGACTTGAAATTTCCTACTTTGTGGGTCTGAATGTTTTTGTTTCCTCTTCTCCATCTTTCCTCCTTGCTATTGCTAGGCAAAAGATAATTAGAACACAATATTTTTACTTTGAGTAAATTAACAAAATACAATTAATATTGGGTTGCAAACACTAGGGCCATGAAGGGCTCTTTTCCCTGTTATGTATAAATAGGAAGGAAAGGCTTGGATACTGTTAGGTACCTAGAATTGTGAAAGAGGGGAGTTAAAAGCAGGGTTAGCAATCTTAGCTGTGAACAGGCAACTGCAGCTGGAAAATGCTAATAACTTTGTTTGTCCTTTTGACACTGAAGATCCTTTGATAGAGTGTTGCTTTGTCCAGCTAACTATGTTTTCTGCCCCAGTGACATTTGATCCCATTGTAGCTTTATGAATTACAATGGGATCTGTTTATCTACCCTCTTTGGATTTCTTGTTACCAAACAATCACTTAATTTCTTCAGTTAAGCTCCTCTGCTTTTGATTCTCCTCCAAGACCTTGTTTTCTTGTTTCTTCATCTTGGAATAACAGAGAGTCAAGACAGAGAGAGAAGTCAATGGAGCTATGCTGATGCCAGAAGTCAGGCAGAACTATTCCTGTATATACAGACACTAGTCGGTTGCCCCAGGCTGAAACAGTTTTGTAACAGGATGGAACATGACTAACAAATAATGTTTCCCTTGCTAGTTAGGATTGATAAAATAATGGTATGAAAGAATTCTATCACAAGGCCTCTTTAAATCCCTTTTGAAAGGAACTTTAGAAAAGTAACTAAAACATCATTTCTTATATCCCAAAACATTTTTTCAAATACAGTTTATATTCTTTTTGAGATATAGTATGCTCACACTCTTGTTACCTCCAAAACTGATTAGCTACAAGAAAACTACATCATCATGTCTCTGGAGAATGGCTGATGCACACTACTGTTTGCATGTTAGAGATGTGCCTGAATCTTGGCTGCGTGTGTGTCTGCGCTTGCACATTTGTTTTATCTTTCACTGTACCATTATCTTTGTTGTAGTTGGTAGACCTCTCCTCTGAAAACATTTCCATATGCTCAGTTAAAGCCCCAGGGGAAGGATCATAAAGTTACCCTCCCATTGAGCTTTTTTATGTTCAGCAAGTGAGGACAGCCAAGGAAACTGAGTAACAAAGAGATGTGGAATAGAAAGAAAACTCAAGTGTAGCGCCTTACAGTAATCTGGTAAAATCAAATACAAAATAAATGCTAAAGATCCTTCACATGGGAAAATAAAGCAATGGGAAATTGGAAGACAAAGTGTGGCTTCATTCTGTCATGTTCTAAAGCTGTATTGTTCTCCTTTGCACATGCTAGGGCAGTGGTGGCGAACCTATGGCACGTGTGCCAGAGGGGGCACTCAGAACCCCGCCCCTCTGCCCAGCAGCCCAATGGTAGTGCTCCCTCCCTCCCCCCCAGCACAGAGTTCGCCTCACCCCTCTGTGACGTCGACAACAGCCTGCTGAGTTTGATCACTCGGTCTCTAAATGGTTCACCATCACTGTGCTAGGGCTTACAGGAAAGGAGCAATACTACAGGCATCTCTCTCTCTCTCTCTCTCTCTCTCTCTCTCTCTCTCTCTCTCTCTATATATATATATATATATATATATATATATATATATATATATATATATATATATATATATATATATATATATATATACACAGTATATATGATAAATAAGAAAGACCATCTTGATTATACCATATAGCTACAAGTAATTTATTATTTATTTATTTATTTATTTAGATTTATTATCTCGCCCCAATCAGGCGAACCTGACTCTAGGCGGCTTACAGAAATTCATAAATTAAAACCTTAAGGTTCATAAATTACTTAAAAGTCAATTAAAAAAGAATTAAACGCAGAATTTCCAAAAATCTAAAAGATTTAAAAAGGTTAAAAGGTTTAAAAAGATTTTAAAAGTTTAAAAGAGTGAGGGAGGGGTGGCTGTCCCATCATATCAGCCACCCAACATGGGACCCCAAATTCCTGGAGCCCCACACCTGCCCTGCCAGCCAGGTTTTTAGGCCCTTCCGAAAGGACAGGAGCTCTGTCTGTAGACGTAACTCAGTTGGCAGGAGGTTCCAAAGGGCCGGGGCGGCCACGGAGAAGGCCCTCTTTCTGGTGCTAGAGAGATGCGCCTCTCTAGCCGATGGAATGATAAGAGAGCCTCTCCGATCCGCCCTGGTGGGACGGACAGATGTCCTTGGGACGATGCGGTCTCTTAAGTATCCTGGCCCACTACCATGTAGGGCTTTAAAGGTAATAACCAGCACCTTGAATTGCACCCGGAGACATACTGGCAACCAGTGCAGCTCCCTCAGCAGGGGTGAGGCACGGGCATAACGCCCGCACCCCAACACCACTCGTGCAGCTGCGTTCTGGACCAGCTGTAGCCTCCAAATGGTCCCCAAGGGCAGCCCCATAGAGAGCGCATTACAATAATCAAGTCTGGAGGTGACCAAGGCATGTGTGACCATGAGCAAGGAGTCCCGGTCTAGGAATGACCGTAACTGGCGAATCACACGAAGTTTTGCAAAGTATTTCTCAACTTGTCCCTAATCAGTTTCATGTACTGGTTTAATTTTAAATAGAGAAGATGGTTAAAAGTAGATGAAAATGAGGGAGGGTGTTTTTTTTTAGAACTAACTTGGATAGCTCCCTAAGTTGGAGCATGGAGTTTTAAGAGTTTGCTTCCACACTGTGCTTCCCAAGAGAAGAAACAATTTGTGTAGTCCTGAGCAAGCTTATATGGTCTACACCTCTAAAGAAAACAGTGACCAAACAGTTATGAATATCTTATACCAGTGATGGTGAACCTTGGCACTCCAGCTGTTAATGGACTTCAATTCCCAGAAGCCCTGATCAGCAGGAGTGTTGACTTGGGCTTCTGGTAATTGATGTCCAAGAATAGCTGGAGTGCCAAGGTTCACCATCACTGCCTTATACCCAGAATATTCTGAACAGCTCATAACAGACATGGCAGCAAGGAGTTATTGCTATTTGGATTTTCTGAGGCAAATTTGCCATACGTTTTGCTGTTCTGCATGTAGTGGATATTGTGCCAGAGCAATGAAATCAGTTCTTTCCTTCTCTTTTTCAAGAGCTGAAGAACTTTTCTCCTGAATAAATTGTATAGAAAAAGCAACGTTCCCAAGCTCTAGAAATAGGAATACCTAACCAACTGACCCAGATATCATGCTGTGGTGGTCAAAAGTTTTAGTGAATGAATAACAGAACCCAAACTGCCTCTGGAAAATTTCATATATTCTTCTCCATTGCCACTCTGAGCAAGAAGATTGTTCTAGATTTATTTATTTAATTTACTTATTTATTGGTCAAATTTGTATTGCCGCCCAATCGGCAAGCGACTCTGGGCAGCATACATCACTATCATTCGTAAAGAATGAATTTTAACCACATTGGCTGCATCTGTGATATTAGGTTTTTTGTCTAATTTGAGAAGTCTGCCAGTCATAAATATAAGTAGTTTGAAATTCCTGCTAATAGTTATAATCAAGTCACCACCACTAGCATAGTGTAGCCTTGACAGTAATGGTGTACAGTAAAGGTCACTCTTGCTCAAAAGCCAGTCATATCCAATTCTAGGGTTCAGTGCTCATCTCTGTTTATAGCCAAACAGCCAGTGCTGTCTGTGTCTGCAGACGTTTCCATGGACTTGTGGCAGGAATGCCTCAGCACCAGAGTGCACGGAAAACTGTTTACCTTCCCACTGAAGTGGTCCCTATTTATCTACTTGCAATTTCTTGCTTTCAAACTGCTAAGTAGGCAGGAGCTGGAACAGAGACAGGAGCTCACTCCGTCATGCAGTACCTGGGAATCGAACTTTGATCTTCTAGTCAGTGAGTTCAGCATCTTAACCATTTGTGTCACTGCAGTCCCATAGTAGTGGTGTACAAGGGAGCAAAATGTTGGCTTAGTTTGTTGTTTATAGACTTGGCATATTTTGCATGCCAAGACAAAATTCATAACTTCCATTCTTATAAATTTTGTGCTCAAAATTCGTAACTTCCATTCTTATAAATTTTGTGCTCAAAATTCGTAACTTCCATTCTTATAAATTTTGTGCTCAAAATTCGTAACTTCCATTCTTATAAATTTTGTGCTCAAAATTCGTTACTTCTATTCTTATAAATAGCAATGGTCGTGCTTCATATATTTAGGGGTAGGCTTGAACATTTATCGTTTTCCCACCATTGCATATACAGACTTCTACACACCCAGACACCCATATTTATCATCTTCTGCAGGAAGGGAATTGCAATTTACTCAGTGAGAAGTAGCAAAGCACATGCATTTGTGCAGAAACTTTGTGTTCAGTCCCAGACATCTTGAGGTAAAAGAAAGCGAGAGAGGAAAATACTTCAGTGCACCAAGTATCAGAGCATAAAGTTGTTACTTTTTTGGAGTATCGCTGCCAAAATTTCCTAGCTAGCATTGCCGTTGGTCAGCTGGGGAGTTCTGGAAATTCTAGTCCAAAAAGTAACTTTTCTAGGTTCCAAAGCTGTGGAGTAGATGGATGAAACAGTCTGTGTTCCATCTGATTGTGTCACCCTGCACTTAGTGAGTGCACAATTTAAGAAACTTCCTTAGAAACATGGTATCAAAATGAATGTGTTAATTAACTTTCCATTGCTTCTTTTGTAAGGTCACATTTTATTTAGCTGACAGAGATTCTCACTTGACGAACCTTCTTTATATGCTACTGCCGTCTGCCTTTTCAACATCCACTTTTCTCTCATCCTAGGAATATGGAAATCGATCCTACATTGATCCTTCCCTACCACAACCACTTCTGAAGAAACATCTTGTGAATGTGTGTTGACAAAAATGATAATAGTTTTGCCACTTTGCTAAGGAGACTAGTATTTTAAATCAATAAATACATATTTAAAATGCAGGTTTCTTTCTCAGCACGTTTCTAAGCTGCTGCTGGCATTGGTTTCATAGTGGTTTATAAGGTCCTTCTGTCTGGGTACCAACTTGTGAGGGAGGTTTGCTTGCTCTTGACTGGCATCTTCTTTACAAAAGGGAATTCACTGTGCCCACTCTTAGCTTGATGGATGCGAACAAGGTACAAATTGTGTGGTTTATTAAACACAAAAACACCTGAGAGATGTTGCTGCCAGCAAATAAAAGAGCTTTTTCTCCATTTTCTCCTTCTTTTCTCCATGGTTCTTGGCCCCCTATTTGTTGATATTCATTGCATAGTTGAGACTGACCCTTTGCATCCCCATGGGCCATCGCATGCCAGGCACTCCTATCCTCTTCCTCAACCCGCCCAGTCAAAGGCCTTGGTGTAGTCAATGAGACAGAAGTAGACTTGCTTCTGGTATTCCTTTGTTTTCTCCATGATCCAAAGTATTTTGTATGATATCCCGAACCTCTGTCCATAATTCTTCCGGTATTCTGTCTATCAAGTCTGACCCATTAATTCTGTTCCACACGTCCACTGCGTATTCCTTACGGATGTTGTCTAGGTCATACCTGTGTGGCCTAATTGTTTTCCCTATTTTCTTTAATCTAAGCCAGAATCTGGCAATCAGTAGATTATGATCTGAGCTACAGTCTGCTCCAGGTCTTGTCTTTGAATTAACCCATCCCTATACATATTAGTTCACTGATTCCCAAGATGCCTAAATCAATCAGCCATCCGCTTGAAGCATCCCAGTCTTGTCTTCTGTATTTAAGCATATTATAATATTCAGATGACTTTGTTTGTGATAAGTGGAGTAGAAAGCAGACCTAATGCCACATTCACATTCCAAAAATAAACATTTTAAAAATAGAGAAATGAGTATATTTAACCTTTACTAATTCAATGCTGCTGGCTGGATTGCTCAGTGATTTAGTGCAGAGCCACAGGTTGGGAGTTCATTTCCCCACTATGTATCCCAGAAGAATCAGCCTATGTATTCATGGGCAAGCTGCAGAGTCCCAGGGAGAAGGAAACCACTTCTGAGTATTCTCTACCTAGAAAACCCCGGAGAGGGTCGCAATAAATCAGAACTGACTTGATGGCACATAGTTTCTATTTTAATCCAACACTACCTAGCAGCATTTTATTGCCAAGCTTGATTCTGCTGTATACATTTTAACCCCACATGAGCACATGCATATTGTGGACCTTTGGATGCATGCCCCCAAATCAGGACTGAAGTGTGGCAAAGATATAATGCACAGGCACATCCTATGGTTCTCCGGAACTCAATATTTCTATTAAATGGCTGCCAATGTTCCTCTCCTGCTAAACATATTGGAATCCTTTAAGCTGACAGGCAAGCTCTACTTTTGCAAGTGTGAAATGAGGAGCAACAGAGCTAAAAGGGATCACTGCTTCTTGTGTCCTCCACACTGCCTGCTTTGCTTTCTCCTCCTTCCAGACCTTTTCCCCCTCCCCACTGCCTCCTCTCACCATTGGCATCTTAATTGATCCCATTGTTCACAATCCCCCAGAGTCCCGAGTCTCCAGCTGTGCTTAAACAGAAAAAAATCTCTTCTAATTTCCCCCACCATTTAAAAGAAAATTGAATTCTTTATCTGTGGTGGAAGAGGGAAACCTTCAGCCTGTGGAACTGCAAATAGTTAAGTAGTCAAAGGAGGGGGAAGAGAGAAAGATATTCCAAATTGTCTGGAAAGCTAAACACAGATTGATTTCTTTCTGGCTGTGTTCTTTGTTTCTTTTAAATATTCTTATCAATTCATCTCTGTAAATAAAGTGAAGAAGGAAAAAACAGAGGAATTACTAGATAGCAACATGACTGACCGATCTGAAGTTCTCAGCTGTCTTTCAGGACCCAATTCTCTTTGTTTGTGTTTATCTCCTTAATCTAAATATCAATCCCTTAAACTGGAATGGGATGGAATAGGAATCATGACAGCACAAACACTAAAGGCAGATAAAGGGGAAGAGAGGTGCTTTTTGCTGCTTTTATTGAAGCTGTGTGTCCTGATGGAGCTGTCAGGATAAATACACAGTTTCAGAGTCCAAAGGTGGAAAAAAGTAAGGAGGAAAAGTGAAATAGGGAAATCAGCAAACATATGTTTTCACTTGTCCAAAATATATCTTTTAGAAAACCAACATAATCAAGAGTCACTTCTGGAGTATTGTTTTCAAACCTCTTCTTCTCCCCCAATTATTTTTGTGCTGTGCTAGCACTTTGAAGACAACTGTGAGTTTGAGGAAGTTTTGGTTTCAAGGTGAGGTATCCAGCTGAGCTGTCACTCAGGACCAAAGTGTACTAGTCTTGCCATATTAGACCAAGCTCCATCTAGAAACTCAGAAGGTAGCATGTAGGTGACAGCTATCTAATGATCTTCTACCTTGTTTACACATTATTATTTTTAATGCATGGACATTTAATTACTCTTCATAAAGGCTTTGAACCTGTTTAAATTTTTCTTTCTAAATTTTATCTTGAAATATGCATTTTGGAAACTGTTTTGAGCCCACAACTACATTATAAAATGTGGATGTGCATGAGATGTAAGGATAACTAGATTGCAATCCACATTTTAGTCTGAAAGATAAGAACATCTGCCTTCCTCATCGCAGCATGACCGCTGTATCACTGATCCAGTTCCGTGAGTCACTTTCTGGTCCTGAGCCCTTTTAGCACACCAAGTCCTCATCAGCACCAGGCCAGTATTGATGAGGCTGTTGTTCTCCATCAAGATGGATTCAAGTGGGATTTAATCCACTTGGGGACTATCACCCTTTCCTGTGGACTTCACCAAGACCACTAGTCCTCAGGGTTGTCAGATTAGTTAACCACCACTTGACACTTAGCATTGAGTCACTGGTTGTAGGGTCTACTCTATTACCATAGCAGGATAACCTGGCCAGACCTGACCTAGGGAACTGTATTTAAAACTGTGTTTTGTCAGTGAAGCAGCAGTGGAAGCATAACATACTAATGACATACACAGTCTTCTGCATTTAAACATTTATAGCCCCCTGTATATCAGTAAATCTCAGGATGGAACAGATGAATAAAAAGCTTGATATAAAATGAGTTATTTTTTAAAAAATACACACACAGCCCACAACCAAGCAACCAAAATGCAATCCAGTATGAGACCACCAAACATAAATCAGAACCAAACTACTGTATTGTCATTATGATCCCATAAAACCATTCTTATAAAAGTCAGGTCTGGGAAGCATAAATGTAATGTGGTCAGATATAAACCATACCTGCGAGGGTAAACTGGCTGGCCCTTGTACCAGTCAAGAAGTAAATATCCTTTCTCTTAACTGGGCTACTGACAGTGCTGAATGGCTGGCCATGCTATTATTCCTGCAGCCACTTCACCTTTCCATCTGAACAGTCTTGAAAGTTTAAACAAAAAAGGGTATGTGGAAGATGCATTTAATAATTTAAAAAAAAAACCTGCCAACTTTCCACACCAAAGTTCAGCATTTTAACCACTAAGAACAAATTAAAATGTTAAAACAGGTGGACTATTTTTGACTAGGAAAGGACTAGAAACAGACTAGAATCTGGCCATTTAATAGATTTAAGATAAGGTAAGATAAGATAAACTGAGCTAAGTTGAGATAAGATAAGGTATGATACGATAAGATAAGACAAGATAAGATACGATGAGATATGATACGATAAGATAAAATAAGCTAAGCTGAGACAAGACAAGACAAGACAAGACAAGACAGACAGACAGACAGACAGACAGACAGACAGACAGATAGATAATGTTGGCTGTCTGGTCCTGGTCAGTTGTCTTAAAAAGCTGAAATCATTGAATATTCCCAATGCACATTAATGATGGCTTCGGATGGAGTAATTTAGAAAAGAGACAAAAACTGAAGATTTCCAGCACTACCAGGAGCAAATATTTTCTTGACATGAACATTAATTACCATAAGAACATAGGATCCATTTTCCCCCTTGCAGATCTATTTTCTGTTGCAGTGACTACTGTTCTGTCACTAGGAATTGTGCATTTTGATCTACAAAACCACATACTGAAATAAATAAAATGTTTCATTCCCCCCTCCTTTCCCTCCTTTAATTTTGGCATCACATATATCTGGCTCTTAGGGATCACCCCAGCTGGCGAAACAAGGTAGACGACTGGCTGACCACTAACAAAACAAGGTAAACAGATGAAATAATGTAACATTCATTCACAAAGGGACTTGAAACTACAGTACAGTATATCAAAACAGGTATATTGTCAAGATAGTCTGGAAAAGCTGGATGTGGAAAACAAAACTAACTATTCATAATGATCTGATGATTATGTTAAGAACTGTGACAGATGATATTTAGGGACACATAATTTAGGGACAGGGTAGTCAGCTTTCCAAATAAATAATTAATGTCTTCTCACAGGAAGCAGGGCTTTATCTACATTCTAAACTCTTGTGTCTATTTTTTAAATGGTTAATTTATTTAGATAAATTATTTAAAAATTCATCAACATAAGTATGAAATGCAAAGCAATCTATCATTTTGCAAAAAAGCCCTCTGCTTCCATCAGTGCTTACAGAGACAATTGTTTAATAAACCAGACTTTTAGCATGTACAGAGTGTTGTGTCACCAACACACAAAGAAAATGAAGGAGCACTTTCTAAAGCCTGTTAAAAGTTTGGGATCAGCTGGGAGGGCAATCTGGATTTCAATGCTAATTGCATACATTCTGATTTATCATAGAAGATTCAACTCCTGGCATTTGCATTTGCTCCAAAATGCTGGCATAGCTGGAAGTACCGGGGAGGGGGAGATGCTGTAACAATCTCATTGTTTAGTGTCTGACAGCCTGACTAGCTAAACATCTGTTTGAAATATTAATAACTGTCAGATGGGAACAGCTCAGGGGCTCTGTACGGTTTCACACCATCTGCTTGTAGAATAAACACACTTACATACAAATACTTTAAAACATTTTGTCTGAATTCTATATGCAATGTCTTGCCTCTGTTTGCACATGTAGGTTGACAGGGGATAGAGGGAAATACCAACTCAAGACTGGGTGGATTAATAGGTCTGACCATGTCCCTGAGAAAGACATTAATAGAGGGCTAATTCATGTTGCATTGCTAGCTGCATTTGACACTCAACAATTATGCATCCCCCCAATGAACCATCAGCCAACAGTATTTGTGAGCTGAGCAGCCACAACCAATTGCAGCTTGAGGGTACACAACCATCACATGTCCTATGCATTTATACATACTTCCTGCTCTGTTTTCAAACATGACTTATCAGGGGGGAAACTGAAAAGAATTTGCAAGTGTTGTCAGCTGCATAAATGTGAACTGGCCCAGTGAACTAAAAGTATACAAGGAAAAATACCCAACATAATTCATATGCATTTAACCACAAAGAAATAAAGTCACTACCAACTAGTAATAATTATTTCAAAACACAGGTTAATATTAGACTGCCTAATGACTACAGGGCTTCTATTATAACCAAGCTTAAGGAAAAAAGCATTTGTCTACCTTTCTATCCATCTAATCATACATACTTTGAGAATATCTACACATGTTGCTTTTTCACCATTTTGCTCTGAGGAAATCCCATGCAAAGGCAAAATGACATTTTCCCTTGGTCTTCTGCATCTGATCTATCTGCCTGTCTCCAACCATTTCTGAATCCTAACTGGGTCCCCTATTCTTGCTTTTTCTTGTTCCTCCATCTCCATTAGACCCCATGTCTTTCACTTAAAAACTGTTACTTGTTTTAAAATGATATACTGTGTTTCACCTCTAGCAGCTGATAAGGATTCTAGCTTTCTTCCAACACCCAAAGTCAATTTACAACTACTGTTATGGCATCCTGTCATTGTCATAACTCTGATCACTGAATGTTGGCTTTCTTTTTATGCTGGACTACCAGTGAACATATTTAGGCTGAGGCAACAAGAGAGAAGTATTGCACATCTAACTTAAGCTTCCTTTCCCAGTGCTTCCAAACTTGATCCAAAGTTGAAATGGCCTTCCTTGACTAACAGTACATTTAGTCTGCTAACTAGTTGCTGAATAATTACATTTTATTAATCACACTTTAAAAGATACACATCCAGAGATATATCCTTTTCTTTAGAATGCTTGTTCTTACTGTTGGTAAATTGCTCTTTTTGTTTAAACATTATGGCCTACATTCATTGCGAGAGGAGCAGATTCACTGAATCAAGGGGATTTTCATAAATGCTGATTTATCATTTATTTCTGACTTAGTAAATCTACTCTGGTTGGGACTAGCAGTTGAATTTAGGTCAGTCTACTAGGGCGATCTGTATTTTCTAACACACTTCTGATCTGCTTTATTATTCTGTAGAGTAGTGGTTCCCAAAATTGGGTCCCAGATATTTTTGGACTAAAATATCTGGGTGCTGTAGTCCAAGAACATCTGGGAACCCACCCACGGTTGGGAACCATTGCTCTAGACTAGAGAATGAAAGTAGGAATTTCAAATGAGAAGGTATACTGAAACAATGTTTTCAATACAAACAAGGATACATATGTCTTGCTTACCAGGACTTTCAGAACTGTAGTTCCCACAGTTACGTTCTCAAACAGGCTGATATTGTACAGGACTTGGCTGAAAATCGGGCGGTTGTCATTCTCGTTGATAAGATTAATCTTCACCCGTGCAAAGCCAACATGATCTGGTATGCTCTCATTTGCAAACAGCTGAAAGGGTGGAAAACCACAAATGATGAGTAGCAAACTCCATTCATATATGTGTACACAGGCAGGCAGGCAGATCCATCTATCCATCTAAATGAGAAGCTTTAAATGCCCCATGAATTCTTTTGATGAACTGCTATGATAGCAGAAACATCATTGAGCATATCTGTGGTGATCCAGTCCTGGTCAGACTCTAAGGATGGCCTGGATCAGGGAGCACTCCCTATGTCCATTCCAGTTCTGTCTGCACCCGAACTTGAGGATGTCTGGAGCCAGGGATCTCAGCCTGCACCTGGCCCAAGTCTGTTTCCTCTTGCAGCTGATCTGTCAGATCAGGCAGAGTGATCAGCCCTCAGTCAAGGAAAGGTCCAGAAAGAAGATACACCTAATATGCAGGCAAGCTAGAGAAAGTACCAAAGAAGGCTCCCAGCTGATACTGGTTAGCTGGGAGACTTATAAGCAAGCTTGTTGCAGCCTTCCAGCATCAGTACAACTCTTTAGTGCAAAGACCAACACCCTGCTCGACTCCAGAATGGCTGCCTGTCATGCCCCTCGCTTCTCCCAACCCTGATGATGCCCCTGGACACCCTTTGGATTAGACGCTTGCTTCGACTATCTGTAACCAGACCATGGCTCACCTTTTGGACTTTGATATCTGGACTCTCCTCGAATAGACCCTCTGTGTAGTGCCACTGTGTGATGACCATGCCCACTCAGGTAGGTCAGCACAATGCCTGATGAATGCTGGCCCAAGACATTTTTTCTGGATGATGTAGAGGAGCAAAAGCCACTTATCTAAGTCTTTTGAGTCACAGTCCCTTAGATTATTGTGGCCCCCAAAGCAGACTAACAATTAACTGACCTGCCTGTACCCAATAGTGGTAAGGCCCATTCTGAGTCTCCCTGTCTTTGAAGAATGAGAGCAGCACTTTGAATCAGAAAATGGCCCACTTTAATCTAAAATACAACTCTAAATTATTTTAGTAATTGCCAGCTGCTGAATATGGAGATATGGAATCTAAAGCCAGAGATGGGACTGGTCAATAGAAAACTATTAGACCAACTGGAAAAATGCATTCTGTGTTTGGAAACTGCACTGGGTGAATGACTATCTTCTAGATGGAGGAGGGCAAGTGTGGGAAATTGCTGCTGAATCTGAGCTGTTTGATAGTTCCTATTGAAGGAAGGAGGGTGTGCATGCACATGCACACACAGACCCTGTTTCTCTTTCTTTCAACCCTGTGGAAAAGCACTAACCATGGGCAGGGTGAGTCTGCCTGTTTGTTTGACAGTCCTGGAGAGGGGAGGCACCAGCAATGTAAAACATCCAACATTATTTTTGGGGAGTACCAGTGCTTTGCATAGAGATGGAAAGCACTGATTCTGCACAAACGCACTTCCTCTGTTTTGGGCAGCAGGTCCCTCTCCAGACCAGGGCATGAAAGCAAAATACATAAATGTGCCCAAAGGGTAAGGAGAAGTGGCCATACAGCACTGCAGAAGTCAACATTTGCCATTACATGGTCAAATACAACGGGGATTTGCTCTGCTTATGAAACTGTAAAATCTGATGTAATTTTTTCCTGATTGTATGATGCGAAGGCTTAATTGAATTGATCCAGATCCTATTTGCTCTCCAAATTTTCTCTGATGCTTTTGTGTGCATGTGCAGGTGCTGGAATGTTTTGAACAGCCTTTTCTTTGTGTGGTCATCTTTGTGTTAAGCTGGGGGACCATGTTTGTAGGTGGGGTTTCAGAGGTGTAGGAAGTTGGGGCATGATGTTCTGCGGGGAGACATGCAATAACAAACCACCATGATTTTAAAGTGTGCTCGAGGAAGGCAAGATTTTATTTATGCTTCTTCGCTGGTGTATAAAGGTCCCACTGTCAAGACAAATAGTGACAGAGGCGGTTAGCATGATGTTTACAGAGCTGCGTTGGCTTTCCACAAATTTACAGCTCAGCCAGACACTGGGACGAAGCTCAGGCAGGCAGCTGGAAAAAGCTCCCCTGCCTGATAGGTGCATTTAAATCGAAGTTTTATAGAACATAAAACTTTTATAGCTTCAAAACATAAAATGGGAGGGGTGTTTTGTTTAAGCTACTGCAGCTGGAGCCTTAAATTTTGGAAGATAAGGCTCACAGCAGACCTCTTTTCATTTTCTTCTTTCTTTCCTGGCTAAATTTTAATACTGTGAAAAACAGACAATATGGTTTGAAGTAGCAAGTGCTGTGAAAGCCCCTCCATGCGTGTCGGTTTTCATCCTGGGCTCCTCGTAGAGCTGTTTCAACCAGATTTCGTCCCTGCACTCTTTCTTGCCAACCCACAGTTCTGCTGTCAGGTAACACGGAAGTCACACAGTAAATACTAAAAACTCTGCAACACCAGGTTTCTGTTTGTCTGTGTCAGTCATTTTTTCTGGAGGCAATAGGATAGCACAGGTTTGTCAGTTGTCAGGGCTGCAGTGCTTTGTGATTCATGATTCCTTTTCCTAATACTCCCCTCACTCAGGGGGCTGTAAAATCCCTGAAGCTGCCCTATATTCCTGTCATGTCAAACACAGGCAAACTAAGATTCCGCAAGTCCTTCCCAGTGCTCATTCCAGAGGAAATAATTCCCACTAAATTGAATGATTTTGAACTTTTTAAAAAAGAAATGCAGCCAAATCCAGAAGACCATATTCCATAACAAGTCCCTTTCCTTGCTTCTCCACCCATACCATGGCCCTGGACACTTGCCTCTCAACCTCAGGATTGCTCTCCTGGATATAAAGAGAACACTCCTGCAGCTCACTCCTGTTTTGAAAATAATAACAGAGAAGTCCCTGTACACAAGCCAAATGCACATGGTTTAAAAAAAAAGTGACTAAACACATGATTAGATTTGAGAGTGCCTTTTTTATGGGAGCCTTACTAGAACTGTTCTGTAAAGGAAGATGTGAAGACCTAAAAGTGAAAATGTTTTGCAAACTTTCTCTAGTGCTAGTCCCACAGGATTGATTCGGAAAAGACTTTTGACCACTGCATCCTGCTCTGCCTATAGAACAAGGATAGGCAAATTGTGCTGGCTGTATAGCATAGCGATTTGGAGGACCTGGGTTGGGAGTCTGATACCCCAGTGTGGCTCCTGGAAGAAGATCCAGCCTCTGTAGCCTTGGATAAGCTGCATAATTCCACAGTACTACCAGAATAAGGGACTTCAAAGAATCATAGAAGACAAGGGCTGGAAGGCTCATCAAACCTAGTCCCCTGCCAAAAGAGAAAATCACTACCTAAATCATCTATTACAGGTGGTTATACAATCTCTGTTTAAACACTTCCAATTCTGGGGAATCCACTGCCCTGTAAGCCATTCCATCCACAAACAACTCTCATGGTTAGGAAGTTTTTCCTCATGTCAAATAGAAATTTCCTGTCTTGTAATTTATATCCTTTATTCTAGATCCCTACCTGGCAAAAAAAACCCAAAACAAAACAAAACCCTGCAAAAAACACAAGCTCCCTTCATGGTCCATATGAAAGCCTCTCAAATATTTGAAGGTTGCTACCAGACTAAATATGCTTAGTTCCCTCCTCTATTTATCACAGAATCTGATTTCCAGCTCCTTTAGCATCCTGGTGCCCTCTTCAGTACATTTCCGGCTTCTCATTATTCTGTTTGAATCATGGTGCCCAGAACTAGACACAGTACCCCAGGAAACATTGGACAAATGCAGAATAGTTTGATACTGTTAAAGGTATCACACTGTTAAAACTATCATACTGCAGGACGGAATGAGCTCCCGTCTTTGTCCCAGCTCCTGCCAACCTAGCAGTTGGAAAGCAAGACATTGCAAGTACTGTACAGTCAAACCTTGCATAAAGAGCCCCTCGCTTAAAGAGCGCCTCACTTAAAGAGTAACTTGCTTAAAGAGCATAATTTTCCCTGAATGTTTGTTTCGCTTAACAAATAAAACCAACCAAAAACTCGCAATCCCACCCCACCCTCCACCAGGTCACAATTAGTCACTTATAATAATGTTTTGCTTATAGAGCAAACTCGCTTAAAGAGCAATCCCATGGAATGCATTATGCTCTTTAATCAAGGTACAACTGTAGATAAATAGGGACCACTTTGGTGGGGAGGTAAACAGCGTTCCATGCACTCCAGTGTCTAGTCATGCCTGCCACATGACCATGGAAACATCTGCAGAAGCAGACAGCACTGGCTCTTTGGCTCTAAAACAGAGATGAACACTGAACCCTAGAGTCAGATACAACTGGCTTTCGAGCAAGGGAGACCTTTACCTTTACTCCTGTTGATGCAGTTGAATATAACATTATCCCTTTTTGCTGCAGCTTCACACTGCTGACTCATGTTTAGCGTGCTGTCTATTCGAATCCTTTTCACATGTATTACATTCAAGTCATCTCCTGTGCTATATTTGTGTATGTGATTTTTCCCGCTTAATGTAGAACTTTATATTTTCCTGTCAAAACTGTTTGGCACCAGTTCTCCATTCTGTCCATTTATTTTTGAATCCTGATTCTATTTTCTGAAGTACTAACCACTCCTTCTAGTTTAGTGTCATCAGCAAGTTTAATAAATCATCTCCTTCAGGTCCTAATCCAAGTTGTTTATGAAAAAGCTAAACAACAAAGGCCTAGAATTGAATCCTGCAGTATGCCACTAGTTACCGCACTTCTTTCCTGAATGATGAAAAACAATGGCAAGTGTTATTTGGGTACAGCCTCTCAACCAGCTACAAATCCACTTAAAGGCAGCAACATCTAGCCTACATTTTACCACTTTTGGCTGCCAGAATATCATGAAGGAATCTTGCTAAAATAAAAATATACTGCATCTACAGTGTTCCTTTCACCAACCAAGCTTTGTGACTTTGTTAAAAAAGATATAAGTTTAGTCTCGTGTGACCTATTTCTGAAAAACCTATGCTATCTCTTAGAATTCAGTGTTCTTTTCTACATACTCACAGACTGCCTATTTAAATTATCTGTTCAAGGACCTTTCCTGCAGTTGATGTCAAATTGGCATCAAATTCCATTAGCTGCCTGAATCTTCTTTCTTACTCTTTCAGATATGAGTGACATTTGTTCTCCTTCAAAGACTTCACCTGTTCTCCAACAGGTCTAAAATATTATAGACAAAGGCTCTGCTATTACACCTGTAAATTTATTTAGTTCTCTTGGATGTAGCTCATTTGGCTTTGAAATTAAGTGTTTCCTCACCATCTCTATATCTATTGTGGGCAGCACCCCCTTCACTTCCACTTTTCCCCCCATTTGCCCCAGGTTGGGGCACTACCTTCTTTCTGAGAGAAGACAGAAGCAAACTTTTGCACATCAGAATCACTCATTTTCCAAATCATGTCAATATAATAGCTAAGAATATGAGCTATCTAAATACAATTGTGTTTGCCTCCAGTTATCCATCTGCAATAAGAGATAAGACCACTGGTTATACTTCACAGGGATTTGATAAGAATTTCTGAACATGAAAGTGTCTCAACTTCTGAAACATGTTACATAAACTATAATGATGGCGATTCTGATTTGCAGGTGAAAAGTTTACGATGTAGCCATTGAAAGCATAGGCCATCGAGGAAGGCATCTAAATCTGAACTTTTCCCCAAAACTGTAATTAGTAAACAAATCTTGCTCCACTCCCACACATTATAATTGACCACAAAGTAGACAGATTAGGCCCAACTATCTTAAGTCCCTGTTCCTTCCCATCTTTCCCTTTTACTCATCTATCATTTCCAAAATTCTTACAGAAAATTCGTAGCGAGGGATAGTCTCAAAATCCAGTGGCACTGCAACTCTAATCCGGATGTCTGCCTTTCCTTGAATTGAAGTTGGGGAGATGATAAAATGATTGGAGTTGTTTCCCACCAGGTACACTTCAAAAACACTGTTGAGGCCCTGTAGAAGCAATGAAGACAGAAACATTAAAGCAACACAAGCCCGCATTGCTGACATTAAAGTCATATAATGAAATTTCATGGGTGTAGAAATGCTTGTTTGTCATCTAGTGAAGCCAGAACAACAAAGATTGTGGCATCTTAAAGGCAAATCAGGCAACCTTTTCCAGTTGAGAAAGCCTACACTTATGAGAACAAAGAATTTAGCAAGTGGTCTTCATACTGCCTGAGAAATAACACAGCTGTAGTCGTGGATAGGTTGAAACGTTTGAGGAGAATGGAATTCAGTTGAGGTAATGATGTGTTCCAAAATAGAAGAACTGTGTATTTTATTTTATTTTAATCCACCAGGTCTTTTCAAGTCCTTTTCAGGAAAAAACGCAGCCTGAATTCATATTGGGGGGTGGGGTGGAATCTTATCTGAATCTGTCTGGCCATTAAAATAAACCAATGAGTCTTTTGTATTTCCAGCTGCCTCTAACATATAGCTGTGGAATCATGTGAAGAAGAAATTTTGTTCTGGAATTCTCTGCCTTAAAGGTCTTACATCTGCTTCTATGACAGTGGTCCTCAGCTGATGAACTCAGTTTTCTAACAAGATTTGAATTCCATACTGATTAGTCATATTTTTCTTCTTCATTGGCCCTTGTTCAAAAATTTCATGTACTTCAGTGCATTTTTATTATTTTATTATTGCCTATTGTTTGTATGTTGTGGCTTCTGATTGCTGTGTCAGCTATCTTGACCATTTCCATCCGGGTAGTAGAATGGCAAAATACATTGCATTCTAGTCAAAATAACAGCAGAAATGTCCTTGTTCAAGACAGTTAGGTAATTTTAGTGAATTGGATTGCCAAGAAAAAGTTATACAGTAAATCCTCGCATAAAGAGTGCCTCGCTTAGAGACTAACTCACTTAAAGAGCAGAATTTTCTCTGAATGGTCGCCTTGCTTAACAACTAAAGCCAACCAAAAAATTCGATTAACAACTAAATTGGGGTTTGCAATCCCCCCCAGTAGTCACAATTGGTCACTTATAATGGTGTTTCGCTTAAAGAGCAATCCTGTGGAACACATTATGCTCTTTAAGCGAGGTACCACTGTATAAGAATATTCTCTCTCACACATGCACACACAAATATTGCACACAAGAATCACAATTTTTTTTCAATCTTCTGACACGTAATCTTGCTACTTTGTCCAAATTCATCACTCCTGTTTGACTCCTCCTATGAGCGCAAGTAGGTAAATGAAAGTGTTCTGTTGAGCCTCTCTAGGAAACCACACTCTTGTTTACTTTAACCCAATTTCCTTGCTTGTTTGTGTGCAGGGTTGCTTTTCTTGTTTGGCTGTTTTTAAAAATTGTTATTTGGTACCTTGGTGGCTGTTCTGGTCAGTTGGTTGCATCTTGGGGCATTTCTGTCTTCTTGTTTTGATTGTTTTGGTGCCAGGGCATCTTCTTTGCCTCCCTTGTGCTGTTCAGGGCCAGAGTATCTTTATTGTGCTGGGTATGTGACATTGAAAATTGTTGTTTCAAATATGATGAAATAAACTAGTGCTTGCATAGATTTTTTTTCTTTCTCATGTGTTGTTCCTGATGGAGGAATAGATTGATTCTCGGTTCCCCTGCCTTTACTTCTTTGAAGGGTTATTTAGTGCTTTTGAATAGGGACAGAAAGCACAAATGGGGAAGTCATAAAATGAATTGACCCAAAGAGGAGGTCCATTTCAGGTAAAACTAAAGGGTTGGTGCACAAAAAACAAACACCATGAAAACAAACGAAGCAAGCTCCAAAAGAACAAAATGTTAAAATTTTCACCACACACATCCCTAATTCAAACTTCACACTAATGTTGGTTACTAAACTACCGGTAGTTTATTTACAAGACTGTATATAAGGCAATTGATTCCAAATTGTGCCCTCATAAGTTGCTGGTCTTCAGCCTTTTTAATCCAAGTCAACTGTATGACCAACAGTCAAGAAATGTGGCCATTGCGGCCTAATATCTGAACAGTACCAATTTGCCTATTCCTGGCTTATGCTATTGCAACAAGGTGTCCAGAAAGTCATACAATCCAGCCTTCATTTTAAACAAACTAAACACTATTTGTGCATTTTGGGGATATAAATACTAACAACTGAATATTAAATCTTTTTGAAATATTGGCCAGTATCCTGTTGTGTTGTATGAGTCCACAAGTATTCCCCTAGTCCTGGCAGTTTTCCAGTGAAAAA
Organism: Furcifer pardalis; assembly: GCA_030440675.1. Taxonomy (NCBI): domain Eukaryota; kingdom Metazoa; phylum Chordata; class Lepidosauria; order Squamata; family Chamaeleonidae; genus Furcifer; species Furcifer pardalis. Next base: position 204,744,888 of record CP126890.1, read on the forward strand.
TGAGGGAGGCTTGTCAAGAGGCTCCTCTGAGGTCAAAGGTTCTGATAAGAGAATGATATCAAGGGGAACTTTAGTGGCTGCATCTCCTAGGTCTGAGATGATTATCCTGCAGGTACTGTATATTATAAGTACAGCACACATTTCTTCCTGAAGGAAGTTGAAGGGGTCAATAGTCCTGGGTCACTGCAGATATCATTTTAAATACGGTATGCCTGCAAACATAATTTGTCTGCACCAAACACAGTGGCGTAGCGTGGGTTTCAGCTGCCCAGAGTGTAGGCCAAATTTGCTGCCCCCTGGGCAGGGCCCAGGACGCTGGCGGTGGTGGAGGGTCTTGGTGCTCATCCCCACAGCGGCCTCTTCACCCCGGCCGCTAGGAAGTCCAGGGGCAGCAGCAAAGTCTTCTTTATTGTGAAATTTTGCCACCCCAAAAAAGTGCCACCCGGGGCGCCGCCTCCAGGCCACTGACCAAACAGCAGTTAGGACCCTGTTGGCACAAAGTATTAGTATTACTCTTGAGGAAAGAGAAAGAAGTATACCTGTAGCTATGGAGCTCGATTGAAGAAAGGGGAGCTGAGCAAAAGCAGTTTCGTTCCAAAGTATGGACACTTTGCAGCCTCCAATACCAAACACTATGCTCTTTTCCAGAGCCTAGCCCAGTAGAGCCAATTACAATGAAGTTGAAAAAACTGCTGGAGCTGAATTTCCAATTTTCCCCCAAGTGGAGTCAGTCTTGTTGGAAGGAGGGACCAATTAAATGCACGAAGGGACACTAATAGCAAAAGCTGGCTGAGCGTGACAGCTGAGAAGCAGGTGACATGGCTAGAGAATCCCCTTTTCCATTTTTCCTCCCTTCTCCTCCTCCCAACCAAATCCAACAATAAATATCCTAGAATACACTGGAAGAGAGCTAAAATAATATTGATATTCATACAGTACCAGAAGCAAGGATTATATCTCATGAACAGATTAAGATGACTAGGTCCTTATTCCAAGGATCTGGCAATTTAAGAAGGGCAAAACCAAAAAGTATTGCACCGAATATCTCAAGAAGTGAATTACTATAGAAAGGGAAATAATGATGAACCACACTGCTCTTCAATAAACACATGAGACAATGAGATGACTACATTGAAGAGGAAACTAGAAAGGCAAAGAAGCAGCCCTGGACTTAGAGTAAATTTAGCATGAAAGAGCTCAGACATTCTTCCCCAATCTTCTCCCCAAAATATTCTATTCTAATCTATTCTATTAGACTTGTCCTTTGATTTTTCGACAGTAATTTATCTCCTAGCTATGAGTTGGCGAGAATTGCTAAGATTTATTCTTTTGAAGAAAATCAGTGCATTTTGTGGCAGTGGTTTTTATAAGTGCACATTGTTAAATGTATCATACTGGAAAACAGTACACAAGCTGTTGCAGTGTGCAAGAGAGAACTAAATGCATTTTTATAAACATCAAGATTTGGAGCCATCTTATAGAAAAAAATTGCAACATGAACATTTTTAAAAGCAACCTAATTTTACTTACAGTTGTCAAGAATTTTGTGCAAATTATATCTATAATTTTGAAGGATTTTGGAAAGCAAACGGGGAAGAAACATTTTGATCATCTTAATCTCTTACCAGAGACTAGCTCTCTCAAGAGAGTTGACGACTGCTTCTAATGGAATTTCATTGTATAAGTGAAACCAGATTCAAGTAAAAATATTGGGAGCAAGTCGACTTTTTCACATTCCTACTCTTATGTTAATTTATGTGCACATTCTTTTCAGGAAACAATACAATTACAGTAATTAAAACATTTAAATAACTACCATAACACAATAGTAAAAACAATTTAATTTAATTTATCTTTCGAATTTATATGCCGCCCAATCAGGAAACCTGACTCAGGGTTGCTCAAACAACATATACAGTAAATACAATATAAACAATAAGTTTTGCGATATACAATAACCAATATACATGGTAAATACAAGGTCAATAACACAAAGTCATACAGTATACAAAATTCAATCAACAACACAGCATATAATAATATACAGGAAAATATAATACTGTACTATAATGGCCTCTCCACCATCATTGTGGACAAGTTCCAAGGGCGGCGGCAGCGGAAAGGGTGGGGCCCAAGAGTGCCAGCAGCTGGAGAGGTCCAGGTGCCGATGGCTAGTGGGCCTTCCCGCCTCAGCCACGGCCAAGGTCTGCAAGCAGCGGCAGTGGCAATGGAGTGTCCTGCCACCTGCCGTGTTGGCAGTCTTTTAAAGCCCAGAGGAGGGCAGGGGCCAAGAGCGCTGGCAGTTGGAGAGGTCTGGGTCCATGACTATTGGGCCTCTCCGTCCCAGGCACATCCAGGGTCTGGAGGCAGCAGCGATGGCGAGTCCCGCCACCTGCCGCCATAGCAGTTTTTTAAAGCCTGGAGGGGGAGGGGCCAATACATATCTATTACAATCAGTTTGAATACATCAATGATAATGGAACAGGCAATTTAATCTTTAATACCTACTTAAAAGCAAGAAGAGAGACATGCATATACCCTGGGGAAGAAATATATATTGGCCCATGAGACACATTTCATATGTTTAAGTATATTTAGATTCCTATAACACAGTCTTCGTTGGAGAATGGCCTGATCTATATGCCCTTCTCCTAAAAAAAAAAAAAACCTCTTGCTTTCACATGATACAGTGTGATGCATTGTGGTATTCTTTTAATCATTCCATATGGATTGCTAACACTCCCAAATAATAATTCTGCAATCTCTTTTACTCATGCTCTCATCTGATACGTTTCCTGGCAATTTTGGCATATAAAAAGAAGTTCAGTTGTCTCGCTTCACCTTGCCTTGTCTTTGAACTGATACTGAAGCAGTGGGAATGCATTTGGTTTGGGGATGAGTTCGTTATGGTGATATTGCAAAGAAAAAACAGATACTATCAGATTCAGAATGGGGAAAAAAGCCCCTATGATTTCTTGGAGTAAACCTGAATATTTTAGAGAACATCTGGACCTAACCATCTTAAATGGTTAATTAAAGTAAGTAAAATATTGATTAGTTACTGGGAAGTAATGTATATTAAAGAAAGCACATCGTTTTCCAAGCAAGTGATATGAGAGATCAGAGAATAGAGTGTTAGAAAAAAAGAAAAGAAAGACTTTTCAGATACAGTAGTTCTCAAAGCCCACAAAGTTGCCAAGTTGGTGAGGGAATTTTGGGAACTGTGATGCAAAGAAGTAAAATTTCCAGGTCCTATCAGTTTGCATTATCAGGGCCTGCTGTCATTTTATTTATGTTTTTTCTCCTACAACAAACAGGGGGAAAACCCTTTCATCTCTGCAGTTATGGTAAATAGTATTCCTATAGTGTACTGAAAAAAAATCAGGCCTCATTATGATACTGAGTTCTAACAACTCAGAGAGCAAACAAAACAAAAAAAGACAAAAACGCTATGGCACCTTAAAGACTAACTCCTGTATTTTAATGATAGCATTTGTGGATTAAGTCCACTTCGTCAGACACTCTAACAGGCGCTTTGATTGTGAGAACCTCCAGCCCTCACCCCTCAGCTAAAAGTGAGAGTTCACTGGTGCCGCTTTGACTGGTCCATGGGGCCAATTTAAATCGACAAGTAACACATGGCTATTGCTAACAACAACATATGGCAACTCTGAACATATGGCTAAGGTTTTAATTCTTCCTGTTTTTCCTACAGCAGATTGGTAACATCCCACAGTTGGCTATTTAGATTCAAAGTTCTTATACAAGGCCCCTGCTTTATACAAACCAATTGTAAAAAAGGCAAATAAAATTACAAGATCAAGTTTATAATTTTAAGAAGCATCTAAAGGCCACTTCTACATCTGGTGGGCTTCATGGTCTTTCACCGCAATCTCAAATTACCTATGCAGACCTTCATAAAACTAACATTTCAGCCTTCTCTGTTTCTTTCCCTTTAGTTGGTCAGATTTTCAGTATTTTAGGACATACCCATGGCAGATTAGCTGACCTAATATTTTCTGCAGAATACTACTTTGTTATGAGTGGCTCAAGGACTGAGTAGGCTGTTGAGGCACCTCATCCCACCATTCTGAGGTGTGCCACACCCTGCTGAGGCCATAGAATAGGGATTCTCAACCAGTGGCCCGCAGGCCAGATAAGGCCCACAGAACCATTTCATGTGGCCCCCACTGCCTCCACCACACCAGGAAGTGCTATGTGGTGGAGGAAGGGCCCCCAAAACTGCCTGAGGGAGCATGACCCAGCCCCCAACTTAAAAAGGTTGAGAACTCCTACCATAGACTATACCTGTGCTATAGACGTCTTTCTATGCCAGGAATAATGTGTTAACATCTAAGCTTCACTTCAAGTGTGCCTGAGTTTATGGATTACAATCCTGGTTTATGAATATACTGACACAAAATGCACTTGGTAACTACTCATCCAGACATAGGAGCTATAAACTCCAAAACACAGCCTTCCAAATTGGCAGGAACTATTCACAACAGAGATTTTTGGGGACAGAGTTGTAGCTGAGAGCCAAACAGTTACATTGCAGATACTCCTTCACTAGAGTTGAAATCAAAGTATGGGTTGCAAAAATGTGGTTCACACAAACTTTTGTACCTCAGAAATCAGATTTCCAAACAAAACGTGCTTTTGTCGACTTGAAGACCAATTACAAAATAAAGCAAGACCAATTTCAAGCTATGAGAGGGAAATAAATATCTGGCTTTGGCTCTCACATACTCAAGGAATTCTCTTCTCTAGTCATGGCCATATGTAATGTATAATTTGTCTCTAAACCAGACTGGCACTAAAGGAGTCGGATAACCAATCCTGAAAAGGCAATCTGGGGAAGTCAGAAGCAAGCACTGAGCTAGAAGACGGGTATGTTGATGAGCAAGTAGATACAGGCAATCTGATTGCAATTTAGTATTTACTTAAGAATAAAATATTAAGAGAGAGAAATAAGACTGTAGTCTCAGGCTTCCCGGGTCTAGTCAAACCACATTTGTCCATTATGTCATCCATTAAGCAGTGAGTAACTAATTACTGTATCCATACTTCCTTCTGGCTAGAACTAATGAGTTGTTTATGAGTTCTACCAGTTCTTCCATTTCTAGCCCAGATGTAAAACTGACCAAATGAAGGCACCCTTTGGTGAGTTCATTCCGCAGTTCCTTTTGCCTGACCTAGTGTGAGAAAGGTTAGCTGGAAACACAAGGTTGCTGTTACCAGAGTACGCCTGATTGTGGTTCAGGAATAACATACTTTTCAAGGAGCCTCTTTCTGTGTATGTGGTAGAATTCATATAAAGCAGAGGCTAGCCCAAAAGACCACTCTTCTGGCAAATTTCCATAGTGGCAGAGTACTCTATACATTATTAAGACCTTATCAATTACCCAGGGTTTTGATTTGGCTTGCTTTGTCTTTTTCTGTGCCTGTCATACCCATATGCAATGTTTGTGCAAGGGCAAGTCTTGAAATTTACAGATATGAATATAAGCTTTGGTTTATATTCACTATAATTGGCTTATATTCACTAATCACTATCACTTATATTCACATATTTTACTATCATAAACTTTACTCCAAAACCTGGGTCTGAAAAACACAGAAAGGTCTTCTCCAATCTTCACCAAATTCAACCAAAAGAGATCTCTGGAGACATGTTCCACTATTGCTGTGAAAGTAGATGCCTTTCATCACAAGAATCTGCTGTGGATTTTCTTGGGCCCCCAAGACAAGTGATTTTGTTGGGGGAAGAATAATAATGTTGAACATCAAAAGAATCCCCCAGCATGTATAGGAAAGAGCTGTGATGTTTAATTCCTTTCCAGCTGAGATAACAGATCAGCCTGTTGATATTTGCCATCTCTAATTACCAACTACTTCAAGTGCCTCAGCTTCCCCATATGAAACCTGGAGAACTGGAATTCATCTGCCTGTTGGGTGAAGTGGTATTCCCCCCCCCCTTATTTATTTCATCATTTTCTGTTGCTGATTCTGCCCCATGCTGCTTTCTTTGCTCCTAGTTTACTGAAGCCTTTGAACCCCCTGCAGATGGCTGAGAGCAAATCTAAATATTCAAATTGTTATCAGCTGCCCACCAGAAAAAGCCTGGCTTAAGCTGGATCACAACTATCTCCCCTGAAACACACTTGCCTACAGGAAAAGGTAGGGAGATTCTGGAAGATTTTCTATATTGTTTTAAAAGGAAATCAATCTTTCACATCCTGCTTCTACCTGGGATATTATCTCAGGCAGGTGGAAGGACAATCATGAGAAAACAGAAAGTCTGACTCAAGATAAAATATGCACAAATACTAAAAAAGAGAAATTCACAAAACATTTCACACACACCCCTCTTTTTTTTTTGCTGGTACTTCAACATCCTCTCATTCTGGCTTTGTTTCATTTGGATACTGATACATTCTGCAATATTTTTTTCAAAAATTAATTCAAATATTACTGTTGCACATCACATATATATTTCATATTTTGTTCTTTACTCTAAAGAAGAAACAATGGAATAAAGTTATGGAGAGCTCTATAATTATTATAAATCATTTGCATAGGTGGCTGATTTGTACAAGAGGTTAAAAAGTTAAACTACTGTATTGCCTTTTAAGGACCCTGATTCATGATACTGATCTCTGTCCTTGATATTTACTGATAATAGTGCTTATGCTATTTCTACTTTGAGCGTGAAAATTGCAGACATTCAAAATGTCCATACTACAGAACTTGTTCTTATTTATTTCTTCTGAAAACATATGTGCCAATGACATGTTATCTATCAATTATATATTATCCCAACTTCATTCACATCTCTGGGTTATAGATTAAGGCTAGAAAGCTCCAGTTTACATTCTTTCCCGCCTGTTCTATTCTAATCAGATTACAGTGCTACTGTTCTGCAGAACTGCATTTTCCCACTGTGAAAAGCACAATGGTTCAGTGCGTTTTCTTATGAAGAAAATGAAATGAAGATCAGTAGCCCAGTTCTCAAGAGCAACCATAAAATGATAAATCAGACCTCACAGGTCAGTACTTCAGAATTTATATACAAGTAATACCTCATATAACATTAGTATCGAATAACACTAAAATCACATAACATTAAGGAATCTGGGGGGAAGAATTGCATCAGATAACATTAAGATCCTATGGGATGCTTCAGATAACAACCGCTAAAGCCTGTGTGGTTACAATGTATCTCTATGGATCCCATAGGATTTTAACATGCATCAGATAACACTAAAAATCATATAACACCAAGACTTGTGGAACCAGGTTTTAGTGTTATATGAGGTTTTACTTGTATATATTTCCTTAGAAATGAAACTGATTCATCTTTGCTTGTTTTTGTCTGGGTTTTTTTCCCTAGGTACACAACTGTCAAATATATGAGCTTAATGTCTTTTGCACTTAGTCCTGAGTAGGAAAAGGGTTGTTCTGTAGAAGAATTATAACCAATCTGCATACTTGCAAATTCACCTCCCTTTTCTAAGTGAACGCTGCATAGGAGAAATGCCATTCTGTGCCAGAATTACGGTACAAGGCCCCCCTTTCCCCCTTAAAATACACTGGAAAAATGGAGTGTGTCATGTACTGTATATAGTGGCCTATAGAGGGCTATTTTGGTAATAATGGGGTACATCTTATACTCCAATGCATCTTATACTCCGATGTGTCTTATATTCCGGCAAATATGGTATAATAAATTGGTATTTCTTTCAGGAGAAAAGACACGAACATAAAATATCCTAGAAATCATATGTGGTTTGTTGAGGAGAGGAACATATGTGGAGAAGTTTCACTGCAAAGAGAAACAAGTGCATTTTCTTTTTGTTGTTCAGTCGTGCAGTTGAGTCCAATCTTTTGCGGCCCCCTGGAGCACTGCACGCCAGACTCCTCTGTCATCTGCCATCTCCCGCAGCACAACCAGATCTATGCCCACTGCTTCAACAATGCCATCCAGCCACCTCATCCTCTGCTGTCCCCTTCTTGTTTTACCTTCGATCTTTCCTAGCACCAAGGCCTTCTCCTTTGAGTCCTCTCTTCTCATTTGGTGGCCAAAGTACTTGAGCTTCAGCTTCAGCATTTGTCCCTTCCAATGAGCAGTCAGGGTTAATTTCTTTCAGGATTGACTGATTTGATCTTCTCGCAGTCCAGGGGACTTTCAAAAGTCTCCTCCAGAACCACAGTTCAAAGGCATCTATTCCTCTCCAAATGTGAAAGACTGTGAGATTCACACCAGTGTTCCCAAAACAGTTTTATCTGTGGTGGGGTGAGTGCTAATTTTCCAACAACAAAAATGAGAGAGTGGTTTCCCAGAAACAGTTTTGATTAATGACACAATATCAAGAAGAACTGGATTAAAACATTCTGATGCTGCTTATATACAGGGCTATGCAAGATTGCTGGATCTTGGAGAGCTGTACAACTTTCTGTGACTCCTATCTCCTCCCACAAAAATCATGTTGTTCTCCCCTGAACTCCCTTTTGGGGCCTGTATGGATAACAAATGTTTGAAAAATAATATTGGGAGTATTTGGGGTCAAGAGACTGTGGTGGCTTAGTGGTTAAGACACTGAACTTGATGACTGGAAGGTTGGCACGTCAGCCATTTGAGATCTGAGTACTGCATTATGGCATGAGCTCCTGTCTCTGTCCCAACTCCTGCCAACCTAGCAGTTTGAAAGAAATTTCAAGTAAAGAAATAGGTATCACTTTGGTGGGAAGGTAAACAGCATTCCATGCTATCTGTTGTCTAGTCATGCCTGCCACATGTCCACAGAAAAATCTGCAGACACAAATAACGCTGGTTCTTTGGCTGTAAACAGAGATGAGCACCAAACCCTAGAGTCAGATACAACTGGCTTTCGAGCAAGGGCGATCTTTACATATATTTGTAGTCAGCAATGCTCATGTCCCCCCAAACTGTTCTACATTTTTCTTGAAAGGAAAGGATGCTGAGGCGACCTCACATTTGGCCCAGCTCTGTCCTATGTCATGTCAAGTTTAAGAGGCATTAGATCAGGGGTGGCCAACTGTAGATCTCCAGCTGTTCTTGGACTTCAATTCCCAGAAGCCCAAGTCAGCACTCCTGCTGATCAGGGCTTCTGGGAATTGAAGTCCAAGAACAGCTGGAGATCTACAGTTGGCCACCCCTGCATTAGATAGTCATGGCCCCCAGATTTATACTTATATACAATCCAGTGGGGTTTTAAAAAAATTTCAGCACCACATCCCTTCAGTTAGTCTTTAAACTGAAGTAGACTTAGGTTGTGTGCAAATCCAGTACAGTGGACCCTCGCTTAACAAATTTAATGTGTTCTCCAGAACTTGTTGTACTACAAAAAAAAAATGTAAAGTGATTTTCCCATAGGAATGCATTGAATTCAGTTTCCTATAGGAATGAATTGACAACCAAAATTTGTTAACCAAAATGCGGTTTTCCATAGGAATGCACTGAAGTTGCTGCCCTTTAGGAAAGAAGTGAAGACCTGGCTGATGGGGCATGTGTGGGGAGTGGGCCAGATGGCCAACTGGGTCGCCTGGCTCTTTTAAATATTCCACCTCTCTCCTTGGTGTTTTTAAACTGAATTTTAATTTTTATGTGCGTGTTTTAATTGTTTTTAGTTGTTAAGCCGCCCTGAGTCTTCGGAGGAGGGCAGGGTACGAATGAAATGAAATAAATAAATAAAACCAACTAATCCGTTCTGAAAAAATGTGTTTACCGAGCCACTATTTTCTATGAATTTCCTTTTGTTATGCGATTTTTGTGTTAAGTGAGCCGCTTGTTAAGCGAGGTTCTGAAAACTGCAGAATGGAATGCGCTCCCTTCTTTGTCCCAGCTCCTGCCAACCTATCAGTTCGAAAGCAAGAAATTGCAAGTAGATAAATAGGGATCACTTTGGTGGGAAGGTAAACAGTGTTCCATGCACTCCAGTGTCTAGTCATGCCTGCCATATGTCCACAGAAACATTTGCAGAAGCAGACAGTGTTGGCTCTGGCTATGAAACAGAGATAAGCATTGAACCCTAGAGTTGGATACGACTGACTTTTGAGCAAGGGTGACCTTTACCTTTACTGTACTATATTCTTATCCACCCTCTTCTGTCACCCATCTAGTCCTCTCCTCTCACCTATGTTGGACAGATTCTTCTGAGTTCCAGGTTCAAGAAATTTGCCCAAATGAGAAATATGTGGTGGTTTTGAGAGGTTCATAAAGAGCTCCCATTCAAGCCAATGTTCCAGCACTCTGTGATGCAGATTCTACTGGTGAGCTTCCCCTAGGTATCCTATTGACCGCAGTATAGACAAAAAGGCAAATTAGATGAGCCATCCATTGGATCCACCATGGTACCTTTTATATTTCACGTGTGAAAAATGGAAAGAGGGCTCTGCTGAGTTCTATGATGGTTACAGCAAAGGTGGGGAACTATATCTAAGTGGAGACTGATGGTACCCACTTGTTCAGAAAGCTAGTAGGTCATAATATCCCGAGTGGCCATGCAGACACTGCTAGTCCTGTGGTTACTACTTTGGCATGGATGCCCAGTGCAGACCCCCTAAAAATGTATCAGTAAATAAGATTATGATATAAAGATCTTGCTTTGCACAATCCTCACTTCTCTTTCTAATTTGCTGTTTAGGGTGGCAGAAAATACAAGTAAAGGCTTCCTGGACTTTCACATTGTATTCTCTGCGTCATTTAATTGCAGCCCAGATGCCCAATCAAGCACACAGAGTGACCACCTACAGAGTTAGAAAAATAAAAGCAATTGCCTTCTTTTTCAAAAGAAAAAGAAAAAAGTTACACAAGGGAATTGTAAGCTAACAAAGAACAGATTAGAAGACCATTTTAGTGCACTTCATTACAGAAGCAGCATTTTAGACTTTGAGATGATTGACTAGTGATTTTCTCACCATTTGTTCAATAAGAAAGAAACTGTGATTAGTTTAAGGGAGGCCCCTGTTGTTCATGAGGAAGAGAGGGGAAGTTTTCCAAAGAACAAGTACTCAGCCTCTGTCACAAATGTAGACAAGTGACTTTCAGGAGAATGAAAGACTTGTTAATATCAGGGTTTCTAGCATGAATTATAGATAAAATTCTGCTATCTATTCCCCTGGCAATGCATTTTACCAGAGGTGCCCAAACTACAGCCCACAGGCTGGCTCTGGCCCCCAACACCAATTCATCTGGCCCACGCTGCCCTTGTCACTTCTGGAAGCGGAAGTAAAATGTGCCCATATGGGCGTGTTTTACTTCCACTTCCGGGAGCGACGAGGGTGGTGTGGGCCAGATGAATTGGCATTGGGGGCTAGATCTAGCCCCTGGGCTGTAGTTTGGGCACCCCTGGTTTAAGCAGAGAAAATGGCAGCTTAACATCTATTTCATCCTGTTGCAAAACAGATTGCAAGGCACGTTTTACTTCCACTTCTGGTGGGAGGAATGATGTGATCGGCCCACTGAGCAACGTGACTGGCCCATGGCTCAAAAAGTGTGGGCACTCCTGCATTATACACTATCAGCATGTGAAATGTCTCTGGATGACCATCAGAACCTTGCTCAGAGAAGACTGCAAATTGTCTGTGGTATTCCAACTCAACTGAATTCAAAATTAGAAGTTTGGCCACAGCTTTATCTTTCAAAGAGTGTGCAGCTTTTGTGAATGTTATTCTGTTTACACATAATGGAACCAGCATAATCATGTGGCAACCCCCCCCCCCCACTCAATTCTTCACATCAATGGCATATAGAACTTTTCATTGATTCAAGGGCAACGTGATGTTTTGTAAAATGAATGTGAGTTCCCAATTCAGGCAAAATTTGGCATGTCCTCCTGCTGCTACAATGTGGATAAATGGGTCAATAGTTGCCAAGTGCCTGGCATTCAGAATCCATTCTATCCAAAATGCAGGTGAGGGTGGGGTGAGGAGAGACTTTTTTATGTCCATAAACGGGGGCAGAATGTACATGACAAGGTATATCTATAGGTACCTTTAAATGTGCCTGCATTTGAAACGGGCCAGGTGAGAAATGCAAGGATATAGTTTCAGAATTGTCAATTGAAATCAAATGCATCGAGAGCTCAGGTAAGAAAGTTCTACGTATTTGCTTTGTTTCTTTCCTATGTTGAAATTCTCTCTCTCTCTCATGCTCAGCTATTCTCTCCCTCCTTCTTGCTCTTCCCCAGGCTATCTGTTGAATTCCACACACGCCTGCACAGACGGGATCAATCCGAGGCTGACTCGCCTTCAGCTTATCTCTGCTCCAAATGATTGATTTTCCCTCTTTAAGGGTAATTTTCTGGTGAATTCCATGTATTGCAAAAACCCCTGTGAAATCTAATTCATTCCGATTGGCAGCCAGCATGTTTGGGAGGGGGGGGGGAAATACCATGCAGCTGTCCATTTTTCTTTACAATTATGAACTATGAAGTGTACTTATATTAAATAGATCTGTGTAATTTTTAATATGTCTTCATAAATGTGTAGTTCATGTATGAGTATTCTATGCATTGTATCTATATCTGTAGTTAAATCTCTCTATAAACAGTGTTCTGTGCATTCTGGTGTCTAGTCATGCCTGCCACATGACCATGGAAATGTCTGCTGCTGCAGATAACACTGGCTCTTTAGTTATAAATGGAGATAATAGAGCCCTAGAGTCAGATACGACTGGCTTTTGAGCAAGGGTGACCTATATAGATACAGATTGGACTGCGATGGCTTAGTGGTTAAGACACTGAACTTAATGACTGGAAGGTTGGCAGGTCACCAGTTTTAGACCCGGGTGCTGCCCAACAGAGTGAGACCCAGTCATTTGTTCCAGCTGATGCCAACCTAACAGTTTGAAAGAATGAAATTGCAAGTAGATAAACATATATTGCTTTGGCAGGAAGGTAGACAATGATCCATGCCCCTCAGTATCTAGTCATGCCTACCACATGGTCACGGAAACATCTGCAGATGCAGGCAGTGCTGGCTCTTTGGCTGTAAATGGAGTTGAGCACCACACCCTAGAGTTGGATACGACTGACTTTCAAGCAAGGGCAAACTTTTCCTTTACCTATATAGATACAGATATATATCTATTATAATCTCTGTGTTAAATTATTTGATGCAGCCTGGATTGAATTCTGTAAGCAAAGACATCTTCCTAGCTGCCAAAATTAATCTGTTTCCCCAATTTGAGGATTATGGGAAGGGGGCACACCTACTCCTCTAAATTCTTTCAGAGGTATGGTGGATAGATATCTACTAGACTGCTATTGCTAAGGCTGACTTTATTCAAGCAGTGAAGTTTTGCACAAGAATCCTACTTTTCAACTATTCTGGTAATCAAAGTGTCTTGAACCATATTTCTAATTTGTATCAAAGAAGTGTCCCTATCTTGATCATTTCTTAGACAATGCAACTACAGTAATACCCCGGATAACATTATGACTTGCATGCATCAAACAACGCTTAAAAAGAAAAGCCCTGACTTCAGGGACAAACCGCTTTAAAGGCAGGCAGGGAAAGAAAGAGACCCGATCAGGTCTCTTTCTTTTCCTCCCTGCCTTTAAAGCCACCCCCCACCCGCAGTGGTCTCTACGACTGCAGTAGGGTCGGGGAAAGGCTCTAGAGAACCAATCATATCTCTCTCTTTTCCCCTCCCTGTAGTTTAAATACAGGGAGGGAAAGAAAGACACAAGCAGTCTCTCCCTCCCTGTAGTTTAAATACAGGGAGGAAAAGAGTAAGACGCGATCACGATCGCGTCTTACTCTTTTCCTCCCTGTATTTAAACTACAGGGAGGGGGAAAGAGAGAGACGTGATTGGTTCTCTAGAGACCCAATCACATCTCTCTTTCCCCCTCTCTGTAGTTTAAATACAGAGAGGGAAAGAGACACAAGCAGTCTTTGCGACTGCAGTAGGGTCGGGGGAAAGGCGCGTGCCTTTCCCCGACCCTACTGCAGTTGCAGAGACCGCTGCAGGTGGGGGGTGGATTGAGTAGTTCTACCCAAACCACCCCACACCTGCAGACCATTGCCTTGGATAACACTAAGAATCATTATCCAGAATCGTTATCCAATGCATTTTTTTCCAAAAAAACTTGCATCGTTATCAGATTCTAGCGTTATCCGACAGAATCGTTATCCGGGGTATTACTGTATTTGGATTACATCAGTTCAGTTTAAAAAAACAACACATTAACTATGAATATAGAATCAAGATACTGTGATGCAATGAACAGTTGAAAACTCTGCCAAACCATTATATGGCTTATCAGGTACTCTTAAATTAGACACTGTTTCTCAGGATAATTTACCTCAGGGGTGCCCAAACTTTTCAGGCCATGGGCTGGTCACTTGCTTTAGGGAGCCAGTCGCTATGGCCTGGGGGCTGGATCTGGCCCTGATCCAACCCACGGAGCCCTCATTGCTCCTGGAAGCGGAAGTAAAACGTTCCCATACAGGGGTGTTTTACTTCAGCTTCCAGGAGCGATTAGGGCTTTGCGGGCCAGATAAATTGGCTTGGGGGCTGGGTCCTCCTCCCGGGCCATAGCGACCAGCTCACTGATCTACCTCAAGGAGATTTCCCAAGGTGACTCAGTGGTAAAGAAGCTCACCTTGTTAGCTGGAAGGCTGGCAAATTGGCAGTTTGAGACCCAGGTACTGCATGATGGATTTGAGTGCCCGTCTCTATCCCAGCTCCTGCCAACCTAGCAGATCAAAACAGTGGTGGGCAGCAAAAACTTTCGCTACCACACTGTGGGTGGAGCCTATGTATGTCATGGGCAGAGCCTACATCATGGGCAATCTAGTCATGCCTGCCATATGGCCATGTATACATCTGGAAACACAGGCAGCACTGGCTTTTTGTCTGTCAATGGAGATGAGCACTGCACCCTAGAGTCAGATATGACTTGCTTTTGAGCAAGGGAGACCTTGAACCACTTGCAAGGACAAAACCTGATGTGCCAGGACAGGGAGGTGGGCGTGGCCACCCAATTTCACTTTCCCCCCCTGCCCAGAAGCCACCCAATTTTGCTACCCACTACTGGATCAAAAGCAAGAAATTGCAAGTAGATAAGTTCAATGGGAAAAGATCTTGGGGACATGAAAGGAGTCTCATTTGGGCATCTCCTGAGTAGAGTTTCTCCAGCAAAAAATCCTTTCAACCCCAAATAATTGGCTTTCAGGAAGGTTCTGAAAACTTGGCTGGCAGGAATGGTGTGGGGTTATGATGGTTCATTGACCCCTCTCCGCTGGCTTATTTAACATCTTACACTTACCCCCTTATCCCTCTTATTCCACTCATTCCTTTAGTTAAAGGAATGAAAAGTTGTTTTAAATGGTTTTCAATCTTTTAATTTGTTTTTAGAGTTTTTAACTGTTTATTGTATGTCGGTTGTGATCTGCCCTGAGTCGCCTGTGTGAGTAGGGCGGAATATAAATTTAATTAATTAATTAATTAATTAATTAAATACCAGCAAGCTATTAAAATGTACTTTGACATATTTACCCTTACATTGAACCTATATTCTACATCTTGTGTCTTCCCCTCTCTCTTAATATTTGTATCATCCTGCCTGCCAATGAATTCTGGAGACATCACATTTTGAGGCATGTTTCTGCTATTTCTGTAATATTTTGTGGCAGAATCAGATGTTATAAATCATGTATCACTCGAAAATGACAGTCCTATGACAGAACTATGAAAAGGTTCCAGAAGATTTTCCTATGCCATATAGTTTGTAAATTTGCAAACTGCTTTGCTTTTAGATTGGTCTTCAAGAATTAATCATAGGATTTTTCTGCTACCCGGCTTCTCAAACACAAAGGTCTGCCTGAGTCATGCATCTCCAACAGTATGCTTTCAGCTCTAATTATGTTTTATCTAAAACATCAGCTTCCGCAATTGATAGTCCTAATAAACAGTACTGTATTATCCAACTCTGAATGAAACAAAAAGTAAATTGTTGAAGGATTAAAATAGCTAAACACATTGGATGCTTTCCTGACTAACCACAGGTCCATTTATTCTTATTTTTCTTGCATATTTTGTCTAGCTCCCACTAGACAAGAGCAGTGATGGGATGTAACAGGTTCTCACCAGTTCACCAGAACCGGTAGTAACTTTTCCCAGTGTCCCGGAGAACCGGTAGCAGCTTTTTTTTTTTTTTTGGGGGGGGGGAACCACCTTCAGGGCATACCTTTTCACTGGTGTGCTTGGTGCATATGCATGGCCTCCTTGCTGTCCTCCCAAGCGGGGAGGAGGAAGAGAAGCTACTAGCCTGAAGCTCCCTATAGCCTGCTCCCCTGGTGGCCTGGCTTGGGGTTTTTAAGC
Source organism: Furcifer pardalis (assembly GCA_030440675.1). Taxonomy (NCBI): domain Eukaryota; kingdom Metazoa; phylum Chordata; class Lepidosauria; order Squamata; family Chamaeleonidae; genus Furcifer; species Furcifer pardalis. Next base: position 204,761,240 of record CP126890.1, read on the forward strand.
AAAGTGGGTGGGTGTATTTTTTATTTTATTTTATTTATTTATTTATTTATTTATTTTACAGGTTTGTGTTGTGGGTGGGTGGGTGGGTTGAGGTGTGTGTGCGCTTATTTTTATTTTATTTATTATTTATTTATTTTTAATTTTTTTCTTTGGCCCTGCCCACAATGTCATGATGTCATGATGTTGGCTCCACCCACGACATCATGACGTTAGCTCTGCCCACACTGTGATGACATCACGGTGGGGTAGTAAATTTTTTGACATCCCACCACTGGGCAAGAGCCGTGTCAAGGCACAGAGGCTTGAGCGGTCTAACTAGGCAGTGTTGCCCATTTCTGTCAATAATGTTAGACCGAGACTAAAATTTACCCAAGTGTCCTCAGATCCCTTGGGCAAGATGAAAGCAGGGGGCACACATCATGGTCCGCCTAGCCAGTAGGTGATGTGTTATCCAAATGGCTAAAAATTGCAGATGGACTTGATTTATCAGGTACGTTTGCATGTGCAGAATGTCATCACAGAGATGTCCACCAATGTATGGACTCCTAGCAGAAATAACAACTCCAAGGTATTTCATCCAAAGAGAACGAGAAGAGATCAGGAAGTATCAGAGCATAGGTTTGTTTGGTGATTTATACAAGAGGGATCAGCAAAGTGTCTTTCGCCAGCTTTCTTTAGCTCTCACAATGGCACATGTCTCAAGTGATGCACGGGGGGAACCCTAAATGTCTGGAAGTTTCTCACTCAATTATACAATTACAAACAATTCACAGAAATAGGTACCAAAGAAGACACACCAACTGATGTCTATGGGCAGCTATGCCAGTACTGCAGAAATAGTAAGCACACTCCAAAAAAAAGACTAGTTTAAAACGACACATATAGATGAAAAGCACAAAAGTGGAGGGAAACTGAAAAGATGGTGGGGGATGTGGGACAGGAAAAGATAGATCAAACTATTCAGCCTAAAAGGGCTTTCAGTATATTGAACACTGTGAAATGCTATGTGGTATCTACAAAACGGTTGTAGGTATAAATGTACTGCGCCCTCTGTGAAAGAGACTCATTGGTATTCACTTACTGTAATCATTTTCTTTCTTATGTTTCTGCATGGGGACTGGGGAGAAGGAAGTATGCTTTTCAGCAAAGTAAATAAATTATTTCAGCAAGATTCTAAAAATGATTCTCATTCCCCCCAAGAGGCCTTTTCAGATGAGTAATTTTGCCATTGCTTATGTATGCCCATTATGAGCGTCTGCGTCAATCCCCCATTTTCAACATCATGACTTTACAAGTGCTAATACCTATTTATGCCCCTGCCAGGAAGCATATCTATATACACTGGCTGTAGCCCTTCTTCATGCCTTCACTTAAAAAAGCAATTATGTCAATTTTGAATACGTATCTATATATATATTGGCAATTCTTCTGGTTAAAGGAAATGCTCAGAATAGGGACATTATCCAATCGTCACAATTGTACTTACAAGTTGCAGTCATGAACCAGGGTTCTGTATTCTAGGTAAAGGTAAAGGTCACCCTTTCTCAAAAGCCAGTCATATCTGACTTTAGGGTTCAGCACTCATCTCTTTTTACAGCCAAACAGCAGGCACTGTCTGTGTCTGCAGACATTTCTGTGGAAATGTGGCAGGCATGACTAAGCCCCGGAGTGCATAGAACGCTGTCTACCAACCCACTGAAGTGGTACCTATTTATCTCCCAGCAATGTGTTGCTTTCGAACTGCTAGGTTGGCAGGAGCTGGGACAGAGACAGAAGCTCATTCTGTCATGCAGCACTCAGGTCTTAAACTGCTAACCAGCTGACCTTGCAGTCATCAAGTTCAGTACCACTTGAACCACTGCAGTTCCTATTAACATATTATGGTTACATACTAACAATAAGTCAACACATTAATTGATTCTTTCTCTAAAACGACATACACAAAAGAGTGTTATCGCCATATTAATTAGTGTATCAGCATCAAAATATCTATACCACAAAGGCTCAAGAAAACATTCACAAGACGATTCACAGGACTGGGACTTTTGTATTTAATAGACTTCAATCACAGGCTAAATTATTGGAGTGAAACATCCAAAGCAGTAGGACATAGAAGGTAAAAGTAAAGATCACCCTTGTTCAAAAGCTAGCCGTATCAAACTCTAGGGTTCAGTGCTCATCTTTGTTTATAGCCAAGGAGTTTCCGTGGACATGTGGCAGGTATGCCTCAACACCAGAGTACACAAAATGCTGTTTACTCTTCCACCAAAGTGGTACCTATTTATCTACTTGCAATTTCTTGCTTTTGAAGTGCTAGATTGGCAGGAGCTGGGACAGAGACAGGAGCTCAATCCGTCATGCAGCACTCAAGTCTCGAACTGCTGACCTGCCCACCTTCCAGTCACCAAGTTCAGCAACTTAACCACTAAGCCACTGCAGTCCCTACTACAGCTCCTCTATTTCCATTTGGTCCCTATACAATTCCTCCAGTGAACGGAGGGGAAAATGTTTTACTACATTGTGGGAATCATGAGATTTCCTGAGATTTGAAAAGGTGACTGGGAGGATAAGTTGCAACAGTGGTTGTCTCCATACAGAAAACCCATGCTCAGTGCAGAAAGCTTATAAAGCTCAAGGGATAATGGCATGAAAACAGGGCCGTAGCCAGGATTCTAGATGTGGGTGGGTGAATATTTTTATGGTGGGCAACAAAGCCTCTTTTCAATGCATTCCTATGGGAAACCACACCTTGCCAGGGTGGGCAAACTGCTAGCTCAGGTGGGCCAAGCCCACCCTGGCTATGGCCCTGCATGGGAATCAAATTGAAGTAGAGGAGCTGTTCTATTCGCTCTTGCTTTGGGACTTCCACTCCCATAATTAAGCCTGTGGGTGTTGAATACAGTGGTACCTCGAGTTACAAATTTAATGTGTTCCAAGGCATTTTTCATGTTATGAAAAATTTGTAACTTGAATTTCCCATAGGAATTCACTGAAAACCAATTAATCTGTTCTGGAAAAATTCACAACTCAAGCCATTATTTTCAATTGATTTTCATTCGTATTGTGAAAATTTTGTAACTTGAACCATTTGTAACTTGAGGTACCACTGCATATATTTTGGGATGTGGTTATTTCTTTCTTAGTTAGAAAAAACACAGAAAAACACAACGGTGGGGGAAAGCATAAGAGAGAGAATCACAAGTTCCTCTAAAACTATTCCCTTCACTAACCAACATGTAAAACAGTACAGATCACTCTAAAAGCAGCTTATATTTTAAAAAGCAGCTTTACTTACAGTTGTGTTGTTCAGTTACAATTAGAACAATTGAAGGAAAATGAAGAAAAAGGGAGATGAATCTCTCAAACATGGGAAAGATCCATCTGACTGCATAGTTAGAAGATCAGAAGCAGAGCGAGATTTATGCATTACTAGGAACAACTGAGTATCAAAGAACAATGAATGATACAAACAGCAAAGCAGGATGAGTAAGGGTTGAAGTCTGTGGGCTTGTCTCAAAAACAGAGGCAGGGGAAAAAACACCTCTTTTGATTGAAGTCCCTTCCACTTATACAGAACAGAAGCAAGCACGCAAGGTTAACTTTACCCCAAAAGGAATGCGCTCCCCGGTTATGGTGGTGGATATCCATAAAATATGAAAATCCCATCCCTGATGAATCACTCCTTACTGCACATTAACACAGGGTTGAGTCACATTGATTCATGCTGGAATCACATCTTGCTTAAATTATGGTAACATGTTCTACATGAGGCTGCTCATAAAAAGTGTTTGGAAACTGCAGTTGGTGCAAAACCAAGCTATCTGGATCAGCTTCACTGGTTATCTGTTTTTGTGAACTATAAGGATGTTCTTCCATCTGTCTGAAGCTCTACATCAGGGGTGCCCAAATGATGGCCCGTGGGCCATATCTGGCCCCAACACCAATTCATCTGGCCCACAAAGTCCTTGTTGTTCCCAGAAGCACAAGTAAAATGTGCCTGTACTTCTGCTTCCGGGAGCAACAAGGACTTTGTGGGCCAGATGAATTGGGTTTGAGGCCCGGATTCTGCCTGTGGGCCATAGTGACTGGCCCCCTGAACCATGTGACTGGCAAGCGGCCTGAAAAGTTTGGGCACCCCTGCTCTACATCCTTTGAGAAAGAAAATGGCAAGAGAGAAGTTCCTGATAGAGCCATTACTTGAAGGAGTGCTCCTCAATGGACAGATTCAGGTGGGTTTGCCTTATCCCTTGGCCCTTCTCTTTACTCTATCTCTCTCTTTAAGTCCTTCAGGCAAGAAACCACTAGTCAAGAAACTTGATTTAAACTTTTAAAAATTTCTCTCCATGCATATGTTCACCTTGTCTCACAAATTGAACTTCTTTAGCCTTTTCTTAAAGAAGGGGGACAGTGATAGCTTAGAACAGGGGTGCCCAAACTAAGGTCCGGGGGCTGGATGCGGCCCCTGACACCAATTCATCTGGCCTGCAAAGGCCTCATCGCTCCTGGAAGCAGAAGTAAAACATGCCCAGATGAATTGGCGTTGGGGTTGCATCCGGCCCCCAGGCCTTAGTGATTGGCTCCCTGAACCACATGATCGGTCCATGGCCCAAAAAGTTTGGGCACCCCTGGCTTAGAAGGACTGCAGTGGCTTAGTGGTTAAGGTGCTGAATTTAATGACTGGAAAGCTGGCAGGCCAGAAATTCAAGACCTGAGTGCTACATGATGAAGTGAGCTCCCGTCTCTTTCCCAGCTCCTGCCAACCTAGCAGTTTGAAAGCAAGAAATTGCAAGTAGATAAACAGGAACCTCTTTGGTGGGAAGGTAAACAGCATTCCATGCACTCTGGTGTCTAAGTCATGCCTTCACATGTCCACAAAAAAGTCTGCAGACACAGTCAGCACTTTGGCTATAAGCAGAGAATGGCACTGAACCCTAGAATCGGATATGACTGGCTTTTGAGCAAGGGAGACCTTTACCTAAATAAAGAGAGGCTGTTCACTTCCTTGCACAATGTCATCCTTCTTGTTCCATATACAGCCACATATTCAGATTTGGCTAATCTCTCCTCAGCTCTGAACTGGCTCTGAAGATTCATATAGCTACCAACATAAAAAATATAAGAACATAACAAGCTACCTTACACTGTGTTAGGCCTTTGGCATCAGTGATGGGATGTAACAGGTTCTCACCAGTTCTCCAGAACCTGTAGTAACTTTCCCCAGTGTCCCAGAGAACCGGTAGCAGCTTTTGGGGGGAACCACCTTCAGGGCTTACCTTTTCACTGGTTCCCCCACTGCGCATGGCGCCAATCACTTGGTGTGCATGCATGTCCTCCCAAGCGGGGAGGAGGAAGAGAAGCTGCTAGCCTGAAGCTCCCTATAGCCTGCTCCCCTAGATATCCTAGAGAACTGGTTAGGCAAAGACTTAGTACCTAACTTCTTTAACTGTTGAAAAGTTGAAAAGTACCAAAATTAAGCCATCTTGTGGTGAGTTCATTCTGTAGTTCCTTTCATCTGACCTAGTGTGAGAAAGATTAGCCAGAATAAGCTTTAAACTCTGGTTTAAAAGCTCTGGTTGATTTGTGTTGTGGGTGGGTGGGTGTTTGGGTGGGTGAGTGTATTTTAATGGTTTATTTATTTATGTATTTTATTTATTTACGGGTTTGTGTTGTGGGTGGGTGGGTGGATTGAGGTGTGTGTGTGTATGCTTATTTTTATTTTATTTTTTATTATTTTTAAATTTTGTTTTCTTTGGCCCCGCCCACAACATCATGATGTCATGACATTGGCTCCGCCCATGATGTCATGATGTTATCTCCACTCACACTTTGATGATGTCACGGTGGGGTAGTAAAATTTTTGACATCCCACCACTGTTTGGCATATATTGTTAACTCTGACTAGTGCAGTGGGCCTGTCTGACTAACATTTCAGAAAGGATTCTCTCCTAGCCCTGCCTAGATATTCCAAGCATTTTGTTCTTCTGGAACAGGATTCCCTTTGAGAGATGAGCTTTAGCAATCAGATTTGCAAATTAAGCCTGTACCTTGACAGCCTTTTATTAAAATATTGATAATCAGGGGTGACTGTGCTTAGCTTTCAAAATCAGTCAAGATCAATTACATTTTGGGTGATATGGTCATATTTTCTTCACCCTTATTCATTAATTTTTCATTAATTCACCCTTATTCATTCATTCTTGTCTTCATTTTAGAATTTTTTTTTAAAAAAAAGTACATGGAAGATTTATATCAAGAGATATTTGCCCTCATGATAAAGCAAAGAAAACACTCATTGTGGCTCTCACTGGTTAAATACAGGGGCAAAAAATATCGCATGGCAATTTTAATTTGCACTGCCTGTGAGATATTCTGGCCAACTGGTTGGCCACTGTAGAAATTACAACAACCAGACTTTGCAACCAAACTCTGAGAAATAACATAAATCTATGAGGTGTCTCTCTGGACATCTGATGTATAGCAGTACTCTTTAGCAGTGGTTGCTATCTGACTTTGGTTATCAATTAATATATTATAGGTAAAGGTCATCCTTGCTCAAAAGTCAGTCATATCTGACTCCAGGGTTCAGTGCTCATCTCTGTTTATAGCCAAAGAGCCAGTGCTGTCTGCATCTGCAGATATTTCCGTGAACATGTGGCAGACATGAGTAGACACTGGATCCTATTTTACCAAAGAGTTACCTATTTATTTACCTGCAATTTCTTGCTTTCTAACTGCTAGACTGGCAGGCACTGGAACAAAGACGGAAGCTCACTCCGTCATGTAGCTCTCAGGTCTCAAACTGGTGACCTTCCAACCTTCCAGTCATTAAGTTCAGTGTCTTTTCTTAACATTACCCCTAAATATTACCCAGCATAGTTGGTGATGATCTCTCTGCAAAATAAATTTATACCTAAGTAGCCCTTGCCTCTGACACTTTTCACCACCCATCAGCTGCATTGAGAACAAGCTCTTATTTAATCTCTAGCGCAACATTTGGCTCCCCAAATGTATATGTTCATACATAGAGATTTATTGTCTGAACAACAGAAAATGTTATCAAAAGTGTTAAAGGTACAGAAGTTAGTGTTACCATAATCTCTAATTTTAAGAGACAATTTACACCACTTAATTCTTTTTCTTTTCTCCCCATAGAATAGCTCAAACCATTGCTTTGCAATTTATGTTGTACGTATACTGTATTACTTTATATATTTGCACCTATGGGACCATTTTTCCCCCAGGTTAAGCATGGCAACGTTATGACTTGTTTTTATAGAAAACTTCCTGTAGTGTAAGTCTACCACAGAACAAATCTTAAACTGCGATTCTTTTGAAACAAGGCAGCATTCACAATTATTCTTAGAGCAAAAAAACCAAAAACAAAACAAAAAACACTTTTTTATAATAAACGATCGTAAAATAGAATCCAGCATTCTACTTAATTAAAACTTCAGGTTAAATTAAATGAACCACCCAGGAGCAAAATAAATACACAAGAGAAGTAGGTCATTCTGCCCCACTCCCCCGTAGATAATGCAGGCAAGTAGCATACTATGCCAAAGGAACAGAGATTTTAGTTAGCTTAGAAATATCTCTATGAGATTTCATTGGCAGATATTGCAAACTGGGGCAGGGGCCGAGGGTCGGATGCTATGGAGGATATGGGATGTGAAAGCACAAGGCACCTTTAAGGAGTAATTGGAAAGCATAACTCCTGGGAGGAAAAGCAATCCCTAATAGAATTCCAAAGTGAAGTGGCCCACTACTGTGATTAACTGAAGATAATGAATGATCCCAGATGAAAAGAAAAGCAGGGATGCTGCAGGCATTTGGCACCCTGGAAACTGTAGCCAACAAAGGGCTCTTAGGTGTGAAAAGGAAAACACATAAAGGAGTAAGCCAACTGCAGTTCAGGTAAAAGTGGGATTCTGAGAAATTGTAACTGAAAGAACCAAGCCTCTTAGGGAAGCAAACAAAGGGTAATGCAACTGAATATCCTAGTGAAATGCATGTCAAAGTATTCAGGAGCAATGCAAGGCTCAAACAAAACCATGCATGATGTCCAAAGAAGTGTCATTGTCATCGTCTCCTCTTCCTCCACATTGGGTGTCAAGGGACATGCAAGGTTCTTGTTCTGGGTCTTCTAGCGGCTTTTACTGCTGTTATTTGGCATTCTTGTAATATTCCTTTGATGTTCTCTCTCCACCTTCCTCTGGGTCTGCCTCGTTGTCTTTGTCCTACTCCTCTTTCCACATATGCCTTGTAGGGTATGGAATTCCAAGACATTCTCGTCAAATGGGCAAACCAGTTTATTTGTTGTCTCTGTATGTAGTGCAAGCTTGTTTCTGTTCCAATTCTTTCCTTTACATCCTCATTCCTGTTTTTATCCATTCTAGTCACTCTAGCAGCCTTCCTCAGCCTTCTCACTTCTGTGGTGACCAACAATTGTTTATGTTTTGTTGTACCAGAAAGTGTCCATGTTTGGCACTGGTAACATAAAGTGGGAATGAATATGCTTTGTATGAGGTGTTTCTTTGTGTTGATTGGGATTGCCTTGTGTTGTAAGAGTGTTATGAGTTGGGCAAAATCCAACAGAAGGAAAACTGTGCATGTAGCAGCAACTGTGCAAGCAGTTTCTGTGCTTCCTGGGCTTTCAGTTGCATGGTTGGTCACATCAACAGGTGTGCAATCATTTGTACACGTGTTGGGATATCCAGCACATCACAGCCAACAAGAGAAATTATTCATATTGCTCACACAATGGCCCTTATGCAATCATATAAGCAGAATTAGAATTGGGGGCAAGGGAGCCACATTGTAATGGATGATGCTCTCCATCCCATCTCTTAATAAGCAAAGCAATCATTCCCTTTTCTCTCCGAGGCCTTGAGTGAGCACAGAAGAAGTTTATGCACTGGGCACATTACTGCCTTTCCTGTAAGAAACATATATGGCTGCTGAAGCAGACCAGCAAGAGTTTTAAGAGAAAAGGCGCGGAGAATGATGAGACGTCAGTATGTGAAACATGCGTGAAATTCAAAGCCCTTTAGTCTTACTGTCCTTGACTTCTAAGCAGCCAGAATTTCTAATTCCTGTAGAAAAATTTGAATGTAAATAGCCATTTTGTGCATTCAGGATAAAAATGAACCCATGAAAAAATTCTAATGAAACAACCTCAGCTTTCAATTCCATAGACTCATGATTGCCACCAAGGGGGGAAAAATCCTCTCTCGATTTATAAACACAACTTGAGAAAAGAAGTCATTCATTTGCACAAAAACTGCAACTGTTCTTGCTAGCACTCATCAGCCACATTGTCCTCATCTTACAGAAGAAAATAATACTTTATCGGCTGGAAGGATGCAGACCCTAAAAAATACTAAAAATGGTTTCCCTATGCCATTGGTTTGCCTCAGATCATTATTGTTACATCTTGCAGTTTATCCCCTTGCAATTTGTCATTTTGCCATGGATTATATAGCATGGCATTGCAGATTAAAATTAAGGTGGCACACAGTTATGATGCGGGAATGCATTTATAGTAGGAGAGCAGCTAATAAATTATGCACTGCAACATGGATGTCCAAATGTCTTTAGAGTTTCACAACAGATGAAAAATTACTGCTCCCAACAACAACTGAATAGATTTTAAATTGGATTTGGGAATGCTTCCATCAATGTGAAGTTTGACATATATATAGCATTCAATTAGCAGACTCTCATAAAGAGATTGGTCCACCACAAGAGCAATTGGAAAGTTTCTAAGATTCTGGAAGGGGATATTGCTGGATAACTCCTTGTGCCAAACCAGAATCTGTTCATCTGCTCATTCAACGGACCACTCACAAGCAGAGGGAACTAATAACATTGTGCCCATCTTGCATAAATGTGTATTACAAACTACCTCTGTTAAATGACAGCTGTGTCATGAGAGTATTAACACAAAACCTGCATGGATTAACAATGAATTTTCTGTCACATTTTCATCTAATGTGACAATTTCTGCAATATTTAATTAATGCCAATTTTAAGAAGCCATTCTGAAGAAGGCTATGCAATATTTCAAACTTTAGAAACAACTAAGTCAGGGGTGCCCAAACATTTTGGGCCACAGGCTGGTCATGTGGTTCAGCGGGCTGGTCATGTGTTTGAGCCGGCCAGTCACGTGGTTCTTTCCACTGGAAGCAGAAGTAAAACGTGCCTTGCAATCAGGGGTGTGCAGGGTGCCATGGGAAGGCACTGGACAGGGAGTGGTGGGGGTGCCTATGGGGGTGTTGGTGTTGTGGAAAATCCCATACATTGCTATTGGTGCCCCAGGGTGCCAGAGGTGAGGGCGGGGTTGGACAAAGCCTGATATACCAACACACGACTGCTTGCAATCTGTTTTGCAACAGATATGTTTTGGAACAGGATGAGATAGATTTTAGGCTGCCATTTTCTCTTCTTAAACCAGGGGTACCCAAACTATGGCCTGCAGGCTGGCCCCAGCCCCTGGCACCAATTCATCTGGCCCCGCCACCCTCATCACTCCTGGAAGTGGAAGTAAAGTGCACCCGTACGGGCAGTTTTACTTCTGCTTCTGGAAGTGACGAGGGCAGCATGGGCCAGATGAATTGGAATTTTGAGCCTGGGCTGGCCCATAGGCCATAGTTTAGGCACCCTTGATATAAGTGAACAGAGATTTGGCTTGTATATATTCATAGCCAGCAAGCACTACTACAGATGTTGGTCAGAAAAATGTGAACTTTCATTATCCTTTTTCTTTTAAATATCAGACTTTTCATGAGTTTTATTATACTGTGTAAATTGCTATTTATTAAAAGAGATGCTCAAATAAAAAGGTGGCAAAAAGCTCCCTATTGTTTATATTCTGATTCGAATTAAATAAGAAGAAACTTGGCTGGGCAGCTTAGTGCAGGGGTGGCCAACCTTGGTGCTCCAGCTGTTCTTGGACTTCAATTCCCAGAAGCTCTGATCAGCAGGTGTGTTGACTAGGGATTCTGGGAAGTGAAGTCCAAGAATAGCTGGAGCACCAAGGCTGGCCACTCTTGGCTTATTGGGTTAGGAATTTGGCTGTGGATCCAGAGAATGGGAGTTTGATACCCCAGTGTGAATCCCAAAAAGTCAGCCTGTGAGCAACTTACATTGTCCCATTGTGCCCCTAGAAAAACTGAATGGTAAACCACTTCTGTTTATTCTCTGCCTTGAAGACCCTGGAAAAGGCTCACCATCAGCCAGAATTGTCTTGATGGCACACAATTATTTAAGTAAGAACAAAGAATATAAAGAGGGAATCTTAGACAAACACTGGAGGTGGCATATCTACAGAAGATCAATTTCATTTTGAATCTTCTATCTTACCTCATCTTTATCCTGGACTTGGATGAAAAGTGGAAGAGCAAAGCCCACCTGGGCCAGTTCAGGAATAGCCACGCTATACTCTGAACTGTTAAACTCAGGTGCGTTGTCATTTATGTCAATGACAAGAATGTTGAAGGTCGTCATCACTGTCGCATTGGATGGTGTGCGGTCCTCATTCAGTTCAGTTCCCTGTAAGAAGGAAAATCAGAAAGGTAGGATGTACTTTACACACACACAAAAATAGTTACAAAGTACCACAGCTTATAAAAGTTGCTGTGGGAGACTCTGACTCCAAGAATGCTGGATGGTTGGTTTTGAGAGTTGGTGTTCCAAGTAGCAGTGCTTCCAAGCTGTGGAAAGAACTGTACAAGGCTAGTCATTGTAAAATATATCAAAAATAGAAATAGAACAGAATAAATAAAATGTAACACATACTGACTACATTTCACATTTTACTTGCGTAATGTAATGTTTAAAAGTCTGGCCAGGTTATCCTGCTATGTTAAATAGAGTAGACCATAGGCGAGAGACTCAATGCTGAGTGTCAGGCGGCTGTTAACTAACCCTGAGGACTAACAGCCTTGGGTGCTGAAGTCCACAGGGAAGGATGATGGATTAAACCCAAGTGGATTAAATTCCACTTGAATCCATCTTGATGGAGGGCAGCAGTTTTGTCAATATTGGCCTGGGGCTGATGAGGACTTTGCTTGCCAAAAAGGCTCAGGACCAGAAAGCGACTCACATAACTGGATCAGCGGTGGTGGTGGTCATGCTGTGATGCAGAAGGCAGATGAAAAGCCACTGCATTATATTCTCAGGATGGTTTTCATGGCTAGTCGCAATGATAATTGCCTATATTCCAATTCGGATATGGCAGAAGAAGTGTAATGTTTGAAGAGAGGAAATGCAGCTTCACACTGGCTAGGCAATTGGGCCGTGCCCATTCTTTTCACCTCATACCATAGTCCACCTGCTTTGCTCTACTTGGATAATCTTGCTCAATATGTGATTTACAAATTACTAGGATGAGGTGGACATAGTGCAGCTGTTTTTTAAAAATTTATCTTTAATTCCTAGCATCCATCTCCATTTGATTATGGAGGACAGAGTTGCTGGGGGTTGTGGTACAACAATATCTGGAAGGCTGCATTTAGTCCTTCCTGGGGCTAGGATGAAATCCTGAAAGAGAAAACAATGCGGCATCAGTTGAAGAGCAGAAAGGCTGAACACTGTGACAGAGAGGAAGGGCAGTAGAGCTGTGAACATGCACACACACATTTATGAAGATACTGTTTTTGCTCAGCTGTAGAGTTTCATAAGGGGACTGCGGTGGATTATTGATTAAGATGCTGAAATTGATGACTGGAAGGTCAGCAGTTCAAGCCCTGAGTGCTGCATGATGGAGTGAGCTCCCATCTCTGTCCCAGCCCTGCCAACCTAGCAGTTCAAAATTGCAAGTAGATAAATAGGTACCACTTCAACAGGAAGGTAAATAGAGTTCTGTGCATTCCTGTGTTTAGTCATACCTGCCACATGTCCATGGAAACATCTGGAGACAAAGAAAGTGCTGATTCTTAGGCTATAAACAGAGATGAGCACTGAACCCTAGAGTCGGATATGACTGGCTTTGGAGCAAGGGCGACCTAGAGTTTCATAAAGAACCACTTTCTTCATCCCTTGGGAAAGATTCTCCTGCAGAGACCACCTGTGATATAATTTCCCTTGGCCTATGCTGTACAGACTACCAGAGAAAGCAGGAAATATCCTCTGCTACATGTCAGTGGGACAGAATGAAATTACTGTGAGTTTATTAGCAGAGGTGGGTGGGAAGAGAGCCTTTCCCATATTTAAAAATAGATTTTGCCTTGAGTTAGATTCTTCTTTAACTAAAAAGAACACTGACCAAGGCAAAGAAGCAGGATTTGAAGGGGGGTAATGATAATAACATATTGACCATGTAGAATTCTACTGAGAGACCTTAGCTGAGGTCAAGTGGAGTAATTGCATGCCATTTCCCCTACCTGACAAAGTACTGCCCTCCTAGGCAGCAGGGGGGTGATCAGGACTCCTCAAGAGACTGCCAGCCAGCTAGCCACCCATACAATCAATGACCCTTCTAATGGATGCTTTTTCACCCCCTTCACCCCACCAAAATCCATATGTTTCCAACCCTGATCGTTGGCTTGGTATTGATTTTAATTAAAGAGCTGTGATTGGAGATGGTGTGGGGAGGGAGGGAGAATTTTGTAGGTATTTGAACCATATTTCCTTAAGGCATTTGTTAGCCAAGTTCCTTTGCTCCTCCTCCATGCCATTTCTCTTGTGGCTCAGCATGGGAACAGTTGTGCCTGGACTGTCTGATGAACATTCAATGTTACTGTTGCTGCAGAGGGAACAAAGAAGCAGCAGGAAGACCAAGACAGAGACGAAGGCAGCAAAAAAGAAATCCGCAATGTTGTGATGGCAACTCTGTTGTTTCAGAAGGCAAAGCTCCATTACGCACTTTCCCCAAGAATCCCACCACCAGAGAATTGCCTGATTCACTAGTGTTCCTTGCAATATCTAATGGACTTTTATAGTTTTCTCACTCAAACGTTAATAGCATTGGATGTGCAGAATAAACAGGTGAATAAACAAACAAATTAAAATCACAACATCAAACAGCTTAGGAAGGTTAGTTGCAAATGGGTGCAGAACATTTCCCACACATTTGTTTTTAATATAGTCAAACCTCTTCGGGGGTTTTAGTATTTTAAAAAATTATTGTATCTCAAAACACAATGAAAAACACATTGCATTACCACAAGTGGTCACTATATACTTTTCCCGTACCTAAAAAATAACAATCCCATTAAAAATTTGTATCTTGGAAAAACAATTTCCAATATTTCTTTTCGTATCCCTGGTTTTTCATAAGTCTGTATGTCCAGGTTTGACTGTACCAGACATTGTCGTTCATGGTTGAAAACAATCTTGCGCAATGGCTTGCACCTGGTTCTCCACGGATAGCTCACCTACTGATAGAAATCCTCCCCCCCCCCTTATAATCTGTATGCAATAAGCAAGTGGTTTGTCAGTTGCTTAGAAGACAAGAGATTTATTCAAAGCCATGTTTTGGGACAGGACAATACATGCCTTATGATAGAGCCCGGGTACTACTGATAATGATGGGAAAATATTTGGGCTTTGTGAAAAAGCACCTATAGTGTGCCATTGTTTTTATGAGCTGTCAAGTCACTTTCAGGATATGAGGGCCCTCATAGGCTTTTAAAGGTATGTGAGATGTTTAAGAAGAGATCTATCATTGCCATCACCCAACATGTTTCCATGGCCCAGTAAGGATTTGAAACCAGGTCTGCTGAAACCCCACAGTGTATATCTGGGGCCTTGTGACAATGAAAAATAGTCTAGTTTTCAACTCATTTCCCTTTCAACAAGAAAGGACATGATATGCCTCAATCTGTCAAATCAGGGCAGATACCCTCTGCATGGGAACCCCACACACCACCCTTAAAGGGACATACCTTAGCCAAAGACATATGTGAAGGAATATGAACAAGCATTCAGCTGTAGCCCTAAAGTGCTTGATTTTTTAATTCAAATAAATTTTAATTTTCCAAAGAAACAAATACATGCCTTTTGTCTGTGTTTCTGGACATGAATGGCTATTATTTGGTCTAGTTTCTAAGAAACATTCTAAATCACAACAACAAATTCAAGTGTTTGTGGAGAAATTTCTACAGATTCTCAGATTTGTGTGCAAAAATTGCTCCTCAAAATCCAAATTTCCAAAAATTCAGCAGTTCCTTCTTCATATGAAATCCATTTTTAGATCTCATACCACTAGGTGCTGTTCCCTTCTCTCCTCTGAGATATTTTAAAACACTTATTCCTATATAGTCAGCCTCTGACATTCTCACCTTCACTGTAAGAATAAACCCAGCGCTGTAGAAAGGATTTTCTCGGTCCAGTGGTCCATTCAGAGTTAGAGCACCGCTGATGTAGTCCAGAGCGAAGATACTGTTGGTGTTACCTAACAATAAAATAAATAAGATCAGCACAAATAAACTCCAGTGCAGAAAACCATAAAAAGCTCAATACTTAATATATAGGTTTTACTCTCTCACACAAACATACTGCAAAGTTGAGTGAGACAGTAGTTAATCTGCATCAGATATAAAGAAATCTTGAAAGGCATGATGAGAATCTTGAAATGCCAAGCCTGCTATACCTTATGGCTTGACAATACTGTTGGATGCCTTTTAAGACTGTTGGATGCCTTTTAAGAATGAAACACTGAGTCTGTACACACTGCCCTAGATCCCATTTTTCTGATCATTTTTGCTGCAGTTTGGATTGACTCAAGTTTGTTGTTGTTGTTGTTATACCCCGCCCATCTAGGAAGTTTTCCTACTCTGGGTTTCTGACAAGACTAAACTCGCATATTAAAAACATATTAGAAACAGTTTTTTTTAAATACAAAAGCCCTATTGACAGCGGAGAGAGACCAAATAGAAAACCTAGCGCTGAGCCATTGTTGAAACATTCTCAAAGGCCTCTTTAAAAAGAAATGATTTTTTTAGGCTGCTTTTTAAATATAGACAGGGATGAGATCTGGCACAGTTCAACTGGGAGGGAGTTCCATTAAGTTGGTGCCACCACCAAGATGGTTATTCTCCGAGTCATGGCCTTCCTTGCTAATCTCGGGGTCAGCACTTGGAGCTGCACCATTTGGGAGGATTGAGTGATACAGGCTGATCTGCTGAGGAGAAGATGCTCTGCCAGACAGGAAGGTCCCAAACTGTTTAGGGCTTTAAAAGCTAGAACTAACTAACACCTTGAACCTGATATGGAAAGGGACGGGTAACCAATGCAGCCCTGCCAATGCTGGTGAGATATGATCAAATTTTCTCACTCTGGTAATCAGCCTAGCTGCTGTATTTTTGTACCCCTTGAAGCTTCCATACCAGAGACAAGGGAAGCCCCAAGAAGAGAGCATTACAGTAATTGATATGTGATATTACCAGCGAGATAACTAGTGTTATGAAGGACTGCCCATTCAAGCAGGGATGCAACTGAGCTCTTTGATAAAGATGGAGAAAAGCAGCTTTACACACTGCTGTAATTTGTGCTTCTAGGGTCAGAGGGTGATCAAAAATGATCCCCAAGTTGAGTGCTTGAGGGGGACAAGGCCATCCCAGCTAGCAGGATCCTAATCGGGCAGATGGACCCTCCAACGCCAGCACTTCCATCTTACCTGCGTTCAGTCTCAGCTTCTGTTTCTAGAACTTATGGTATCAACACATGTTTTCAATTAAAGCACCCTGACCTATCTCTTTTTACTGTTGTCTCACTGCTTTCCAGCATGGTGCTAGAACTGCATTTATTTTGGCACACTGCCAATATCCAATTCTGTAACTCATGTAGACAGTTTAACTGCACACCAATAAAACTTTAGGCATTGTTGCCAGAGGTGACATGTCCAGTGCATTGCAGCATTAAAATAAATGACCAAGAAATCCTTCATAGACTTTTCTCATATCTATTTTTTGTATCACTTACTCAAGTGATAGAGAACAATTCTAGCTACAATGGAATTACACTGTACCATGCCAGGCAGATGCATCGCTGTTTCACTATGTCACTTTATTTTACCAAAAAAACTCATATCCTTCAAAAGAGGGGATAAATTAAAGCAATTCAAAGGCCAGCAAAGACCCTTGTCATGGAATAATAAGCATCTCCAATGTAGATGGAAGGGCTGCTCAAGTGAGAGATAAAATGTATCACAGTACTGATAAGAACCTTTCATATTCCCCCATGTAGACAGGCGTTTTGTTTCCCGCTGCCTCCCTATAGCAAGATACAAGCATGAGCACTGAGCTAGAGGTTCTGATAGGATCACAAAAGCTTCAGGCAGTGCAGGAGTTTTAAAACACTCCTGATCAAATGGAAATGCATTCATGGCTTTTACACACCAATTCATTCTAATGTTGATTTGAGGATATTTAACAGGGCAGATAAACACACACATATGCAGTTCCCATTAAATGCAAAGAGTGGACATTGAGAGAAGATGGTTTATCTAAATATTCATGATCGGGCAGATGAAACTGGTAGAATGGATATGACATAAGATAGGAAAGAAGATCCTTTCTCTTCCTCATCCTCTGTAATGCAATCCCACAAGTTTAAAAAGGGAGGCAAGAATGAACAGACAAGCAAATCTGCATGGCATGAACATAGAAATCAGTGAGGATGGAGGAGACTGCAGTGGCTGAGTGGTAAGAAGCTCACCTTGTTAGCTGGAAGTCTGGCAAGTTGGCAGTTCAAGACCCAGGTTCTGCATGACAGTTTGAATGCCCATCTCTGTCCCAGCTCTTGGGAGACAGGAAAGGAGCCTCATTTGGGCATTCCCTGAGCAGAGTTTCTCCTGCAAAAATCCTTCCAACCCAGAATAATTTCTGACATGGATGGAGAGTGGAAAATGAGCAAGGGATATAGCAGGAGTTCTCAACCTTTTTAAGCCAGAGGCTATGTCACGCTCCCTCAGACAGCTTCAGGGGCCGGATGGCCATTTTGGCCTTCCTCCATCACATGGCACTTCCTGGTGTGGTGGAGGCAGTGGGCCCCCCACATGAAATGGTGCTGTGGGCCGCATCTGGCCCATGGGCTGCAGGTTGAGAATCCCTGTGATATAGGATTCCCATTCCCATGGTATATAAAACCATACCAACATTTTGAAATCAGACACATCGATAGTCACACAAAACCTTCCCAAAACTCTGGGATTTCCTAATTCCAAATGCAGACTAGTGTTATCTAAGGGTCAAACCAGCAAAGAGAGCAAGGAATAACGTTAGAGCTTAAATTAGTCATAGGATTCTCACAGTTTCTCATTCTCCCTCTTTCACCCCTTAAAGTGAGATTTCTCTGCTTCATTGTTTTTTTCTCAAGAAACTTTGTAAGACTTCTTGAATGTTTCATGCACATTTTCTTTTGTGGAAGAAAGATCAATCCAGAAAGGGCATTTAGTTTCTTGCACAAGCACACACGCATGCAGACACCTACCCACCCACAGTGAAAAAGATGCAAAACAAAACCCAATGACAAACAAACAGGAAAAACAAGACAAGGGCTTGTTTTCGTGGGAAGCCAAGAAATGTTGATAGTGCAAAGTGTCATTGAGAAGTCTCAGCATGACAAGATTTGGAAAAACAGCAAAAATGAGACATTTTTTACTATGTTTTACATTCCTAACTCAAAGCATTTGCCTCTCAAAGCAGGAGCTCTGTACACGATTCAAAGTTTGCACATTAGCCTGCTTTGTTCCATGATTTGTCTTTGGGATGTAATCACAAGGCTTTGTTTCCAAGTCCCACATCTCAAAAGCAAAACTTTGCCACAACTATGTTTCTGGAACATGAATGTGAGTTTAGCTTCTACTGATGCATTATCAGGCATTTGTTGCTTAATCTGCCAGTTAGGGTTAAAAAGTAAAGCAAAAAGGGGTAAAGGTCACCATTGCTCAAAAGCCAGCCATATCCAACTCTAAGGTTCAGTGCTCATCTCTGTTTATAGCTAAAGAGCCAGCACTGTCTAAGTCTGCAAACATTTCCATAGACATGTGGTAGGCATGACTAGACACCAGAGTGCATGGAATGTTGTCTACCTTCCCACCGAAGTAGTACCTATTTATTTACTTGCAATTTCTTGCTTTCAAACTGCTAGGTTGGCAGGACCTGGAGCAAGACAGAAGCTCACTCCATCATGCAGCCCTCGAGTCTCGAACTGCTGATCTTCCGACCTTCCCATCATCAACGTCAGTGTATTTTATTACAGTATTTATTGATTGAATTTCTATACCATCCATCTGGGTGTTATCCCACTCTGGGCAGTGAGCAAACAGAAAATAAATAATACCCACAACAAATCAAAACCCAACAACAACAAATACATCATAGACTAAACTAAACTAAACTAATTGGTGTCAGAGGACATCGAGACTGAACCTAACTGGCTAATTTATCAACAAGGGCACAACGCCCTGAAAGGCCTCCTTGAAGAAGAGCACTTTTAATTGTTTTTTTAAAGGTAGCCAGTGATGGGGCCTGGTGCAGCTCCACTGGCAGTGTATTCCACAGGTTGGTGCCACCACCGAGAAGGCTGTATTTCTGGTTAAAGACTTCAAGCCATCCTCGGGGTTGGCACCTGGAGCTTGATGCAGGGAGTTGTTCTGAGGGAGAGACACTCTCACAGATAGCAAGGTCCCAAACTGTATAGGGCCCCATTAGTATTAACCACTAAGCCTCCACAGTCCTAGAGTTAGAAAGAGCACCCATAAATCATCCAATTCTTCTTTAGTACCTGATGCTATTTCAATAACAACAACAACCACCACCACCACCACCACCACCACCACCTGCTTATTAGGGGACCTTTCTGGAATTATTAGAGAGTTTTGTAGGGTGGGCAGAGTGAGAGATGACTGGCAAAACTGGGGCAAAAATAAGCATGCATTTAAATAGATAAACATACATGGGTATCTTTTATTTCTCTTTCTCTCTTTTTCAAACATGCACACACACACACACATGCACACGCACACACAGGCATTCCTTCTCACACACAAACACACACATACATACTCTCTTAAGTCATTCCCTTTTGTTGTTCTGTCGCACAGTTGACTTTGTGACCCCATGAACCACAACATCTGCCATCCCCCGGAATTTGCCCAGATCTGGGCCCACTATGTCAATGGTGCTGTCTAACCATCTCACCCTCTGCCGCCCCCTTCTTCTTTTGCCTTCCACCACTCCTAGCATCAGGGTCCTCTTTTATTTGTTGGCCAAAGTACTTGAGTTTCAGCTTCAGTATTTGTCCTTTCAAGGAGCCATCAACAGTGGTGGGATGTCAAAAATTTTACTACCCCACCGTGGTGTCATCACAGTGTGGGTGGAGCTAACATCATGATGTCATGATGTCATGGGCGGGGCCAAATAAATAATAATAATAATAAATAAAAATAAGCACACACACACCTCAACCCACCCACCCACCCACAGCACAAACCATAAATAAATTAAATAAATAAATAAATAAATACATTAAAATACAGCCAGCCAGCCACCCACCCCAAACACAAATCAACCAGAGCTTTTAAACCAGAGCATAAAGCTTATTCTGGCTAATCTTTCTCACGCTAGGTCAGATGGAAGGAACTACAGAATAAACTCACCACAAGATGGCTTCATTTTGCCACTTTTCAACTTTTCAACAGTTAAAGAAGTTAGATACTAAGTCTTTGCCTAACCAGTTCTCTAGGATAATATGCCTTAATGTAAATGTAAAACAGCTGTATCTCCTTAAGGGTTCTCCAATTGGAACAGCACTTGGAACAGCACAGGTGTAGCTTATTGATGAGGTAACTCCAAGACTTTGCTTAAAACCCCCAAGCCAGGCCTTTTTAGGAACTGTGGTAGTACATCAATATAGGTAAAGGTATTAAATACACCTTAAAATACACACAGACACACCACATCCAAAGGTGAGTCACTTACCCTGGGAGCAGGCTATAGGGAGCTTCAGGCTAGCAGCTTCTCTTCCTCCTCCCCGGTTGGGAGGACAGCAAGGAGGCCATGCATATGTGCCAAGCACTGTAGGCGTGCATGCTCACCAAGTGCTTGGCATGCATGCGCAGTGGGGAAACCAGTGAAAAGGTAAGCCCCAAAGGTGGTTCCTCCCCAAAAGCTGCTGCCGGTTCTCCAAGACACTGGGGAAAGTTACTACCGGTTCTGGAGAACTGGTGAGAACCTGTTACATCCCATCACTGACCATCAGGGTTGATTGACAGATTTGATATCCTTGCAGTTCAGGGGACTCTCTAAAGTCTTCTCCAGCAAGCCATTCCCTTATCTCCATTCATTCAGACAGCCCCTTATCACCCATTGTTTTACTCCACAACTCAACTGAGGAGCAAATGTCTTGTCGCCCAAATTAGGAATTTTCCTATGTGCTGACGTTTATCTTTGTGCCTGGTTTCAAAGCTGGCCAACTGACCTATACGCCCACAGTCATTCTCTCACTCAATTTCTTGCAGGAAGGCAACATAGACAGAAAAATTACCAAGGAGCCTGCCTTGCTCCTCTGTTAAGAATTAAGGCAACTCTAGCCTCATGGACCAGTCCCTGCATGGAACTTGCCCAGTAATTACTATTTGTCCACAGCTAAGCTATGTTAGCTGTGGAAATGAATAGCTAGGATTGATCTGCATGCAGTGAAAAAAATCTTCCAGGTAGCCACACTATTTATACGTGTCCTCATATTTAGAAATTTTAGGTTTTGTGGAAGGAGAGAGAAAGAAAGAAATGGTGCTATTTTGATTTGCTTCATTCCCATCCACATATCCTTATTTTTAATGTTCACGCTCCCAACATCATTTTCTTCTACTATTATCTCTCTGTCAGTTTCTTGACCCACTAAAAATCCCAAGCTTGGGTTAAGTGCAGTTTAGTGTGTGGCTGACTGTACATGCTGCAGAACTGTCTGATGCTTTCAAACGGTTTGTCTGCTCCATTGGTCTAACAGCAATTACGCTCTCTTCTTCCTTTAAAAAAACATTCAGAGGGGGGGAAGAAAAAGAAAACAGTAACAAAACCCCCAGACCCATTTCCACACATCTATAAACATTTCCATCCATTGGGTTCTACTGCTGAAAAGAAACGCAAAGCTTGGACTATGTAAGAAAGTAAAGTGCAGTTCAATGGCTCTCTGAAGAGGAGAGAAAATAGGGGGACTATTTCTGTCTTAGTGGTTAAGAAGCTCACCTTGATGGCTGGATAATAATAATGCTTTCAAACCTCACCTAGTTATGTATAGCAGTGATGGTGAACCTTGGCACTCCAGGTGTTCTTGGACTTCAATTCCCAGAAGCCCAAGTCTCTGTGAATCCACACAGATGGGTTTACTGCTAATGTTCTTTGACTTAAATTCCCAGAAGCCCAAGTCTCTGTGAATCCACACAGATGGGTTTACTGTGCGTGTTCTTGGACTTCAATTCCCATAAGCCCAAGTCTCTGTGAATCCACATGGATGAGTTTACTGCACGTGTTCTTGGACTTCAATTCCCAGAAGCACAAGTTTCTGTGAATCCACACGGATGGGTTTACTGCACGTCTGTGCAGTAAACCCATTTGTGTGGATCCACAGAGACTTGGGTTTCTGGGAATTGAAGTCCAATGTGATATCACTGATGAAAAAGGGGATATACCGTGCTTTAAATTTATTGTACATTTTAATTAATGTATTTTACATGTTTTGCCTGTATCTGTAATAGAGTTAAAAGAGGAAAGCAAAATTCTAGAAGAGCTTAATCAGATCTCCCTACTTCCCTCCAGGACATATCCTTAGAGGTACTAGTGCTGCAGGACCTGGCTGTGTCCCAATTAGATTTTTACTTCTGGCTTTTTAATCTCTCAGAAAAAGTGAGTGTTTCTTTAATAAGGCACTTGCTCTGACAACAATGTTTCTTGAGATACCAATACAATGTACCTTGGATAATGTTATGACTTGGTTCCACAAGTCATAACGTTATACGGTTTTTAACATTGTGTGATGCATTGATCACTTTTTCCTAACTTCTTTTAAGAAACCTCTGTCGGGGGGGCTTCTTAAGAGAGGCTTGGGACCCTTTTCCCAGCCTCTCTTAAGAAGCCCCCCCCCCAGCATGGATAGCTAAGCCCCTTAGCAAGCCAGGAGGGGTGATCTCTCCCCCAACACCCCAGCTGTCCCAAGCAATTGCCTGGGACTGCCAGGGTGTTGGGTAAGAAGCCATGCACACACACGATCTCTCCCCCAACACCCTGGCAGTCCCAGCAATTGCCTAGGACAGCTGGGGTGTTGGGGAAGAGATCATATGCATGCACGGTTTCTTCCCCAATACCCTGGCATTTCCAGTGTGTGATCGGATTGCTGGTTTGGTTGGGTGGAGAACGGGCGAGCATGCCTTCCCCCCAACCAAACCACTGATCTGGAACAGAGATCTCTGCCCCAAAGCCTGGAGAGCTGGTCTTCAGCCCTGTGGGCTTTGGGGCAGAAATCAATGTCAGGGAATTTGAGGCAAACATTTGCATCGCACAACGTTATGTTAACATTGTGCAATGCAAATGTTTGCCTCAAATTCCCCAACGTTATGCAATGTTAGCGTTATGCGATGCAAACGCTAACCGAGGTATTACTGTATCTCAAAGCAAACATTTGAAAATTTGAGAACTATCATACTCCTTCTTCATGAGAGTGAAGGATATATTTCACCTACTCACTCATTCATTCTTCAGTTCCTTTGGTCTGATCCTATTTTAGAAAGATTAGCTGGCAAGGTTGCTGCCTACACAGTGTGCCAGATTGTATTCACAATCTTTGAGGAGGCTCTTTCTGTGTACTCAGTCATGTTTTGCATGGTCCATGGAGGCACATACAAGGAGTAGCACTGCAGCACACCAGAATAAGGATGGACAAACACATGTTCTAAACTTGCAATCTGGTTTTCAATTGCCTTTTCAAAGGTAAATTTAATCTCTGGCTTTGCCACATTACTCTATGCCTCTAGGACAACAGTAGCTCAGTGGTTAAGAAGCTTGCCTTGTTAGCTGGAAGGCCGACAAGACGGCAGTTTGAGACCTGGGTACTGCATGATGGATTGAGCACACATCTTTGTCCCAGCTCTTGGGGACATGAAAGGAGCCTCTTTTGGGCATCCCCTGAGCAGAGTTTCTCCCTAAAAAATCCTTTCAACCCAGAATAACCCAAAATTATTATTACTATTACTCTATCCCTCTGCTCTAAGCCAACTCAGGAATCAATGTTGGAGAAAACTGTGCCTCTCAGAAAGATGAATTCTGACACTTTAACAATTCTTCCATTGAATACCCCAGTTAGATAAAAACAACTTGAAGCAGTGGATCAGTTTATCAGAGATGATAAATGGAAACTGAGGCTTCTAGCCCCACTGGTCTCACTTCCTGTTTTGCAAATTAGCTTATTTATGTTTTGCGATTGGCCCTCAGAAGATAAACATCTGTAAGACTTCGTCTGCAAGTCTGATTGAAGGAATTGTATGGCTGAAGGGGAAATGTAAAAATAAAAGGAAATGCACGTTTACTTTAATGTGATTTGAGCTTGAACCTGGAGTCCCCATCTTTAAGCTACAAAGTCACACAATTACTTCGTTTAGATTTTTTGACCTTCCCATTTTTTTTAAATTTTACAGCCTCTTGGAAGATAATAACCAGATTTCAAAATGTATTTCCTTTTTACTCCAGAAAAAAGGGCATTGTGCTGGTGGGGACATGTGATAGGACATCACAGGTTAAGCTTTCACTGCTCTCTGAATGTCAGGGAATGAAGCTGATGGAGAGCAAGAATCATCTGTCGGTGGTGATGTTGTGCCATTCTTGCAGACATCTCATCAGACCTGGAACATCACTTGTGAAAATGGCCTTAGGTGCCTCACCTGGTAGCCCTTTGCTGCGAAATGAAGGGACATTTGCTGCCAAGATACAGTCTTTTTAGGATGGTCTAGGCTCACTAAAACACTAAACCTAGAGTGAATGACTTTCATGAGATGTGAAAGGGGAACACAGCCTACATTGTATGAGCTAGATAATTTATTAATCAAAATGTGCTCTGTCAGGGCTCCTCTACACTGAAATAAATGCTGTTGGATGTGGTTCACAGAGTCAGCCACAGACACAGTTATCATGATATAATAGTCCATCAGCAGCTTTGACCACCTAGATGATCTTCACCTTGAATTCTACCTCATACACTATCTAGACAGGTGTTCAGGGCCTCTTCCCAGTAACTCTTCTCTGCCTGTTTTTATGCACAGAGGCATTGTCAGGTTTCTCTGGGGTGGAGGGGGAGGCTGTATGGAGAGGTGAATATTAATGCTGTTTGCAGGAACCAGGTCTTACCAGAATAAATAGTGATAATATCTAAGGAAGAGAGTGAGAAATAAGCAGGTAAAAGATCCAATGTACACTAAGACTTAAACACTAGGTAGGCTAACATAGAGGTTAGCTCCACTGAATTCAAAGGGATGTGCCTCTGAGTGGACACGTGTAGGATTGTTTAGTAAATGAGAATACAGAGACTCTTGTGCCATTTTATAGATGATCATGTTTTATTTTGCATAAACAGTTGTGGAATGAAAATTTACACTAGATAAAGCTTATCAACCTCTTTAATGTGCCACACAATCTGTGTGTGTGTGTGTGTGTGTGTGTGTGTGTGTGTGTGTGTGTGTGTGTGTGTGTGTGTGTGTGTGTGTGTGTGTGTGTGTGTGTGAGTGTGTGTGTGTGCGCTTTACTATGGTCTGCTGAAAATACCTGGATGTGAGTCATGCAACCATATAGATAGGATGGTAAGCATGGTAATAGCAATAGCAATTACACTTATATACCATAGCCTTTAGTGCACTCTCTGGGCCAGGGAGTTTCAACATATGGCCCGTGGGCTGGATCTGGCCCACAACACCATTACATCCATCCCTCGCTGTCATTCCAGCACCACCTCCGCCATTGCCACCACCTCAATCCTTGTCCCTTCCGCTTGGCTTCACATGTCCCTAACTGTGCTCTGTAGCAAAGTGTATGTTGTAAGAAGGCTTAGAACATACACCCTGCTATGGAGTGCCGTTAGGGACATGGCAAATGAAGGAGAGGGGACAAGGATTGAGGCAGCAGCGGTGGAAGTGGAAATGCCATATGCATGCGGCCATCCACATCTTTCCTAGGGACCGCTCTGGCCGAGAGCAACTTTTCCAGCAGACGCATGGCCACCCTCGTCTTTCCCAGGGGCCACTCTGGCTGAATGTGGGCAAGAAGGACACACAGGACCCCTCCTTCACCCACACCATGCAGCTCCTCCAGTCCAGTAAGCAGGGAAGGTGTGTGTGTGGGAGTGTCGGGGGGCTTGGGCTGGTCCTGCTGGCAGTGGCGGGTCCACCCCGAGCCCCCAGCACTCTTCGCCACTGCCGACACTGCCAGGTGGCAGTGGCAGGGAGACCACCAGTCCACCCACAAATAGTCTGAGGGGGCATGAACCAGCCCCCATCTTACAAAGGTTGAGGACCCCTGCTCTGGGTGATTCACAAGTTAATTACCATTTTCCCCGCAGCATGCTGGGTCCTCATTTTACCGACCTCAGAAGGCTGGAAGTCTGAGTCAACCTAGATCCCCATCAGGATCAAGCGCACAATGTTTTGGCTGCAGTACAGCAGTTTAACCACTACACCTCCAGGACCATAATTTAGTGTATCGTAACTAACAAAGTGAGATATTAGTCCATTCAGTGCTCAAAACACTGTGAGAGAAGCCATGAAGAGAGCTGGATGCAAGAATAGCAGAGACAGATTGGAATACACTTACAAGAGGGAATTTTTTTCCATCCCTAAAACAATGGTTATGCACCCATAAATGATTATTGCTTTCCACTAGCTATCTCTCGAATGACAGACAGGCATTGGACAGCAGCAGTCAACAAATGGTACCCTAGAGGAGTGAAAAGACCCTTTGGCAGCCCCCCCCCCCCAAAGATGGGAAGACCCAATTGTGAAGAATTTTGGTAGAACCTGGAGAAGAAGAACACGGCAGTGAAATGAATGGAAAACAAGTTGCCGTCAGCAGGAACCTATCCTTGATAGTCTGGTCAATCAAGGAATTGAGGAATTTCAAGAAAGGAAGTTTCCAAACATGTTCCTCAACACCATCAATTATTACAACAATTCTGCCATAGACATAACACGAGAACACAGTGTCATTCTAGGGCTGCTCCACAGATTCACAAGGTTCTGTGTAAAGAAACTATTAATCATTTTATAGGATCTGTTATCTTGCCTTATCCCTTAAAAAGTTTTGACATTTTAAACAACTTAGAATGCAAGGCAGAAAACTAACAAAACACTGATGTTTGTGGACACAGTGTTCACGGCAAAATGGGATAAGCAAAAGAGGAAGATGTGGCCTAAGTAACCCAAGGTCATTAACTCAACAGACTTAATTGTCTCTATGAGTTTTCAAACAAAATACAGTACAGTATTCTCCTATGATCTGAGGTTTCAAGGCAGACATTCATAAGTAACACCATTTATCTATGGCAATATTTCAGTTTAAATTTGCAGAAAGCTGCAAACAAGTAAACAAGGAGCAGAAGGTAAATATATTTCCCACAGAGAGAAAGAATTTGCTTTGCATATTTGGATCTCTACATATTATGAATTACAAAGCTTAGAGAGAAAATATTGCCACAAAAAATGCTACTGCCTTTCTGGAAAGACTGCATGGTATTCCATTACAGTATGTGTTTGTGTTTCTGCAAGCATATGGTGGGTTCGAATCCTTACTCAGCCACACAAGTCACTGGGTGACTTTGGGCCAGACACTCACCTTGAGCTACCTCAGAGGGTTGTTGTGAGGATGAAGTGAGCAAGAGATGAGTTATGTATGCTGCCTTGAACTAATGGGAGGAAAGATGGGTTAGCAAACAAGCAGACTGCAACATCTATTTTTCATTGCCCATCCAATGTGGCTCTCAAAACTTTGCTCCTGGGTGGAGACACCAGAGCAAATAGGCAATAGGTATGCAATGAATTGGTAATGATGACTGTGTGCTATCAGGTCAATTCAGACTTACAGTGACCCTTTCCAGGATTCTCTAGGTAGAGAAGTGGTTTAGCATTGCCTTCTTCTGGAGGCACCTTGGGATTGTGCAGCTTGCCCAGTACCTCACAAGCTGGCTCTTCTCCCTGAAGACACAGTGGGGAATCAAACTCCCAGCATCTGGCCTTGCAGGCAGATTCCTAAATCACTAAGCTTTCCAACTCCTGATGTCTTGGTACCTTGCCATAAATAAGTGTAAGCGTTTCTCATTGGTGGCCATATTTTGTAAGCAAGAGTAAATCACAATTCTAAGCAACCATAGCTCATTGTGCATAACAAGGTCATGTTAGTGCTAACCAGAATTGTAAAATGTACCATGCTATACAGTATAGGACTTCTGCCTAGTCATTCTCAAACAAACCAAGAATTGTAAATCAAAAGCTAGCCCTGGTTTGCTATTCTGGATGGTATGAGGTATAATAAGCTAGAAATCCTAGTTAAGATGATGTATATAAGTCTGATTCTAATTAGTTTACCAATTCCTGCTGAGGAAAGAAGTGACATGAAAGCAAAGTGTCTGTGTACAGCAGCATATAATTTTTGAACGATATACCCAATTCTCTAGACTAGGGGTCCCCAACCACTGGGCCATGGACTAGTACTGGGCCACAGGCTGTCCCAAACTGGGCCATGGGGGGGGTGGTGGTTCTGGGAGCCCCAATGGCATGCTTCTGCCCTCAACGTGCTCTGCTAGGTTTGCCCAGCAAACAGAGCAAGAGCACGGGCTTCAGACACATCAGATAGGCAGGTGGCTGAGCCCCTCCTCCATGTTGTTCAACTATGATAGGGCTCTGACCTCACTGTGTGCTTGCACCATCTAATCCCACCCCCCACTTACTGGTCTGTGACAAAATTATTTAGCATGAATCTGGTCCATGATGCAAAAAATGTTGGGGACCCCTGCTCTAGACTACATCCCCAGTGTGTGTGTGTGTGTGTGTGTGTGTGTGTGTGTGTGTGTGTGTGTGTGTGTGTGTGTGTGTGTGTGTGTGTGTGTGTGTGTGTGTGTGTGTGTGTGTGTGTATTCTGTGGCTGAGTGTATACACTTCAGCTCTCTCCAGAGACAAACGTACAGATATAAACAGATCATGTTTCATAGAAACTCATGAAATGTGTTGTAGACTACATAACAAATCAGCCATGTCACTACCTGAATCAAGATCATCAGACAACATTCCTCCTTTTATTGCAATTTCTGCATCTTATTTTAATTAAATGAGTAAAATTTAAATTGGCCAGCTCTCTGATTACTCAAAACTTTTTAGTAACAACTGTCCATGTTAGCAAGGAGATTATGAGAACTGTGGTCCAAAAACATCCCACAACCCAATCCCATAATTCTTTGTTTTGCCAGTATGCAAAAGAAAACTTAATTTTTTGGTTAGTAGTCTCTATGATTTTATATTTATATTTTCCACATATTGCCTCACATTTATATACTTTAAATCATACATCTAATAGTAAAGGGAAAAATTGCAACTGCAGCAACAACAGTTTCCTGGATACAGTATAGGTATATAGATATATATTACTAATAATAACAATTCCGTGTCAGAAATTATTCTGGATTGAAAGGATTTTTGCAGAAGAAACTCAGCTCAGGGAATGCCTAAATTTCATTTCCTTTCATTTCCCCAAGAGCTGGGACAGAGATGGGCACTCAATCCATCATGCAGTACCCAGGTCTCAAACTGCCAACTTGCGAGCCTTCCAGCCAACAAGGCAACCTTCTTAACCACTGAGCCACCACAGCCCCACATATATTACTAAAAATACATGAGTGTTAGGAACCATGAGATCAGATTGGAGACAGTTAAATGTATTTAAGAAATCTACAGGGCTTGTTAAATTTACTTATATTCTATTGATAGCATACTATATTTGTTTGTTTGTTTGTTTGTTTCTTTATACTTGATTAGCCGCTCCCTTGCTGAGGTGACTCCGGGCAGCTTACAACACAATTCTTTTTAGAACATGTGTAATTAAATGTATTTTCTTTTGGGGAACTTTGGTTATTCTTCTTTGTAGAGTATGAGGTAGGAAAATTGCAAGCACAGAAAACGTGGAGAGAGTAGTCCTGTCTCAGGCCCTGCCTACTCCTTCAGTTTCTTTTCAACACAAACTAGCAGTTTGTATTATAAAAATCACTCTAGAAACATTTAAAGGAGGGAAAAGATATATTTCCTTACAGTTAACATTTATGGCTAAAATAAGAATTAAAAACAGGGGAAATGGAGTCTCCAGCATACAGAGAGAACCTCCATGGTTGTTGCTTGTTTGGAGGTATGAAAAAGAACTATGAAGAAAAACAATTGAAGCAAGAAAATGAACAGGAAGTCAAGATGGGGCTTTGCCTCAAATGCCAGAGGCAGGAAACAAATTCTACAAATCAAGTTAATGGCAAAGGACAATAACACTGAGCTACAGAACCCCATCCCACTGATGCCCAGCATTAGTGCGTGCAAGATTGTTGTTATCCCATCATGTTGATGGGATAGACACAGAGTTTCTCACAGATAGGCTAGCTTGAAAAATTATTTTTCCAGTAGTAAATAATTCCTTTTACTCATCATGGTATGTACTGATTATTAATCACAGGGATTATTGTAATTGTTTTCTTTTAAAATTTGTTATTAATCTCACTTGCCAGTCACTTTGAGCATTTTCTTTTTCAGAAAAAAAGTTCCCTGCTCTGTTTATAGAAGAAAATATTTCAACTTTGAGAGTTTCTTGGAACAGAAGTACTACTTTTTTTAACCTAAAAACCTCCTTTTTGATGGGTGTTTTTGTGTCCATGGTATTAAAAAATGCCTTTTTGGCATCATGACTCCCACCTTAAGACCACATGTGTTTATGAATAGTTTCTTATGACTAGCTCATGTTTTTATTATAATATTAGCTGATCCCAAGGCAAACCTTCCTTCTCATTGACATTTTAACAGCGCAAAACACTATCTGGGAGGGGGATGAAATTATCATACAATCTATTGCCTGGTGGCTGCTTTTATTTCATTAAAATTCATTACAGCCATTTTCCAACCCATGCTGTGAGGTTTTTCTTAATGTCTTCTGTTATCCCTATTATTCCACTTCCTGAATGAAATAGCATTCTCATATTTCATCACAGTAGTGATGTTATCTGCATCGACTCCCACCATGCTTGTTCCAACATACACACAAAGAGAGAACCTACATATTTGGGGCAGTGTTCCAGAGGCAGCTGTCATCCCCTTAAATTTGTCGTGAAACCAGTTGCCAACTCCCTCTTCACCACTATCATCTCAGGGTTTTTTTCCAGCTGTTTCCAAAGCTACTGTCTGACTTACTGTTTTAATTACTAAGGCCATTTGTTGGTGAAGCTTTTTGAAACGAAAGGAGACGTTATAAAAGGCGTATGTACTAAGACTGTTCCCAAGCTGATACTGGGCCAAAGCCACATGCCAAAACTATTGTACACGTTGCTCATTTTCTGCATCACAGAAATGTACAAGGAGTTGGTTTGTAGTAACAGTAGCAGCGGCTCACTTTTCAGTTCAGTCTCAAATTTACTCTGCACATGCAACAGCTTGGGTTGAGAGAAATTAAAAGTCTACGATAGTAGATTGAGGTCTTCCTCATTGGTTCAAGATGCAGTTTTTAAAATGTTTAATTCTGTTTGAGAAACTCTCTGCAAATGGGGGGGGAGGCAACCCAAAGAGGTAGAAATAGATATTACAGAGGGGGATACATTAAGTGCAGACAACAGGAGCTTCTCATACTCAATATTATCCACCATTTTGCATTTCTGGTCCTTTGAATATAAGCACAAGAGTCTGATTTCTCAAACATGAATGTCTGCCTAGGACTGCATCCTTAGTTTGTGTATTACCACATGAACCCCAAAGCAGTGGTTTCCAAACTGTATTCCTAGGAGCATTAAGACTGCATATAAACCTGATAAACACTAGTTTAGTAACAAGATCAGAAGTGGCAAAGAAGTTCTTCTATGAACCTCATAATCTAAGAGCCTATAGAGTGCAAAAAACAACACACTTGCAAAACAGATAAACAGAGTTTCTTTCACCAGTACTAGATCCTGGTTGTACCATCTGGAAGTTGCTTGATAGATTTAAAGTTAAGAAGATCAAAGAATAATCAAATAAAATGGGATACTGTACTTAGAAACAGGAAAATTTTCATCTCTGTTATCAGTCACTAAATATAGATTATTCATAAATATAGACTATTGTTATGACATGGATCCCACGTTTTATAGTTCTCACACTCCACTGGAATGGTAATGGCCATCAAATTTAAACTCCTCCTTTTCATTGTTATTAATAATAGCCTGACTGCTGAACCCTTTTTCTGATGTCTTTCCATCACTTGTTGCGCCTTGGAAGCTGCAGGACATCAATCTCTCTTAGTCTGAAGAGCTCTTTTAAATGAAAAATTCTTATCTAGAACAGGTCATGTTATATAACAAGTCACTAGCGTTGCTTGAGAAATGAAAGATGATGAGGTAGACAGAAGCTATCTCCATAAATCTGCCCAAAGAGGAGCTGTGGATTACTTTACTGGATTAATTACCTGTCCTTCAAACAGAGCCCTGACCTCAATGACTGAACATTACCCTTTCAACCCAGCTTGTGAACAGAAAACAAGGCATTGCTTCCTATACAGTGATCTGGAGTTCATTTGCTGACTAAATTCCAGTATATGATGAAGGGTTTATGAAAGCTAACCAGTGACCTTGAAATCCTGACATCATTTATTGAGGCATTCCAGGGAGTATTTTTCCTCAGGCCTTTTGAACTTGGCAACATGTGGTTTGCTCTCAATTTAGCTCTGCATCCTATTCCTGGTACAGATTGTGAATTTAATTTAATAAATTATTTTACCTGTTGTAACACTATCACTTTCTGGATGAGTTCAGAACAAAAGTCCTGTTAATCATTTGAACCCAACATCAAAATTGGAAGAACATCAACTTGTAAAATTCATTTTTCCCTACCCTGTTACAACTCAAGAAATATTAATAGTCTTAATGGTGTACACAGAAAGCACCTCCTCGAAGGTATTTTTGAGCCACAATCGGGTGTACCCTGGTAACGGCAAACTTGTGTTGCCAGCTAATCTTTCTCACACTAGGTCAGGCGAAAGGAACTGCAGAAAGAACGCACCAAAAGGTAACTTCATTTTAGCAGTTTCATGTCTGGCCTAGACATGAAAGAAGAAGAAGAAGAAGCAACCTTTAACAAAATTATATCAGTCGCCTTATAAATTCTTCAGGAATTTCACCTGAAAAGGAAGGACTCTCCCAACATGTACCAAAGGTTGCTATAGTTGAAATCCACTGAAACCCTTCAGCATACAGAACCGCTCCTGAGAAATTTCACTGACTTTAACTGTAAAGCAACCTCTTTAATTTATTTTACAATCTGGTTCCCAAATATTTTACTCCAGTGGGTGTCCTGACTTCCTTTTAGGCAAAATTTCAGTGGCTATTCCACCCGTGAACAAAACTGAGATTCTTTTTCCTAGAAAAAGAAGACCTTTAGCCATGTTAGCCAAAGAAAAGAAAACTCTGTGGGAGCTGATAAGACAATGTGATTCACACTTGATATATTTGTAACTGAATCATTTAAGCTTGACCTTACACCTTGAAGTAGTTATGCTTCATCTTCTGTTTTTATTGTTCTTCTCTTTGGAGAAAAACCTGTATTTGCAGAAGAGCTGTATATATAACAATTTTTGCAGTACAGTATGTTCAAAGCAACAATATAAACTACTCCTGCATGTATCCACAATCTGTATTTTAAACAGGATAATGATGGTCTAAAATTATACATATTTTTCCCACTTCTCCCATAGTGGACAATAAACACAGGAAGAAGCTGAATCATGCACCCATTGTCCTTTAGTTTTCATGGCATATTTCATTTCCCTTTTCAAAAATCCAGAATGTAATTCTAAGAATGAAGGATAGGGTACAGTATTTGCTTACAATCTTAGTTAATTCCTAATCAAATCCCCCAGTTAACTTCCATACATTAGACAGCTTTCATGCATACTTTGTACATTTTGTAGTCCAAGCATAAAACATGATCAGTGACCTTTACCATAAGAATAGGAGATCATGCAAACTAATTATATAGTACAGGTTTGACAATGACAACAGACGTGAAACTTGCCTTTGGTACATGCTTTACTGGCATTTTCATTAACTGGTTCATTGACTTATAAGCATGCTCATCCTGCAATTATGTATGCATATATTATGACAACCCCACCGTATTCTCATGTTGCTTGGCAGGACACCCTTAAGCATTTGGTAATTTGGAACTCTGTTAGGAAGCCTGAATGAATATACATCCTGGCCTTTGTCTCTAGTTCATAAATTAATTAATCTCTCTCTCACACACACACACACCACCACCATCACAACAATGGCTACCTTTGCTTTCACAGTGAGCTCTCTCTCTTGAATCAGCTGTCTCTTTTGGGATTCATGTTTTGAGTCATTATGAAGTTAGGTTCATCTACCAAGTAATTTTCAGATTTGTCTATATCAAGGTTCCTCAAACTTTGCTCTCCAGCTGTTCTTGGACTTCAATTACCAGAAACCCTGATCAACAGGTCTGCTGACTTGGGCTTCTAGTAATTGAAGTCCAAGAACACATGGAGAGCCAAGTTTAAGGAACCCTGGTCTAGGTCAATGACATCAAGAACAAAGGATCTTGCACTATTTTACAAAACAGCAGCTATTATGGTGCTAGGTTTTGCTGATCTCAACTGCCCATAAATATATGAGAGATCATTTTCAGATTCTTGAAACTACCAGAAGGGTTCAAATATGTCCTCCTTCAGACTTCTGTCTCCATATGAAGCTTGGCCTCTGCTTCAAGTTCATCATGTGTAATTAGTTAATTTGATGGCTTTAATTTGGAATTCTCTGTGTCATACTGATGTTTCCTAAATTTCTTACTCTACCTGTAGTAATAACAATATTTTGCTGTGTAGCTCACAGTTAGTGTTGGTGAATGATCTTACAAGTTCAAAGGAATATGATCTTGAAGTTCAGAGTGTGAACAGGTGTGATGAGTTCTGGGAAATCTCTCGCTTGGTGACTCTTAGAAACCACTAGAGGAGCTAATCCCAATGACGTAATACTATCCAGGAAATCCCATGCAAACAGCACAGAGAAGTTCTGTTTCTCCTAATGAAAAGCGGGGGAGATCAATCTACATTTAAAGTAACATTTTTCAAGTTCATTACAATTATTATCATACCATTTCTGATTTCTTTTCTTTTACTGAATTAAACATAGTCAGCTTACTCAATGTTCCTCATGGAACGGGGTTTCCAATAAATCAGAGGTGGCTAATCTTTTTATGCCATGGGCCTGACCACACACTGAACAACTGAGTGGGCCCGGCCATGCACCCCAGAAGTGGAAGCAGGAGGATTTACAGCTGTTGTATATGTGCCCACTTCCATGTTTACAACAGCCACAGACACATTTATGCATGCACAGGTGCGTTTCATGGCTGATGTAAACACATCTGCTTCCACTTCTTGGTGTGGCAGTGATGGGCCAGATAGAATGGTGCTGTGGGCCGGATCTGTCCCACAGGTTGGAAACCCCTACAATAAACAAAGAAGAACCTGACATTCCAGATCCCAGCAGTGAAGAGCTGCCCAGTCACTGGACCTTTGGCGCAATCAGAAGCCCAAACCTGTAGATGACAAGGGCCCATTCAGGGGAGAAAAAGGACCTCTGTTCAATCCACAGCAATGAGAAAAAGCTAAAAGTTTGAGCCTGGCTGGACCCTCCAGGACAAAGTGTTAGGCTGTAGGGGAGATTTCCTCAAGAGAAACTATTCCTCATCAGGCATATTGTAGCTTTGTGGGAGGAGGGTTTATCATCCAGGAGACACAAAGGCCAACTACTTCAGGCAAGTTCTTTCCCTTGCTGGCCAAAAAATCAGCACTGAGTGCAAAGTGGGACTCCAGTAGCCAAGCTATAAAAAGCCTTCAAGTTGCACCACAACTCACTTATAACAAATTATGTACTTATTCCTGTACTTGTCTTCTGCCTGCCTGAACTACTGATTTGGACACCTAAGTAGTTCCTTTGGTTTGGTGTGGAACAAACCAAAGGGTACACAAGAGCAAAACCAAATTAAAAGATGGAGGAAGGAGCTCACTGGGCAAGGAGCATCATTAAAGGAGGATATAGCTGAGGAACTCAAATTCCCCTACATCACTTGGAGGACCCTGAATAGGTTGATGGTTAAGAGTCTCTAAATGTAAGACCAACATACTCAAGTGGGGGTTGTTGGTAGACAACAACATATGGTGTAAATGTGGAGAGAGACAGAGCCCGGCTCATTCACCGGACTGCTGATTACTGCCAAAAACATACACCAATGAAGACTTATGTTTGGCCAACGACAAAGCCAAGAAAGTGGCTTCATTTTGGCAGTCCAGGGTTTGATCAGGACATGAAAGAAGAAGAACCTGAGTAGTGCTGTACTTCTGGATTAATGGGATCATGTCTTTTGATCACATGGTATTGTTAATTTTTTTGCAAACAGCTCTGGTACCATTAGGTGAAGAGCTGCCAGTGTTTTAAATAAACAAATAATTAACTCAGGATCACTGCAGAGGGCAAAGCCTATAGATGAAAAAAGGCCTCTCTCTGAATGGATGCTGCTCTACTGAAAGGGGCTGCATTAATATCAGTTTCAAACAGATTTTAAAACTGTAGTTCCAACTTGAAGACAGAAACCGAAAAGAAAATGCAAAGCAGCTTAATCACTTGTGGCTTTGATGTATTCTGCATGATTTCCCCCCCTAATGATAAGTAGAATCCCCAATGAGAGAAACCCAGGGGCAGTGATTAAGTTATCGAAGTATGGGAGCAAATGCAGCCATGTTTACTATGAGTGTGAGACTCTGCATGCACACAACCTCCTCCAAGCATGTTCAGGCTATTTCTATAATACATCAATTGGATAATAAATGGTATTGGGGAATTTGGATTATTATATTGAACAGTACCAATAAAATCGAGCTGCTCTAGCCTTTTCCGAATGTCGCATGTGCATAGAGAATATGTAAGCTACAGACTTGAGCACTGTGCGTTTGTTTCACAACCTATGCTTTGTGGTTTTTTCCACTGACCTTTTGTGCTGAAGTTTTTAAAATATTTCCAAAGTCCTGAACAGCTCAGAAATTTTGTTTGTTTGTTTAATAAAGGAATTTCAATTCAAACTCCAATTACACAAATTAGGAAAGAAAAAGCAATCCTACAATCCAGAGTCTGAAGACCCCATACACTGGCACATGCTCACTTCCACTCTGCAGAACACTTGAGCAGATACATCTGGCTATGTTTTGGGGTGTTATTCTGCCTTTTTTTTTACATTGCCTAGCTTAATGAAGAGTCTTGCAGGACTTGAAGGCTAGCCTGTTAGATTTCAGTGGCTTAATAAATGCTTTGCCCTATGGTAACACTTTATGTGGAACTGCGGTGGCTTAGTGGGTAAGATGCCGAACTTGATGACTGGAAGGTCTACAGGCCAGCAGTTTGAGACCTGAGTGCTACAAGACGGAGTGAGCTCCTGTCTCTTGCCAACCTAGCAGTTAGAAAGCAAGAAATTGCAAGTAGATAAAGAAGCATGACTTTGGAGGGAAGATAAACAGTGTTCCATGCACTCCGGTGTCTAGCCATGCCTGCCACATGTCCATGGAAATGTCTGCAGATACAGAGAGCACTGGATCTTGGACTGTAAACAGAGATGTATACCGAACCGTAGAATCAGATATGACTGACATTCGAGCAAGGGAGGACTTGATGTTGAAAACTTTTTAGGATTTTCTAGGTAGAGAATACTCAGAAGTGATTTACTGTTCCCTTCTTCTGGGGGCAATTTGGGACTGTGCAGCTTGCTCAAGGATACACAGGTTGGATCTTTTGATGTGCAGCAGAGTGGGGAGTCAAACTCCTGCCTTCTGGCTCCATTAGTAGGTTCCCAATTCACTGAGCTATCCAGCCAGTTCTGCACATTATTCAAAATGTAGAAGTCAACATTTATTCATATAAAGTAAGCTGATTTGAAACACATCCAGATGGAAACATAATTCACTAAATTGTCAAAAAATGTGAGCCAGGACAACAGTAAAATTTTTAATTGAGGTCATTTACCAGATTAGCTCCCCAAAATGACAAAATATATTTGGAAAGTCAACTTCTGTCCTGTGAGTAAGTTGAGAGCTTTCATAAATCACTCACTTCATTATTGGGAGCATTTCTGTACTATGACAGTGATCCCCATAATATGCAAAGAATTTTTCTCAACTATAAATTATATTTTGAAATATTGAAATAGATACCTATATATATTATTGTACAGTATATGCAACAACAACAATAAATGAAGATATTCACAGAAAAAAACAGAAAGAGACTGGATTGCAGAAATGAAGGAAGATACTAGATATCAGCAAAAATGATATGATTGATCAAGAGATATTAAAAATAAAGAAGTTGCTCTTTGGGTTTAGCATGCATGGATAGCACGTGATAGTTTGGTGAATGTGCCTAAAAGTTTGTTATGAACTCAGTTTTTCTCACTTCATCACAGGCTGATAGCAGTCATGCTTGCTCTACACTACAGGGACTTTTTATGACTCACCTGACACAATTGTGTATCCAATACCTCTGGGGCGTCCTTTGTCCTGGTCAATTGCAGTTATCATACGAACAGTTGTACCCTAGGGAATCACAGAGGAAGGAAAAGGGAGGATTAGAGCATTCCAGCAACTGTTGACTTTCCAGTATAAAATCTGCATACTGCCTATCATGCCAGCTGAGCAAGCCCCTGAGATTTTATTTGATAATTCCTAATGCCCTTCCTAAGGATTGAAAATTTCTACAGTGAGATACAATTAGCATGCCTAGCAGCTAAAGACACTGGCCATCACCAACCTTTCAGAACTTTTAATGTAGTTGATTGTAAATTATTTGTGAAGTGCTCAAGAATTGCAAAAGACACCTTGTGGAACTTCCAGAACAAACTTGTACTCTTTTTACTCTTCAGTTCTGTGACTCCTGCAAATCTGTAGCAGCAAATTCATTCTTGACTTCATCCTTGAAGTACCATTAGAAATATGCCCTTGTTCTTCTTGACAGACACAAGAGGAATTGCAGAGTGTGATGCTTTTTTTTAAAAAAGGTGGTAGATGTCTAGTGCAGCACTTCTGAACTTTGGATCTCCAGATATTCGTAAATTGCAGCTCCCAGAAATTTTGGCCAACACAGCCAGTGATGAAGACTTCTGTGTGTTTTAGTCCAAGAACATCTGGGGAACCAAGGTTGGGAACTGCTGGTGTAAGAGGACAGTGAAGAGAGCACCATTACAATTTCCCTCCTGTATCTTATCATGAGCTTGGTGTGCCTAAAGCTGTAGTTAGGCCATTAAGCTGAATATGACCATTAGTTCTGCCTTTGTCTCTGGGTCACTTTTTTGAGGTGGGGCGGGGAGTATCAAATACAGGAGATGGGAGGCAGGTGCAGTACAGATTTAAAAGGTAGAAACAGAATTTTCAATTTTCAGAGGGTGAAATGGCTGTGTTGTATTTTACTGTGCATGTCTTCTACAAATCAACAGCAGCTCAGCTATAATAATAACATATTTTGTGAGATAAACATTTCTCACTGGTAACAAAAATGACCAATGAAGGTTGGAAAGATTACTTCTTTATATTACAAATTGCAGAATTCCACAGACAGCATAACCATTGATCATTACAGCTGGTGTACTCTGGAGCTGTAGTCTAAAAAGAACATTTTCCAAGCTCTAAAATAACGATGCTCATCCACTTTTAAAATTAATCTGTTTGTCTATCATTGTTTAAAATGTCAACAAAATGATAACAAAATAAGATTTTTGTTTTCATTTTTCCCTTTTAACTCTTATCTCAATTTAATTTAATTTAATTTAATTTAACTTTTTTCATTTGTATGGTGCCCACTCAGGAAATCTGACTAAGGGCGTCTCACAATCATATGATATAAATATATAGTCAAATCTCACATAAAGAGTGTCTCGCTTAAAGAACGCCTCGTTTAAAGAGCAGAATTTTCTCTGAATGATCGCTTCGTTTAACAAATAAAACCAATCAAAAACTTGCATAACAAATAAATCCCCACCACCACCAGAAGTCACAATTGGTCACTTACAATGGTGTTTCGCTTAAAGAGCAAACTCGCTTAAAAAGCAATCCAGTGGAACGCATTATGCTCTTTAAGCGAGGTACAACTGTATATAACAATACAAATACACAATATAATCAGTACACAATACTCAAAACACAAAAATTATACAGGGTTCAATCCAACAATAGAGAGAATGTGGTACTAATCTAGGTCCACTGTTATGAAGCCTTTGTGTATTTTGTGGAATATATTCCATATAGCTAACTTTGTGTGGTCTTCAGTTATAGATTAGGATGACAATAACACTTCAGAGAGGATTCAGTAATGAAAACGGAACTTAGTATTTGATTCATCCACTGAATCAAGCAGCTGCTTATAAACTAGTACAGGAAGCATTTGAAGAGGCTGAGCCATGGGAAATAAACAAGGTTCTCTAGAGCTCAACCAAACACATTGTTCTGTGTAAATGAGATTTTCCTCAGCTACATCTAGCCATATAACAGAAAGGTTGTCCCCAAAACCAAGGAAGCCCTTATTTCAGTGACAATGTGTCTGCATGAGAGATTCCACAGATACACCTCAGAATTACTGCTGCCTTTTCCCTGTAGCCTTCAAATCTTTCAGCATAAGTGCTATGCATTTCCGCCTGGGGTCTTGGTTACTCAACAAAAGCCCATATTTACACACATCATAATAATTAATGTAGTGTGAACACATTTATGGCTTTAGGCTGCTCTGCTTTCCTTTGTTTATTGAAACCCAGGGAAAATAGGCTCCATTTTGCCCTCAGAAAAACAGTGTCAGCAGTGGCATTTGCGGTCTTAATGAGACAACAAGAGCACACATCTGCCTTGACAGCCCCAACCAAGAGTTATAATTTATCAGTGGGCAGCTGAAGGTCAGGCAGAGTCAATTCACTTTTATCTACTGCCTAAATGTCGTATAACTCTGATGTTTCTTTACAACTACTGTACTTTTAGGCAACAAGTTGTCTGTTGGTGTATTTTGTATACGTGTGCAATTGTTTTTTAAACCCTGGAATGATCACTGTTTCTAAATAGCACTTTTAAAAGAGGTTACTTTATCTATGTTACTTTATCTTTACCTGTTGGCAAAAGTAAGGTTGGGGGTTGGTGAGGTGAAAAGGTGAGATGAAAAATATTGTAGCACTTTAACAAATCTATTTCAGTGTGAGTTTTCATGGATAAAAATGAAACCAAACACAGGAGTGAAAATACATGTCCCATGTGTTTATACCATAGTGGAAAGATTCACTCCAGGTGAGAGTACTGATCATAGACAACATGACACTGATTCGTTAACCAATGTTTTAAGAATATCCCTCCAGAATCAACCTGTAAACAACTCTTAACCCTATGAGCTACTCTTTGCATTCCTATGGTGCCCAAATCAATGCAGCTTACTGATTGCTATTAATAGTTTGATAGTCTCATTTTTGTGTCAAGGGCTGCAGTGTCTAAGGGGTTAAGAAGCTCGCCTTGTTAGCTGGAAGGCTTGCAAGTCAGCAGTTCGAGACCCAGGTACTGCATGATGGTTTGAGTGCCCGTCTCTGTCCCAGCTCCTGCCAACCTAGCAATTCAAAAGCAAGAAATTGCAAATAGATAAATAGGTACCACTTCAGTGGGAAAATATCTTGGAAATAATAATAATAATAATAATAATAATAATAATAATAATAATAATAATAATAATAATAATAATAATAATAATAATAATAATAATAATTGTTAGGACATTTTTCATTTGGGGGTATTGTACAAAGATTGCTGCCCAGTGGAATAGTATAACTTTAAGGCCCTCCATGTGTTTTGAACACAGGTGTCCATAATAGAGCCTCAAACTGATTGCCACGCTGTGCATGCTTGGTCCATGTGCTCCTGTAACAGCTCAGCTGTGGCTGATTAGAGAATCTGCCCAGCAACACTAGGGTATAACTGTGGCCCTCTGGGAAGGGTCTATGGAGGAGATTATCTGTGAGGAGGTTATTATTCTGGAGGAGATTATCATTGAGGAGGCTGTCATACTGAAGACTAGGACTGAGCTACTGAAGACAGAGTCTACAGACAGAGACTACTGAAGGATCACCAGGACTCTTTTGCTTGCTCCTGGGATTGGAGCCAACAGAGGAATCCAAGCTGTCTACCTACTGTGGGGCTTGGAGAGAGAGAGACTGTTGTATATAGTCCTGTGTATGTCTGTCTTCCCCTCACTGTAAGTAAAGCGCACCTTTCCACTGAAGGCATATGTGTGTGTGTCATTGCACTAAAGGCTTTCGCTGCGTAAGAGCTTAAAAGTGCTACTCTGCTATCGAGCCACACATATCGCTAGGGGAATCCCTGATAAAGGGTTATGGGCCAAGGGTGCGCCTAACAGCTACGCCCGGCCCGACGCCCTAACTGCGCCTGTGAATCTTCGCCTGTCAAGCCCAGAAGTGCTGTGTGCCTGGACTAGAGCTGTGGAGCCCTGATCAGCGTTCGGAGGAGCTGCATTCCCTGGAGGACTCATCACCTGCAGGACAATGCCCCCACGCAACCAGACGCCCCAACAGAGGTCTATAAGACGTCCACTTCTCTTCGAGTGTTCCTGCCAGTTGCATGTTTTGTGAGTCTGCAAGTGAGGGAAGAATGGCTGTTTCCAGTCTCTCACTGGTGCCCCTGCTTGATGGCACCAACTACCAGACGTGGTCAACCAAGTGCAGTCTACTTCTGCGCAAGGAAGGGCTCTGGGACATTGTTGAGAATCCCCAGAAGCTAGAAGCCCTGGATGAAGAGGACACTGACAAAAGGGACAGACTTGAGTATGATAACCAAAGGGCTTTGGCAATTATTGGGTTAACTGTAGCAGAGAATCAGTTAACATATCTTAGAGGGGAGAAGTCAGCTGCCGCATGTTGGCAGAGGTTTAAGCTATTATATGTAAGGGACTCAGTCGGTTCCCAAATATCTCTCACCAGACGTTTGTTTAAATTACGTCTCCACCCTGGTGGAGATATGGTTCAGCACTTCCATTCAATTAGTGATTTGCTACAGTGTCTTGCTGAAACAAACTTGTTCTTTACTGAAGAACAAAAAGCATATATTCTCCTATCGTCTCTGAGTGAAGAGTGTGATGCTTATGTTTCGTCCTTGGACATTTTGCCCAGGAGTGAGTTAAATTTCCAGGGGGTCCAAGGGCGCCTCCTAGAGCAAGACAGAGTACGGGGCAGTCTGAAGGAGTTCAGAAAACCACAAGTTCATACTGAAGGTGGTAGAAGCAAA
This sequence comes from Furcifer pardalis, assembly GCA_030440675.1. Taxonomy (NCBI): domain Eukaryota; kingdom Metazoa; phylum Chordata; class Lepidosauria; order Squamata; family Chamaeleonidae; genus Furcifer; species Furcifer pardalis. The sequence continues at coordinate 204,804,805 of CP126890.1, forward strand.
TCACCCCCTCCTCCCACTGTGTGTGTAGCAAAGAGATGTTTTAGTTGCCAGAAGTCTTGGCATATTGCCAAGTTCTGTAAGGCAAGGTCGAGCCCAGATAAGGATAAGAGAAGTAGAAAAACAGCTAACCTCTCTGTAGCTGCTTTTACTTATGTTGAACCTGGCACCTGGTTAATTGATTCTGGTGCATCTTTTTCCATTTGTAAAAATAGGAAAATGTTTACTGAAATGTCTAAAACAAACCAGACTGTCACGTTAGCCAATGGGTCATGAGTCCATGCACTGGGTAAAGGCCAGGTAAGATGTGAAGCTTTGGGTGAAGAGCTAGAAATGCTCTATATCCCTAAGATGAAGTATAACTTGCTGTCTGTTAGGACCCTACTGAAAATGGGTTACTCAGTGACATTCCAGGGGAAGGAATGTGTCATTAAGGGACTAGAAAAGGAGTTAACTGTGCCACTACACAATGATCTGTTTGTGTTAGGCTCCCGTACACTGAGTGCAAATCTGGATGATAAAGGTTTTAGCAACAAGCTCCCCCATGACAAATGCATACACTTAATGCACAGACGGTTGGGACAGGTAAATTTCCGAGACTTGAGAAGGACCATTGATCTGACTGAGGGCATAGCAGTGAAACCATGCAGCAGATTTCTGAGCTGTGATCCTTGTAACGAGGAGAAGTCTAAGGTCACTCCTGCAAAAAGAGTGGGTGGTTTTAATACTACCCAGCCCTTAGAGGTGGTGTCTGCTGAATTAATAGGTCCTATGAGTCCAAGCCCTGGTGGCGCAAGGTATGCCCTGAGCATTGTTGATCACCACACAAGATATGGGTTTGTGTATTTGCTGAAGTCCAAGGGTGAGATCTGCTCAACTTTAACCAGATGAGTAAGGTTCACCCAGAACAAGGCAAACACACAGGTAAAGACCCTAATCACTGATGGGACAGTGTTCTCAAATAAAGCCAGTACTGATTTCCTGGCTAAGCATGGGATAGTCCACCACAGTCCTCAGCATAGCTCAACTGTAGAGAGGAGAGGTCAAACTCTCCAGGCCATGACAAGGGCTATGCGAAGTGATGCAGGTCTCCCTTGCACACTCTGGGCAGAAGCTATGAAGTGTGCGAACCATCTGCTGAATAATGTTTATCACTCTGGGATTGGAGACATCCCTGCAAGCAGGTGGCATGGAAGGAAGCCAAACTTGGGCTATCTTCGAGTCTTTGCCTCTCCTGCCCTGGTACGCATCCCGGGGCAGCCTCGCCCTGGCAAACTGATCTTCATAGGGTATGAGGCGAACCAGAGGGAGTATAGGTTTTGGATGCCAGGATCCAACCAAGTTACAAGAAGTAAGAATGCCAAGTTCCTGGAGCACTCCCAGTGACAACATGTGGAAAGTGTCCACATTCCTGGACTCCTGTTTGAGGAGGAGGAGGCAAAGAAGCCTGTCTTTCAACCCAGCAGTAGCAAGCATGTTAGTAAGAGTCCCACTGATGGGGAAGCTGGGGTTAAAGAAGAGATAAGTGGTGAATCAGAGGAGTCTGATGTTTCTGGGAAGTCTGGGGGAGACACCACTGATATAGTCCTGCCTCGTAGGTCCAGTCGGACTAGAAGGCCACCAGATAGATATCAGGCCACTGTGGCGTTAGAGGATAAAGCAAAGCCAGAAACCCCTACTGAGGAAACTGCATTGCCAGGTGCAAAGTTGGGTGCACGGCAGGCAGAATTAGACAGGGAGGTATCCCCACCTCGGGACCTGTCTGTGTGTATGCCAGAATCTGAAAGGCATAGGGTACGTGGGTCTAGGAGACCAAGGTATTTCAAAGGTGCAAGAAAAGGAAATAAACTGTTTCCTCCTGGTGCCAATAGACATGTGAAGACTGTAAGCTGATGTTGTAAATACTGAAACTGAGTGTACTGTAAAGAATGCTGTACTGTAACTGTGTCTTTGTATATATTGCTTATGTATTCTGTCCTGTATATTGTGGCATCCATCTTGTACAATAGGAGGAGCATGTTAGGACATTTTTCATTTGGGGGTATTGTACAAAGATTGCTGCCCAGTGGAATAGTATAACTTTAAAGCCCTCCATGTGTTTTGAACACAGGTGTCCATAATAGAGCCTCAAACTGATTGCCATGCTGTGCATGCTTGGTCCATGTGCTCCTGTAACAGCTCAGCTGTGGCTGATTAGAGAATCTGCCCAGCAACACTAGGGTATAACTGTGGCCCTCTGGGAAGGGTCTATGGAGGAGATTATCTGTGAGGAGGTTATTATTCTGGAGGAGATTATCATTGAGGAGGCTGTCATACTGAAGACTAGGACTGAGCTACTGAAGACAGAGTCTACAGACAGAGACTACTGAAGGATCACCAGGACTCTTTTGCTTGCTCCTGGGATTGGAGCCAACAGAGGAATCCAAGCTGTCTACCTACTGTGGGGCTTGGAGAGAGAGAGACTGTTGTATATAGTCCTGTGTATGTCTGTCTTCCCCTCACTGTAAGTAAAGCGCACCTTTCCACTGAAGGCATATGTGTGTGTGTCATTGCACTAAAGGCTTTCGCTGCGTAAGAGCTTAAAAGTGCTACTCTGCTATCGAGCCACACATATCGCTAGGGGAATCCATGATGATGATGATGATGATGATGATGATGATGATGATGATGATGATGATGATGATGATGATGATGATGATAATAATAATAATAATAATAATAATAATAATAATAATAATAATAATAATAATAATAACGACTCTTCTGCCAGGAGACACAGTGGGGAATTGAACTTCCAACTCCTGAATCTGCAGTCAGATACCTAAACCACACAGCTACCGAGTCAGCTGTTGTGACGCAGATCTCCAAGTGGAATTCCATAGCAGCTTGGACTGTAGACCCCATTGCATCTAAATGCCCTCTCCATTGTAGAACTTGCTGGTCAAATGAACATGATACCAACGATCCAACCAACCAATCTTTAAAGTTCTGAAATATTTTGCTTTCTTTTCCTCTTCTACTTTTGCCAACTTTTTTCTATGTAGGTGCTTTAGAAAGAGCTGCTTCTTAAGCAAATTAGGAGGCTATTACTTAGTTCTATTACTTCTCATTTGCAGACATTTATGGAAAGAAAATTGAAAATTTATTTTTGAAAGGGACCAATTGCTCTTGCCCACAATTTCAGAACACTGGGTGTATTGAATAGTTTTCTGTCAAGTCAAAGGAGTTTCAGTGTAAGCACGGCAAAGTGTGGAATTCCAAAAATTGGGAGCATCATCTGCAAAACTGAAGAAATTGGTCTAAATATGTACTGGACAACCTTAATCATAGAAATCTATAAGGCCTCTTTTTTTTTAAAAAAGTAATTTGATATGTGCCTTTTTTTTAAAAAAAAAATCCTTTCTTCTTGCTTCTATTTTCATGTGTGCACACTTCTGTATTTTCCGGAAAGATACATCCATGCATGTACATGACAGAAGAAACATGTCAAGATAGGGATACCTGTGTGAACACGTGCACTGTTTTAATGCATGCATACCCATTAACTAATTGAGCAACAGTCAGCAAATGGGGAATCACTGGGCAACCACAGGTACATACTAGCAGGAACAGAGCAAAACATTCTATATGGACTACTATGTCCCTTGAAAGTAGAAACAGATACTGTATGATGAAGCATAATACATCTGTGTGGATGTGAATCTTCTCATAGAACAGAATGTGGGGATGAAGGCACTGAAATTTTCCCTGCTCCCCTAACATTCTTTGCTTGCTGCATTTAGTGCTTTCAAACAATTCTCTCCCAGGCAATCTCTGATAGTGACATGAATTGATTAATGAAGTGTCTCAATTCTGAAAGAAATATTACTTCTAAATAAAATACAGTAAAATAAAATAATCAGATATTTGGAGAAACACTTCATAATTCCAATTTTTCACCATATAAAGTCTGGACAGTTTTCATAACTGTTGATGAAATCTACAGCTGCAAATTGGCTACCCTCAATGACACAAATGCAGAAAATGTGTCAGAGTTTACTCAAAATTCTTTGAGGCTGTATGATTATTTCCACTTGCGTTCCAGGCATTTCAGAAGACATTTTACAAATGTGTTCACATTAATCTGAAGACATTAACTATAAATCCTTGGTAACTGACCTTTGAAATAAAATATAGTGGCTACAACCATGCTACTTACAGAAAAGAGAGTTTCTAAATCACTAGCAGTGATTATGTTTTCCAAGCCAGTAAATACAGTGGAAAAGGCTACAAGTCACTACCACCTGCCCTCCCTCTTTAGTCTAGCTAGCAAGCATGTTTCTTCAAAATGTGATGCAGCCAAAGAACAAGGTAGAGCCCAAGTATTAAACCTAATGTTCAGTGCTTGCCATCTTAACTCAGGGCAGCTTGGAATTCTGTGCAAGATCACTGCATAAAACCTTTGAGATGCACTGCCAGTTAGAGTTAAACACACGTATGCACATACACACACGCCTTCAAAACACTCTCCTGAACTAATGGTATAATCCAAACCCAAATGCAGATGGAATCTCTTTGCTCAGTTATTTTGCCAAAGCTATTAAGTGACATTGGAAACATTTGCCATCAGTATTAAAAAAATCACAAAAAACATTTAAAACTCAATTCCTATGTTTATTTTTAGAGTGATATCCTACTAATTATATGGTTATTTAATCTCAGTGATTCCATTGCCTGATCTATGCCACCTTCAGTGGCAACAATGGCTTATTATATAAGTGAGATAAAACCCTTGAGAATGTGTAAGACCTCTGGCATGATCGAGGATTTGATCTTATGTTTAAACAACTGTCATGAAAACCAACTTAACTTAGTGAGGACTTAATTCTGATCAGACACATACTGTATAAGATTGCACTGTCTAAAGCAGGGTTCCTCAAACTTGACTCTCCAGATATTCTTGGAATTCAATTCCAGGAAGCCCTGATCAGCAGGTGTGCTGACATGGGCTTCTGGGAATTGAAGTCCAAGAACACCTGGAGAGCCAGGTTTGAGGAAACCTGGTCTAAAGAAAAGGAAATATGGGGACCATTTATTACAGATGCTGAACTGCATTTTCCAAAGTGTTTACATTATTTTTGTCATTCCATGATGAGACAGTTAGTAAGGATGTGATATGGACACCCTCCCACTCTTGTTCAGCCTCAGAAAAGTGGTCAATGTTAACTAAAGTTTTTTTTATTTCCCCAAATATCCAAGCTGGAACTTCCATATTTACCTCAACATCTCCTTTCAGGGGAAATTCAGTGATGACTCTGATGTTCACAGTATCCTCTAAAAGGATGTGGCATGTGTCAAAAAGACATGAGCTGTTTCTAGACAGTATTGTCACCATACACTCACTTGAGGAGTAGCAACTAGAGAAACCAGCTTCAGCAGAACTCAGTAATTATGATGCACACGGCCTAGTCCGAAATCTGGTCTATAAATAATTTCAGACAAAAAAAATACATATACTCTGCTTTCAAGAGGACACTGAAGAACAGGGAAGGAGAACATGATTTCTGTATAGAAAACATTTAATAATCTCATCCTAAATGTGCAGAACTTTAACTTTACTATTCCTTTTGAGAAAGTTTGGAAGTCCTGATATCACATTTGAAGGCCCTTCTGCGTTCCAAAGACATTGGGTAAAAGCACGGCCCATCTGGCAGCTCACTTGTCACTCATCAGAAAATACAGAGCAGTGCAGAATGATAAGTATCAGAAACTGTGCAGTACATTTCAGAAGGAAAGCAGCTGTTCAGGAAGGAGGGTTTTAGCAATAACACAGGAATGGTGATCACGGTTTGCAAATATTTAAAGAACAGCTTACCCCTTAACAAAACCAACCCTTCATGGGCTCCACATATTATGATCATGATCAGAAGCTGCTTGGGGATTTTGGTGCCATTGTCAGCCAACAATTGTGGGATCAGGGAGGAATGGACATCAAAGGAGCGCTCTTTTCACTCCATTCCCCACTACCCCATCTACTGGTGGCCAGTGGCTGTGGGATGCAGGAAGCCCATTTTTGGGTCAGTTGAATGGGGTGGAAAGAGGGTTCCTTTGAAGTCTGTTTTCTCCCAATCCCACAGCCATTGGCTGCCAGCAGCCAGGAGGGAAATGGGCTTTAAAGAAGTCATCTTTCCATCCCATTCCACCCCCAAAAATGGGCTTCCTCCCATCCCACAGCCACTGGCCACCAGCAGCTGGGCCAGAGGGGAAGATTGGGTGAAAAGAGGGCTCCTTTCCCCCCCACTGCTGGCAGCCACCGGCTGTAGGATAGACGAAATGGAATTCAAAGGAGCCCTCCTTCCAAACCATTACACAACCTCAAAATGGGCTTTCCCCTATCCCACAGCCACTGGCCATCAGCAGCCAGGGCAGAGGGAATGGTGTAGAAAGAGGGCTCCTTTAAAGCCCATCCCACAGCCACTAGCCACCTTCCCCGGCTCCTGGAGTTAATTTTGAAAATTCATGAAAAAATGTAGGAATTTTTTCCCCTTTAAAATGTATATAAAATGGGTGTGTGTTATACCCTGATGCATCTTATACATCAGCAGATATGTAAACAAGATGTTCTGCATCTCCACACAGAATCTTTTCTAATACCAACAATGGTTATAAGTAGCAAAAGAGGATGTCGACTTGACTAGAACATGGTTCCAGTAATGATGTGAACACTAATGATGTGAACAGTGGGTTCTCAAAGAGATTATACAGAGTTCATATATTTCTCTATGAGAAAAATGCACACATATTTCCCCTTCATATGTTGCCTGGCATAATGGAAAGAGGATTGGTGGACAAATCATGTTCATCTGCTACCACTTCATCATAAACATATGAAGCAGATGGTGTTCTTGTTCCTGTCTGTCTCTAGTTTTGCATTTGGGGCAAAATATAAACCAGGTGACTACTATTATGAGCTGTCTAGTGCCAACTCAGAAGAGCTAGTGGCCCAATAATTTTGAATATGAGCATGATAAACCCTTTCCTCAAAAGACACAAACAAGAGAGACAGAGGGGGTGGGGAAACTATCAAAATCCTTAGCCTCAGTAATTCTTAATATAGTTGAAGAAAAAGATGATTAAGAATGAATGAAAGATGAATTTTTACCATTATCCTTTTTTGGGAAAGGTAGAGGATGTACACAGATCCTTTTTAATAAAATCTTGAGCTTCTAATAAAGCATTCACAGCTAGACTAAAATATTATGAGGAGGAATTAACAAGAGATATTGAGCCTCTGGGTCAAAGACAACATGCATTGACTCTATTTCTCTAAAATTATAATTTAGTTAGAGAGGAACTGGAGGAACATATGTAGGGATAAGCATACTATTTGTTCTTGTACAAATTGCAATGCCAGCACCAAAACTCCCTGATCACATAATTACTGAAGGGTGATATACAAAATGGAACCCAGTGCATTTCCTTTCCATGTCAAAGTACAGTACAGGAAATAGGAAACATTTTTTTTTTTACAAAAAATCTTCCTTGTGCTTATTAGGTTCACAAGAAAAACATTTATGAATCCCTTTGTTTTTCATTACCAGTGAAGAAACAGATACTTCTGAACAAAATCTTTAAAGATAGAGCTAAGTTGCTTTCAGCAAGCATGTTGCAAACAACAGGAACCTGGTTCCCTTTCAGCTAGCTATTGCTCAACAAGCAGAAACTATACATCTTTTCTGAGATGTTCTAAATTTCATCTTGGTGCGTATGTCAAACTCCTAAAAAATACTATCCTTCTAAAGAACTGCAATCTGACTTACACCAAGTTTCCAGGGTTTCTGGAGACTACATGAAACCATCCACCTGTGGCAGCAAGGAACTTTAAGGACACATACTAGTTATAGGCATAATTCTTCAAAATTCAGGCATACATCAGGGAATCACAAGGCAACTATTCATCTGTGACAGAAGGCCCAAACCTGCCAAAACTCTATAGATTCAGAGGTTCGGGCATAAGAGAGTACCCATGTTCTACAGTCATTTGTGTGCCTAAAGACCATATCTCTTCTAAAGAACTTAAAACAGGGGTGCCCAAACTACAACCCATGGGCCAGATCCAGCCCCCTGAACCATGTGACCGACTGAAAAGTTTGGGTCCCCCTGACTTAAAGGGTTAAAAGCAATGAAAATGAAAACCTGATCACTTTGCACTGTGGACAAAATCATTTTTTTAAAAAATCTTTACTCACTGATCTCTAGACTAGAATGAAACTGTCCTAATCTCTGCAAATTTTCAGCTGGACTCCAAAAAGAGCTGGGCTGAAAATCTCATCATCTTTCACTATAGGTTGTGTCTGTTAGAGCTGACTGTAGTGGCTGACCTGTTGTATTTGCAGAGCAGGGAGGGAGGGAGGGAGGAGGAGAGCTAGTCAAATCAAAGACAAAAAAAGATTTAAACACAGTATGGTAGACAGATTGTCATCCCAGTTGCACATCATCCTTTTTTCCCCCTCTGTCTCACTAGGATCTGTGATCAAACTGTCCTCCATATTGGTGTTTCAAAAACCAACAATGTACATTTTGCTATACAAGTAACACGGCAGAGGAAATATCTTTGTACACTAAAGGTGATGACAGCATTATTACAATATCTTCCAAGAGAGATTTCAAATGGTTGCCTGCCTTTAACTTCATTCTTTCTTCTAAATGCCATGTTTCCACAGTTGTTCAACATAGTGCTTATGTACAGGTGTTTGATTATAATAGGAGTTTTATGGCACTCACACAAAATCATTAAAAATTTCCAGAAAGAAACTCCATGCAATAGTTTATAATCTCTTTCCCCGCTATTTGTCCAATTAATACAACATGCTTAGAGGCTAGAAAAGGATCTACAAGGACACTTGAGAAGTGATGTTGCAGAATATTATGTCAGAATATTTTATTTGTATAAAAATGAAATTATATCAGCTCTGCCTTTCCCCCCTTTTATTATAGGATTATGGACTTGAAAGGCAAATGGGAGCTGTGCATTACAGTTGGAGGAGCTGGAGGAAGGGGAATAGAAAGGGTGGATTGGAAAAGCTGTTATGGCAGATTCTAGAAGTATGAAATCCTATTTTACACCTCTTAATTCCAACCAAAGGTCCAACAGAATCATTTCCCATGCATATGAGACCCATAAGTGTAGCATAAACAGATGAATGTGTTAATACTGTACAAGAAAAAAGGCATGTGTTCTTTCTGGAAGAAAAATCTGTAACACCATGCCAATCTATTCTCATCCAGGTTCACTGTGGTATTTTGTTTTGTTTTTAATATAAATCAGCATGTTTTTCAGGATGCCCAAATTCACCATAAAGTAAACCAGTGCCTTAGGGTATTCTTGCAGTCTTAAGGGGGGAAAGAGCAGGGGGGATAATGCAATTTATGTAGCACAATTTTCATCCAAAATTATTTAATTTGTTTATTTTAATATATAATTAATCAGATATTGCTGCATTTTACATGTAACCTCATTCAAGGTTTTTAATTGTTTTCAAAAAGTATCTCGTAAGTGACTATTAATATAATTCTTCTGTATAGTTCCATTGCTAATTTCTATACTATGCATGCGGCAGTGGTCCAATAGCTACATCAGGGGTGGCCAAACTTTTTGTGCCACGGGCCGGACCATGCCCCCCAGACAGCTGAGCAGACTGGTCACGTTGTTCCTTCTGCCACAAAATGCTGCTGTAAAACGCATCCATGACTGTCGTAAATGCATTTACAACAGCCGCTGGTGCATTTACGGCAGTCGCGGGTGCATTTAAGCAGGTGTCTGCGCATTATACGGCTGTTGTAAACACATCTGCTTCTGCTAGTGGTGAGGGCAGCAGCGGGCCACATGAAATTGTGCCATGGACCAGGTCTGGCCCATGGCTGTATTTTGGGCACTCCTGGCCTACATAGTATAGAAATTAGAAATAGAATGTTTGAGTTAACATGAATGGGGAAGAGACACAAAAGAGATCTATTACTTTAATTTTCATGTTCTTTCATCTATTTCCTTAAGATAACTTCTGAAACACAAAGGAGTTGCCTTAGTAAGAGAGGAACAAGAAAGCTTCAGGTTTTTTTCTGTGTTTCTCTCTTTCGTTTCTCTCCTTCACACTTTGTCTGTCAAATCACCCAAATAAATCACCTATCAAGTAGTGTCATGAGGGCTGCTTTCAGCAGCCAGTCAGAAAATCCAGGAGAAATAGGAGCAGGAATTTTGAAGTTGAAAAGGACCTGGATTGATTGGACCCCAGTGCAAAGGATGGCGGCTCTTTCTTTTCTTGTGCAGTTTGTGCCGGTTGGTAAAATATGAGGTGAGCTAAATGCTCTTTGGCTGCACCATGGCATCTTCTTGCTGAGAGAGAGAAATTGAGATGTTCTTCACCATGGGAGACCATGCTGGTTGGCAGAAGCATTTGGCTTAAGAATTGGAACACTGAAATTAGTACACCTTACCTCTGGTGACACTTGTCACGGAACAGGAAAGGGACTGTGGTGGCTTAGTGGTTAAGACACTGAACTTGACGACTGGAAGGTAGGCAGGACAGCAGTTTGAGGCCTGAGTGCTGCATGGAGTAGTGATCTTTCTTCTCTGTCCCAGATCCTACCAACTTAGCAGTTCAAAAGCAAGAAATTGCAAGTAGATAAATAGGTACCACTTCGGCAGGAAAGGTAACAGTGTTCCATGTGCTCTGGTGTCTAGTCTTGAACATGGTCATGTTCACAGACGCAGACAGCCTTGACTCTCTGGCTGTAAATGTAGATGAGCACTGAACCCTAGAGTCAGATACGACTGGCTTTCAAGCATGGTAGACCTTACTGTGGCTGCAGAAACCTCTGCTCATTCTAGCAAAAGCTAAGCAAGCAGACTCACTGGCAGTCTTTTTACCACAAGACTGGGCAGTCCATGCTGCAATGGCTTCAAGGTAAGCAATTAAGTCTTGGGGCACATCTGGCCTTTTGCATTGTTACCTAAAAGTTTTTTTTTCTTCTAAATTTAGACCTCTAATAGAAATGTTACTTGCATAGCAATGCTTTAAACATTTTTACATGCTTAATCCACATTTTCTCTTAGTATAATAAGCTATTACAGTCAGCGCACTGGGCCAAAATTTCACTGTCCCTTAAAAAATGTGTATGTGTGCATGTGGGGGGGGGGAGGAGGGGGGGTGTAATTTCTAGCTGCATAGTCAAATAAAGAGACCTAAAAGCCATTTCATGAGAAAATCATTCATTAGTATTTCTGGAATTGTTTTACATCTGTCCAGCATTCTCTGAAATGATGCACCAATTAAGCTGCAAAATGCCCTGACCAGAGATCCAAGCAAACCCCTTGGAAGTATGACAGCATCCAGAGCCTACTGGAAGCAAAGATGGATAAGAATAATAATTCATGACTGATGTTTTGATGAGAATGTTTTTTTTCCCTGGCAAGCTGAAAAGAACAGAGGCAAATGTCAGCATGCACAAACAATTTTATGTTCCTCTGTGATTTCTATTGACTTCTCAAGCAGTTCCCTGGAGGAAAAATACATGTCATTGCTCATTCTCAAGCTATCAGTCACACAGAAGACCTTCCCTGAACATCTACCTGTATAGCACACCCCAAATGACAACACAGAACATGATGTAGAAATCAATCAGTGTTAGCGCTGCACATACTAAGGAGAAAGCAGGCAATCTATTGGGTCAGAATTCAACTTTTCAGATAAATTATTTTAGAAGAGAAATTAAGTCTGGCATAATCAAATCAAGGGGCTGTTATGAAATGCACAAAGCATTTGTGTCATATTTCACCTGAGACACCAATCTTTTCTCAGGCATCTTCCCCTCCCTTATCCTGCTGTATGCCACCTTTATTTCATATCCAGTGGACATCGTCTGCCATTGGACACTAATTGTTATGTATGTTACTTCATGTGTCAATAGAAAAGGACCATTTAGTTTCAGACATTGCTATAACCTTATTTAATTTGAGATATATTTCTTTTGTGAGTACAAGGTCACTCAGTGAAGGTAATCCAGTCCATAATCTTAAATACTAGTGGGAATTTCCATTTCTGTAATGCCATATCATTCTTCTTTTCACTCTTGTTATTAATGTACTAAGCAGGATTCTGCCCTCCTTTCTTCTCCATTGCTTTATATCATCTTTGCAGAAGAAAAGCTTTAATATAGTCTGGGATGATATACATACATGCAGTTCCTACAGCCATGTGTATTAATCACTGACTTCCCTCTCTCCTGCTCTTTTAAGCTCTGATCAAGTACTTTATTGTTCAAACATCTAACACACCTTTCATTAAGGAGGGAAATATTATTTTTCCTGTTGGAGAGAGCCTGAAATCTCTCACACATACCAGCAAATGTAGTTATAGCACAACCTGTTCCATCTATCACCCACATTTATTGATGCCTTTGAGGCCTAGTCAGGCATTAACATCTGAAATGGTACAGAGGATTAAAAAGCTTTGGGGGTGTGGAACACATGTATGCTGTACCCCACAGATTTTCACCCCACTTGGAAATCTCAAAGTAAAACACAAGGTCCTAAAGAGTGTGATAATACAGAGTTCCTGATCATAACAGCTGTGAATGTACTTTCAGCCATATTTTCATACAAACGCCACTCCTTGCCTTCATGTTCTTCACACAACAGTTTTATTGACTTCCATATATGCTAGAGATCAAAGACCTTACATGTGTGCCCTCATCCACCCTACCTCCTCAGCCACTCTGTGATTTCAGGCATAATGCCTGAAGAGGGCTTCGGTTTGCATACACTTCGTTACAAAACTGACCTTACTGTTTTAATCATAAGAAACATTCCCCAATATAATAATTATGCACATATAGATCACTGGGCTATTCTCCTCACAGTGATTTTCTCTCTAATAAATACTATTGTACCCAGTCTAGAAGAGGGAAATTGTTTTCCTGGTCATTCTGTCTTCCCTCCCGTCTCTCTATATTGCCTCTCCATACTTGCCCCTGACTATGGCCTTACATCTTGTCCGAGCATATTTCAGCCATATCCCCCAGTAAGAAAGCCTGGCCAGTTAAAACAAATATTCACCAATGGTTTTTCCCCACATGTGATTGTAGTCAGAATCAGTGGTGGGCTTCAAAAAAATTTACTACCACATTGTGGGTGTTGTATGGGGGATGTGGCCAGGGGGAAAGCCCTGTGTTGCACCTGAATTAGGACTACTTTATTTCAAAACTTGGATAGGCAGAGGGGCCAGCCAGAATTTCTGCTACCAGTTCTGGTGAACTGGTGCGAACCTGCTGATGCCCACCACTGGTCAGAATCCTACAACTGATTTACACACAAATAAGAGAAATTGCAGAAGACAAGGAGGCAAATTGCAGGTCATTAATAATATGTTTGCATTTCTGAGCTCATGTCTTATCAAAGCAATGGTGGGGGTTTGGGTCTTTAAAAAAAACCCAATGCTTATATTGCAGCACTTCTCAATAGCTTCTGCAGTACTTGAAAGATAAGCATTTATGAAATGAACTTACAGGAGGAGAGTTCTCATAGATATTTGTGCTGTAAGGCAGGTTGATAAAGACTGGATCCATGTCTTGAACATCTGTGATGGTGATTGCAAGATTAGCCAGAGTGGAGAGAGGCTTGGTTTTATCTTGGTCCTGAAAAAGTTATAGAAGGAAAAATATTGAAATAAATTTAATAGTAAAATAAACAATAAAAAGCTAGCTAGATCTGCAATATGAATAATTCTCCTGTTTCTCTTTGAGCAAAAGCTCAAAAACTGGAATCAAAAACAAGAAGCCACCTGAATATATATACAGTAGTACCTTGAATAACGTTATGACTTGGTTCCACACATAGCATTGATCACACAATGTTAAAAAAATCCCTGTTCCCTTTCCAAAAAGGAAAGGGAACAGAGGGCCGATCTGGTTTGCTTAGCAAGCCGGGGGGGGGGGGGTCTGAAAAGAAGGGATCCAAGCCTCTCTTGGGTCCCTTCTTTTTAGAAACCTCCATCTGGCTTGCTAAAGAGCTTAGCAATCCAGGCCGGAGGTGGGGGGGCTTCCTAACAGAGGCTTGGGTCCCTTATCCCAGGCTCTATTAAGAAGACACTACCACCACCCTGGCCTGGATAGCTAAGACCCTTACCAAGCCAGGCAGGGGAGGGATCCACAGCTGCAGGGCGGCTGGGGAAGCCGACGGGGGAGAACCCCGTTCAGCTTTCCAGCCAACCTGCTGCTACGAACGACTGCATCGGAAAACACTAGCAGATTGTTATCCAATGCAAAATTTCTTTAGAAATTTTGCATCATTATTCGATGCAGTCGTTATCCAAGGTATTACTGTATAGCTATTCATTAATCTAATAATAACTGCTATAGTACAGTAGACCAGGGGTGCCCCTGACACCAACTCATCCAGCCCACAAAATCCTCACCACTCTAGGAAGTGGAAGTAAAATGTGCCCATACGGGCGTGTTTTACTTCTGCTTCTGAGAACAATGAGGGCTTCATGGGCCGGATGAATGGGTGTAAGGGGCTCGATCCAGCCCACAGGCTGTAGTTTGGACACCTCTGCAGTAGAGCACACTGCCAGAGATTCAATGCCAATTGCCAGCTAACAATTAACTAAGATGACAACCCTGAGGACTATCAGTTGTCAGGTTAGTTAACCATCCCCTGATGATCAGCATTGAGTCACTGGCAGTATGGTCTACTCTACTACCATAGCAGAGTAGCCTGGCCAGACTGGGAACTGGTACTTACAAAATGATAATTAAACCATAAGCTTACAAGTATGCCCTGCTCTGCTTTTATTATTTAGCATAGCAGCTGGTTTTCAGATTGTATATTTATTACTATTATCGCCACCATTAGCATTGTCACCACCACAACAATAATTCAACTTTGGCACTTATGCACAGTTACTTAAATAAAAATTTCTAGTGCCAAGCATCTATGGAAGAATAGTTGTGTATACAATATGCAGCCTAAATCAGAATTCTTTATGTGAAATCAATATGAAACCTAGCAAAGAAAGGCTGGCATTAATCTCATTCTGGATTCTTGAAACAGCATACATTATGGTGCCAAAATGCTGCTAATTAATAAGTTGCTTTTCACATTCCTACATATGTGCCAGATTATGCCACTTTTACATGACCAGGAATGCAAGTAAGAACTCATTTAATTGGTTGTGATACAATTAATGTTATAGTCTATGTTCCCTTTCTATAGACTCTCAAAGTTTTTCATATGTTGCTTTCCAGCTTTCCATATGCTGTTGCCTTTCATATTGTTGATATACCCTTATGATCACTGGTGACACAGTGGTTAAAAGTTGCTGTACTGCAACCAAAAGGTTGTAAGTTTGCTCCTGACCAGGGCTCAAGGTTGACTCAACCTTCCATCCTTCTGAGGACAGTAAAAAGAGTACCCAGCATGTTGGGAGCAAAATGCTAATTAACTTGTAAACTGCCCAGAAAGTACACCAAGCACTATGGGGTGGTATATATGTGCGATTGCTTTGATTGCTTATGAAAAGAACCTATGGGAAGATGTCCAACAACACAGAGAGCACAAGATTTGGGAAGGGCGTTCTAGCATCGTAAAAAGGTATAAGAGGCAGAACAACATACTCACTGTAGCATTAACCTGAAGCTGATAAGCCTGTGTGACTTCATAATCCAGGTCTCGGATTACTGACACAATGCCACGGCCACTGTCAATGGCAAAGAAGTTGGATGGAGGTTGGAAAGAATAAAGCACACTTCCACCGGCACCCTGATCTGGATCTGTGGCATTCACTATGAAAATCGGAGTTCCCACGGGTGTGTTCTAAAAATAATAACAGTTAAAAAGTATATGACATGAGAAAAGTTCCCCTCTAAGACCATTCTAGAATATATATATATATATAATTTTAAAAAACACACTAGTTTAAAAAAACATTTTAAATGACATAAAATCATGACACTTGTTTATTTTAAAAATCCACTAGAAATACGGGTTCAGTAATACACCAGGTAACGTTATGACTTGGTTCCACAAGTCATGACGTTATCTGATTTTTAGCATTGTCCGATGCATGCATCGAACAACGCTAAAAAAAAGCCCTGACTTCAGGGACAAACCGCTTTAAAGGCAGGCAGGGAAAGAAAGAGACCTCCCTGCCTTTAAAGCCACCCCCCACGAGCAGCGGTCTCTGCCACTGCAGTAGGGTCGGGGAAAAGCACCCGCCTTTCCTCGACATACTGCAGTCGCAAAGCCTCCTTGTCTCTTTAATTCCCTCCCTGTATTTAAACTACAGGGAAGGGGGAAAGAGAGAGAGGTGATTGGTTCTCTAGGGAGGGAAAGAAAGACGGAAGCACTTATCTCTCTCCCTGTAGTTTAAATATAGGGAGGGAAAAAAAACACATTGTGTCTTTTTTGCGATCGCGTCTTTTTTCCTCCCTGTATTTAAACTACAGGGAGAGAGAGAAGTGCTTCCATCTTTCTTTCCCTCCCTGTATGTAAACTATAGGGAGGAGGAAAGAGAGATGTGATTGGTTCTCTAGAGAACCAATCACCTCTCTCTCTTTCCCCCTTCCTTGTAGTTTAAATACAGGGAGGGAAATAAAGAGACAAGGAGGCTTTGCGACTGCAGTATGTCGGGGAAAGGCGGGTGCTTTTCCCTGACCCTACTGCAGTGGCAGAGTCTGCTGCGGGTGGGGGGTGGATTGGGTAGTTCTACCCAAACCACCCCACACCCGCAGACCATTGCATCGGACGACGCTAAAAGAATCGTTATCCGATGCAAGTTTTTTCCAAAAAGTTTGCATCGTTATCCGATTCTAGTGTTATCCGATGCAACCGTTATCCGGGGTATTACTGTACTGTATTCCAGGATCCAAAAGCAAGATATATTATATCTCAAGAGTGTTAAGGTAACATCAAGGTTTCTAAAATAGTTACAGTAGTAAGTGAGCAAGTATATTTGGGGAAGTCCAGCAATATTATAAAGAATGGTAGCCTATTAATTGACAGTTTGTTGATACAAAGATTCTGCAAAATGTATATATTACTATCAACATCAGTGTAGCTGAAACGTCACTAAAAGGATATTATACCAAAAGCCATACCGCCAGTTCTAAATATAAACTGAAATCATTATTAATATATTTTAAATGTACATATATATTCAGCAAGCAAATGCAACAGGAGCAAAGTGTGGTGGTCCTTATTAACATTTCATCCAAAAAGAGCACAACTGTCTAGTGGAGGGGTTCTCAACCTAAGGCCCGTGGGCCAGATCTGGCTTGTGGTGCCATTTCATGTCCCCCCCACCCCTCCAAGGGCAGTTGAGAAATAAAATGACCACCTCCTATGAAGCTGTTGGGAGAGAATGGCTGCCCCCATTGTGCAGGCAGGGCAAAATGGCCATCTGGCCCTCAAAGTTGACTGAGAGAACATGACCCAACCCCCAGTTTGAAAAGGTTGGGAACCCCTTGATCTAGTGGGTATCATCAAAATACAGGGATACATTAGTAAACAAAATATTTTTTATATTTGTTATGCTCTGGGAGCGACAACTCTGGATTTCCTTGAGTTCTTGTGCACATATACTTGAAGTAACAAATGATTCATTTATGAAAACTTCCCTCACATATAGAGTTTATTATGAAAGCTTGTCATTCAATGCTAGAAACTCATTCCTGAACATTTAACAAAAGCAGCTGCAGTCCAAGCAGCTTGGGTGAAAATTCTCAGGTTCAAGAAGAGTACGGATATTACAAATGGATAACAACTTATTAAAAACTCAAATCCATTATATATGGAAATGCTCCAAAGAAACTCAGTGGAATTTACTGCAGAAGCTTGGCTCTGTAAAGGCTTGGCTCTGTAAAGCTGTAGGTCTTTGGTGGAAAATGTTTTAATCAGATGTGTCACTCAAATTACAGCCACGTTATTGTTGATACCGGTATAAAGGGAGATGGAGAGCTGTACCAAAAGTCAAGCATCTAATGTCAGACCAAGAATGGTAGCGGCTGTCTGGTAGGAATCAAAAATTACTGCTTGGATTCCATCTTTGTCAGTAACAGCACCTACTCCCATAGCTCTGTGGCTCTCACTTCTCTTGCCAAAGATGTCACTTCAAACAGGTGATGGTGAAAAGTGATCCTCAGCTATCTTCACCTAATACAATGTTTCCCAACGTTTGGTCTTTGGACTTCAATTCCCCAAAGCAATGATCAGCCAATATACTGACTTTGGCTTCTGGGAATTGAAGTCCCCTGAGGGATGTGTACACCACGAATCACTGATCTAATGTGTGTTTGGATTAAGAATCTCACTGGTACCCTCTTTGTGTGTTTTTAACAAGGGAATAACATCCATGTAGATCAATGGATCTTCTGTACGTGGTGTCATGTTTCAAATTTATGCCCATCTAGATCAGCCTGCTGACTTCCAAATTAATTCATGGAGTGAAAAGAGGAGAGGTTGTTTTCCCTGTAGAGATGAACAGTAATTCTCCACTTTGGTCATGTTACTAATTCTCCACTTTGGTCATGTTACTATTTCTCCCCTGTCCAGGGATGTGTTTTCTCACTTTCCTCTTCTCTGTCTCTTTATAGTTTGACTTCATTCCCACCTCTCACTTGTCAGAAGTCTGATGTAAATGGACAGAATATGGTGTTGCCTGTGGGTTTTGCTTATATACTACAAATACAAGCAGTGAGAGATGAATCCCACTTCATATTAGGGTTGCACTGAATTTACATTTCCAGACCTCAAAGAAATTATTTTGAATTTTTAAAAGCTGTTTGGTCCATGTACACAATCTAAATATAAGGATATGTGATGCCATTATTATACTACCATTTTAAAAAAAAATCACATTCAATGTGTGGCAGAATCAAAATGTGGAATCAAAAGAAAGCTTGTCTTTATGGGTTTTCGTTGTCTCTGAACACTTCATTTCATGGCTGTTTTCAGCTAAGTTTTGTCCCCACCCACCACTACCACTTTCCACTTCTCTAGTGCCAATTTCTTCTATTTCACTGTAAGACTTATCTTTGATAGCAACACTGTTCTCTCAGGAAAGGTGATGCCCTGTGATTTTCTGTACGTGAAAATGTCTTGCCAGAGAGTACAGGAAATTAGGAAGTCTACTGCTTTGGGAATGCTGACATGTGCTCTTTGAGTCTTCCAGGATTTATATCAGGGATTCTCAACCTGCTGCCAGTGGGCTGGATGCTGCCTGTGGCACCATTTCATGTGGGGGCCCCAAACACCTTCACCACACCTAGAAGTGCCATGTGGTGGAGGAAGGGCAAAATGGCCATCTTGCCCCCAAAGCTGTCTGAGGGGGCGACACCTGGCCCCCGGCTTAAAAAGGCTGAGAATTCCTGATTTATATGAAGGCAATTCAATATCAGTCAGTGTGGCATAACAGATGGCCAATCCTTGTACTTTCAAGGCAATCAAACAACACACCACATGTTGACCAAGAGAGCTACCACAATAAACAAGGACAGTGAGTCTGGCTTGTTACCATGGCAAAGCAGAAATGCAGAAGCAAATTCTCTGCCTCCTCTCTCCACAGCTGGGGGAACTTTCTTGCCTTTATCTGTATTTCCTCAAAAATAAACCAAATACTGGGTACAGTTTAGGGGGAGGAGACAGCTTTTTGAACAGAGCATGCTTCATTGTTGCTTCCCTTGGTTCTCCATTGCACAGAAGCCAGCTTGAAGTCTTAAAGTGTGCTGGAAAATAGAAAGCTATAAAACGAAAGAGACCCCATCTTTGCCCTCCCAATATCTTACAAAGTGGCGTGACATGATTCAGTTAAAACTTGCCTGCCTGTTGTTCAGGCTGAGGCAATAAACTCTTTCCTCATTAGAATAGATGGTTTAGAAGAGTACCCAATGGTAGAGGATGGATAAGTGTGAAGTTTTGGCCACTAGCCAATGTTAGTGTGTAGTTTGAATTCCTTTGTCCCTGGGACCAATACCAAGGTGTCAAGATTGTAAAACCACCGCATGGTCGAGGTGCCATGCATTTCCTGTTTACTACTGGGTATATAAACTCTTGTTTTTGAATCCTCAGGGTTCTCAGATTCTGAGTAGCTATACTATCTGTGAACCATTGCGCAAATAAAAGACCTTTGAATCTGTATGACCTGGAATTGTCATCCTGTCTCATCTCTGATACGACAAATCTACAACAAAAGGAACAAGGAATCTATTCTACATGGCAGAAGGAAATGGCACTGGAGTATGAATGAAGTGTACATTTTGTTTCACCAGGTTGTTTTTACCTTCTTTTCACTCTTCTGGTAACTTTTTCCAGGCATCTGCCTTTTTTCTATACTTAATAAGTTTGGATTTATATACCATACTTATATGTCTAATAATTTAAATGTTTTTCTGCTAAACACTCTGTACTATATATTAAAGCACAGAATATAGTTAAAAGAAACAAAATGAAAATAAAATAGGACTAGATAATTTGTATAATTCTCTTTATCTTTCATTCTTGTTTCCAGCTGCAAATCTATAACCTTCTGCATTTTTGTATCAATACCACTCAATAACAGTATTTTAAATTAGTTATTTTCTAATAAAATATACTAACTCTACTTAGCCTTTGAAAAGAGCTTAACTACATTTTTATGCTTTACTCTATCAGACAGTTAAGTCTCAAACCATTACAAATTAATGTGAAGGGAAGGGGGTATATAAATGCCATACAACTCAAATAATGTCTTGGGTGCATTATTCATGGTAATAATAATAATATTCAGAAGCATAAAGCAGCTCTTGATTAATATACATCATTTTCTTTTTAAGTGTCCCCCAATCAATCTTTTAAAATTTGCAAATCTGCTCTGGTCACCAGTGATTATCAGCCTGGTAGAAAAAGTGAAGAGTTAGATTTCACTGCCATTGTATTTCACACAAAGGCCCTGATGTCAGCCTTTGAAGAGAATTTGTTCTCTAGCCTCCAGGCAGTTCTGACTAAGGAAGCGAGGTCACAGATGTCATAAGATTCTTTTTGTACTTGTTTTGTCATACCAAACTCCTTCATTGCCTGTCCCAAGCTAGGTTGAGAAAGGAGGAGGGTTTCCAGTTGGCACCCTGGCCCTGTAAAACCTTACTGCTGAAGAAACAAAGATATGCTGCAATGATCCAAAACAAGTGCCACAAAGCATGAGAAGGAACTGCTACTACTTTGTCATACCACCAGATGAGATATTCTTATGACCAAGATTTTTCAGAAGCACACAAAGGTGCTTTCTGGATTGAAAGGATTTTTGCTGGAGGAACTCCACTCAGGGGATGCCCAAATGAGCCTCCTTTCATGTCCCCAAGATCTTTTCCCACCAGGATTGTCCCTATTTCTCTACTTGCAATTTTCTTGCTTTTGAACTGCTAGGTTGACAGGAGCTGGGACAGTGATGGGTGCTCCTTCTGTCATGCAGTAATCAGGTCTTGAGCTGCTGATTTGTTGACCTTCCAGCTAACAAGGCCACTGCAGTCTCTTATAACCAAGATTATTCTGATTTTTGGACTGCATCTAAGGATAAATGTCAACTGATTGTCCCCTACCTGTCTGATTTCACTTTTGTACCTGCACTTGGCTTTAGAGAGGAAAAGTTATGAAGAAAAGACTTGAAAACTGCTATTTTTATTTAAGCTGTGCAGAATAGGATCTTTTTGTTCCAGAATTCTAAACAGTGATACAAGATCAGTCTTCTCTTCTAGTCCCTTCTCCTTATCACTATTTCTTCTAATCACAGATTGATGTGATATGTGCCAACAATGCTATTGTTCAGTCACACAATCAAGTCTGACCCTTTGCGACCCCATGGACCACAGCACAGCAGGTTCCTCTGTTATGTGCCATCCTCCACAGTCCACCCAGATCCATACCCATAACTCAATGCTAAGCATCAGTTAACTAGCCTGACAACCCTGAGGACTTACAGCCTTGGCCAAGTCCACAGGGAAGGGTGATGGTCCCAAAGTAAATTAAATCCCACCTGGTCTAACCACCTAGTCCTCTGCCACTCCCTTCTCCTTTTGCCTTCATTCTTTCCTAGGATCAGGGCCTTCTCCAATGAGTCCTCTCTTCTCATTTGGTGGCCAAAGTACTGTACTTGGGCTTCAGCTTTGGTATCTATCATTCCAAGGAGCATTCAGGGTTGATTTCCTTTAGGATTAACTGATTTGAGCACCTTGCAGTCCAGGGGATTCTCAAATGTCTTCTCCAGAACCATAGTTCAAAGGTGTATATTCTTCTGTGCTCAGTCTTCCTTATGATCTAGCTCTCAGAGCCATACATTACTATTAGGGAGACATGGCTTTAACTATGTGGACTTTTGTTGGCAGAGTGATGTCTCCATTTTTTATTATGCTGCCTGGGTTAGACAAAGCTTACCTCCCAAGGAGTAAGCATCTTTTTATTTCATGGCTGCAGTCACCTCCTGCAGTGATCTTGGAATCCAAGTAGGTAAACTCTGTCACTGCTTCCATTTCTTCCCCTTCTATTTGCCAGGGAGTTATCAAGAATGTGATCTTTTCCAGTTTCTTAAATTAGACAATAATGACCTTTGAGCCCTGGAAGAGTTAATTCTTGCATTCATGCACGTTGATGCTCTCATGAAAAGAGTTTTGTGGAGGTCAAAATGTGAAGCTTGATGCACTGACCTAATAACACTGATTTCGAAGCATGCCAGACTTTGAAATCAGCTGTTATTAGGTCAAGCTTCCAATGGTTAAGTATGACGCTCTATTTTTGGCTGAATTTGAATGTCAAGTTTTTTGCTTTTCCACAACCATGGAAACTATCTCTATTCACATGCAAATGAATAGAAACCTGAAGTTTTACACTAAAAATAGATCCAGATATACTGTATCTAATTATTTTAAAAACTGGCCTTTAAAATGGACATACTAGATTCAAACACAATGTTAGTAACTTTTATGGATGTCCTAGTATAATATTAAATATAATATTTCTATAAAAATACTATTCATGGAAGTTACACTTGTTTTGCAATGTTTGGTTTTCCTCCTGCATTTGTTTGTTTTTGCAGGTTACACACATGCTGAGTGTACACAGGCTTGTACATAGGAACACAGAAAGCTATCTCCTTTCGTCCACATAAGCCCGTGATGGCGAACCTTGGCACTCCAGATGTTCTTGGACTTCAATTCCCAGAAGCCCCCATGAATCCACACAAATGGGTTTACTGTGATTAATCTGGCCCATGCCATCCTCATCACTCCTGGAAGCAGGATAACTTAGCTTTCAAAATTAGCTATGATCATTGTGTTCAGAGTCACATTATGGTTCACACCTCCTTGCACATGACAGTGTAGTTTTATATCCTCATGGGACAAGAGGAATGTTTCTGAAGTATATAATGAACCCCATCAGAAGGCCTCTATTAACATCAATGCCAGGATCAAACTCATATGCAGATTCACAAGTGACAACAGCTACAATAATCAGTGGAGATTCCTGTGTGAAATCTTTGCATGAAAGCCTTACAATTTTATTTCCATTTTTACTTTATCATGACTTAAGGATTTCAAAAGCACCAGAAAAGAGAAGTGGCTTAGAATAAGTGCATTCATCTGCAATGTTTGTTTTCTAAACAAAACAGTGTTTCTTGCTAAAATGGCAACATATCTAATGCTGCTTCCAATAGTCACTGCTGTTCCTTCAGTTCTGAAGTATTATTTTACATATTTTGCAGAAGCTCAGTTCTTGTATCAAGCACCATATTCACCCAGGCAGCATTTGTTCTGCCATTTACATTTTTTTTCTGTGCAGTATTTATCATTGTAAATGTCTTTAGACTGACAGTGTTTGCACTTAACAGCGGGAAAATTCAATGTAATCTTGCCAGGATGAATGAGTCAACACTAGAAACATGCCAATGTACACAATTCTTCATTGAAAATGGAAGTATCCAAATATACTTTAAATGCTGTAGATAATCAGAGGGATAATTAAGTGCTTTACAATCTTCACAGCACTTCTTGTCTAAGTGATAATCTGTAATGTTTAAAGTATTTTTAAAAAACATTCTTAATTAGATGTCTACTATTCAGTACTATAGTGAGGTGCTGATCATTTCAGAAACAAAATAGAGGTTTTTTGAACAGAAACAAAACGCAGATTTCAGTTCATTCAAGGGAGGGTTGCATTTTTCTTCTGAAAAATTGATATAAATTTTCACCCCAAAAGATGAAGGTTTTGCACCCTGCTCTGTGATCATTTCATACTCTGATCTGAGTGAGGGAAACCATATCAGTACTCTCATTTATTTTGCCCCCCCCGCAGGGAGATCAACAGTGACTGGGACATGGACATCATAAATGTGTTTAGTGTTAAGAAAGCTCATACCCTCTTGGAAGAAGAAAACAGCAAATTATGCAACATATACATCATAAACTGCCATCATCCAGTGTTGAATCATGAAACATGTCACTTGCCAAAATGCTGTCAATAGAAGTGGGGAAATTGTTACTGCTGTATCAAGTGTTAAAGGGGAGTTACCAGCAGTGTTAAGAAAATGGACCTAACCAATTTGAAAGATGCAAAAGATGGGCCAGATTCTGAAAGAGTAAATGGGGTTATAAAATCCAGGTGTGGTCTTTTCCATTTCAGTCTCCAAATGAGGTCTCATGAAATAGAATGATCTCACCACTAAAATTTCTACACATCAGAAAACAGTACATTAGAAAGAAGGCTAGGCTAGGCAGCTGTCTCTGGCACCAGCTTCTCTCTGTGCGGGGATTTTCCTTTTATTTTTAACAGAGAAGCACTGAGGCATACAAGCCAAGTCCCCACCTATAACCTGTAGTAGTAAAATCCAAACACAGGTTTATCACTTCCTCTGTTCTTTGGGACAACTAGGCATTAGTCTTTCAGCCAACAGTGGACTATATCAATGAGCTAATTGGTCAGAACATTTTATTTTCAGAGTTGTAAAAAGATCACTTCCTCTTTTATGTTATTTTATCATGCTGCCTTTCTCTCCATAAGAGACTCAAGGCCACTCACAACCAGTTACAACAGCAAAGTAGACACAGTTTAAAACACTGTAAGATAAAATATATACAGTAAAACCCCTCCTTACGAAAAAAAAGTCTGTTCTGTAGGCTTTTGCTTAAATTGTTTTTTATGTAAGTCGAAGCAAACCCATAGGAAAAAATTTTTTTTTACATAACTCAAAGCAAACCCACTGGGAAAATGAAGGTTTTATGTAAAGTTGTACCTCGCTTAAAGAGCATAATGTGTTCCACGGAATTGCTCTTTAAGCGAGTTTGCTCTTTTAGCTTTTGTCAGGTACTTTATATCTCATAACTAGAACTCTGAACTGGGCCTGGAAACCAACTGGCAGACAGAGAATCACATGCTCATTATAAACCAGAACTAATCAGCAGTCTGGCAGTAACACTGTGAACAAGCTGAAGACAGCCCCACATAGAGCACATTGCAGTAATCCAGACCACCATAGCCAGATCACCCATCTTAAGGAGAAGGTGAAGCTGGCACACCAGCTTTAAATGTACACATGCACATCTGGTCACTGTTGTGATCTGTGCTTCCAGTCTTAAGGTGCAGGACTGACTTTTCAGGGCCGTCTGACACAACCTAACCCCTATTCCCTGATATGGCCAAGAGCACCTCTTTCACTCCAAAAGAGACTCTAGTTAATTATAATAGGATCCCCAAATATAAATGTATTCAAAAGGAAGCATAAACATTCTGCTAGAAAGCACAACACGGTCCTCCAAGCAGTTTCATGGAAATACAGCAAGGCAATATGGTGACATACACAGCGATCAGGTGAAAAAGAGGAAAACATTCCCATATCTTTAATAGCTGTGTGGCATGGAAATTTCTGCAGCTGTCACTTGCATTGCATTAAAAGTTGTATGTAGGAACTATTAAATATATAGGAACAGTAACTTCTTTTTCATTTGGTCATCCTAAATTTCAACCAAGATGCAAACTATCCTCTCTGTTCTCCACTGGATAATACCACACAGTATAGATGAGGTAGATAGCACTTGGCATGGCAGGGACCCATGTCTTTCCTAGGCCCTGAAGGGTATTGCATGCCAAGATAAGGAGACATCCTGTAACTGAGGTGAAATTTAACAGGGATTTACTAGCAAGGGTTAAATTCAGCACACCCCCATCACAAAACAAATTAGCTATCAAGAGCACAACAAGACAGCTTCTGTGCTGAAGCTCCCTCAGTGTATAAAAATATTAAGCAGGCAGGCAGGCACAATAATGACTCTACTCAAAAGAATAAACCTGTAAGTGGAACAGATCTGCGCTGTGCCTTTAAGAGCTCTCCACCGTATCAAAATCATTTCACGGGCCACGAGCTGCAGAACACCTAGAACGTGATTCGCTCTGGTAGTCTCATCCAACTGGACTAGTGCCAAAATGTGCATCTGGGTGAAGGAGAGATAGTTTATATCATGCACATTGACTCTCCAGTAACAGGATAAGCATTGGATGGTAATAAAGTTGAGGGCACGGGATTTATTTTTAAAAAAATCTTCCAGCTGCTCATTTTATTAAAAGAATAATAACATCATTTTGTTTTTAATTTTTATTTCAACTTTTGTCAGGTACTTAAAATCAGTCAACATGCTCTGGTATAGTATGACATCTTGGAACTATTTTTCAAATGTATCAGAAAACAAAACAAAATAAAAATAAAATAAAAAACACTGTAGCACTTTAAAGACTAACTGCTTTATTTTTGTGGATCAAGTCCACTTCTTCAGACAAAGTGAAACTTACAGGCATGTTTTTTATACACCAAATTCAGGGGGTC
The DNA here is from genome assembly GCA_030440675.1 of Furcifer pardalis. Lineage (NCBI taxonomy): Eukaryota > Metazoa > Chordata > Lepidosauria > Squamata > Chamaeleonidae > Furcifer > Furcifer pardalis. The sequence continues at coordinate 204,831,672 of CP126890.1, forward strand.
AAAGGGAGAAGGGTATGGTCAAGCAAGATGACAGACAAGCAAGCACAACAATACAGCTTCACACAGCCATTAGCAACAATAGATTATTGTTTGTTGCTAATTAGATTGTTGCTAATGGCTGTGTGAAGCTGTATTGTTGTGCTTGCTTGTCTGTCATCTTGCTTGACCACACCCTTCTCCCTTTGAGGTGTGCAAATTACACTGATGTTAGCTTTCCTCTCTCTCATCTGGCAGCAAGGAATTGCCCAAAACAAGATTTCTCAGGGCAACATAGTTCAGAAGACTATTCTAACTCTTCTTTACATGTCTAGTGCAAATAAGCTAAGCAATTCAAAGAGAATTAAAATGTATAACTATCTCCCACTTTTACCACACAGTTAGATAACATTTGTCTTCCAAGGACCCAAAGTTCTTTATGGATCAGGGCCACCAGAATATATCTTCGTTTGCCATTGTTTATTTTGGAAATTAGTTCTTTCCTTCTTTTAAATGCTTTAGATCAGGAGGTCTCAACCTTTTAAAGCCGGGGGCTGGGTCATGCTCCCTCAGACAGCTTCGGGAGCCAGATGGGCATTTTGCCCTTCCTCCACCACATGACACTGACTGGTATGGTATGGCAGAGGGGGGGCACATGAAATGGCATCGCAGGCCATATCCAGCCCACAGGCCGAGAATCCTTGCTTTATATCATGAGCTTCTGCATATTTTCCAAAAGTCAGTACCAAGAGGTTAGTTCCTTGTAAGTGCAGATAAAACTGAAGCTTTAATTAGCCTACTGTACCTGTACCAATTAATAACAGCTTTCTTTTATGTGATAGTTGATTAAATGTCTCCCTTCTTATGTTACTATTTAATTATAATTCAATAAGTCTTTGAATCCACTGAGCACTTCTATGTCCAGACATACTATGTGGAAATAATCACCCTAGAAATGAAGGTTACACAAACCCTCTTGCATTTGTGCAGTAAATTTCTTTAGCGCAGGTCATGTCCAAATGTTCCAACATGGCAGAGCACCAATTCTATTAACATTTTTTCTTAAAATGGGAAAGGCACACAAGTATCCTCATATGTTTTACATTATATATGACACTTCCTACCAAAGTAGACTTTGCAAAAGTGGTACTGGAGAAGAACGAAGAGGAAATATCATTATGATAGCCTCTCTCTCTCTCTCTCTCTCTCTCACACACACACACACACACACACAGTAATAGGTATAGAATTGGTAACCATTGTTGGCTGCAACTCATATCCAAGAATGCATTTTTTCCCTAAAGCAGGAAAAATGTCACTGGTGTGAATTTGTTTAAGGTGGATCCCAGCTTGTCATGAAGTGACCCACACACTATGATCTCGGAGCCATCACCCACAGCACACATGAAGTGCAACATTCAGGATTTAACACCGGGACTGCAATGGACTGAGGCAGCCTTGAGGATATGGACAAGGAATTGGTAGTACTGTATTCCCAAAAGAAGCATGCACTGTCCTCCGAAAACATTAAAAAGCCACTTTCAGCACAACCAGTGACAGTCTGTGGAAAGTCCAAATTTTGATGATGGCATTCCATTCTATGTCCCTAGTAGACTACAGGGTTGCTCTGGTTAACCCCCTTGTAGGTCTCTACCTTTATAATTGCAGATAGGGTCTCCATATGGCCTTTCCAGGACAAAGTCACCCGCAATGGACAATGGGTCGCTAACAAGAACAATTAGGATGCAAAGGCATACACTTGTACCAAATGCAAATAATGTGTAAACGGCAAGCAATCTGGCTGAACAGCTGTCTGAAGGTCGATGAAATGAGAGGAGGTAATAGAAAGAGACTGACAAGTGTATATCGATGGGCTAAGACTACAGTAGCATTCAGGTCAAGACAATGTCCTTTCTCTGATTCTTTCAGTAACCTCATATGAGTCGTTGACCAGGGGCACTCAAACTATAGCCCATGGGCTGGATCCAACCCTTGACGCCAATTCATCTGGCTCACGCTGCCCTCATCACAGTTTTACTTCCACTTCCAGGAGCAACGAGGGTGGGCCAGGCTGGATAAATTAGGTTTGGGGGCCAGATCCAGCCCACAGGCCATAGTTTGGGCACCCCTGGTTTAAGCAGAGAAAATGACAGCCTAAAATCTAACTCATCCTGTTGCAAAACAAACTGCATGGCGCGTTTTACTTCCGCTTCGAGGAATCATGTGACCAGCCCCCTGAACCATGTGACTCACCCGTTGATGCACGTGACCGGCCCATGGCCCAAAAAGTTTGGGCACCCCTACTTCAGACTCCCAAATTCAGATATTTAGAGGATCCCACTGCCACCACAACACACACACACAAGCCAATTTTAAAGAAAGCACAGCACTGCATCCATCAAAATGATTTTGTGTCATTGCTCAAATACCAAAAATAGGAAGAATCTACCAAACTTTCTAAATATTGATAGAAATAAGGAATAGAAGCCTGATTCATCTATGACCCCTAAGAATTGGTCATCACAAGAAGATGATTATTTGACATTCAAGTGACAAGTATAAGCTCTGGTGGTGCAGTGGTTAAACTGTTGTACTGCAGCTAAGATTGCTGACGTAGTGAGTTCGATTGTGATGGGATCAAGGTTGACTCAGCCTTCCATCCTTCCAAGGTCATTGAAATGAGTACCCAGAATGTTGGGGGCAAATTGCTAATTAACTTATGAACCACAAGAAAGAGTGTTGTTTGTGCAACATCTGTTTTGTGAACATCATTTCATGTGCTTAAGGACTAAATGGATGTGTTCTTTTTTCTTTTCTATTGTATGTGGACTAAATATCCCATACACTCTTTTATTTTGGGCAATCTCTCTGCATCCTTCAGATCTACAGTTTCCCCAATCATACTCTCTATTTTCTTGAAAAACAAACAGAACCAACCAGCTAGGTTATGTTGAAAGAATAGTGAGCAGTACACGGTCACTCAATGAAGAGGACTTGAGTCTCCAACATTGACATTCAGTAGCCACAATATTACACTAAATCAAGGGTGCCCAAACTATGGCCAGGTCCCCAGATCTGGCCCCCAATGCCAATTCATTTGGCCCCCAATGTCCTCATCACTCTCAGAAGCAGAAGTAAAGTGCACTTATATGGGTGTGTTTTTCTTCCACCTCCAGGAGCAACAGGGGCATTGCGGGTTGGATTAATTGATATCGGGGGCCAGATCTGGCCCCCAGGCCATTGTGACCAGACCCCTGAACCACATGACTGGCCCACAGCCCAAAAAGTTTGAACACCACTACACTAGATCTTTCAGAAATGCAAGTGAGGGAAAGTATTAACAACAGAGGATTTGGAAAATCAAACGCATAACTCTGGTCTGCTAGTAGTTAAACAAAGCAATCACAACCTTGTTTATATGGAACTCACTTATAAGGCAATACTGTGTTAAATTTTGAGTGTGTGTGTCTGTGTGTGTGTGATATTTCTATTTCAGCCACTGATAATCTGTTTTCTTCTTGCATCGGCCATGTGTGAAGAGCAGCTGTTTTTAAAAAAACATCAACACATATGATAATATTCACAAAATAGGTTTTGCACAGCCAAGACACGTGACTGTAGTGCTCAGTGATATGACACTCTCAAATGTGAGCATCTACTTGGAATTCCTTTGCAGACAATTGAATTCAATACATAAATCTTAAGGGGAGGGGGAGATACATGATGTCACGGATGGAGTAAAAAGCACTCCCATGTTCCCACATTAATATGGTAACCCCCCTAGTCAGACCTTATATGAAAGTTTTTATTTTTAGTCACCAAAGTATGCATATCATCAACCACTTATGCATTTAACTTCTTATTATGTCACTGTTTAGTGTTACCACCCACCTATCAGTCAATGGCACAGATAACTTTGTACATGATGTTCTGTAAATCTTCTGCAACATCTTATTCCATGGCCTGATGTGGCAGTGCTGTATCATCATAAATGAATTAAGGTTCACACTTTAGTTGCTGTTTCTAATATTGTCATTGGTGTACTGTTCCATGATATCATGCACAAAACAATCCATTTTCCTCTCCTCTGCAGAGGCAGTTCAAAAATAAAAAAATCTTTGCTGAGTGGCAAGCACGTCTAGATAAACAGATGAGCTAGTCTTCCCATGGGTCGACTTTCTGCAGTCATCATCGTTCTTAATTATTTCCAGTCATTGATTTTTTTTCCTTAAAAAGTCAGTCATCCTTTTGGAGAATATGGACAAATTCTATAAACTCCATCCACTTTTTCTAGTAGCTAAATCTGCACATGCACTTAATTTGCATTTAAAAGAACTAATACTGAAATGTACAAAATGAACATTAAATGTGCTTCAGGAGAGGCATGTCTTGCCTTTCTCCCATGCAAGGTCCACCAATGCTGAAGTTCTCCACTATTATTAGTTCAAAACTAGAACCTTCCCACACCCCAAAGATCCAATAGTGTTTGTTGCCAGTGTGCCTATGGCAGGCTGATGAGGGAGATGCTTTGACTTGCAAATAACTTTCATTAAATAAGTGTGATACAGTGAATTACAAGTGAAACTGTAGTGATAGGGCAGTGTCCATATCACCTCCACTCAGTATTAATTGGGTGACATATAATTTTAATGGTACATTAATTAATGGAGAATTTTAGTGCATGCCTACATGGTGCATGCATTAATACAAATGAATTCATTACCATGTTATTACAAATAATGACAAGTAAGTCTGTAAAAGTAGGAACCCTTCAAATAACAATCACGACTCATTAGGTCCAATATTAATTTATATAACGTATTATGAATATATATATATGTACTCTATACATTTGTTGCCTAATGCCATTTGTTTGCTAAGTGGTTTACTGTTATAATCATCTATATTTATTGCAGTGGAGGATTCATTGGACAAAACAATGTAACGAACCAACCAAATCAACAAATATATTTCTTTTATGTACAGTATTTGCATTTATCAGACCCTATGTGGAGGGCTCACAACAAACTACAATATATTCAAAATGCTAAAACCACAGATAACATTCATAAATCTAAAAATATAGCATATTAACATAACCAAAAAGCTTAGGATAGTTCTTCCTCCATGTCTAGGCCAGACATGAAACTGCCAAAATGAAGCTACCTTTGGTGAATTCATTCCATAGTTCCTTTCGCCTGACCTAGTGTAACCTGAAAAAATGTTTATCTCTCAACTACTGTTTTGTGATATGGCAAAGAAATACTAAACAGTCTAGGAACCAACAAAAGAACAAAATGGAGAAACTACGCAAACAATTAAGATAAATTATTTTTGCATATATATTTATTTAATCTGTATCGCATGTAGCAGCTCACAACATGAATTGAAGCCAACAAAGGAGGGGGAAAACCCTAAGAAATAGCAAAATTAAAACATAGTTTACATAGATTATCCCATTGAAAACAACTACAGAGATCATAGTAGAACAATGTTTAAAAGTTCATTAAAAGCAAAATGGATGGGGGCATATATACAACAGGTAAAGGTTTCCCTTGCTCAAAAGCCAGTCGTATCTGACTCTAGGGTTCAGTGCTCATCTCTGTTTCTAAGCCAACGAGCCAGCACTGTTTGCTTCTGCAGATGTTTCCGTGGTCATGTGAGAGGCATGACTAGACACTGGAGCACACAGAACGTTGTTTACCTTCCCACTGAAGTGGTCCCTATTTATCTACTTGCAATTTCCTGCTTTCAAACTGCTAGGTTGGCAGGAGCTGGGGCAAAGACAGGAGCTCATTCCATCCTACAGTACTCGGGAATCGAACTGCTGACCTCCCACCTTCCAGTCATCGTCTTAGCCACTTGATAGCCACCATTAAAATATCTTTCCTCAACAGCTGCTTTGTAGCCAAAGGCCTGTCTAAATAAAACCATATTTTCTGCCAGAGGAAGGAAAGCAGGGAGATACCAGCCAAACTTCTCTCAAAAGAGAATTCCACAGTGTGGGATAAGGCAGTCAGAACAACCTCTTCTGTGCCTTCATCACACATGCCTTGTGAGGATGGCAAGACTGAGAGAAAAGTTTCCTACAAATATCATAAGACCTAAGCAGACACATAAACTTAAAAGTCTTCTCCTTCTTTTCCATCTTGTGAAGATTCTTCACTCTGGGCAGATCATCATCATCATCATTTCATGTCAAAAGAAAACTCTGGATTGAAAGGATTTTTGCTGGAGAAACTCTGCTCGGGGGACACCCGAATGAGGCTCCTTTTATGTCCCCAAGTGCAGCCCACGGGTATCAAAACCCAACCTTCCAGTCCCCAAGCTCAGCATCTAATAAAATGCATGACACAAATGCTCCCAACTAGTAGCAACTGTTGTGATCCGATTGCAAGTGCAACAGTACATTAACGTAAAAATTAGAATTTGTGGAGAAGGGAGGAAGGAAGGGAAAATATCAGTTATTGGGGAGAAAGGCAAATATTTACAAGTGTCTCTCCATAATTTAGTTTTTAGGTGCTTTTTGAAGATATCAAGGAAGGGAGCTTGGTGCACCTCCACAGACAAGCCATATCAGGTGGAGGGAGCCACCACTGAGAAGGCATTCTTCCTACTTGATAGTTTCTTTGGCATTCTCTGAATAGATACCAGAAGCTGTATGGCCTGGGAGTACCGTGCGATACAGGCAGTGTATCTGAGAGAGATGTTCCAATGGGTAATTAAGTCCCAAACCATTTAGGTGAGGATTTTAGAGATACCTTTGAATCTACTCACTCTGAAGATTATCCTGGCCACAGCATTCTACACCTGTTGCAACCTCCATACCAGGTACAAGAGCAGCCCCATGTAGAGAGCATTAAAGTAGTTGATCTTTGAGATTACCAGTGCACCGATCAACATTAATTTTAAGTTTTAATGTTGATCTGTGCACTGGTAATCTCAAAGATTTAGGTTTTAAATTTAATTACAATAAAAAATAATGATGTAAAATGATGATACTGTCATTTCCACACTGTATAATAGGATTTCTGCTTTAGATTTAATACAAATGATGAACAGGAACTTCAACTGTCCTCTATTTGTGTGCAGAGCATGACATATACCTATGCTAGCTACAGTGTGGTCTTATAACAAATGGCAGCTTGTTTTTATGCTGGAATGCAGCCTTCTAGTTACAAGGGGAACCTGTGGGGCATTCCCCACCCAACCTGCTATCTTATATACCTTTATTTCCCAGGTATCCGCTGGGCCCGGAGAGGGACAGAGACGCCAACAGCTGTGGGTGGTGAGGCACCGCCCCCGCCTCCTTCCAGGCCCATTCCATCGGCCCAGAGCCGATATAAGAACTTCGGCGGCGGGGAGGGAAGAGGACTCCCCCGCCTTTCCTCCGGGCCCCTGCCACCTTGGCCCGGAGAGGGACAGAGACGCTAACAGCTGCAGGCGGTGAGGCGCCGCCCCCGCCTCCTTCCGGGCCCATTCCATCGGCCCAGAGCCAATATAAGAACTTCGGCGGCGGGGAGGGAAGAGGATGCCCCCGCCTTTCCTCCGGGCCCCTGCCACCTTGGCCCAGAGAGGGACAGAGACGCCAACAGCTGCAGGCGGTGAGGCGCCGCCCCCGCCTCCTTCCGGGCCCATTCCATCGGCCCAGAGCCGATATAAGAACTTCGGTGGTGGGGAGGGAAGAGGACGTCCCCGCCTTTCCTCCGGGCCCCTGCCACCTTGGCCCGGAGAGGGACAGAGACGGCAACAGCTGCGGGCGGTGAGGCACAGCCCCCGCCTCCTTCCGGGCCCATTCCATCGGCCCAAAGCCAGCCCGCCCAGACGTCTCACCCTCCCCCGGACTCGAACCCCTGTCCGGGGGAGTTGACGTTGCCCTGCCGGCGCCTAGAGTCTACCTGGGGTAGGGGGTGGGTGTTCGCCGCAACAGTACCACGACTGGATGGCAGGTGTGTTGGGGGGGGATGTGTATGGGTAGTAGGATGGTGTTTTGTATTGTACAATATTGAATTGATTACTGTATGGTTATTTTTATTTATTTTTGTATTGGATATGAACTGTATTGTGAATTTATTGTTTATTGTCCATTCGGTATTGTATACTGTTTATGGACAGTATTTTGATTATATAGTATTTATATTTATGTTGTTGCACTGCATTTTGGGATGCTGTGATTTTGTATTGTTGATCTGTTATATTGTGTTGTATTCGATTTTATGTTGTAAGCCGCCCTGAGTTGGTTTTCACCAAGTAGGGCGGCATATAAATCGAACTAATAATAATAATAATAATAATAATGTAGCCATGTAGTCAGGTTCGCCTGAGCAAGGCGGGGTATAAATTTGAAGAATAAATAAATAAATAAATAAATAAATGTTATGGCTGATTGTTAGTAACTGTGCCTGGGCGTGGCACTAGTTGCAACATGGACAAATGGTAGGCTATACCTTTAAGGCTCCTTCTGGAACAGTAGCCAGCTGCACTGGATCAGCTGCTAACAAGGAACTCTTCTTTTGTATAAGAGGAGGCAAAAACCAAAGCTAATTTGCTCCTATGCCTGGTTGACTTCTTATGCCATTTTTGCCTCCTGTGGTTCCTGCTGCTTATCTTGCTGGAGTGTTAGTCACTCATCGTGGAGCTGACCTTACTGGCCTGTGAGTTTTGGGACCCTTGCCACATCGTGGAAGTAAGGACTGCTTGTATCAGTAACTTAGTCTGTTGGTGCTTTCGTCTGGATTTACTGCTTCTACCAAAGAACTTTGCCTAACAGCTGTTCCAAAGGTTTTGCTCACTAAGTGAGCAAAAGAAAGTAAGTTGGGAACTCTCTATGAACTCTCTGAACTCTTTGTGTAAATATTCCCTTGCTGTTATGCTGAAGAAAAGCCTGTTATGTTTTACCACCATTGTAAATAGTTTGTCTGCTTGCACCTCACCTCCTGAATAAAAGTTCTTTTCAGTTTTGCCTCACAAGAACTGTATGCCTGTGTTTTCTTGGGCACGCATTCTTCTAGTCACAAACACATAAGGCAAGGGCATGGCAAGGGCGCACCCCACCCTTGTTGTTTAAAACATTTACAACAACATGCCTTCTTTAAAAGATGAATGATGGCGAAATCATATGGGGGGCACACACATACTAAAAGCATGAGCATCAAAAGGGAAAGGATTAGGCTAGAAGAAGAACATTAAATGCCATTATCTCTTGAGTTCCATGCATGGAGCTTTTGTCACAACTCTGTAATTACCCACCCACCTTAGTCTTTAGTTCTTGGTAGCCAGGCTGGCTGGCTGTAAACTTGACTTTTCAGGCTGTTAAGCAGATAGCAAAACCATGCTGTTGCTCCTTTTGCCAATTAAAAAAAATCAAAAGGATGGGGACATCTACAGAATGAGATGATAAAGGAGAAAACATGATTTCAGGATCCAAAGAAACACTTTATTTGTGTAGATTATCAAAACAAGTTCATTTTGGCCCAATGTATTTTGCCCTTCTCCAGGGGCATAAGTTTCAGTTCTTTGAGTTTAAGACAACTGACTCCAGTTGTGTCCAGACTGAGAAAAGAATAAAGAGCTGAAACTTTTGCCCCTGAAGAAAGAGGGCTTGTTTTAATATTCTACAAAAATAAAGAGTTCATTTGATTATACCTTTAGCTTCTTATTCCCCTTGCCAGCCATTTCTTCAGACTTCTCCTTTGTATTCTCTTTGCTCTCCTTGTGTTCCTCTAGCAGCCAAAGTGTCAAGGTAGGAAGTATTTAGCATCTACCTCTAAGAACAAATCTTTTATATTGGTGAGACAACCTTGCAGATGAATGTAGTGATGACAAGCAGGAAGAAATGGCTGACATACCAGCTGCCAATTTGACTTCATGTTATTCTCTTCCAGCAAAAGAACAGGGCCATGAGATCTTGACCTGACAGCGGAGCCAAAAGCTCATTCGTTTCTCTGCTCTGCTTGTAACCAAGACGGTCTTTGACAAATGCTTACCCTTGACAAAAAAATAGTGGACAGCTGTATAACTATGAATTTCTTCATAATCTAGACATCACAATCATTTTAGGTTATTACTCTCCTTATGTATTCATCATTTCTGAGAAAGAGCCTCCTCAAAGATTGTTGATTTTTTGGGAATAGTAGCCATGTTAGTCTGTGGGTCAGGCATATCAGAAAACAAAAACAAAACAGTAATAAAATAAAAAAAAAGACTGCAGCACTTTAAAGACTAACTGCTATATATTTTACTGTTAGCTTTCGTGGATCAAGTCCATTTCTTCAAACAAGGAGTAAAACTGAAGACGTGGACTTGTTTGTTTTTATTTTATTATTGTTTTGTTTTCCGATATGCTCAAATATTGTGGCATTTTTGAACTACAATCAGCCATACCCTGGTAACAGCAACCTTGTGTTACTAGCTAATATTTCTCACACTGAGTTAGGGGAAAGGAACATCAGAATGAACTCACCAAAAGGTCCCTTCATTTTGGCAGTTTTGTGTCTGGCCTAGACATGGAAGAAGAAGAAATAATTTCTGAGTATCATCTGTTACATTGTGACTAAACAATTTTGGGTCTACCCAGCTAAGTGGCAGTGTAGTCCTCCATTATTTGAGGTAGAAGGAAAAGTACTTTACTCCTCACACTCTCCACCCTAACATCCTTCCTCCTCCTTATGTAGCCTTGCCTTGTTTCATGTTCCTGGCTTTGTAGCTTGCTTCTTATTGATGTGTGCATGAAAAGAAACACCAGCTGTTATTAATATTTCTCTATGAAAAACATTGTTTGTATGTAATGTTGCACTAGCTGCTTTAAACAGCCTTGTTCTTTTCATAGAGTACCTGATTCTAAGTGGGTAACTGCACTGGTGGAGTGTGGCAATATGGGGTTTGTGAGGAATGTGAGATGGAGACAATAGTAACTCACCTTCACTGTGGTACAGGAGCAAGGAAGGAGCACAGTTAAACGCTCTAGGCATCATGCTACTAGAGGTATTTAATTTATTCAACCTTTTGCCAATATGAGAGATTTGTTCTTAGCAGGAAATGGTAAGTATTTCCTTCCCTGGCTATTTCAATGGAGGAAAAGAAAGAGATAAAGAGAATGAAAAAGGAAAAACGAATTTGAGGAACTGGCTGGCAAGAAGAAAAAAATGGAATACAGGGCGGACCTCCAAGCAGTGAGGAAGAAAGCTGAACAGTGGCAGGACTGGCCAGAAGTCCATGGCCAAGGTCCTTGCAGAGCACTGGCCCAGAAAGAGCGAGACTGGGGGGCGGGGACCTTGCCTTTTGAGGCGTAGCAGTCCACAACGACCTCAGCCCCGGTCTCCTGTCCAGTCTAGCCACCATTCCTCTTTGGTTGCCGCCACTCCAAGGTCCCCACGGACTGCTTCACCTTGAAAGGCAAGACACCACCCCGCCTTACTCTTTCCGGGCCAGCACCCCGCAAGCACCTTGCCCCCATCTCCTGGCCAGTCCAGCCACCATTCAGCTTTGGCCCCCACTGCTTGCTTCGAGGTCCCCACAGAGCACTGCACATTGAAAGGCAAGAAACCCCCTAGTCTTGCTCTTTTCCAACCCAGCGTTCTGCAAGGACCACAGAGGACCTCACCTCACCCAACACCCACCCCGTCTCCAGGCCAGTGTGGGCCACATTTCCCTTCCCACTGAGCCACTGCAGCCTCTTTGCAGTCTCTTTGGAACGTCCTCATGTCCCTGTTCATGTCCCTACTCTTTGCAGTCTCTTCGTAGCCCCCCCCCCCCGGTCTCTGCTCATGTCCCTGCTCTTTGCTTTGGCTGGAAAAGTGAGGCTTATTATTAGGAAATTCTAGTTGTAACAAAGTAGCAGCTTCCACTTTCTAGTTGTAACAAAGCAGCAGATCCACCTCCTCTTTGCAATCTCTTTGGGGGGGAGCTCCCCCAATGTCTGTCCCTGCTCATGTCCCTGCTCTTTGCTGCTCTTTGCCTTGGCCTGGAAAAGCAAGGCTTATTATTAAGAAATTCTAATTGTAACAAAGTAGGAGCCTTGCACTTTGACTTATTTTTTTTAGGAAATTCTAGTTTTAACTAAGAAGTTTAGTTAGAACTAGTTTTGACTAATTAAAACTAGTTTTCACTAGAATTGGCTCTTTGTCAGTTAATTCTAGTTCTCACAAACGCAGTTAGTCAGAACTAGTTTTAATTAGGGAAAACTAGTTTTAACTGAAAACTAATTTTAAGTGTAACATATACACACAAACTGAACATGCATTTACACACAGGGACAAAAAAAGAGCATTGGGTTGCATACATTTGCATATGTTGATTTCTAGGTGTGTACAACACATACACCATATGTAAATGTATACAACTCAATGCCCTTTTTTTGTCCCTGTGTGTAAACAACATGCAAGTGTCCCTCCTAGATGGACAGCTCTTCACACTCTCGCTTTATTCTCACACGGTTATGGTGAGAGATTATGACAAGCCATATTTTTCTAAACTATGGTCCAATCATGGCATCTCTCATGTCTTAATGCTTTTTTACCTGTTGTGCTATAATGGACTCTGAAACATGCAGACGCTGAAAAAAAGGCTGCTATATTTCTTTCTTGCTCTTTGATACAGGAGATATGGATTTTCAAGAGTTCTGGCAGCTGCACTTCATGAGGGTTAGAGACTTTCATCAGTTCTGCTTTCGCCTTACTGATTGGTACTTTTTCTGCCTTGGGGGCACTATAGAGATCAGTGCTTGTGATAGCCCATTTCAGATTGCATTTCTAACACATTCCTTCATTTTCCCAGACAGATTTAATCATTCCTATTTATGTCTTTTTCCCTTCTGTAAAAATCCCCAAGCACCTATTGGTGATTAACTTACTACTTGAACAAACCACTGAAGTGTTTGTCTACTTGTGTAATACAATAGTTAAAGAAACAAAAGATCCTTGACATTTTATTGTCTGTTACAATATCCACCTGAAGTGAAAAGTTTCTTTTGTATAATGTCACAGATTGGGAACAAAATATTGTATACCACAACTGAAGGTGTTTATAACCTAGAGGCATCAGTGTTCCAGGTAAGTGAAATATCTTAAACTGTCAATTGTGTGCTACAAAAAACAATGCCAGTTATATGTTAAAGAAATATGTTTAAAAAAAGATATGTCCTATTTTTTACAAGAGGGGTAGGGAAAATAAACAACCTTTTAATTCTTTACGTTAAATTTATTTGGCTTAATATATACTGCAGCATTTCACTGTCAAATATTCTGGCAAAACCTGATGGGAACTGCAATCCAACAATTTATGGAGAAATACAGGTTGCCTACTCCAGTTTTTATAATGTGTCTCCTTAAAAATAAAACAACAAAGAGACTTGTAATCTGAAAAATCGATCATTGCAATGCTCTCTATGTGGGGCTGCCCTTGAATCTGTTACAGAAGATTCAATGGGTGCAAACTATGGCAGCCATACTTATCTCGAGCATTGGTCATTTTGATCATATTACAGCAGTCTTGGGTAGCTTGCATTGGCTTCCAGTGGCATTCAGTGCCAGGTTCAAGATGCTGGAATTGATATATAAAGCTCTTTACAGTTTAGGACTATCCTTGGAAGTTCTACCTGGAGCAAGCAGTCAATAAAATTATGGGTACCTAAAGGTCACCCATGCTCAAAAGCCAGTTGTATCCAACTCTAGGGTCCAGTGCTCATCTCTGTTTCATAGCTGAAGAGCCAGTGCCCTCTGCATCTGCAGACGTTTCCATGGACATGTAGCACGGAACACTGTTTAGTAAACAGTGTTTACTTGCCCACCAAAGTGGTCCCTATTTATCTACCTGCAATTTCATGTATTCAAACTGCTAGGTTGGCAGGAGCTGAGACAGAGATGGGAGCTCATTCTGTCATGCAGTACTCAGGTTTTGAACTGCTGACCTGCCGCCTTCCAGTCAGCGTCTTAACCACTTGAGCCACTGCAGTCCCCTAAGGAAAGGGCTATGGCGACTTAGTGGTTAAGACGCTGAACTTGATGACCAGAAGGTCAGAAGGTCAGCAGTTCAAGACCAAAGTGCTGCTTGACAGAGTGAGCTCCCACCATCTGTCCCAGCTCCTGCCAACCTAACAGTTTGAAAGCCAGAAATTGCAAGTAGATAATTGGGTACCACTTCAGCGGGAAAGGTGACATCATGCCATGCATTCCAGTTATTAGTCTTGCCTGCCACGTGATCACAACAACGTCTGCAGACAGTGCTGGCTCTTTGGCTGTAAACAGAGAAGAGCACCACCCCCTAGAGTTGGACACGACTGGCTTTTGAGCAAGGGATACCTTTACCTTTCCTTACACATAAGGAAATACAGTAAAATCTTCCACCTGACACAGAGCTTTTCCAGAAGTGACTCCCATATTATGGAACTCATTGTCCTCTGAAATTAGGACTGCCCTTACCCTTGCTGGAAAATCTTGAAAACCTATTTGTTCACTAAAGAATTCCCAAATTAATTTTACCTATATGTTTCTTGCCACTGGTGAGCTATGAGATTGCTGGTATTGGTACTGATGTTGCAGAGACTGAGATAGCTTTTGAAGAATAATACTCTGTATGGAGACCTTTTATAGAGCTACAAAAATAATGACATTTTGACACTCACAAGGCCTTCCAGTAATATTTTCCTGAGATGGCATTTTTTTATTTTGCCATCAGTTTTTTGATAGCATGCCCCACCCCCATGACAGATTCCTGAGTAGACCATAGGAATCTCTCAAGAGTGACACACAATCATCTGGTATGGAGGGGAAATGAGGCCAAACTAGAGTAATCAGGTAAAAAGAAGATGCTATTTCCTTCAGAACCATATACTGTACCGAACATTTGTTATAACCAGAAAATATCCTATCTTAATGCTTTTTTAAAAAATTTAGTCATTATCACTGAATATATAGCCACCAGGTGTTGCTTTGTTTCTTTGCTATGGGTATACTGAAATAGAAAAGAGATTAATAGCAGAGTTTGGGAAATTTGTATTACATAATCCAGAACTGTAATTTACAAAGTTAGCTGAGGTATTCTGGCAGGTGTAGTATAAAAAAGTAACTTTCCTTGACTTGGCTTCCTGATAAATACTAATATATTAATCTTCTACAATATGTACCCTGATTGAGGTGAAAAATCCATTTATCCATGTGATAAATATCTGAGTGAAATATATTGCCATATTTCCAAAATAAACAATAATAGAATTAGTACTTTGGAAAGGTTGTTATTACTTCCCTGTCACCGTTTGAAACTACTTTTCAGAATTTAAGATTCGTGGCAACAATAAACTCATTAAGCATAACAATAACAGCAACAAGTAGAAGCTTCTAATGACTCCTCCTCATCTTGCTTTCCTCAGCTCTTCTTTTCCTTGGGGTAACACCTAATTAATTTCTCAGTTTAGGTCCCAGAAGCCTGTGCAATATAACTTGATTTTTCTGAAGGTTCAGCTAAGAGCCATAAAGGTACAACTTGGGAAACCTACTTTTTAAAGATGACATATTCCATAATCCTCCAGTCAGCATTCATTCATATGGCTACACGGTTTACTGTAACTAATTTGCAGAAGCTATGAAGAGATTTTAACCATCTGCAAACCACAGAAATGAGGTACTTCGACAACTGCAACACTTACTCGTGACCTGGGAACGTATGACTATCCGTTACAAGGGTAAATAGCACAAATGACAAGGGTGAAGAGCAGAAGGCACAGCCACAATAGCACAACATGGGTACCTGTTCTTTATCCCAATAAATGTATTCTGTTAATTCAAGCAGCTGTAATTAAATTCATTTAAAAATATATTTCTATTATCGTTTATTTTTTCTGCATAACTGGCATGGTTTATAAAATGTACAAACAAACATTATTAGAGTACAATTTTGAAATGGCATATTGGTTATGAAAATAAAGAAAACAAGAGGGACCCCACCCCCACCCCCAAATTCTCAACCATCAACATTATCTACAATAGGAGCCACCCACTGTGGTCTTCCAGAAGTTGTGAATGGCAATTCCCATAGATCCACTACCACCCATCCTGCTTTCTTCAAAAAGTCAGTATTTATCAAAGAAGAACACAGGATTTAATTACCTTTAATTATAAACCTCTTCCCTAGCAGTTCTCCAAGTGTTCTCTTCCTTTGTCATTTAAATGGCTCTTGTTATTTATAAGTCTTTTCAAGCCCTTGTTATGTAAACAACAAAGTACATGGTTGTGAAAATTAATTTATAATTATTACATTAATTAATTTCTCCTATGATTAATTATCTGTAGTCTTTAATTCTAAATAGCCTTTAATTAAGTCTTACTGACTTAGCAAATGGTGAAGTAGTCTTTAATAAATTATACTTAATCTTTTAAATACTTATGGATTTGTGCAGGGAAATTAGTTTCTTAATATTAAAACACTTTTTGGGGAATGTAAAATAAAATATATACCATAACATTATATCTAATTATTTATATAACATATTCTGTATATTATATCAAATACTAAATATAAAAGGAAACAAAATTTATCAAGTGCAACTCATTTCCCCTTAGGCCAGTTGTGCCCTCTCTGTGGGTACACATGCTGTTGCCCCCTCCCCGCTGCCCAGCAGCCCAATGGGAGCGCTTCCTCCCTCCCCCAGCACAGAGTTCACCCCACCCCTGTGCCTAGCAGCCCAATGGAAGTGCTTCCTCCCTCCCCCAACACAGAGTTCACCTTGTTCCTCTGCCCAGCAGCCCAATGGGAGTGTTTCCTCCCTCCCTTCTCTGGGGAAAGGTGGGAGGCTCATATTCGGCATGAGGGTGCAGCACCGACGGCAGCCTGTTGAATCTGTGGCGAAGGTGAGTTTGGACGCTTGGTCTCTAAAAGGTTCATCATTACTGCCCTAACCCAGTGGTCTGCAAATGTGGCTCTCCAGATGTTCTTGGACTTGAATTACCAGGAGCCCAAGTCAGTACTCCTGCTGATTGGGGCTTCTGGGAATTGAAGTCCAAGAACATCTGGAGAGCAACATTTGCAGACCAAGGCGTCATGATCTTTTTGGATGTGTGGCCCTCTAGCTGTTGACTAATTGGAACAGCAGCTCTGCTCTGACAGAAGTTGCCTCCATGGGTTCCTTGTGGTCCAAGGAGGAGGAGAAGCAACTCTGACCAGACCACTAGATGTCTTTGCTATGCATCAAAAATGTTTTGAACCTTGTGCTCCAAAAACAATCCCTCAAAGTAAGAAAGAAATGCCACGTTTGACAGAAAGAGGACAGGCATAATTTGTCCTTCAAACAGCACTAGCTCAAAATGAGATTTCACACAGTCTTTCTCCCCCTCCCCCTACCCAGGGACACACTATTTGCCTGTAGTTTTTTTAATTTGGTTTTGTCAAAGCTATCCAATACTGAGAAATTGACAACTGTTTATTCAGTGTCCCAAATCACACTTCTATTCCGAGCAGAATCACACTAGCCTGATCCTCTCTTTCACATCGGTAGCGAAGATCAATAAAATGAAGACTTGATTCATTTTCCGCTTCCATGAGTGAAAGACACAAACATGCACACAGACACACACACCTCGCCTAGCAGCAGCAACATCCAGTTCTCCCCTTCTGCTCCATTTTGTCCTTGCCCATTCTAGGCCCCATTTCCTGGGGACAGGAGTCCTTCTTGCGTCCACTGATTAGAAGTGATGATGTTGGCTTGTTCTTTCCACTTTAGCCCATGCTCTCTGTTATTAAACGTTCCTTTACTTTGTTTTTAAGCACCCTTTTAGTCAGCTGGTGCAGTTATTTTTCATTTGGGCTCTTTTCTTCCCTGTCTACCCTGGCTGATGTACTTCACCACCTGCCAGAACTCAGCAAAGCCTGCCTTCCAGTATAGCATTAACTTCTCACCCCTCTCCCCACCCCATCTCTAAAATACCTGTAATAAAGCAGAGCGAATCATATAAGCTCCATCTAATGTGTAACGTTGATTAAAAAGTGCTGCCCGCTTCATCACTTCTCAGTGGTAACACCTGGAAAGCAACGGGAGATTGTTCTTTGAAAACCAGGAAGGATTGTAACTATGGAAGTTTGGCAATAGAATATGTTACTATAAATACCTTCATTTTGTGTTGAGCTTTGAAGTTTTAGTTGTATGCTCAGGGTAGGGGAAGAAATGGGGCAAATATATTTTGAAAATTGGAAGTCTTCCCCCTGATTCCTTTGCCTACAGAATCTCATCAAGCTAAAACGAAGGGGAAAGGTGGCTGTGAGGAAAAAAAACTGAATTGGAATAGAACCAATTTTAAACTATATACAGATACAACAAAATAAAGTAGTTTGCCCATTTGGAGAGAATGTCTTGGAGTTCCATACCATACAAGGCATGTGTGAAAAAAGGAGAAGACAAAGAGTATGAGGCCAACCCAGAGGATGGTGGAGAGATAACATCAAAGATATATTACAAGAACAACCAATAACACGGGTGGAGGTCCCTAGAAGTGGCAGAACAAAAACCTTGTTCCTCCCTTGACATCCAAAGGCATAAAAGAGGAAGCAATGAAGAAGAGAAGAAGAAGCATCTTTTCCCTCTTAGGGAACTTAATTTTTTCAGGCTTTTCAGAGTTAGTGCCTCAAGACAGCCACACCTATAGCTCTGCTTATAGATGTCTAATTATTAATGAATTCAATGTTAGCAGGGATCTTCTGGGAAATGTCTTAGACCAGTGATGGTGAACCTTGGCATTCCATATAACAATAAATATATAGCAGTTAGTCTTTAAAGTGCTAGTGTTTTTAATTTTGTTTTCTTATATACCTGAACCACAGACTAACAGAGCTACTATTCCAAAAACTTGGCATTCCAGGTATTCATGAACTTCAATTACCAGAAGCCCAAGTCAGCAAGAAGCCTTTTGCTATGTTCTACATGCATTTCTAAGATGTGTATCTGGCAAGACGTCATGGCACATCTGATGAAGATATTTTGGATCTCAAAAGCTAGCAACGTTTTGATTTAAATTTTTCAGTGATCCAATAAAGGTATCACCTTCCTCCTGCTTTTTTGTGCAATTTTTGTAATTTGAATATGGATCACATGGCTAATCTCTTTTGTTTGCCTAATGAGCTATACAGTTGCCCACAGTCTGAATTATAGTTTAAACACTACACAAATCCATCCAGTTCTCTCAAACCCAATCCTGTTGATTTGAGATACAGCCTGCATCCTAAATAGGTTCCTATGGATATGGTATTTCTGGTGGCAATGTATGGTTGTGAGAGCTGGACCATTAGGAAAGCTGAGTGCAGAAGAATAGATGCCTTTGAGATGTGGTGTTGGAGGAGAGTATTGAGAGATCCCCTGGACAGCGAGGAGAACAAACAGGTCAATCTTAGAAGAAATCAACCCTGACTGCTCCTTTGAAGGTCAAATAGTAAAGATGAAGCTAAAGTACTTTTGACATAAAATGAGGATTCACTTGAGAAAGCCTTGATGCTGGGAAAGGTGGATGGCAAAAGTAAAAGGGGGTGGCCAAAAATGAGATGGCTAGATGGTATTGTAGAGACAATGGGTACAGAACTGAGCGAGTTGAGGAGGATGGTGGAGGACAGAAGTGCCTGGCGGACAGTGGTCCATAGGGTCGCAGAGGGTTGGAATCGACTGTGCGACTGAACCACAAAAAGATATGTTTAATAGTTGTTTTAAAACAAGAAAAGCCAGTTTCATTTATTTGTATATAAAACATTTATGTCAAAACTTGTAATTTTCTCAGAAATATCAGATTCGGCATCCAGAGGAAAGCAACAAATAATTCCTAATCAACCCCTGTAATTTGTGGTGTTTCATTTGTTGTTGTTCAGTTGCACAGTCGATTCCGAACCTTTGCGACCCTATGAACAATTGCCCGCCAGGCACCTCTGTCTTCCACCATCCTCCTCACCCTGCCCAGCTTTGTGCCTATTGCATCTACAATGCCATCTAGCCATCTCATTTTTGGCCACCCCCTTTTTCTTTTGCCCTCCACCTTTCCCAGCATCAAGGCTTTCTCAAGTGAATCTTCTCTTCTCATTTGATGTCCAAAGTACTTTAGCTTCATCTTTACTATTTGACCTTCTAAGGAACAGTCAGGGTTGAATTCTTCTAGAATTGACCTATTTGTTCTCCTCACTCTCCAGGAGACTCTCAAAACTCCAACACCACATTTCAAAGGCATGTATTCTTCTGTGCTCAGCTTTCCTTATGGTCCAGCTCTCATGAAACTTATTTGAGCTTCCATCTCAGAAAGGTAGCTGGTAGGACAGCCTGAATTCTTTAAAGCTTTCTTTTAATGTCCCTTAGTACTGACAGCACTATGTCGATTTGTCAATTGCAGCTCTTTGAAGGACTAAACTGCCCATCATTATGGCTGCATCAACTTCCCTAATACTGTTGACTCCAAAGTTTTATGTTGTAGGTCATTGTGATATTTCACCCCTTTCTTCTCAATAATATCTCAATTGCTACCAGATCTTTTTCACCTGACATTTTAAAACAAGGAACCAAATTCAATGTAGTCACAACAAACGATGTTTCTCTGTCTGTCCAGCCTTTTGTGCTGCCCAACAATGGTTCCAAAGGAGTTCTTCTTTATTTTGGGTAGAAGCTAGAGCAGTGATGGTGAACTTTCACACCCCATCTGTTCCTGAACTTCAAATTCCATAAGCCCTGATCAGCAGGAGTGCTGACTTGGGCTTCTGGTAATTAAAGTCCAAGAATACCTGGAGTACCAAGGTTAGTCATCATGGAGCTAGAGTATGGTGGATGGAACCTTCCACTTCATTTACACTGTTTCCGGTGTACTGACATTAAATTTGCAAGCAGTAGATATTTCACAACACTGGTTAATTAACCATAATTTTTGTTGCGGGAACCAGTTTTTGGACAGACAAAATAGTCACTTCTATCTAGCTGATTTGCTAGATTTTTAACTTATTAAGATATTTTCTTAAAGAACTGAGATGGCTGTTAGCAAAACTCTGCTAAAATTTGCTGGGACAGAAATTGAAAGAAATAGCCTTGAGGACAGTAACCAGCAAAAGAAAAGCAACAACTGTGTTTTCTTCAACAACAACATGCTATTGATTCTGAATTATGGATACCCTTTATCAGAGTTTTCCTTAGTTGGCTAGAAAGTTGCAAGGAGATTTGGATTTGGATCCATATTCAGTCATGATTGATAGACTCACGGAAATGGCTAGGGATGAAAATCCTCATTTGGCTAATGCTCACACATGAGGAAGAGGAGCCACAGAATTATTTTCCTTACCCTGTAAGAGGGCAGGTTTTTCTAAAAAGCTGTTGTTGGGAAAATAAAAATAAAATAAAATTATCATTGTGCATATTATCAGAATTTTTCTTGCCTGGCTGGACAATGGAGTAGACTGTACCGCCAATGACTCAACACCGAGTATTGGGCAGTGGTAAATAACCTGATTCCTTAAATGGGCCAATGGCTATGGGTGGATAAGCCCCTTTAGGTGGGGTGATGGTTCCTCTCAGTGGAAGAAATGCCATTGGAAACCATCATATTGGGTCCAACAGCAAAATGAGTGGAGGAGGAACTCTGATTCCCAACAGTCATGGAGGCAGAAGAGGCCATGCCAGATGGACTGGCTGTGAAGGCGCACCTTGTCCATACCCTCAAGGGTGCTGCAGTGCATTGCAGTCCTGGGGTTAAATCCTGCATGAACTGCTGAAGATGACTCCGTGATCATAGTGTGTGGGTCACTTCATGGCAAGCTGGGATCCACCTTAAACAAATTCACCCCAATGGCATTTTCCCTGAAACATTCAGGTAAAAATGTATACTCAGATGCGAGTAGCAGCTGACACCAAAAACAATGATCAGAATTGTGTCATTAATGTTTTAACAAAAAAATTTAATGCAAAGAGGGCAAAATTACAGCGTACTGTATCCTGCTTTGTTGTCTGCCCTTTGGAGGGTTGGGTTGAATCTTTTAAAACAATCAGATAGACCTATGCATGTTCCATGCATGTGGTTTGCCTCTTAAAGAAAAAGCACACCAGTTTTGCACAGAGACACTTTGTGCAGATTAAAAAGACCTTGGTGGAGAAAACTACATTCTTTCTCTCACCTGGAGGCAAGGAATTGGATGGACCTTTGAAATGAATCATTTCAATTCCTTCTCAAAGTATCTCATTAAGTCAAAATAGCATAAACTAAAACACAATCTGACCGTTACAAATTTTCAAACAGCTGCTTTTTAACAAAGGACTGTGGTGGCTCAACTGGTTAAAACACTGAACTTGCTGACTGGAAGTTTGGAGTTCGATTCCCGGGTACTGCATGATGGAGTGAGCTATCATCTCTGTCTCAGCTCCTGCCAACCTAGCAGTTCGAAAGCAAGAAATTGCAAGTAGATAAATAGGGAACACTTTGGTGGGAAGGTAAACATTGTTCCGTGCACTCCGGTTTCTAGTCATGCCTGCCACATGACCACAGAAACGTCTGCAGAAGCAGATGGTGCTGGCTCTTCAACTTTGAAACTGAGATGAGCACTGAACCCTGGAGTTGGATATGACCGGCTGTCAAGCAATAGTGACCTTTACTTTTAGCTAAATTTTAATAAACATTCTTTTGTCTTCTCAACAAGTGCTTGTAGAAGCTAAGAGTGGTGGATGTTGCAAGGAAAAACACAACAAAAGAAAATATGTGTGGATGAGCCAGCTACAAAAATCAAATAAACATCTATTTTATTGTTTTCTCTTCCCCCCCCCCCTTCCCATCCACACACACAAAATGGTTGACAAGGGTAATTTCACTTTGAATTATACTGTTGGGAACCAGAGGAGGTAAGGAAAAGAGAGGAAAGGTTTTAATTTCATGGCTTGTGTCAGGCATCACAATTCTGGCCTCTTTTGTTATCTGAATTTTGGGACTATGTCTGCTCCCTGCACTCCTTGAAGCAGCATTCGACAGCTGACTTTCAAAAAAAATATATATTCTCTGCTAGGATGAGGATTCTGTTCAAGTGAGAGATCTCTCCAGCCAGGCGTATACATTTAATAACAAAGTGCCTTCAAGTTTGAAAGCTGAACTTTTTTGCTTTTGTTGCTTACAGGTAGAGGGGCTATAATATACCTGGTGTGGCATACAAGATAACAGTCCTCAGGAGAAGGGCTTGGTGCAACCATACAAATTCTTAATTAGTTCTCCATCATGTTTACTTTTTTAAAAAATAAAATAAAGTGTCTTTCTTAAGGTCTTTTTCCTATGATAAAATGCCCACATTTATGAAGCCTTGTTTTCAATTACTGAAAGTCCTTTACACTAGTTTTTTCCCCAAACACTCAATGCAACAGCTTAATAAGACAGAAATACCAATGACATAAATAATCAGTTTTCAATGCAAAACAGGTAACAGGATGCAAATGTTAGGTGGGGTAGGACGTTCTCCCCTGTCCAGGCTATGTTTGATTATCAATCAAGAACAATGGTTCATTGGGACATTGTGTGGGATACACTGCAACAATAATCCAAGCTGTTACTCTGTTTTACTTTTTAGCAGTTTAATAACAAAACAGCAAAGAGAAAATCTTTCAACATTGCTATGAATCATTTCCTCGTCTGCTAACAGAAAACAACCTGGCATGATTCAATTGTGAGAAATCTCAATGCCTGGATATCTTAACAAACAAGCTGGGGTATGAAAATGTCACCTTTTTAAATCCTTGAAACCACAAAATTCACCAATTGGAAAGTGCACCCATTCTTCCATTTAGCACATAGTTTGCTATATGGAGTGCCACATGCACTTACCCTACTTCCGCTACACAGATATTAACGACTTTATCAGAACCTGCATTTTTGAAGCACAAGTAATTCCTGTTGGCCGGAGGATTCTGAAAGGCTGTCATCCACAAAGTAGCTTTTCTAAACTCTGGCTGACATGGAGAGTTTAGGCAATTTCCTCTCTTTTCATTAAATAAAGAAAACATTTATGTCTTATTATGAAAAGGTGACAGATCCCTCACCTCAAAAACTTCTTACGGCTTCAAAAAAAGGGATTTATTTATTATGCTATCCAACTTATTAAACTATTGTTTTGATTAAATAATTTAAATTTAACATTCTTCAGAAGATCCTAGAGATTTTAATTTGGCAGGACTACTGAGAATTCTTTTAGTTGGTATCCCTTTTGGAGAATTGTAGTACCCAGAAGGAGAAAGAACTTCATCTACAATGCACAGATGTTCATTGTAGCAATTGTCTACCCAGGGTTATGTAAAAGTTCCCAGTGACAAAATACTGTACACTTGAATGACATAATGTTTTGCTCTTGAGAAAACTCTCATAAAAGTTTGTTCTTCAAGCTTCTAGTGAGCTCAGTTTTCTTCCCCTCCTGACTTCTGCTTCTATTGTGTTCTGTCAATACAAAGTTTAGATTTCTGGCAAAGAACTCAGGATGAAAGAAATCAGAGCAGGTAATTGCTGCGTGAAAATGACAGCACAGCAATTTACACAGACAAAAATGGGCTATGGAATACCAAGCGGCAGCCGACAGCAGAGAATCAATACCTCCCAAGAGGTAGGATTATTAGGGAGGGAAAGGGCTTGAGAGATCCGTAAGGGCCTGATGACTATTTCCGAAAGGCCATCTGCTGAATGAGAAATACCTTCATAGAGCTTCTTCAGATAACTGATGTAGGGCAAAGCTATGGCACTTGGGCATTGGCACTTTAAGGAACTTGAGCAGAAAAGTTGATCCCACCCAACCTTTCTTTCCCCTCAAGTGCTAGATGGGCTTTAAAGGTAAAGGTTTCCCTTGCTTGAAAGCCAGTCATATCCGACTCTAGGGCTCAGTGCTCATTGCTGTTTCAAAGCTGAAGAGCCAGCGCTGTCTGCTTCTGCAGACATTTCTGTGGTCATGTGGCAGGCATGACTAGACACCGTAGTGCACGGAAAGCTGTTTACCTTCCCAGCAAAGTGGTCCCTATTTATCTACTTGCAATTTCTTGCTTTCAAACTGCTAGGTTGGCAGGAGCTAGGACAAAGACGGGAGCTCATTCCGTCCTGCGGTACTCAGGAATCAAACTGCTGACCTCCTGCCTTCCAGTCAGAGTCTTAGCCACTTGAGCCACTGCAGTCTCCCTGGATGGGCTTTATGTTCCAGGAAATTCTTCCATATATTGTGTCACGATGCATCTTCTAATATTGCCAAAGCATTACAAAGACAGACACATTTATTCCACTTATTTATGTATTTTAAATATTGGCATCTATCACAAATGTATAATTATAAAGAATTTAGGAAACAACAAGGAATCACAGAATAGTTGAGTTGGAAGATCCCCGAGTCATCTAGTCCAACCCTTTCCCCATGAATCCACAGCTAAACCATACCTGACAAATGGCCACCTAACCTCTGTTTAAAATTATTATTATTATTATTATTATTATTATTATTATTATTATTATTATTATTATTATTATTATTATTATTATTATTTCAACTTATATGTCTTAATGACTTATATGACTTAATCTCCGATGAAGAGTCCATCATCTTCCAAAGTACAGTAAAACCTCGGATAACGATTGAATCGGATAACGCTAAAATCGCATAACGTTAAGGTCCTATGGGATGGATCGGATAACAACCGCTAAAGCCTATGCGGTTACAATGTATCTCTATGGAGCTTTAACGTTATCCGATCCATCCCATAGGATTTTAACATGGATCGGAGAACACTAAAAATCGGATAACACCAAGACTTGTGGAACCAAGTTTTAGCATTATCCGATATTTTACTGTAGTCTGATTTAATATCAAATAGGTCCCTGCCATCAGAAAGTTCTGTCTAACATTTAGTTAGAATCTCCTTTCTTGTGTTGGCTGGAATCCATTGGTTCCAATACTTCCATCTGGAGCACCAGAAAACAAGCCTGTTCAATCTAGATGTGGCAGGGCTTTGAAAATATGAAGAGGGCTAAAAGATCGCCATTCTATCTTTGCTAGACTACATTTGTACAGGGCTTATTCTCCAGGCTCCATTGGCTTGCTCTATTCTGAATATGACCCAGCTATTACAACAACAAACAACAAACAACAACAACAAACAACAACAACAACAACAACAATTTTGTGTCAGAGATTACTCTGGGTTGAAAGGATTTTAGGGGAAGCCTGAATTAGGCTCCTTTCATGTCCCCAAGTGCAGCTCTCTGGTATCGAAACCCAACCTTCCAGTCTCCAGTTCAGCTCCTTAACCACTAAGCCATTAGAGGAGCTGCTATGTCCCAGCTTATCATTATCCTTAAACTGGAGTGCCCGGAATTGAACATAATTCTTTAGGAAAAGTCTGTCTAAAGCAGAACAGAGTGAGATTATTATTTCCCCCTGATCTGAACATTATACTCAGTTCATTAAACCTAGAATTACACCTACCCTTCCTCTCCCCTCTACCATCACACTGTTGACACAAGTAGCCTGTGGCCACCAATCTCTTTCACACATACTGCTGTCAGTCTAGGTGTCACCCATTCTATATGTGAGCATCTGATTTTCCTGCCCAAATGACTATAGATTTATCTCTGTTGAAATTCATGGATTTATCTCTGTTGAAATTCATTTTGTTTATTCTGGCCCAGTTCTCCAGGCTATTAAGGTCACCCTGAATCCTGATACTATCTTCCAAAGTAGTAGCTACTCTTTTCAGCTTAGTGTTATCTTCAAATTTGATGAACATCCCCCTCATCTGAGTCTACATAAAGATGTAGAAGAACTATGGGCCCACAACAAAAGTCTCCAGCATCCCACCTGTTTACCTTTCCAAGGTAACAAAGAAGTACAAGTCAGCAATCCGAGTCTGGTTGTGCAAAAACTGTGTAAATCTACTTAACTATTAGTACTGGATACTCCACATTTTATTACCTTGGCCACAAGAATATTATAGAGGATATTTCAAAAACCCTTACTGAAATCAAGATGCTCAATATCTATATCATTCGTTTAATACCTAGATGCTAACTTTATAAAAACAGTGAGATAAAATAAATTTAGTATATTTATGCCAAATCCCATGCAGGCTCTTCGTAATAGAGCATGTTTTTTGTTGTTGTTGAAATTCTCACATACTTGTTTTTTAATGACCATCTTTAGTACCATTTTTTGTATTAGTGTGAAGATGACTTATTCTTGTCTATGGTCTCTACCTCCTTTTTTGAAAGTGGGGGCAACATTTCTCTACCTTCAGTCTGCAAAGAGCTCACATGTTCACAAAGAAGTACATGTTCGACTACTGTTCGAAGAGCAGGTGGCAGCCATGGCCAGGAGGGCTTTTTTGCACAACTTTGTGTAATACGCCAGTTACGCCCACTCCTAGATCGGGACGCCTTGCTCATGATCACACATGCTTTGGTCACCTCCAGACTTGATTATTGTAATGCGCTCTACATGGGGCTGCCCCTGATGACCATTTGGAGACTGCAGCTGGTCCAGAATGCGGCGGCTCGGGTGGTGATGGGGTGCGGGCGTTATGCTCGTGCCTTACCTCTGCTTCGGCAGCTGCACTGGTTGCCAGTATGTCTCCGGGTGCAATTCAAGGTGCTGGTTATTACCT
The DNA here is from genome assembly GCA_030440675.1 of Furcifer pardalis. Taxonomy (NCBI): domain Eukaryota; kingdom Metazoa; phylum Chordata; class Lepidosauria; order Squamata; family Chamaeleonidae; genus Furcifer; species Furcifer pardalis. Next base: position 204,859,246 of record CP126890.1, read on the forward strand.
TTAAAGCCCTATATGGTAGTGAGCCAGGATACTTAAGAGACCGCATCACCCCAAGAACATTGGTCCGTCCCACCAGGGCGGCTCGGAGAGGCTCTCTTATCATACCATCGTCTAGAGAGGCGCATCTCTCTAGCACCAGAAGGAGTGCCTTCTCTGTGTCTGCCCTGGCCCTTTGGAACCTCCTGCCAATGGAACTACGCTTACAGACAGAGCTCCTGCCCTTCTGGAAGGGCCTGAAAACCTGGCTGGAAGGGCAAGTTTGGGGATCCAGGAATGTGGGATCCCATGTTGGGTGGCTGATCTGATCAGACAGCCACCCTTTTTGCTTCCTGCTGTTTTAATCTTTTTAACTTTTAAAGTCTTAAAGTTTTAAATTCTTTTTAGTATTCTGTAGATTACAGTCAGAATTTTTAAGTTAATTTTAAACTAAATTGTAATATGCCTGGGTATGAGGGGATTTCTCAGTTTGTTTTACACTTATGGGATTCTGTATTGTCGACTTGTGGTTTTTTTAAACACCGATGTTTATAAGCTGCCCAGAGTCAGGTTCGCCTGATTGGGGCGGGATATTAAATTTAACTAACTAACTAAATAAATAAATAAATTGAAGATTATAAGTGGGTGGTGGTAGTGGTAGTGGTAGACACAATGAATATAATCAATCCTAGCTATGTCTACTTGATAGCAAGTCTAACTGAGTTTTATCAACCCAATGGGACTCATTCCTAGGTAGGTGTGCTTGGGATAGTAGCATAGGTGGCTTCCAGTGGAAGCTGATAGGAATTTTTGGAGCCTTTTTGGAAAAAAGCTGTCAAAGAGCCCTGGTGGTGCAGTGGATAAACTGTTGTACTTCAACCAAAAGGTTGTGAGTTTGATCCAGGTCAGGGATCAAGGTTGACTGAGCTTTCTATCCATCTGAGGTCAGTAAAATGAGTGCTTAGCATGTTTGGGGCAACAAGCTAATTAACTTGTGAACTGCCCAGAGAGTGCACTAAGTGCTAAGGGGCAGTAAATACATGAGATTGCTTTGTTTTTATATAAAATAGCATATGGCAACTATAATCATCTAAAGCTATATCTCACATTTTCTTCATCTTCTATTCCACTTTACAGTAGAGCCCAAATACACCATTCCTACTTTGTGTTAATGTGATAGTAGACATTACCATGTATTCTCTTACGAATGCTTCAGTTTATGTTCAGATTGTGAAAGAGCAAATAATCTAGAACAGTGTTTCCTCACCTTTGATTTTTGGACTTCAATTCCCAGATGCCTAAGTCAATTCCAGAAAGCAGTGATCAGCCAATGTACTGACCTAGGCTTCTGGGAATTGAAGTCCCCCGGTGAGGTAGGTTCCCCATGCTGGAAACCACTGATCTAGAATAAAGGGAAGAAATGAATGCTACACAGCAAGTCTGTGGAGTAAAGCTGTGTGAAGAAAGCCCTCCCACTTTCATTAACCAAATCACATAATAAAAAAAGCAGGGTGCCATTTTGGGAAGGTTGGACAGGAGAAAATTGAGGAAGAGGGAGAAAATGGTGGGAACAGCTTCCATGGTCCCAAATCATCAGTTGGGTAACCCTTTGAACAGTGGACGCTAAGCACAAACATTCTTGCTATCATGTAGCATCCTATGAGATCAGGGTTCTAAATCAGAGGATAGCAGAAGTCATTTGGAGCAAGGTCTCTACTTCAGACCTTCATCCATGTGCATATATTTGGGTGGTGGTGGTGGCAGAAAACACAGTAGTAAGAACTGTTTCCAATTTTCTTGTTCCATGAAAAGATTTACATTTGGAAAAAAGCATGAAGTAAAAAAAAAAAACACCCACATACTGTATTTGTATACACATGCCATGCCTGTCATCCAAGAGCCAAGATTAACTCCTCACTTACTGCAATACTTAATTTATTGGTGTGGAGTGTATTTGATGGCTTAAAAAAATTCAGCTTATCCATGAATAATTCTGTGGATACTGAAATTGCCATCCAACTCTTCCACTGCAACCCATAGCAAGCACATGTCTGTTCTGAAAACTAGGCACTGTGTGTGCATAATTTGGCTTTGTGGTGGTAGTTTGACATAGTACAACTTCCTGTCTTCTCACTTGATATCAATCCTGATTTTTCCCCCCCCCCCTTGTAATGGTGAACCTCAGCTGTGAATGCATCTGCGTAGGAAATGATGGGCTTAAAAGCCCCAGAAGATCCATAAATGTGTTCTTGTGATCATGCCAAAAGTTCAGCTGCACGAACACCTGCTCTTCTGCTACTTCACACAAATGTAAACAAAGATAAAATCTTCCCTTTAGAGAAGGAATGGGAGGTGGGAAGAACATAAGAGGGAGCAGGAAAATAAAAAGACCAATATATTTCAAATACCAAAAGAAGAACAATTTGCATTGAATTCCTTCAGAGTGATGAGGAATTCTCTAGTGTTTGCTAGATGCTCGTCAGACAGAGAACTGAATCGGAGGGTTTTGCTCACAAGATCTGACAGACATCCACCAAAAAAACCCCCCTAAGATTAGAGTGAAATTGTTTTTGAGATTTTGGGCAAAGAGAGGAGAAAGTGTTAATTGTATATCTGACTATTAATATGCATTTACAGCTGGACTGTAGAAAACCCATGCAAAGGCTCAGTTTCATTGGAAAAGTTTTCTACCATCATTTGATGTCTCTACCATGAACAGTATTTCACTTTTAAAAATGGATTCAGTTTCCTTTTTCATTCATGCTACATATACCAGTACCTTGCCCGTTCTTTTAACTACTCATTTGGAAAATATAAAAGTCAGTGTGTGTATTTTCAAGATACTAGGTTACCAGTTTAGAATCATTTATTATTATACATCAAACTAAGTTTTGGATGTTCTTGTGTTCCAAAAACATACACGTATGACTAAGTTCAACAAAATGTCAATGAATTGAAATCTCCATGGTGCAGTTGTGCTGAATGACATCATTGTGCATGCAGTTGTAAAACCAGTTGTGCATACTCTATTGTATACCATCCTCACATTAACTTTGAAAATGCATAACTACTAGTTGCGATGGGCTTTGTGGTACATATCACTGGACCCAAACTTCATTGCTTTAACTAACAGTCTTAGTGGTTAAGATGCTGAGCTTGATGGCTGGAAGGTCAACAAGTCAGCAGTTCAAGCCCCGAGTGCTGTTTGACAGAGTGAGCTCTTGGTCTCTGCCCCAGCTTCTGACAACCTAGCAGGTCAAAAGCAAGATATTGCAAGTGAATAAATAGGTATCACTTTGGTGGGAAGATAAACACCATTCTGTGCACCTTGGTGTCTAGCCATGCCTGTCACATGTCCACAGAAACGTCTGCAAACGCAGACAGCGCTGGCTCTTTGGCTATAAATGGAAATGAGCACTGAATCCTAGAGTTGGATACAACTGCCTTTGGAGCAGGGACAACCTTTACCTTTACCTAAGCTGGCCAAAGAGCTCGGGGAGTTACATGTCTGTCTGGGAAATCACAACTTGAGAATCTTATTCTCCACTATGGGTCCAGAGAGAAAAGTCAGCCTACACAGATCTTGCGCAAGCTACACAGTCCCAGGATGCCCCAGCAGAATGGAACAAAAAACTGCTTCTGAATACTGTACACATAGAAAACCCTGGAAAGAGTCACCATAAGTTAAAACTGATTTGATGGAATGCAATTAGTAAGTAATCTGGTCTGATGAAATCAAGACTCAATGTGTTTCACCCTGTGTCTTGCATTGGTAAATTCAGCCCACAGGTCATAAGAGGTCCCCAAGCCCCCACAAACCCCCTGATGCCCAAAATATTTATGAATGGAAAAGTTACTGCATGTGCTTTTTGCAAGGCTTAGCAGCAGTTTTTTCAATTTTTTTTGCTTCTCTGAACTGTTTTAGTAGGACCTTTTTCCAGAACAAGAAGTAATATCTAGTAATATCTAGTTAGGAAAACACTGAAATTGCCCCTTCTTCTAGAGAGTATAAAGGTTATTTTTAAGTTTTCAAAAAATGGGGCTATGTGGGCATGTGTAGTCCTCTGGGTCGCAGAATGTGTGTTGATGGTCTGATACCGCTGGAAATAGTCCACCCCTGCATTACCTGCTGGCTTTAACATACACAGTTAAAGCTATGAAAGCATAGGTTTCTATCGCTCTTTGCTCTTCAGAAAGAGGTGACAACAAGCTGTTTGGAAGAATACTCCAGGGAAGTCTCAACCAGCTGGGTAACATACACTGAACTCTAAGAGCCAGGGTCTCCCAGCAAGCCCTTGATATGTCCCATAAAGTTTGTAAACTTTGAGTGTCTGTATATCCTTGATTGTTTGTATTTCTTTGATTGTACTGTATTTTTATTCTTATTTTTTATGATGGATTTGTTGACCACATTGATTGTATTGTATTTGTTATATTTATATGGTGTTTTTCATGTATATTTCATACTGTAACATTGTTAGCCGCTCTGAGTTGCTTCGGCAAGGAGAGCGGCACATAAATTGAATTTAATAATAAATAATAATAATAATTCTCCCTAAGTCACTACTTTCTATCAAGAGGGTGTTAAGACTGCACGGAGATTTTATGAACAATCCTAATAGAAAGTGCCCCCTGCCCCCACCCCCGGTGTGTTTTCGTGTTGTTTTAGGCCACCCAAGCAAGACAGTAACCAACTTTATAGTGGCATTTTTAGAAAAACTTGTCAATAAGTTTAAGAGATTGTAGAGTTATACTCAAATAGAAAGGGAAGAAATGGAAGCAGTGACAGACTTTACCTTCTTAGGATCTGAAATCACTGCAGATGGTGACTGCAGCCATGAAATAAGAAGACATTTACTTCTTGGGAGGCAAGCTATGGCAAACCTAGGCAGCATAATAAAAAGTAGAGACATCACCCCGTCAACAAAAGTCCACATAGTTAAAGCAATGGTCTTTCCAGTAATAATGTATGGCTGTGAGAGAAGAGTGCAGAAAAATAAACTTCTTTGAACTATGGTGCTGGAGAAGACTCTTGAGAGTCACCTGGAATGCAAGAAGATCAAATCAGTCCATCCTAAAGGAAATCAACCCTGACTGCTCCTTGGAAGAACAAGTACTGAAGCTGAAACTCAAGTACTTTAGCCACCAAATGAGAAGAGAGGACTCACTGGAGAAGGTCCTGATGCTGGGAAAGAGTGAAGGCAAAAGGAGAAGGGAATGGCAGAGGATGAGGTGGTTAGACAGTATTGTTTACATGTGGATCTGGGTGGACTGCGGAGGATGGCAGATGACAGAGAGGCCTGGTGTGCTGTGGTCCATTGAGACATAAAGGGTCAGACATGACTGTCCAATTGAACAACAAAAGAGTTATACTAAGTGCTTTACTTCTGTGTAAAAACAATGAGACAATGGCAGTCCGTAAAAAAAGGAGTAAAAATAAGACTTAAGATGAAAGAAGGCAAGTCACCAGAAGAAGAAGAAAAAATTCCCTGTATACTGCCACAGCCAAAAATATTTTATTACCACATTGTGCCTTACCTGAGAAACAGTAGCATTCAGCCACACTAGAGATCATTATGTTCCAGTATCAGCTTTATACCCGGGTTGTGTCTTCAGGCAAGCTAACATGGAAAGCAGCTTTTCATGAAGGCACTTTACAGAAATAGCCATCGTACATACATGCTAACCTACCTCTGGTTTGAAGAAAATATGTCAATTGATGCAATTTACTACTGTGGTAGGGGCATTGGCTAGCTTAAGTGGCACTCAAAAATATTTCACTGCTCATACACATCCCATTTCTTATGCAAAAGAAATCACAGTGGAAACTCTGGACATACTGAATTCCATCAATAATATATTTTCTACTTAGTAAGAAGAGCGTTTACAGAATATGTGTTAATTTTATACAAATTGTCTAGTGGTGGCAATTCTATTGCTAAGCAAACATCACGAAAACTGGAGGTAGAACAGAGCACAGCATGACAGGCATGAAATTTGCCTAGGAAGCACTTTTTCTTTGTTTGAGTAGCTGGGAAGAGTAGAAAAGACTGGCAAAAAAAAATTAGGATTGTTTTTTGGGAGTTCTGAATATAACACAAGGTTTGAGGGTTATATTTTCAGAGTTAATCTGTCTGTTCTATAAAAGAACACCTGTTGCTAGTTAAAGTTCTGGTAAAACAATCTAGTGAAATGTTGTTTGAAAGAAAGGGAATTGTTAAAAATAAATGGGGATGATGAAATGTATATACATTTTAAACCAGTAGCCAGTGTTTAAAAAGGAGACTGTGATGTTATCATAGAAGCAAAGCTGTACTTTGAAAAAAATAATATCCTACACTTGGCAAGGTCTATTGTCTATCACTATTTTATGCATTTTTAAAAAACATCATTTCTGAAGGAGCATTTCACATTTGCTAAAAACACACACACATAACTGAAAACATTATACCAGCTAATTAGGATTCAAATGATATTTTTCTTCTGCTCCTCTGTCAGACTCAGTGAAGGATTAAGTTGTGCGGCTTTTGTTTTGTTTATTACTTCTAATGATTTTCTCATTATCATTTTGCTGTGAAACATAAACGATGGTTATAGGAGAAAATCATATTATTTGGATGACTTTATTAAATTAGAACGCAGATCTGTGTATATTTCTGGCTCAGGATAAATGTCTGAAACTCCTGGAAACCTCAAAAAAAAAAAGAATCAAATGGAGCTGTTTTCAATAGCTTCCGAGTCTGCAGTTAAATTAGGCTTTCGGCACAAATGGAAGGAGAAAAATGGATGTCAATTTGGACTCTATAAGCATAAAACAGCAACTGCTCACCAAGCAAATGATGACTAAAACTACCCAGAATACACCAAATACAGAGAGTTTGACATTTATTGTTTGACTTAAAAGATCCTACATTCATGTGACCTTATATTTTTAGATCGGACTGGATAGCTTGGTGGGTTAGGCCACTGGCTGTGGAGCTAAAGGTTAGGAGTTCAATTTTTTAAACTAAGGTTAAGATATGCAGATAACATCATCTTACTGGCAGAATGTAATGACTTGAAATGACTTTGAAGGAATGTGAAAGAAGAAAATGCCAAAACAGGACTGCAGTTAAACATTAACTTAAGGATGGCAATGAAGAAATTGAAATAGTGGGGGGAAATTGTATACCTTGGTTCAAGCATCAATCAATCCAGTGAAGAAATGAGAAGACTGAGACTAGGAAGTGTAGCAGTGAAGGAATTAGATCCTTACATAAATTGTAAGGAAGTTTCATTGAAGACCTAGCCCATGGATTCTCAACATTTGGCCTGTGGGCCATGGCATCATTTCATGTGGTCCAATACCATGTCCACCAACCAGGAAGTGACATGTGGTGGAGGAATGGCAGAATGGCTGTCTGGTCCCCAAAGCTGTCTGAGGGAGCATGTCCCGTCCCCTGCCTTGAAAAGGTTGAGAACTCCTGACCTAGCCCATCCACACTCTTGTATCCTCAACCACTCCTATGACAGGGTGTGAAAGCTTGGCAACAAAGAAGACTAGCAGGGAAAAGATTGACTCGTTTGAAATACGGTGCTGGAAGAGAGCTTTGTGGATATCTTGGATTGCCAGAAAGATGAACAAATGGGTTCGAGTCTGAACTGTCTCTGGAGGTAAAAATGATGGAAAATGAGACCGTCCTACTTCAGACGCATCATGAGAAAGAAGGATTCTCTGGAAAAGTTAATAATGCTGGGAAAGGTTGAAGGTAGCAGGAATAGAAGATAATCAAATGTGAGAGGGATAGATAGGTTTGAGTTTGGAATTGGTGAGCAGGGGGCTGTGGAAGTCAGAAGAGTTCCCATTCACAGAGACCCATAGCTCAGAGATGACTTGACAGCATGTAAAAGATCCCAGTCTAGTAATGAATGAAAATACAGTACTGTACATACATGCCACATAAAACTATGTTTCACCAATTGGAACACTACCTTCTCTGGTCAGAATGTCACATGACAAGCTTAGTCATTCCTGATTGTAGAGATAGTGGTAGCAAAGTTTATACTCAATATAGATTACCTATACTGTACCTCAATTGTTAACAATATCAGGTATTGCTTAATAATACTTCCTGCCCCAAATAGAAATAAATGTAGAAATAGCAATACTTTCAGCTTTTACATTGCAAACCCCTGTGACCTTCCTATGATCCTGTCTTTGACTTTATTTCAGCACTCCCAAATTGTTATTTACTGAAATAACAACAATAATAATAATTGTGTGCCATCAAATAATTTCTGAGTTATAGCGAGCACTCACACCAAAATCATCATTACTTGATACAGGTACTTAGTTAAATGAGAGCTTGAAGAATACTATGCAGACATTCTTACATACGGTAGTAAAACTCAGCTGAATAATATAGAAGACAATTGTTTTGTCCAGGGAAAAAAAGCAAAGAGAAGAGGCTCCACAGCTTAAAAGAAGACCAATGATGCAATATAGTATTAGGAAATGTACATTAAAGCTGTGCCTGAAAGGAAGATGAAATCTGAGTAGGTTACATCTTTCATTTTAAAACCGAACGCAACACAAAATGAATGCATCCCATTCAAATAAGAAAACTGAAGGGTGGGGGAATTAATGAAATTCTACTTGCGTTATTTTTCCATCTGTTTTCATTAGATTTAATGGCTTTGCATTGGAGACACTTGTTTGTCCTGCTGATAACAGTTCACAAAAGGTCGGAGGGAGGTGGAGAAGAGAAAGTACAGTACTGTACAGTGAAATTGACAGCTTGGGAAGCTCTATTTAAATAGTTATTAATGACCCACAAAAATGGGTGGTACTCTGCCTGAACTGTCTGAAATGTGGCAGCTCCAAATTTAGAGGCTGGGTCTTGCATTCAGACCATTAGTTCAAGAAAGAGAAACACACAGGCATTAATTCTTCAATTAAAATCAATGGGGAAATGAAAAATAGTAACAGGTTAAATATATGCATTGAAAGTGAATGGTAAATTGAAAATAAAAGAAATTAAATTCTGGAAACAAAAATATTTCCTTTGCACACTCCTACCCTCATTCATTTCTCTAACAGTTAAACCTATATATTAATATGTATACTTCATTCAGAGTCCAAGGACTGTCACATTAAAAAAAAACAAAAAAAGAAGAAAAATGATAGGAGAGCAAATTTAAAACTATTATGACTTGACTGAGGTCTTTCTTTACCCTGAACTTCTGCGATAGATCAAAACCTCACAACCAATTTTCCAGACTTGCAAACATCTGAAATCTAGAGAGTATCTTATCCCCCACCCCCAAAAGGCCTGTAATCATTGTCTTAAAATCTTGAGATCAGTCCTTCTAGTAACCTTACTTATAATAAATATACCTTCAACAGGCTTGCTGAATAATGTAACTCCTTTCAGAATCACCACTGTCGTATCAGCAAACAAGGAAAGAATGGAGTTCTTACACTGCAAATCAATCTGTTTAGAGAAATACATGCATGCTCTTTAAAATGAATAACTAACACACAGCACAAATGTGTAGCCAAATGAAACAAATGAGCAGCCAAAGGGAAAATACAAAAAAAATGACTTGATAAAAGATATTTTTAAAAGAAATCACTTTTGTGTTTTATACTAAAATGTCATTTGAGACAGTCCTACCATCAGAGGGGGGGGGGGCTGTGTTAACATTTACACAGAGCAGGAAGGATGTTATACATTATTTGCAACATCAGAACTCTGATCTCACATAACAGATTAGCAAATTAAGTACAGTACTGTAGTTTATACTCCTTCCTTCGCATGCTTCAGCTCCTCCACTCACTTCCTATTTTTAGCCAATATAAGTACCACATACCATGAAAATTCCACTATGGTCACCGTAACTCAGAAGCAACTTGATGGTACATAAGAACAATGTAGACTGGTAAACTGTGTGGGTAAAGCCAGAACTTCAAACTACTGTTTACAATGGGTTTCCAATTCAGATTCCAAAGCCAAACATAAACCATAGCTAGCTGGCCCAAGACCAAGGGAAACAATGGATTACTTAAATAGGAAATTAAAGAAATACAGAAGAGCGAAAATATGCTAGCCTAAGTCTTGCGTATGTCAAGGCCAGCCATGGTATGGCATCATGATATAAGCTGTAATCAAAACAGGGACTGTAACTGACTAGGAGTTTCTGAACCAGCCACTGCCATTTGGTCCCTACCACATGTTTTAGATTCTGTCCCTAGTCACAGGTTACAGATGTCTGAATCTCTTAAAAATAGTAGTCTAAAACACTGTGGAAGGTAAAGCTTGAAAAATTCTGTTTTACATGTTAGATGGCAACTACAGCCGCCTACCTGGGACAACCTGGGACAAAATGATAAACTATAGCTAGACATGTAGCAAGGAATATGTGCAAGGAATGAAGGAATTTACAGGGTTATGCAAAGTTTGAATAATAAGTGTGACATCATTGCTACATATTTTTAGACACTATTGTTTTAGAAACTGGCTGGATAGTTCAGTGACAGCTGATCCAGACAGTCATTCAGTATGCTCTCAAAGGTGTTTGGGGACAAAATGGTACTTCTTTTTATGGTATCCAGTCACCTCCAAGGGGTGCCTTTTGAGCCCTTGTAAGGGGACATCAACTTTTTTAGCATGCTCCTGTAAGGAATGAATGTAATTAGAGTAGATGGATGAATGAGAGCATTTGCAGAGTGCTGGGTAAAAATGGATAGAAAATAGCCTTGGTAAAAATAGTGCAGGAAAAGAAAGGGAAGATTAACAGCAGTGGGTAGAGATAGAATGTTGAGAATAGCTAATTTGCATAATGGACTGGGATTGGTTGAGAGTGAATGATTGATGAGGAAGCTTCTAGAGAACCCTGGGGTGAATTAAGAAAAGGGGTCACAAAGAAGAAAAGATGCAGCTAAGGAAAAAATAAGAGAAAAAAATGAAGCGGCTTTGAAACCAGCTGCTGTCCAGGAATCATCCAGCTGCGTAGGGATAAGAAGGTTTCCCTAGAGTGGCAAGTGAGGTTTATTATTTTGGCCTAGGTGTGGGTCAAGTGCTGATTTGTTGCCTGAAGTGTTTTATTAACATTTTAATGAAGCTACCTTTTGTTTTCCCCATTTTTGAAATCTGACTGTTGATTTTTGTAAATATATTAGAACCCCGGACAACGTTATGACATGGTTCCACAAGTCATGACATTGTCCGGTTTTTAACGTTGTTCGATACATTGATCGAACAACGCTAAAAAAAACCTGAGAAGAGGCGCTCGCACGTGCGCGAAAAGGCGTGCCAGCGGGAACCTCTTCTACCAAACGGGTATAGCAACGGGCATCGCACGTCAAGGCAAGGTATCAAAGCGGGGGGTGGCACCCCCCGCTTTGATACCTTGCCTTGACGTGTGATGCCCGTTTAGGCGCTTTGCGATGGGAGTTTGGGTGCCCAAACTCCCATCGCAAAGCGCCTAAACAAGGGTCGGCATTTCCAAATTCCCCCCTCCCCCGGGGGAGAGGGGAATTCGGAAAAGCCGACCCTTGTTTAGGCGAGCGAAACGAGGATCCCACGTTAAGGCAATTGCCTTGACGTGCGATCCGCGTTGCTATAGCGTGCCCGGGAAAGAGGGGGCTTGGTCAAAATCCTTACCCTGGCGCAGGGAGAGGGAATTTCGGCCAAGCCGCCTCTTTCCCAAGACAGGGAGACCCCGCGGAAAGGCGCCTCTCCTCTCCCGATGTTCCGAAAGGGTAAAGATCCTTATCTTTTCAGAACATCAGGTGGCTTGCAGGCGTGCGCGCATCGGTGTGGGTTAGCTCAGGACACAGAGGTCCCCCCCGTATCCTGCGCTAACCCCCACCAACGCGCGCTGCTCGCCTGAAGTTTCGAAAGGGTAAGGATCCCCGTACTCTTTCCAAACATCGTGGGGGCGGGCGCTGGGGTGTGTGGATTGGGTAGATGTTCTACCCAATCCAACTCCCCCCCACACGCATATGCTTCTTCCGAATAACGTGAAAATCATGTTATTCGATACAAGAGTTTTCCAAAAATCTTGTCACCTTATGCGATTTTCACACTATACGGTACTCACGTTACCCGGGGTATTACTGTACCTCAGTATTGTTGAATAAACCTTTTAAAAATCCAACCCTTTATGTTTCCTCACGCCTGTAAAGGGAGTTTGTTGCTTTTTAGCCACACACTACCAAGATTAGGCAGAAACACTGGTTATTAGCTAACCCTAGGGAGAGGACAGGCTCCAGTTTGTCCAGGTAGGCTGGGATTGAGCTATTGAAGATCCCAGGGCTTGTCTGTGTTAAGAAAAATCCAAGCCAGACTTCGCAGTTAAAAGCGTCTTGGTCTGGTACAATCTCAGACCAAGATTTCCTTAGGAAAATGGTTTGGCGATCATTACAGCTCCCATATATGGGACCCATGTAGCCATCAAAGCCTGCCTCAGTACAAAGATCCAATATGCTGAAGTGGCTAACTAGCCTGTTCAGAAAACTAGCCTATTCAGAATACAGTAATACCTCGGATAACGTTTACCTCGGATAACGCTAAAATCGCATAACGTTAAGTAATCTGGGGAGGAGAATTGGATCGAATAACGTTAAGGTCCTATGGGATGGATCGGATAACAACCGCTAAAGCCTGTGCGGTTACAATGTATCTCTATGGAGCTTTAACGTTATCCGATCCATCCCATAGGATTTTAACATGGATCGGATAACACTAAAAATCGGATAACACCAAGACTTGTGGAACCAAGTCTTAGCGTTATCTGAGGTATTACTGTATTGGATATTGAAGTTAAACATTTCCCAGGCTGCTATGTGGAGTAGGAGGGAACATGTAGTCCTGCCCCATCTGATTGTTGTTGCAGTGTGTTGGTTAAGGTAAAGGTAAAGGTTTCCCTTTCTCAAAAAAGGGAGGGTTCTCTTTTTTGTCTTTACAACTAATTGAGAAATTGCTCAAGATAAATAGGCAAAATATTTTTAAGAATCCAATGTGTCTGGCTAAAAATTATACTGATGGTTTTGTTAGGATAATGTTGTAAAATGGCCATAATTTTATTTGTTAATATGACAAAACCATCCCAAACAGTATAAGGAAGATATTTGAACTTAAGGCATAAAAGGTCATTAAGTGACAGGCCTATAGCTAGAAAAATAGTAATATAAAGAATGTAGACCTGTGTTGGGGGACATGTAGCATTCTAGTTCTAGTAGTTGTTCTATCATCATCTATTACCATTGGTTATGCACACCAAGGGAGATGGGAGTAGCAGCCCAACAATATTCATAAGACCATGTGGTCAAAGACTATTATATAGACAAATGTGCTAGCATTAATTAAATTTTTAGCTGTTTTGTGGCAAGATAACTAGATTGAATCTGTATCTCCTCCACAACTTAAATGTGTTCTCTTGCAAAGATTTGGATACATTTAAAAGCTTAAAATATATAAAGGGATATCAAGAATATAAAGAATATAGGATGCCCCAATGCAAAAAAGAGCCCACCACTGTCTGGGATAAAGGTACCATAAGAAAAAAACTTTGAATCTCCTGTTCATAGACTTAACCTGGGTAGGTCTTAAACACTGCCTACAGTAGCATGGATAGAAGATTTCTAAGTATCCTAGAGTTAATCCCAGTTTGAGAGTAAACCAAGAGGAAAATCACTTTTGTAGGATGGAGAATCAGGTCTGCCAACAAAAATGAGACATACCTCTATGCAAAATCTATCCTATTTCTCAAGATAAATGAAAAACCTAAGATAAGGCAGAGAAATATTGATTTAATAATCAACTACACCAATCCATATCTCACACTACATGATTTCCCCCTCCAAAATGTATTTAGAACAAAGTTAATTCCATGTGCAAATTGTCTCTTTTGATAGATACACAAAACTAATTGAGCAAAGAAACCAATATTCCATCTGCAGAAATGGAGGACAGCTCCCCCCCCTTTTTTTTCTAATTTAGTTTTAACTGCTTTCTCCTGAATTCCTATGATTTCTGCGTCAGTGCCTACCTCATCCTTCCCATGTTAATCAGGAAAAGTAGCCCAGTTGCTACAAAGACCAGGTTTGTCATGAGCAAGTGGAATTCTCTAGAAAGAAAGCCTGTGAAGGAGAGATAAGACCCATCCTCTCCACACACCGGAGTTTAAGGGAAGGAATCCACACAAATATTAATGAGACACATTCAACACTGTCTACATAGCAATCAGTAACACTAGGCAATGCGCACCATCATATGAGATACTTGCAAGCCCCTGATGAGTTTGAGGACCAGAACTGATTGATCTTCTTTTTATCCCCTCCCAGGCGAACAGTGTGAGTCTTAACTGTACAACTTCATTTGCTGCAAGCTATTATTTCATTCCAGTGAAAGAAGAAGAGTTGGCTACCACCCACAGTCTCCAAATGCCAACAAGCTTACATTTTAAGACAAACGATGTCCAATCCGATTCCTGGCTTTGCCTCAACCATGCTTCCTATTCATTGCTAATCTCGTTTAATCTGTCCACAGAATCCCCAAAAGTAACTATGTTAAGAGTTTTGCCTATGATAAAACATTGTGCAGGGAAACAATGTGGGGATGCAATATCCTAACCCCTGTGAAATCAAAATCCTAGTTTAATAGATTTAAATGTGTGGAGGGGGAGTAAAAGAATAGAATAAATAAGAGAATGAAAATGTAGCTTCAGGGTTCATTTCAGTGTCAGAAATTATTCATGTCCCCAAGTGCTGGAATAGCGATGGGAGCTCAATCCATCATGCAGTACCCAGGTCTTGAACTGCTGACTTGCCGGTCTTCCAGCTAACAAGGTGAGTTTCTTAACCACTGAGCCACCACAGCCCCTTTCAGGTTAAAAATAAACAAACATTTTATTTTCCACTTTTTATACATAATAATATAATAATTTAGTGTCAGAGATTACTCTGGGTTGAAAGGAATTTTAGGGGATTCCCGAATTGTATTGTATTGTATTGTTCGACTTGTATGCCGCCCCACTCGCTTATAGCGACTCTGGGAGGTTCACAGCAAAACAATGTTTCACAAACTACAAATGTATCAGAAAATATCACATATCACATATCAAAAAAATATCAAAATATCACATATCAAAAAAATATCAAAATATCACATATCAAAAACATTTCAAGAAATCCCCTATCACTATTACAAAATCAAGACATCATAAAAACATTTCAGGAACACTTCAAAAAACACAATATTCTCGCAACTCAACCCCACTCACTAAATCCATTTCCTGCTACTCCTTAGCTGAACTGGCTGAGAGAAGCTCCTTATTGGCGGTGGAGAGAAGAAGACCCACACAGCTGTTCCTGCTCTCCCTGGTCCAGGGCTGGGCGAGACCGAGCGTTGGAGTCTGGTGGGGTGGCGGCAGGTTCTTCTTTTATGCAGCCAGCCCCGACACAGCTATTCCTGCTCTCCCCAGTCTAGTTACTGTGATTAGCTGACTGGATAGCTCAACGGTTTAGGCATCTAGATGCAGAGTCAGAAGTTGGAGGTTTGATTCCCCAGTGTATCTCCTGTGAAAAGACCCAGCCTGTAGATTAAGGGTTCCCAGCCTATGCCTGTGGGCCTAATCTGATCCATGGAGCTCCTTAATACGGCCCATGGTGGTAACCTGGCACCTGCAGAAGCTACCACCACCACCGGAAGTCGCAATATGCCACTTACCATGGCAGCAGTGGCAGTGGCAATTGCACCTTTTGGAGCTTCTTCCACAGCCTCCACAGCCTTCCAGGGCTTGGGATGCCCCCCAGAGCACCTTCACCCCACCTTGGGACTTCTTCGCCATTTGTCCGCTGCACTCCAGCACCCAAACCAAATGAATGAGTCTCCTTTCATGTCCCCAAGTGCAGCTCTCTACAGAGTATCCCAAAAGTCACCTTACATAAGGAAAAAAAGACCCACATGTACCTACATCTACAATTATTTATGTTTTGCTCATGTGAAACAAGCTTGCATCCAAGGCTTAATAGTTGTCTTGGGCCTTGCTTCCTGTTGATAATGTGAAGGTTTCAATTTTAGCATTAATCCATTAAGATAAGGGAAGATCACCCTTGTTCCAAAGTCAATTGTATCCAACTCTAGGGTTCAGTGCTCATTTCTGTTTATAGCCAAAGAGCCAGTGCTGTCTGCATTTGCAGACGTTTCTGTAGACATGTGGCAGGCATGACTAGACACCATAGTGCACATAATGCTGTTTACCTTCCCACTAAAGTGGTACCTATTTATCTACTTGCAATTTCTTGCTTTTGAATTTACACACAAACAAATGGGGGGGACAGGAAACTTTGCAGAGTGGTGCAGTTAGCATGTCCCAAAAGATTAAGAGTAATTGTTTTTTGAAAGATAAGCCTTCCTCAATTTCCCTTTTGTTTATTCTTAGTTCCTAAACTACTAAAGCACAATTTTAGGAGAAGGAAAGTGGATATTTACTTACAAGGTTTGTATTCAAATAAACTTGTCAGATTAC
This sequence comes from Furcifer pardalis, assembly GCA_030440675.1. NCBI lineage: Eukaryota > Metazoa > Chordata > Lepidosauria > Squamata > Chamaeleonidae > Furcifer > Furcifer pardalis. Next base: position 204,875,737 of record CP126890.1, read on the forward strand.
AAAAGAATAGCTACAGCAATTCACTTCATCTTGGCTGCAATAAAAGCAAGAACAATTCCTCAAACAAATGATAGTTGCAAGAGTGTATTGAGTTACTGGATTTCTAACATTAGAATATTTTGAGTCAAAAAGACAACTGAACTTGAACAGACAGACTAAACTAAACTAGGAGTAACAGGAAAAATGGACACACAGCTAAGACTGGAAAGTAATTACGTTTTGGAAGCAAAAAACATGTGGCTGGCTAATTGGCTGTTTTAATTCAAAACAGCCAGTGACTATGTTTGTGAAATATTGGCCCTTCCCATCTTTATTTTAGTGTACAAAACAAACAAAAAGCATGATTGGATTGCCTGTTGCAAGCTCAACAAAAACCATCATTTTTCAAAGTGTCCCAACATTTTTTGAAATAATTGGTGTGAAAGTTGATTTCCAAGGAGAAATAGAAAAGGAGTGAACTTCTGCTATTAAGGGCTGTGATCAGAAGCTGTTAATTACAGTGCTAAAACAACAAAAAACAAAATTCAGCAAAATAGCTTTTTTAAAAGCAAGGTGTTTCTAATTTTTTAATGAATTTGTGTGAGATATAGCTATTTTTGAAAAGAGATTAGGAGTAGTATAAACCTGTGCTTTCAGGAACTCAAAAGCTGTTGTGGATAGCATCAGGACATAACAGAGTCAAGAAGCAAAAATTGTTAGACATTCCCATGCTGTACACCTCATGAACAGTGATCAAAGGTAGCAGCACCACAGCATACAATATGGACATAAAACAGCATGAAACACATTGCAAGGGGGGAAAGCCATCACATATGCGGAACTGGAACAGCATGCAAAAAGATATCCTGTAATTGGTATAAGCATTGAGTGGCTATCCAATAAAAGAGCAATACCATCTGAGGATGATCTGTTTCTTACAGTACAACAAATGCCAGCATGCATGAGGCCTCAGGCATATTAACAATATCTTTTGATACTAAGATAAAGCCTGAAAACCCAGCATCCATAAAGTGTCAATAATTTAAAAAAGAACACATCCCAGTTTCTTTATTCATCAATGTGAAGGAACTGGGGGAACATGGAAGATAAAATCCTCCTAGAAACTCTGGGCCCTTTGCTTGCAAAAAGCTGCCTGAGAAGGTGGGAGTCAGTATCTGTCAATTACCAAGGGGGGAAATGTCTTCTACATCTTATTTCTTGTTAGACAAGACATCAAAGCCCAACCAGATACACCCCTGGAGTCATGCAAATTGATATAGGATTACAGTTGTGTGAAGGGAAAGAGGCAGAAGGTACTTTTGTCTAGGAAAACATTCAAGTGAATTCTCATGTTGTTTGGAAAAGTCTGAAACAGGTGGTTTGATGTATAAAAAGGGACCCAAAAACTAGTTAGATGGCTCAGTTCTAAGAGGAAGGCTAAGAGGACAGCTCAGCTGCTGTCCAGTGAGGCCTGGAAGAATGCACTCTGTGCATGACTCAGAACTACACTGATGCCATGCAAAGCTGTGAGTATCAGGTAGATTAATTTATTTTTGTTATTTTCTGATGTGTTTTCTAATTACCTTAAGTTTGGTCTCAGAATTGTATTTTGCACCAAACGTCCTTTTAAATGCTTCTTCAAAACACATGCCTTTTCAAAAACATTTTTTGTTTCTTTTTAAAAATATATAAAAACATCTTCAACCAACTGTCTGGTTTTTTGGCTCAGAGGGTTTATGCTACTACAATCAGGTCTAGCCTTGACCAGCTACTGGGAAACTTAGTATTTTGTGTGTGCACAGTGTGTATGTGTGTGTACATGTGTGTGCCTACACACCTAACCTTGTGGGTTTTGCTGGACTCCCTGGAAACACTGGCAAGTTTGAGTAAATTAGTATCTTGGGCAGATTCTGGTGCACATTTGGTCCCTCCTGGGTTCATCCACCCTAAGATCAAGAGGGTAGTGTAGCTGAGCAGTTAGAAAGAGAGCCCATTGAATTTGGGTACTGTCACAATCAAAACCCCATTTCTTCTGGTGAATCTAGTTCTTCTTCCTTTCGCTCTGACTTCTAACTAAATAATCCTTCACTACTCCGTGCACTCTGGTGTCTAGTCATGCCTGCCACATGACCACGAAACGTCTGCAGAAGCAGACAGCCCTGGCTCTTCGGCTTTGAAACAGAGATGACCACTGACCCCTAGAGTCAGATACGACTGGCTTTTGAGCAAGGGAAACCTTTACTTACTCTAGCCAACCTATTGTACAGTCATACCTCGCATAACGAATTTAACAAACTCGCATAGCGAAAATTCCTATGGGGAAACTTGCATAACTAGCATTTCAAGGGGGGAAACTCGCATAGCAAAATTTTCCCCATAGAAACGCTTGTTATGTGAGTTTTTCCATAGGGAAAGTCCGACTCGCATAGCAAAAAAATTTGTTATACGAGTCGGACCACATAGCAAAAAACTCGCTTGTTATGTGAGTTTTTCGCTAAGCGAAATGCTCGTTATGTGAGGTTTGGCTGTACTTTAAAAAAATAACCAGTTATAGAGCAACTGAAATGAAAACACATTATCTGTGAAAAATATCCTGTTTGGGGTAGAAAATACAGTAAAACCTCAATAACGCTAAAACTTGTTTCCACACGTCTTAGTGTTTTCCGATTTTTAATGTTATCCGATGCATGCATCAGACAACATTAAAATCCTATGGGATGCATAGGATAATGTTAAAATTCCATAGAGATACATTGTAACTGGCACAGGCTTTAGCGAATGTTATCCGATGCATCCCATAGGATTTTAACGTTATCCGATGCAATTTTTTCCAGATTGTTTAACGTTATGTGGTTTTAGCGTTATCTGATGCAAACATTATCCGAGGTATTACTGTAACTATAAAATTTGGGGGCACTCTGCAGCTATACACATAGAACAGTAAGTCCCACTTCTCTCCTTTTTTCCTTTCCTCTTGTCCAGGTGCCATATGGATTTTTCATCAGGATTCCCAGGCTGCATGCGAGGGAGCTTCAATCACTCCTATCGTACTGACTGCAGAAGAGAATGGCTTTCAGCTCAATTACCCTTCACATTCCAATTCCATAACGCTCTGATGAGGCTTTTTAGCAAAAAAAGAAAGAAAGAAAAAGCAGGTCTACTACAGCTCTGTTTGAAGTGCAAACGTGCAGAATGGACAGGACTTACAGACTTTGCTGATTTCTCTGGCTCAGACATTTGTACCTTGTCTTTATCCACCTTGCCTCAGTTTCTCCCTTACTCTCTATTCTCCTTCCTCTTCATTATCTGCCAGGTCCTTTTTGCAAAGGAGGAAAGACACAAAAGATCCGACCTTCATTCTGATGACAGATCTGGGAAGTTGTAACACTATGAAAACAGCACACAACATTCCAAGATTGCAGTCACAGGGCTGCTTCAGACAAAGGAAGACAAAAACCTCAGCCCTAAATCCAGCTGTTTTTTGCAGCTGGGGAAGACCCATTGAATCAGTGGGATCAACACAAATATTGGCTTTCCTTTCAACAACTATTCATTGGATCTATCCTAGCTGAGGATAGGATATTGGTCCTGAATTTTACGCTGGCACACCCAACAAGGAGGAAAGCCAGTTCAAGTCCTTAATGTTACATATAAAATGATCTGGTTGAAGGATGTGCAAAGCAATCCTGTATCACTGCCAATCTCAGTGAAATGCGAGCTTGAATTTCTAGACTTGATAAACACAACAGGACCAAAATAAGACCAGCAGTGAAGGCAACTCTAAAAGCATGTTTATAAAGCTCATTTACCGCACAATTGCATTCTCAGAACAGAATGAGTTGGATATCAATAACACAATGACAGGAATGATTCACATTTATGTATTGCATTGAAATTTCTTGAAATCAAAAGTTTTATGACAAATAAGATGGAACTTGTCCTGTGGGAAAATATGAATTCTGACCTGCAGTAGTTTCAATAAAATAAGCATATACCTTAATCATGGCCTGCCTCCCTTCAGCAAAAACCAAAGTTTTCAAACCTTCTCAGTGGCAAAAAATACCCAACAATAATATATCAAGTAGTTCACAACTGAAATGGGGTCAAAAATACCAAAAGTTAAACAAAGGAAGTAGGACTATATGGGTTATATATCATGCTTTCAATTGTTAGGAGAAAAAGCATCAGACAGGTAACAGCTGCTGAGAGAAAAGGTGTACCTCAATAACCTACTAAACCTCTACTAATCTACTGCTTAGAATGATATTGAAGTCCAGTTGCCAGTCCCAACAAAAAAATAAAATAAATATTTCCACTAAATCAGCTGCTGAATGGTAAAGGCCATGCTTTGAAAAGACAGATGCTTCAACATGACTATTCTCATTCAGACTGTCAATTGACTTTTAGGCCCAGGATTTCTTGGAGTTACAGCAACAAGCTACAAGGAAATTCCTAGTATACTGCTAAACAGAGTTCTATTTTTTTCCTAGTCAAAACTAATTCTTCATGTTTATGTGAATCAGGGCTGGATAGCTTAGTAGTTTAGTTATCTGGCTGTGGAGCCAGTCATGGGGAGTTTAATTCCCCACACTACTAGGAGAAGAGCCAGGCTGTGTAGAAAGCTGCACAAATCCAGGATACCCTAAAAAGGGTTGCAATAAGTCAGGTCTGACTTGATGGCATGCAATTATAATTATTATATATGGATCATAAGCCCTCACCTCCCTGGACAAACTGCTCCTCTGGGATGATTTCTGGACAAAAATTGTGGAGGTAAAAGATTGACTTGATTTAATGCATAAATTGGCCAGACTGGGAGAAAGGGTCATGTGGGTTATTATTAAAAGGACAATAGGATACACAAAAATTACTGTATTCTACAGTCTGATCCTCTAATCTGTTAGGTCTGTTGATCTGAAAATGAAATAAATTCATGATTGCATGCTCTTCATGGAATTATGATAGCATGACACTTCATACTTAATCATAATTGGTACAACTTCAGTTACTATTTAAAAAACCCAGATTACTTAGGACAGCATCTTTGTGAAGAATGAAGGAATGGGGAGGTATTGTTTAACTCATGTCTTGGAGAGGATGTGTATCTCAGAGCAGAATAGAGTGACATTACAAATGAGAGAAAGAGAGTCACAAGAGAGTCAGCATTAATCAATTATGACCTGATCTAAATTTATTAAAGAAAATGTGGTATAAATTATTTAAAAAGCAAACAAACCTCAAGGTCTTTTTTAAAAATGTAGGTTTTGCCTTTAGAAGAATATTACAGTTAATATACAGAAAAGCACCCTCTTCACTTAAATAAAAATAATACAGAACGTACATGTTATTTACTTTCATCCTGAATGTGGATATACATTGCGGATATACATGTTGTTAGAAAAGTGGCAATGGGTCCAGTCTCCTAGGGATTTCTTCAGATCACTGGGGAACAAAAAAAAATTTTTTTCTTGGTGCCTAAAATTTGTCAACTGATTTCGGGCATTTTGGGGCGGCTGATTCTGAAAATGCCATCCATTTTGTTCTAGCAGCTCTAGTTCATGAGATATTGATGATGTCATTATACATTGCTCTTATGACTACACTTGTATTTGCCTACATTTGTATTAGGAAAGGAGGCAGGGGGGGGCAAATGCCCTGGGTGGCGTGCTCCAGGGGGGTGGCATTTTGAGCCCCTCCCCCCCAAAAAAAACATTTCCCCAAAATTTTTTTTCAAACAAAAAAATTTTTTTGCCTCTAGGCGCACATCGAAGGCTCCCAGAGGTGGGAGGGGTGGTGGAAAAATCTTTTGGGGGTGGGAAAATATTTGGGTGAGCAAAAAAAAAAAAAAAGTTGGGCGGCAAAATGTCACTCCACCCCGGGTGGCTTACACCCTTGCTACGCCTCTGGTTATATATGTAACCAGTATGGTTAGATTGGTCCAATGTGAATAAGCCATATCTAAAAAACTAGAGCTGATGGGGCATAACTGAAAGCATTTTTGGAATCAGTGACCCAAATATAGCCAGAAATAGGTGAAAATTTTGAGGCACCAAAATCACTGTTCCCCAGTGTAATAACTGCATTAGAAATAAACTGCTACTGCTTTATTGCTCCTATTGTTATTCTATTTTTTGTTAATATTCCTAGCACATTTTCTGATATAAAATCACTCACAAAGCAATTATAACCTCCTTTTAAATACAAAGTAAATAATCAAAACCTTAAAACTGTGAACAACATTCAATTCCTTTCCATATCAGGTTCAAGGTGTCAGTTTTAACATTTAAGGCCTAACCAGTTTGAGACTTTTTTCCTCTCAGAACATCAGCCCACATCACTCATTCCTCCCACATGGTGCAGCTCCACATGGCGACCCCCGAGATTAGTGAGAAAGGATGTGACTTAGAGAAGAGCCTTCTCGGTGGTGGCACCAACACTTTGGAATTCTCTGCCTGCTGAACTCTGCTGGATTCTATCCTTGCTCGTACATTCAAAAAACAATTGGAATCATTTATCTTTAAAGAGGTCTTTAAAGACATCTTATCAATTGCCAAACAATAGGATTAACTAATTTATACTTTACTATCACTAATGTGCATTGTTTGGGGGGCATCGTTATTGTTTGTTATTTTTGCCCATGGTTTATTCTGCTTGGTCAATTGTTTATATTTAGCTTTCTATTGTTACTTGAGAAAATGTTGTAATTTATTGTATGCTACCCAGAGTGGGAGAATATCCCAGATGGTTGGGATATAAATGTAATAAACAAATAAACAACAACAACAAATAAAACCTTAATCTAAAGCAATAGAATGAAACAAAAGAATATTGGACCAGATTAGTCTGGAAAATCCTTCCACAAGCCAGTGAATGTACAAATTTTATTCTCCCTCAGAGAAAATATCTAACATTGTACATCCAGTTGCAATGTTTAACAAGCAACAGTGACATAAATTTTAGAAACAGTAGCTGGACATTTACAGTAATTGAATCTAAAGAGGCAACATGAACACAAATGAGGGTGGGCAGTGCAAAGTGTGTAGATTTGGTGTTTATTCTGTTGTCAAAGACATGCTTGCCAGCCTGTATACATAATGTTCACAATTTCTATTCAATTTTTATTTCAGAGGGTACCTTCCTTGGTGGATTCTACTGCATGCATAGTTCTTCTACTGCATGCATCAGTTCTTTGCTTTTAAAAATCTCTCTTCCAGCATGTACCCCCCCCCCACACACACACACCTAACAACAGTCTCTTTCACCCATTCATATACAGCCCTGCCTCCCAAGAATCAAGGTGGCTTTAATAATTATTTTTTTAATTTATACTTTCTCCCTTTGTCCCTTGTTTTCCTTTTGCGTCAGAAGTATTTCTTTTTACCATGCTGAAGTGTTGCTTCATGGAAATGACTGTAATCTCCAATACACTTTAGACATTACTTCCACACCATTTGGGGTTTTCCACTTCAGTAACTTCTGTTGTGCCTTTTATTTCACAAGTTGGGCATGTGTTTTAAAGAGTTTTGGTCTTGGATTTGCATCTGAACTTAGAAAAATGGCAGAATTTGCTGATTTCTCCCCTCCACCTAAATGTAGGTTCTGGAGGGAAAATCTCTAGAAATGTAGGCACAAGGTCAACATGTTTATGTACAGTCAAAACATTTCTGACTTATGGCAACTCTATAAAATAATAATTTAAAAAATACCTTAACAGTTCTAGTCATGTTTTGCAAACAAAATCCCATGACTTTCTTTATTGAGTCAATCTATCTCGTGCTCATTCAACTTCTTTCCCTCCTCCTACTTTTTTTGGCTTTTTAATATGTCTTTTCTGGTGACATAATATGTCTAAAGTATGACAGCCCCAGGTCAGTCACTTTAGATTCTAATGATAAGTCAGGCTCAAATTAATACAGACCCCAATTATTTATCTTTTTTTAAAATCATTCATGGTAACCAAAAAGCTCTGCTACAATGCATTTCAAATGAACTGGTCTTTGTCACTTTTTTACACCTATACAAGGCAATCAATACCACCATACTTTGGATTGCCTTGGTTTTGTTCTCCACAGATACATACTTGAGATCCCCCCCCCCCAGTCTACTAATTTTTTGACTGCATTATCTGTATGGATTGGTGATTGAATATAGATAAAGAAAATGTATAACATGTTTGATGTCTTTGTTATCAACATTAAAATGACAGTTCTTTTCTAATCATTATTTTTATTTTCAATACCTTTAGATGTAATCCTAATTTCTCACTTTCTTTTTAAACATTCACCAATGTTTCAAGAGGGGGCTACAGTGGCTCAAGTAGCTAAAATGCTGAACTCTATGAGTGGAAGGTCAGAGTTCGGTTCCTGAGTACTGCACGACAGAGTGAGCTCCTGTCATCTGTCCCAGCTCCTGCCAACCTAGAAATTCGAAAGCAAAAAATTGCAAGTAAATAAACAGGTACCACTTTGTTGAGAAGGTTAGCAGCATTCCATGTACTTCGGTGTTTAGTCATGCCTGCCACATGTCCATGGAAACATCTGCAAACTCAGACAGTCCTAGCTCTTTGGCTATAAACAGAGATGAGCACTGAATCCTAGAGTCAGGTACAACTGGCTTTCAAGCAAGGGCGGCCTTTACCTTTAGTTTTGTTTCAAGTCACTCCTATTTTCTGTCAGTTGGATGGTATCTTTTGTATATTTCAAATTAAGCTTCTTCCAATGATTTTCACTCCCGTTTCATCTGAGCCTAACCCAGCTGTTCAAATTATGCATTCTGCACACATATTGAGCAGATAGGGAGATAAAATACATCCTTCTTTGACAATTACCCAGATTAGAAACTAGTATGTCCTAAAAGTAGCCTCTTCTCAATAAGGTAAGGTTATACATCAAGGCAATCAAATGTTACAGACACACATTTCTTTTAAAATGATCTATAGCTTTTCATGAGCCAGACAGTCAAAGGCATTTTTTTTTTGCTTTGTGTCTGCTAAATGCTTTTCTTGTAAAATTTTGAGCATCACCTTTCTTGCATGGGGAAATCGACACAATTATGATGTAGTTACAGTAACTTTTGGTATCTTCCTTGTTTGGATATCAGACAGTAAACAAAACAACAAAGAGACAAAAAAGTTGTGGCACCTTAAAGACTAACTCCGGTATTTAAACATGAGCTTTAGCGGATCAAGTCTTCAAATCTGTAAGTCACTGTTTTACTTTTCATATCTGTTGGAATATCCTCATAAGGATTTTGATAGATTCAATTTCTTACTAAAGAAAGCATTTTGTACAATTCTCTGACAATGCTGCTGATCTGTGTGGTCAGTTCTTCTGGTTCATAGTCAAACTTATATTTTTTTCCCAACCGGCCTTCTGATTGTTGTTCATTGTCTGTCCTTTTGTAGACAGAAGCTGGTCTCCACTCCATTTGTGATGAAATCCAGTCTACTGGCACAAATGTCATCCCCCCCCCCCCAATTCATCCTTCTTGACAGAAGCAGATGTGCCCCTGCAGGAGTTTCAGTCTGAACCCAAATCTAAACCGAACCTTTCAAAGCTCAACCATCTTCTGTGCTTAGACTTGTACACATTTTTCAACTTTTCATCTTCTGAAAAATCAGATTTTGCAAAGTGATAAGTAACAGCTCTGTTACAGACACATAGTCATTTCTAAGGAAGTCGGCCCTGCAGAGCCTGCTATAGATTAGCATTTTCTCTTCTGTTCTGCCCACTGGGTTTTTTAAAAATGGTATTTCATGATTTTAGGGATCAATTTGCAAACAGAAAACAAACACTGGATTGGAAGTAGAAAAAATAAATGTCTGTGTTTTTAATATGTTGCAGTGTTAGAAAACATTCATTTTTACGCGTCCCAAATTCATTAGCTGCTGTACTTTTAGTCGACACTTACTGAATTCTAATGTGCATTGTGAACCCACTCTTTCTTCTTGGCACCGGAAACACTTTAAAACAAGAATGAATTGCCTCTTCCTTGTACATTTCAAGGAAGTATTGTATAGAAATTGACCATATTAAAGGATAGTAGCTTCTCTAAGGGACAAATTAAGCATTGGTAAAAGAGAAGGGTGAAACAGAGGCTTCAGTAAAACAGAAAATCCAGCAAAGCAATTTCAGAATGATTTCTGTTGATCCTGATTTCCCCTTTCCTTCTTTGCAGCACTGTCACTGGAGAAATCTGGTGACATGCTTTCTCCATACCAGAACTACTTGCAAAAGATGGGAGAGATCCACCACTACCCTTCCGACGTCTGCTCTCCTGTCCTCTAACATTTTGGAAAAAATATTAATTTCATTCACTCCAGTTTGGTGTCCAGATCACCAAATCAGTTTGGATTCATTCAGACCAATCCAGGTCAGTTCATATTGGTCCAATTCACTCAAAGATTTGATTAAAACACAGCCTACAGTTTAATGTACTGTACCTCATTTTATATACAACTAACTCAAACTGTAAGCTCAGAGTATTCAAACATATGATCCTATGAATGAGCCTCCTCTGGCATGTGTGCCTTAGGTTTGCCACCACTGTCGTATTTGGTCCTCCTCTTTTCCTGCTGCTTTCAACCCTTCCCAGCGTTATTGTCTTTTCCCAATGAATCTTGTCTTCTCATGATGTGTTCAAAGTATGACATCCTCAGTTTCACAAATTTTGGCTCATCTTTCTGCCACTCCATGATATCTGCAAAGCTCTCTTCCCTGACAGCTTTCTTAATTGTCCATATTTCACATCCATATGTAGTCCAACATTTATTGTTCAGAGAAAAAGTGAGTGGCTGTAAAAACTTCAAAATTCCTGTGGAAAATAGGCACACACTGGTGTATGCATGGAGGCCTTTGCTGCAGACTTTCCAGGCTCCATTCAGGATATAATCAGGGAAAACAAGAGAGAAAGGAAAAAGGAAAACAGTTCCCATCACCATAAATCTAAAGATCTCCAGCTCCCAGAGGTGGTCAAAGGTAACAAGCTAATGTTGCTATCTTTGCTTCCAGAGTCAGTGACAAATTTAAAATAACCCTGCCATCATCAAGCTATGGAATTGGTCTATTAGGTGACATGCAATTTCATTTAAAACCAGTTGAATCCCTCTATATAAATTGGAAATTTCCTCACCTAATTTTTTTCATTCTGTCTGGATTTAACTTCAGTTTATTCTACCTCATACAATGACACAAACCACCTATAAGCACGAATACAGCATTAGAAAGCTGATCCCAGGATTCCTAAGAAGACATGCTAAATTGGTTACTTGAGGAAGAGCTGAGAACCTGTGGCTTTCCAGATATTATTGAGGTTTTCCCAATGGTCCTGATTTCTGGGAATCACAGGAGCTCGAGGGCCAAATATTGGTCTAACACAGGAGAACAGAATCTCTGTTGTGCAGGCCTAATCTAACCTACATAAAGTCCCAGTCCATAAATGATCTAAGAATGCAAACTCCTGGTTCCACCCACTGGAAATATGCCTCTCACCAGAGAAGAAAGAAGAATATGTGAACTGCTTGCTTTGCCAGTTTGCCTAAAAACTGGAAAGCTGTCCCAAAAACAGCCACCCACCCCAAGGCCACAAGTGTACTTTGTATAATATAAGATGGAAGAAAACAAGGTGGTCCAAACTTTCCAGACCCCAGTCAGTGCACCTCTGATGTTAGGGACCATGGTCACATTAATGACACTCACAGCGATAGGGACTACTGGTGCACATGAAAAAGGGACACGACAGCAGTATTCGGGGATAAAAAGAAAAGGGTCCATAAATAGAAATAGGAGTAAGAATAGCTTGGCCAATAAAGACTGAAGGGACCTTCTGAAGATGCAATGTAAACAACCGGGACTTAGATTAGTTTGCTGACAGCACCAACATGCATATGTCATGGTAAGTGTGATGGTGGCCATTTTGTTAGAGCACTTCATGATAAAGAAAAACTGCTGACCCTTGTCAGGGCTCAACCATTAGGGAGAACAAAGTGCTCACTCTTTAGTAAGTTCACACCTAGCTCAAGAGTGCAAAATATTCTGAAGCCTCTCCAATATTGTAGAAATAAACCTTTTATGAATTTCTTTTTTATAACAGTCACTATGGTGATGGAGGGTCTTCTTTCTCTCTCTCTCTCTCTCTTTCTTTCTTTCGATACAGGGTCTGAAACCTAACAATAAATATGCTCCCTCACTTCCTGGAAGACCCATGTGCAAAATTAACTATGACTGTCTAATTGCACCCGCTGCTGGTGTCTGCTTTTTATGAATGATCCTGCGATGGAGCTTTATCCGCAAATAACATTTGCAGCAAAACAAGGACAATTTTTCAGGCATAAGTGATTGCCTGCAAAACAGAACAGTTTATACTTTTAAACTCAGACATGCACTCTGTCTTTGCCACTTGCTTTGGACTACAAGGCATAATTCTGAGAGCTTCCTCGTCAGCAGTTGCAAAGAATTTAAATACGAATATTTGCAGAATCGTTTAAAATGAACCTGGGACAGCTTCTTTAAAAGTTACTGAGTACAGTAAAACCTCATATAACACTAAAACCTGGTTCCACAAGTCTTGGTGTTATATGATTTTTAGTGTTATCTGATCCTCTATGGGATCCATAGAGATACATTGTAACCACACAGGCTTTAGCGGTTGTTATCTGAAGCATCCCATAGGATCTTAATGTTATCTGATGCAATTCTTCCCCCCAGATTCCTTAATGTTATGCGATTTTAGTGTTATTCGATACTAATGTTATATGAGGTATTACTGTACTTTTAAAATTGGTAAAAGGAAATCACAATCTTGTCTGTGGGCTACTTTACACATTTCGTTTTTTTTTTGACACTTGTATAGGTATACTCGTAAGAATGTGGAATTGTATGTTTTCATCAGCTGCAGTTCTGTATTGAGCATAGACATGATGGAGTTCAGGGTTTGCCAATTCCTTTTATGCCACAAAAAGCTTGCCAGAAGAAATTGGTGGTTACTATGTTCTGTGGTGATCAAATACATAAAAGGTTTTCCCAAGTGCTCTTTAAGAAATACAGAAAGAAAGAAAAAAGACCAGGACAGTGTTCAGTCTGACAGTATTTGCCATTGTCATTGTCAGCTGCTACTCATATCTGAGTATACATTTTTTCTGGAAGTCATTTTCACAGTTGATGGGTGTGTCTCTGGTGACTCAGTAAACCGATCCTGGCAGCACCAGCCAGGCTGAGGACAACCCCCGTGCAAAGCCTGGCTGGCGCTGCTCCAACTGCGGGTGCTGGGCCATGGCAACCGCCAGCCTAGTTTCCTGCCTTCCTGGGCACTGCTGACACTGAAGGAGAATGAGCTGCCATCACCAGGCTCGGAGGCAGGGCGGCCGTGCATCTGAGACCCCGATGATGGGCTCAACGCTGGGGCCATGCCGCACCACCCAAGCCCCTGGATCTCGACCTGGGGCTAGCCCTGGCACAGCACCGCCCGGTGCCACCGGCTGGCCATGAGGAGGGGACGCCTGGGGAGGAGGAGGCTGAGGCAGAGGAAGGGGTACCTACTGGTCCCCACCGCACTGTCTGGCCCACACTCTCCAGCCTGGGGAGGAGGGTGCCAGCGGTGGGTCCTGGTGCCTGTCCCCATGGCGGACTTCTCGCCCCGGCCACCAGGCAGTCTGGCGGGGATTGCCGCCCCCCGCAAAGTGTCACCTGGGGTGGACCCCCACTGCTTCTGCCATACACATTACACTGAATAGATGGTGGAGGGTGTAGTTAAGTTTAATAAAGCTTCCCTGCTTGTCTCTTAGCCTCTTCAGGTATTCTCCTTCAAAGTGATCAGTAGTAGCAGAGATGGTTTGGTACCAAAGTGGGTAATCTCTGCCTGCTATCTCACAAGTTTGTGGGTTTATACGTGACACCATCATGGTTTGTTTCAGCTGGGCCTTATAACATTTCAAAGGATCTAACAGTACCATATTAGGTGAAATTCCAGGGCTTCCCTGGAAGAAGGGAATAGTAATCAACTTCTGTGTATTCTTTACAAAGTAAATCCCCGAGAGGTTGCCATAAACACATTATTGTATTTGTTATATTTTCAGAGCTCTTATTTGTTGTTAGATCTTAAAGAGTCTTTATTTCAGAATGTAGGAGGGAGATGAGAGAAATAAGAGTATGCAAGAGAATCGCTAATGAGGCTGGACTAAATATTAACACTCATTCCAGCTGCTTCGTATTCAATGCATGAGGCCCTTATAGTCACTGCGATAGAATTATACTGGCCTCTGAAGACTCCACGGGCTAGATCAACTGAGAGACTGATGTAATTATGAACATCATCACCATTAAAACAAAATAATAATTTTAATTACAATGTGGTCTTCAAACCCTTCTCCAGCAAACCTGTTTCTATAGTAGGAGCAATACAATCTGCCAGCTTTGTAAGGAAATAAGGGATTTGACAGGGAAAGGGAGGAAAGTAGAATAAATAAAAACTGGGAACTGGAAGACAGGAAGAAAAATGGTTTGCTCCTGGAATGAATGAATTAATCAGGAAAGTTGAGATTTTTTTCTTGCATAAAGTGCAAGCTTGGACTTTGACTAAAGCACCTGAAAAGAGAACTGAAGCTTTTGAAATGTAGACCTACAAATGGCTGCTAAGGATATCATGGATTGACCATGTGACTAATGTAGAAGTATTGTGCTGAATGGATAAAGAACAAGCACTCTTTAAGACGATTAAGCAAAGAAAGCTCCAAAACTTTGGCCATATCATGAGGAACAACATAAAATATAGAATCCTCCAACTCGCTCTGCAAGGAAAGATCCCTGGGAAGAGAGGCCCTGGATGTAGATGGGCTTCATGGCTGAAGAACCTGAGAGACTGAAGTGCAATGTCCTTGGAAGAAATGTTCCAAGAAGTTAGGAACAGGAAGACCTTCGCCATGATGATAGTCAATATCTGGAATGGATGTAGCACATGAAGAAGAAAAAGTAAAAGTACAATAAAACCTCGAGGTACAAAATTAATTTGTTTCTCGAGGTTTTTTGTATTGTAAAAATTCATATCTCAAAACGTGGTTTCCCATAGGAATACATTGAAAAGAAAACAATCCACTCAGAAAAAAGCCAAAAAAAACCCACCATATTTTTTTCCAATTATAAACTCTTCATAAAGTGCACTTTGAAATTTTTTGCTGTGTTTTGACCCCTTTATAAAGAGATTTGAACAGTTAAAGAGTTTTTTGGCTTTTTCCTGAGCTCTAGAACTGATTATTTTGCTTTTCACAGCAGCTATGAACAGAAGGATGATGTAGACTAGCTGAGATTTACATTAATTGAATAATGATCAACTTATGTTATAACTCTAAGGATATATATGAAAAGTGATTGTGTGCCTTACTATTTATGTATTATCTTCATAATACAGTTACATATAGTCATTATATGTAACATTACATACTGTAGAAGGAGTTATCACACAGTTTTTCAACACAGACATTTTAGACCTGCTTCGGCTCCTCTTGCCAGGCTCCCCTCCGCCCTGTGGGAGAAAGTCTGAAGTGCTTCAGCAGTGGCACAGAAATAATAAGGCTTGGATGGGAGGGAACCAACAACACGAAATTATTATCTCTACACCGCTTCCGAAGCAGGAGCAGAAACTGTTGAGGTGGCATGGCCCTTTAAGTTATAAGTTATAAGTAGGGGTGTGCAGCGACACATCCCAGGATCCCGACAGGCCAGCATGGGCCTGTATGACACCCTGAAACAACATGTAGACATAGGTTTAAATTCAGCTTTTCCCCATGGTCTTCCACTTCCCTTTCTCCATCCCCATCTACTGTTAACAATTTGCCTGATGAAGACATAATGGCCAAGACCCTACTGGTATCTGCATCAGGCTTTCATAACTTGTTGCAGCTATTTACAGCTAATTGTTAAGGTGTCAGGATGCCTCTCAGCTGCATGCCGAGTTAAAAGCTGCTCAGCACTTCACCAGTTAGCTGCAATTGGTCATGGCAAATTACACAATAGGATTCCAGACAAATACACAAAGGCTTGCACAAATTTTATGTATGCCCCTCTCTGTACACATACCCAGAATGGTGTAGTGCAAGAGTAAGCAACCAATGGCCCATGGGACAGATTTGTCCCATGGTGACAAATAATCCAGCCCTCACAGCATTTATAGCAGCCACGAACACATTTACAGCAGCCATAAGTGGCAGGGGGAACACCAGTCTGACTCCCTCAACTGTCTGAGGGAGCATGACCTAGCCCCCAACTTAAAAGGTTTGGTGACCC
Organism: Furcifer pardalis; assembly: GCA_030440675.1. Classification (NCBI taxonomy): domain Eukaryota; kingdom Metazoa; phylum Chordata; class Lepidosauria; order Squamata; family Chamaeleonidae; genus Furcifer; species Furcifer pardalis. Next base: position 204,891,990 of record CP126890.1, read on the forward strand.
CTGTTGTAGTGGATAGACGGAGGGATTAGGACTCAATAGACTTACATTGAATCCCTCCTCAGTCATGGAAACTCACTGGCAGAGCAGAATTAGTAAAACAGCTCCGAAAATATCACATTTACCTTGAAAGCCCTATTAGGATCGTGAAAAATTTGATTTCAACTTGACAACATGTGTCATCTACATCTGTACATTTTGGTGCCTTTTTAGTTGACCCATGAACATATCACATTAGCATGTTGTTTGCAATGTATTTTGCATTCATATAGCTGCAACTGTACTATTAGTTAAACACAACAGATAAATTCAATCTCATACTTGGGATGCTCTGCTCATTTTTATCTTTATTGACTTTTTGCTAATTTTCATTAATGCTTAAACAATCTTGATTCATCAGTTATCACTAAAAGTGACACTAAGGCAAAATAAATGAACATTTAAGTATACCGCAAATAAAAATGTCATACTATCCTCTAGATCAGGCGTTCTGGTTACTATGGCCCACAGGCTGGATCCTGCCTCCGATGCCAATTCATCCGGCCTGCAAAGCCCTCATCGCTCCCAGAAGTGGAAGTAAAATGTGCCTGTACGGGTGCATTTTACTTCTGCTCCCAGGAGGAATGAGGGCCTTGCGGGCTGGATGAATTGGTGTCAGGGGTCAGATCCAGCCCATATGCGGTAGTTTGAGAACCCCTGCTCTAGATCCATGGTTCTCAATGTGGGATACACACCCCACAGAGGAGCAATTTTATTTTTGAGGCAGGCAATTCAAGAATGAGTTATTAACAACGAATGGCCTTTTAGGCTTCCTCCACATGAATAGGAGTTCACTTTTCGAATACTAAAAGTTATATGTCACAGGGGAGGGGAGGCATCAGGATTTTAGAGATGCTTAGGTAGGGCATGGCCAAAAAAAAGAGGTTGGGAATGACTGCTCTAGATTTTCCTCCTTTTAAAACACTTATAAAGGTAGGAACATTTTTATATTTTAAAGCACAAAAGGTAACAGAGCTCCATGCGCTCCGGTGTCTAGTCATGCCTGCCACATGACCACGGAAACGTCTGCAGAAGCAGACAGCGCTGGCTCTTCAGCTTTGAAACAGAGATGAGCACCAAACCCTAGAGTCGGATACGACTGGCTTTCGAGCAAGGGAAACCTTTACCTTTACTAAACATTCCCAGTGGCATGTGCTCTGTCTAATATGAACTGTAGTCACACGTGAATTCTTTAGAATTAAAAAGATAAGGAACTTAAACTTTTTTGTACACAAGTAGAATGTAGTTACTATCAAGGATTCACTCTCTGATGCTAACATTTAACTTTACTCTTTACTTTTATACTTTAAAAATATTTTAAGCTGCCAAGGAAAAGAGTGAATGATTAAGCAATTAGCATCATAAAATGTATAATGGGATGGGCCAGAATCCATCCTTCCAGATGTTGCTAGTCTGCAACTCACAGCACTCCTTGCTTACTGATTAGGAATCATGGGGATCATAAATCTACCAATCTGTGGAGACCTGCATTATGCTTTCCTTTGGTTTACAGAGACACTAGAAATAACTGGCTGAAAAAAATAGCACTGTATTAATGTCATATGTATTGGTGCTGACTTCTGGAAGAGACAAGCTGTAGTATACAACATACTACTGAACTGATATAGCATATGTACTCTAAGGACATTAATGCACACTTTTGTACACTAATAATAATGGCATTTAGAACCACAATATAGAGGAATTGAGAATGTGAAAATCTCCCCTTTTACTACTTCCGTCTAAATTCCATGTGCATTTACGCCTATGCTTTCTTTGTATTTGAATCCAACAGTAATAAGAAGCTAGAGTAAAGGTCACCCTTGCTCGAAAGCCAGTCGCATCCAACTCTAGGACTCAGTGCTCATCTCTGTTTATAGCTGAAGAGCCAGCACTGGTTGCGTTTGCAAACATTTTTGTGGATATGTGGCAAGCATACCTAGACACCAAAGAGCATGGAACACTGTTTACCTTCCCACCAAAGTGGTACCTATTTATCTACTTGCAATTTCTTATTGTACAGCACCCTAAAATGGCAGACTAGAATAGGCCCATTAAATCTGTAGAGATCTGGTGAGTCAACTCCTATGTAAGTTCCACTGATTCAATGGGCCTACTCTAGTTGTGACTTCCTACTCGATTTTTGATTTTATGTTTTCTTCCTGAGTTGAAACTTCTGAATATTTCCCAACGTGTGCATTTTTTTTGTTCATTGTATTGCAGTTTCCCCATTGAATAAAAGTGTTTTTAATGAATTTTTAGCTATTTGCATTTTCACATGACCATGCTATTTTGTGTTCCCTTCTTAAATGCCTTGTAAATCTTGTAAGTGTGTGCATCCATGAGGCAAAGCACATTTCTTTTTGCAGTCAGTGTTGGGAAGTGCAAAAACCTGACTTTCATCAAGCCTGTCAATCCAACAGAAATCTTTTTTCATCCCTAAGGGTAGTTTCCCCAATAATGAAAGGAGCTTCCTTAGCACGATTGCACCTTCTTGCAGGAAAGATGAGACCATGAAATCTTAGCTTTCAACAGGATTCAATGAGAAAATCCACATCCTCTGAAAATCCAGAGTCTCTGGCAGCTCATCTACTAAATCCACAAGCCAAGAAAGCTCAGTGATGATTTATTAGCCTGCACTCAAAAGATCAATGGAAGAGGGTTATAGATGCAGCAGAAGAGTCTTGAAAACAGAACCTTAGTACAAATTAATATATCCTGTCAAGTTAGAAATATTTTTTCATTCTTGGCATGGTTCCCATTTCACAAGTGGCGAAGGCATGTAGTGGTATACTTGTATGAAAAGCACAATCAAAAGGAAGACAGTAAATGTTCTAAAAGATGTCACCACATTTCATGCTTGCTAATAAGAATGAATTATATACAAGGTGATTGTAACAAAAAAAGCAAGGGATACAGAATGAAGAAGTTGAAACATTCCTGAAACAAATTATCTGTGGGCATTTTCCATGAACAGGTAAATAGCCTATGAGGAATTTCAGTTACCTGATTTCTGTGAGATGATTTGAAAATTAGTATCTGTACAAGTGAGAGATTGTATGTGTTTTGTGTTTGCCATATCTTGCAGAATTTGAAAATTAGATACCTGACACTTGCTATGGATATTAAATTTATTTATTTGTTAAATTTGGATCCTGTTCCAATTAGTACAGAAGCAATATTCTGGGTGGCTCACAACATTACATAAAAAACCCAAAATATAAAGAAATACCATACTTTTTTAAAATGTACATAACAATTACATAGGCACACATAAGTAATAAATCTACCCACCCAGATGGCAAATGTAGATTCAGATTACCATAATAACTAAAGGGATTATGATAATGTATATGCTGGGGTTATTTTATTTTTTTATTCACTGATTTTTATTAATTAAACTATCTACAGCCTGTAGAATAACTCTGAGTCACTAGGTGACACTGAATTATAAGGTCATTGGACAGTAGATGAGGCATTTTGGGAGTAAAATGGCTCCTCAGGATAAAAAACATTTTCTTAAGCTTCCCCCTCTCCCTCAACGTTTATGTGCCTTATTCAGTAATCTGTACTATAGAGCTATTGCTGATTACAATTTTTTTATCAGTCTTCCATTCCATTCCATTTATTTATTTATTTATTATCCTGCCCCACGCAAACCTGACTCTAGGTGGCTTGCAGAAAAAGATAAAGATTATACACAATGAGTACAAAACAAAGTAAACAATCTCACTATATCCCTACAAATTCAGAAATTGAAACCCCAAGGTTCAAAATTAATTTAAAAAAATTTAAACTATAAATTTACAAAATAACTTAAAAATTTAAAAGATTTAAAAGTTTAAAAGGTAAAAAAAGTTTAAAAGAGTGAGAGGGGGTGGCTATCCTATCAGATCAGCCACCCAACATGGGACCCCATATTACTGGACCCCCACACCTGCCCTGCCAGCCAGGTTTTTAGGCCTTTCCAAAAGGGCAGGAGCTCTGTCTGTAGACGTAACTCAGTTGGCAGAAGGTTCCAAAGGGCCGTGGCGGATACAGAGAAGGCCCTCCTTCTGGTGCCAGAGAGATGCGCCTCTCTAGCTGATGGAATGATAAGAGAGCCTCTCCGATCCACCCTGGTGGGATGGACAGATATTCTTGGGATGATGCGGTCTCTTAACTATCCATCACATGAAAGAAAGGTGCATTCTGTTTTGGCTCATTTTCTTTTTTTGGCAACCCCTTCATTTACTGCTATTAGTTACTGATAACTTCCATTCTACTACCTTTTTTTGTTTATTGTATGTTATTTTGATTTTACTATAATTGGCTTTGATTATTGCTTTAAGACAAAAAAGGGTTACAAATTAACATGACAGTACAGCTTGGTAATTTAGATGCCTTAAATAAAATGCCAAACTTCTTGGACCCAACCCCCCCCCCCCCCCCGCTGTATCTAGTCAATAATTTCATCTTCTACATGTAGTTAAAGCATGGAGCACTGTGAGTAGAAATGTGGCAAAGGAAAAGGGTCAGCAGGTAAACAAAATACCTTGGGTTACTATAGCAGTATCATTGTATTAACGACAAAAAACCTAGTAAATCCAATTCTCTGTTTACAAGCTAAACTTTTGACTACACAAGGGATATAATTCACAGCATGTATTGTCCTTAAAAACATAATCAATGCTCACACCTGATTTGTGTATTCAATTGAGAGTTCACTGTTTACACATGATGTCAATGCAGTTGGTATTCCAACCCACAGCTCCCCTCTTTTTTTCTTTCTGTTTAGTGAAATAATGCTCTGTACTGGGCACTAGCAAAGGAGTTAGCTGATAGCAAATTTTCCTATGTCATATAACAAAATTCTTAAAAATAAATAATGTACACTTTCATAAGCACATGTGTGTGCATATACAGGGGCTTCTAGAATTTTTTAGATTCATCCGCTTAAGACGTGGAATGCAGGAAGATCACTGGATTATATCCCTTGCAATTTGAAATTTGTCAGATGGAGAATACTAATAATGGAAAAATGCTGAGTTTGGGGGATATACAAAGGGGGGAAAGGCTGGATAGAGAAAAGCAGATAGAGAAGGATAAACCCTGAAGGTCAGGAATGGCAAGCATAAAGATGCCTAACTTAACACTACAGCAGCCCTGTAGGCACAGACACAGGGAACCACAATGGAGCAAATAGGAAAGTCATAAAAGTCTATTACAGAAAATCAAATAGCAACCAGCATGACAGCCATTAGACTAAAATGAATACATGGGAACCTAATGAGGTCTGTCAAGCCTAGCTTGGTGAATTAAGTTGCCAAATCTAGTAGGATTCTCCCATTCTTTACAGAACTGAAAGCATCAGTACCACCTTGTTAGAGTTCAATAAGTGAGTTATGCCAGTGGTGGACTCAAAAAAAAATTACTGCCATACTGTGGGAGTGGTATGGTGTGTGTGGCCAGGGGTAAAGCCCTGTGTTGCACCCAAATTAGAACTACAGTAATACCTCGGATAACGCTAAGGCTTGGTTCCACAAGTCTTGGTGTTATCCGATTTTTAGTGTTATCTGATCCATGTTAAAATCCTATGGGATGGATCGGATAACGTTAAAGCTCCATAGAGATACATTGTAACCTCACAGGCTTTAGCGGTTGTTATCCGATCCATCCCATAGGACCTTAACGTTATTCGATCAAATTCTCCTCCCCAGATTACTTAACATGCGGTTTTAGCGTTATCCGAGGTAAATGTTATTCCGAGGTATTACTGTACTTTATTTCAAAACTTGGATGGGTGGGGCCAGACAGAATTTCTGCTACCGGTTCTGGCAAACTGATGCAAACCTGCTGATGCCCACCACTGAGTTGTGCAAGGAAAGAAATGTGTAATTATTTATAGAACAAGATTATGTGAAGAAGGAGAGTGTTCATCTTCCTAAAAACCTATGCACTTGAACCCACCGCTTCCCTCTGCTTTTCTAGTTCAGGCAAGCACAACTGAGAGAGGGAAAACACGGGCAAGTAATGTTGGTCAGTAGAACACAGGAGCCAAAATCCCATTGCTTAGTGTAGCAGATTGCACTACAGTAGGAAAATTAAATCAATGGGGATTGGGCAAGCCACCTCCTCTGTAAATTCTACTGATTCAAATGGACCTACTCTCACTTCAATTTACTGTGCTAAAGTAGTTAGGTCCATTTGAATCAATAGAATTTACAGAGGAAATGGCTCTCCAAATCCCCTTTGGTAGAATGCAGTTACTATAGCACAAAAAGGCTTTTGGCCAAGAAAAAGCTAGTTGATTCCCACAAAGTGATTTAGTGACATCATCTGTCACCTAGGATAATCTTACCATAGGAGGAAAGACAAAAAGAAATGGGTATGTAGCCTTGAGAAAATGAGACTAAGAGGAGATATGATAGAACTTTTCAAATACTAAAAAGAAGGAGCAGAATCTGTTCTCGATCATCCCAGAGTGCAAGATATATAATAACAGGCTCCAGTTATACAATGGCAGATATAGGCTGAATATCAGGAAAAACTTCTTAACTGTTAGAGCAGTATGACAATAGCACTTATGACTTTGGGTGGCAATATGCACCCCAACACTGGAGGCATTCAAGATAAAATTGGGCAACCATCTCTCAGATCTGTTTTGATTTGGATTCCTGCACTGAGAAACGGGACAGCCTCATAAGCCTTTTTGAACTCAGTTATTCTATGAATCTTATTGCCTCCGCAGATAATCGCCCAGCGGCCCTGTTCCGGGTGACCAGGTCCCTCCTCGGTAGAGGGGGGCCAGGCCCTGGGTGGCAGGGATCGGCTGAGGACTTTGCTGATTATCTGGCGGAGAAAATCTCTCAGATCCGCTCGAAGCTGAATCCCGGCGTGGAACGTATGGAGCTGGGGTTGACCATGGCGCAGTCTAGCCATGTTATCTGGGATCGGTTCGATCCTGTTGGCCCTGAGGAAGTGGACAGGCTTCTTGTATCTGTTCGCGCCACGACCTGTGCACTGGACCCTTGCCCTGCCTGGTTAGCTAAAGCATCCAAGACCGTGGCAGCTGGCTGGATCGAGGCGATTATCAACGCTTCGTTAAAAGAGGGGCATTTTCCAGCACCCTTCAAACATGCTCTAGTGCGCCCCCTCATGAAGAAGCCGTCTCTCGATCCCACGGTAATTTCCAACTACCGTCCAGTGTCCAACCTACCTTTTTTAGGTAAGGTTTTGGAAAAGGCTGTGGCGCTGCAGTTACAGGAGGTCCTGGATGAAGCGGATTATCTGGACCCGTTTCAGTCAGGATTCAGGCCCGGATATGGTACCGAAACCGCACTAGTGGCCTTGGTGGATGATCTCTGGAGAGAGCGGGACGGAGGGGAGCCGTCAGTCCTTGCTCTTCTCGATCTCTCAGCGGCTTTTGACACGATCGACCATGGTATCCTTCTGGGAAGGCTCCAGGGTCTGGGGATCCAGGGCACTGTGTTGTCCTGGTTCTCCTCATTCCTGAGAGGCAGGACCCAGTCGGTGTGCCTGGAGAAGGAGAGGTCCAGCCCTAGGCCCCTGCAATACGGGGTGCCTCAGGGCTCGGTACTTTCTCCTCTCTTATTCAACATCTATATGAAGCCGCTGGGCGAGATCATCCGTTCCCATGGGGTTAAGTATCGTCAATATGCAGATGATACCCAGTTATACATCTCTGCCCGTGGGGACCCAAGTGGTGCGGTGGAAGTCCTTTCCAGGTGCCTGAAGGCTGTTAAGGTCTGGATGGGGGACAACGGGCTACAGCTGAATCCTGGCAAGACTGAGTGGCTGTGGGTACGGGGGCCTGCGTTAACACAGGAGTTGCCATCTTTGGTGCTGGATGGGGCAGCCTTGCCCCAGACAGACCCGGTGCGTAACTTGGGGGTCCTCCTGGACTCACGGCTACTGTTCGAAGAGCAGGTGGCAGCCGTGGCCAGGAGGGCTTTTGCACAACTTCGTGTAATACGCCAGTTATGCCCCCTCCTGGACCGGGACTCCTTGCTCATGGTCACACATGCCTTGGTCACCTCCAGACTTGATTACTGTAATGCGCTCTACATGGGGCTGCCCCTGATGACCATCCGGAGACTCCAGCTGGTGCAAAATGAGGCGGCCCGGGTAGTGGCGGGGTGTGGGCGTTATGCTCGTGCTTCGCCGCTACTCCGGGAGCTGCACTGGTTGCCAGTATGTCTCCGGGTGCAATTCAAGGTGCTGGTTATTACCTTTAAAGCCCTATATGGTAGTGGGCCAGGATACCTAAGAGACCGCGTCACCCCAAGAACATCTGTCCGGCCCACCAGGGCGGATCGGAGAGGCTCCCTCGTTGTTCCATCAGCTAGAGAGGCACGCCTCTCTAGCACTAGGAGGAGGGCCTTCTCCGTGTCCGCCCCAACCCTCTGGAACCTCCTGCCCATCGAACTGCGCCTGCAGACAGAGCTCTTGCCCTTCCGGAAGGGCTTGAAAACCTGGCTGGCAGGACATATTTGGGGACCAGGGAACACGGGTTCCCATACTAAGTGGCTTACTTAGGGAGTGCCACTTTGGATCTGGACCAGGGGGATACTGGCGTGTAGTTTGCACTGTTTTTACTTCAAATAATTTTAGATAATCTTTTAAACTTCATGATTTTATATGTTTTTATCTTTTACCTCTGTTTTATGACGATGTAAGCCACCCAGAGTCGGGTTCTCCCGAGTGGGGCGGGGTAATAAATTCAATAAATAAATAAATAAATAAATAAATCTATGAAATCTGATGAGAGCCACAAGGTCAGCAATAGCACCCATCTGTCTGTTGTTTTGCAGACCTAAGAAATGATAATTAATAAACCCCAAGACCTAAATCTCAGGATCAAAGGCTTGAGAACTGGCAGCATCAGGTTTCCACCAATTCTACTGCTAGTTTCTATCAATTAAATTATTGGGTTATGCTGTTGGGATTTGACTCAATTAGATCTAAGCTGTTTCCAAAGGTTTCCTGTTTCCACTTCAAAAATAACCTGTTTCCACTTCAAAAATAGCGCACATCAGCTCTAGGGAGGTCGGGAGACCCGATGCGCGCTATTTTTGAAGTTCCCCTACGCTGCTGCAAGCTACAATGAGTCAAACGTCAGCTACAATGCAAGCTACAATGAGTCAATGCAAGCTACAATGAGTCAAACATCAGGCTTATCTTATCTGCAGCTTATCTTATCTCCCTAGAGCAGGCAGGGGAGCCCGAAATGAGTAAAAAAAAAAAGTCCGTTTTTTTTACCCATTTCGGGATCTCTAACCTCCCAGCCTGCTCCAGGGAGATAAGCTGCAGATAAGATAAGCCACCCTTCTGCTACAAAACCACACCCTGATAGAAACTGTAACAAGCCAAAAAGGAAAGCTCATGTGTTAAGGATTTGAATCCTGACGTTTTGACTCATTGTAGCTTGCAGCAGCGTAGGGGAACTTCAAAAATAGCGCGCATCGGGTCTCCCGACCTCCCTAGAGCTGATGTGCGCTATTTTTGAAGTGGAAACAGGTTATTTTTGAAGTGGAAACAGGAAACCTTTGGAAACAGCTTAGATCAGCTCCTCTGATCTCGCTGGAGTAGGCAGGGGGAATCAGAGATCCCGAAATGGGTAAAAAAAAAAGTCCGTTTTTTTACCCATTTCAGGACCTCTAACTCCCCTGCCTGCTCCAGGGAGATAAGCCTTTTAATACTAGCGTGGGGGTGGGTGGGTATTTCCCCCCCCCAACCACCCCTCACCCCCACGCTAGCATTAAAAGGAAGAAAATCCAGAAGTTCTTTGAGGCTGCAGCAAGCCAGAATGTTGGGATTCGAACCCTGACATTCTGGCTTGCTGCACTGGCTGAGGACGTCGGGGAAGCCCAGAAACAGCTTGGAGCGGGTCTCCACACCTCCCTGGACCCGGTGGGGGGGGGGTCAGAGACCCCAAAATTGGTAAAAAAACGGACTTTTTTAAAAACCAATATTGGGGTCTCTGACCCCCCGCCAGGTCCAGGGAGTTGGGGAGACCCGATCCAAGCTGTTTCCAAAGTTCCCCCACCTCCCTGGAGGCTTCAAATCCCGACGTTCTGGCTTCCTGCAGCCTCCAGGGAAACAGGGCTTTTTTTTAACATTGTGTGATCAATGTATCGATGTATCGCACAATGTTAAAAACTGGATAACGACGGGACTTGTGGAACCAAGTCATAACGTTATTCAGGGTACTAGTGTATTCAGTTTATGACTGCAAAAAAAAATGCATTATTCTCTCCTCTTGAATCATTTTCATATTTATTACAGCCCATCTTGTCTGACATTTTTCTCAGGATTTATGGCTGACACTCTAGATCCAGATATGTAAAAGATATCCTCTGTGGCCCCAATTCCTCTACAGTACATAAGTTTTTAAGTAAACGACACAAAAGTCTTCCTTCCTGCACTCACAAAACCATGCCTCTCCCACCCTAAAATAGTTTGCATTCTCGAAACAAACCCACTTGATAAAGCAATGTTATGCATATTTTAAATCAGTATTTTAGGAGGCAAGTTTATTTCACATTCCACTTATTCACACAGATTTTTCTGTCCCAGCTGCCAAACAACAGCAGTAAATTTGAATAGCCTTCCCCTACTGCTTCACTCTTTTGGTGGAAATGCCGCAACCGATAGGATTATTCATGTCAAAGCAAAACAAAGAAGGAAAAAACAGCTTTCAGTGCTTACAAATATTACTAATTAGTAGTCTGTGCAAAGGGTGTTTGCAATACAGCTGTCTGTTCTTTCATGCTCTTCCCACCTCAGCCTGCCTACTACAAATCCATATTTTCTGGTGGTGTTATACAGACGTGAGGGGTGAGTGGAGGCAGATTTCTCCCCTTGCACTGTTATGACTTTTTAAAAAGTTATCTTCCAACTTTCCTTCTTTTTCTTTCCCTTAAAAAACAAACACCATCCAACATAATTAACACAATACAGGTTACCAGCACTTGTACCCCTTCCTTAGCTTTGAACACGTCCCATTTCTGAACCTCATCCCACCAGCTCAAGACCACATCATAATTCTTTTGAGAACTGACTTGTTTTAAGTAGAATGTGTGTGTGTGTTGTAAGTTCAGGGCTAGGCAGGAAACTAATTTGCACAAGAATTATGGTCAGAAGGCCTACTTTCTAATGGCAGGGTGCAGTGAAATCCCTTGTCGTTTTTAAAGTTTGGTTTTATCTTCCACTTTTGTTTCCCTTTTTATTCTGCTGTTTATTTTTAGTCCTTGTCTGATTGCCATTGGCTTTCCTCATTATTTCAACTGTTGTAACCTCTTTTAAACATTGCATGTATTAATGGAAGAGTGAAATATATGTAAGAAAGGAAAAAAAGACAAGACAGATGTTTCTCAATCAGTGGCTGATATTTTAAACTCTCTGAATGTATTCAGCCTGCATGTGTAAAAAATGAAAAGAGTATGTCTTCCTCTATTCTTCCCTTATGCTTAGCAAGATGGTTTGAAACAGGAGATCATAGAGACAGCCATGATGATCGTAAAAAGAAAGTCCAAAAATCCAAACCACATTTTAGGATAACATTTCATAAGAGATGTTAAGATAATGCTGTAGTGGTGTGGCGTGGATTTCAGCTGCCCGGGGCGTAGGCCAAATTTGTCGCCCCCTGGGTGGGGCCCAGGATACCAGTGGTGAGGGAGGGGCCCTGCTTATTATGAAATTTTGCCACCCAAAAAAAGTCTCCCCTGGGGCGGGACGTCCCCCCTGGCCCCCCACGCTACACCTCTGTAATGCTGGCTGGATAGTTCAGTGAGTTAGGTATCTGGCTATGAATTCAGAGGTTGGGAGTTCACCCCAGACATGGGCAAGTTGCACAGCCCCAGAAGAAGGGAATGGCAAACCACTTCTGAGTATTCTATACTTTTAAAAAAATCCTGGAAACAATCACCATAAGTCAGAATTGACCTAATGGCATGCAATTACTATTATTAAGATAATGCACAGTTTTTGTGCTCTCATTTAAACTTGTTCTATTAATGATATTGTTTGGATTTTGCGCTTTACTCCTAATTTATAGATAAACATAGGATGTTACCAGCTTGTTTTGAAAGAACTGACAGATGGTTAACACAAACTGAGATCAGAAGTTATGAACCACATAGGAGGGGAAGATAGGGATCATAAACTGTTTTTATAATCCCAATCTAGTGCTGGGCTGAATGTTTTGTGGATAATTTTCTTGACAGTTAGGTGAGGAAGGGTGAAGGGAGAAAATAGTGCCAAATATTTGTTTTGCTGGTAAAAGTTGATAGAATAGGAGTTGTAATAGGACAAGGAGGCAGATATTTTCTTTCCAAATAATATCTCTGAGTGGAAACAATTTTCCTGACTTTTTTTTTTTTTGCATGGCCAGGAAGGGTGCCAGAATAGGCTAGGAGGAGTGCTACTGCCATTTGCTAAAGGAACACAACAAAACAAATTTCTGAAAGAGAAAGTTTGCTGTATTTATTGCCTGCCTGTCCTTGAGTGAGCAAAAGGCAGTGTACCTACCTCTCCTCCCATACTTTATCTTCACAGCAGCCCTTGTGAGGTAGGTCAAGCTGAAAGACTATGCCTGGCCCAATGTTACCCAATAAGGAAGGAGAAGATGTTCATGCTAAGTTTGGTTTCCAGCATGTGTGATCACAGGGTTCTGGTGGTGTAGTGGTTAAACTGTTGTCCTGCAACCAAAAGATTGTGAGTTCAATCATGACCAGAAATTCAAGACTGACTCAGCCTTCCATCCTTCCAAGGGCAGTAAAATGAGTACCCAGCATGTTGGGGGGGAATACAAAGGACAGAGAGGACAGAAGCACGGAGGCAGAGTAAAAAGAAAGGGTTCAATAGGGTTGATTTGAGGTACTGTAGGTGTTTTCCCTTGTCCTTAAACCACCCAGAGGTTGTGTGTGAGTGCACAGATCACTCTAAATGGCATATCAACTTTAGCCCAATTCAGCCCAGGAGAACTTGAATGTCTAGTCACACCTTAAATTTCCTATCTGAAAAGTAAGTTGACTTTTGCTATCCTATCCCTGATGATTCCCTATTTCATAGCTATAAAACAAGATCACAAATAGTGGGAAGGGGAGAGGACAGGATGGAGGCCACTACAGTGATAACATTTGGTCCCAATCTCTCCTTAACCATTATCAACATCTGAACAAAGTTTCCATTCATAGTGAAAAGAAAGTCAGTGATGATTCACTCTTTTTTTGACCTCAGGCCCCCCTTTCAGTGGCTACAGTTCTTCAGGTGGCACTGTTGATGTGCCTTCCAATCTTGCATCAGAAGGTCTCTGATTCACATTTTACCTTGCTTTTTGCTCAGAAGATGATTTGGGGAATGATACTATTATTTTTTTCAGGCTCAGCCAAATATCTCTACCCCTGCAATTTTTAGAGGAGTGATAATAGGTAAAGGCATTCCTTGTTTGAAAGCCAGTCCAACTTTAGGGTGTGATGCTCATCTTTGTTTACAGGCAAAGAGCCAGCGTTGTCTGTGTGTGCAGATGTTTTCCATGGCCATGTGTCAGGCATGACTAGACACCGGAGCGGTACCTATTTCTTGTTGTTGTTCAGTCTCACAGTTGAGTCTGGCCCTTTGCAACCCCATGGACCACAGTACACCAGGCTCCTCTGTCCTCTGTCATCTTCCACAGCCCAGCCAGATCTACGCCCACCATTTCAACAATGCCATCCAGCCACCTCATCCTCTGCCGCCCCTTCTCCTTTTGCCCTCAATCTTTCTTACCATCAAGGCCTTCTCAAGTGAGTCTTCTCTTCTCATTTGGTGGCCAAAGTACTTGAGCTTCATCTTCAGTATTTGTCCATCTACTTGCAATTTTTAGCTTTTGAACTGCTAGGTTGGCAGGAGCTGGGACAGATAACAGGAGCTCACTCCATCATGTAGTACCCAGGTTCCCAACTGTGACCTGTTGACTTTCCAGTTATCAAATACAGCATCTGAACCACTAAAACACTGCTATTCCCTTTGTAGAGGAATCAAATAATTAACCAACAGACATGAAATTGTCCTAGGCATTTCATTTATGGGTGACATTCAGAATTAGATGAAATCAACTTGGGTTTTTGGGCATTTGCTAATGGCCACACACCATAGGTGGACTTCTACCAGACTTTGGAACATTTTCACCTTGACCCTGATCTTATTTTTTGCTTTTTACTTGTTTGCATCTGATCTGTAAGCAAATATAGAGTGAGAAGAGCTATGATATAGAATACTATTTTTAATTCACCTTATCTTTTCCCTCTTTTTAGCGGTGTGGACTAGGGAAGGCAAGCAAATGAACAGTGATGACAATAATGAGGAGTTGTGAGTGGTTCACTGAGGGGGAATTGCCCACCACAAAAAAGCAACCCTAGAAATGAACAGGGAGGTATGTGCAGCTCACCATGTATTCACATTATTGTTGCCTTCCTAAATATACCAATATGTAATCATAATGTTGTGAGTATTCACACACACACCAAGGAAGACCTTGGGAATGGATAATTTAGTGGGGATTTTTTAAAGGTTCAGATTCCTGTGCTGAGAAGGGTGGTGGATGAGGAACCATTAACTATTGGATTTAACCATACATGAAAAATGGATTCTATCAGCTTATAATGTTGTTACCAACCTGCACTGCTATTTTATAAAAAGAGGTCTTTGCATGTGTAAGCAAAGATAGATAGCTTCCCAACTGTTTTGGATGAGTTTCCTGTTAGATCATCATTTCCCAAATGTTGGTTTTTGGACTTCAATTCCCAGAAGCCCAAGTCAATTCCCCAAAGCACTGATCAGCCAATGTACTCACTTAGGATTCTGGGAATTGAAGTCTACCAGTGTTCCGCAGAACATAGTTTGGGAAACACTGCCTTAGATTATGATAGTTCAGAAGGCCTGCTCCACCTCTTGGACAGAGAAACAATCTGAGAAAATGACATAATTGCTCATAAGCAATGTTTTCTAGAGAAAGGTTGTTCTGTATTTTTCAGGGAGTTGAAGGAAGTGAAGCAGCCAAACAATCACATGGATAACAAGTCGTGGCCAATCCTTTCTTCTTCTTCATGTTAAAGAAGCACACTGAAGATGCAGTGGCCATAATCTTACTAGGTAAATACACTGGCATAAATCAAATGCTTTAAATTTCAGTGACAACTGAAAGAGACAACATTTGTATTCCTCATCATGTGCAAAGTCACATGACTTGGGAACAACAAGGAATACAAGCATGAAGTAACTACCAGCAATTTGATGCTACAGTTATTCTGTTTGATTTATGCTGGCATACAAGATGTGCTGTAGTGGAATTTGCATTATATGCATAGATTATGCTAATACAATGCAGCATTGTCCCCCGCTTACAAAACAATTCTGCTTACCTTCTTGAGCAGTTGTGATGGAAAATTTCAAGATGACTCTAATCTGGTGTCCATATTAATGCTGTGGTAATGATGGTAAAAAAATACATTTTACTTTCCACCACCTCTGCATATACAATGGTACCTTTAGATACAACATTAATCTGTTCCTTAGGGTTTTTTGTATCATGAAAATTTCATATCTTGAAGCACAGTTTCCCACAGGAATGCATTGAAAACCAAATAATCTATTCCAGAGTTAAGAAAAGGTTTTTTTAATGTATTTTTTCTGTACAAAACTCTTCATAAAGTGCACTTTGGATTTTTTTGCTGTGTTTTTGCCACTTTATAAAGAGATTTGAACAGATAAAAGACATTTCCCCTCCACACACACTTTTTCTGACCTCCAGACGGGATTAATTGATTTTCAATGCATTTGCAGCACTTTCAACAGCGGCCTCTAGTGGCCAGCTCAGTTAAAGTACTGAAAACATCTCTGACAATCCGCTGTTAAGTCCCCCCCCCAACCAAGAAGAGCCAAAACACTGCTTTTAAGCTACCAAAATGCAGCAAAAAAAGCAGTGAAAAATTCCTAAAATGGAGTGGAAATGCTCTTCATACCCTCACCGCTTTTATTTTAGTTGTCTAATTTGTTATCCCGCCCCAATTAGGTCAGACCCAACTCTGCCGAAACCCTGGGGAAATTTTTTTGTATCTTGAAAAAGTTTAATATCCTGAAGTATTATTTACTCATGATTTCCTTTCATATCACGAGTTTTTTATTACTCAAGGAGTTCGTATCTTGAGGTTTTACTGTACAAATAATTGTTCAATGGAGATATTTTGAGCTGTGAAAGCTCTATTCCACCAAGTACTGATGAAAGCTGAAGAAGAAAAAGTGTCTACAGTAACATTTTGGCTAGTTGCTTTACTTACACTTTGCAGATAATTATTGCCACATTTTTGCATTCTCTTTCCTGCAGCTCCCTAGCCAAACAGGGACCGTGCATTTAAAAAGCCGACAGTGGGGAGTGGAAACTTGCAGATTAATTGATAGTTCTTTTTCAGAGGATGGCTCCTTTTGGAGAGCGGCATATAAGTCTAATTTAATAATAATAATAATAATAATAATAATAATAATAATAATAATAATAATAATAATAATAATAATAATAATAATAATAATAATAATAATAATAATAATAATAATAATAATAATCCACATAATTTGGTATTATGCTTTTATGAATTTTTTAAAGTTTTAAGTATTAAGTTTTAAGATGAATTAGTATTATCATAAGCTTAACCTATGATTTTAATCTGTATTCGCTCAGAGTCAGGTTTGCCCGATTGGAGCGGGATAGTAAATATGAGTAATAAATAAATAAATAAATAAATTTGGCCTGAAAAAAAAGTTGAATTATCATCCAAAGTTAGCAGTTTGTTTGAATTTTTTGTGGTCTAATTAAAAGGCATTACCTTCTCTTGAATTTACATTATTTTAAGGGCCACACAGCCTCTTCCTAATTTTTGCTCTCATGTGTTGCTGGATCCTATGACTCACCCAGATCCTAATTATCTTTATCCTTTGTGTTTTGCTCTTATATAATTCCTGTTTTATCATCTGCACCTGTTTCTGTTTTTATTGAATTGTATTTATAAATGTATTGGGAATGTCATTATATTTTATGACTGGTTCCAGTTGTAACTTCTGCCTGAGTGGTGTGTTTACACACTAGAAAGACAGTGAATACATTTTCAGACTAAGTAAAATGCATACAATATGATAGGAAAGTTTTCTCTCTCTTTTCTTCACCTATTTGTGTCATGCCTCCAGTTAGCAGAAAATCAGGTCCTGTCCAAGGTATTTAACTGCATAAAATAACACATTTTCTTTCCAAATCAAGGTGTATAGTACCCAAAGGCATCCAAGTTCTTTTGATATGTAAAATAATACAAGCAACTATCCTTGTTCCTGGTGGCATAAATATAACAACACATTGTATAATAAATTATTTGCTGCCCTTCATGATAGTATAACTGTCAAGTGAGGTAACCTGCTCTGTCTCTCTAACAGTGGGGCCAGGACTAGCAACAATACTAGTAAAGGCTTTAAAACATGGGTTCACAACCTGTTTTGTGCCCACAGACAAGACCCAGCCCCCAGTGGCAAATCATCCAGCCCAAGGCAAAAATCCTGGCAGCGGATGCCTTTATGACAGCCATAAACATGCCTGTGCATGCATAAATTCGCCTGTCACGGTTTATGGCAGCATTTACGGCAGGGGGGAAACCATGTGTCCAGCCCACTTAGCTGTCTGAGGAGGTGTGGTCTGGCCTGTGGTGCAAAAGCATTGAGAACTGCTGCTTTAAAGGCTATATTTGACCCATTTACTTCCACATAAACCTTCACAGCCACTGCTATCATATCCTAGAGTTTTGCTGACAATATCCTTCTTCTCTAAAGAAATGCAATAGAAAAAAGTACAAAAGCTTTTTGGTCATGACCACAGCATAAAAAAAAATTTTTTTGTAGAGAAAGCAATCTCCCAGATTCAGTATTCTTGGAATTGTAGTAGTAGTAGTAATAGTAGTAGTTATTATTATTATTATTATTATTATTATTATTATTATTATTATTATTATTATTATTATTATTATTATTATTATTATTATTACTACTACTACTACTACTACTACTACTACTACTACTACTACTACTACTACTGCTACTGCTACTGCTACTGCTACTACTACTACAAGTTTGGCCCTGGTCCTATAAGCAGCTTTCCCCCTGCTCAATCATGCAGCTGTGTTCCTAATGAGAAGTTGTGTCTCTTGTCCCTCATAAAGAGGTTGTACACATAGCTGTTCTCTTCGACTTTTAATGCAAGCAAACACCACCGTTGTTTTTATCTTGTCATAGTTCATTTATTTTGATTGTTTTCTTTTGTTTTAATTATTGTCTTTTCCATTAGAGTTTTATGATTTTCATACCTCATGAATCCAATTAAGACATGTGAATCTTTGCACTGAGAAGTGCCAGTTTAAACTGCAATAAATAAAAACTGCAATATATAATAAAGAAAACAAATAGCTCTCTCTTGAATTCTAGTCTTCACTAGAGCCAGTGATGGGATGACACCGGTTCTGACCGGATCCACAGAACCGTTTTAAGGATTTCCAGAGGGCTCTCCGTGGGGGTTTAACCGTTTTTGAGGCGTCCGGATCGGACGCCTCACCGGCAGGAAAATTAAAAAAAAAATTGAAGCAAAAATGGCTCCAATTTAGTGCGCATGCGCAGAGCACCCCTTTGCCTTGGCGCCCAGCAGCAGCCGGAGGAGGAGGAGTTGTGGCTAGCCGGGCTGCCCAGGGCCTTCCGGCCGGAACCCTCAGCGAGCACCCCTTTGCCTTGGCGCCCAGCAGCAGCCGGAGGAGGAGGAGTTGTGGCTAGCCGGGCTGCCCAGGGCCTTCCGGCCGGAACCCTCAGCAAGCACCCCTTTGCCTTGGCGCCCAGCAGCAGCCGCAGGAGGAGGAGTTGTGGCTAGCCGGGCAGCCCAGGGCCTCCTGGCTGTCCGGCTAGGCATGCCTCCTCTTCCTGTGGCCGTTGCCGAGCGCCGAGGCCCAGGGCCGCCCGCTGAGGGTTCCGGCCGGAAGGCCCTCGGCAGCCCGGCTAGTTGCACCTCCTCCTCCTGCGGCCACCGCCGGGAGCCGGGCCCGCCCGCCAAGGGTTCCAGCCGGAAGGCCCTGGGCTGCCCGGCTAGCTGCGCCGCCTCCTCCTGCAGGAGCTCGGTCGCTTCCAAGGGTAAGTACTGTTTTGTATTGTTTTACTTTTAAGTGAGGGGTTTGTGTTTGGGGTGGGTTGGTGGGTGTTTGGGTGGGTGGGTGTATTTTTATTTAATTTTTATTTTATATCTTTCTTTTATTTATTTATGGTTTTGTGTTGTGGTGGGTGGATGGGTGTGTGCGTGTGTACGTGTGTGTTTTATTTTAATTTTTTAAATTAATTTTTTATTTTTAGGCTCCGCCCACAACGTCATGACGTCATGACGGTGTCTCCGCCCATGATGTCATGACGTTGGCCACACCCACGACGTCTGTGACGTCAGGGAGTGGTATAAGATTTTTTATCATCCCATCACTGACTAGAGCCTCAAACTTGTGTGGCTGGCGAGGCCAGTGAGGGTTGCCCATGTGTAACTACAGAGTTACTTAAGAAAATTGAACAATTAAAACAGGTTTATTTAGTTCTGAAAAGGTTAGCAAAATGAGTGCTAGAATGCAGGCCTATGTGCTTCATGGTAAAATAATTAAGTTTATTCATTCATTCATTCATATCAGGGTTTTCAAGCCAGGGGTCGGGTCATACTCTCTCAGTCAGCTTTGACTATGGGATGGTCATTTTGCCCTGCCTGCATGATGGGGGTGGCCATTTTGTCCCAACAGCTTCAAAGTGGTTTCCATTTTGATTCTTGAATGCCCTTGGAGAAATGGGGGCCACATGAAATGGTGCTGTGGGTTGGATCCGGCCCATGGGCCTTAGGTTGGGAACTCCTGATTCATACGCTACCTTTCTCCTGATAGGCAATTCACGACAAATAAAATCAGACAATAATAATAAATTAAAACACAGTACAAAACTGTTATATTGAAAAAACAATTAAACATTAATCAAGATTTAAAACAATTTTAAAACATTTTAAAAACACTTAAAAGCTAAATTTCATAAATAAGCCATTCCCTAGACCCCCATTTATTGCTTAAAAGCCTGTTTGAAAAGGAAGGTCTTTGTCAATGGAGTACAGATGAGTAAGCAGCCTAAATATCAAAGCCCATCAAGAAAGGCTCAGAATGGAGGGTGTGTGTGTGTGATTGGTCTGCTTTTTTGCCAGCAAGCTTTGCTCCTTCCCTTTCAACTTAAGATAATAATAATAATTTTGTGTCAGAAATTATTCTGGGTTGAAAGGATTTTTGTGGGAGAAACTCTGCTCAGGGACACCTGCATGAGGCTCCTTTCACGTCCCCAAGAGCTGGGACAGAGATGGGTGCTCAATCCGTCATGCAGTACCCAGGTCTCGAATTGCCAACTTGCCGGTCTTCCAGCTAACAAGGCGAGCTTCTTAAGCACTGAGCCACTGCAGCTCATCAAACTAAGATGGCAGCATGATTTCCCTCAACATCATAGCTGATTATCTGGACTGTGGAATGAAAAAACACTGTTCCAAAGTCTCCAAGCTCCAATTCACTTAATATTACTACCACCAGTAAATAATTATCTTAGTGTAGACTGCAGGGGAAGAGGAATGTACTGAAGTGTTTTGTGTGTGTACACATGCTGAGATGTGTGTGTATAAAGAGGAAGAGAATATGCACAAGAGATCCTCATCTCCTGCTCCATCTCCTTTGTGAAAGCTTCAGGGAAAAGAAGGGTGATCAGGGATGCTCTGTGAAATACACTAAGGACTCTAGGAGGGCATAAGGTAACAAGTGAATGGGGTTAGCCACAACCAATCTGAGACTTAATATTTGGCTAGATATTTGAAGTTAGATGAAATATTTAAGAAATAGATCAATTTTCCCCAGACTATTTGTTCACCTTCAAGATCTGCAACCCTGGGGCTTATAGACAAACTGAGTAAAATGTTGTGTTTGTCAAGAAAGCCTGCATTATAAGAAATTTTTTGCTCCTTGTCTTGTTCCTTATAAATCAAGTCTATCTTAAACCCAACCATCAGGAAATGGTGCCACATATGAAACAGAGAGAAAACTTAGCTGCCTGGACAATATTGGCACAAGCAGTCTAATGTAGACTTTCACACACATGGGGAATTTTTTGCTCCTTGTCTTGTTCCTTATAAATCAAGTCTATCTTAAACCCAACCATCAGGAAATGGTGCCACATATGAAACAGAGAGCAAACTTAGCTGCCTGGACAATATTGGCACAAGCAGTCTAATGTAGACTTTCACACACATGGGGAAAGCAGATCAAAGACCAATCAAGCAGTTTGATTATTAATGAATCATTGATAATGCAATAATTTGTACAGTACTTCTAAACTACTGAGTATGACTGGAGTTCACTTTCTCTTTCCAGATAATCTCTTCCCATCTCTCTTCTTCCTTCTCTCTCACAGACCGACACACAAGTAAACACATACACCTAAAAAGTCTTGGCTGAGTGCCAAAGGAATCTGTCTATATCAGACAGGGAGACAGTGTGCAGCTCTAGAAAGCTAGACTGTGGAGAATTGGGTTCCTGTAAACCAAGAAGCAGAGATTAGAAAATATCTCTATGCCTAATCAAAGAGCTAGAATTCAGAAAAGCAAAACTATTATCATTATTTGTTCAAGACAGCTCAAGGTCACATCAGAATGATATACACCAGAACGATCAAATCTCTTGCACTTTATTTTAAAATGGTGGGTAAGTAAAGCCAAGGTGGGAATTCATTTTGCATTTGAGGCACCTTTTACGTTTTTCTAACATGTGGACATATTTTGGGAAAGGAGACAGTTGGGAGATCGTTGGTGCTGCAAAAATGTCAGGGATAAAAGAAGTAATACACTCTTTCTATAGTCTTGCAGCATTTATATATACACACACTAGCTCCATGGATAAATTAAACTAAGGACAAGTCTACATTAGTAAAAAGTTCTACATTCCATGTCGGTTTTACGAGGTTCAAAATCAGTTCAAAGATCAATGAATACATGATGTACAGATGAAGCATACATTATCTTACCAAAATACAGGTTTTTTTAAAATACCCACCAGTGACTGTTTACTTTGCACTGATTGCTGAATTATTGTACTCTTTTTTGATTAAGGGTATGTGAACACATGTGTCAATGTATATTATGTCTCTATGCCTTTTCCTGTAAAGGCAATATTTTAAAACTGTTAAAATTACAGTGCTAAAACACTATGAATACGGCATTTACTACTGATATAATGCTATTATACTGTAGCATTATAAACCTTAGAATTTTTTAAAACTCAGAAATTTCATATTCTATACCAAGAGCAAGAACATCCATGCAACATACCAAAGAGCAAAAAACCTGTTGTCATCTTGGTTTTAAAAGAAATGATTGAGAAGATATTATAGTCCAATATGTTGATATGCTACACAGAAAAAAATGGACTGGGCATGGTTTCACAATGGACACTCACGCCGACTCATACACCATGTGACCTTACCTCATTTCCACACACAAAAAATCATAATCCAATTTATTTGACGGTTAAGACACACACTAATTTATTTTTTTATATAATTATAAGTCAATTCTGATTTATAGTGACCCTTACAGGATTTTCTAGATAAAGAATACACAAAAGTGGTTTACCATCCTCTTCTCATCACACCCTGGGACTGTGCAGTTTGTCCTATGCTACAAAGCTTGCTTTCCTGGGATGCATGGGGGGGGGGTAACAGAACTCCCAACCTCTGTCTTCAGTAAGCTGTCTACTTATTTACTTGCTCTGTCTCTGCTTGTCTGACCATCTAACAAAAGGCAACTACAGACAGCCTGATGCAACATCTCATTTGGTTTTTAACCATTACATTGTTTTTAAGGGTTCTATATGAACTCATTGTAAAAGATCTCTGTGCCATTGCCATAAAGTTTTTAGCGGGTGATCTCAGAGGGCTTTGAAAGTCCACATTTTGTCCCCAAGCTGACATTGACTTTATAAAGCCAAAAATGGCTAGTTTTTTAATTGGAACAGGCACTTCTATGGTTTCCTTCTTTCGATTCCATTTTTATGGACTCCTAAACACTTCCAAAGTGAAAGATCATTGTTCCTGGACTATCCCAGAACAGAAATGAGTAATATCTATGTATGTGTGTTGGAGATCATTGACTGGTGTTTCAGGGCACAAAAATATCCCTGGGGGACCACATAATGCCCATCCTGCTTTAAAAGAAGGCACAAAGTCGTCTTTCTAACAGGGCTTCCAGTAACACTGAGAGCTTTGTAAAGAATCTCCATGCAAGTGGAGGCTAGTAACTCCACTTTTACATTTTCTACATAGACGTGCAACTATTTTGGCTTCCCTGTTTCAAAACTAGTGATGAAGGTATCACTCCAGCTATCAAGGCCAGTGAGTGAGCTTGTCAACTATGACAAGAGAAAGGAATCAGAAGGCTTGGGAAATCTCTGAGATTTGCAGAACTGAACTATACCTTATTTGAGAAGCCCTAAGAGGAGAGAACCCAAATATTAGGGCTTATTCTGATTTCTGAGAAGGGACCAACTTAAAAAAAAACAGATGAAGGGGTAACGGAATACAAAATAGGGGGTGGTTGAAGACTGGGACAAGCAGTGAGCTGTACAGCAGTATTCTGTTGCAAATTTGCTAGCAATAGTATAACACTGATATCAAACTCCTGCGTAGATATGCTGCTACTAACCATTACTCCACTTTAAATACAGACATGGATCCCCAAATATACTTTTAGCTTCCAACATGATAAGGAAAAAAACTTATTTAAAAAATCTTCTGAAGAAATAATTTTATTCCAATCAATTCTATCAGGTATTTTTCTGAAAAGAGAGAAAAAAGTGGTACCTCTTTCAGGCAAAGAAGAATAAGTGCTTACCTCAGGGATGCGGACACTATATGGCTGATTGTGAAATCTTGGTGCATTGTCATTCACGTCTCCCACCTGGATATTCACTGACCCTTTAATGACCTGTGATCCAAACAATTCAAAATTATTTTGGTTATCCTTATTGTTGGATATTTCTTATTTCTTCATTTGCCAGGAAATAATATACAGTACTGTAAAAATATTTACAGGTTGCCCTCCCATATCCATGGAGGATATGCTCCAAGAAGTTCCATTCTTATTCTTATTCTTGTGTCATATCTGATTCCAAATATTGGGGATCATCATGGTGATCAGCCATGAGGACTGTCCTGAGAATATAATGCCATGGCCTTTCATCTACCTTTCACATTGCAACATGACACCCATACCAATGATCCAGCTCCATGAGTCACTTTCTGGCCCTGAGCCCTTTTGACATGCAGAGTCCTCCTCAGCCCCAGGCCAGTATTGATGAAGCTGTTGCTCTCCATCAAGATGGATTCAAGTGGGATTTAAACCACTTGGGGAATATCACCCTTCCCTGTGGACTTTGAAAAGGCCGCTAGTCCTCAGGGTTGTCAGGTTAGTTAACTGCCACCTGATGCTTGGCATTGAGTCACTGGCATTATGGTCTACTATATTACCATAGCAGGATAACCTGGCCAGACTTGAAGATGTTCCATAGATACCTGAAACTGTGGGAAGCAGTGAACCCCACATTAATGCCCACATACCTGGGTCATACCATTAGGGTATTTTCATACAGTACTGTAAATTGTATTGTATTGTATTGTATTTTCGACTTGTATGCCGCCCCACTCGCAGAGTCTCCATCAATATTTTAGGTCAGCTCAGGAAAAGATTATCCTGGTAATAATATTTTCCTTCACAACA
Source organism: Furcifer pardalis (assembly GCA_030440675.1). Lineage (NCBI taxonomy): Eukaryota > Metazoa > Chordata > Lepidosauria > Squamata > Chamaeleonidae > Furcifer > Furcifer pardalis. The sequence goes on from CP126890.1 coordinate 204,916,903, forward strand.
TTACATCATCAACATTGGCACTATAGTGGCCAGTTCTGATGTGCCGTGGAAATGCAAATATATTATATATTTCAGGGATTTTTCACTAAATAGTTGTGGACCCATGAAAACTGAAGATACTGAGAGGATCATTATGGAGGTCACCAGACTGGTTTCCTAGGACTATGTTCTCACAACTCTGCTTCCTTTTCTCAAGTTCTTCTGCTGAACCCCTTCAAAGTGGGCTAAGTCCCATTTCTTCACTGAGGAAGTTTTGTGAGAAAAGCAAGTCTTCCAAATTTTTCATGAGTTTCCTATTTAGGAAGTTATCCAGGGTTTTACAATGTGCATCTCATTTTGGTTCTTATGATGTCTCTATGCAGGCATTCTTCATTGAACATATAGATCAGGGGTGCCAACCTTTTCAAGCCAGGGGCCAGGTCACACTCTCTCAGTCAGCTTTGAGTGCCAGATGGTCATTTTGCCCTGCCTGCATGATGGGTGTGGCCATTTTGTCCCAACAGCTTCAAAAGGGTGGTCATTTTGTTTCTTGAATGCTCTTGGAGGGGTAGGGGGCCACATGAAATGGCGCCATGGGCCTGATCTGTCTCGTGGGCCTTAGGTTGGGAACCCCTGATATAGATAGTGATTTAATTTTCTACATTTTAAAAAGAACTTAATAAAAACTTTTTTAAAATAAAATATAACAGCATAAAATAAGATTAGACAATAGCAATAAAAGTAATGCAACATTACCAAGAGTGATTGGAATTATCATTTGCAAACTGGTTGTTTGTTAGCTGCACACAAAAGTTAAGTTAAAACAACTAAATCTAAAATGTTTGTTTTAAAAGGAGAGCTATAACCCATTAATTGAAAACATACCTAATGAAAGAGCTATATTTTCCACTTTTGCCTGAAGGCACAAATTTCTTTCTCTTTAACATTTGAGAAGTGCAAATCTGAGTCCTAACTGGATGAATGGGGAGGGGGGAGCTTCCCAGCTCGTATCGAAACATTAATATCAGATGCACAACTGCCTGTTTGCATGTTGTCAAAGCTCTACAATACAATGACATATCCTTTCTCCCCAGCTGTTTCTCTACAAGCATGATAAGAATATCATGTTCAGGGGCATAAAACAGGGCCTGAAATCTGTCAAAGTTATCCACTCTTTTAAAGCAGATCCCTTTACACTTAATAGACATGGCCACCAACTATTCTTTCAGAAAATAGTGTGTGTTATATAGCACAGGTAGACAAGGCTATTTTTTGCAGCTCTTATGCCTCTAATACCTCCTCCTTTTTTCTGGAGAGAGAGAAAGAGGTGAATTGCTAGTCCCAGAAGCCTTTAGGAATAACAAAATGTCTTCTACTGTACCCATTAGTATTCCAAAAGAATAAGTTTTTCAAAACTTGAAATAGACATCTTGCCACTTCCTGTTGTTGTTAGTGGTGGTGGTGGGGGGTATGCGTGCATGTGTTCATGCATTTTATGTCCTTTAGAAGGTCCCAGGAGCAGAAAATTGGCCCTTAGACTCACCAACATTGTATATACAGTAAAACACCGGATAACGATTGGGTTGGATAATGCTAAAATCGCATAACATTAAGTAATCTGGGGAGGATCGAATAACGTTAAGGTCCTATAGGATGGATCGGATAACAACTGCTAAAGCCTGTGCGGTTACAATGTATCTCTATGGAGCTTTAACGTTATCCGATCCATCCCATAGGATTTTAACATGGATCGGATAACACTAAAAATCGAATAACACCGAGACTTGTGGAACCAAGTCTTAGCGTTATCCGAGGTATTACTGTACAACAAAAATTGCCATTCCATGCATGGTGAACGTATATCTAACCAAGATATTTTGCTAATTCAAACAAAGAAACAACAACTAACCCCAGTCAAGGAGCACTAAATTCAAAGCTGGCAAATTTATTCTGGCACAAAAGACAAGAAATCCTAAAAGCACCTCTCCTTTCTCCTGGAGTTAAAAATGCAAGTAAATAGCAATTCACTGCTTTTCACCTCATCCAAATTCTGTGATATGAAGCAACTACCTCACCAATAACTCCTTACAGAGTTGGCAGGATCTACAGACCCATTTCTTTTCAATAGAGAATAGAAAAACAATAAAACCATGTTAGAGACCTGTACTCTATTTTTATAAATGGGGGAGAGGAGGAGGAAGCAATGATTTTGTAATTCCACACTATTTTGCACATTGGTGAACAGAAGCAAGTTGTGCCATCACAGATATCTCCATTCTTTCCTGACTACTAACATGTTTTTGTGTCCCTAATAGGGCTCCTTCAGAAAAGAGATGAGGCTGCAGCAGCTTTAATTTCCTGCCCACAGAGCATGGCATTCAGATCACCTTTACCATTTCCTCCCATTTAAAATCATGGAACAAATGTCACACTTACCCCTTGGCTGTCACTGACAGAGAATTCAACTGTGAATTCTGACTTAGTCTGAAAGAGAAAGAAAAAGTTATAATTAGAGGTGCCATGATGACAGAGGACTTTAGACTTGAGCTGATTATTATTACATACTTCTGTGGCCTGGAAGAAGATGAAGCTTTTGTTTAACTGGGATATCATGGGCTTATGTTGAGGAAACTAATGATAGGCAAATGCTAAAGTTTCTTCACTTGTAGTACAACAACTGAAGGATTGATGATGGGTTCATGAAAACCAAAGAGACAATGGTTAAGAAATAGCCAGCTTTGTTAGCTATACAAGCTCTTTCTACAATGTTTTCCATTATCTGTGGTGTAATAGTACTGGTGCCCTTTGCATTAATAGTTATGGGGAAAGGTGTGTGTGTGAGCAAAACAGATCACAGATAGTTGTTGCTGCAGACCAGCTGCAGAACATACTACAGACGTCCTTGATTTGGTCAAAGCTCTATATAGTCTATAGTTCTGTTCATGAAACAGCCCACTAAATGCCTATGGGAAATCCGGCAGCAAGATGTGAACACAGCTCAGTGAAAAGCATATACAGTAGTCTTCTTCTATTGTTCCAACAGAACATATTATGCAACATAACCCACTTCTGATTCTTCTAATATAAGGGTTTTGGGATGTAACATAAACATGGTAAATAAATACACAGTTGCCCACTTTAAGAACTGGCAGTTTTTACCTCAATAATAGTTCAAATTAAGATTAGCGCTTAAAAACTGAATGGGCATAAAGTGTTTTATAGCCTTGAGCAAGATGTTCTTGACACTTTGCAGAACTGCTTGAATATTAATGGACGATAAATAGGAACAAAGATTTATGCTGTATTTCCTCTCTGTTGCATGGAAAGTATGAGGGGAACCTACATGTTTGTTGATATGCCTGCAGTCATACCAGTCTGACCTAAATGGCATAGTAAGTCAGGATTTCATGGAAACTCTGGCTTGCTGTAGTCAAAATAGTGAGTTTGGTTCCCACTTTCTCATGGGGTCTGTTTGCAATGGCACTGGCTAAACAAAACCATGAACTTCAGCACAACATGCAAACCTAGCACTTTAAGACAACATTCAACCTGACCATTTAATATTGCACAGCTTGCCTGTTGCTTGTCCTTAGTGGGACGTCTTGTCTAGCCATGACATGGGAATCAGCTAATGGTTGTATTCAGACATTACAACAAGTCCTTATATGAAAAGGAAGGGCATTAAAGACTTTTAAGTCATTATTTTCTGCATTTAAAGAACAGAGCAAAATTTATTTATTTATTACCTAAGTGAGATTGGTACATAGCTGTAAAGCCAGAGACCAGGAAATCAGTTTCCTATTGAACCTGTTGTGAGAAGAATCAGTCTGTGTAGCTTTGGGCAAGCTACAAAGTCCCACAGTACCACAGAAGAAAGGGATACCTAGAAGAGAATACTCACTGCTGAATACTCTGTATTTTTTTAAAAAACCAGAAGGGACCCATAACTCACAATCAATTTGACAGGAGATAATTATTACTTTACTCTACAGTAAACAGTTGTATGAGCAGTACAACTGTTTCCTAACTTATGTAAGGAGATGCCAAATTCCTCCACTTTCCTTCCATCACTTCCTTTCCTAAGCTTTTAGTTAATCTTCTTTCATTGGTTCATATCATTCTAAATGTTTATTCCCACGTTCATATTCACACTTTCAGATTCTCATAACTTCTCTTCTTTATTTTGCATGTTTTGATCACCAGCTCATCAAAATACCACTGATTCCTTACAAAAGAAATATAGCCCCCATTATAGATGACACATTATTTCAGTGGGATGATCTCTGGGTTACCCCAACAGGAAGAGAGGGAGCATGTCAAGTTCCCCACACAAAACCCTATGCTCTGTCTAGAGCAATAGGATTTTGTCTTGTGAGCCAAGATTTTGCTGCATTTGCTAGTGAACACCTAGATTTCTAAGAGTTACAAACTTGATGATAGTCAGGATGTGAAGCTACACTTCCCAGATATGCAGTTGCCATGAAAACTGTTCATCCTGAAGGGAATTCTGAAGACAGTTTACCACAACATGCACTTCCCTGCCACTGAATGTTTAGCTAATGCAATATGAGAAGGACCTATAGGGGGTTTAGCTCCTGCCTCAGGGCAATGCCTGGGGCCAGTCTGTGAAGCCAAATGCCAAGGATAAAGCATTTATTAGTTTCATGTAGACACCTTGTCATTATTTCTATTGCCAATCCTTTTCTTTCATTTACCCTCCTCCCCCACATCAGTACAACAAAGAAAGAAAAGACAAATGTTACAGAACATGAAAATCACAGACTAGGAAACTGATTAATTACACAAAATGGTATTCTCCACTCTAACACATATCCATTACATATTTCATTTTACAATATTTTTTTCATCTGAGATCTTTTATGCACCTAAAATACAATACTGTATTGCTTTTGAAGTGGTAACCATGTTAATCTGTGCAAGTGAGAATATTAGACAAGAAACAAAACTAAACTAAATCAACAAATGTCTAAAATATTAGACAGCTTAAAGACTAACTGATATATTTTATTGCCAACTTTCATGGATCAAGTCCACTTCCCCAGTTTTACATTAAAATATAATGGTTAGCTAGAATATAGTGGTTAGTATTTGAGATGCTAGAACATTTTTAAAAAGTTCTTCTTTTTGTTTTGATTTGATTTGTCTGATATATACTACACATCTCCTTGTCCAGTTAATGCTAAAACTCTCAAACCATCTCTCAGTTTTCCCACAGTATATTTTTAATACATATCTCCTTTTCCACTTTCCTTCTGCCAGGATGAGTCCTCACTTCCTTTCCCCAGCATTCAGTTAATCTTCTTTCATTGGTTCTTATCATTCCAAACGTTCATTCCCATGTTCACAATCACACTTTCAGCTTCTCATAACTGCCTTCTTTATCTTGCATGTTTTGATCACCAGCTCATCCAAATACCACTGATACCTTACAATAGAAATATAGCCTCCATAAATTGCATAAGTAAATGACCATGTCTTAAAATACACTGGCTTGAAGGCAACTCATATTTATCCTGTTTACTATTTGAAGGATATCCATGTGCCTAACACTGGCCCAGTTTGAACGGTCATTCAAAGCTTCATAAAGCATGGTTTATGAGACTATGAAGTAGTATCAGGACCAAGGACCTTTTCCTCTCTTTTTGCATTGTATACCAGCTTTGGCTTTAAAGTTGTAGCTTGTATCAAATAAGAGTTCTTCATTATACCCAAACGAGTGTACTTTTCCTTGTTTTGTAATGGTGGACTCTGTCTTAAGATAAGCTGGGACATATATGCCAAAAGTGGCATGTTCTATGACAGGAAAGAACAAGGGAGATAAGGAGTCTTCTACTCAATTTTTATGCACAATAATATTTAGTAGACAATAACACACTTTACCTCTCTGTCTAATGGTTGCCTGAGCCACACAACACCAGTCATGCTCTCCACTGCAAAGAATCGACTTGCTTCCTCCCCAACAACTCCATAAACAAGGGGGTCGTTGTCTAGGTCACGAGCTAGTAGCTGTGTCACTGATGAACCTACAAGGACACATAAGAAAGAAAACCCCATATGAAAGTTAACTTGTATGGCAAAATGAGTTGTAATCAAGTCAGCAGTAGTTTTTAAAAAATTGGGGAGATAACAGGTTTATGTGTACATTCGAATGAATCAAGAGATGACATTGTTTAATTATAATAAAGCAGAAAAGGAATTGATTGTGGCAAAAATTGATGTTAAAAAATTTTAAGGTTATAAAATGTTTAGGTAAATATAACAAAAGATGTGCCAGTCTTTAAAAAAAAGAAAAAATGAGTTAAAACAAGATATTAAAGGTAAATTAAATGAATATAGGAAGAGTAAATTATCAGAGTTTGGTAGAATAGCATTATGTAAAATGAAGATAATAGATAAGATGAACTTTTTGTTTCTGATGTTACTGAGAAAGATATTAGAAGAAGAATTGAAATTGATGAATACATTTGTAATGAGAATAAAAGAGAAAGTTTAATAAGAAAATATGGTATAAACCTCAACAATTAGGAGAGATAGGTCTCCCCAATATAAAGTTAATAGCTAATCAAATGAGTCTTCAAAATATGCTACACATTTGGAACAAATAAATATAGAAAGATATTCATTCCAGTAACATCTCCTTTAAATCCAGTCGTAGAATTAGAAAAAAAAAATCCCAGGAAATATGAAAGACAGCCTGAAGGATTTGTTGAGGAGGAAAAATGTTTTTAGATTTTGGTTAGAGAAAATGATTAATCGGAGAAAAATAGGTGGGGAAAGATATCTTGGTTTAATGTAATCCATTCTGGAAAGTAGACAAAGGAATGGGTAAAAAGGAATGGTAAATATAGAGATCTTACAACATTTGAAGAAATGGTAATACTGTACAGAAAGAAAATGAAGTTAGAATAATTTAACAAGAGGGATAATAAGTAGAATTTATGAAATAATTATAGAAGCAGAAAATCAACAGAATGCAACTTATTATTATTATTATTATTATTATTATTATTATTATTATTATTATTATTATTATTATTATTATTATTATTATTATTATTATTATTATTATTATTATTATTATTTCATGTCAGAAATGATTCTGGTTGAAAGGATTTTTGTGGAAGAAGCTCCACTTGGGGTACACCCAAATGAGGCTCTTTTCATGTCCCCAAGAGCTGAGACAGAGAAGGGTGCTCATTCTGTAATGTAGTACTCGGGTCTTGAACTGCCAGCTTGCCAGCCTTCCAGCTAACAAGGCAAGCTTCTTAACCACTGAGCCACCACATCCCCTATGGGAATCAGGTGTGAGAGGGGAATTAAGTACCAAGGTTTGCAAGAAATAGAAATGAATGAAATATTAACATTAAATATAGAGGTATGCCCTAAAGTTGCACTGTTGTCAATATATGAGAATAAGCAATGGAGATGAACAGCAAAATAAATCATGTCAAATGTATCAATTCCAGCAAAATTAATGATTATAGAAACTGGAAAGTAAAGTATGATTTGCAATTATCATAATGGAATAAAGATGAATATAGCAATTAATGACAAATTGACATCTAGCATAAAAGCGATAATATATACTCGAGTATAAGCTGAGTATTTTAGCCTTAAAAATAAGCCCCCAAAAGGGAATATGGCTTATACTCAGGTCAATGACCACGAGGGTCACAAGCGCCGGATTGAGATGCGCCAACAATTTAATTAATTTTACCATATTTCCATATATTTTGATTATTAAAACTCACTAGCAGCTGCTGCATTTCCCACCTTCAGCTTATACTCAAGTCAATCTATTTTCCTGGGTTTTCAGGTCAAAATTAGGTTCCTTGGTATATATTTGAGTCGGCTTATACTCGAGTATATGTGGTACATAAAGATTGTTAAATAAAAATACATGTAATGAAATGTGAGGACTTTTAATAGAATTTGTATTAATCAAAGGTAGGGGTTATTCACCTTTGCAAGAATCAGTGCAGTTCTGGAAGAGCAATGGGGCTCATTTTTTGCTGGTTTAAGTAGTTTAAGGTGTTTACACTAGCAAGGGATAAATACAGTAAATTTCCCAAGGTAGAAATACAGTTGGGAATAGGTCAATTCCACAAATAGCTACAAAGAAAGGTAAAGCTCACTATTCCATAGAACTGCTTGTGGGCTCACTTTGGGATATAAAGGATGGGGAAATGATGTAGGAAAAACTGTTCTGAGCAAGGAATAAGTTGTGACCCTGGCTATTGGCCTCAAGTACCAGTGAGGACTGAGCACTCCAAGAATGCTCCCAACTGAAGTCCTTTGCTACAGAACTACTTCAGTGGCCTGTGAACCTCATAAATAAAGAGCATGGACTTACAGGGATTCCTGTGTACATAATTATTTTGAGCAAATGCCTCAGCAAGCAAGCAAGTATGGGTACTATTCCTGCCTCATCACAGAAAGGCAGTGAGGTATAAATAATAAAAGGCAGAGAGGAAAGAGGGAGGGGGTGGGCAGGCAGAAGCAAGGAGAGGGAGCAAGAAATAGCAAGGTGGAGCAGCTGTTGCTATGCAAAGGTAGCTGTGAAGTCAGCAGGGGCAGCATCAGCAAGCAACATCTTCAGTGGAGCCTCAGCCTGACTGCACAGCACCATGCACACTGTACCTAAAGGTTCAGCAAATGGGCTGCATGGCTGGGGGAAAGTGCTGAGAGTTAGTTGGTTGGCTGGGCTCTTGGACGTGAGAAAATGTCCCCCCCCCCCCAATGTATATCCTTAAATTTTTTTAAAGTGATCTCTTTCCACAGTCCTAAATTCTTCTCCCTGACAGGTAATACACTGAAGGAAAGTGTTGTCATTCCTTAGGTAAATGTAAAGGTCTCCCTTTCTTGAAAGCCATTCCTATCTGACTCTAGAGATCGGTGCTCATCTCCATTTATAACCAAAGAGCCAGGACTGACTACGTTTGCAGATGTTTCCATGGTCATGTGGCAGGCATGACTAGACACCGGAGAGCACAGAATGCTGTTATCTTCCCATCAAAGTGGTACCTATTTATCTAGTTGCAATTTCTTACTTTTGAACTGTTAGGTTGGCAGGAGCTGGGATGGAGAGGGGAGCTTGCTCTGTCATGCAGGACTCAAACTGCTGACTTGCCAACCTTCCCGTCGTCAAGTTCAGAATCTTAACCAATCCCCTGATATCATTCCTTAGGAAGGTACAAAACAGCTTCCAAAGTTACAGATGTTTGTCACTGAATGTGGATTGCAGTTAAACTACCAATACTATCCTTGACAAGGATATAATATGGAGAACAAACACAAACAAAGCATTTTGCTCAGTTTCAAAAAGTATTTTTTGAAGGCCAGTTATTCCCTCCTATTTAAAAGGTTTCCACGTAGACCAAGCTTGCTCTGTTTCAACAAACAAACAAAACACCAACACACATTCAAATATTCAAATTGTACCCTATAGTAAAGTTAATCTCATTCATCTGAGTCAGCACTCTGTGGGGGAAATGTACTCTGACTGAAAAGAAATTGCTGCTCGTGGGAAGATCAAATAGCTTGGAAATGTGGGATCCATTTCCCCAGAGTAAAGCTAGAAAACATACATGTGTTTTCTCAAGGAATTTTTTTTTACTGTACACAATGTGTTGGTCCTTTTTTTTTTTTTTTGCCTCAACAGACCAACACACACAAGTAAGTATGCACACACATACTTCAGTAAGATGTACATCCTCGGGATGTATAACCACTATATATTTACATAAATTTGACATCACTTTAAAAGGTTGCCTTCTGGTTGTCTCCAGAACCTGGTAATGTGAGATGTGTGCGAAAAAAAGATTTACCCAGTCCTCTGAACCACAGCAGAGAAAAATCCAGAGGTTTCTTAAGATGCATCCATAATAGTTAAAGTGATGTCAAACTGACATAAATATATAATGCAAATTACACCTTAATCTCCAGGAGCTGTGTTTTCATTTAGCTGAAGCTGCTACATTAGTATACCAAAAAGGAAAAGAAGCCAGAATAAAAACAAAAACAAAAATAGGCTCATATCTTTATTGTGCCATCAAGAAAGCATTAGTCTTTATTTAATTTTTTAAAAAGTAATAATAATGCCAATTCCTCCATTTGTTTCTAGATCTCGGCCTAAAATTCATATCTGAGGAATCCTCTCATATGTGTGCATGGGGTGGGGGTAGGGGCAGGAAGTGTCTCTTTTATTCATGTATCTCTTCGTCCAAAGCTCCTATACAGAATGGAAATGAGGGATGCTCCTTTTTTAACTTGTCAAGAAATGTGCTTGAAGGAGCAACTACATAGATCATTTGCCATACAATTTGCAAAGGATTAGGCACAACTAAATTCAGTTTAAAACCCAGTAGTTACACAACACAGACTGCTACAACAATCTCACCTATGGAAGTCCAATTTTTTAAAATGCAGATCACCAAAGATCCAAGTGTATTCTCCCCACTGTGTAGTTTCTCACTGAATTATGTTTCTTAGTACCTCACTCAGGTATTGGAAAGATCTCATCATTCAGACTGTTTGGACTTCAGCTCCATAAGTAATAGATAATATGGCTAATTGAAAGGAAATATGGAAATTGTAGACCAAAACATCTGGAAGGTTACATATTTTCTAGTCCTGTCATATGCCCAGTTGATATGAACTGCAAAGCAGACCTTTGAATAGAGTGAGAAGGAGCCAAAATTTTGAGAAGCAACATGATGTGACAAGAAGACATCACAGATAGGGGGATAAGGAATATAACATTCCATACATGAGATATGCTACAACATAACACTAAAGTGTGATTTACAATTTGCAAACAAGATTTGGGCTCATGGAGGCATCCCTACTTCCTCTACTGTGACTATAAGAATATCAGAAGAATTCACTTCTGTTTTCAATTAAGTGAGATTTCCGGTCAACCTAACCCTAATTATGTTGTAATATGGAAAAACTGTGACTAGTGTCCATGATGCATTGTCTGAGCAAATCAAACTGGAAATATAATTTACAACCCTGAATTTTTCAGCTAAACTGTACCAAAACCTAAACAAAATTAATCTCTGCTCTAGTGTTTTAAAAAGAGTATAGAAGAGAAACAGAGGTGTATAAGAAGAATATGCAGTGATTCTAGAACAAGAGAAATATGTGTTTACTTTGACCATAGATAATTAAACGGTACAACAAAGTCATAACCAATCCAAACCAAATTGGAAAAATTAAAAATTAATAGTACCATAGCCAGACTGGATAACTACGGTATATTATTTCAATTGCATAATTTTTATGCTTTGTGTGTCACTAGTCATGAAAGTGGCTCTGTCTTTCTGAAGCAATAGAACAAGAGAGTCTCAGTGACATGATCACTCACTATAAAACCAAGAACAGCGCTGGTAATTTTCCTAGCTTCCAAGAGTATCTGTTTGTCTGTTTTGCCATTGTTCTTAATCCTAAATTTTGAAACAGCAATGACTAGAATCCTATTCCTCACATATGCCAGCATAAGCGCAATAGTGGATGTTGAAAACCCAGGGGAGAAGGGAGGTCTCAGTCTCTGCGCGGGTCACAGGCAGAGAGGAGGAAGATAACATTTCCTTTTGAACCCTACCTGTTTCAGAGATTGAGCACAATATGACCATGAGAACTGCCTTTATGAAATGTTTATGTAGTATGGGACACACAGGCAAGTTATTGTTCCCAGGTCCATCTCAGAGATGAGTGTAAGACTCCCACCTTGGGCTTCTAGTGACTCTATCTCAATCCCATGATATCAAGCCTCTTTGAAGATGCACTCCTTTCCAGACCCCTCTTACTTGTCCTCGAACTGTAGCCAAACCTTGGCTATCCAGGAACCTTATCTTGGCTGACAAAATAGTCCCCAACTATCTATCTCTTCTCCAAAGATGAGGCGTTGGTGTAATTTTAAAGATTTATTGTAGAAGTGATGAAATAATCCATACAGCAAAACAAACTAACAGATTAACTAAGAGTTCTATAACCACTTTCCCTAAGGAACCAACAAAATACCCCATCTTGGGTTCCTAAACTATTCTAACTCAAACTTAGAAAAATAACAAAGATCTAACTTGGCTTGATAATTCCATCTCTCAGCTCTCAGAGATTAAGTACAGCTGAATTTGAAATATCAGCTAAGCGTGGGTTCGCTGGCTCACATCTCCATCTCTAAGTTCCCACCTGGTCTCCTTATCAGATGTTAGAAGAGATAGACACTTTGCTGATCTTGAAGATGGTCTTCCGATGGTTCTCTAAGTGTCTAAACTGTAGGGACTTTATACAGTAGTGTAGGGCGGGTTTCAGTCACCCAGGGCCACTTGTCAAACTCTCTTTTTTCCCCCCCGGCTTGCCCCCCCCCCCGGTAGGAAAGTCCTACCTTTGGGCTTTGCCGGGCTAGGAGGCGGGGCAGCTGCACACCTGGGATGCCGATGGTGGTTTCACTGCTGGGACCATGCTGCGCTGCCCTAGCCCGGCAGAGGGTAAGGAGGGGGTGCCTGGGGAGGAGGGGGAGTGGCGCTCCCTGGCCTCCACCGTGGTGGCAGAGGGTCCCGGCACCAGCCCCAGCTGCCAGGAAGTCCGGGGCAGCAGCGTCGCCACCCCCTGCAAAGTGGTGCCTGGGGCAGGCCATCCTCTCGCGCTCCCCTTGCTATACCTCTGATTTTATACCATTTTGGCACTCTTCTCCCTCCCTTAAGAATGACAATTATATGGGAATGATGTACCCTCACAGGTGTTTCCCCCATAAACAATGATGTAAGTTTTCCCCACAGGTGTTCTACTCCTGGTGGGGGTCCCAGGATGCTTAGTCTATCCTTTTACCTTTCCCCTTAGGTCTGGGTTAAGAGTCATGGCAAAGGCTTCTGGTCTGGGTGAAGTATTCCCTTCCTGGGCTTCCTCCCTCCCAACTCTTAAAGGGTTAATGATGACAATGTCCCTGGGATTACCTTGTTCATTCTCCTTTAAGATGCAAAGTACCCATGCTCTGAATCTTCAACTGATGTCTGTCCTCTAGGGCAGTAACTTAGTGATGTGTCTTTCTGGAACGTGAATGGCGTTCATTGAGAAATGTTGCACTTTTGTTTGAAACAAGGGATTCTCAACCTACAAACAAGCAGTGTAACTAAATATATAAAAAGTAATTCAAAGAAATTGTAACTTTCCTTGAATTCTCATGACAGTGGAAATCACCACAACAAGCTGCCACTAGCTAAGGTGCAACTGCTTATATCCTTTGTCATGAGCTAACCATGTGATTCCTCAAGCCAGGATGGCTATTTGTGATTATTGTGGCTATTTGCCATTTTGATTTATGGTGTTGAACCCAATGTCAACACATGCAAGCATCAGGATCCTGCTGATATAATTCTACAGTCAATTCAGTATTACTGCCAGTTCAGTATTACTGTCAATAATTTAGTACTACTATTAAAGTAAGCCTTAGTTTCACTTAATAGCAGCATCAAACTATATGCAGTTTTGTGTCTTTGCACAAGCAGAAATATCTCCCTCATCATACCTTATACCATAGCAGTGGCATAAGAGAAAATAGAAATGCTCTTATCTCATGGATGCCATAAGTGCCGTAAGCACAAGACAGAGAAAGGGATAAGTATAGAAATCTTTTGGAACAATTAAATTAAAAAGGGCACCGTAAATGTTTGGAAACTGAATACTTGTGAATAGAAGACTGCTAATTCTATGCCACAGCAGCTGTCATGAAACCGGTAATTCTATCACTTTTTATCCATTTATCTATAATTATCCACTGCCAGAAATCATCATTTAGCATTAAAAGAAACCAGTATAGCACTCAGACATAATTACAACTGGCCTTTCCTGAAATAATTCATTTAAATGTGCCCAACATTATACTTCAAATAAGTAAGTTTCCGATTTCTTATTTATGTTGGAAATAATAGGTGGCTAGGAATAAAAACTTTCCCTACATTTATTTTCTCACATGCCTCTCAGAAGAAGTATTAGGCAGAAGCACAAAAGCCAGGAGGAAGTGTCAAGAAGAAATTCAAGTATTTTAGCTTTGTATTCTTATTAGAAAGTTGTAGATCATAATTGTCTTCTTCAGACCAAACACCCCACTGACAGATTGTTATCCAAATGGTGGGGATTTTCGCCACCATTTTACGGTAGGAAAGTTTAGGCCACTTCTGTTTGATTCTGATTATTTCAGAGTCCCAGCCACTGAGATGCCATGTTCAGAAGCAAATGCAGATGAAATAATATCATGACTTTTTAATAAGTCCACTCAGCTTTTTGATTTTTAGCATTTTGTAAACAGCAACAAGCAAAACATCCACTCAGAAAAGTAACCTGAGTCAATATCCCAAGACTTCACTAGCTACCACAACATTACCAAAAACCAATTGTTGCTTAGAATTTCTCTGAATATTACCCTCTAAAATAATGAAAGCAGGACAGAACTGCACAGAATTTGATGACTGAAAGCAAATGTTAACATCTCCCTCAGCTCTGCTCAGTTTCACTGAAACAAAGTTGCAAGATATTACAAAAGCTGAACAATGAAAAAGAATTGTGGCTTTATTGTCACAATTGTCATATGATGCAAGTCTTATGGATTCAGGTAACTGCTTTCTTCCTATCTGTAGTGTTAGGATTACGAAGGTAGAGATACAACAATTATTATATGTCTCCTAAATTCATGTGATTCTTGAGAATAGGGCAGGAATTCTTAACCTTTTATAGCCAGGGGCCAGGTCACACTCCCTCTGACAGCTTTGGGGGCCGGATGGCCATTTTGCCCTTCCTCCACCACATGGCACTTCCTGGTGTGGTGGAAGTGGTGGCGGGGCCAAATGAAATGGTCCCACAGGACACATCCAGCTTGCAGGCCACAGGTTGAGAATCACCAGACTTTTGCATATGCTTTTCAGGAACGGATAATGAATTGAAAGTAATAGAGGTTCAGTAAGAATTTCATAAGAAGAGAACTAGTAAGTGGCAAAGAAAAGGCAGATGCTGCTTTGATTTCATTATTGCATAAGAGAAAAATTCTATCTTCCCCTGCAGGCTCTTGAAAAACTAGACACTGCATCATGAATTTCAGAGATGGAATAGATAAAAATGCATAGCATAGTTTGCTATCAAAGTTAGGGGGTCTCTGTGGAATTCCAGGGCAAAGTCAAACTGTGTGACATACTTAAAGCCCCTCCATTGCCAGAGGCCGTTTCTCAGCCCAGGGAAAGCAGAGAATGAAGCTGGGTGTGAAAGTTGCTTCCTACCTCCACCATCCCCATATCTGTGGGATAGAAAGATCAAGGATGGTTGCAACTCAGTGGAGGCAAATGTTCCAAACACCACTTGCATCTAATGAGCTGTGTTTGTTAATCTTCCCACATGCAGAAATTATTTTGTTAGAGATAAAGAGGTATTATGATCTTGCCATTTTTGCCTTTTGTAAAGAAGTAAAACTTTTCTGCTAGCCTAGCAGTTCAAAAGCAAGAAATTGCACGTAGATAAATAGGTACCACTTCAGTAAGAAGGTAAACAGTGTACCGTGCACCCCGGTGCCTAGTCATGCCTGCCACATGTCCACGGAAACGTCTGCAGACTTTGGCTACAAACAGAGATGAGCACTGAACTCTAGAGTCAGATATGACTGGCTTTCAAGCAAGGGCGACCTTTACCTTTTCCTTTTCCTTTACCTTAAACTTTCCTTTTACATTTCAAAACAGCAAACCTTCTCTGATATTAGATGAATATTTATACATGCTAGTCCTTATATTTGGCACACAGTCCTGTCAAAAGGCACCTGGATTTTTAAAAATCAGGGCCTAAAACTGCAGGAATGGAAGTGCAGATTTAAGGTTGTCTTTATAGATTAGCACATTTTTTTTAAATGCAGAATAATAGAGACACTACTATTTGTATAACTTCCCTATTCCCCTTGCAAAGAATTCACAATGGAGGTTAAGTTCCCACTGAAATAATGAACTCTGGGGTGCTCCCTTTCTACCCTTACCTTTCTATTCAAACCATTCATAGTTACTATGTACATACGGAAGCAGGACAAGGAGGAAGGTTTACTGGGGTAGTTGGTTGGGTGGTTGGGTGGTGATAAATGATTTCATTTTCAAATCAATCTTGAATGAATTTACAGTAAAACCTTGGATAACGCTAAGACTTGGTTCCACAAGTCTTGGTGTTATCCGATTTTTAGTGTTATCCGATCCATGTTAAAATCCTATGGGATGCATCGGATAACGTTAAAGCTCCATAGAGATACATTGTAACCGCACAGGCTTTAGTGGTTGTTATCCGATCCATCCCATAGGACCTTAACATTATTCGATCCAATTCTCCTCCCCAGATTACTTAACGTTATGCAATTTTAACGTTATCCGAGGTATTACTTGTATTTTTTTGACCTGCAAGCCTTCCTCATCCTGCTTTCATATCTGTACATAGTAACTAACAATGCCATAGTATATGATGATCTTGTCCTTGATCTCCAGTGACATAACCTAGCAATTAGCTTTATGCAAAAGTAGAATGGTCACTTTGTTACAGAGTAGAAAGGAAACTGTGGGACAGAAGAGTCTATTGCTCTCTAAATCAGGGGCTACCAACCTACAGCCGTGGGCCGGGCCCAGCCCATGATGCCATTCCATCCAGCCCATCGCCGCCTCCGCCACACCCAGAAATGGAAACTGGCACATTTATGTCAGCCATAAAATGTGTATGTACAAGAGCAAATGCACCCACAGCTGTCATAAACGTGGAAGTGGGTGCATTTATGACAGCTACAAATATGCTCACGTTGGCTTCTGGGGTGTGTGGTCTGGGGTGTGTAGTCTGGCCCACTCAGCTTTCCAGGGGCCCACTGCATAAAAAGATTGGCCACTACTCCTCTAAATACATAAGACTTGTACATACAGGACATGATTTACTAAAACAGGATCAGTTGTAGTACAAACCCTCAGGAACAGACAAATGATGAGTTGCAGATTGGCCTACTCTGCAAGGGTGAAGTACAAATGTGCAGTTTCCCACAATTATCAGACATCATGTTCGGAATACAACTTGATTCCCAGGCAATGAACAGTCTGAAATCCTGTTGAGTGGGGGTCCACCTGCACAACTGGAATGACATCACCAATATCTGCCAGCTGCTGGTGGTTAAAGCCTTTCCTGCAATTTCCTGGTATGCAGGGCTTATATACAATGCAGCAAAGTCATGTGCATGCACAAAATCTCGCAAGAAAAGTCTTTGATGACATCACTCCTGCTGAGATTAATAGAATTACCATGGTTCCTGGCCTATCCAACCTAGTTGGACTTCTATGTTCTTTTCTATTTCAAGTTTACTTCTCTAATAAATGCAAGCTTTCTTATTTCCTTAGAAAGAAGTGTGGATGTGATTGCTTTATAACAGAGGAATTGTGAACAGGAAATCATTCTATGTCTCAAAGGGCTGGATCTACAAGGTTATATTGCTTCAGTTCCTCTGTGTGGGACACTCCAGCATTTTCTGCATGGCTGCATTCTGTAGAGAAGCTTGAACCCCTACTCTCTGCTCACAAAGCACAATTTTATCCTTCATATCGAGCTTATCTTTAGTTCAGAAACATGACCCAGCTTCTAACTGACAGTAAAAGATTCTTGTCTTCTGACTGCCTTTCCACAATTGTTTCTTTAACTGACTAGAGCTGAATCTGTTAGGCGCCTTCTTATTTCCATGGAGCTTCGTTGATGAAATTGGAAGATACTACAGGATTCAACATCTAGGTACCTTTCTCAGGATCAGCTGCTGTTTGTTGTGTCTGTTGACATCATTCATCAGTTTGGATAGTATCTAACCTCTGCATCACAATGTTGAAAACATATTAGCATGAACTGTGATCTCATCTGATCACTCAAAACAGTTTTGTATTATTGCTAGTTCAAGTGATATGTGTTATTATAGCTCTCTGAAAGCATTATGGGGATATTGAAACTGGTAGTCACTTCATGCTAAGAACCATTACTAGTACCTCTCTCTGTCTGGATGTTACACTGTTCTTCTAAGGTTCAAGTTCCATAAACAGACAGAGTATGTATGCATGCATACATGTATATTTGTCATACAGTTATACCGCACCTATCTGGTAAAACATGGCTCCAAATAGCTTTGTTGTTGTTCAGTTGCCCAGTCGATTCTGACCCATTGCGACCCCATGCACCATTGCCCTCCAGGCACTCCTATCCTCCACCATCTTCCTCAACCCAGCCAGCTCTGTGCACACTGCTCAACAATACCATCAAGTCATTTCATTTTTGGCTCCCCTTCTTCTTTTGCCCTCAACCTTTCCCAGCATCAAGGCTTTCTCAAATGAATCCTCTCTTCTCATTTGATGTCCAAAGTATTTTAGCTTCATCTTTACTATTTGACCTTCCAAGGAGCAGACAGGGTTGATTTCTTCTAAGATTGACCTATTTGTTCTCCTCGCTGTCCAGGGGACTCTCAAAACTCTCCTCCAACACCACATTCCAAAGGCGTCTATTCTTCTGTGCTCAGCTTTCCTTATGGTCCAGCTCTCACAACCATACATTACCACCAGGAATACCATTGCTTTGACTATGCAAATTTTTGTTTGCAAGGTGATGTCTCTACTTTTAACTATGTTCCCCTGGTTTCTCATAGCTTGCCTCCAAAGAATCAGTCGCCTTTTTATTTCATGACTACAATCACCATCTGCAGTGATCTTGGATCCTAGGAAAGTAAAGTCTGTCACTGCTTCTACTTCTTCCCCATCTATTTTCCAGGGACTGATAGGGCCTGTTGCCATTATCTTGGTTTTCTTGATGTTGAGTCTCAAGCCAGCTTTTGCGCTCTCTTCTTTCAACCGATGCAGGAGCTTGTTTAGGTCTTCCTCACTTTCTGCCATTAGGGTACTATCATCTGCATATCTCAAATTGTTGATATTTCTCCCAGCAATTTTGATCCCAACTTGTGATTCGTCCATCCCTGCATTATGCATGATGTGCTCTGTATATAAGTTAAACAAGCAGGGTGACAAAATGCAAACTTGTCTTACTCATTTTTCTATTCCAAACCACTCCATCATTCTGGATTCCTGTCCTAACTGTTGCTTCTTTTATTCATGTACAGATTTCTCATGAGGAGTATACGGTGCTCTGGTATTCCCATCTCTTTAATTACTTTCCACATTTTGCTATGGTCCGTGCAGTCAAAGGCCTTGGTGTAGTCAATGAAACAGAAGTAGACTTGTTTCTGATATTCCTTTGTTTTCTCCATGATCCAACGTATGTTGGCAATGTGGTCTCTAGTTCCCTTGCCTCTTCGGAACCCAGCCTGCACTTCTGGTAATTCTCTCTCCACATGCTGCTGAAGTCTATCCTGTATTATCTTGAGCATAACCTTGCTAGTGTGTGGGATGAGCGCAATTGTTCGATAATTTGAAGATTCCTTGGCATTGCCCTTTTTTGAGATTGGAACATATACTGACCTTTTCCAATCCTGTGGCCATTGCTGTGTTTTCCAAATCTGCTGGCATATAGAGTGCAATGCTTTAATTCCATCATCTTTTATGGCTTTGAATAATTCACCTGGGATACCATCATCTTCACTAGCTTTGTTGTTTGCAGTGCTTTTTAGAGCATTCCTGACTTTAGTCTCTAGGATGTCTGGCTCAAGATCAATGTTCTCATTACTGTGGTTATCAGGGATGTTGAGTTCCTTTTTGTACAGTTCCTCTGTGTACTTGTGCCATCTTTTCCTAATCTTTTCTGCATCAGCCCTGCTATTTTTGTCCCTTAACATGGTCATTTTTGCTATTCAGCGTTCTCCAGGTGACATATCATAGGGGAGACTGAGATCTTCAGCTATATTCACCTTTAATGATGTTCCTTTCCCAGTAAGCTCCTCCCTCCATTTTTTAATTTGGTTTTGCTCTTGTGTACCCTCAAGAATGTCCTGTTATGATTGTCCTTACTTACACTTAATTCTTTGCCTGGTCTCACCAGTTCTTCAATTTTAGCCAGTACAAGGACAAAAGGTGGCTACAAATCCGATCATTTCTATTATTTATTGCACCTCTTCTGCATCCACTAGAGTTGTTGTGTTTCAGTGGCCTTAATTGTTTTAGAGGTGACTCTTTGGTCACTCTGCCGTCATATCTGTATTCAGTTTAACATTTTTGTTACTGGGCTATTACAGAAAGCCTATATTTTCTGTTATAATTCAGCTCCACTTGTATATCGTCATGTACTTCTCACACATTGAGAATTGATGCTTGATTTTTATCTTTATTCCAGAAAGCACTTCCAATACTTTAAGTAGTCTTCTCTGAAATACATGAGGAGTCAAACATAGGTTTTGGCATGAAACCACCTTCAAAGGGAGGTGTAAAGTAGAATACATACTGAAGTTCACACTCAGGCTTCTATTCCAAAATGCATTCTATGCATGATAAAAAGGCTAACTTCATTTTCTTCCACAGTTCAAGAGTTGTGATTTTTTTTTAGATT
This sequence comes from Furcifer pardalis, assembly GCA_030440675.1. Taxonomy (NCBI): domain Eukaryota; kingdom Metazoa; phylum Chordata; class Lepidosauria; order Squamata; family Chamaeleonidae; genus Furcifer; species Furcifer pardalis. Next base: position 204,937,420 of record CP126890.1, read on the forward strand.
TTTTTAACTAATTAAAATTAAATTATCACACACTGGGTTATCTACCAGTTCCAACAGTCAAATTCTGCAACTGTTGATCTGCATTGACCAAAAGGAATTCTGCTAATTCTTATTCTGGACATTCTTAACATGTCAGCAAATTATAAATTCCTAAGGTTCCTTAAACTGAAACATGGCACTATAACTGGGACAATGCATAGATGAGGTCTCAGCATAATTTACTACTTCCAACTTTAGAAAAAAAGGATTCATGAGACCATGTGATTTGCTGGTGGTTGCATCTCTATTTTCTCATCAGTAACACATTGCTATTAATATTGTCCTCCCTCCAAGAAGCATGGTGAAGTTTAACTCATTAATACTTGCCAAGTACACAAGATCACGGAATGTAGATTGCTGCATCAATGATTATTAGAAGATTCATTAAAAAGAGATGGATGACCGCTTAGAGGAGCTATAAAGGAGCTGGATGCTGCAGTAGTCCTCACTGGAGATTTCCTTTTTACTAAATTGTTTTTCAGCTTTTTATCCTTTTTTCCTTAACAAGGCTTGTGAGAACATGCAAACAAGTAATAAAACACCAGTAATGAAATTAAAGAGCTCATTTTTTTAACTTTCCAAAATCTTCATCAGACTTTGTTACAAAATAAATTCTGAATAATTGTAGTGTCAGAACAATCTTCTGTGCCCCTGATTTCTCTACTGTGCTTTAAAGATGGCTCTGAAAAGCCTGAACATATAGACGACAGATGCTCACTAAGATACTGACCAGCCTTGGACCATAAGGGGTGATCACATTAGCCATTTACCCCACAATTTGCACTGGATTTGGCACAGACAAACACAAATTAAATCCCAGCAACTACACAATATTAAGCTCAGTGCATAGAAGCTCAATGTGAAACTGCCTCTTTTAAAGTGAGGAAATGTCTCATTTTTTCCCAGTCAGAATGGGTTGTTTAGCAATTAGCAAGTACACTTATATACAGTCACATAGCATTTAGTGCATTATCTGGGCAGTTGACAATGTAATTAGCATTTTGTCGCCAACATGCCGGGTAATCATTTTACTGGCTTCAGAAGGATGGAAGGCTGAGTCAACCTTGAGACCCATCAGGATTGAACTCACAATGTCAGGAGTTTAGGCAGCAGTGCAGTAGTTTAACTGCTGCACCATGAGGGCTCCTGGGTTTAAATTAACTCCAACTGGCTAGTATCACTTTTATCCATTTTCTGCTGCATTCAGCTGCCTTATCCAAAGGCAAAGAGGCACTGGAGGGGGTGTTGGTTTCCCCAACTACTCAGCAGATAACTACCACCATGATAGTAGGTTTGCTGTTATTAATTGGTTATGGCAGTAATCTTCAGCCTTTTCAGGCTCTATTTAGTATACTGTCAGGACTCATTTCTTATTTTTTTTGTTTATTTTACCATTATATGTATTGCTTATCCACCTTGTATTAAATGCTAGCCAGTAGTTGTTCCAGTCCATCATACTGAGATCAATGTTCAGTGGTACCTCGAATTACGAATTTAATGTGTTTCCCAGGACGGTTCATATTACGAAAAATTCATAATATAAAACACAATGCAGAACACACAGTACTACCAAAAGTGGCCACTAAAGGCCACTGAATATCATGTAATTTATAGTAAAAGTTGGTTTGTATTGTGGAAAAAAATCATATTATAAGGCATTATTTTCTATGGGTTTTCATTCATTAAGCGAAAATTACGTTAAATGAATTGTTCGTAATACGAGGCATCACTGTATCTGGAACAATATTATATCAGCTACATTCTTTCCTTATTCATATCAGAGCATTGCACAATGTAAAATTAAAGACATACCCTGTTTGCTGGCGTATAAGACCCATTTTTTCCTCTTAAAATACAATGGGAAAAATGATGTATCTTGTATTGTATATAGTGGCCTATAGTGGGCTATTTTGTTAATAATGGGGTGCATCTTATACTCCATGCATCTTATACATCGGCAAATATGGTACATGTAATATAGTAAAATTCAAAAGAAATTAATCTGTTAAAATAATTAGACTTTTTGAGTATCTATCCAGTAATTTTTTGTTCCTGCAAAATTCAAGATCAAATACAGTCAAACCTTACATAACGAGCGTTTCGCTTAGCAAAAAACTTGCATAACGAGCAAGTTTTTTGTTAAGCGGTCTGACTCGGATAAAAAAAATTTCGCTATGGAGTCAGACTTTTCCCTATGGAAAAACTCACATAACGAGCGTTTCTATGGGGAAAACTCGCATAACAAATTTTAGATTTACAATGTTTCTTTTTCAAACATTTCCATGTAGGAGAAAAGCAAGGTTTTCTGGACAGTGCATGTAACAAACATCAACCTCTTCTCTACTGTGGAAGTAGGTTGGCTACTTTACGGTACCATTTAGCTGGTAACTAACATGCTTTACAGCACATGGTTTAGGTTTCAGACCATTACCTGAGTTGCACCTCTCTTTGCACATATGTCTACAACTGTGAAACTGCAAATGTAGTGTAGTGAATGGAGTGTCAGACTTGATCTTAGAAGACCAGGGTTCCCATCCTCACTCAGCCATGGTGAATAACTCACCTTGAAAGCCCTATCAGGGTCACTATAACTGCATAGTGACTTGACAACACATAACAACACACAAATACACAGAGATGTACACACAGAGTTCTATCAATGTGCATGTGGACAGTGTTAAAGAAATGAAAGAAACATCTGCTGCTGCAAAGCCATTACAAACTAAATTTGGATAACAGACACAAAGAGAAGATAAGAGGAGGCAATTGTAACAAGGGATTGTTATGTTAAGTGCCACCAAGTAGGAACTGACCAGTGGTGGGATGTCAAAAATTTTACTACCCCACCGTGACATCATCACAGTGTGGGGGGAGCTAATGTCATGATGTCATGATGTGGGCAGGGCCAAAGAAAAAAATAAAATAAAAATAAGCACACACACAAACCCCTCAACCCACAACACAAACCCGTAAATAAATAAATAAATAAATAATTACATTAAAATACACCCAACCACCCACCCCAAACATAAATCAACCCACCCACCCCAAACACAAACCCGTCATTTACCTGTTAGTATAAGTGCCTGGGCAGCACCATGTTGTAAGATGGATATGGTCATCGTACTAGTTCTCTAGGACAATATACCTTAATGTAAATGTAAAACAGCTGTACCTCCTTAAGGGTTCTCCAATTGGAACAGCAATTGGAACAGCACAGGTCTAGCTTATTGATGAGGTAACTCCAAGACTTTGCTTAAAAACCCCAAGCCAGGCCGCCAGGCCTTTTTAGGAACTGTGGTAGTACATCAATATAGGTAAAGGTATTAAATACACATTAAAATACATACAGACACACCACATCCAAAGGTGAGTCACTTACCCTGGGGAGCAGGCTATAGGGAGCTTCAGGCTAGCACCTTCTCTTCCTCCTCCCTGCTTGGGAGGACAGCAAGGAGGCCGTGCATATGCGCCAAGCACTGTAGGCATGCATGCACACCAAGTGCTTGGCGGCATGCGCAGTGAAAAGGTAAGCCCTGAAGGTGGTTCCCCCCAAAATCTGCTACCGGTTCTCTGGGACACTGGGGAAAGTTACTACTGGTTCTGGAGAACTGGTGAGAACCTGTTACATCCCATCTCTGGAACTGACTTATAGCTATCCTAATAGTGCTTTCAATGGAAGTGAAGTATTTATTTATTTTATTTATTCTTCAAATTTATACCCCGCCTCGCTCAGGCAAGCCTGACTCTAGGCGGCATCATACAAAAACAATACAATATCCCACCAAACCCCCCCCCCATCGAGTCCTCCACAGCCGCCCCAAGTTCTCTCCCCTCGAGGCCGAATGGCCGAGGGAGTCCCCTTTTATCTTCCTCCCGGCCGGTGACGGAGGCCGGGAGGGCGCAGCGGCGGCGTCTGTTGCGCGGCGGCGGCGTTGCTTCGGGCCTCCCCTGGCCAAGGGAGTCCCCTTTTATCTTCCTCCCGGCCGGTGACGGAGGCCGGGAGGGCGCAGCGGCGGCGGCGGCGTCTGTTGCGCGGCGGCGGCGTTGCTTCGGGCCTCCCCTGGCCAAGGGAGGCCCCTTTTATCTTCCTCCCGGCCGGTGACGGAGGCCGGGAGGGCGCGGCGGCGGCGGCGGCGTCTGTTGCGCGGCGGCGGCATTGCTTCGGGCCTCCCCTGGCCAAGGGAGTCCCCTTTTATCTTTAAAGAGTTTCTTTATCGGTTCCTCTTTCTGAGTGAGTTTTCTTGGCTGAACAGGGATTCAAACTCAGGCCTCCTGAGTCCTAGTCTGTTGCTCTAACCCAGGGGTCACCAAACAATTAAAGTTGGGGACTGGGTCACGGTCCCTCAGACAGTTGGCCCCCCACTGTTTACAGGTACTATAAATGTGCTCACAGCTCTTGTAAATCATGCTAATGACAGCCATAGAGTCTGCAGCTAGAGCGAGGCCAGAGGCCAGATTACTTGGTGCCATGAGACAGATGCAGACTATCGGTTGCCTATCCCTGCTCTGTCCAGTACATGAGTACTGGGTAACTATAAACAAGGGATAAAAATGAGCACAAGCAGCTATATATATTTTGGTTTCATTCCAACTGAAAAGGGGGGGGAGGGTACTTCTGTAAAAATTACAGAAAGTGGTGCCTGCCTATATGTGTGTGTAACACCCACTTTTGCTCTGGCTCTCCCATCATTAGAAGCTGTGCCTCCTCCCCACCAGGCAAAATTGGCAGCCACCACTTAGTCATTAGGAAGACTATGGGCAGAAATAGATGTTCCACATAGGCTGTGAATACAGACACAAATGTGCTAGTTTTTGTAGGACCTCACTGAGCAACATTTGAAAAAATATGATTGATATTTATTTATAAGGGAAGAAAGTTGGGTGTTGGGTTGGTACCCTGGCCCTGTAAAATCTTATTGTTAAGGAAACAATAAGGAGCCTTGTTGCACGATATGCTCTAGTAGTGGAGACAGGCACCAGACAGCATGAAATGGAAGTACAGTACTGTACTACTACTTTGCTGCCTTTATCCTCATAGGGGACCCAAGAAAGGTCACAACAATGAAAACTACAATAATAACAAGTATAACATTTTATACAAAAGTATGTTAAAAATAATAAGCATCAACATGAAAACAAAGATTTTTTTAAAAAAAGAATCCCCCTTTTAAGTCCTGAAGTCCATTCACACACACAAAAGAACCAAGCTAACTTGCAAGAGCTTTAAGAAGGTCTTCCAGCAAAGAAATGACACTCACACAGATAGTCCTTAAGACTTTTCCTGAATCTGTTCCTGCTCTATGTAACTAGATTCAGAAATTACAGACCAGCAAGATGAGCTTTGAACCACATGTTTTCACATCCGCTCATATTGGTTTGACTGGGGCTGTCAGTGTTCCTCTTATCGCCTGGAAATAGTGTTATCTAAGGGGTTGCATCATTCTAATACATTCCAGACAAACACACTCCTGCTGGGATCATCTGTAATGACGAGTGAAGACATAAACAGCAGGGAAGCACTGCTGATTACAACTCTAGTAGAAATATTGTGACAGCTTACTGGTGTTTGTGGAGAATATCAACTCTTGCCAGATTTTTTGGGGGGAGGGGAGAATAGAAATAAGAAGGATATATATTTAGGCTCCAACTTTATGACTGAAACAATTGTAAACAGGATAAATATTAGGAAACCATGACATGTAATAAAATAAATACGATGGAGTACAAGAAAGCTGTCCATGTCTGATTAGCTTTCTTTCCAATTCATCCAATCTGCTCCAACAGCAGTGACTCTCCTTATAAAAAGCCCCTTTAAAATAATTTCCTTTCTGCATTACCTAGAAGCCTCCTAATTACCTACAATGATCACAGGGCCATTCATTTTGCCCTAAAATTAATGCATCACTTTTCGAATGATATCACACTAATTTATCACAAGATTTATGAAACTTGTACTTTTTCTAATGAGTTTTATGCAAATGCCGTTCCATCCATTGTTTATTCCATGAAAAGCTGCTATGTCAAACAATCTGGCTGACTTTTTAAGTGCTCTTTTTATAGACTTTCACGCCTCATGAATACAGCAGGTCAAATTGTAACCTTACCCTGGCCAGTTCTACTTGTTGAGCTGGGGTCCAGTGGGTCATGAAGAATGGGGCTTCACTGAACCCTATGAGAAGGGATTGTTTGATGGCATGGTGACATCTTGCTTAGCAGGACGCTCTCTTTTAAACATCACTGCCTGAATGCCAAAGCCCAGTTAGTACAAGGAACAACATAATCAGGAAACTCACAAACTATAAATGGGGAATTCAACCATCCATGTTGAGTACATCAGCATTGGCCCTGAGCATCTCTGCAGCCGAGTATGCTGCTCCAGTATGGAGCGCATCCACACATACAAAACAAGTTGAAATTGCTGATAATGAAGCCATGTGTATAGCGACAGGATGCCTCAAACCTACACCTGTTGGTATTGCTCCACCTATGATCAGGAGAGAAATAGCAGCAGACACAGTGGTGGGATTAAAACAATTTACTACCTACTCTCTAGGGGTGGTATGGTGGGCATGGATGGGGGAAAGCCCTGTGTTGCACCCAAATTAGGACTACCTTATTTTAAAACTTGGATGGAACTAGGGGCCAGCCAGAATTTCTGCTACCGGCTCTGACAAAGTGAAGCGAACCTGATGAATCCCACCAATGAGTGGACACCAAGAGAATGGAGCAAAAGAATGACACTTGACATTCTCTGAATCAATATAAACCTCAAGTCCACTGGCTCAGATCCAGGAAGAGATTTATGGCAAAAACAAACATTTTGAAGGGTACACCAGAGCAAACCGAAATTAAAAGATAGATGAAGGCGCTCACTGGGCAAGGAACATCATTATAGGAGAATATAGCTGAGGAACTTGATCTCCCCTTCATGACTTGGAGGACCCCGAATCCGATGAGAATCGGCGTCCCTAAATGTAAGACCAACATGCTCAAGTGGGGGCTGGTGGTGGGCAACAACACACAGTGTTAATGTGGAGAGATTCAGAATCCAGCTCATTTACTGGTCTGTCAATTACTGCCAGAGACATGCACCAATGAGGACTTGAGTTTGACCAATGACAAAGCCAAGAAACTGGCTTCATTTTGGCAATCCAGGATTTGATCTGGAGGAGGAGGAGGAGAAAAGAAGGAAGTGGAAGTCCTTAGTGGAAGACAAAGGGATAATGATGCATTTAAAACATTCATTTGGCTTGAAGTAAGCAAGGTTCAGTCACTGTTTGACCATACATGTCATCCTATGATTCAAAAACTAAAAATTGATCATCAGAATTCTGTTGGGAACTGAACAAAAATCCAAAAGGCCACTGTATTTAATTGTATATATATACCAATAGTGAACTCATTATCATGGAGAGAATCCCTGTGTAGACAAAACTGTGTCATTCAGCATAATACATATCGGCAGGTTTTGAGGGATCCTAGTGTTTCAAGGGACACAACACTAAAATGGAAGGAATCCTAAAAGCAACAGAAGAACTATGCATGCTCAGTAGGCATAGATTACTGAGGGATTCTGTAGGAAGTTAAAACTGAAAACCAGGGAAGAGAAGGAAAGGAATTTTGGGTATCTGATTGTGGAGCCAGAGGTTGGGAATTCAATTTCACACTGTGCTTCCCAGAAGAAGAGCCAGTCTGTGTGTCTCTGGGCAAGCTGCACAGACCCAGAATACCCCCAGAAGAAAAGAACAGAAAGCCACTTTTGGGTGTTGTATTGTTCGACTTACTGTTTGACATACACGCTGTCCCACTCGCTTATAGTGACTCTGGGCGGCTCACAGTGAAACGATGTGTCACAAACTACAAATAGGAATTTGTTTTATTAATTTAATGAAATTTTTCACCTTTCAGTTCTGAAAATCCTTCCAAAGCTGCTCACAATAAAACAACAACAACAGTGAACTAATCATTCCAGAATCTTGTTGGGGGAGGATTGTATTTCCAACATTAATCACATAAGGAGTTTCTTCTTCTTTGCCAGGGTATACTTTGCACAGTCCATGGTCTAATGAACCAGAGCATGAACAGAAGTGGTTCCAGATGCTCCCGTGCATGCACAAATGTGTCTGCACCAGGGGTGTGCAGGGCACCATGGGAAGGCACTGGACAGGGAGTGCTGGGGCTGCCTATTTTGGGGGGAGTGTTGAGGGGGAATCCCATACATTTCTACTGGTGCATCAGGGCACCAGGGATGAGGGCAGGCTGGGACAAAGCCCGATTGCCTGATACACCAGCACATGCCTGGTCTGCGCCACTCCCTGAAGTGGTGCGGGTGCATTTGCACATGTGCGGGGACATCTGGAACCACTTCCGGGAGTGGTTATAGATGCCCCCATGCATGTGCATTGGTGAGCATGTCCCCTGTCCACTTCTGGGAGCAGTGAGGGCATTGTGGGCCATATTTAACTCACAGGGCATAGTTTGGGCACCCAGATCTAAAACATTCTATTCTCAACAGCCCTGCTCAGCTCTTGCAAACTCAAGGCTGTGGCTTATCAAGTCAATCCATAAACAGACCAATAATAAATATAATCAGTATCCAAGAAATAAAACTGCAATTTATTATTACTATTGTATTAAATGTACTAACTAGAAGATCTTGACAAAACATGTTAGAAGTGGATGGGTTTGCTTTACTCTCTCCTGGTTCATTTTTAGCCCTGCATTTCCTACTTCCTGAAGTGTCTTTAAGGAGCCTGAGGGAAGATTTCTATCACTGACCATCTAAGCATGGACAGAGGAAAGCATGTGATCCATTACTGTTAATTGATCCATTCTTCACAATCAATTCACAACTCTTTTTGCTTATCTGCTATCCAAAGGAATTGAACTGCTAACTGGTATCCGTATTCTTCTAGGACTCTAATCTAATTGACCATTTCACATCTAAATCAGTAGTCCCAGGTGAGGTTTAAGCCAATGAGTTTATAAAGAGGGAAAAAGAGGAAAGTACATTCTTATCTTAGAATAGTTCCTGAATAATCTTTGAAAAGGTTAAGCACAAAGGGAGGGAGAGTGGATTATATATTTGTGGAGAATTTGCAAGTCTCTGCCCTTCTTTTTCTCTTGCACTGGAGAAACTGAACTCTTTGCCATATTGCCTTCCCCTCCCTCTGTTGGGGCAGTCATATTTACAAATGTAAAAATCTTATGTGGAAAAACGAATCTCAAAATTTCTCCTGAGCAAGATGCTCCTAATTTATCTTAAATTTCATTCATTCATCCTTCTTTGATACCTCTACTAGAGATATATACAATCACTCTACGAATGTTGATCTTTTCTCTGTGTAGTTCTTGAAGTGCATGTTGACATCTCTCGAATCACAGCTTATATGTCCAAAGAAGTCCTTCATCAATAATCTCAGTCATAAACCACCGGTGACCAAAGCAAAACAATATATGTGACTGAGAGACAACTCTTCAAATCTGCTTTTGCCACCAGACGTAGACACGAACTTCCCCAAATTAACCTCCTACCTGCCACAAGCTGTAGCAGGAATATGTCCCAACATGGATGGTGTCTCTGAAGCCTCATCTGAAAACAATATAGGATGAGGTGGAAAATTTGTGTCTCTCAAGTTGTTGTTGGGTTGTATACCCCATTAGCCTTAACCAGCATTGACAATTCAGAAAGATAATGGGAGTAGGAGTCCAATAGTATTTGGAGAACCTCACCCTTATGTGAAGCACCACCCAAATTGTTTGTCTGACCTGAAATCAATTCCATGGTATTTTATGGAAAGTTTAAAAGTTTGAAGCTTCTGTGCGATGTAGGGATATATGAGACAGAAGCATTATACTCAGTGTTGCATGAAGAACTACATCATGTGGGTTGAAACCTATTGGGACTAATTCTGGATTATTAAATTGAATTTTGAGCCCTGTAATTCCTTGGCTTTCCCATTGTAGACTACTTAAACAGGACAAAAGAGGTCAAACACAACAATTAGTTTAACGCTGAATGTGTGAAAACAAATATTATCAACAATTAAGATCAACATTTACTATTTGGTCTTAAACCTGAAAAAAAAGTGGGTTTCTGAACATTTCCCTGTTCATGTTCACTAAGATATGCATTTTGGGTTGTGATAAACTATGTAAACAGATGAAAGTCAAACTACAGATGAAAGCCAAACTAGAGTACAGTCAAACCTCACATAAAGAGCGTCTCGCTTAAAGAGCAGAATTTTCTCTAAATGTTCGCTTCGCTTAACAAATAAAACCAACCAAAAACTCACTAAACAAATAAATCGGGGTTCACAATCCCCCCCTCCACAATTGGTCATTTACAATGGTGTTTCGCTTAAAGAGCAAACTCGCTTAAAGAGCAATCCTGTGGAACACATTATGCTCTTTAAGCGAGGTACAACTGTATAAGATTAAGGAATGGATGACAGATGACATATTCCATTTAATGATCTTCAGTTGATGCTGGATTGAGTTAGAGCTCAGAATATGGTTTGGATCTCAATACCATGAAGACTAAATATCTTGTTATAAGCTGAGCATCAACTCACAGCGAGCTAATGGCAGGAACACAAGAAATTGAGAGAGTGGATAAAATTGTCTATTTGGGTATGTTAAATGAAAAATGGGATCTCGAGGGAGAGATTAAAATATGAATAGAAAGTTTTTAGTCTTTTAATTATGATGAGAATTGACTGATTTTTTAAAAATTTAAAATCTTGAAATGTAAATTTTTATAGTTGGGATTCTGAAGCTCAGGGATGATGGGTTTGGACTGTATTATGTAGGGTTTTTTTGTGATGATGGTTTTTTTGTGGGTTGCCCTGGTGAGGAGGGTGGTATAGAAATATGAAAAATAAACAAACAAATAAATAAAAAAGGAAGATCCATCTTCATAAAATGTAACATTTGTTATGCGGTAGAGATCTAACTCACTACAAAGATCCGAATAGTGAGACGTTACATATCCCCAGTGTCGCTGTATGGAGTTTTACTAAAAGAAAATTGAAACTTTTGAAATTTGGATCTACAGGCGGCTGCGAAGGATATCATGGTTTCACCATGTGACTAATGTAGAAATGTTTCACCAGGTGGGTAAAGAACAAGAAGTGTTTAAGACCATTTAAAAAAAGAAAACTTGTAAGCATATCACAAGGAATGACATGAAGTATAGAATAACCCAACTCATTAGGCAAGGGAAGATCCTTGGGAAGAGAGGCCCTGGACATAGACAGACTTTGCGGCTAAAGAACTTGAGAGACTAGTGTGGAATGCCCTGTTCCAAGGAATTAAGAACAGGAAAACTATCGTCATGATGATAGCAGTGATGGGATGTCACCGGTTCCAGACGGTTCCCTGGAACCGGTAAGAACAATTTCGGAGGGTTCTCCGAGAGGGTAATCTATTTTTAAGGCGTCCGGTTCCGGACGCCTGAAAAAAAGAAAAAAAAATTTTTTAAATTGGAGTCAAAATGGCTCCAATTCAGTGCGCATGCGCAGAAGTCAATCTGACGCATGCGTGCTGCAATTTTAAATTGCGCATGCATCAGATTCTGTTTCTGCGCATGCGCACTTGTTTTTGCCGGAGCCGGACCATTTTGAAGTGGCTCTGGCAGTGGCGGAGGGCTTAGGAGGAGGAGCCGTGCCTAGCCGGGCGGCCCAGCGCTCCCGGCCGCAACGCTCCACGGGCGCCCCAAGCCTCGCCGCCCGGCGGTGTGCCTAGCCGGGCGGCCCACGCTCCCGGCCGCAACTCTCCATGGGCAGCTCGGGGCCGCCCGGCTAGGCGCGCCGCGGGGCGCCGAGGGTCGGGGCCGCCCATGGAGCGTTGCGGCCGGGAGCGTGGGCCGCCCGGCTAGGCGCGCCGCGGAGCGCCGAGGGTCGGGGCCGCCCATGGAGCGTTGCGGCCGGGAGCGTGGGCCGCCCGGCTAGGCGCGCCGCGGGGCGCCGAGGGTCGGGGCCGCCCATGGAGCGTTGCGGCCGGGAGCGTGGGCCGCCCGGCTAGGCGCGCCGCAGAGCGCCGAGGGTCGGGGCCGCCCATGGAGCGTTGCGGCCGGGAGCGTGGGCCGCCCGGCTAGGCGCGCCGCGGAGCGCCGAGGGTCGGGGCCGCCCATGGAGCGTTGCGGCCGGGAGCGTGGGCCGCCCGGCTAGGCGCGCCGCGGAGCGCCGAGGGTCGGGGCCGCCCATGGAGCGTTGCGGCCGGGAGCGTGGGCCGCCCGGCTAGGCGCGCCGCGGAGCGCCGAGGGTCGGGGCCGCCCATGGAGCGTTGCGGCCGGGAGCGTGGGCCGCCCGGCTAGGCGCGCCGCGGAGCGCCGAGGGTCGGGGCCGCCCATGGAGCGTTGCGGCCGGGAGCGTGGGCTGCCCGGCTAGGCGCGGCGCCGGGCACCAAGGCTGGGGGCCAGCCCCAACGGTCCCCATTGTAAGTGGGGTTTGTGTTTGGGGTGGGTGGGTGTTTGGGTGTATTTTTATTTAATTATTATTTTATTTATTTATTTTATTAACGGTTTTGTGGGGGGGGGTTGAGGGGTGTGTGTGTGTGTGTTTTATTTTTATTTTATTTATTTTATTTTTGGCCCCGCCTACAACGTCATGATGTCATGACGTTGGCTCCACCCATGACGTCATGACGTTAGCTCCGCCCCCACTGTGATGACGTCAGGGTGGGGTACAAAATTTTTTATCATCCCATCACTGGATGATAGCCAATATTTGGGATGGATACAGTGTTAGAAAAAGAAGTAAACTATGCAAGCTAGTTCTAAATGTTTCATAGACAGGGGTACTTATAACCAAAGATCTACACTATCCTGATAATATCTTAGATCCTCATATTCTTATAATAATCAACGTTCCAAAAGTTCCAGTTCCACCAAAAATGAGTATGAGAAGTCATCCCTAAACATGGGTGGCTGTTTTGTTCTCTCTTAAATCCTGCAGCTGCTGTTCAGCTCTACATTGCATTGCCTGCAAAGACTCGTTACTATGGGTGGAAAGAATACTCATTAAATTGCTTGTTCTGATTGATTTAAACTGTCATAACACAGCAAGAAACCTAGACAAAGAATGTTTGCACACCATGAGATTTCTCACTTCTACTTTAGGAGTGAGACACATATTTCTCTCTCTCTCTCTCTCTCCCCCCCCCCCCCCCATCATTTGCAATTTACACAAAATACTTCTAGTGCAGTCTAGGTAAAAAGCACTGTTCCTTCCCTTTAAGAAGCAAGGCGCACAGAAAAACAGCAAGTGCACAAGCTGGTTTTTTAAAAGATGCAAAGAACCTATTTGATGCTTCATATGTTTAAAAGCCATTGAGAAACAGGTGAACAGGTGTGGTGTAGCTGTGTGTTGGATTAAGACACAGGAGACATCTGTTCAGATCCCCAATCAGCCACAGACACTTATTGAGAGTTAGCAATGGTGAAACAACTGTTGCACATTTCACACATGTCAAAAATAGGGCGCTATTGGGATCACCTTAAGCCAAAAGCGACTTGATCACTCATAACAACCATGAAATAATGCAGCTATTACACTATAATACAGATTGTGCAAGATATGCAGTTTACATGAATCATGCAATTTGTGTAAAACTATCAGGTTGATAGTGCCAGAAAATACCTTGTCCTCTTGCAGCACAAAAAGAAGAAAATGTTCAGTTCCTCATCCTTCCCTACAAAGACAAGACAAGCCTTATAACCCTACTCATTATCAGCAGGAGAGCAACTACGGAAGCAAGGGGGAGGGGGGAGACCAGAATGTGCACACTTTAAGATATTTTAAATTACAGTTTGACCTATGTTAAAGGAAGCCTTGTTCAGCCAAGAGGCATTTGTGGAAGTCCCAAGGGGCTTAACATATTCAGTATGAAAATCATGTTTCAGGTAGAGGTGGGTTTTTTTACCCTTCTCTCGGCTTCTCTCAGTTTCTTAGCTTCTCCAGCTATGTGGAGGAGGTGGTGAAAAGAACTTGGCAGGTGGCATGCAGGTACCTCATCCACAAACACTTATCTGTGTCTCTGCCACCACTCCTTGGTAAATTGCTTGTTGATAAATGAGGCTATTTAGGAGCGAGTGATGCCAGCATTACAGTTATTAATGACACCAACATGTGGAGACATTTAAGAGCGGCCTGGCGTTCTGTTGTTCTCTCACATATGAGTAATGGGGCAGTTCAGTTACATGAGTTAAAACTAGCTCAGGTTGTTTAAGAACCGACACAAAAAATAAAATTCTGGAAACAGATAGACTTGCTGGACCTGTGACTCTCATGTTAATTGATAATACCTTCCCTTGGAGAGTGGACTGTTTCTAGATTTCCAGATGATGAGCAACCTAAAGAAGTCTAGTGTACAACAGCTTCATACCTCAATTTCTGACCTAATATACCATAAACATATTGATTCCTGAAATAAACACTGGCCAGAGCAAGCACCTGGGAAGAAAAAAGAATAGGGTCAGTCCACCCTCCTTCTAATTCCTGGACTGCCACAGAAAGAGCATCTCTTTGCAGGGTAGATTATAGAGACTGACACTATAGCTATAATTATGAAACAAATGTTCACATATAATACATTATGCCAAGGTTGGAAATGTGTTGCTTTTAAGAGGCTCCAGAACTTTAACAAAAATGTCCACACGATTCTAACCATTATGTAAAATATGAAAGAAAAAAATGTATTTCAATTTGAGCCCCAAACAGAAGTTCATGCATAAATCTGATTTTGTATTTGGATAATTAATATATTTAAAAGAAGGGGTTTGGCCAAGGTTGTTCACTGCTATCAAATCTACAAGGTTTTCTCCAGGCTATCTGGTGTTTTCATAATCTCTGTGGTGGCTCAGTGGTTTAGAATCTCACCTTGTTAGCTGGAAAGCCAGCAAGTCAGCAGTTCGAGACCAGGGTACTGCATGATGGACTGAGCGCTTGTCTCTGTACCAGCTCTTGGGGACATAAAAGGAGCCTTATTTGGGTGTCCCATGAGCAGAGTTTCTCTAGCAAAAATCCTTTCAACCCAGAATGATTTCTGACATGAAATTATTATTATAATCTCTGTAAGATTCTCAAATATATCTTAGAAACCCCAATTCTCTCCACAGAGACAAGGCACAGATATGCACAGGTACACTGTGGTACTAAGAGTCACACAAAAACTACACCAGACATGGCAGCATATTTTGTTTCATCTTATAGAAAAGCCTGTAAGTGAATAATGTTGAAGAACTACAGTCAACCTGACATCATTCCCTGAGAAAATTCTGCATTAGAGTATAAAGGAGACATTCTGTAAGTACCTTGAAAACAATGCAGTGACAACTGGAAACCAAGAAATATTTGATCTTGACAAATCATGCCAGATTAAATTTATCTCAGTCCTGGAAAGAATCGTCATATGTCAGAATTGACTTGAAGCATGTAGTTATTATAACCTTCCTTCCAGATAGTCAGATTGCTGTGAACATAATATAACTTGACATCAGCAAAACTTTGATGAAATAACCCCATGATATTCTGCTTGGTAAACTAAGTATGGGCTGGATGGAACAACCATCAGGTGGATTCACAGCTGGTTACAGAGTCATACCCAGAGACAGCTTGAGCTCAAGTGACAAGCAGTCAGATTTTGCTTGAATATCAGAAAAACCTTTCCAACTGTTAGAGCAGTGCAACAATTAAAACGATCACCTCAGGATGTGGTGAGCACTCCAGCACTGGAGGCATTCAAGAGGAAGTTAGACAGTCATCTGCCTGATACACATTGGCTTGGATTCATGCAGAGGGTTGGACTTGATGACCTTATAGGCCCATTATGGCAAACCTTGGCACTCCATATGTTCTTGGACTTCAATTCCCAGAAGCCCAAGCCCCTGTGAATCCACACAAATGTGTTTACTGCAATTCATCCAGCCCACGCTGCCTTCATCGCTCCCAGAAGTGGAAGTAAAATGCACCCGTATGTTTTAAATCCAATGATAGAACCACTGAATGAATGGGATTTAAGCCAACCCTGATTCAGTGGGTATGCTCTGGTGGGGACTAATGACTGCATTTAATTGAACATCACAGTTTTTTTTAAACACACACTTATGGTGAACTGTCACTAGGGTGAAACTGAAGATAATCAGTAGATACCTCTCTCGCAAAAAAATAAAAAATAGTGAGGCAAGCTCAAGTGCAGAGTTGTAGAATGGATTTCTCTTATCCTTCCCCTTGAGGTACACAGAAAGGTTGTTGTATTTTTGAACACAATTGGGCATACCCTGGTAACATCAACATTGTGTTGCTGGCTAATCTTTCTCATACTAGGTCAAGCGAAAGGAACTAGGGAACTGAATTCACAAAAGGTGGCTTCATTTTAGCAGTTTCAAGTCTGGCCTAGACACAGAAGATGAAAAATCCTTCCCCTTGACAAAACAATGTAATGTCTGTCAATGTAGTTAAACTGGGATCAAATTGACTTTGTTTTCATCATGGTACCAGTTGACAGCTACATGCAATAGTCTTCATTGTGGTTCCTTTACCTCTTTAACTAGATGCCACTAAAGCAAGAAACTCATTGATTAAGTCTTATTTGCCTTCACACTCCTCTGATACAATGTAGGTAGGGTATTTACCACTCTTCAAATGTTACTGGACTATAGCTCCCAGCATTTCTCAGTGGTGGCTATGTTGGCTAGAGCTGATAGGAACTGCAGCAGTTCCCCATTCCTATTCTTGTCTAACCTGCCACAAAGCTTGCCCTGATTACAGAAATAAACTCTTACTGGGAAAGGTTATATAAGCAAGGCCACTAGCTAGGGCTTAGTGAATAAAGAAAACTAAGGAGCTAGGCATATCCAGTGAAGGTAATACAGTATATCACTCTTCCCTTGATTTTGTTCAATATTACAACAGCATCACACCTGTTCTCAAAGCTAAGCAGTGAGGTTGTGTCCCAAGGGGAAATGCCGTATTAAAAAAGCCCATATAACAAAATTAGACCATGTTACCATAACATACTACTCTTTAAAAACAAACACACATATAATTACAATTTTTACCCCAGGAGTAAAAGCTGGGCTTGTGGTTTGTTTTTTTAAAGCAGGTTGATTCAGACGGAATGCTTCAACCACATGAACCCTCATTAGCCAAGACTCTGATTCCACATCTAGAAGGGGAGCTCCCTTAAGAGGAACATACTATTTAATCCAATATGATTTGCCTCAATCCTCATTTAGCAAATTAGCTTGTTTTTGTTTAATAAGTCAACAAAGAAACAACATAGCTTTGCATATCTGACTTCTCAAGTAACTATGAAAAACTGGGAAGCCTGGAGAGATAGTGTTGTAAGAAGAGGAAATATGCATTTGCTTCAAATTGTGATTTGTTAATCAGTGTGAAGCATCTGCTTTGTATTTGGTTTATTGGTACAGTATCTGGATCCCATTCTTCAGTAGTATCCCTTGTGAAGCAGGAACATGGAAGAAGAAATTCAGCCACATCTCCTCTGCTTAAGGAGGATATGGATAAGGAACTCAACTTTCCCATGTCACTTGCAGGACCCTGAAAAGGATGAAGGTTGGGGTGCCTAAATGTAAGACCAACATGCTCACATGGGGGCTGCTGGCAGATAACAACATGCTGTGTGAATGTGGAGAGAGCATCTGGCTCATTTGCTGGTCTACTGATTATTACCAGAAACATGTGCCGATGAAGATTTAATTTTGGCCAATGACAAAGCCAAGAAAGTGGCTTCATTTTGCCAGTTCAAAGTTTGATCTGGGCATGAAAGAAGAAGAATTAGGCAATAAGATAGGATTGCTTCTGTTAAAATGATTTCTTCACTTAAACATTATATCTGTGACAGCTGTCCTGTGACATTAAGTTTTATTTGAAAACAAGTTATCATCTTAAGAACCACAGCCCATTACAAGATAAAAATACAGGAACAGATTAGACTCAAGAAGACAGGTAAAGTGGGGGGGGGACAGCTTTTTTGGGGGAAAATAAGAATAGAGAAATGCAACGACCCCTTCGTTTCTGAGAACAGATGAACATTTTGACCAAGTAACCTCCTGAGTTCTCTCAATTTCAACATAGATTATCACCACCGTTATTAAAAAGTTATAATAAACCCTATCAGCCTGTTGTAGATGAAAATGGAATAAAGGAAGGATTTCCTCTGCAGCCAGAACTGCAATACAGTCATATCCCCATTTAATGCCTATACAAATAAAATAGGTCCCTCCACTGAGTCTGTTTTGCAATCATTCTTTCCCTTTCCATCTTTAACAGAAAATGTCATCAATTTCATGTCCCCATTTCTAGAGAAATCATTAAGGTGCAGCCTAATAATGATTTTTTTTTTCTGGTTCAAATTTGATCTTCTGTCAGTTCAGGTAGGCACAACTCAGCTGTCATTATTATTATTATTATTATTATTATTATTATTATTATTATTATTATTATTATTATTATTATTATTATTATTATTATTATTATTATTATTATTATTATTATTATTATTATTATTATTATTATCATCATCATCATCATCATCATCATCATCATCATCATCATCATCATCATTATTATTATTATTATTATTATTATTATTAAAAAAATTGTTGTCTGAAAGCATCTGTTCTGACACTGAATAGCTGCTACTTTACTGCATGTCATGGAGACCCAAATCAGGAGCTTTCTAATGTATACACTAATACTCTTTGTATTTATGCCATAGCTTCACCACCTAAGGCAATCTTGACAGGTGGTTGTCCATTCTCTGTCTAAACATCTCCAGTGTTAAGGAATCTACCATCCTATGAGGCACTCCATTTCACTGTTGTACAGATCTTACTGTTAGGACATTCTTCCTAACATTGTGTCAAAAACTCTTCTGTAATTTAAATCCATTGTTTCAGACCTTACCCTCTGGAGTTGCAGAAAACAAGGTTGCTTCATCTTCTTGTAGCAAACCTTTAACAGTTTTGAAAATGGCTATGATTTCTCTTCTCTTCACAAATTATTCATTTCCATCTCACTCAACTGTTCCTCAAGTTTCCAAATCCTTTATCATCCTGGCTGACCCCATCTGGACACTTTTCAGCTTTCATTGCCTGCCACACATATTATTGTGCCCCCTTCACCAGGATTTCTCCCTGGCTGTGGGACATATTGGCACAGATTTAGAGCCAGAGTCTAAACAATTAAGAACAGAACTAGAGTTGTAATGGATCAGGCTATTAATTCAGCTTTCTTTTTCTCACTGTAACCAACCAGATAGTTTGAGCAGGGCATAAAAAATACAGCCTTCCACTAATATTGCCTGTCCCACCTAGCAGCTGGTGTTTAGTATTAGCATGTTGGCTCTGAAACACAGGTTCGCGATGCTGGGTTTTTTGGAGCACAACCTAGAATACTCCCAGCCAGCATTGACCATTTTGGCTGCTAGATTTGAGTAGTTCTAGCCCACAAAGGTAATTTTCCCTAGTATTGCTCAGAACCTGAAAGGTCCATCAAGGCTCACAGCCACTCTATCTAAATTAAATTGAATAATTGCCTTCTTAACTCTCCAAAGACATTGTAATCACCACATCTTGTGGCACTGAATTTTTAAAGTTCACTGTGTGTTATGAAGAAGTACTTCATTGTCGGTTGGAGGTTTACTGCTGATTGATTCCATAGATGAGCATTAACTGTCCTGTTACTGTTAAAGGAGCAAAACAAACAAAACCTAACTACCTGCTTTCTGTATTTCCAGGCCCAAGGCTTATAGGTACACATTAATGGGTGCACAAAAACATAGCATCCTTATTTAATACTACTGAGACATTTTTACTGCTGTTTGAATTAAACATTTTGTAAACTCCTAACCTGTGTCTTCCTCCAACCTCTTAACTAAGAAGTGACTTTTTCATATAGTGAGTACACTAATCTTTTGTTTTTAATATTCACGGTCTCACTAAGCAAACAGTGATTCTGTATCTGGGAACACTTTAGTCTTCATAAGTAAAGTCTGTTTGTTTATTTTAACACAAGTCTGCCTCAATTCAAGTCTGACAAATTAGCTTGGTTTTGTTTTGTAATTGGTCAGATGGGAGATAGCTGAGCTTTGCTTGCATATCTGATATCTCAGCCATGTAAACACTGAAAGTCTTCCACTAAGGATGATGTTGGAAAAGGAAGAAATGTATATCTGCCTTATCATGTCATTTGACACTGAATGAATTGTACTTTGCAGAAGGGCCGTAGCCAGGATTCTAGATTTGGAGGGGACAAAAAAATTTCAGGAAGGGCAAAAAAAATTCAGAAGAGGCAACAATGTCACACTCACATATATAACATTGATATCCTGGGGTGGGGTGGGGGCTCCCTGTTAGCTCAGGAGGGTGTGTCCCCCCCCCCAGCTATGGGCCTGCTTTGCATTACAAATGTAGCTACACTATAAATGGGGACAGTGAAGAAACCATTAAAGCTGGACAACAGGTAGTCTCAGCTATCTCAGCACAAAAGGGGGGAATGGATTAAGCTCATAAAATAAATTGACACAAGTGGCAGCAGTCAAAAAGCATGGAGATTGCTTAATCATCTTAATAATAATGTAACCAAATGACCGGTACATGCCAATGTCTCAGTTAACCAAATTGTCCACCAGCTATTACTTAATGGGAAACTAGATTACAACCCACAGAAAAACAATTCACTAAAAAACAAACAGAGGATAAGAAGGAATGGAAAACAAGTGATCTGACTACCATAGGAGAGCTGGAAGAGGCAATAGGCAGGTGTAAGAACAGTAAAGCAGCTGGCATGGATGAGAATTGGGTTGAGCAGATCAAACATTTTGGACCAATAACAAAAAAAAAGGTTACTTAGCCTGTATAGTAACTGCTTGAATGTAGTCCAGATACCAAACATATGGAGGAAGGCTCAGGTGATAGCTATACTTAAACGAGGCAAGCCATCCGAAGACCCAAAAAGATACAGACTCATCTCTCTTCTTAGTCACCTGCATAAGTTATATGAATGCTTAATTCTGAACTGAATGTCTGCAATAGTAGAACCCTGGCATATACCACAGCAAACTGGTTTCAGACCTAGCAAAGATTGTACAGCATAAATTCTTAACACAGTACACAGAAGATGGTTTTGAACTGAAGGAAATCACAGGCATAGTGTTTATAGATCTCACTGCAACTTATGACACAGTCAACCACGCAGCCTTGCTGAAGAAAGTCTCCCACTTCACAAAGGATTTTAAATTCACAAAAATCACTGTTTTTTTATTGGAAAACCATAGATTTTTTGTTGATTTTCAAGGACCATGCAGCTAATGGAGAATTCAAAGAAATGGCTCCTGCAGGGCAGTGTGCTAGTCCCTACACTGTTTAATGTATATACTAATGATCAACCACTGCCAGAAGCCACTCGGAGCTTTCTTTACACCGA
The DNA here is from genome assembly GCA_030440675.1 of Furcifer pardalis. Classification (NCBI taxonomy): domain Eukaryota; kingdom Metazoa; phylum Chordata; class Lepidosauria; order Squamata; family Chamaeleonidae; genus Furcifer; species Furcifer pardalis. The sequence goes on from CP126890.1 coordinate 204,958,911, forward strand.
CCATGCCATTGCTGGCCTGGCGGAATACTGGGATATGTCACCAAATGCCCCTACTTATAACTTAAAGGGCGATGCCACCTTCGAAGTTTCCACTTCCACTCCTCTCACAGGGCTCCCCTCCACCCTTTGGGAGAAAGTCCAAAGCGCTTTGGCAGTGGCACAGAGATAATAATAATAAGGCTTGGATGGGGGGGGGGGACAACATGAAATTATTATTATTATTATCTCCTGCCGCTGCCAAAGCACTTCAGACTTTCTCCCACAGAGCAAAGGGTCGCCCAGCGAGAGAAGCAGAAACTGCCAAGGTGGCACCGCCCTTTAAGTTATAAGTTATAAGGAGGAATGCACGGTGACACATCATGGTATCCTGCAGGGTCAGCATGTTCCTGAAACCAATGACCTGGCAATTGCTGCACAGTGCAAAACCTTTGAGGCTGTTGAGAAAAAACTGACTGAGGCTTTTAATTTAATGGCTATACTGTAAATTATAGGGATAACTGACTGAAGCCAAACTGCCTAAAAACTCAACTCTGTGCTTTTCATTTGAAAACCCATGAGGCATCAAGAAGTCTGCAGGTGACTTGGAATGGCAACAGGCTCGAACATTGTGTCAACCCCAAATACCTGGGAGTTACCATGGATGGAACTCTCACTTTCAAGACCCAGTGCCTGAATACCAAACAGAAGGTTTTTGTCAGGAACAATATTCTGAGGAAAATAACAGGCACAAGTTGGGGGGGCCAACAACACACATTAAGAACTTTTGTGCTAGCTTTATGTTACTCTGCAGGAGAGTATGCTAGTACAGTGTGGTGCAGATCAAAGCATGCAGGGCAGGTGGATGTGACCCTAAATGAAACAGTGAGATTGGTCACAGGATGCCTAAAACCAAACCTGATACAAAAAGTGCATTATTTAGCTGGCATCCCTCCATCAAAATTCCATCAAGAAAGTGCTGTTCAGAAAGAGTGGGTCAAAGCAAATTCCTCAGGAACACACCTTCTGCCCTCTGAACAACCAGCACCCACAGACCACCTTAGAACTATGGAAGGCGAGCAAGGAGCTACCAGAAAACTGGGCAGAACCACATGACCAAGAAAACTATGGCCTGTGTGGAAAGCTTTAAATAGACTGAGTTGCAGGAGTAGGAAGATCAAGGGCTAATTTGAGAAAGTAGAGTTTCCATGTAGATGACAGCCTATGTCCCATATCTCCCATATGATACAATGCACATGATGCCCTTCAAGGTGCACTTGGTAAGAGGAAATGCTGTTGATGTGCCCCGATATTGGGCAGATGCCATCTAGCCCTTTTTAATTCTAGTTTGTTTTTAGATGTGTTAATTTTAGCTCTGTATGTTATTATATGCTGGTGGTGCATTTGACACAAATAAAGAAATGGGGACATCATAAAAGTGGACAACTTCCAGATGGGCATGGCATACAGCCAGTGGTGGGCTCCAAAAAAATTTACTACCACACTGTGGGCATGGTATGGTAGGCATGGCCGGGGGAAAGCCCTGTGTTGCACCCAAATTAGGACTACTTTATTTCAAAACTTCGATGGATGGAGCCAGCCAAAATTTCTGCTACCGGTTCTGGCGAACTGGTGCAAACCTGCTGATGCCCACCACTGCATACAGCCTAATCCGCTGCTGCCATCACAGTGAAAACTGGTAGTACTGTATGAGAAAGTCTTCCTGCTTTGCAATTTCATGTTTAGATTGTCAGAGGTAACAATGTGCAGCAAAGCATACACTGAACAAGATTTATCTTTGCATGGAGTGGAGTAGGTAGAGAATTACTTAGGTCTACTGTACTGTCCATTGCTCTGACCTATGCTGACCTTATTTCAGCCTAGGCTGATGTTCTCAGAGTTGCCAACACATCTCCTCCTTTCCCATATTTCCTCATTGACCTTTTATATGAAAGGGCAGAAAATATATCTTTCCTTTATTCTGGAGTGGTGGAAGGGCAGCTGTTGGCTCCCTGCAACTCCAGTTCAGGCAGATGGAACTTGGATTATCATTGTCTTTCATATCTGGGTGCAGATGTATGTGGTTCTTTTCCAAAAGGAGAAGTACACTCTGTTATGTGCTGTCAAGTCACCTCCAACTTATGGCAACTCTACAAATGTATAACCTCCAAATGTCTTTATCATTAATAGCCCTGCTGAGTTCTTGCAAACACAAGGCTGTAGCTTCTTTATAGAGTTAATCCATCTCATACATGATGTTCTCCTTTACTAATCTCCCTCAACATTTCCCACCATTATTATCTTTCCCACCAAGTCTTGTCATCTTCAATGTATCCAAAATATGGCAGCCTCAGTTTTGTCTTTTTGCTTTCTCATCAAGTACTCTGCTAACAGTAGTGAAGTGTGATTTCAGCCGCCCGGGGCATAAGCCAAATTTGCCGCCCACTGGTGGATGCCAGTGCCAGCTCCCACAAGGGCTTCTGAGAATTGTAGTCCAAGAACACCCATAGCCCAAAAAGTGCCGCTCGGAATGGGCCACCCCCTGGCCCCTCCCACCCTCCACCACTGTCTGCTAACCACCTAATTTCCACTGTCTCAATCTGTAAATTAACTTAAGGTGAGAATAGACAGCCAAATTGGATCAGGCTAACAGAGAGTTGCTTAAGGTTACAAAGAAGCACCATACACCATTTGGTGTGATCCTTGTACAGTCAAACCTTGCATAACGAGTGTTTCACTTAGCAAAAAACTCACATAATGAGCAAGATTTTTGCTAAGCGGTCCAATTTGCATAACGAATTGTTTGCTATGCAAGTCGGACTTTTCCCTATGGAAAAACTCACATAACTAGCGTTTCTATGTGAGTTTCCCCCTAGAAATGCTCGTTATGTGAGTTTTTCCATAGGGAAAAGTCCGACTCGCATGGCGAAAAATTTGTTATGCGAGTCTGACTTGCATAGCGAATTTTTCGCATAGCGAGCAGCCTCACAGAACACATTAAATTCATTATGCAAGGTATGACTGTATATACAACTTCGCAGAAGTACAATAGATCATCTTACAGTAAGAATTAACTGTTGTAAAAAATTCATTTATGTATTTAATGTGAAAGTATTTTATAGCTGTCATTACATTATGTTAGTTTTTTAAAAGGCTATTTTGTAGATAACCCGCCCATTTTTGTCAAGTATACTTCTGTCCCGGTTTTGTGGGAGAGAATTATGGCAATTCTATCCATGAGCCACTTCTGCCAACCCATAAGCATATTTATTTAAAAAGAATATTTTTATGGATCTCGTACATCACATCTATTTTGGCCCTTATATCTGCACACAATTGTGCAGATACCAATGCATGTGCACACACACACACACACACACACACACACACACACACACACACACACACACACACACACACACACACACACACACACACACACACACACACACGAACTCAGGATTCAGCCTTTCCTCAAAGGCCTAGTAACAAAAACAGGATCAAATGTGCTTCAGAAATGACAGATGACTTACTACGTTGCTCTCAAGCAACTTGTGTGCTTAAAAGGCATACAGGATGACAGACCTTGGGAACCTGAGCATTAATACTGGAGATTTATAGTCAAATCTGTCACGGATGGGAGAACTCTTCCCAAGAATGACTATGCTTGAAGGTCGCTTTTCCTGGGTGATAAGTACAAAGAAACTTTCTCACCCCACCCCTGAAAACAAAGGACAGGTGGTGCATGAGAGATGAAGGAGGAATATGCTATCACCTACTGCACTTTCTGTTTGCATGATTTCTTCCTCATTTCTGTCCTGAAAGGATGGTTTTAGTCTCTAAAACAAATGCTTAGGTACACTGTGTGATCCTCTCCTCCACAAACCACTCAATGTGGCTTTAAAAAATACTATTAAAATACTCTTAATTATATTTTTAGAAAAACACAAATAGTAAAATTGGAGATAAATTTTCCAGATACTGTTTTTGTTTTCCCTGTTGGTAATGAGCTCCCGTCTTTGCCCCACTTCCTGCCAACCTAGCAGTTCAAAAGCAAGAAATTGCAAGTAGATGAATAGGGTCTACTTCGGTGGGAAGGTAACAGCATTCCGTGTGCTCCTGTGTCTAGTCATGCCTGCCACATGACCACGGAAACGTCTGCAGAAGCAGACAGCACTGGCTCTTCGGCTTTGAAACAGAGATGAGCACTGAAGCCTAGAGTTGGACACGACTGGCTTTCAAGCAAGGGAAACCTTTACCTTTACTAACTACTGTATTACCACCACTATAATTGTAATGCACACAACAAGGATGTATAGGATACCTGCTAAAACCATCATTACTATTACTTCAGACTGTCTCAATTTGACAAGGCACCTCAACAAGGAATTTCCAAGCTATGTGAGATTTTGTCTCCAGATGAACGAAGAGACCGAGTGCTAGTTTTTCTCATCAAGTTTTTCTTAGCAGCAATGATGAGATGGCAGCTCCCTGAACAGGGTGAAAGTTGGAATGCCTAAATGCACAACCAACATGCCCAACTGGGGGCTGTTGGCAGACAACAACATGCTGTGTGAATATGGAAAGATATAGAATCAAGCTCATTTACTAGTCTGCCAACTACTACCAGAAACATGCAGCAATGAAAACTTAATTTTGGCCATTGACAAAGCCAAGAAAGTGGCTTCATTTGGGCATTTCATGGTTTGATCTGGACATGAAAGAAAGAACTCGGAGAACTAGATGTTGCCCAAAGAGCTCACCCAACTTCATGGGAAAGAGTAGAAGGAAGAATGAGCATTATTCCAGGCTTAAAGCGCAGGGAGCCTTAGAACATGAAATGAGAAAATAGAAAGACTACAGTTTGCTTAAATTAATTATTTCTGGCACCCAGATCCCGTTTATACTAACATAATGATGCCCACAGGATTTTCCCTGCTGTCTAAACACTTGTCTCATATCTTGGGCTTTACTTCATACAATGTTTTTACAGCTAAGCTATTAATATATTATTCATTACAAAGCTGTTGTTTTCCTGCCCTCTTTTTTCCTGAGAAATATAAACTACGTTTAATGGAGCTCACTTCTGACTGATGCTGGAAGATGTGGGCTTTTCAGAAGTACAGAACTTTTTAGAGTCAATTTATCTATTTTTAATACAAACAAAAAGAGAAAACATTTGTCACAACAGAGTTTATAAAAACATAGTCCAGTATGCACATTAATTACAATAAAGATGTCAAGTTGTCAGATAAGGAGGTAATTTCTCTCTGAGCACAATTAAAGATGCTATTATCCTACCACCTGGGATCACTTCTGCTTTTATAGCCCAGCAGCTTTCAAGAGACACAAAGGTATCAGAACGGAAATAGGGGCTGTCCTGCCCATCCTTGTGGAACCATCACTTACACTATAACCAATACAACAACATATTTATTTTTGCCATAATCTCTTTAAAGAGGCTCATGTAAGTAACCAAGAGGCTGTTCAGAGAAGAACATAACACAATGAGAATAAACAGAACAAGAACCCTGAGGATTAAGAACAAGATCTTTGGTACCTTCATTTTGTATTATCCACGGGTGATGATAGAATATTTCTTTATCATTCAGCAACTGCTGATTACCCATTGTGGTGATATTCAACATTTCTAGATCTTGGACTCATTTTTATCCCCATGTGACATTTACTATTTTATTTTACCTTTCATTTTCCTCTGTATGTTTTCAACTTTGATCCCTGCTTTCTGATTTTCTGCTACTTCCATCCCTTTGCAATTTTGTCAGAATTTTCACACCAGCTGCTAAACGGCAAGCAACTCACTAAACATTCCTCAAATAATCTGAAAGGCTGTGTTTTTCATTTGCTTCCTGTCTTCATCACTGGCATTTACTGCTGCAACTGTTATTGATTTTTGATTGATTAAAAAAAGTGCCCCCATTTAAAAGGGAAGTAGGTTTTTTAATGTGCCTTTTTAGAAGAGACATTAATCCCTCAATCTTTGTCTCTTTTTCCCTTTCTCACACACAGGACAAAGTGTCTTTTCCAAAACTATGACTTGTTGTCACTAATATGTGCCATATTTAAACAAACTATTTTTCTCTGGAATACTATTTCATCCCTATGGCAAGCAGGGGTGTGCAGGGCACCATGGGAAGGCACTGGACAGGGAGTGGTGGCGTCACCTATTTGGGGGGGAATCCCGTACATTGCTATTGGTGCGCAGAGCACCAGAGGTGAGGGTGGGGTGGGACAAAGTCCACTTGCCTGATATACCAGCACACACCTAATGGCAAGTTATGCAGCATTAGTAGATAAATTAATCTACTAGAATTCATTATTGATCTAATAATATTTCTATACTAAGTGACATTCCTCAGGGAAGGGAAGGTATCAAGATCAATAAAAGCTGCAACCTGATACCATACACCACCTGCCTTACTAAGTGCAATAGCCCAATAGATAGAATGTTAAAAGTAAATCTGGTTTCAGGTTCTTGCTATGCAACATAAATCTAGTTTCAGGCACTTGCTATGCTATGGTGCCTGTTAAGGTATGGTGCATACCTTAACAAGCCATTTACCTAGTTTGCCTAATGTAAAATGGGGGGAAATACGAAGCAACTTTTCAGAGGTCTTACAAACAAGTAAAGAAAGTTGAAGTGGTTTGACTGTATTTTAAGGGAAATTGAAATACAGTCGAACCCCGCAAAGAGTGCCTCGCTTAAAGAGTAACTCGCTTAAAGAGCAGAATTTTCTCTGAATGTTTGCTTTCAGAGAAATAAATAAATAAAATAAAACCAACTAAAAACTAGCTTAAAAAATAAATCGGGGTTCGCAATTCCCCCACCACCACCAGAAGTCACAATTGGTCACTTACAATGGTGTTTTGCTTAAAGAGCAAACTCGCTTAAAGAGCAATCCTGTGGAACACATTGTGGTCTTTAAGTGAGGTACAACTGTACTAAAGCAAACTAAGGCACATACACTTTGGAAAAGCCATAAGCTACCTGCCTGTGGTACTAAACACACTCCATTAGCAAGAGCATCTATAACTAAAAAACTAACTGGAATGTATAAAGTGCACAAGTAAAGAAGTTAATTGCCACGACCATCACCACCTTAGAACTGTAGATCTGAAAAGGATCCTATGGAATATTTAAAGTCTAGCCATGGTCAAGGAGGAATAGTGGGGAATTAAACCTAAACCACTGAGCTGTTGAACAGTTTGGCTATTATGCAACAGTTATGCTTTTGTCATTGCAAAAAGGAACTAGTTATAAGTACAGTAAATAGCTATTTAAAATACTGTAAGTTACTTTCAAGCTCTGGGAAAAGCCATAGGTGGGGGAGCTTCCATGGATATGAAGGCATGCCATGGTCTCTGTTTTTTCTGTGTGTCCATTCTTTATCTAGTGAATATAACTGAGCTCTGTTGCCACATTGCATTCAATACTTACTGCATTGACAAGTCAGTTTGATTTCTGAGTCTCAGATTGTTATTACAAGCCACAGAAAACATAGGGGGTTGTAAAAAGTTTCCTCTTTTTTTAAAAAAAAAAGAGGAAAGAATTATTATTTTGTTGAAGTTTACTTGGAAGACTGTAGCCAATATGTCTAATTAATACATTGTCTCTTCCTTCCATCAGCTGAAAAGCAAGCAATACATGAATTAAAGATGGAGGAACAACAACTCTGAAACAAAAACTCTTATTGTAGAATGGAGGAAGGGGTACAGAAGTGATAATTGATGAACCCTTGTCCTCTTAGATACTATAAGATCTAATATTCAATGGTTCACCCCAAACAGGATTTTAGTTAATCTGGGGGAGTGTATCAGAGATTTTATTCTTAGCTATTTTTATTTTGGTTATTTAACATACTTAAAACACACACATATGAACAATTATGATGTATCCTGGAATACTGGCAGATATTTTTTTTAAGTCAGCAGAGAATATTAATTTATGACTGTTTTTTAAACTCCATTGAAGTACAAGGGTAATAGCTTTCAGCTGATTTGCTTTCTATAACCTGTCACTCATTGCTGTATATCTGACAAGACTGCAGAAAATACTCCAATTACAAGGCCAATATTTCCAGGACAGTAAAGAACAGTGACCACAGAAAAGATTTTCTCCTCCTTTTACAGAAATAACAGACAATATGATTTTCTCTTCCTTTTACAGAAATTCAAGAAAACATGTCCCACAAATCCATCTTACTATATAATTTTTCTCTGTAAGAAAGACTACGTCATGGTTGGCTCCTTTTCCAGTGCTTCAGTAGAAAAATATGATGTAATAATAATCAGCACCTTATATCCAAGTTGTTCCGTCCAGAAGCATCAGGTTATCCAAATGGCTCAAAAGTTTGCATGTTATTTAGTTTTAATATTTTAGATAATAGTTCAAAACAAACAATTTAGCAGCCAGAACCTTATTAATTAAGTCTGCTACCAGAAAGTGAGGAAGACCTAACCTAAAGAAGCTCCTGATTAGGTCGAAAGAAGAAAGTGAAAAAGCTGGCTTGAGACTCAACATAAAGAAAACAAAGATCATGGCAACAGGCCCTATCAGTCCCTATAAAATAGAGGGGGAAGAAGTAGAAGCAGTGACAGATTTTACTTTCTTGGGATCAAAGCTCACTGCAGATGGGGATTGCAGCCATGAAATAAAAAGGTGACTGGTTCTTGGGAGGCAAGTGATGAGAAATCTGGGGAACATAGTGAAAAGTAGAGACATCAAATTGCAAACAAAAATTCATCTAGTCAAAGCAATGGTATTCCCTGTGGCAATGTATGGTTGTGAGAGCTGAACCATTAGGAAAGCTGAGCGCAGAAGAATAGATGCCTTTGAGATGTGTTGGAGGAGAGTATTGAGAGTCCCCTGGACAGCGAGAAGAACAAATAGGTCAATCTTAGAAGAAATCAATCCTGACTGCTCTCTTGAAGGTCAAATAGTAAAGATGAAGTTAAAGTACTTTGGACATCAAATAAGAAGAGAGAATTCACTTGAGAAGGCCTTGATGCTGGGAAGGGTGGAGGGCAAAAGAAAAAGGGGGGGGCAAAAATGAGATGGCTAGATGGTATTGTGGATGTAGTGGGAACACAGGTGGGTGGGCTGAGGAGGATGGTGGAGCACAGAGGTGCCTGGCGGGCGGTGGTCCATGGGGTCGCGGAGGGTCAGATTTGACTGTGCGACTGAACAACAAAAAAAATCAAAACTTAGTTTGTGTTAATCATAATGGTGAATTATTGCAAGATATGAAATTGACATAGGGATTTGCTGTTTCATGCTAAATCACATACAGTATCTCCTTGTGTAAGAGCAAATGCCTTTACTGACTTTTTAACTTGCAGAACTCCATCGTTCAGGTTTATGCCAACAGAGCTACATCAGCATTAATATGTAACACAATTCTGTTTATTTATTTCAAAAATTCAAACATGAAAAAAGAGAAAATCTTTACTATTCAACACACACCAATCAATAGAAGCAACAATTTGACAAGATAGAAAAATATTAATAGAACAAAATTTAGTTATTGGTTATTAAATAAGTGGGTAATATTTTTCTCCTTGGACAAAATTAAATAAATCTTTAAGAATGGAATGTATAGCTTGATTGACTCTAATGCATTCTCAGATATGAATTGCAGCCTACAACTCTAGGGCTTCAGCAATTAAAGTTATACCAAAGTCCCACACATGGATACCAAACTGTGGATCATAGACTGACCTTGGAATTAATTTCCATTCATTCTTGTAAAGGAAAAACTCAATTTCTAATTGGACACATGTTGTTCTTCCTTCCGTCCTTCTTTAGGTTTGCTAATCTAGCACTGTGACAGCTAGCCAACCAAAGAGAAAAAAGAGGGGATAAATTTTTAAAGCAGCAGCTCTGCTCTAACTGTGGCTGCTATAAATCTGGTCTGAGAAAGCAAATCAAAGAAAACTTAAATAATTTCAAGCAAGTCTGAAGTGAACATGACCTCCTATCTTTCTGCCTATTCTTTGCTTTTTTCTCTCTCTCTCTTTGATCACCTAGCTAGTTTAGTAGTAGGACAGGAAAACTGAAAGAAAGAAAGGAGCAGACTCAGGAACCATGTGGGAAGAAGATAATTCAAGCAATTAACTATTTGCATACAAGGCTGAATTTTTCCTCTCCTGCATGGTTGGCTGAAGCAAAGTCACCAGGGGAAACCCAGCTTCCTGGGTGTGACCTCACAGTGGATGGATTCACATTTTGCCTGCTGCATAGTTGCATCTTTAGTGCAGTAAGTGGCAAATAAAGAAGCCCCCTTGATTGAATGAATGTTATGGATTAGTTGATGCACCCAAAACCACACTGATTCAATGGGCCTACTCTAGTTGTGATTTACCACATTAACCAATAGGATTTCAGCCAGTGATTCAAATGAATCCACTCCTAATTAATTCAACATTTCCCCACACTTTATTGTCTGTTATCATTTTAATTAACTGTTTTAAACAGCCCACACCCTAGAGTCAGATATGACTGACTTTTGAGCAAGGGTGACGTTTACCTGAGAACTATAAGAAGCAGTGAAAGCATGAAAAATCCATGAAAGCTAACAATAAATATATAGCAGTTAGTCTTTAAAATGCTACAGTGTTTTTTATTTTGTTTTGTTTATTTTGTTTTGTTTTCTGATAAGCATGAAAAGTGTGAGCCATAGCCAGTGTAGAGGAAGAAGTTGATCATGGTAGCAACAGTAAACAATTCCCATGGCTGCAGGGTGAAACAGACTATGCCACTTGGAAATAACCAGAAAGAACAGAGATAAGGACAAACTGTGCAAGTGTGTGTGAGAATGTGACCATTTATAGAGATGATAAGGAAAGCTTGAAAACAGGAGAGCAAAGAGCTTCAGCTGGAAAAATGAGGATGACACTTTAAAAAGAAATTTCATTCAGCTTTTACAAGCAGAGCTGTTCTAGTGCAAAGGATGTAAGTTTATATTCTTTTCTCTCTAGCTTACAGGATAGCATTGGTCTTCCCTTTTAATACACGTAATACCAAATGGGTGGAGAGCAAATATTCAGTAGTGGAGAAAATCAGTCTGCATATGTTCAGAGATAATAAATTTCTTATTAAGAATTCTCTGTCCTTGATTTACCAGTTGATCCCTGGGGGGGGGGGGCAGGGATGTTTACCACAGTAATATATGCCGCTGCCACCCCACAACCTATCCTTTTAAAACAACAAATAACTTAGGCTAGATAGCTAATATGAATCCTATTAGTTTATACAGTCATAGAAGAATGATTATACAAGAAGTTTCTCTCTCCTGTGTGCTTTTCTCCTTACCACCAGTAACACATTGTTTGCAAAATCAGTCATGCAAACAATTCTATGACTGGCCCCACGAAAGACAGCTTGTGAGTGGAAGAAAATGTGTATGCTATTTGTGTGTGCTGATTTTTTTAAAAAAAGATCCTGATCCTGATGTTTTACTCTATTAGATTTAATGAATTAAAAAGTATATACACTAATTTTAATCTAAATTCAGGGGGTCTTCAAGCTAGGATTGCAATGAATTAGGCTACTAACAAACTAGGCTGTAATCAGAGCAATTAGGTAAGCGCAGTCCAGTTTCTGCCAGGAATAGTTAAGCTGTGATATAGTTAAAGTGAGTATGAATTGCCACCTATGTTTCCAGTGCTTCTGTTATGTCATTATGGGTGAGTGTGTAATTACTGATTTTTCTGGTAACAATGTTTGTTGTGTTCTATTTATCTGGTGGAAATTCTTTTCTTGCAGAAGCTGGTTTTTGATATGATAGTAGGGGAACATTCCATTCCAATTGACATATATTGCCTTTAAGTATTTTAAAAAATATTTTAAAATGTTCATTTAGCATCTTATTCCTTTTGCTGCAATCCCTATATCCCAATATCATGCTCCATTCATTTAACACTTTTAAGCAAACAAAACATTAACATAATTGGTAACAAACCAAAATATTGTATCTATTTTCTGTTAAATTGCTTTTGGCTTGCACCAAACTTTATTTATAAATGTTGCAATTAATCAATCAATAAGGAAAGGCCCCTGTCCCAAGAGAGTCATATTTGAAATTTTCATAACTTCCACAATCTAAGTAAAACTCCTCATGCAATAAAGAAGAAAGGAAACTTCCTAATCTTCCTAATCTTAAATATATGCATACAGACAAGCTTTGAATTGAACGCATATAAATACTGAATACTTCACTAAATGGCTCCTCATTAGTTGGTGAAAAATATAACCCAAACATCAGTGGCGGCAACTCATATCAGAAAATGAATTTTTTCCTGAAGCAGGAAAAATGTCATAGGTGTGAATTTGTTTAAGATGAATCCCAGCTTGCCATGAAGTGACCCACACACTGTGATCACGGAATCATCTCCTGCAGCATATATGAAATGAGACATGCAGACACTGGGACTGCAATGGACTGCTGCAGCCTTGAGGATATGAACAAGGTGTGCCTTCACAGCCAGTCCATCTGGCATGGCCTCTTCTGCCTCCATGACCGTTGGGAATCAGAGTTCCTCCTCCGCTCATTTTGCCATTGAGCCCAATATGATGGTTTCCAGTGATATTTCCTCCACTGAAAAGACCATCACCCCACCTAAAGGGGCTCATCTGCCCATAGCTGTTGGCCCCTTTAGGGAAACCCAAACATATGTTTCTCTCTAAGAGGAATTTCAAGGCATATACACAGAAAAGATTTTAAATCTTATGTACTGCTGAAACAACTTTAAAATAGTATAATTGTATAAAGTAATTTAATTATTCAAACAGCTGAACTCCTGAAAACACACACAGATGCATGCACCCATGCGCTCTGCAGAGACACTATAACAGCAAGAATCAGTATAATACATTTATGATTGATAGTAGGCTCAAAGGTTTGGCTCAGTTCTCTCTCACACTGTAAAACATCCCATTTTCAGTTAATTCTACACATGCAGCATGCTATGATTTGGGCCAGTTCTAGTTTAAATATTTCTGTTAAAATATTACTTTGGACTGCTACTACCTACACACCAGGCACCCCTATCCTACCCCAACCTCCTCAACCTGCACAGCTTTGTGCCCGTTGTGTCAACAATGCCATCTAGCCATCTTATTCTCTGCCACCCCATTCTTCTTTTGCCCTCGACCTTTCCCAGCATCAAGGCCTTCTCAAGTGAATCCTCTTTTCTCATATGATGTCCAAAGTACTTTAACTTCACCATCAATATTTGACCTTCTAAGAAGCAATCAGGGTTGATTTCTTCTAAGACCGATCTATTTGTTCTCCCTGCTGTCCAGAGTACTCTCACAACTCTCCTCCAACACCACATTTCAAATGCATCTATTCTTTTGTGCCAAGCTTTCCTTATGGTACAGCTTTCACAACCATCCATTACTACAGGAAATACAATTGCTTTTACTATGTGGACTTTTGTTTGCAAGGTGATGTCCCTACTTTTCACTATATACCCCAAATTTCTCATAGCTTGCCTCCCAAGAATTAGTCATCTTTTTATTTCATGCATATCAGAAAACAAAAACAAAAAAGTAATAAAACAAAAATACTGTAGCACTTTAAAGACTAACTGCTATATTTTTATTGCAGTGATCTTGGATCCTAAGAATGTAAAGTCTGTCACTGCTTCTACTTCTTCCCCATCTATTTTCCAAGGACTGATAGGGCCTGTTGCCATTATCTTGGTTTTCTTGATGTTGAGTCTCAAGCTAGTTTTTGCACTCTCTCTTTCAAACTAAGCAAGTATAATTTGATTACTGAGAAAAGGAACTGTATGAAAAACTATATACAGCGGTATCTCATACAACGATTTTAATCCATTCCACAGGGTTTGTTGTTGTACAAAACAGTTGCTATATGATACATGCATCGTATAGCGAATTGTTGTATGATTTTTTTCCATAGGGAAAATTGTTATGTGGGATACCATTTCCTCCCAAAACCTAATTGTTATGCAATTGTTGTATGAGGTTCCACTGTATGTCTATCTAACTGCTGTTAATTATTGGAGAATTTACTCTGAGAATAACACTTTTAGTACAACCACATAGAATCTGCTCCTAAGAAAAAGTATTAGTTGGAAAAGATATTCTTTTTCTTCAGGTGCCATATCCATTTCAGATATAGGCTAACATCATGGTGATAGTCTTCCTGTTCTTAACTCCTCGGAACAGTTCTTCTGAGGACATGCCACACCAGTCTCCCAGGTTCTTTAGCCATGAATTCCGTCTATGCCCAGGACCTCTCTTCTCAGGGATCTTCCCTTGTATAGCGAGTTGGAGCATTCTATATTTCATGTCATTCCTCATGATATGCCCAAGGTATTGGAGCTTTCCTTGTTTAATGGTCTTTAAACAGTTCCTGTTCTTTATCCATCTTGTACAACACTTCTACATTAGTCACATGGTCAAGACATGATGTCCTTAGCAGCTGTCTGTAGATCCAAATTTCAAAAGCTTCAATTCTCTGGAAAAGATATAGGTGACATAATCCCATGGTAAATAGCTAATAGGACTTGGGGCTGTTGTTTATTTCTGTGGTTTGCCTTCCTGATTTTGTCATTGCTTTGTTGTGACATGCAAGGCAGTCCTCTGAATGGACATCAGGAAAAGGATTTGGATCATTACTCCATTCTGGCTGACAACCTAGTCGAGTATGTATCATTCACTGCTTACAATCAGCTGTCTTTAGTGCCCAATAACTCAAGGATGGTTGGGCAAAACAATGCCAACTGCGATAAATCTAAACTGTTTGATTTTTTAGCTGAAGGCAACTTTTTATTGCCATTCACGTAAGAAAAGGAGCAGGGGGTTATATCTGTGGTTTTTCTTTTCCCATTGTCATTATCTCATCTTGAAATCTCCTTATAGATATGTTCCCATGTAGACAAATATGAATGAATGAATGAATGTTTATTAATTGATTAGTCTTACGACCTTATCAATAACATAACATAAGAGTTAAAAATCTGTACAATGCAATGAAGTGCAATAAAATACAGTAAAAATACAACAAAATATTTTGTAGACAAATATGTATATAACCAAAATCTAAAAGATGTATTTTATGATACACAAAAGCAAACATCACTGTTCTGGACCACCTCCAGACCTCCAGACTTGATTACTGTAATGCGCTCTACATGGGGCTGCCCTTGGTGACCATCCAGAGACTGCAGCTGGTCCAAAATGCAGCGGCCCGAGTAGTGATGGGGTGCGGACGCTATGCTCGCGCCGCGCCTCTGCTCCGGGAGCTGCACTGGTTGCCAGTATGTCTCCGGGTGCAATTCAAGGTGCTGGTCATTACCTTTAAAACCCTATATGGTAGTGGGCCAGGATACCTAAGAGACCGCGTCACCCTAAGAATGTCTGTCCGTCCCACCAGGGCAGATCGGAGGGGCTCTCTTGTTATTCCATCGGCTAGGGAGGCTCGCCTCTCTAGCACTAGGAGGAGGGCCTTCTCTGTGTTCGCCCCGGCCCTATGGAACCTTCTCCCAATCGAGCTACGTCTGCAAACAGAGCTCCTACCTTTTCGCAAAGGTTTGAAGACCTGGCTGGCGGAGCAAGTGTGGGGTCCCAGGAACACGGGATCCCACGTAGGCTGGCTGATTTAAGGGGACAGCCACCCCCTGTGACGTTTGGGATATTTGGTTTTATCTGTTATATTGTTTTAATTTTTTAAGAACTTTTAAGGATCTATTTGTGATTTTAATCCACATTGTAAGCCGCCCAGAGTCGGGTACTCCCGATTGGGGCGGGGTAGTAAGTATAAATAAATAAATTCTGTCAGTAGCAGCAGCAAGAAGTTAGGAACAGGTGCCATTTTAATTTTCCACAATGGCTTGAAGCAACATTATACTGTATATTCAGGGCACTGTGGAAAATAAAAAATAGTAGGTAGATCTAACCATATGGTGCTGCTCAGAAAATAGCTTGCTTGAGACAGGCCACCAAAAAAGAAGATTTTGCCCAGGATACCTGAAACCTGGAAGGCACCAGCAATGATACAACTTGTTAAAGGATCCTCACCACAAACAGAAACAAACATAAAATATGTTTGGTTTGTAGAGCTTGCCACTAGCAGTAGGAAAGGCTCATCATAGAACCCACTTTTTTAAAAATGCAATACAGAAATCCATGGAAAGAAGAAATTGAGACATAATACTACTACTGTACCTGATCAAAGGTTACTGTGAGAAATTAATTTCCTCTCAACAGTCTCTAACCATTTTTATTGATAGCACTTCACTTATATCAAACCTGTCATTTAAACTACAATCTCAGTTTTGAAGAGCTAAAAAAATACAAGAGAAAGTAGACAGCAAGCTCCAAGATATGGGCATACAGTCCCAAATAGATTCTCCCTGATGGTAAAACTGATGAATTCTTATTACTTTCCATGCTCAATAAGAGGCAAATCTGTGTAAGAGAAAATGTTATCACTATTACTAAAGCCTTTATAGATAGATGTTTTGATCAGTTTCTGTATAATATTTGTCCTTGTAGGCAGCTTGCCTTAAGTTAATTTGTTTATAACCTTGGCTCATAGCTTCCTCCTAGGCAACAGTATTTTTCTCCAAGCAGGAGAAAAACAGCAAGAAATGGTAAGATTTGTGTACAGAAAAATGGCATGTGAGGGGGAAGCAACCAACAAGTAATCTTTAAAACAGCAACTTTAACAGATTTTTCCCCCCACCATCACTGGAAAGCTGACTATAAGCAGAACAAAGCACACAATTATACACTGTCTATTTGACCTCTTAGAATCAATGGGATTTAAATGCATGTAAGTGAGAATTAAATTGTGTTCAAGCTAAACAAATGTAGTTCAACAGTTGGCTTGCTACTGACTTTGCTCTTACTTTCCAGCTATCCGTTGGGCTTAATTTAATTTGCACATGGCTGATGCTTAATTATTACCTCATTAACAACTTGCCTGGA
Organism: Furcifer pardalis; assembly: GCA_030440675.1. Taxonomy (NCBI): domain Eukaryota; kingdom Metazoa; phylum Chordata; class Lepidosauria; order Squamata; family Chamaeleonidae; genus Furcifer; species Furcifer pardalis. The sequence continues at coordinate 204,975,868 of CP126890.1, forward strand.
GTAATTTCTTTATTCTTCTACACTTTCCCCAGCTTTGAGTATCTTCTGGGTATAAATAAATGCACTGTACTTCAACATTACAGTAAACTATGATTGGCTTGATGGGAGTTAAGCACGACCTCCATATGGACTGACCTATTCCCTGCTGGTCTTATGATGCAGCAGGGAAGGGGGGAACTGAAGATGAAACTCTCATGGTGTGGCAACATGCTTCTCGTCATGTTGGCTTGTAATTTTCATATCCCAGAGTCCATGTGATTTAGCAAACTAATACAGGCTTAAGATTCAGGGGTAGGGAACCATAGCTCACTGGCAGAACATTTGCACAATTGAGATGTGCCTTAGAATCTCATCAGTATTACCACACGTGGCATACTAATTGTAACCTTACCAGCTCTCTACCCAAACAAGTACCAATGTAGTGTACTGGGCAGAGTGACAGACTAGGATTCAAAAGACCACTCAGCCAGGGAAGCTCACTGGAAATGGGTACTGGTAAAATCACTAATTAAATATCTTTATTTAAGCCATATTAAGGTTGTTGCACTGGTACCCACTTGACAGCACACATTATACGAACACCCAAACCAGCTAATATTTGATCTAAGATAACATGCCTCAGTGATCAACAATTACATCTATCGCAGCATAGAGCTCAACTTCTGCAAGGCTGACCAAATAAATAGCCATAAATCTTTGTGCCTTGATTCTCCTCCAGCAGCATCTTTGAGTTAGCTTGTTCTGTGAATCATATTAATACAAAGATTCACCTCATAATTGCTTTCCCCTGAAGTTAGAAGTTCCCATATTCACACTAACATTGCAACCGTATCAGTGTATGTATCTCCTATTATAAAACATGAAGACATTTGTTCGTGTAATTATGAAGGTTCTGGAAGGGATTATTTGAACTGCCCTATAACCACAGGCTTGTAAAACATTTATAACCCTCCCTCAAGGTTTTGTGTAATATTTCCCTACTTTATCCTCGCCCTGTCTAACAGTGGGTAATAGAAGAAGGGATGTGGGAAAGAAGGGGGCTATGGGTTAGAGAAAGCACCAAGCCAAATCAAACTGGAGGTTGTGTTTATCTGTCAAAGATATAAATCCAAGTCTATGTTTCCTTGATACCTGAAACTTGGTGTAATTGTCTATACTAAAAAAAACCATAGCAGTGTGATATTGGCTACGGAGCCAAAATAATTGTCGGTACAAGTTAATTAGTTGGCAGCAGATCTTCTCAGACTGCATTGATTGCACATAGGTCTGCAATCATGAAAGAAGGCCTTCTCTTAAAAACTGTGACAGATCTTTAGCATCAAGGACACCATGAATATCCACAAAGATTAATAAACAGATTCCGATCAAGTTCAAATTTTGACTAGAAGTTAAAATAACTAAATGGAGGCTCTTCTTACACTGCAGCCTACTATTATATGTGCCGAGTGGCCAGAACTCTCCCTCAGACGGTTGCAAGGATATACCATGGTAGAAGAATGCCAGGGACATAATCTCACTTATACAGATGCATAACTTTGCTTGATAACATAATTGAGGGCTGTTTTAATCCAACTACCATAATCAGTCTTCCTTGCTTCTTCCTCATTTACCACAACCATAATCAGCACATGTATGAAAGTTTAAGAGACTCTTCATGTTTTAGCTTCTCTTTCCTCCTGAGGTCTGAAAGAACCATCTTCCTTTAGGCAAGCCTTGCATCTGACAAGTACAGCCAGAGTCTCCTTGAAAATTACTTGACTTGTAAACAGCAGTAATATATAATCCTATTGTGGACACACTTGAGTATCCTGTGTGTTTGCTGGTCAAGCAGGTTCAGCTCACCCACCCTCATCCTGTATGAACCAATAGCTGTGATATGGAAAGGGCATGAAATTGCAACTGGTGATTAACAAAAGCTTGAGGGAACAGCAGTTTGACAGAGTTTCGGACTTTGGAGAAGACAGCAGCATTTGAACATTGTTTGATTAATCTAAACTAAACCACAAAAATTGATGCTGCAGGCCTTGAATGAGTGAATGTGTATCTGTATTTCAAACCCAGACACATAGGTTTATTCTTTACACCGCAGTAGTCTGTGTGTGTCAGTCATTACCTCTGGGTGAAATAACTGACGAGGGGTTCAGTCCACCTGAAAATTGCTCTCCAAAGATCTAAATGAAACAGATGGGCATTGATGGTGTTTTCAAGGAAATTAATCAGCCTGGACTAGCAGCATTGCCAGAAGCTCCGTAGGCCCAATCTAGCCTAATGAATTCCGAACTCTCTGTCTTAATAGCTCCTGACAAGACTAATTTACTCATGTAAGTGATTAGAAAGCGAATTATCTCTTTAATCTTTGCTTAACACGTCTCTAGGTATCACATGGAGAAAAAGGAAGGCAGTTAAATTCTATTCAGGTAGGGGAAGGGATTTACCAGAGAAGAAGTAAAGGATGGGAAGAAAATGGGTTTATTAACGTAAATAAAGCAGCAAGCTAAGAAGGAGAAGTGACATCAGTTTGGCTGTTTTGTAGCATTTAGAAAAACACAGTTGCTCAAGGACAAATAGAGGTTTTCCTAAACCGTCCTTTTCTGACTCTGGCTTACTGTTGTTGCAGCTCTGATTGGTTTCAGTGCCATTTTCTCTCTGCAAAATTACCCCTTTTCTCAGTCGGCATAACACCATTTTACAGCAAACTACAGTTTATTAAATAAGAACCATTCTGAGGATAAACAAAGCAAATCCAAAGAGAGGAAGGAGTAGATGCCTCCCACTTGGAACTAGCTCCCCCCACTCCTTTATCATGCTGTTTCTCTTCAGTATTCCAGCAGTATCCTTACAAAGCTAAAATGTCATTGGACTAGAAAGAAAATGCATTTTAATCAAATATAATACTGTAGTGGATTAAAATTACAAAAAGGTGACTGCCACCCAATGTTGCCCCTATCTTACATACCACAGTTATGATATCTGAATATGTGCTGGGATAGCAAAACATCCCTCTGGCATGGGACGAATAACAACACTGAAAGTTCTCCAAAGGCAAGAATGTACATTTTGCAGTCAGAGAAAATGTTACTGAATCACATCTGTTGCATTACTACCACCACCAGGTAGTTTTATATTAGTGCTCATTAACAAGCTGGCACTGTCGAAAATATGATTCACCAGGGAAAACCTGAGAAAAAAATCAGTTCACTTGACTTGTTAGTATATCTCCAGAACAGTTGCTCCAGGTTTAGCAGATATCATCCCTACAAAATGTTCAAGATCAGGATTTCTTAATCACACTAAATGGTGGGCACTATGATGATGTAAGTGGAAGAGTGGCATGTTGTCTTGTTTGCCCCCTTTGCTTTTTGAAGTCTGCTCAGTTTACACTACAACCTGTTTCAGCTGTTTATGCCCAATATTAGATTATTATCCCCACTGAAGAGCACTGTAATTTGAGAGTTCTGTCTGTGATAACTATTCACACATATAAGTCAACAAGTGATAGCATGCACATGCAAATTCAATTACACATTCCTAAGTGGAAGAGAAGAGGAGAAAGTAAATTTAGATCTGTATAAAAAAAGCAGAACATGGTGACTAAATGAAATTGAAAAGTAAGACCAGTACAGGAGTACATACGAGAATACAGGAAGATTTGAAGAGCCTTCCTAATTTTGTTTTGCTCCTGCTTTAATGTGCAACACATTCTCTTTAATGTAAAAGGTCAGCATTGAATGTCTAAGATTAAGATAAAATGCTTCCATGCAGGGCTATTACTATAAAGCAGCATATATTTTTGGGATCTATACTTGTATGTTAAACCAAAGATTTCTTCATTGATTGCACATAGGTCTGCAATCATGGAGACTTCTCTTAAAGACCATGACAGATCTTTACCATCAAGGATACCATGAACCTCCACAAAGATTCTGATCATGCTGGCCTGGAAGTTAACATAACTAAATGAGGCTCTTCTTATACTATAGCCTACTATTATATGTGCTGAGTGGATTGGTGATGGATCTCTCAACAATCATGGGGACCTTGTGATTGGTCAGCCCCGCTACTGCTATTCACAGAGGAAGAATAATCAATGGGCATTTTCCTGCAAAGTTACCTGGATCACTGTTTGCAATGTGCATATGAAGAAGGCTAGGATATTTTTACCTCTGTTTGTGACAATACAAAACACCTCAGAGCATGAGTTCTATCCATGTTTACTCAAACGTTAATTTATTGAATTAAACTTTTCTCCCAAATAGTGAACATGATATAAAGTAGCAATCTTAAATCTGTTTGCTTTAATACGTATTTAAGAAGTTGATCTAAACAAACCCCAGCTTTAGTTGACTTTACTTGGGTGACGACCCAAGTAGGCAGAGGTAATGGAGAATTATAGGACCATAGAGGGAAGTCTAAATCTCCTCCTTTGGGACTTTAAGAAGTTAATATGTGTGGTTGGAGTTCTCTCTGGGTAGGAACAGAGTGCTTCCCCCATCACTGAATGCAGACGTGGGAAACTGGCCTTCAGATCTGGCCTACTTGAGCCCGAAAGTAATGTTGTATCTGACCTTCTCACTTGTTGTCTGCCTCCTCTTAATTTACAAGGGCCTGCTCAGTGCTACAGATGAGGGAGGAAAGATGGCAAACAGAGATAGAGAAAGGAAGGCAGGAAAACCTGTTGCTGCCTTGGCATCAGCTAGAAATGGATAGTTTGTGCCTGGCATGCAGGATAGCTATTCTAGATACACTTAGTATTTCATGTAAGGGCTTCCAGAACACATAGATTTATGATATTTGAATTTCAAAATTAGAAATGTGGTCATAAACTACCCTAAATGATCCAATTGTAGTGATGTATTGTATGTCCTCAGACAATAAGTTTCAAGAAGTGATGTACAAGTTTCTGTGACAGGCCACCACAGATTTGTGACATTTTGGAAACATTACCTTTAATTAAAAATATACAAGTAGAGACAAGTAACATGCACATTTCCATAATCCAACAGAAAGATGTACCCTACAAATACTTCTGCCACCTTTTAGTTGTACATTCCAAATTGCACTTTCTTATACATCCCTATTTGCTATCTACTTCTTCTCAGCTAGAGATTGAAAATGGAGCAATTTCTTGAAACTGTAATGGTTTCCCACCTGCCATTTTTCTCCCAGCCACTTTATGAAACTTAACTCTTAATAAGAGTTATCAACATCTACCTGAATTATCAACAAATCAATAACAACATTAGTTTAGTTTTATTGGCTTTCCTTATAACTTAGGGAAAGAGCAAATGTATATCTTTATAACATAAAAGATATTTATAATGCAAATAATTTTCAAGAGCAGGTACGAAGGATGTGAAATTATCAGGGTCATAGAAAAGTTGGATATAATGACAATGAGACTAATATTGGCCCTTCCACAAAATAACTTCTTAAATAGTCTTTAAACAAACATACAAACAAACAAAATTCATTTTTTTCTTATTAATTCCATTTCTATACCACTCATCTGACTTAAATATCACTCTAGGCAGCAAACATAAAAAAAAAAACATATATAATATAAAATCCTCCTCCTACCCTGTAACTGTAAAAATATATTCTTTATATATTTAACTTTTTCCTCTAAAGATGGACACATTGATAATGGTGTTGCTTGGGATAATCTTAAGAAAAGGAGACACACAAAAGAAGATAAAAGACTTTGATATCAGAGCCATAACAAACACAACTTTCAGCACAAACCAAGAAAACAGCCCCTCAAGCTTAGTCTCTATGTTTGTGTATACATAGGACTTACAGCATTACAACTCACCTACAACACCCTGAACACAACTGAAGATCAAAGATTTAATGGACTCATTAAAGAGCCAGTCACTTTTTACATAGACTAGAAATGATCACTGACAAAAATAAATAAATAAAAGCAAAATTTGACTATCAACCCCTATAATGTTTTGCCGAGAGCACAAGTTAACCTCCTTCTCTATTTTCATTCAACTGAGTAGCAGGTATGCATGTGTCATATTTTGAGATGGCATAATAATGTTCAGTTTTTATGTCATAATTTTAAATCCATCTTGTCATTTTTAAAACATGTTAAAGTATATAGCCCCATTATATTGTTCTTTGCGATTCATAAAATGCACTAACAGAACAGTCTCAGATTTGTAGATTTACAATAAAAGAATGCTCCTCACTTATATATCACAGTTTTTCTTTATATCTAGACAATATTGGGAAATTGTAAAGGAAGAGAGGATAGGCATAAATACATGTAAGTACAACTGTAGCTGCATTTCAAATGCAGGAATATTAATTGCCATTTGCCAATTTTTTTATACTCCAGATGTGAGCTGAAACAGTCTCCATGGGTGTTGGTGCAAAAATATGATCCAAAAGATTGGTTCCAGAATAAACTTAATGCAAAGCTGCTTTTGGGTAGTTTTGTGACAGAAGAGCAGAGGAAGTTACAGGTTTTGTGCCAATTTCAAAAAGAAAGTGCATTTACCTTTTGCATGGTTAATTTTAGAAATTATTCTTTTAAAAAAACAGAATTAGAGAATAGAACAACATAGGGTCCATGAACAACAAAGAAACTGAATGGAATATTTCCAAATTGGGAATTTACACCAAGACTAGGAATCACTGGACAGAGCAGTGTCTCCTTTCTTTCTTGAAAAATAATTTCTGAAATGTGAAAGCCTAAATCATGGAAGGATTTTAAACAAATGCAGACTAATATTCTGATAATAGTACTGTATCTGATTGTTTGTAAAAAAAAAAGTTTGCACAAACTAACAAAGCTCTATTACATCAATTTTAATTTATCTTTAATTATATCTTAAACACTCAGCTGTAAGGCTATCAATTGTAAATCATCAGCATTTTGAAAACAACCAGAGATAATTAATGCTCTAGATAAGGATCTGTATTCTTTTGCAGGCTGTTTCAAATCCATATCTTCTTGTCATTCTTACTTTTTTAATCCCCTAAAGAGAAGTAGATATAAAAATGCCATCCTGGTGACTATAAATGAAGCTTAGCATACTTACCCACTGGAGTATCTTCATTGATCAACAGATATGTGTCGAAGAAATAATTTATGAAGTATGGCAATCGATTACTCAGACCTAAAAAAAATTGAAAAAGATAAATACTTAATTTTTAAGTGTGAAGTTAAGTGCATGTTGAACTAATTGATATTTTGTTGCAATTAGAACCTTGAGCAAAAATTGCTGGAATTGCAACAGGTAGAAATGAAGAATATATGCTTTATTATCAGCCTATTTGTAATTGGAGTGCTAGGAATATTAGTTTGTCCAGATCCAAATGCTGAGATGTCTTTTGAGCTATTTCTCAAAAAAGTTCTTCAGCTCACAACACAAAACAAAAAAATTATAATGTATGATCAGTATTCAGAAGATTCAACTGCTCAAAGTTACCCACCTTGGAAGGACATGCTCAAACTGCCTTAGAAGTTAAAGCAATCTTTCTAATTCATGGATAGGCAACTTTGATGGGGTTAGGAATACCTTGCCCGTCTTTGGTCTACTTAAAGGATGGTCAAAGTGTGATCTTCCAGATGTTGATGCTGTTAGACTGAAACTCCCATAACTGTTCATTAATTTGTTTTACTTGGACTAAGAGGTGTTGCAATCCAGCGACCAAATATTCCTCACCCCTATTGTAGGTGATTAATGCAGATTACATGACCAGGCTAATCAATCAAGGAACCTTTTCCATAGTAATAATCTTCTCTCTATCCTTAGAGAGCATCAAGTCACTCCATTTGCCCTTCAGAAGTTTACAGTTGTACCTCACTTAAAGAGCATAAGGTGTTCCACAGGATTGTTCTTTAAGCAAGTTTGCTCTTTAAGCAAAACACCATTGTAAATGACCAATTGTGACTTCTGGTGGGGGTGATTGCGAGCCCAGATTTATTTGTTAAGTGAGTTTTTGGTTGGTTTTATTTGTTAAGCGAAGCGAACATTCAGAGAAAATTTTGCTCTTTAAGCGAGTTACTCTTAAAGTGAGCTGCTCTTTATGCGAGGTTTTACTGTATGTAGCTGTCTGTCATCCAGGACTTCTCAGTCTGCATGTGATGATAGTGTAGACTTAGAGAGATCTTTATGCTCAGGAAATATACTTTCCAAGCAACTACTGACCCAATTCCAAATCAATTTCAAAGGGAATACCACATAAGAGTTTAAGACAAAAGATGCTTTTAGACAGCATTTTATTCATCCAGATGCTGTGCACATCCCTTGCTATATGGCTTTTCAGCATGACTGCAAATCTTGGAAAACTTTGTTTTTAAGGCATAGGCTAAGCACATCAGTACCTAAGCAAAGCTGTCACAATTCCAGAGAGCCTATGAAATCCAGCTTTCCCACCAATTAGTTTTCCCACCAGGTTAGTATGCTATGTTACATTGGGTTCATGGCAGTCCAAAACATCTGGATTGCAGCAACATAGGGAAGGATATTGCAAATGCAATATGCATATTTTCCTAAAGACAAATGGCTGTTTCTTTAAAAATGATTATTATTCTTTTGTTTCATCGGGGTGTGTAGGGAACAGAAAGATGACAATTATTGTTTTAGAACATGATTAATACCTCAAATTGTTCTCACATATGTGACTCTTTTGCCTTGTCAGCCTTAATTCCAACAAAGCATCCCTTCCTTTCACCTTTAATAATGAGCCTCACTTATTTCAGTTGCCAGTTTATTTAGATCAGTTGCTCCTAATGTGGGGCACACACCCCACAGTGGGACTTCAATTCCCAGAAGCCTAAGTCAGTACATTTATTTATTTATTCAGATTTATATTGCCACCTACTTGCCGAGGCAACTCAGGGCAGCTTACAGTCAAAACAGCAACAGTACAGTGAAAATCATAAAATACAACCACACAAAACAACCAAAGCAGAACACAGACTAACTCCCCTCTGGTGGGCCCAGAGGAGGGGGCAATGTTCTTAGCCACCTGCCAGGCCATGGAGTCTTCTCCCTCAGGATCATTGGCTGATCAGTGCTTTGGGAAATTGACTTAGGCTTCTGGGAACTGAAGTCCAAAAAACAAAGGTTGGGGAACACTGATTTAGATCAAGTGAGAAAATAAAAGCACATGTCTGTCACTAGTTTGCTCTTTAAGCGAAAGACCATTATAAGTGACCAATTGTGATTTCTGGCATGAGTGGGGAGAGATTGTGAACCCTGATTTAGTTGTTAAGTGAGTTTTTGGTTGGTTTTAGTTGTTAAGCGAGGTAACCATTCACAGAAAATTCTGCTCTTTAAGCGGGTTAGTTTCTAATTGAGGAGCTCTTTATGCAAGGTTTTACTGTACAGTTGTACCTCGTTTAAAGAGCATAATGCATTCCACAGGATTGCTCTTTAAGCGAGTTTGCTCTTTAAGCAAAACACCATTGTAAGTGACCAATTGTGACTTCAGGGGGGGGATCGCGAACCCCGATTTATTTGTTAAGCAAGTTTTTGGTTAGTTTTATTTGTTAAGCGAAGCAAACATTCAGAGAAAATTCTGCTCTTTAAGTGATTTGCTCTTTAAATGAGGCGCTCTTTAAGCGAGGTTTGACTGTATTAATAATTCTACTTATTACAACCATTAGGAAAGATTTTCTTTTTCTAGAGTTTCACAGTATGCAACTTCTTTTTAACATAAAACACTAAATTTTTTTCTGAAACAAGTAACTCCTAAAGGAGATAATATAATATTTTGCCAGAAGAAATGTAAGGCTGCTGCATGGATGATCTGGTAAAAGCAGAAACAAGCCTTTGAAGTCCAGAGACCAACAATCTCTTCAGTAGTTGACTGAGAAACAAACTTAGGGCTGGAATGGCTATGATAGGAAAAGACTTGGGGAAGTTTTTAAGGGAGCATAAATGCAGAGTGCAATACATATGACAGATGGGTTTACTTTGGTTCTAAGCCAGTGTTAGAATAGCCAGCACTGTCTCTTATTAAGAGATCCACTTTATCTGCCAGACATAATTGAACAAGGGAGACAGGATTTTTAATTTGCCTGTCAGAAATATTTTGCATCTTATTTCTCTAGAATCTGGTTTCTGACTCATCCATAAAGCAGGTGTCCAGTTTTGAAAGCAAGCCAGTCCCAAGATACCTGAAAGCCTATTAAAGTACAGTAAAGGTTACTTTCTTGAGCTGGCTAGATAACTCTGTAAGTTAATTATACAGATGCAGAGTCAAAAAAGTAAAAAAAGTGAGTCAGTCTGTGTGAACTTAGGCAACCTCCACAGTCCCAAGGCAACCCCAGCAGCTCCCCCAGTGGCTTAGTGGTTAAGACGCTGAGCTTGGAGACTGGAAGGCTGCATTTCAATACCCAAGGGCTGCACGGGAGCACGGAAGGAGCCTTGTTCAGACATCCCCTGAGCAGAGTTTCTCCAGAAAAAAATCCTTTCAACCCAGAGTAATCTCTGACATGAAATTGTTATTATTAGGGCAACCCCAGGATAAGGAAATAAACCACTTGTGGCTGCTCTCCACTTGGATAAACCCTAGAAAGGATCAGAATGGACTTGAGGACACACTATTATTATTAAAGGATATTTTGGCATCATATTGTGAATATACTCTCCAGGCACCCAGAAATCAGTTTGGCACATTGAAAAGAAACGTCTCAGGATCCTGGAAAATCCAGTCAAGAAGCTTAAGGACCCTTAACAACAAAACAACCATTGAAGCTATACCATTTCTGTTCATTCTGTAGGTATCTTTTCACAGGGAACTCATTGGCAAGGAACTCAATCCTAAACTTGTAAAACTACTTGAGAAGAAAGCTCCTTCAAACACAACAGAACTTACATTTGATTAAACATACAAAGGATCAGGCTGATCAATACAATATAGTCTAAATCCACTGAACATGCACTTAAAACAGCCTCTTTAAAAGATTCAAAGGTTGAGCAATCCACATGTAACTGCAATCTTGAGGAATTGGCCATGTAGTCCATGTGGCTAAATTCTTGAACTGCTTCTAAACTGATTGGACCCATTTCAGTTGGGTTTTAAGCCTCATCATGGCACTGAGATTGCATTGGTTGCACTGCAAGATGACCCTCTCCAGGAAGCTTCCTCTCTCCTGGTGCTCCTGGACCTTTCAGTGGCTTTTAGTACCATTGACCATGGTATTCTCCTTGGACATTTATCAGGGTTGGGCATACGGGGCACTGTACTACAGTGGTTCTTCTCTTTCCTTGATGAGTAGACCCAGAGACTTCAACTCAGGGAGTTTGTTTTGGCCCCATGGACCCTCCAATGGGGCATTCCACAAGGTTTGATCATCTTCCCGTTGTTGTTTAATGCCTACATGAAGCCGCTGGGATAGTTCATTAGGAGAGTCAGAGTTCAGTGTCTCCAATATGCAGATAACGCCCAACTCTATCTCTCCTTTTCATCTTCTGCAGTTGTTGTGGTCTGACGTCTTGATGAGTGCCTGGAACCAATAATGGTATGGACCAAAGCTAACAGGCTGAAACTGAACCCTGACAAGTCGGAGGTTTTTGTGTTTGAGAGGCCACCTGCCCAACTGGGAGGCCTGTTCCCTACCCTGGATGGAACTACTCTTACCCCTAGGGACCAGATCTGCAATCTGAAGTTTATTATGGACCCACTGATCTCACTTGAACAACAAATAGTGGTGGTGTCCAAAGCCACTTTTTCCAGCTCCAGCACATTGTGCAGTTATGCTCCTACTTGGACAGATGTTCTTTCGTAACCCTGACCCATTCATTGGTAATCTCGTGGATTGACTACTGTAATGCTCTCTATGGGGCTGACTTGTGTTTGATATGGAGATTGCAGTGGTTCCAGAATACAGCAGCAAGTCTGGTGACAGGCTTAAAGAAATTTGATCATATTTTCCCAGCCTTGGCAGGCTTGAACTGGTTACCTGTTGCCTACTGTGTCAGATACAAGGTGTTGATGTTATCATATAAGGCCCTATACAGTTTGGAACTTTGCTATCTGTTGGAGTGTATCTCCCTCAGAACAACTCCCCACATCACCTATTCATCACAGTCAGCACAGCTCTAGGTGCCGTCCCTGAGGATGGTTCAAAAATCTTTAACTAGAAATAGAGCATACAGTACTTGGTGACAGAACCAACACTGTGGAACACTCTACCAGTAGAGCTGTGCCAGGCTCCATCACTGGCTATCTTTAAAAAGCAATTAAAAACTCTCTTCTTCAAGGAGGCTTTTCAGGGTGTTGTCCCTTTAGCAATAAATTAGTCAATCAGGTTGAGTCATTATGCACTCAGACATCAGTTACTTTATTTTATTTTATTTTGTGACATATTTGTCATTTGTTTGTTTTGATTTGCTGTGTGTTCTGTTGTTATTTGTTATCTGTTTGTATACCACCCAGAGAGGAATACCACCCAAATGGGTGGTATAGAAATGCAGTAAATAAATAAATAAATTCATATGGGAAGACTGCCATAGTACATTTTCCCTTAAATATGGGTTGAGAAGGTATGGCTTTGCACATATTCAATATAATTTTCATCAACCCCAGACAGCATGTCAACATCTGAAGGGCTATAAGATCTCCACCATTGTCCTAGGTCAATTCTGACACTTTCATTTATGTAGAAAAGCACTGAACATAGGGGCATAGGGATACCATTCAGACATGCAAAATTAACACTTGCAGTGCCACTGGATCTTAACCTTTGTGAGGCAGAGCACTGCAGATTCCTTCTTTACCACCTCATATGTGCCACAATTGATATAAAACTCTAAAATGTGGTTTTAAAATCTGGCATAATTTAGATTCCTGGTTAAAATTAATTGGACTGCCCACTCATCTAATTATTTTGCTTTCTAGAAAACTGGTATATAAGCATGGTCCCAGTCATTTGATATCCTCCCCTTTTCCTTATCTTGATTTTGCACAAGGAAACAGAAGAACATCAAAAACTTTAATATCAGGTTTCAATGGAGTGTCATCCTACAAAACATGTACAATATTTTGATAGACACATTATAGTTCATACTGTGAGCTGGAGACTGAAAGGCTGGGTTTCGATACCCGAGAGCTGCACTTGAGGACATGAAAGGAGCCTCATTTGGGCATCCCCTGAGTGGAGTTTCTCCAGCAAAAAATCCTTTCAACCCAGAGTAATCTCTGACATGAAATTATTATTATTATTAGCACATCTCTGCTTTTGTAGGAGTTGTTCCTATAATCTTCTTCTTTTCTTCCTCTTTTATCCCATTGGGAGTAAAAGATAACATAAAAATAAATAAGATGCTTTATTTATTTATTTATTTATTTATTTATTCAGATTTATATCGCCGCCCACTCGCCGAGGCAACTCAGGGCAGCTTACAGTCAAAACAGCAACAGTACAATAAAAATTATAAAATGTAACCTCACAAAATACAAAATACAATAGATGAAGTGTGACAAATGAATAGGCAGCTACCTCTGCAGGAGGTAGGGAAGCCAGAAATTCCTTCTTGACTTGTCTCACCCTCCTCCCACCAAAACAAACAAACAAAGAAACCCCACACTATACTTAAGTTCACCAAAAACATTGTAAGCTGGTGACAGAAATACTGGTGGGTTTTTTTTTAAGTATCTGAACCAGTTTACAGCACATGTTATATAAAACACAATGACCAAAGAAACAATAGACAAGAGTCACTTGAAAGATTTAGGCATATCAGAAAACAAAAACAAAAAAACACCCTATGTCAGTGATGGCGAACCTATGGCACACATGTCAGAGGTGGCACTCAGAGCCCTCTCTGTGGGTGCCCATGCGGTTGTCCCAGGACAGTTTGCCCCACCTTCCAACCAATGGGAGTGCTTTTTCCCTCACCAGCACAGAGTTTGCCCTGCCCCTCTGCCTAGCAGCCCAATGGGAGAGTTTTCTCCCTTCCCTGTTGGTGATAAATAAGTAGATTTGGAGTTGCAGTTGGGCACTTGGTCACTGCCCTATGTACCAATATCATTCTTACACCATCCATCCAGTTATATTAGCATTATTCAAAAGTATAAATCAGCAGACAAAACATAACAAAACAGCTAACCACAAAGCATGTCATTAAACAAAGTAACTTGAAGCTCATTAGGAAAAGATGCCCTGGAAGGCATACAGTTCCTATAAAAAGGAAATCTACAACTAAGCAAGGCAGACAGATGAAGCACCTCTCAGTGGCGAGATAGAATCAGGAGCATTGTGTTCTTTCCAGAAACAAATTTATTTTCCATCATCTCCACTATATTGATATTTGTTTCAATATTTCATATTCTTATTTATCCATTTACTGTCTATCAGAACCATAAGAAATTTTCATTTGGAAAAAGCCTTAAGTATTTCAGAAGCAATCAGAACTCAAAATGGGAGGTAGAGCATCTTTCCAGTTTGGGGAGCTTAAAGTACTAATTCAGAGAGTAGTACTTCATATAATCTCCTTGGCTACTGCGGCAGCATCTGATTGTCTACTTTTGCAGCTGCTCCCTGACTTTTCATAGAGTAACCTGTACACATGATAGCCCAGCACTGAGATAGTATTTTGTTTTTGTTTTTTAAAAAAAGTTTGGCACCACTGTCTTACATACTTTCTGATTGTCATATTTTAGAAACAGTTCCTGATGATAGCCAGAAAGAGATAGTCCAAAATTATTTGTTATTTTATTTTAGATTATCTTCAGGAGCTAAAGTTACATAGGAAGATGGTTTATTATCACTGATACCTCTTAGAATTCTCAATGGGAAAAATAAGCCCTTGATATTTATTTCTGTCCAAATTGTAAAGTACAATTAAAATTTTCTTTATGAATAGTAGCTTACTACCAAACATCTCAGCCAAATAAATCATACTATTGGTCCTAAGAATTAGAAGGGCTATTAGGAATCTGGATTTTACTCACATGTGTGGTGAGCATGCTCTAAGGGTCATTCCATTCAGGAAGGAATATTTAAAGAAATTTGTGTCATAACAAATCAGAAGCTAATGTTATGCCTGGCATTTGCTTTATCATTCAATATGGTATTTCTGCTCAGGTCTTTTATATTAATTGCAAAACAGCTAGATGATTTATCATCATCATCATCATCATCTTAGAACTGGAGAGCTGGAAGAGAGCTTATGGTTCATTGAATTCAGCCTGCCAATGAAGCATTGTGAAGAATCAAACTCCCAATCTCTGGATCCACAGCCAGATACATACTGTAAATCACTGACATATCCAGCGTATCTCTGACTATTTCTCAGTGCTCCCCTCCTTTTAATCTTTCATTCATGACCTGGTTATGATAAAGTCTGTAAGGTGACTCTTATGGAAAAACTGACATAACAGTTTTTGGTCCTGAAACTGGAGAGACATTGCTCATGATTTATAGAAATATGGTTTCTTTTGATGAGCCATACTAGCATAAAGAGTACAAAACAAATGCAGGAAGAGGGCAATATCTTTATTGGATCATTCAAAAAATAAATTATTGTGCGAGCTTTCGAGATTCAAGATCTCTTCATCAGGCAAGCATAAAATTATCAATGAAAGTTCATGGCAAGATGTTACTGCCAGGTGCTCTTCTTAGAAATGCATGTGCAAAAAACAGCAACATGTTTGTATGGTATCAGCACAGACACAGACACAGACACAGACACAGACACAGACACAGACACACAGACACACACACACACACACACACACACCAGGAAGCTATGTATCTGCTATTACTCTTGCATGGCCTTGCAAAACACCAGCTTCCTTTTGTGGCAAGACAAAGGCAATGCACAACTCCAGGTGCTTTCTGTCAGGGAGTCAGAACAGCACGCCAAATTGAAGGAACTTCTATCCACTAGGCATTCTTTTTGTTGAAGCTGTGCATTTTCCTTCAAATGAGCAATGTAAACAAAAAAGCAGCTTTATATGACTTGTTGTTGTTGTTCAGTCGCACAGTCGATTCCGACCCTTTGCAACCCTATGGACCACTGGCCGCCAGGCACCACTGTCTTCCACCATCCTCCTCAGCTTGCCTAGCTTTGTGCCCATTGAATCTACAATACCATCTAGCCATCTCTTTTTTGGCTGCCCCTTCTTCTTTTGCCCTCCACCTTTCCCTCTATCTTTACCACAAAACCCCTGTCATCAGGATTTTGCTCCAGGAAAGCTGTTCAGCTACTTGAACATCAATATTCTGAGGATGAAGATTTATACTTGATTCCTGAAAACCAGCTAACTGTGCCTTCTTTTGAACAAATCCAGCTGTACCTGCCTGACTCATTCTCAGGTTTCTGTACTAGCTCTGTTTCCTAGAGAGCCCAAACAGCATATGACAAAATGATCTATTCTAGAAACACTCAGCAACTACAGCATCAATTATTAATGCTCCTGTAAGAATAGGAGAGTGGCTGCCACACAAAAATGATCACCATGGATATACCGTGGAGTGATATTCAACCAGGTAACACTATAAACTCTTCCAGTCTCTAAGGCTGCAAATTCCATACAGGATTACCAGTCAAAGAAACCCAGTTGGACTTAACATCAAAACAATCATGTAGTGAATGGAGCTGCCAGATGGACAAACAGACAGTTTCCAACACAAATGTAGAAATGGATGCTGTGGGTTCTGCATGCTCTACACACAGGCAAGAAAATTCCATGTATCTTAGTATATGGCTGCAGTGGGCTGGGATGCTATACAACTGCCTAACCTGAGTCTAACAACATTGAGAAAGGCAATCCAGAGGTGAAACCTGAAACCTACACCTCTGACCTGAATCTGCAGGCCTCCATTTTGAACTTGTACTGAACCAAGAAGCCTGGCTCACATATCTGAACATGATCTTTGGACAAGTTATATTTCTTCTGCACCAATCCCAACTTTGTGATGCCTAGCCTGATGAAGATCCAAGCAAAGTCAAAAGCTACCTTATCTCTGCTAGTTGTTGTTGTTGTTGTTTATGGCCTAAACAAATACATAGGGACTGTGGTGCCTCAGTGGTTAAGATGCTGAGCTTGATGACTGGGAGGTTGGAAGGTCAGCAATTTGAGACCTGAGTGCTGCATGACAGAGTGAGCATCCATCTCTGTCCCAGCTCCTGACAACCTAGAAGTTCAAAAGCAAGAAATTGCAAGTAGATAAATAGGTACCACTTCTGTGTGAAAGTAAACAGCGTTTCATGCACTCTGGTGTCTAGTCATGCCTGCCGAATTTCCACAGAAATGGCTGCAGATGCAGACAGCATTGGCTCTTTGGCTATAAACAGAGATGAGCACTGAATCCTAGAGTCGGATGTGACTAGCTTTCAAGCTAGGGCAACCTTTACCTAATAAGTACATATTTTGATTGTTTACAAGCTTTTTCTCTTTCTCATTTGAATGTGGATAGAAGTAACACTTCTGATTTCTGTGGCTGATTCCTAACACCCTTCTTGGATAGATTACTATAGTCACTGAAAATGCATTTTTTTAAAGAAACAGTTGTAGCTTTTTGCTGACCTAAATTTGAATTGAATTATGCAATTCTTGAATCCAACACTAGAGGGAAATAATACAACAGATTCCATAGAACCTTTGAGCTAAAGTAATTGTAGAAGATTTACTTATGAAAGTGCACAGATAATCTTTATTCTTTGTTGCCTCTCTATCATAGTGTTGCTTTCCCAGGAACATCCTAAATTTGCAAAAACAAAACAAAACAACAACAACAATAAAAACCACTTCTCACTTAGATTTCAATCAGATTTATGAAAGCTAATATGATAGAATGTAAGAACATACATACATACATACAGACAGACAGACAGACAGACAGACAGACAGACAGACAGATAGATAGATAGATAGATAGATAGATAGATAGATAGATAGATAGATAGATAGATAGATAATGCAACACAATTGTGTTCTTCAGTTAGTCACCAACATGCATGGGAGCACCAACAATAATAATATGTGAGGCCATAGCTAGAAATTTGTCAGATAAGCTACAAGATCAAGAATTACTGTATACTATATCTGGCACTTCTGAAAGGGTAGCACCCATCAAAATAACAGCATTAGAGGGATTTTTTTAGTGCAAATCACAGAATCTTTTCATTATCATTTCTAGTCCCATGATTATTTCAGTTTATGGAATATTTCATTCATTACCTCTGATAACCCACCTACAAAAACATTAGTTTATAAGATTATTCTTCTTCTTCTGTGTCTAGGCCAAATGTGAAACTGGCAAAATAAAGGGATGTTTTGGTGAGTTCATTATGCAGTTTCTTTTGGCTGACCTACTGTGAGAAAGATTAGCCAGCAACACAGGGTTGCCTTTACCAAGGTACGCCCGATTGTGGTTCAAAAATACCATACACTCCGAGGGGGCTCTTTTGTGTACCCTAGCTTATCAGATGAAAAGTTTAATGTTGACATAGCCAGAGAGCTCAACATTTGAATGTAGATTAAGGATTAGCATATTAAATATTCCTTCGTATGTATGCTATTACAATGGCATATTTAGGGAAAGAAATATTAATATTTTGTAACAACCATAATTCCTGGCTATACATGTAAGATGTTTTAATGCTTACAAAAATAAATAGTTATTTAGATAGGATTTAGTCAAAGACTCCTGCTATCATAATGTGTGCCATTTTTAGATACTGTATTTCTAAACATTAGAGTATGATTGATAAAAATTATTACTTCAGATTTAATCAGCCAAAGACAGAGGCCCTGAACTAACTCTTAATGTAGGCTGGCCAGTCCCCTTCTTCAGAACTCATTTATTTCTCACAATTCTCTTACTTTCATGTTGCTTCAGAAGCAGCATTTCATGATGCTCTATTTCCACATATTTGAAGTCTAACAGCCTCCTATCCTGCTCTGCCAAAATCCTGAGTCTCTGCAAAGAACAGATACGAGCAATAAATGATCCTGAATATATCCAGCTGTATCCCTTTCATAAAAGGCAACGAGCCTTCAATTTATGAAGTGTCTGGCTGGGATTCTAGAGTCATATAAGAGGTTACCATACCCTGCATCCTTACGAACACTTCTTAGTAACAACAGAAGCAATATTCAGCTACTGTAAAGCTTGAACTCCTTCTCAAACAACCAAGAGCACAACCATTAGCTACAGGTGCATCTGTGTTCCAATGGATAGTTCTCTATGTCCTCATATGCCTTTGGCATAGACACTGCCTTGGCTAATCTGAGCACTAGTATGGATGAGCCAGTTCTCCAGGCTATGATAAGGCAGGACTTTCCTTTGACTATTGCCTGTCCAACAGCCAGAGATCAAAGCCTGAAGCAGGCATACTGCCAAAGCAAGAATGCATGTGCTGAACCCTTGGGCTCTATTCTGTGTGGCTAGTGCACACACATCTCACTCTAAATGGTAAAGTGTTCAAAGAATGCCAGAGCTTAGTAAATCAGAAAGGTTTAATTTTCTTTCCTGCAAAGCTGGGCCATCATGATTATCACCATATATTTGTCTCCATTCAGATATTTACCTATACTGTATTGAAATCAGGGCTGTTTCAAACAATGCCAGTTTCTTTTCCAGAGGATCAGACCATCACACAAACTGGTTTATTCAGATGAGAAGTGGATAATGTTAAAATGCAAATTAGACAGCGAGAGAAAAGTGTGAGACCAAAGAGAAAATATTTATGAGAATAAATAACAACCCATTTCTATTGCACACTGTTGATGTTAGCAGAGTGGTATGCAGTGGCCAGCAAGAGGTTCGCACCTGGCAAGGTGGTCCCTTGTGAGAAAACAGGCAGACAGATCTTGGTGCAGAAGAAAACTCAAAGTAGGTTTACTCAGGAAGTAAAAAGGTGCAAGTATATACAGTGCAACAACTGTAACACAAAATAGATATACTGTACTCTCTTGGGCTGCTCAGTTGACCTCACTGAGACAGTTCAATTGTGCTATATACAAGTCCATACAGTTCAATAGCAGTCCACTCCACCAGGGTAAATGCAAGTTGTCTGCAAGTTGTACAGACAAAGCCAAAGAGTTCTACAGCTTCTGTCCTCCTGGTGGAGGCTTACCCCAAGTAGTCCTTCTTTGTCCAGCAAGTACAGGTGGCATATCAGGCAAAAGCCATCATCAAGATCAGTGCAATGATTTAGTCCTCGTAGCAGATTCTGGAAGACGCAGGAATCTTCATCCAGACTGTCAGCAGAGGAAGGTGAGCATTAAAGCTAAGGCAAGTTGAGCATTGTAGCTCAGGCATGTTGAGCATTGTAGCTGGAAGTCTGCAATCCTGCTCTGACCTAAATACACTGGCGCATGGAGCACATCAGGGAAAAGTCCCAGCACCTGTGTGCCCCTGCAGTAGGGTCTAAAAGGCATCACAGACACAATATGCCCTGAACCCAGTTAGGGGGTGAGGCTAAGACTTACATCCCCTAACACACACTCAGTTTTTAAATCTTATCTTAGAACTCCCGTCAAAGATTACTGTCTGCCCAAATCTCTCTGTAGCCTGCTGGGCAGCAGCTTTCTAGATTCACCAGTCACATGCAAAGCAAAGTTTTGAATAACAAGGATTCCGTTGCAATTTTTGGTAGGTGGCCAGTTTTTCATTGGACAAATGATCTTCATTCTGTAGTAGCAATTTTGTTGATTAGCATAAAACCTATGTTAAAATTGTTGGGTCTGTTAGAACAGGGGTTCTTAACCTTTATCAGCCGTGTACCGGACCATACCCCCTTAGAAAGCTGAGCGGGCTGGACACATGGTTCCCCTCACCATAAACGCTGATGTAAAACACATTTGTAGCTGTCATAAACACATTTACGACAGGCACAGGTGCATTTATGGCACATTTTCAGCTGTTTTTCCACTTCTGGTGCTTCCACCGGTAGTGGGAGTGAGGGTGGTGGATCACATGAAATGGCACCACAGGCTGGGTCCGGCCCACGGGCCATAGGTTGCGAACCCCTGTATTAGAGCAACCCGAACATGCAATGGGTTGTTAATGTAAATTACATGTCTAACCAACTAACAGAAAATCTTCTAGTTTTTTCTACCTCTAGGATCACCTGACATGTATTAAGCTGCTTGTTGTTCAGATCTGTTGTTCAGTGTTGTTCCAGTTATTCTCTTCCTAATCTGCTGTGTTTTTGCTTGCTCTTTCTCCTATTATTGATAGTTTGTCTTACAAGCAAAGTATGTTTGTCTAAGATGAAAACTTACTGTAAATAACTCCTCCTTTTTACCAAGCAAAGGACTTACCTATCTGAAGCAAATATAAGTAAAATAACTATTTTTTAATATTTCTAAACATATGTGGAGAGTTTAATTGCTGGGCTAAAGTGGGAAGTATAAGGCTCAGAGAACTTGCAAACTCAAACTAAATCTATTTATAAATCTTCCCTGCTTTACTACTATGTATAAAAAACTTAACAAAAGTAATATCTTCTTTAAAATCTTAGTGTAACACATTATCAGGTTATCCAGAGCACATATGTGCCAGGGATGAAGGTCTAATTTAATTGTTCATCAGATCATTTACTTTGGTAGGCAAAGATAAGAGGCCCCCAGTAAAATCTTCAGTTCCCAAAGACCAATTACAGGCCATCCCACTCCA
The DNA here is from genome assembly GCA_030440675.1 of Furcifer pardalis. NCBI lineage: Eukaryota > Metazoa > Chordata > Lepidosauria > Squamata > Chamaeleonidae > Furcifer > Furcifer pardalis. The sequence continues at coordinate 204,997,469 of CP126890.1, forward strand.
AATTTACTTCAATCCCAAAATGCAAAACTGCCAGACTTATTCTAATCGCCACAAAAATCAAGATAGGAAGTGGCTAGATATCGTCTTATAGTTTGGTTTTCTTGTTCAAAAATTGAGTGAAAAACCACTGTCCCTGAAGTCAAAGTTCTTTTCCTCCTCCTCAAAATAATTATGTTATTCTGCAGTTTGAACACTTAGGAGGAGCTACAAGTGTTCTATATAACATCAGAAAAGCTGCTAGGAGCTCCTTAAGCTCATGGACTGCATTTTATCTACTCCTGAAATAGATAAGGGAACAGGTGAAGAAGGAAAGGGAAGCCACAGGTCACTTGTACAACACACATTGTGTTAGCAACCTGTGGAGTTTCCCCCTGCAGAAATTCTTGAAAGCCAAATAGCAATGGTCTGATTTGGCATAAGGCAGCTTCTTATCATTCTAAGTTGTGTTTCTAGTTCTAACTTTGAAAAGCTATATAAGATCTAATTGCAACAAAGTCTGAACACCTTTTTTAAAAAGAGGGAAAAGACATTATATAAACTACCCACTGGGGTGTTATAGCTTGAGAGGTGAGTTTTTACACTCACCTTGAAGCTGAATTTCACTACATGTAAGTCTTGCCAGGTGGTGTTATAGGCAGCTGATGCCGATCTTTTCAACACATCATCACTAACTGTAAGCTGACTTGTTTTCTTTCCCTGTTCAGCAAATTACTATTTCAGACAGATCAGCGGTGGAGCAATAGGGGAGGAAAAGGTTTATCTGGCGGCCAAAACACCATGCATTTTTAAGCATCCCAGCTGAAAAAAGATCAATTATAGCTGAGACAGGGGTGTTATATATTGCAGGGCATATATTAAAAACTACGGGGCTGGTAATATTAAACACACGAGGAAAGGCTGCCACTCTTAGTTACTGATTTTCTCCTCTTCTAAGAAATGTTAATGGAGAAGTTTTGGCTGGGAGAGATGGAAAAATGAATACATCCTCTGCTACAACAAAAACAGCATGTAGCTTATTTTACAGTTTTCCAAGCTACTAATATGAATGTGAGTTATATACCTTCAAAAAAAATATTAATGACTTCCAAGCAGGGCATGACATGTACAATGCTAAACTACAACCCAACTACAATGCTAAACTGTGACCCAACATTTGCCAGCTGAGGCAGTCATCTAATTCTGACTAATGCTAGATCTGGCCTTGTGGTCCAGCCTATTTACCCACAGTAGGCAACCAGGTGCCTCCAGGAAGCTCACAAATGTGATGTGACCACAATTGCTTTGTTCTTTTGTTGCCTCCCTAGCAAATGACATATGCTCCTGAATGGATCTAAATGACCATCGTGACTATTAGCTATAGCTCACCTTATCCTCCATTAATTTGTCTAATCTCCTCTTAAAGCTAACTAAGATAGTGAAAATCATCCCATTTTAAGATAGTCAATTCCATTTTTTCTATATTGTATATAATTTTTTCTCATGTCTCCACACTATTGAGTGGCAAATAATTTCACTGAGAAATTCACATCAGAGTTCATGTATTTAATGAGAAGGAATATGACTTCATTCTCAAAATGGTAACTGCACTATGTGTAATTTTATAAACTTCTATCATATCCCTGCAACCTTTAGCCATCTTCATTATTGGAAATTATAGTAAGTTGTACCCTCTTCCCCCAGTCTTTTCCTTCCTTCCCATTCAGCTGACCATCCTTTCTGTTAGTCTCCCTAGTTCTGTGTTCCCTCAAACTATGTATAATCCTGTTCTCTAACCATTTTTATCACCCTTGCCTACACGTTGTACATTTTGGGACCTGCAAGCAGTTAAGAAACTGCAGTATAACCAACAATTGAGAATTCAAGAATGTATCTTGCAAAGTTTCTGATAGAGGCAGTTATATCAGTACTGTATCTTGCCTTGCTTGTTTTACTTTGCATCTTTTGTTTAATCAACAATCCAAATAATTCCACTAGTCTATGAAAAGTTAATTAATACACTTGAATAATCATTTAATTGCCTGGATACGGCAAATAACAGCCACAGCAAGTGTGAGGCAAGTGGGGTGCTTGTCCTTGAATTGCATGTATACAATATGTATCTAAGGAACTGTGGTGGAACGTCAACAGTTCAAGACTCAAGTGCTGCATGACAGAGTGAGCTCCCATCTTTGTCCCAAGTTCTGCCAACGTAGCAGTTCGAAAGCAAGAAATTGCAAGTAGATAGATAGGTACTAGTTTGGTGGAAAGGTAAACACATTCCATCCCCTCCAGTGTCTAGTCATGCCTGTCACATGTCCATGGAAATGTCTGCTGACACAGACAGCGTTGGCTCTTTGGCTATAAATGGAGATGAGCACCAAACCCTAGAGTCAGATACAACATATTTTCGAGCAAGGGTGACCTTTACCTTTACCAGTACAGTATGTATCTTGTATCTCAGATAGGACATGGCATTATAAAATGGGCACTTTTAATCAATTTGAAATGAACCAACCATTCAAATTTCATCCAATCCTGTATATGTTCATGAATTTACACTGCCTGTTTCCCCAATCTCTTCTGGAGATTGATGACGTTTGCAGCTTTTATTTTTGCCTCTTGTGCAAAACTATCTAGTTATGGTGGCAAATCAGTTTTTGGATTAGATCCTGGGCCATTCTTTTCTGCATAATCATATTATGCTTGTTACTGCTTAAGCTAATTTTGTGGATTCATGACTAGTGAAGAAAGTATTACAATGTAAGAGCAAGGATTGGATAAGAGTCAATGTCATAAATAAAACTTCATCAGAAAATTGGGAGCCTCTTATCTCAGGCAGAAACAGTCCCCCAGCTATGCAAGAGATAGTTAATTAGGACTATCAAAACACAATACAGTATTAACAACAAATGACCCTATAGTAACGTATAAGTAAGGGAGGAAAGAAGAAATAATAGCTCAGCAATTAATTGAAAGAGATTTGTACTTACCCACACAAATTGTCTCTAACATCAAGAGGGCAAGGAAAAGGTTCCTAACAGGAAAATGGTACTTCATGGTTCCTGAAAGAGAGCAGAGATATTCATTATCTCTATCCTGTTATATTTAACAGAAGATCAAGTTAATTTGTCAATATCACATGAAACCTCATGTTGAGGATCCTGTGTAGAGGCTTCACCCAATAATTTTCTTCCTTCCTGGCCATTCTTATAATCCTAGAATGAGAACCTTCTGGGAAGGTGCACAATAGGGAAAGCATTAAGCCTGATGGGATTAATTTGATCCTTGCAGCCCATTTTTGTAAAAAACAACAACACCTATTTTTTTAAATCCTTATACTCACTATAGTGTTAGAAAGCACACACTCTTTACTAAAGTAAAACTTGAATATTTATCTGCATCCTGTGAAGAGTATCCTAAGGCATCAGCAGAAAGTAGAAGGTAAAATTGTAGAAGCATTACTTATAAGCACATACAGTAATACCTCGGTAACACTAAGACTTGGTTCCACAACTCTTGGTGTTATCCGATTTTTAGTGTTATCTGATTCATGTTAAAATCCACCTATGGGATGGATCGGATAACGTTAAAGCTCCATAGAGATACATTGTAACTGCATAGGCTTTAGCGGTTGTTATCCGATACATCCCATAGGACCTTAACGTTATACGATCCAATTCTCCTCCCCAGATTACTTAATGTTATGTGATTTTAGCTTTATCTGAGGTAAATGTTATCCTAGGTATTACTATATATGACAATCATATGCTGTTTATCTGCATATGGCTGTTATACATAGTCCAGCAATGGAAGGAGTAAGACATAGATTGTTTGTTCTGTACTCTCACACTCAGTGTTGTTTTTTGATGTGTAATCAAGATACAGTATATAACTTGCAGTGTGAAGTGTATATAATCTACAACTCTGAGTCACTTTCTTTTGGGTATTAGCCCTTGTGAACTGAAGAACAAGCCATCCTGTAGTAGTACTTAGCATAACAACAAGCTTAGCTTGCAGTCATGTATTGTTCCTGGAAATCCACTTCTCTCCATTCATTATTTGACGTTTAGAGTGATGGAGAATCCAGACTCCTGCAAAATTTGTAGATCCAGCACTAGTGTTGGCCACCAGTGTTTTAGCTATGACTCTAACAAAAATTAAAAGAAAATTTCAGCAAGAATTGATGATAATAGTATATAAACAAGGGCCAGTCCTGCTAAAATAATTGAGAGCTACATACAGAAAACTATTCATTCATTTCAGTGAACCCTGTGCAAAAGAAATCCTACTAAACTGTAACAAGCAGAGGGCACATAACTCTATGGTCTTATACCTGATATGGCAGTTATCTGCTAGGGCAAGGGTGCCCAAACTTTTTGGGCCGTGGGGCAATCATGTGGTTCAGGAAGCCAATCTCTAAGGCCCGGGGGCCGAGTGCGGCCTCTAACGCCAATTAATCAGGTCCGCGAAGCCCTCATCGCTCCTGGAAGCGGAAGTAAAATGCACCTGTACGGGCACGTTTTACTTCCACTTCCAGGAGCGACGAGGGCTTCGCAGGCCTGATGAATTGGTGTCGGGGGCCACACTGGGCCCCGGGCCTTAGTTTGGGCACCACTGTGCTAGGGGGAACATTAGTACCTAAGCCAACACAATGATATCTTTATGTCTCCAAGAAAATAGTAACCATATGCTGGAGAGTATATCTGGAGGTTGGAGTGAAATAGGGCAACACTGTGTTTAGAACACCCAGTTTCCTTGGGTCTATAACTTTTCACAACAACATAGCCATTTATAAGTGTCCCACTCCTAATTAAAGAAAGATGAACTTGAAATTACAGGTAATTGCCACATAATTTCCAAAGAGGAATAAAATTACTAGGCTGCAAAAAATTGGTTAAATTGTGCTTACCATACACATATACAGTAATACCTCATATAACATTAGTATCGAATAACACTAAAATCGCATAACATTAAGGAATCTGGGGGGAAGAATTGCATCAGATAACATTAAGATCCTATGGGATGCATCGGATAACAACCGCTAAAGCCTGTGTGGTTACAATGTATCTCTATGGATCCCATAGGATTTTAACATGCATCAGATAACACTAAAAATCATATAACACCAAGACTTGTGGAACCAGGTTTTAGTGTTATATGAGGTTTTACTGTACTGTACACCCTACAATTACACCATAATTGTAAGAATAATTTCTATAAGAATAATTTCATGAAAAACAGAACACAAAACTAAGTCAAATGAAGGTAGGGAGAGGGTTGTTAATGGGAGTGATAACAGTCACAGGGATAACGAATGACAATGAGGGACTTCTTGAACTGGTGCTACAGCCATAGTAACATAGTAAGTTGTGCAATAGTAGGTCCACAGAATCAGTGGAGATTTGGTGAGTCAACTCCTTCATGAGTTCTCTAGTTGCAACTTCAACACAGTTAAGACTTAACTAAAGTAGGTCCTTCTGAATCAATGGAACTTATGGGCAAGTTGACTAAACAACAGGTTTTCAGCCAACAAACAAACAAATAAATGGATTCAATTAGAGCATCCTTGCTATGTATTTTAGTTTTCATTGTGCAAGCAGGGCAGGCAACAGTAGTACCTGCACAATGTTACTAGAAACTTAACACAAATTCCACCAGGATTCAAATGTTTTAAAAATTTATTTATTTATTTATTTATTTAGATTTATTATCCCGCCCTAATCAGGCGAACCTGACTCTAGGCGGCTTACAGAAATTCATAAATTAAAACCTTAAGGTTCATAAATTACTTAAAAGTCAATTAAAAAAGAATTAAACCATGAATTTACAAAAATCTAAAAGATTAAAAAAGGTTAAAAGGTTTAAAAAGATTTTAAAAGTTTAAAAGAGTGAGGGAGGGGTGGCGGTCCCATCATATCAGCCACCCAACATGGGACCCCATGTTCCTGGACCCCCACACCTGCCCTGCCAGCCAGGTTTTTAGGCCCTTCCGAAAGGGCAGGAGCTCTGTCTGTAGACGTAACTCAGTTGGCAGGAGGTTCCAAAGGGCCGGGGCGGCCACGGAGAAGGCCCTCCTTCTGGTGCTAGAGAGATGCGCCTCTCTAGCCGATGGAATGATAAGAGAGCCTCTCCGATCCGCCCTGGTGGGACGGACAGATGTCCTTGGGACGATGCGGTCTCTTAAGTATCCTGGCCCACTACCATATAGGGCTTTAAAAGTAATAACCAGCACCTTGAATTGCACCCGGAGACATACTGGCAACCAGTGCAGCTCCCGAAGCAGTGGTGAGGCACGAGCATAACGCCCGCACCCCATCACTACCCGAGCAGCCGCATTCTGGACCAGCTGCAGCCTCCGAATGGTCACCAAGGGCAGCCCCATGTAGAGCGCATTACAGTAATCAAGTCTGGAGGTGACCAAAGCATGTGTGATCATGAGCAAGGAATCCCGGTCTAGGAGTGGGCGTAGCTGGCGTATTACACGAAGTTGTGCAAAAGCCCTCCTGGCCACGGCTGCCACCTGCTCCTCAAGCAGTAGTCGTGAGTCCAAGAGGACCCCCAGATTACGCACCAGGTCTGTTTGGGGCAAAACTGCCCCATCCAGAACCAAAGATGGTAACTCCCGAGATAGCACAGGACCCCTTACCCATAGCCACTCAGTCTTGCCGGGATTCAGTTGTAGCCCGTTGTCCCCCATCCAGACCCTGACAGCCTCCAGGCACCTGGATAGGACTTCCACTGCATCAATTGGATCTCCACGGGCTGAGATATACAGCTGGGTGTCATCTGCATATTGGTGATACCTCACCCCGTGGGAACGGATGATCTCACCCAGTGGCTTCATGTAGATGTTAAATAGGAGAGGCGAGAGTACCGAGCCCTGAGGCACCCCATATTGCAGGGGCCTAGGGCTGGACCTCTCGCCTTCCAGCCACACCGACTGGGTCCGGCCCCTCAGAAATGAAGAGAACCAGGCCAGCACAGTGCCCTGGATCCCCAATCCTTGGAGCCTTCCCAGAAGGATACCGTGGTCGACAGTATCGAAAGCCGCTGAGAGGTCAAGTTTCCCCTTCCCCAGTTACCCATTTACAATAATCAAGTTAGATTCATCCATGAACTTAATTATCAAGTATCATTTTTTTGGTAAGGTGAATTAAATTGTTTAGGTCATGTGGACCACATATCTGAGATACTATCATGGCTAGTGGCACACAGAACAATTCATATCTAATCCTCTGTGGTGTGTGAGTGGGCTGAACTTATTTTTTTGTTTTCTAATGGCCAGTGCTAACAATTTCCTATTAAAGATAGAAAATTTTGTTTCTTCCAGGAACTGCCTCAATATGCATGCAGATTTACTTTTAGTACAAAAAAGTTTTTTGATGATGGTCTCTTCTGCCATTATATTCTTAAAAAGAAGATACATTTAATATAAAGAATTTAACTGCCTCTTCTGGTTTTAGGGAGAAAGGTTCACACAGAAGCATGGAGAATCAGACCCAAGGTCTCCTCTTCAGTATAAATTCCATGTAATCATTTGAACTACTATCCCGATTTATAGCTTCAGAAATCTGGAGAGATAGAAACTGCCGCTCCTACCACCTTGTGAATGTCCTTAAAATGCAATGAAGTGGAAAAAGCAGTTTACATTATTTACCAAGACAATGGCTAACAGTGTCCCTTTTAGTTCTGTGTTGCCTGTTTTGAAGAAATTACTTACATTAAGTAAGAAATTCCCCAGACTTTTTCATGATTTTTTTTCATTAATATTTCAGGTTTCCACACAGGTGAGGTTTCAATTTTGAGAACATCATTCCATAGCAAGGGATAATTTTGTGGCTTTGGGAATTGGGTTGCTAAATGACATTTGTGGTTTCTGTGACTTCCCTAACCTCAAGAGTGAGAGCCAAAAGAAACATCAAATAAATTATATGATGCCCTAAGACAAGGGTCCCCAAACTTTTTTCACTGTGGACCTGACTGCACACCCTGGAAGCAAAAGTAAATGCACCTGCTTCTGTATTTATGACAGATGTGGGCACATTTACAGCTGACATTGTGTTTACACATGTGTGGGTGAGTTTTGTGGCTGTAGTAAACACACCCACTTCCACCTCTGGGGGCAGGAGTGGTGGGCTGCATGAAATGGTACTGCGGTCCAGGTCGAGCTCACAAGCTGTAAAGTGGGAACCCCTGCCCTAAGAACTTAAGACGTATTTTAGTTGTATTATTTTTATGTTGCCTTTCTCCCTTCCTGATTATTGACAACATCCTTCCAGACAAGGCTTTTACTGTACAGTTTCCTCAGGAGTCAAATCATCTCCATCCCAAACCCACAACACAGGTCCAAATACTTTTAAAGTTAAGAAACCAGTCAAAATCAAATATTTTTGTGACATGCAAAACAAGGAGGTCAGATGCTGAAAGAAATCAAAACTCAACTAATCTAGTACAAACCCTTAGCAAGAATTGAGGCAGCTCTTTGGATCCCCTCTATTTTGTATTATATCTAGTCTGAAGCATTTAATAGGTTTTTCTTAGAAGAAATCAACCCTGACTGCTCCCTTGAAGGTCAAATAGTAAAGATGAAGCTTTGGACATCAAATGAGAAGAGAGGATTAACTTGAGAAAGCCTTGATGCTGGGAAAGGTGGAGGGCAAAAGAAAAGGGGGGCTGCCAAAAATGAGATGGCTAGATGGTATTGTAGAGACAATGGGTACAGAACTGAGTGAGTTGAGGAGGATGGTGGAGGACAGATGTGCCTGGCGGACAGTGATCCATAGGGTTGCAAAGGGTTGGAATCGACTGAGCGACTGGACAACAAACAAAAAAGAGCAAGATACTGAACTTGTAAAGTTCAAAGTTTCTGTTCAGTGTTGGACACATAGATAAACTTAGTGGATGTTCCAGACCATACTTACATGTGTATTGCTTCACAGTTTTTACATCAAATTGTTTATTGTTCAGCTTGCTATTGTACCTTTCATTAAGTAATGCCAACTATCAATTCAGGAGCTCATTTGCCACCAGGGGGAAAATTAATTCAGTTTACTCTATACAGTATTTTCCTTGCTTCCAAAGAGAAATAATCCATTTGTAGAATGTTATCTAGTGTATTTTTTTATATGTGAAAGCATTAAAATGGTTAGAAAAACTACTATGTGATGTTTCAGGGAAATCTTCATTTCTTCTCCAGATATTGTGGATTTATCCATTGTCAGGTTGCTTTCAGACAAGGCTTTTACTGTGCAACTGCAGTGCTTTATATGTAGAAATTGATGGGAAGTCCTGATGTCACCATCTTTAGTTGGCAGTCATCCTATGTTTTCCCATTGTTTTCTGTCTCTTTCCTTCCCTTTTTTCTACTAAAAGAAAAAAGACAGAACAGTGTTGTAATCCCTTGTAACAACTTCTCCTCCTCCTCCTCCTCCTCCTCCTTCTTCTCAATCTCCTTTTCCTCTTCCTCCTCCTCCTCCTCTGTTCTGAAGCAGTCACAAACACCTGAAGAAGATCTAGCCAATGAAACATGTGGTCATGAGGCACTCTCTTTTTCAAAATTTTGCTACCACTGAGCCACGTATTTTTCTTCAGCTTGTTGCCATCAAGTCGCATGCCACAACATTAGTACATGTATTTCTGATTTATAATGGCAGCCTTCTCTTTCCATTTGCAAGGTTCTGTACTAAGAGCATAAAAGAAAGAGCAAAAGAAAACAGATGTGAGCCTGTAACTCAATATCTCCTGAATGTCAGTGAGAAAGCAGCAGAGTTCACCATAGAGAACAAACTTCTTAAAATAAAGTTTTGCAGGCACACAACAAGCAATACAGTACAGTAATTCTAATTCGTTTTCCTTTTTTCTGTCTTCTCCAAATTGGAGCATGACAGGTGGGAGATGACTATCTTCCTAATTGCATCTGAGACATGGCACTGAAAGCTATTCTCTTTCTTTTTTTTAAGCGTGGCTCTGATCCTTCCTGAAGAACCTTTTCCAGAGAGTACAGCTCAGGGAAAATCTGTCTGATACCTAGGTGCAACAATATGGGGGTCCTTCGGGTTCAGCAATCTCCCCAATGCTGACTTTTATAAGCAAACTCTTTCCCACCATTTCATTATATTATCAAGTCCACATTGATGGATGTCCTGCTAACTAATGCTAACCTGTTGTTGTTGTTGTTGTTTTGAGAGGAACACACCTTCCTCACCTCTGTTCTGTACCCATGTCTACAGCTTGCCAGATGGTACTCTGTGATGTATTTCTTCTTCTTCTCAATAATAGGGTAATGGACAAAAGATTGGGTATCAGTGTCAAACACGTCAGGTGATCTGTTTACTGGCGTGTCTAATTACATCTACCCTAAGATTCTCTTCTTTCTGTTTTCATTTCTTGGTGACCCAATGTCGTTTCTCATGAGCATTCTATCTCCCCATTACCTTTTGCAACAGATATTGCGATTATACAGATTTAGTGTGACCAGCAAGATTAAAGGAAATAGATTTCCATGCCTCTTCATCCCCATATTAGAGCCTCTGCAAGTCTTTATTTGATGTTAATGGATTTCTCTTTTTTCCTTAAACTTTCTTCACCACAGCCTATCCCCTTTGGCAAGATCACCAAACTCTTTGTGCGGTATTCTTAGGTGATTGTCAAGGGGAGAGAGGGAAGTTTGTATTCACCGCCCCCATAATGCAAGCCTAAATCTGAATACAACTCAACTACCCAAGATGTAACATCCATGTTTTGACAGAAATATTTTGAGAATCAACAAAATATGTATTGCTACATATTTGGTCACAGTGTCTTTTGTTTCTTCTACTACTATGCAGCATATTGCTCAGTTTCCCCACTGCTATTTTCCACCAGTCTTAAAACTAAGTACATTTCAAAAGAAATTGAAACTTAAGATTTAGGAAAGACATTTTCATTTAGGTTTGAATGATATCCAAATCATAATTCTTAGAAATAACAAATTGTATTGCAGGGTAATCAGAAGCAAAATTGATATTGATAAATAAGCTTTTCTTCCTCGCAGTAGGTGGTTTATTTTAATCTAATGAGTTTTATATTTTCCAAGCTTTCAGATTCCATGATGAAGCACTGCTTGCACTGGAATTACGAAGTGCTATGAAATATTGTAATTTTATGGCTCATTTTGTAAGGACTCTTGAAAATGAGATTTGTTCCCAGTGAAGAATCTCACCTCCTACCCCCACCACCCATAGTGATTAAAAACAGTCCCTTAATAAATATAGTTCATTGGCATTTCACATAGAGGATAAATATGAGATTGCAGAGTATGACTACCATTCTGCAATCATGTTGCCAGAGGCTATTATAGACTTGGAATAGTAAATCAAAATCATTAAAGGTGTTATTTGTATGAATTCTCCCTCCAGGCATGGGAAGGGGCTATAAGTTGGCATTAGCACTACCATCCTATAACAGTTTGGTATAGAGTCTTAAGTGTCTTAGCACCTTCTCTCTAGGACTCTGGAATTGATGATGAGAATGATGATGAGGAGGAGGAGGAGGAAGAAGAAGCAGCTTTTCTTTATGCTGCTCTTTGCACTCATGTGCTCAAACTAATTCACAGAAACGTGCAAACAGTGTTATGTTAATATAGGATTAATATTAATACATCATAATACATATTATTTCAGAACAATTCATGTAAAATGTTACAAAAGGTTAAATAAGAATAACATATACCAATAGCTCAATACTACTACTAATAATAATAACTCTGTGCCATCAAGTTGGTTCTGACTTTTGGTGACTCTTTCTAGGGTTTTTTAGGCACAAGACACTCAGAAATGGTTTATCATTCTCTTCTTCTGGGTATCTCCTGAGACTGTTCCACTTGCCCATGACTATGTAGGCTGACTCATTTCCTGGTATGCTCCCAGCCTTTGGCTCCACAGCCAGATACCTAATTCAATTATTTGTCTAACCAGCTACTATTAGTATACTGTCATAATATATAATTCATGAAATAGTTAATATTAAAATATATGACAAAAAAGGAAAATATGAAAGGGACTGACACTATTAGAGTTGTTTCAACAAACTTCCCCAAAAAGATCAACTGGTTTATGATATTGCCATTATTATTATTATTGCACTGAGTTTGTGGATCTTTTTAAAAATATACATTGTTGGCATACCATTTGAAGTTGTTGCAATATAATCAATTCATAAGTACTGTACTGGTAAATATAATATGTACTTTGCATGTAAATGAACCTTGGCATTCCTTTTTCATGAAATGTATCACAGTATATACTTGAGTATAGGGACTGCAGTGGCTCAAGTGGCTAAGGTGCTGCCTGGGAGGCGGAAGGTCAGCAGTTCGATTCCCGAGTACTGCAGGATGGAATGAGCTCCCATCTTTGTTCCAGCTCCTGCCAACCTAGCAGTTTGAAAGTAAGAAATTGCAAGTAGATAAATAGGAACCACTTTGGTGGAAAGTTAATAGCGTTCCGTGCGCTCCGGTGTCTAGTCATGCCTGCCACATGACCACGGAAATGTCTGCAGAAGCAGACAGCGCTGGCTCTTCAGCTTTGAAACAGAGATGAGCACTGAGCCCTAGAGTCAGATACAACTGGCTTTCGAGCAAGGGAAAATGTTACCTTTACTACTCAAGTATAAGCCGATCCAAATATAAGCCGAAGTACATAATTTTGATCTGAAAACCCAGAAAAATAGATTGACCTGAGTATTGGCTGAGGGTGGGAAATGCAGCAGCTGCTAGTGAGTTTCAATAATCAAAACACCTGAAAATATGGTAAAATTAATTAAAATGTTGGCACATCTCAATCCAGTGCAGTCTTGGAACCCTCGTGGCATTGGTCACTGACCTAAGCCAGGTCCCATTTTCAGGGCTAAAAAACCCGGTTTATACTCAAGTATATATGGTAACTTCATATTGCAGTCCATGCCCTGACACTTGTTTCCTCCCTTTGAACAGCTATCTTACTGGCTGTAAATTAATATATATGTTTTGCCTTTTAATACAAAGAAATAAGAAAAATGAACAAATGAACATCCCTTCGTGACTTTTAAAAATTGAAGACATTACACTACGTAAAGAATATTTGCTTATTTTATCAACAGGATATTTAAATAAAAGAAATTCCTAAGCAACACAGGCAAGGATGCCAGAACAAGCTAGGTTCTGCTTATCATCTTACAGGCATGCTTGCCATCTTACAAGTGCAATAGGATGTTGTGAATATGTTGTCTTAGTAATCATATCCATAGGGGATCTTTATTGCCCTAAAGTCAGTGATAAGCCTTCTATCAAGTTCAAAGAAGTATGTTTTCCCTACCACAATAGATTTGAGAGACTGCTGGTTACAAATTCCCCCAAGTCTATATAAGCTTTCAGGCACTGCGAGAAGCATCCTCACTCTTTGTGCTGTGCTTATGGAAACAGGTTTTTTAAGCCTTAGTGGGAGCTCAGCTTTGGAATTTAGGCTTGAGGAAAATCATATTTAGGTCTGAAAGCCGTAAGCCTTATTCTAGCTATCACAAGAAATGGCTGTTTTAATTCTATTTTCATCTTTTGGATTCCCAAAGGGAAATAAGAACTCAGGAAAAGAAACTATTGCTGATACGAAGCATGTATGACCCTAGTTATATCTGAACAATTTAAAAGAAAGAAGCAGAAGAAGTGTCTGCATTATAGGTAATTTATTTATATTTATTTATTTATTGTTCACATTTATTATCCCGCCCCAATCGGGTATACCCGACTCTGGGCGGCTTACAAGACAAAACACAATCACAAACCCAACCCCATCCAATGAATACTAATAATTAAAATTTTAAAACTGTAAAAAGGATCATAAAAACAAGAAGTAAAAACCGGGAACAAACAACCCCGCGGAATAAAACCCACAGCAAGGGAAGCTATCCCTTAAATCAACCACCCTGTGTGGGATCCCACATACCTTGGTCCCCACACTTGTCCCGCCAGCCAGGTTTTTAAGCCCTTCCGGAAGGGCAGGAGCTCTGTTTGTAGGCGCAGTTCAGTTGGGAGAAGGTTCCACAGGGCCGGGGCGAACACAGAGAAGGCCCTCTTCCTAGTGCTAGAGAGATGAGCCTCCCTAGCCGATGGAATAACAAGAGAGCCCCTCCGATCCACCCTGGTGGGACGGACAGACGTTCTTAGGGTGACGCGGTCTCTGAGGTATCCTGGCCCACTACCATATAGGGCTTTAAAGGTAATAACCAGCACCTTGAATTGCACCCGGAGACATACTGGTAACCAGTGCAGCTCCCGGAGCAGTGGTGAGGCATGAGCATAACGCCCGCATCCCATCACTATCCGGGCCGCCGCATTTTGGACCAGCTGCAGTCTCCGAATGGTCACCAAGGGCAGCCCCATGTAGAGCGCATTACAGTAATCAAGTCTGGAGGTGACCAAAGCGTGTGTCACCATGAGCAAGGCGTCCCAGTCTAGGAGCGGGCGTAACTGGCGTATTACATGAAGTTGTGCAAAAGCCCTCCTGGCCACGACTGCCACCTGTTCTTCGAACAGTAGTCGTGAGTCCAGGAGGACCCCCAGGTTACGCACCGGGTCTGTTTGGGGCAAAACTGCCCCATCCAGAACCAAAGCTGGTAACTCCCGAGATAACACAGGGCCCCTTACCCACAGCCACTCAGTCTTGCCGGGATTCAGCTGTGGCCCGTTGTCCCCCATCCAGACCTTAACAGCCTTCAGACACCTGGAAAGGACTTCCACTGCACCGCTTGGGTCCCCACAGGCGGAGATGTACAACTGGGTATCATCTGCATATTGATGATACCTTACCCCGTGGGAACGGATGATCTCACCCAGCGGCTTCATATAGATGTTAAATAGGAGAGGAGAAAGTACCGAGCCCTGAGGCACCCCATAGTGCAGGGGCCTAGGGCTGGACTTCTCCTTCTCCAGGCACACCGACTGGGTCCTGCCCCTCAGGAATGAGGAAAACCAGGACAACACTGTGCCCTGGATCCCCAGACCCTGGAGCCTACCCAGAAGGATGCCATGATCGACCGTATCAAAAGCCGCTGAGAGGTCGAGAAGAGCGAGGACAGACGGCTCCCCTCCATCCCGCTCTCTCCAGAGATCATCCACCAATGCGACTAGTGCAGTTTCAGTACCATATCCGGGCCTGAATCCTGACTGAAACGGGTCCAGATAATCCGCTTCATCCAGGACTTCCTGTAACTGCTGCGCCACAGCCTTTTCCAGACCCTTACCTAAAAAAGGTAGGTTGGACACTGGACGGTAGTTGGAAATTACCGTGGGGTCGAGGGACGGTTTTTTAAAGAGGGGAAGCACTAAAGCATGTTTAAAATGGTAACTTTTAAAATGCAATATTTCCTTCAAACCAGTCACCAAAATTGGCTTTTAAAAAGAGAGGAATATTCAGAAACTCATATTGGATAGTGCTGAACTACAAAAGTTCTATACAGTTTCACCCAAAGTAGAAAGGAATATCCCCCCCCCAAAAAAAAAAAAAATAAAGCTCTCTTAATTTCTGGCATGCAGTTATTTGCTGCTCAAGAGTTCCTCAGATAATTAAATTGATGATCTGTTTCGTAGAGCAACACCAGCAAAGGTACTAATTCACATTCAGAAGGAAGTTGAGGGTTAGGGAAAGAGATGAGTGAAGAGTTGCCAAACCTCAAAGCACCATAGCAAGATTGGCTGGGGTTGTGTACAGCATTTAGGGATTTTCTAACAAGTAGAGTGTTTAGAAATGACAATTTCAATCAGACAACTTTACTAAATTCAGTTTTATTTGACTGAAGGGAATTGATTTTGGCATTGTTTACGTTCTTTGTTTTGAAAAGGGGAGTGTTGGAAAAACTGAGAAAGTTGCATGAACAGATATGCTAAGGAGTGTAAGGTTCTTGGGAACAAAGAACAGTTCTGAATGCAAATATCTGACCATTAGAAATCCCTTCCTTTTTTGATCTTCAATGCAAGTATTTTACTTCTGTACCTAATAAAAACATGTCTGTCTGTGAGTGTGAGTGTGAGTGTGTGTGTGTGTGTGTGTGAGAGAGAGAGAGAGTTCTTCAAGAAGCACAACTTCCATGGGATTCTGCAATAGTTACTGTAAGAATAGCACATTCAATTTATACAATTATCTTAGGACTTATTCCACCTTGCAGAGACCTGTACCCGTTCAGGATGCTCACATCACCTTTGTGTTGCTTCAGAGTACCTGTGGTCCTTCTCCAGGTTGGAGAAATCTATGATAGGTGTCAATCACTGACTGTTTATGCTTACAAACCAGCTGGATCATGTAGTAAATGCAGTGTGAATTGGGATAATGTAGCATTGCCAATAAAGAAATAAAGGAACTGGAAATCTCCCACCATCTTAAGCTCTATATAATAAGTACTGTACATCTTCTAGCTCAGTCAAGTTTATTTAGATGAAAAAATACAAAAGTTCAGAATCAGGTACAAAATAGAAAAAAGGAACATTTTTACTTTCTTCAATAAAACAAGAAAGGCATATCTAGCTATATTTCCTGTCCTAGCCTAGCCAGCTAATAAATTTGATTACATCTTTCTACTGTTTACTCACAAGCATGCTCTTTCTCCATGGGAGCACTTGCGACATATAATGCTAATCAGAATCCTCAGCACTTCTTCACATTCCAATATATAAAATTTAAACACAGATATTTTACATTTGGAATATACATTTTGTAAAATAAAACATCACTACAGCACAATGTGTCTCTCTGTTTACATTAAAATAATGAATAAATATAGGGTTCTAGAGAGGCAAACATCTCCCTGGTTGTTTCCACTATGGAAACCTATTTCTGCCTCTGTCCAAAGGCTCCAAATAAGCTTCTATCACTTGTCATCTTTTATAGTAACAGAAAAAGGGGGTGACAGTTGCAACTACAAGTATTGAAGTAAAGATAAAACTCAATACAAAAACAACCCTTTGACTTTTTATTTTATTTGCAGAAGCAGAAGTTTAGGTGGCATGAGAAGGGGTAGTGGCCATAGTCTGGAAGTGAAGTACTGTATGTATTACGAGGTTGCTGCAAAGGAATATAGGTCTGAAATGGAAACTGAAGTCTAGACAGCATTGTGGCTAGAGTCACAGTTAACCACATTAAGAGAAGAAAAGAGATGTTACTGTGCCCTCAACTTTACTCCTTGCTGAGCAGGCAAAAGGAATGTGAAGTACCTGTTTTGAGAGTAGAGATTAAAAGGGACAGAGATGCAAACAAAGGGAACTGAAGTGTTTGAAAAGAAGCTGGGAGAAACTGCATGGAGATTAAATGGGAATAGTAAAAACTCAGGAGAAAATAAAAATTGAAATTGAAGTGCAAGGGTAAACCATTAACTAACACTTTGGAAATAAAATATACATAAAAGAGACAGGTTGGTTTAAATATATTTTAGGACATAAGGAACATAATTAAGCTATTTAAATTACTGCATAATACACTTTGTTGCTTCTAGTTATACCTGATTATGTAATTTACCTTCAAAGTTTTGCTTGGCTGAACTGATACCAGAGAATGCTTGATATTTCGGGACAGTTTCTGATGATCTCTCTTTATCATCCAGATTCTAAATTACATTAAATACCTGCAAGTTTCACAGCCATCTGACTTCTTGTTCATTTCCAGTTAATTAATTATTACCACTAATTGCCACCACTTTAAAAACAAGCCTTGTTTTAGACTAACTGATACCCAGAAGAGCCTACAGCAGTAAATAATATAAAATCATATCAAAGCCTCTCTTCTGTCAAGATAATCGCCTGTTTGGCCTGCTGCCATGAATTCAGCACTTCTGAAAAGTGACAGCTCCTATCGTAGTCCATTCTTTCCAGTACAGTAGAGTATCAGGAAAAATGCAGCCTATTAACAGGTATAAACCTTCCACATACAAGAGAGCACTTTTCCTACTAACATTAATGCACAAAGGGGCTACTTTACACCCTTAATATATATTTAATCTCTGAAAAGATCTACCAAATATCCCCCGCTACTGATAGCTGGAAATTTATCTGTGACAGTCTATTGCAATAAAATAACAAAGTGTTGTTTGACAATTTTAAGACTCTCACTTCATTATTTCATTAGTTACTATGGACACAAAAGTCACTTCCACTCACATGGTACTACATTTTTCAATTGTTTCCCCCTGACTATTCTGATTTTCCCCAAAAACTCTCCATTACTGCTTCTTTAAAAGCCGGCTTCCATCATTTACTCCCTCATGGATGGTTCAGCTTTGATCATTCTTTATGGGAAGCTATTCAGAAATGTACATTTCCATAGCATAACAGAATCCTGGCCCACAGTCAATATTTTTAAACATTACTGCTTCAACGAGAGCCCAACTTGAATGTAACTTATGTCAATATCTTTCTTCTTCTTGAAGAAATTACTACAAATGTAAAACAAGACACTTTCAATCCACACTAATGTAGCTCTTGTAAGAAAACCACATATAAACATAAGTAAGGCCACACTCAGTTTTCATAGCTCAAGAGAAAGGCAAGCAGGAGGACACTTTTCCTCTTTTTATTATTTTTCTCCCTGAGTATACCTCTTCTTCTGTAAATTGACTATCAAATTATATGAAATGCATTATAAAGCCATAGATGCTCATTGTGCCTCCAGTGTCAGGATGCTAAATTTCTAAGAACCATAATTAATACTGATAGTTACAATTTATCCCTAGGTACCACTTGAAACCTAATTTTGCTTGTTTGGAGAGAACCTTCCATTATAGCAGATCAGACAATTCAGGTACTGAATCTGAACAATCTATGTATTCAGCTTCAGAGATGATGACCAAACCAGGAAGCACTGGCTTTTACAATCATTGTCACTTGAAACAATTGCAAAAATTGAACATAGTACAGTATATGCACATGGAATGTAAATATTACCTGGATCCTGAGATCTCCTGGTGTCCCTCTTAGACATTTCAGCACATCCCAATGCCATTTAACTGTGTATCCGCCTAGACAGTTGGACCAGATTAGAAATTGGAAGTACTGAGTTGTAGTGCTTCCATTCATTTCTGGATGACTTCTGGAAGGTACTTTGTATGTGTGGAAAGGTGCTACTGCTTGACATCTCAGTATTATGTCTTCACTTTCCCACATTATTTAATATCTACATGGAACTCCTTAATGAGGTCACCCATAAGACTTGGGTTAGGGATTAATTCTATATTTTGATTTTCATTTTGTACAAGAAGAGTGGTGAAGCTAATTAGTCAGTATCTGGTTGTAGTAAAGGACTAGATGAAAGCCAGTAAAATGAAATTGCATATGAGAAATTGGAATTGTGGACAGGTGATTCATCTGGTTGGGTGAGTAGTATGTTTGCTGTGCTAGATAAGCTTCTGAAGGATCCATGTTTGTCAACAGAAGCTGAAGTTTATCTTATGGTACCCATTGCTATTCTCCTAGTTAGCTGCAAAACCCACCCCGCCCCCACCCCTTAGACAAAAAAAAAGATCCTTGCTTTAGTTATGCACACTCTGGTAACCTCCAGGCCAGACTACTGTAATATATTATAGGTGGTTCTGCTATAAAAGGTTGTTGTGGGATCTTGCCCTTTTTTTTGCAGAAGAAAAAAGCTAGATAATGACAGGCTGTTATGATTCTACTATATGTGTGCAAAAAAGAAAAACCTAGCTGAATAACAAAGAAAAAATACACCCAACTATGAAAGACAGGGAAGAAGCCAAAATTAAAGGTGACAGAAATAGGGTTAAAACACTGAACAGAGTTTTTCAACAATGGCCACACAGAGACAAAGAGAACTATTATAGTAACAGTGCAAGGAAACAGAAGAGGACAAGAAAAAGGGGGAAATAAGGGATTTTTTTTCCAGAGGATCTAAGAAATCAGAGGGAAATTCAAGCCTCCTTTAATGTTCAAGAAACTTTAAGAAGCTCATTCTTGCAGTCACACAGCTGTTAATCTAATACAGTATAGGCAATAAATCACTCTTTTATTCTTAAATTCTTTATTCTGATAAACCATAACCCCTCAACTTGATTGCACTCTTTTATTTTTAACCTGTCACTTTCTTTAGTTACAAACAAGTTTTCTTCTGTATGAATAGGAGCCAGAGCAGCTAAGGTCTAAATCACATTGTTATCCCAGTGACAACACATGCTTTTAAAAAGAGATAATAAATCATTCTTAGGGATATAGCTCCAGTTGATAGTACAATGGCCAAGCACAGAAGAGAACAGTGCTTTCTGGAACTTGGATAGCTATACAGAAGAAAGAATTCTGTATAGAAGATGGATTTCCATCAGGTGTTTGGACTTTTGCACAACAATTAAAAGCTCAGGAGACTCTTTGATATCTAGCCACCATAATCATCTAATACAGCTATTCCCTTTGCCTGAAGACTATAGCAATGTTGCAGAATCTGTGGTAGTTTGCAGTTATATTCAGTAACCCTTAGAACCACAGGGTTTGTTTAGGGATTGCAGGTGATAAGCCTCTGGATCTATCATAAGCTCACAGCCACAATGCTCACTTGGATGAGCCAATGACCATAGGAGAGATTTAGGCATCTGCACTCAAAGGGCATTAGACACAGATCCAGACTTCAGTGACATCACTGGCTTGGATTTATGCCCTGCACCTGGTTAGATATGAAGAACAAATTTGTAATGATAGAATGTTCCACAATGGGCAGAACATAGTTAGCACTGAGCAAACTTCAGTATAACAAAACCTATTGACTTAGGTAGCAATGCTTGTAATTCATGTAACATCATGATGGGATTTCATCTGCATCTCCTGGATACAAGGGCCCATACAACTTCATATAATGTGAGGTTCTCTTCATATAAGATAGCTAAGAGAAGGTTTTTAACTACTTTCTAGTCAGACCCAAAAGATAAATTACTGGAAGCATGAAACAGTTTCTGTTAGACATGCAAACGTGCAGACATACAGAGACCAGTGTCCTTCATCAGAATGTACCCATGTTTCCATCTATGCCTGGAACCATTGACCCTATTAGCAATCTGAAAGATTCTCCTACTCCTCATCACTATCATTTCAGCTTTTGTTATAAGGTCTACATAATATCTGTTTTATCTTTGCAATGGACAGCACTGGAACAACTGGGTTCAAAAAGAGGACCTCACAGTTAAAGTCAACTGAATCCATTAATTCCTTTATTAAGCATAACTATTGCACCATGGCAAGTCTCTTTCCAAATGTTTTACTAGCTAGAATGCCATGGTACAGAGGATTTGCTGCATGTAAGACTTTTTGCAGGTGTCAAAGTAAGTAAGGCTTTTGGTGGCGGGGCTTTCAAATACATTGGAACCTTGGTTAACAAATAGCTTGGTTAACATAAAAATCTCATAACAAAAGGAAATCCATAGAAAATAGCGGTTCAGTTTATGAATTTTTTTTCAGAACAGATTAATTGGTTTTCAATGCATTCCTATGGGAAACCATGTTTCAGTTAATGTATTTTGGTTTTCAATACATTCCCATGGGAAATTCAGTTAAAGTAATTTTTACTGTAAGAAACATCCCAGAGAACACTTTAATTATGTTAACCAAGGTACCACTGTACACAAAAACAGAGCAACTTTTTTTTCTTGATACACAGAGTAATCTCTATGAATCTCTTCAAAGGCAGATTTCCAACAGTGCTTATCTCCATTTGGTAGTGACACTGGCAATTCTCTGTGGTGTGCTTTTAATTCTGTCTTCCTCCATTTCTTCCAATAAGTACATTGAGCTGTTTTTATCCAGTGTTTAAGACAACTAACTCTTCTAACTTTAATTCAACAAACTCATGGAACCAACTCAGTCTTGAGGGAGCCACTCATCACCATATGGCAGTCTTCCCTAGTTTCTATCTTTCATTTGAGTCTAGTTACTTCACCAACTTAGAAGTACAGTTCTTTATGACCAGTTCTTTTGTTTTTTACAATGAGAACACAGGACAGGATATCAAGATCAGGTGCATTCTCTCCCAGGTTCTAGGGTTGGTCCCAGGACTTGTCTTTGTCCTTCCTGGTGCTGATATTTATCCCAATAAGATGTCATCTTTGCCTTATTCCCTCAGGCCTGTCATTCAGTCTCTTCCAAGGGGACTTAGAGATGCACTCACTTTCCATTCTATAGGTCTTTTTAAAACATGTACATCCAGCCCTGGTGCAAGGATGGTTTCTCCAGGGCCGTTCCCTTCAGTTTCTCTTCCCCTCTAAACTCCACTGTTTAAAAATGTTCCACCTTTTGATTCAGGGTGCCTAGATAACATAATAAAGCCATTCTAATATTGCCATTTTAAGAAAAGTGATAGTTATCATGGAGCAAATCTAAACCAATATGAGTAGAAGTCTGTGGATGATAACATGTGTGATTTCCAAAAGGGGCAATGAACCAACTTCTTCTTTGTGGTCTCAGAATCTTATCAGGTGTAGCCCAAAGTCTTAAGAATTTGGATGGGGAGGTTATACCTCATAGTGACGGGGTAACTTCTCCCCAAAATGCACCATGGTCCTCACCTATGAGTTTGACGCTACCAAACAACCTTAGCTACCAATAGTTTTTATATTTTGAATACAATTAGGGATGCAGGGAAGGATATAAATCATGATTTAGGGTGTAATCACATGGCCATAAAGCTTACATTTTGGACTGCCTGTGTTTCAATTTGGTGAGAGCTATAGCTCCAGGCCAGCCTCAGCCTGTATCCAAGCTGAACCTTTTTGGTCTGGTGCTAGGGCTACTACTTTTGAGGGCTAGGTTGGATTGGATTGGACTAGGCTGGAATTATTAATCAACAGATGGAAGGTCCACTTTAAGGGAAATTGCTCCTAGGAAAGCAATCCTTTCTAGTATGATCAGATGTCGTTTCTACATGCAAAATGAGAAAGCATGTTTAAAACTTACAATAAAGGAAATAAGGTGGGAGAGTCAGTTTCAGAGAAAATTGGCACATTAAAGAGAACTCTCATCCCACCCACCCCAAATTGTGGAAAACAAGACATGGAGGCACTTGGTATCTCAGTCTCATGTTGAAGGTAAAATCTTTCATGGAAGTCTAGGAATCATTGACAGATTGTCTTATCTTGTTGAAAAATTCTGGCAAGATTTCTTCAAACCCCTTACTATGGCATACACTCCCTATCTGCTGAAAAAAGTACAGTACGTATACCAATTCAGTCTCCTACTATAACATATAAAAGCTCTTCCTGCAAGTCAGAACATCTTGCAGTTATGGTGCATATAAAAAGAAAGTAACCTGTTTTAGTACTGAGCACTCTTTCCAATATTATCTGGAATATATCCAAAACTAAGGTTTTAAACCTTGCAGTAACTCTTTCAACTCCATTAATGATCTCAGAAATGACACCATGACTTAAGAGTAATATGTGCAGCTACAGTACTTTGAAAGTAACATCCAAATATTGGCTTTGGAATTGTTCTAAATATAACTCTCAATATGTTACATTTTGAGAGTTTGGGTTATGAATCTATAATTAAGTTTGGAGAGGGTTTAAAAAAAAGAAAATACATGTTTACTAACTGTGGCATGCTTTTCATCTTAGCAGTGTAAGTATATAAGAGTGTTTCTTGTTGTATTTAGACTAAATTACCCACTCATTATACAGCAGTATCTCTCAAGCTTATATTCTCCTTATCTTGGACAACCTGCATCCTGCTTAGCAGTACTATCCAGTTGTAGGCAATTTGGCCAACTGATATATAGGCCTTTTGGAACTTAAAAGCCTCCCTTTGTGGCAGCTGAAAGGTCCAAAATGCAGCTGCACATATTATGTGCAGGTGTGTGCCCTTGATCATAGCCTGAAGGGCTGATGTGACAAAACACTTATCACACTTGAAACTCTGGGGATTACACCACACAATAAACAGATTTTTGAGTGAAATGCAACCAACAAGCGGCTCTCTTGACCATTCCCAATATGCATGTAATTGGATTTAAATATGCCACATTACAAAACCTGTACTCATCGCCTGTGCATATTACTTCATGTGCTGCAGAAGTTCTGAACTTCTTCCTGGTAACTCTCTCCACAGTTTTAAACCTGTGTGAAGCAGGTACACCATGCTGCAAAACCCCAGTTTTTATTTATTTATTTTTTATTTGTTCGTATTTAATACCCCGCCCCACTCGGGAAGACCCGACTCAATGTCATGCTAGACAGAGTGGTTTTATAAAACAAGTCACATTGGAAAAGAAGGGTGGATGGGTTAAGATCATTGCCTAGTCTTCTTTAGCTCACCATCAGCTGCCCCCTTCCTTTCAAAAAGACCTCACAGAAAATACTTCTGACATTCCTGAGCCAAGGAATATGCTAACTGACCTCATTCTGTTTCACTCGGTCAACTTTCCAAGCAGCATGAACAATGAGAGAGAGAAAATGACTTCATGCAATAGTAATAATAACAGGTTGACTATTCCATTTTTGCAAGTGCCTAGAGGTGGTGGAGAACTCCTCTTTTCGATTTTGCATTAGAAAGATCTGAAACATTCAGAAATGTTTCAAAGTTCCCTCTCAAAGGACCAGTGGAAGTTTAGGCTTAGGCAAGTCTTTCAAAATAAGAGGGGGAAACCCCATAATTGTACCCATAATCCTAAAGGATTTTGTTAGCAAGGGATGCTGAGGGCCTTTCAAATATGCCCACAAAAATGTATACTAGAGTCATTCAGTCACACTATCCTTATTAACTTGGTGTTGGTAAGCCCAAGAATGAATTATTGGGGAGAAGACTATGAAACCAACCAGGTGCCAGTTCACTCCCAACAATCCAGTATCTCAAACTTGGCAGTGTTTACATGGAATAAAAAAAAATCCACAAGGCTTGGCACTTTTGAATCAACCTTGCAAATTAGAACTGCCACCATACCCACACAAATGCCAAACTTTCCTGGTAACTTGTTAGTACCACAAATTCTCTAAGCCAAAATCCAAACAGTTGCTAGACAAGATCTTTATATTTTGTAAAAAGTAAAACAAAAAGTAAGAGGACAAATAGTGACTTTTTGTATCAAAAGTCATCCAAATAGTTTCAAAAAAATTCTTGGAGCAAAAACACAGCAAGAGTTGCACCAGAAAATAACAATGCAAAATTTATCTATTAGCAGATATTAGCCCCTGCCTTCTCGGCTTCCTTTCCCAGGAACTCACAAAGAATTATTTAAGTTTCTAGATTGATTTCATGTTCCATTCCCCCCCCCCAATTCCTCAATTTCTTTATATAGCCTATCTGTCTTCCCCACGGTCATACACATTTTACATTCTGGACAGGTCACAATATACATATATTTGTCTCTCCTACAAATGTTTGTAACACAGATCCTTCCCTGTAAAGCCTGTAACTAGTATTTGCGAAGCAGTATTATGCTCAGCTCCAAGAAATACCTAATGCTAAACCAGAATTTGTTTCTCAAATCCCCCAAGTGTTATTTCCCAAGGAAAAACACTTATATTTTCTTGCCTCATTTTAAGGACCCTTTAGAATGTAGATATTTTTGACCTTAGCAACCAAATTCTTGTTGTGTAAATTATGTCTGCATTAAGAGTTATGGCATCACTAGTAGGGGAGAGTGTAAGAAATTAAAAAGTTCCTACTTCAGTGTCCAATTAGATCCGGGACCATAGGCAGGATTCTAGATTGGGGGGGAAGGTTCCCAAAAAGGGCAAAAAATTCCAGGAGGGGCAACAATGTCACACTCACATATATAACATTGGCACCATTGGGTGGGGTGGGGGTGGGGCTGTTAGCTCAGGAGGGTCCCCCCCCCGGTCCCCCTGGCTATGGCCCTGATTAGGTTGATTGCAGGCAAGATGTGGACAAGCTGAGAAAGCCCTGTGACTGAAGCAGGAACTCTTTAACTACTGGCTATCTTCCTCTGCTGTTGATATCATCATCCATACGCAGATGTAATGTACCCTGTAATATTATGGTCATCATAACAATAGAAAATGGCTGAAGGTATTACATGTGGATATTTTATTTTCCCTACTTCACATTTCTTCATCACTTCTTGGTTTCCTTGCCTATCAACACTATTTGATCTAAAAAAGTTCAGTAGAAGGAGTAACCTTATGACATCTTCCAATAATTGTCATGTGATATGTTGGAAAAGCTATCATCTGCCAAAGGGATTGATTACACTGGTCAACACAATTTTTCTGGCATGAGGTGCTCTAACAATTCTAAGGTAATTTTGAGGTACTGATTCCGAATCTGGCATCTATTTTTTTTCTAGCACATCAGGTTTTTGAGATCTCAAATATTGCAATATAACTACGAACAGCAAATTTGTCATCATATTTGTTGAGCTAAACAGACATACAGACCTAATAAAATATGTACAAAAAGGTAAATTGACAATATCTTGGAAACTCAAGAGCACTTGGATGTAGAATGAGCATAAAGATTCACTATTTACATAGTCACTTGGCCAACCTTCCAGAGAACTTGGGTGACATGAGCGAAGAGCATGGTGAACATTTTCATCAAGACATTAAAGTAATGGAAGAACATTACCAAGGCCTATGGAATACCAACATGATGGCAGATTACTGTTGGTTCTTGATGAGAGACATTACACACGTTGAACGTCGCAGAGCGTCCAAGAAAAGGTCGTTCATGGCGATGTAAGGTCGATATTGTCAATTTACCTTTTTGTATGATGATGAA
The DNA here is from genome assembly GCA_030440675.1 of Furcifer pardalis. Lineage (NCBI taxonomy): Eukaryota > Metazoa > Chordata > Lepidosauria > Squamata > Chamaeleonidae > Furcifer > Furcifer pardalis. The sequence continues at coordinate 205,024,167 of CP126890.1, forward strand.
TTTGCTGTTCGTAGGTATATTGCAATATTTGAGATCTCAAAAACCTGATGTGCTAGAAAAAAACGGATGCCAGATTCGGAATCAGCACCTCAAAATTACCTTAGAATCATTCATGCCAGAAAAATTGTGTTGACCAGTCACTAATTTTATCACTATAATTCTATAACTGACTCGCACCAACATGGAGTCAGGAATGACAATTGGGTTGGCCAATAGCATAAAAATGTGGTGTGATAGAGCAAATCTGAGATCATTTTTGTAATCAGCAGCCTGAAATTAGTATAAAACAACTGCAAAAGCTCATGCCAGGGGAAAAAATTTTTTTATATAGCTGTGTTATTGTACCATGAAAGACAGCACATACTTATTTGTGTTCATCAACAAAGAAAGAACAGGAAACATGAACCTCACCCATAAGAATATTTCTGAAAATACCCCTGTGTTTGAAATTATCATTGAAAACAGTTGATTTTTTTATATCAAGTGGAATAGAAAGTTTGAGGTGGAGAAGGAATAAATAATTGATAGAATTTTCAGCACAACGCTAGTTAAAATTAGAAATTTGAATGCTGGGGGGCTGATTTTTTTGGGGGGGCAGTTTTTCCTGTTTCCCCCTGAATCCCTTTGTTAATTGGAAAAAACTGAATAAAGGAAAACATCAATTGTGGAATGTTTTATTTTATCACAATGGATAAACTATCACATGTTGCAGAATATAGAACATCTTCAGGGATTTGGTCCAGGAATGCAGTCTCTTTTCACTTCTCTTCCTAGTGCAAGAGAACAAGATCCTGTAGACATGTGTTTTATGAGCAAGCTGGGAAAATGATATAGTTAAGAGAATATTATTGCTGAGTTTCAGATCCTGTAAACAAATGTCAGGAAAGAGACTATATGGGACTCTGGGCCCAAGACAGATTAGTAATTACAGTACAGTATTGATGTTTATTTCCTTTCCCACCTCATCCAAAGTCTAGGGAGGCACAAATATATGTAGTATTTTCATTTTTTAAAGTGCAAATTAATACAGAATACCAAGAAGTTTCACAAAGCGAAAAGATTCCAAACTTTTGTGCTAAGAATAATATTAGCCCCACAACTCAACTTTCCATTCAACAACAACAACAAAAGAAACGTAAAAAAACCCTTTATATTATGAATTCTTAAAGACTGCACAACTTTCCGGATTCATAGAAAGGAAATATTCTTTTGTTCTGGGGAATCAAGATCCATTTTTTTCTGATCTCAAAATCCAGTTCTCACTTGCTTAGAGCATTCAATGAACTTCTAAAAATTATAATGTTGGAAGAGATAGCTGTGTTAGTCTGTTGGAGCAAATTAAAGTCATGTAGCAACTTAAACTAACATGATTACTTTGATCCTATTTGAAAACTTAGACCTCAGTGACATAAGTGCAGATTTCACAAGTTTGTAACATGAGACCTCCTTCTCCCCAATTACAGTTTTCAAGTGAGCAGATGGGGAAAGAGGTACTGAGCATGCTCAGTAAAGATGTTCCTTTCCTATGCCAGTGTAAAGCTGATTCACAGTTCTTTGTCTGAAATTCCCAGGTCCCTGTTTAATTCAAAAGTGCAGATGCAGACTGAATAAGTACTTCAGATCTGAATGCCACATTTCCCATCCCTTTCATAATTCCCAAGCCTTCTTACTCACAAAGAATCTGGGAGGAAGTGCTTCAGAGAACAGAAAGCATCAGCTGATCATGATATGACCTCCTGCATTGGCCAGTTCTGGCATTTTTCCCATTTGCTTATCATACATGCCTGAATGATAGCAAAGGTCTAGGAAGTCATGGCTGGTATTTCTGTTTCCAGTGTAAAACAAGTTAAAAGGGGTGTTGTTGTTGTTGTTGTTTTTTTGGGGGGAGCATGCTGGTGTTTTCTCCCACCTTCATTTGCCTGCCCTTCATGAATGAAGACCAGAACTGAACTGAAGAATGGAAAGCCATTTAAATGTGCTGTTGTGACCAGTCCTGCAGTTCTAGTACAGTTCACATGTTAATAAACCATTAAATCTTGAGTGAGGTTGGAGTGGTCCTCTTTTTCCCTCCCCAAATAAAAGGGCAACTTGCAGAAAAAAACATAAATTGGACCCAGCACAATTCAGAATGTGCTACACACATTTCAAAATGTTTTGTACTCTACTGTTGACCAGCCAATAAGTTTGGTCTTTGGAAAAAGAACACATCTGCAACAGCTATGCAATTAGGGTCAGGGCTAGTATACTGGAGTCTAAAAGTGCTTTAAAAGTATCTTAATAAGCAGCTGTTACTAATTTGAATGTTGTTCTCACTTTTGGAATTACAGTACTCCACATTACACAACCGAGATCTCTGGATTGCATACCCAGATAGTTTGGACTATTTCAAACTGTTTTTACCAGACTACACTTAATTTGATCTTGTATTTATTCTAAGTTTGCAGCATTTTTTAATTCCTTGTTGCTCTTCCAAATTATATAAGCAGCTCTAAAACAAATGAGGAAGCAGTATGATACAACTTCATGTTTGAACAAGTACAAGGATCCTTGTTATCCATCAGCTGAGCTACTTAGGAAACCAAAGGCAATGTCATGTAGCTCAGCAGCAGCAATTACATGAAACTGGGAAGTCTTAATATTTCACCCATTCTCTGAGCTCTGTTTGGTCAATAGATTGGACTACAAAAGGAAGGCAACAGGGAACTGTTCTCTGTTAAAGAGATGCTGTTTAAATAATTCCTGTCGCTATATTGTTAATAATAAAAAGGATTTTAATATACAAATAATTTTTTTCTTATGTGCCATCAAGTCACAACTGACTTGCAGTGACCTTAATAGATTTTTCAAGGTATGTGAGGTATTTAAGGAATAGTTTGCCAATTGCGCCTCTCAGGGAGTTTCCATTGCACAACTGGGGCATTGAACCCAGATCTTCTGGGTCTAATCCATTATTCTACCCACTACACCACTCTGTATAAAGGTAAAGGCCTCTCTTGCTCAAAAGCCAGTCATATTTGACTCTAGAGGGCAGTGCTTATTTCCATTTGCAGTCAAAGAGCCAGCACTGTCTGCATGTGTGACATATCCATGGTCACGTGACAGGCATGACTAGATGCCAGAGTGCATGGAATGCTGTTACCTTTCCCATTGAGGCATTACCTATCCATGTATTTGCAATTTCTTGCTTTCAAACTGCTAGTGTTGTGATCCAGCCCTCGTCAGACTCTGAAGATGATCTGGATCAGGAGGCACTTCCTATGCCCAACCCAGTTCTGCCTCCCCAGCCTGCACCTGAACCTGAAGATGTCTTGAACCAGGAACCTCAGCCTGCTTCTGGCCCAGCTCTGACTCCCCCAGCAGATGACTTGTCAGACCAGAGGCCTGGCTCTGACAGCAATCAGCCCTTAGCCAGGGAATGGTGCCAAAAGGATCTGCAGCTGAAATGTAAGAAAGCTAGAGCTCATTATCAGAGAAGGCTCCCAGCTGACACTCATTAGCTGGGAGCCTCTTAAGCAAGCATGTTCCACCAGTCAAGCTTGATTTTGGGTACCTCTTGTGATTGCCTGCTGTGACCCTGACTTCTCTGTCAACCCTGATGATGGACTAGACCCTCGTTTTGAACTACCGGTAACCAGACCTCGCCTTCCTCTTTGGACTTTGCTATTTGGATTCTCCTTGGATAGATTGTTGCCATGACTCTCTGTGTAGCACTGCTGTGTGGCGCCCCTGCCTGCTGGGGTAGATCAGCACAGCTAGGTTGGCAGGAGCTGGAACAGATGACAGGTGCTCACTCTGTCATGCAGCACTCAGGTCTCAAACTGCTGACCTGCTGACCTTCCAGTCATCAAGCTCAGCATCTTAACCACTAAACCATTGCAGTCCTCCACTCTGAGTACCTTACCAGAAATGATAAATATTAAAGATGTTATGGTATCTTTGATATTTATCTTTTCTGAACCCTTATCCCAACATCTTTTCTCATATATACATGTTCACTATGCTTCTGTGAGAGAACATGCTTTTTTATTGGAGCGAATGACTGACTCAGAACTGTGTTCTCTCAAGATGGCGAGTCAGTCAGTCACAATCTGTCACAAAGACAGATGAAAGCAGATGATGACATTATTCCCTTTTATGCCCCTGATTATAAATTCTTTCTGTTAAAGGAAGCCTCCTCTTTCAATACTACTGAAAAAAAGAGAGCGTGGAATCAAAATAGGATCATACCTGTTCTGACCTAATCTATTGACACCTTATATCAGATTATATATACAGCTCTAAGTAAGTACTGTTGTACTGTTATGTCAAAGGTGGGTGGAGGGAAATGTGCATTCCTTTGGAGCAATCTACTGTGAAGGTCATGCTCATGATAGACAGGGCACAAACCAATGACACCCAGGATCTAACACAAAAGTAGCCAAAGCTGACCTCCTTTTCTCTCTTTATGCTGCCCTTCCATCCCATTCTCTGTCGGACAACAACTTCTTTTTGCCACTGCCCTTTTCATCTAACAGCCTTCTATGGGAGAGACAAATCACTCTAGACCAGTGATGGCGAACCTTGGCAAACCTTGCACTCTGATTTTTTCAAACCTTTTGGATTGCTCCCAGCACTCCTACCACTACTGGTATCTCTGTTGTCTTTTCTCCCAAATTCTGACCAAATTTTTCTCAACCACAGTAATGCCTGGAGTATTGTGTTAGAGCTTTTTATCTGTTTGGATTTTTAAGACCCAACAGATCTTAACTTTCTTGTCATCATTCTCAACTATTCTCTGGTTGGTGTTCCCACCAGTATTTCGAAGATGCTATTCTGTAATTCTTGCACAGATTCCAAAGTAACATTGCTTACTACATCCACTGCTAGCTTGCTAAGTATTTTGCTGAGGAGCAAGAGGTTGGGAATTCAGTTCCCCAGTGTGCATCCTGAAAGGTGGGCAAGCATCATCTCAGAGTACTCCAGACTGAAGGGAAAGGTAAACCACTTCTGAGTACTCTATACCTAGGACATCCTGGAAGGCTGCCATAAGTCAGAATTAACTTGACATCATATTATTATTGGATACAAATCTACCATTTGATTCACAGTTGAGAACTGGAATAAAATAAATAGTTCACGCCCTAACCAAGAACCTATGTACTGTTAAGGTAATATCTGAGTATATATGCAGTTCCTAGTAGAGTTGAGATGTTCAAATCCGATAAGTCCAAAATTTCCAAATATCTAGGGCAGTGATGGCAAACCTTTTAGAGATCAAGTGCCCAAACAAAGGGGCGGGATGAACTGTGCTGGGGGGGAGAAAGGAAGTGCTCCCATTGGGTTGCTGGGCAAAGGGGCAGGGCGAACTCTGTGCTGAAGGAGGGAGGAAGTGCTCCCATTGGGCTTCTGGATAGAGGGGCAGGGCAAACTCTGTTCTGGGGTGATGGTGCATGTGCCAACAGAGAGGCCTGGGAGTGCCACACCTGGCAAGCATGCCATAGGTTCACCACCATTGATCTAGGGAGTCCTTTAGTTATTGCTTTAAATGCTCTGATCACTATGGGAACAGCAACAGATTTCTTCCTCCATAGATGCTCAACTTCAATTTGCAAATCACGATATTTTGTGATTTTCTCCAGTTGTTTGTCTTCAATTCTTGAGTCTCCTTGGTATACCAATGTCAATAAACCAGAACTTCTTCTTTTCCACAATAGTTATATCAGATGTGTTGTGAGGCAAATGACTATCTGTTTGAATTTTAAAGTCCCACAGGATCTTGACTCTCCCATTTTCTAAAACTTTCTCTACTTGATATTTCACATGATTGTTACTGCATTTGAATTTGGCAAAGTTCCCAATTGATAATTTTTGCAACCCTGTTATGGCGTTGCAATTAATCAGTCTGTGAAATTTTTCTGCATCCGATGATCTACTGTTTCATCCTTTTCATTACAAAGCTGGCATTTGCTGTTGTTGAATACATGGTGTACTTTTGTCTTCATGCAATTTGTTGGCAAAACTTGTTCCTGAGTTGCCAAGATAAATCCTTCTGTTTCCTTCTTCAAAACTCCTGCTCTTACCCATCCCATGTCAGCTTTGGGTCAGCCTTGCCTTCTATGCTTTTCAAATGTTGACCATGCATAGGCTTGTTTCTCCAGTTTGCAGCTCAACTTTCTATCATTTCCTTTCTATATTCAGCTTTCATCTTCACTGTTTTCAAAAGTCTTCCTTTGTTCACTTCCTAAAACATGGGCTCCTCACTTTTCTTAATGTAGTCATTCAAGCTATGTTTTTCTCCCTCTACTGTGTTTCACCTTTAGGAGTCCTCTGCCACCCTCAGGTCTTGGTAAGTACAAACAATAAACATCACTTTTTGGGTGCAGGGCATGATGCATAGTCATTAGCTTCCTTGTTTTTCGGTCAAGGTTGTCTAATTCCATTGTGATCCAATCTATTATTCCAGCTGAATGGTGTATAACAGGCACTGTCCAGGTATGAATTGCTTTGATGATGTTGCCTCCACTCAGTTTTGATATCAAGATTTTCCAGACCCGCTTTATGTATTTTGTAGAAGCAGTTCTTTTAACATGGTTGTGTAGTACATCAGAAGCTTTGATACATTCTTCATTATCTAATTCAAATCCAACACCTTTGACAATTTTGCCTGCCTTAACAGTAATTGTTGCACACTTGTCAACTCCAAATTGCTTTCCTATGTCTTTACTAAATTTATTTGTAGTTTCCAGCAGTGTGTTTAATTCAGCTCTTGTCTTTCCAAACAATTTTAGACCATCCATATAGAGAAAATGTGAAACCTTCAGTCCTTTCTTAGCCAATTCATATCCACAATTTGTTCTATTTAGAATAGTTGTCAGCAGTGCCATTGATAAGACAAATAGCAAAGGTGAAAGTGAGTCACCTTCAAAAATTCCATGTTTAAGTTCAACTTCACCAGGTGGTGGTGGTGGTTACTGTTACTGTTACTGTTACTGTTACTGTTATTGATTGCTTCAGGCAGAAAAATGTATTGGGCAGGCCCACAGAGAAACAAAGCAGCTCAGAGATACTGTATCTTGAATACTGTATACTGTTAAAGAGGGCAAAAGATAAACCTTTGATTTTTTATTTTTTAAAAAAAACCACTGCCTGGAAAGTGGAAAATGAAACAGGAAAGAGTAAAGATTATTGGAGCAAACACAGAAGTAAACATTCTAACAAACTATTGGCAGACTTCGAATACAAAAGGGCTTGATTGATGGCAGACAGCATCACAGGGAGGGAGACAGGAGGAACAGAGAGAGAGAGACTCCAACTGGTTGCCTCCCTTACTTTGCTAGTCTCCTGTGACCACCTGAAGAACAGGGTTGTTGTTGTTCCATATTCACTGAAGCCAGTGAATATGCTTGGTATAGTAAGGGGCAACCAAAGAAGGCCACTGGATGAGTGGCGATTTAGTGAGTTAACTCTTCTGCAAGCTGCATTGATTTAGTGGGTCTACTCTAATTGTGACTTACTGTGCTAAACAATAGGATTTCAGCCACAGATTACATCTCCCACCTTTCTGATTAACTTTAAATGTTGGCAAAGGAAAAGAAGAAATATAGTAGTGTTTCAAAGAATAATAATTTTATTCCAATATAATCCCTCACAGGCATTGATCCATGAAAGTTTGCATGAAAACTCTCACTGAAATAATTATTTTTAAGTTTTGAAAACGCCTCAAAATTTCTTTTCACCTATTTTCACCAACATACTGAGAGAGAGGTAAAATAAGAAGCTGAAGAAAGTTTCCTTAGAGGAAAAAGACAGGGTTATTATTTTGTGAAAAAATTGATAATCTGTCTTGCTTGTAGTATTTTGAGGAATTTTGAAGTGTTCATTGAAACTGACTTTTTGTTTGCCATCATTTTGAAACCTGACTGTTGACAGTATAATTAGCTCAGTGTTATTTAAAAATAAAACTATTTTTAAAGAAATCCCAGTCAATGTGTTTATGTACATCTGTAAAGGGAGTTTGTTTATTTTAAATTATACTACCAATATTATACTGAAGCACTGGTCAGTATCTAACCCTAGGAAGAGGACAAGACAGGACTGAGTGGGTGAATCTCCCCAGGCTTGTCTTGGGTTAGGAAAAATCCAGGCCAGACTTCACAGTTTAAAAGCATCCTGGCAGGTACAAACTCAGACCCAATATTTTCTTAGGAATGAGGGTCTGACCATTCGCTACAACTTCGACCTGAGAACCAACTCTGTGAGATTGCTCAGGCTATGAATGTGAGACTAGCCCAAAGCCATCCACTTCAGTTTCGTATGGCTGAAGAGAGATATTTGAAGGCAGGTCTTCTAAGTCCTAGTCGAAGGGTTACCCAAACTACAGCCCAGGAGCCGGAGATGGCCCCCTATGCCAATTCATCTGGCCCACGAAGCCCTCATCGCTCCCGGAAATGGAAATAAAACGCACCCATATGGGTGTGTTTTACTTCTGCTTCTGGGAGTGATGAGAGCTTCACGGGCTGGATGAATTGGCGGGGGGGGGGGGGGAATCTGGCTCCTAGTCCATAGTGACTGGCCCCCTGAGCAATGTGACTGGCCCACAGCCTGAAAAATTTGGGCATCCCTGTCCTAGTCCATCAGGCTAGGTGTTGCACTATACCAGCTCAGCTCTAATCATTCTTATTTAGACTAACAGAACTTCAGAGAAAATATATTAAAGACAGGATATTTCATGAGAAATATATCATCAATGTGCCTAATGTTGTGAAGTGGATAGACAAATCAGACTAGGATTCAGGAGGTAAAGGTCTCCCTTGCTCAAAAGCCAGTTCTGTCTTACTCAAGATCCTTTGCTTTTTGCAGCTGGCATGACTAGATGCTGGAGTGCACGGAATGTTGTTACCTTTATCTACTTGCAATGATGGGCACTCACTCTGTCACACTGCACTCAGGTTTCAACCTGCTGACCTGCCGACCTTCCAGTCATCAAGCTCAGCGTCTTAATTAAGCCAGGGCTCAGGAGACCTGGGTTCAAATCCCACTCACTCACAGAGACTCACCAGGTGTCTGTGGCAAAACAATAAACAATTGTGTGCAGTCAAGTCAATTCTGTGACCCTTTCCAGGGTTTTCCAGGTAGAGAATCGCACAGAAGTGATTTGCCTTTCCCTTCTTCTTGGGGTGCCCTCCTGGGACTGTGTAGTTTGCCCAAAGATACACAGGCTGACTCTTCTCCCAGCCAGCAGCAATAACAAAACCACTCTTTAAACATCTTCTCGCTTTGACAATCCTGTAAATCAGATCCGAAGAGACGGGATGCAACTCACACAGAGTACATGCCTCCCCCACCCCCACCCCTTTGATGGGATTCCCTCTACGTGGAACAAAACTTACCGCTCCCCTGCCTTACAAACGCCTTTCGTGTATTCTTCTCTCCCGTGGACAAATGCCGCTTTATCGTCTCCTCCCCCTTCCCGAACCCACGCTTTTGGCACAGCGAGATTAAATCGCAGTGGGAACCCGGAGCAGCCCCGCGGGCGGCCATCTCCGGGCGGCTTGTTTCCGCCAGGGAAACACGTTCGGGACCCGTGCTTTCCACTGCCACCCGCAGACCTCCCAGGCTGGCTGACCACGTCCTAAACTTCCTTCGGTCGCTTGGGAGCGAAAAGCCAGCGCTAGGCTTCGGAAGCGCGCTCTGCGCATCCCCCGATCGCCAAGGGCAGACCACTTGCGTCCCTTTCGCTCCCCTTCCTTCAGGCGCAAAGGGGACGGACCAGTGTTGGGACCAGCGATGTGCGGCTGCCCTCGACTCGTCCAGCCCGGAGCCAACCTGATGCTCAGAGGGGAGGCACGGAAACTTCAGCCCCGGGGAGACATCGCAGGGAAGCAGAAAGGGGAACAGCTGGCCACTGATATTATTTCACATTAAGAACCGACCCGCTGCAGTAGGCACAGCTCCACCAGGTCCTGACCTGAGCTAATAGAAGTTGGCTGGGGAAGCGGCACAAGTAGCGCCTCTTCCAAAGCCAACGAGATCAGCAAGACTCAGATCAAGCGCCCGAAAGGATGTGTTTAAGCCCTGGTGGCGCAGTGGTAAAACTGCTGTACTGCAGCCAAAACTTTGCGAGTTCGATCCTGAGGGGATTCAAGGTTGACTCAGGCTTTCATCCTTCCGAGGTCGATTAAATAAAGGGGGCAAAATTGCTAATTAAGTTGTTAGCCGCCCAGATAGTGCACTAAACGCTATGGGGTGTTATATAAGTGTAATTGCTATTGCTGTTGCTTCAGAACATCTGGGGGCTATCGAGGTGAAAATGTCCCAGGACCCGAGCGATGCTGAGCACACCTGACTCACCTGCGGTAACTAGTCAGCGAAAGTTCACGCTCTTCCGCTGGTGTCTCTCTTGGAAAACGTTTTGAAACAACAAAGTAGAATCTAGCGGTGGGCAGGTGGGGTCTTCTCCTCTGTCCAACACAAAGTGCTTCCTAGAGTGAATCTCCCTGAAGGTGCTCGGTGAACTGACATCCAGCTTTATGGTTTAGGTAGGGCTGCTCGTAGGGTAAGAAAAGAAGGGAGAGCTCTTGCACCTTTAATAGTTATGCAGAGAAGTTCATTTGAGCATCTGGTCAGGAGACCCGCTCTCTTCTATATCTGACCACACAGCTTCAGGCCATTATTTCTTTCCTAAAAGTTATCTGCGCTGCTAGCTTTTACCCAGTCGTCTTTGCTGGGCTCCTTTTCCCCCCGGGATAAATAAAACTTTTTCCAACTTGGACGTTTAACAGTAGGCAATCGTGTATGTATATTTTCTTTTTTAAAACCCTGCTCCAAGTTTTTCGAAATAACAAAAACGACTGCCTGCGAAAAGTTCCCAGTCTCAAGCGTCCTGTGTACAGTATATTTCTAGTTCAATGAATACTCCCATTCCACCGAAATGTCAAGCCTCCAGTGAAACTTGGTTCCCTTCACTGCAGACCCTATTTCAGAACAAATAGCAAATCGTCCTGCGGTACCCTTAAAGTACTGTAATTTTATACATTTCAGGTGTCACATGAGCCTTCGTTTTTACTGTGACAGACGGAGATACGCCTGTGTCAGTATTCTTTCAGAACTAGCGGTCTAGATCTGGACGCAAAGCGACCAAGTCCGTGAAGTCCGATGTAAGTTTGCTCAGAAATATAGACGGATGAGTTTAAAGGGGCTTTTCTCGCTACAGGAACGCAGCTTGTTACACAAAAGGCAACAACAAATAAGAGAACACACACACACCACGTTGGGGAATAAAAAAGGAATCATCGAATCAAAATAATATTTTTTTTCTATTATTATTTTGCGCGAACGGGTCACACTATTTATAGAATGCATATTATTAGACTCTGCCCTCTGTTAAAAAAACACAGGTACTTTAGAATACTTTTAGTGTTTCTTAAGCAACACATTGTATATTTACGTGCTCCTCCACTTAAAAAAAAATCTTGCTGTATTTCGCTTTATGTGCCTGTGGGGAGGCGGAGCAATAAAGTATCGGCAAGAAAAACGACCGTAGCATTGCATTTTTATCTGGGAGAAAATCCCACTGTATAAATGAGGCTCCCTCCTTTCTAAATCTGTTGAACTTGGAGGATGGGGAAAAGGAAGACGCTTCCTACCTGCGTTTTCCGGCAGACGGAACTATTTACCTAAATATATCCAGGAGAAGATCACTTGATCCTGTATGACCCCCAGGGCGGGTGGGCACGCGAGTTTCGCGGCTGCAATTCGGAGCGCTCCTGCCCGGGGCGTGAGCCTCATCCGAGCGAAATCGACATAAATCGGGCTACAGTCTTGATGAGCTCCGCCTAACAGCCTGCAACCTTCCGGTGATCTCGACTTAGGTAAAGGTCGCCCTTGCTCGAAAGCCAGTCGTATCCGACTTTAGGATTCGGTGTTCATTTCCCTTTATAGCCAAAGAACCAGTGCTGTCTGCGTCTGCAGACGTTTCCGTGGTCATGTGGCAGGCATGACTAGAAACAGGAGTGCACAGAACGCTGTTACCTTTCCCACTGAAGCGGAACCTATCTACTTGCGATTTCTTGCTTTCGATCTGGACTTACGGCAAAGTAAAACATCTTAAGAGCACAATTATCCTGTGTTTGCCTTAACTACTTATTGCTGTTGTTTCGTCGCCGTCCACCCCTCAGCCTCTGGACCAAATAAACGCTTGATTCCCCGTTCAGCTGCTGGACCAGGGGTTTGATCCTCCGCAGTGTTACCGCGCACGGCTAAACCGGCTGAATCTCAACACCCTCCAAGATGATGAAAGTGGGAAAGGAACTTGGGCGAGCGAAGATCAGGGAAGCCTTGCACGAGGGGAGGGGGCGAATGCCAGAAAAAGAAAGCTGTAAGTTTTGAGGAAGAAAGGAAGGAGGGTTGGGAGGGAAAGGGATGAGATGAGATGAGAAGGTGCGCTCGGAACTTCGCCTTACCTGTCAGGTGGGCGGGCAGGCGAAGCACTTGTCGCGGCTGTGCGGCGAAGGATGCTCGTGGTTCGGCCAAGGCTGTTTGCCACCACCACCACCCTCTTCCCACCGCTTGGGGAGGGAATGCCTTGTGGCCAGCCCAGGCGCCGAGAGAAAGGCTCCAAAGTCCCGGGGAGCCCAAGCGGAGCTCCCACTTCACCTCCGCCCTTCCTTTGCTCGCTGACCGGGGCCACCTGGCAACGCTCCGCTTACGGCCGCCATAGCCATAGCCACGGCCATGGAAGTCAGCCTCCTTTTTCGGCGCTGCTCGCTGGCTGGCTGACTGGCTGGCTGGCGAGCGAGGAGGGTGTGTTGCAGAAGAGCCACCCCGGGGAAGGGAGAGGGGGCGGGCGCCGGGCTGCGTCTGCTGCCCGCTTTTCTCCTCAGCAGCCGAGCAACTTGGGGCGCCTCCCCTTCCTGAAGGGATACGCGCCAGTAGTGGTGGTGGCGGCAGAAGGGGAGGGAGGCTCCCTTTGGCTGCCGGAGGGAGGGGGAAGGCGGTGGACAACAGAGCGCGCGCTCCTTCGCCTGGTGGGGCCACCCGGGCTGCTGAGGTGGAGCCCTTTTGGCGCGCGCTGGAGGAGAGCGGGGGCAACAAGTAATGGATATTTAAGCACTCGCGGAACAGGGCTGTCACCCGCTCGCTCGCTCGCCCTCCGTGGCTGTCGCGGGACTTGCTGCTTTGGCGACTCTCCGCAGGCGGGGGAAAAAAAAGCGGGAAGCAAACCGCGCGCTGCTCTGAGGCGGCAAAAAGGCTGCTCAAGCAAGGTCGTCTCCGTGCCCTGCCCTCCCTCGCCCTCCCCTTCTGTCTCGCCGTCTCCTCCCGCGCTTTGCCTTTCAGCCTCGGTTGCCCCACAAAGCTGAGGGAGGAGGGAGACACACTTCGGAGCAGGGCCGTAGCCAGGTGGGCAAAGCCCACCCTGAGTTAGCAGTTTGCCCACCTTCACACTCCAGGCTGCTTATTATATACAAGTAATACCTCATATAACATTAGTATCGAATACGAAAATCGCATAACATTAAGGAATCTGGGGGGAAGAATTGCATCGGATAACATTAAGATCCTATGGGATGCTTCAGATAACAACCGCTAAAGCCTGTGTGGTTACAATGTATCTCTATGGCTCCCATAGGGTTTTAACATGCATCGGATAACACTAAAAATCATATAACATCAAGACTTGTGGAACCAGGTTTTAGTGTTATATGAGGTTTGACTGTATATGACACACACATATGTAGGACATTGTTGCCCATCCTGAAGAAATATTCGCCCACCCACATCTAGAATCCCGGCTATGGCCCTACTTCGGACCGCCTTTACGTTTCCGTCTCTGCCCCAGCTCCTGCCGACCTAGCAGTTCGAAAGCAAGACATTGCAAGCAGATAAATAGGGACCACTTCAGTGGGAAGTAAACAGCGTTTAGTGCACTCTTTGGTGTCTAGGCATGCCTTCCACGTGTCCACATAAACGTCTGCAAACGCAGACACCGCTGGCTCTTTGGCTATAAACAGATGAGCACTTAACCCTAGAGTCAGATATGACTGGCTTTCGAGCAAGGGTGACTTTCGTATAAAAAGTGCCACTTTTCTTCGGCAGGCTTTGGGATCACCTTCAGTTCTCTGAGTGAGGTGGTTGTATGATGGTTGCAGCAGAGATGCTACTACCACTCCTGCACCCACTCCTTCTCTCTCTCTCTCTCTCTCTCTCTCTCTCTCTCTCTCTCTCTCTCTCTCACACACACACACACACACACACACACACACACATTCTCTCTCTCTCTCTTAAGCGAGCCTGTGGCTGCCTCCCTGCCTTCCCCGGGGATGCAACGGCTTCCCACCTTCTGGGACATTTTGCTGCCCCCTGGAAAGGGCCGCCTGGGGCAGGCCCCCCCTGCCCCCCCCCACTACGCCACTGGGTAGAAGGAGTTGTATGTTGGTTGCAGCAGAGATGCTACTTCAGATTTCAGACCAGGTTCTTTATACGAGATTATAAGGGAAAGAATTGGAACAAAACCAATCTTAAACTACATACAGTGACAACAAATAAAGTGGTCTGCCCATTTGGAGTGAATGTCTTGGAGTTCCATAACTTACAAGGTGCATGTGGAAAGAGGAGAAGAACAAAGACCCAGAGGAAGGTGGAGATATAGCATCTAAGAATTATTACAAGAACACCAAATAATTGTGTCAGAGCAAAAACTTTCTCCAGAAAGTTTACCAGAAGAAGAAGAAGATCACATATTATTTTCCTAGCTATATCTCTTGTACTAGAGATGTATTTCTTGTGTGCTCGCAAGTCATTTGGGATCTATGATGACCCTAGTAGAGTTTGCCAGGGATTTTAAGATGTTCAAAAGATTATTTATTGTTCTCACCTTAGCCCCATGGTCATTTGGGGATTTGAACCCTGATCTCTTCAGCTCTTGTCTGACACTCTGCCCACTCTGTCACAGTGGATCTCACAAGCCCCAGGACTAGAGATTTCTCTTTCTCCATCTTCTACCCCCCCCACACACACACACACACACTTTGCCCCTGTCTCTGTGCTTTCAGCAGTAGCAGCTTGGCATGAATAAAACAGGTGAAGCTTTCTGTGTTGAGGAAATAAATGACCCACTAAATTTCAGCATGTGCATGTTAAAAGGCACAAGAGTGAGGGTAGTTTCCTTTTCTTTTTTAAAGAGTAGCACTTTCATTTGAGTCATTAACAAGAAATGTAAATAACAAGGAGAAATTAAAAAGCTTTCTCAATTGTTGCATCTCTGTTTAGCAAAGACATGGGAAATACAATGCTGACTTACACTGAGTGAGACTGTTGTTATCTACCTAGCTTAACATTGGCAAAGACTGGTAGCAGCTCTTTGGGAATTCAAGATTAATTTTACCAGTGTTACCTGGAGATGTCAAGGGTTGGATCTGAAATCCTGTATATACAGTACTGTATAAACCATGTGATCCACCACTGATTTTTGCGTTGTCAAATATTTTCCTGGCACACACATCCAAGAGAAACACAGAGCTTCTCTTAAGGTGAAGAATAGTAAAGACAAAGGTCGCCCTTGCTCAAAAGCCAGTCATATCCAACTCTATGGCTTGGTGCTCATCTCTGTTTATAGCCAAAGAGCCAGCACTGTCTGTGTCTGCAGACATTTCCGTAGATACCAATATGTGACAGGCATGACTAGACACCAGAATACACAGAACACTGTTTACCTACCCACTGAAGTGGTATCTATTTATCTACTCACAATTTCTTGCTTTCTTTTTTTAATTACTATTATTTTTATTGATTTTAATAGACATAATTCAAAAAAGAAAAAGAATGTCAAGAAATAGCAAACAATGCAACATAGTATTAAAATTATCTCAGCTATATGGGTATTACTCATTCTTATAACAGGTGTTATAAGCAGGATAGCAATTTCTTGCTTTCAAACTGCTAAATTGGCAAGAGATGGGACAGAGACAGGAGCTCACTCCATCATGCAGTACTTGGGTCTTGAACTGCTGACCTGCCAACCTTCCGGTCATCAAGTTCAACATCTTAACCACTAAGCTACCACAGTCCCATATTTTTAAACTCCTGATATCAAAGCTTCATATTAAGTTACACTGAGGGTGCATGAGGTAAAAGAGAGAGCAGCTCTGCTCATGAGCAGAGTTTGCCTTCCTAACCACTGAGTAAATACTGTCTGGACAACAACATATGGAACTAGACAACATTTGTGTGTCTCTTTTAGAATTTAAATGCTGTGTGGGATTTTTCCTGTGATAATGAGTACAATGACTACTGGATTTCTACAATACTCTAATGTGAGGCTCCATTGACTTCAATAAATTATTTCTCTTCATTCTCTTTGTCTGCAAATAAATAAAGACATCTTAAATTCTCTCTTTCATTCTCTATTTAAGCTTGTATTTGAAAAGAATGCTCTGCTTAATTATTTGACATTTGTGGGAAAGCTATCTTGCTCAGAGTCATGCAACTTTCTCTTAAAGCAATGCTTTTCCTTGCAATGCTCAGAAACACAACTGGCTTAACCCCTTCTATTAGGAAGAGGGGGACAGCCATTTCAGAAAGCAGATTTAAGATATCACAAAGAGGTTTTTTCTTCTTCTTCCATGTCTAGGTCAGATATGAAACTGCCAAAATGAAGCCACTTTTTGGTGAGTCCATTCTTCAGTTCCTTTGGACTGACCTAGGGTGAGAAAGATTAGCCAGCATCACAAGGTTACCATTACAAGGGTACGCCTGACTGTTGTTCAAAAATAACACAATCTTCAAGGAGGCTCTTTCTGTGTACCCATGCCATGAAGACTTTCCTGAGAATATAATGCAGTGGTCCTTCATCTACCTTCTCATCACAGCATGACCCTCAGTACCACTGATCCAGTTCCACAAGTCACTTTCTGGTCCTAAGCTTTTTTTGAAGGCAATGTCCTCATTGGCCCCAGGCCAATATTGATGAAGGTGCTGTCCTTCATCAAGATAGATTCAAGTGGGATTTAATCCACCTGGGGACCATCACCCTTCCCTCTGGACTTTGGTAGTCAAGGCTGTTAGTCCTCAGGGTTGACACGGCATTGAATCACTGGCAGAATGGTCTGCTCTATTACCATAGCAGGATAACCTGGTCAGACAGTTATCACAAAAAGGTAGTAAATTGTTTGTTATCCATATTGTTATTCACAATGAAATTGTGGCACCTTAAAGACCAACAAGATTTATTTGGCTTCAGCTATTGACTCCTGTGCATTTTTTGGTCCATTCATCTCTTGAAATAGATTGATGCCTTTGAAAGATTGTGTCAAATAAAAAGATTTAGTCTTTAATGTATCTTAAGAATCTCCACCTCCCCCTTGTTGCAACGTGGAGGTTCCAAGTCACTTGGCTGCCTCCCACCCTAAAAGTACTATTTTATTTCCACTGTCAATGAGATGTGGGGAAAGGCTTATGGAGGTTTCTTGCCTGAAGTGCAGCCAGAATGACTTGTTTGCCTCTGGCTACCATGCGTCTTGAACAGGAAGGGTGACCATTTGTTCCTTTGCTCCAGGTAACAACGTGACTTGGTCAAGCCTTGCTTGGAAAATGTTATTCATGTCTAATTTTATTCTGTTTCCTTAAACAGTTCCCAACGAAATGTATGGATGCTAAGAAACTGTTGTCTGCATCAAAAGTGGACATAGTTTAGCCTTCTGGACACTGTTACACTGCAGTTCACATCAACCATAGTCAGCATAACCCATGTTGGGAATTAATGGCTGCTGCAGTTCAAGAACAGCTGGAGGTCCTCATGTTGCTAACCCTCAATCACACTCCCCAAACTTTAAGAGGATACAGAGATTGGGTTTCTTCCAAGAATCCTAATGTACAAAGATCTTGGCAAGGGAAAAGGTCTTGCCTTAGATAAACTGGTAAAGGCAATCTAGGATTTTAAGTATTAGAATCAGCACATTGAATTCAAACAGTTATCTGGCCCTGCCACCAGTTTCACACTCATGACTCATGCTTCCTGTGTTCCCCTCCCAACATTAAATGAATGGTTGTGTTTGGAACTAACTGAATTTTCAGGGCAATCTTCAGTGACAACCTCTCATAAATTTGTCAGCCTAGAGTTTACCCAAGTGTAGGTTGGTGATGCAGTGGCTGTGTTCCTGTTAATTAGAACTGTCTGTAGCTAGAAAAACCACAAGATTGGGTAAAAGCTGGTAATCCAAAATCAATACGGGTTTCTGAGAATCCCTACCCCAAGACTTCAAACCTCAAAGATTGTTTAATCTCTCCCAGAACAGGGAGAAGCTCATGCCCTGGATTAATGAAATCACACTTTGCATCTCCACAGTCCCTGTATGGCACTGCAGTGATGTGATTCCCTCTCAGTCCATCACTCTCCTGGCACAAGAATTTCTGCAGCTTCACCAGCTTCTTGTTGGCACAGAGGAAAAGTGTATCCAACCTGCTGAGCACACTTCACTGCAAATATCTAGATAGCATTTCTTAGTGTGTAGATGTTTTTAAAAAGAGGGCAAGATGTAGCTTTTTGGAACTCCATGGAACAGGACTGAGGAATTTATGGCCTTCCAAATGTTTCTTGAGCCCAGTTCTTAATGGCCAGGCTGACAGTGGGAGGTTAGTGAAAGTTCTAATTTAGCAATAGCTGAAGTTGTCCTTCCTCTGCCTCTATTAAAGGATAGAATATTCTCTCATGAAGCACCATTCTATGGAATCAAGCCGACAAGTAGGAATAAAATCATCAAAAAGTAATACCACCTATCAGTCCAGCCAGCTGATCTACAGCATCATTGCAGCTCATACCATTAAAAAAAAAGCTGAAGCATTCAGGGGAGTCTTGAAAATAGAACTACCCTCCACCCCATACCCAATTCCTATGTTGTAATCTCTGGTTCCATGCGTCAAAATGGTAGATGAACACGTGAAACGTGGGAGAATTGATTTAGAACAGTGGCTCCCAACCTTTTTTTGGCCATGTCCCACCTAAACATCTCTAAAATCTTGATTCTACCTGTGACATATAATTCTTATTATTCACATAGTGAACTCCTATTCACGTGGAGGAAACCTAAAAGGCCATTCACTGTTAATAACTCATTCTCGAATTGCCTCTCTTAAAATCAAATTGCCGCCCCCCCTGTGTGGTGTGTGTGTGTGTGTGGGCTCCACATTGGGACCCACAGATTTAGACAATCCTGAGATTCAAGGTAAATGCACACCAGCGTAAGAAGAGCCTCCTTGTATCATTTCTGAAGACTTATTTAGTCCTCTATTCTGCCATCACAGTGGGTTGGCCAATCACATGCACCTATGGGGAGTCCATAGGTGAGGAGCACAACAGCTGTTTTCTGTTTCTCTCCCCCCCCACACACACACACAAAGTATTGCTGTTTTTGTCAGTGGAAATAAGACATAACCATCATGATTGTCTAACCACTGATAGCCTTAAACACTATGAACCTGCCTGATCCCTTTTAAGAGTTGTCCAGATGAATGGTCATCATTGCTGTGTTTTGTAAAAATTGCTGCATTTTGTAGAAATCCCACAAATTGGACTGAAGAGGTGTTTAGGTGTCTTGAATTTCTCACCAGTTAGTTTCAGTGCATGACTTAGTTTTAGTATTTTGAGAGCAGAAATTCTCCCAATGAACACATTTTTAAAAGAGCACCAACACCAGATTAATGTTTTATTTAAATTCACAGTCACAAGCAACCCTAAGATCTCTTACCCTGTCTGTTATCTGAATGGAAGTGGATCCTGGTGTTTCCCAAATGCTGGTGTTTGGACTTCAATTCCCAGAAGCCTAAGTCATTTCCCCAAGGCACTGATCAGCCAATGTACTGACTTAGGCTTCTGGGAATTGAAGTCCACCTGTGGGCTGTGTACCCCTTGTTGGGAACCATAGGACGGTTACAGATTCCCTATCCTCATTACAGACATTTGAAGATACTGTACATCTGTCTGCCATCAAATGTGTGTGTAGTATTGCTTGATAATTACAAATGCATTGTATTTATCATGTGCACAAGTCACCGTTTGTGCTGAGATTAGTCTAGCTCTGGATGATTTAGTGGTTCTTTTGTCTACAGCATATATATTATAGCCTTTTTGTTTTAATTAAAAAAAACACACACAGCGAGAGAGAATAATTTACATGTCAAATATCTTCAACAGGCATCTCCTATTTCCTGGCTCCCTCTCCCTCTTCATTATGCCTGTTTCCATAAAATTAGCATGTACTGTATGTTTAAAAGCAGGGCCTATCTCTTGTGGAGACTGACATCCAAAATATTCTTTAAAAGCTAATCAGGCCTGTTTATTCTTTTCATTGATATTTCCACGGATAAAAGCCTTTTTAAAAAGTGAGCTTATACACACACGTGCACACACCCATTTTCTTATTTTGGCAGCAGTATCAGCTACTGTGGAATACAATTGCCTGTTAGCAAAGAATTACCCTCTACAATGCTACACTACCAATTGAGCCTGGACATAAAGTTCTTTTTGGTGTTTATAGCATTGTCTTTTTATAGAACCACCATGATATTAAAAACAAATGAAAATATTGGCTGAGCAATGTGGTCTACATGAATCATACATGAATGTGGAATAGCTGCAAGTGGCCCAGATGGGCAGAACTTGGCTCATCATACTAGGTGCTGTTATGGGAGTTGTGATGATGCCAGGGTGCTGTTCTTATCTTCCTTGCTCCCTTTCTGGTACCAAGTGTCCTGCCATTTCCACCAAACATTGATTCCTGCCTCTCTCACAACAGGTTTTTATTTTATCTTGCTTATTGCTAGCTGTTAAGAACTTGGCACCTGGCTTCCACTAAGGAATACAACTATTAAGTGTTATCTGCACCTGTTTTGCTCCATGAATGCCACACAGTAAAAGTTATTTCCTTCAAGGGACATGAAATAATCACACTAGCTAATGCAGAGATCTGGGTTTTTCTTTTTCCTACTTTAACGACCAGTTGTCTCTTTCAACAATCACAAATGGCATCCAGTTGTACATAGATGTCATGGTCTATCCATTTGTCTGGGATGAAGGATGATGGCAATAGCAGTTCCTTGCTCTATAGCAGGGGTTCCCATTTTTCTCTGTCTGCATAATGGGGGTGGCCATTTTGTTTCTTGAATGCCCTTAGAGGAGTGTGGGGGCACATGAAGTGGCTCCACAGCAGTGGCGTCACGTGGGGGGGGGCGGGGGGGGCGGATGCCCCGGGCAGCGGATTTCAGAGGCGGCAAAATGTCCCCACCAGTTTGGCCTCCCTCTGCCTGGGGCCGGGCTTAGGAAGCAGGACTTCCCAGGCGGAGGGCGGCCGTTTTGCTGGCGAGCGCTGCTCGCCTCCATCCACCTGGCTGGCCGTCGGGGGCGAGGAGGAGAAAAAGGGTTTTTTTTAAGGCGGACAATTCAAGGAAGGGGCCCGCCCGCCCGCCCGGCTAGCCGTCGGGGGCTCTCCTGGAGGGCGGCCCGCGTGCGTGCGCACGCTGCTCGCCTCCGCCCGCCCAGCCACCCACCCAGCTTGCCGTCAGACGGGGCGCTCGTCGGGGGTGGGTGGCGCCGTGGCGGGGAGCCCCTGGCGGCTGGCTGGGCAGGAGGAGGTGGGTAGCGTGCGCGCGCACGCGGGCCGCCCGCCAGGAGAGCCCCCGAGTGGCGCCCTGGCGGCGCTGGCGCCCTGGCGGCCAGCCGGCTCAGGCCCCAGCCCTCGCTCCTGCGCGGCCCTCCTCCGGGGGTGGGTAGCGCCCGCCGCCTCCGTCCTTTCCTCCCTCCCTTCGGCAGCTGTGCTCTTGCGCCCCGGGTAGCACGCCCCCCGGCTTGGCTCCGGAAGCCGAAGGGGCCACCTCCTGCCGGCCAGGCATTTGCAGTGGTGGGGGGGGGACACGGCGGTCCCGAAGGTCGCCGCAGACACACACACCCCTCCCTGCCGGGACGAGGCAAGAAGCGACGGCCAGCCGGGCGAGCGAGTTGCCGGAGGTGGAGGTGCGCTCTTTGGGGGTGGGTGACGGAGTGCCCCTGGAGGGCGAGCGGGCGGAGGTGTGCAGCGCGCGCGCATGCAAGCGCGCACGCGCCGCTGTTCAGCAGGGGGGCGCCTTCTGCCTGGGTCCGGGGGGGGCCCCCGGCAGCAGCGGGGAGCTGGGGGGGGGCGGCGATTTTCTTCTTCGCCCCAGGCAGCTGAACACCGCGCGACGCCACTGCTCCACAGGCCAGAAACAGTCTGTGGGCCTTAGGTTAGGAACTCCTGCCCTATTCTAAGCCACAACTTCACCTTCCTTGCTATAAAAGAAAAGCCTTTTAAAATCCCTTTCTCATTTCATTTTGCTGATGTATGTCTTACTACCTGACCCATGTCTTCAGATAGATTTGCGTGTTGATTACTTGGCCTATTGAGACAGTGCAATATGTTAATGAGGAAAGGGACTTACCCTTTACTCCCTCATTCATCCACATAATGAGGGGCACCGTTGGTGGCTGGAGTGGTCCCTCCTTCCAATTTTTCTGGTATATTTAGATTTATGCAGAAAAATGGAAAATGATCTATGCCAAAGTTCATGCAGAAGCATTAATTGACTGACCCTCTCTTCTCCCTCCAATGTTACTGAATTTATTTAATACTACAAGATTACCCCATTTTTCTGCTAAATAAAGTTGCACTCAAGATAGCTGAAATACAGTCAAACCTCACATAAAGAGCGCCTTGCTTAAAGAGCAATTTGCTTAACAAATAAAACCAACCAAAAACTCGTTTAACAAATAAATCGGGGTTTGAAATCCCCACACACCCACACACAATTGGTCATTTACAATGGTGTTTCGCTTAAAGAGCAAACTCGCTTAAAGAGCAATCTGTGGAACACATTACGCTCTTTAAGCGAGGTACAACTGTATAAACAATAAAAACATTGAAACAATAATAATCAATCAGACAGTTTAAGTGGTTGAAATGAAGAGATGTGTCTTCACCTCAGGTTGAGTGGGAACTAGGTAAAGGTCGCCCTTGCTCGAAAGCCAGTTGTATCTGACTCTAGGGTTCAGTTTTCATCTCTGTTTATAGCCAAAGAACCATGTTTCCATGGACACATGGCAGGCATGCCTCAACATGGTGCATGGAATGTTGTTTACCTTCCCACTGAAATGGTCCCCATTTATCTTCCGTACTTGCAATTTCTTGCTTTCGAACTTCTAGGTTGGCAGGAGATAGTCTCTTCTTGTTACTGCTTCACTCCAGTCCATCCTAATGTAACTTGGGTTTTAAAAATCAGAACGATTAGCATTTTGTTCTTCTTAACCTGTTTTAAGAATGCTTGTATTTAACATTTTAATATAGCGTATTGTATATCTAGTTTACTTATAATATTTGAACAATCTATTGTTTTAGCTATCTTTTTAAAATGTATGTAAGGTGCCTTGGGTTCTTTTATGGAGAAAGGTGTGGTGAAAATATTAAAAACAAACATACTCTTGAAAGCTGAGGACGGTGAATAACTGTAGTATGAAAGAGTCTCATCTCACATGAACCTCAAGTCTGTTGGCTAAGATCCAGAAAAAGCTTTATGGCAAGAACAAACATTTTTGAGTGCATACAAGAGCAAAATCAAATTAGAAGATGGAAGAAGGAGTTCACTGGACAAGGAATAATCCTGAATAGGCAAAGGTTCATGTAAGACAAACAGGCTCAAGTGGGAGCTGCTGATGGACAACAACACAGTGTGTGAATGTGGAGAGATACAGAATCCAGCTCATTTACTAGTCTGCAGATTACAACACGTATAAAGTACTGTACTAAAATAATTAAGGGTGATGCAGAAAATGCAGTCCTGAAAAATGTATATTGTACTCTACAAACAGAAGTTTGAACAGCAGTTTGCTTAAAACAATTAGCTCTAGTCAAGCCTAGATGCAAAGTCATCATATCACAACACACCTGACAGTAGAACTTTTTTTATACAAATGATAGCTACAAACAAATGTCAAAATTGAAAGTGTATTGAAATATATAAAATGTAACAATGTATAATATAAACAGAAATGGCATCTGCAAGTCTTATAACTTGCACTCTCTAACTACAGGGTTCTGATTGTAAAATTACCTGGTGCACCAGAGTCTTCAGTCTACAAGCCTTTATTCTTCCAGTTTTTGCAAGAAGTTAGCTAAAACAATGTTGTTTATCATCACAGCAGAAGCCTGGCAGATTCAGAGGTACGAGCCCTTGTACTTACAAGATGTACAATATCAATAGAAATTCCTATTAAATACAGTTGTAACTCCCTTAAAGAGCATAATGCGTTCTACAGGATTGCTCTTTAAGTGAGTTTGCTCTTTAAGCGAAACACCATTGTAAATGACCAATTGTGGGGGGGATTGCGAACTCTGATTTATTTGTTAAGCGAGTTTTTGGTTGGTTTTATTTGTTAAGCAAAGCGAACATTCAGAGAAAATTCTGCTCTTTAAGCGAGTTACTCTTTAAGCGAGGCACTCTTTATGTGAGGTTTGACTGTATAGGACCCCTGAACCTCCAACCCTGCAGAAAAGGATTGTTAATAGTTGATGAAGGACAAATAAGGGTATAAATAGCTCTGGAGGGGGAGGATCAACACAATGCCACACAATGCCATGCCACACACACCAGAGACATGTAGAGCAATAATGGCAGCAGACAAGGACAATGTGGAGTTTCCTCCATAGATTCATGCTTTAATGCGGATCTACAGAGGTTGCTAAGGATATCATGTGTTGACCATGTGACGAATGTAGAGATGGATAAACCTGAGGTGGATAAAGAACAAGAACTCTTTAAGACCATTAAGCAAAGAAAGTTCCAATACTTTGGCTTATCATGAGGAACAACATGAAATAATATTCCAAATCACTATGCAAGGAAAGATCCCTGGGAAGAGAGGCCTTGGATGTAGACAGATGTTGTGGGTAAAGAACCTGAGATCCTAATGTGAAATGTCCTCAGAAGAACTGTTTCAAGGAATTAAGAACAGGAAGATTTTCACCATGATGACAGCCAATATCTGGAATGGATACAGCACCTGAAGAAGAAGAAGAAGATGCTGATGATGAAGATGATGAAGGTGAAGATGAAGATGATGAAGAAGAATGAGTGCTGAGAATATTTTGTGGTTTTTTAATACTTTAGGCTAAATATTGCTCAAAATTATAATGCTTTTTTCTTTTAAATTATGTGGTTTAGAGATACAGTACCTGCATATTCTCTATTGTTTCAGTGTGCATTTTCTCTCCATAACAGCAATACTGGGATGAGCAACCTGTGGCCAGAGGTTTAGCAGGAAGCTACTGAAAGCAATTTAAAGCAATGTTTATTTTCAATTAAGTTGTCTCAAATCACAGCCTAACTTTAGTGATATGATTTATGTCAAATTTCAGTGTAAGGATAGCAGCCAGTGGACCAGCAAGCCATGGAGGGTGCAAAATTCAGTGCTCACCCTTGAATGAGTAGAACTTTCCCATGTCCTAACACCCCACTTTTGGATACCCCAAGACCACAGGAAAAAAATACAAAACTTTGTGACAATAAGGGGAGTTAAAATATGCATATAGTTATCACACTGACCTATGGAGCTTGATTTAAATCAGTCAAATTAAGCTATCTGTTCAGATGCAGGATGGAAAGTGTGACAGATGGGATTTTTATAGATGTGGCTTGGAATTTTTGCTGATCCTCTGAAACTCTTTCACTGAATCACATTGGGGCAATAATTCTCTCTCTCTTCACCTACACTAACTTGCAGCATCATTGTACATCACTTTGGACCACTTTGAGAAAGATGGTACAAACATGTTGTTGATATGTGCTATCAAGTCATCTCTGACTTATGGCAACTCTATGAACGAGAGGCCTCCAGAATGTCCTGCCCTCAACAACACTGCTCAGCTCTTACAGACTCGAAGTCTGTGACTTCCCCCACAAAGTCAATACACACCTCATGTTGGGTCATCCTCACTTCCAGCTGCCTTCCACCTTTCTCAGCATTATTGTCTTTTCTAGAGAGACTTGCCTTCACATGATGTGCCCAAAATAAGATAGCCTCAATTTCATCATTTTGGCCTCCAGTTCAGTACAGTTTAGGCTTAATTTGCTCGAGGACCTATTTGTTTATCTTTTTGGCAGTCCAAGGTATTCACAGAGCTCTTCTCTAGCACCATATTCCAAATAAATAATTCCCCCTCCCCCTGCCATCACTTACAAGCATATGACTAACTAAATACTTCAGTTAGTGAATGTAAAAGTGTTTATGATCAAAATGCATTTTTACTGATGGATGTAACATATTGTTTTGTCCTAAAATGGTTCATTTCTCCATCTGGACCTGATCTTGGTTATTCTAACTGATAGTAGCTAAATAATGTCTTGGGCCACTGATGTGGCTGCTAACCTTTTTGGCTTAGGATGCCAGAAATAAGATCATGCAAGGCACGTCTTCTAGCATGCTCCCTCTATTCTATTTTGTATTTGCAATCACATGTTCACATAAATAGTGCAAGAGAGTCTCAGAGGCAATTTAAACCATACACGAGAAAATACCCAACGTTAGGAAAAGGGATCAGTCTCTTCATTAGAAAGGCGACAGTGGATTAGTATGGAAGTACATTGCTGGGATCACACCAGGGAACTTGGCCACCTCCCACCTTCTTTATACTTGCCTTAGGCTGGGCACATTAGTTCCCCTTTGCATAAATATTGAAAATCACTGTGGCTTAATGGGTGGGAATTGAGGATCTGTCAGCCAGCAGTGCCTGTTTTAAATATAAATGGGTGTAAAAAATAAACTAGCAACTTTATTGTAAAAGAGAAATGAGTCCATAGCAGCACTAAT
This sequence comes from Furcifer pardalis, assembly GCA_030440675.1. Classification (NCBI taxonomy): domain Eukaryota; kingdom Metazoa; phylum Chordata; class Lepidosauria; order Squamata; family Chamaeleonidae; genus Furcifer; species Furcifer pardalis. Next base: position 205,051,009 of record CP126890.1, read on the forward strand.
TGTGCCAGTGATGGGAGTGGGGTGGGGTTTGGTCACCAAGAGCCTGGGAAGGAAGGTGGATTTTGTTGGTGTAATAGGAATCTGGGCATGGATTAATACTGGGTATAAGTGGGATAACTCCACCAACGCTAAACCTAAACTTAAGGGTTGGGCATATAGTTAGCAACCCATTTCTGTAAAATCTAAAACTGCTGCAGAAATAGTAAGAAAAAATGTCATGTATTTCTGATCAATTAGGTAAGTTGTACAACTTGTATGGTGACACTGGAGCAGACTGATGTCTGACGTCCAAAATTATCTTCTCAGCCAAGAGCATTACAAGAATTGGAACAAACACTGAACCAGACTGAAGGATTTGCCCAACTCCTACGGGTTTTTGATGATTACAGGCTAAACATCTTGGGTGTGGAACATCTTGGGTGCCAGTGAAGTAGATCAAATAATTGCAGCCTGCTTCACCCATGGGCATGCTAAAACAGCAATTATACAAGTCTATGCACCAACAGATAGGGCAGACGCTGCGGCAAAGGATGAATTTTATGAGAAACTCCAGGACACCTTTGATAGTACTGTATTCCAAATTATAACCTGAAGGTCCTTATTTGAGACCTCAGCGACTAACTGGAAGGCAATTAACATGGATTAGATAATGTGATTAGAACTCACACATCCTCAGTTCACCTTTGTGACAATGGTAAACGACTGGTGTCTTTCTGTGAACACAACTAAAATACATATTGAACTCCTAATATTTATATATCCCCAAGGACAGGCAACCCTTTAACAAGATCAATTTCATCTGTATTAGTTGCAAGTGGAGATCATCACTGTGCAATGTAAGGGCCTACAGACAGGCAGACAGGGCAAAAATTAAGCTGAAACTGCAAAATTTAATGAAGCCCATACTGAAAGGACCATTTGCAGTGGATAAATTCATGACCTCTAATTGCTGACTCCTTTGTTCTGGCGCTATGCAATCACTTTTGGTCTTTTTGAGGGCAAGGAAGATGTGAAAATTCTCTGGAACAACCTCAAAAACACCATTATTGAAGGGCCCAAAATAGGAAATAGAATAGCTGAAAGAAGGAACAATGGATCCAACATAGATCATGGGAACTGATCAACTAAAGTAAAGTCATAAAACCAAAATGGGATTAAGCCAAGGATACCAATGAAGAAGGAGCCAGCAATACACAGAGTTTGTTTGGCTGGTGAAGAAAAGCTGCAGAAAAGATAAGAAGGAATGGCTGGAAAATAAAGACATTGAAGCACATGATGCAGCCAACTGAAACAACCCCAAAACTCTCTGACCAGAATGAGAAAGAACAAGAGTCGGAGTGGGAACTTCTGGTCACTCGAGAATGAAAAATGAAAGCGGAGTCAAATACTTCTAGGAAACCCTCAACCAGCCAGATCCAATTGGAGCATAACATCAACAAAGAGAATGTTCAACAAGAGCTCCAAGTGAATACCAGCAAGATCACCACTGAAGAGGTCAAGACTGCAATCAGAAGCCTTAAAACCAACAAAGAAGCTGACTTGGATGAGATACTTGTGGAGATCCTAAAACATGGTGGTCAGGCCATGGCGGCAGGGCATTACCTTTCTCTCAGTGCCTGGGAAGGTGTTTTGTGCAGTCCTTCTTGGGTGACTGCAAAGTGCCCTTGATCAATGCCTAAGAGAGGAACAGCCTGGTTTCTCATGTGGAATCTTCACATTATGAAACATTATAGAACAGCTCGTTGAATACAAGCATCAACTACAGTAGGTATTAACTTTGTCAGTTTCAAAAAAGCTTTTTATAGCATCCACTGAAAGTTCCTTTTGCAGATCCTGCGTGTGTATGGTGTACCAGCATTCATGGTTACCATCTTTAAGAACTTGTATCAATGGTTGAGCTGCTGTATTAAGACTGAGAATGGCCACCACCAGAGACAGACAAAGCTGCATTTTGTCCTCACTTTTCTTTCTTGTGGTTCTTGACTACATCATGTGGCAAGCTAGAACACACATTGGAGAAAACATTCATTGGTTTGACCAAAGTTGTCTTGGTGCCCTGGATTTTCCTGATGCTATTGCCTTGCTTGAGGAAGATGAGCCAAAACTACAACATTTTTCTGCTTATTGTTTGGAGGATCTTCCATGTGCTGGAGACTCCATTGTTTTGCCTTTTTTTCTTCTTATTGTAAATATATATGGCAACTGTAAGGAAGTAAAGATACTTTTTTCTAGTTTAGTATGATTTTATCATACAAAATGCTAGTTTGTGTGCATAACAACAACAAAGTGGGGCTGATGGGAAAGAAGAAGCCAGGGCAGAACCCCACCAGCAGTCTGAGGGAGAAGACACCGTGTCCTAGCAGGCGGCTGAGGACCTCTTCCCCTTCTCTGGGCCCACACCAACAGCCTGAGGGAGAAGACGCCATGGCCTGGCAGGTGGGTGAGGACCTCACCCCCACCTCTGGGCCCACACCAACAGCCAGAGGGGAGTTAGTCTGTGTTCTGCTTTAGCTGTTTTGTGAGGTTGTATTTTATGATTGTTACTGTACTGTTGCTGTTTTGACTGTAAGCCACCCTGAGTAGCCTCAGGGAGTGGGCGGCAATATAAATCTGAACAAATAAATAAATAAATAAATGAGACTAAGCTGATATACAGTAATACCTCGCATAACGAATTTAATTCGTTCTGCGAGGCTGCTCACTATGCAAGTTTTTCTCTATCATAATATCCTCTTTCCTCCTCTTCTTTTCAGAAAAAATGAGGTTCCCTAAATCACCTGGACTTGTATCATTCCTCACTTATTATCTGAGTGATCTAAAAATAAAAGGTAGTAAAGGAAAACTTTCCTAGTAGCTCCTAACCTCCTGAGAAAACCATCACCTGCAGAGTATTTTTCTCCGTAACTCTTCCTTGATTATGGAATGAACTTCTTTTAGTGGTTAAGTGGTTAAGAATTTGAACTGGCTGACTGGAAGGTTGGAGTTTGATTCCCGGGTGCTGCATGATGGAGTGAGCTCCCGTCTCTGTCCCAGCTCCTGCCAACCTAGCAGTTAGAAAACAAGAAATTGCAAGTAGAGCAATAGGGGCCACTTTGGTAAACAGCATTCCTTGCACTTCAGTGTTGAGGGATGTCTGCCACATGTCCATGGAAATATCTCCAGACACAGACAGCACTGGCTCTTTTGCTGTAAACAGAGATGAACACTGAACCCTAGAGTCAGATACAACTGGCCTTTGAGCAAGGGCTACCTAACTGAAGTCATTTTGGGCAGTTTATCCATGTATTAAGTCATGGGTGATAAGAGCTTTTATTTCAGAGTGACCCCATGTTCCAAGTAATAGCACCAATGGGCTACAAGTAAAAGAGAAAAGAAACTTCCGATTGAAGGTATGGCCAGAAAAGGGAAGAAGTCTAAGGTGTTGGTTTGCTCTTTCTTCAATATATTTATGTGAATCCTTCCACCAACTTGTTGTTCCAGCAGAGTTTTAGCTTTTTTCTAATCTGTTCTGTTCTTATGATTATCTTATTTTTTTTAGTTTTGAATTTGGGCTGTCTGACTTTTTTATCCTATTTTTCTCTCATTTAAGATCTGTGATTTTATAACAGTTTTATTGTAAATATATGAAAGCCATAACAAATATATAATTGTATACATGCTAATAGTTTTGGGTGATTTATCACAGGGTTTTAACATACAATGTGATTCAGTGCCAGCAAAACCTGAATATGCAGACTAATATATCCGTACAAATGTGTCAGTTTGTGATTTAGCAATCCTACAAGTTTCCACCTAACTTTATTTGCTGAGAAGTAAATTGGTTTTACCAAAGTTTCCAAATGTATATGCTTTGGAGAGTTATCCTCTATCATTTGAGATTTCTACAGTTTTTCTTTTAAAGAGACCACTTTGGAAAATATAGTTCAATTTATTTATTTATTTATTTTTAGATTGCAGAGAAATTCCTCCAGGAGTGTTTTCCAAAACCATTTCCTTTCCCCTTTAAAATGAAAAGCAATTTTATAGCTTTGCATCATTTATTGAAAAGACAGGTCTGAAGTTAACCGACTAATGTACAGAGGTTTCATTATCAATACATCTCAGTTATCAAGCAGTGAGATTTTCATGAGCTACTGTGGTTCATCTGAGGCCATCCTAGAATAAAACTGATTTCTAAATGTTCTTCGTTTATTAGTTATCAAAATTTTCCCAAGAAAAATCAGACGTCATGTACAGTACTGTGAAAAGTCTTAGGCCACCACAAACTGGTTTAGGAAAAATTCAACTTAGCCTTCGAGCCATCTAGAAACAACAAAATTGGAGAGATTCTTCTGCTGACTCTTCTCTAAGCCGTCTTCAAGTTTGGTGACTTTGTCATTAGCGTGTCCAACTATCGCTCCCCCAAATCATTAACTGAATTTCCTTCCAAACCAGCTGGTATTGTCCTAAGACTTTTACACAGTACTGTAGAACTTTTAAAACTAACTAGTTTTTATTTTTCATAAACTTGCATGCTTCCAAACACATTTCTTCTGATGAGTGGAGTGATGGTGGTATTTAAAATGGTTGGAAAGTGTACTGGGAAGGACAATAATAGGATGTGTTGGTCTTTGGAGAAGAAAATATTTAACAGACAATAATCTGTGATTCGGGTCTGACTAGGTGACAATGATCCAGATAGGTGTATTAGTGCATATCAGTTCTCAACCTTTTAAAGCCGGGGGCCAGGTCACGCTCCCTCAGACAGCTTCGGGGGCCAGGGGGCCATTTTGCCCTTCCTCCACCACATGGCACTTCCTGGTGTCGTAGAAGCAGTGGGGGCACATGAAATGGTGCTGTGGGCCACAGGTTGAAAATCTCTGGTGTATATAATGACACAGGAAACCCATGTCTCTGTTAAGGCCTAGAGCACCGGTGGTGAACCTATGGCATGCATGCCAGAGAGGGCACTCAGAGCTCTCTATGTTGGCACGTGCATTGTCACCCCAGCACAGAGTTTGTCCCACCCCTCTGCCCAGATAGCCCAATGGGAGTGCTTCCTCCCTCCCCCCAGCACAGAGTTTGCCCCACCCCGCTGTTTGGGCTCTCAGTCTGTAAAAGGTTCACCATCACTGGCCTAGAGAGTCTGCTGAATTTCCTGCTGAATTCCTGCTCAGTAATCCCTTTGGAATCTGTATTTTTTCAAGAAATGCAGCTCTGAGTTCAGAAAAGTGTGTCCAGGAAGGATATGCCAGGTCAGACACTATAAACATTTCCACATGGAACAGTCCTAACAAATTGCAGAATGAAAGAAAAGAAAAATTGTTCTTTTTCCGAGATGACTTTTCTTGGATGTCCAAAATCTGTGACCCTTTTGTCATTTTCTAATGAACAATGGGCGATATATGCTATGGACAACATTAACCTGAGGAAAAGCTTAATTTAGAACAGTGGGGCATGCTTTGAGGGACACACACATTGGAGTGGGCTGCTGTTGAAAATCTACCCACTTTTTGAAATCTCTAGAACTATCTTGTCAAAAAAAAATATTGGGAACTCACAGCAATTTTATAAACATCATTGTTTGTTAAAAGAAGACAGAAGAAAAAGAGAATGCATGCACACGGCATAATTTAATGTTCTCTGATTATCATACTTTTTGTGACTTTTTAAAATGCTTTAGAACTAATTTCAGTTGGCATCGTTAGAGTCTGCCTAAGCTTCTCTGTTACAAGGCTTATTAGACCTTGAATTATGGAAGTGATGCTATAAAACATCCCCTCAAGAGCAGCTGTCTGCAACAAGAGAGCTCTTCATTAAACACAAGTGAAAGAATGATAAGGGTTGAAATTACTTGCTGGCTCATTCAACCCAACACACACACACACACACACACACACACACACACACACACACACACACACACACACACACACACACACACACACACACACACACTTTGGACTCTCTCCCAACAAATGAATCCATGTGAATTTATCTGGTGTTTGTATTTTAGCAGTCTCTTTCTCTCTCGCTGAAGTGTCCCATCATTCCACACTTGAGTCTTCATCAGCCAGCAATACCTTTAAAACAGAATCATATGTTTATTGTTTACTAATTATAAATTACTGCCAGCAAACCTTGAAGCCTATCAGGTAGAAAGTCAGCAGATGACAGGTAGATTTCTTATTCCTCTCACCCCTCCAACCCATCACAGCCTTTCTGCCTCAATGATCTGTGTTTGTGTCTGCATATGCACGTGTGTGTACATACATACATACATACATACATACATACATACATACATACATACAGTGGTGGGCATCAGCAGGTTCTCACCAGTTAGCCAGAACGAGTAGCAGAAATTCCGGCTGGCCCCGCCCATCCAAGTTTTGAAATAATGTAGTCCTAATTCGGGTGGAACACAGGGCTTTCCCCCTGGCCACGCCCACCATACCACACCCACAGTGTGGTACTAAAACTTTTTGGAGCCCACCACTGCGCGCATGCACGCACGCACGCACACTGTTTTTAAAGACCTGAAACAAATGTGGGTCCTATGTATTCTGTGCAGGTTATTCTATAGATTTAAGACTGTATTGTTATTTAGGCAAGCCTTTGACAATCAACAGCCTTCTAATCAAAAGGGGCTTAACAGATATACTGGTGCAACAACAACAACAACAACAACAACAACAACATTTTAAGGTCACCCATGTATAACAGATAATTCATTTTTCCTGCTTGATCTGAAATATGATACCCCAATCTATTTTATTTAGATTTATTGAAAAGAGGATGTGTTACACTTGGCCAATAAAGTATTTTATTTAATTCAATCCAATTAGAATGAGATATTAAACAGTAACAGTGACAAAAAAAATCTCCTTGCAAACAGTGGTCCATGGGGTCGCAAAGGGTCAGAATCAACTGTCCGACTGAACAACAACAAATGTCTCCATGTGATTTGTTTATTTTCATTTTTGGCCAGATTTTCCATTTTGGAATGCCATTCATTTTGGAGTGCAAAAGCTCTCAGAAAGATGGAATCATTATTAAACAAAATGTAAATATTTAGCAAAGATATTTGGATTAAATTTTTAAACAAATGTGCATTTTTCTCTATACAATATGATAAGATACAAAAAAAGATGGAGCCAAAAATGGCAATTTTATAACATAATTATTGATGGTTATTAGAAATGCATATCATACTACATACAAAAGTTAAAGATTTGACATTAAAGGTAGTAGAAGAAAAAAAGAAGCCTAAATGATTTGTTGTTGTTCAGTCGCACAGTCGATTCTGACCCTCTGCGACCCCATGGACCACTGTCCGCCAGGCACTTCTGTTCTCCACCATACCCCTCAACTCGCTCAGCTCTGTGCCCATCGTGTCTACAATACCATCTAGCCATCTCATTTTTGGCTGCTCCTCCTTCTTTTGCCCTACACCCTTCCCAGCATCAAGGCTTTCTCAAGCGAATCCTCTCTTCTCATTTGATGTCCAAAGTACTGTAGCTTCATCTTCACTATTTGACCTTCTAAGGAGCAGTCAGGGTTGATTTCTTCTAAGATTGACCTATTTGTTCTCCTCGCTGTCCAGGGGACTCTCAAAACTCTCCTCCAACACCACATCTCAAAGGCGTCTATTCTTCTGCACTCAGCTTTCCTTTTGTCCAGCTCTCACAACCATACATTGATTATCTTAGTAGAATATAACTAAAAAGTAGTATGATTAAAATAAAGTAAATTATGAACATGTAGTAGAAGCAGAGAAAAATTATTTAAGGCAGTTAAAATAGAAAACATCTTGAAAACAACAGGAACAAAGGTGGAATATAAGAAACAAAAAACTGACAGGCACCTTAAGTATAATACACCAGACATAACAGTAACAGAATGAAGAAATGTCAGAATAATTGACACTGCAATTCCAGGGGATGCCAGAGTTGAAGATAAATAATTGGAAAATTATGCAAATACAGAGGCTTGGCAACAGAAATAATTCGCTTATAGATTAAACACACTTCAATGTTATCTATAGTCATTGAGGCACTGGGAATAATGTGCGTAATGTCATAAAATATTTTAACCAGCTGCAAATTTCTGAAATAACACCAACAGACTTGTAAAAAATGGCAATATTAGGAACAGCATTCTTACTACAAGGATATTGAACCGTTACTTAGGTTTTGGTTAAAACATATACCTAACATAACAACCATTTTTTTTAGAATACTCTTTGTTTTTGACAATTTTGTATTTCATCATCATCCTGATGATCTCATTATCATCATCATTCATAGTAAAGTATTTTTAGTATTTTAATTAAGAAGATTTTAAATGCTTTGATTCTCATAATTTAGTACTAAGCTGGCCAGAATCTAACTGGTTACTTATTCTGACATTAAGTGCAATGGCATAACTTGCAGTGGAGAATTGCTGCTTGTTAATAAATTGCCACATGTGTCTCTTGTAGCTCACCAGTTCATGGAACTTGTGTGCAACAAGGAATATAATTACAATAACAATCACACTTATACATAATCCCATAGCACTTAGTGCACTCTCTGGGCAGTTCACAAGTTAATTAGCATTATGCCCCCAACATGCTGATACTCATTTTAATGACCTCAGAAAGATGGGATGCTTAAAAAAATAATAATTAAATAATTAAAATTAGTTAATTAATTCACCACTGCAATTTATTCTGGCATAACTAACCAATCGGATTCTAGTCAATGAATTTAATTCTATTTTAATATTCATAATTTACTTTATTTTAATGCTGCTGTTTTAAAAATTATATTGTAAGCTATCTTTGGTCCCAGTTCCATAGCAAATACAGTACAGTATATCAATAAATTAAATTAATAAAATACTTACTGTATACTCACTTTTGATGGTGGAGAAATTTGAGGAGCAAAGAGTGACTGATATTTCCATTGTTCTAGTGCAGTGGGACCTGATCCTTGCTCTGAAGCTTTTTATCTTATTAGAATTCAAGTAATTGGCACAACTAGCATCATTTTTGTGGCATAGCACTCAGGAGGTGATGTCGAATGTTCATCCATGGGTGTCCTTTCTTTGCCCCAATTCCAGCTTCCCACACCTGGGATAACAGAGGCTTTTGCTATTACTGAGTCCAGTGCAATAAATTAATTAGCACCAGACTGGTCTGATTGGTTTGTGCATGCAGAAATAACTGCAAGTTACGGTTGAGAGTGATCTTTTTTGCCCAATTGGAAATTAATTTCTAGGTCTATTACACACAGCAACTGAAGACCAACACTGGGACGGTGGTCTGTGTACAGAAATTAGAAATGGCTCTGACCCAAATAAGAGGTTTATGCAAGGCTGAAGAATTCCACTTTGCTAATATGAAGTGGTCTGTATTTATATATATATAAAAACTCAACTCTGTCTTCTGATAATAGAAGGCAGTGTGTATTACTTAGGGATAGCATTATTGTTCAAAATTTTTTTTACTTTAAATCAAATGCTGTGGATTGATAAGAGAATAATTCTGTTTCTATGAATATTTTTTTTATAACAGGTAAAGGTCTCCCTGGTTGAAAGCCAGTCATATCGGACTCTAAGGTTCAGTGCTAATCTCTGTTTCATAGCTGAACAGCCAGCTCTGTCTGCTTCTGCAGATGTTTCTGTGGTCATGTGGCAGGCATGACTAGACACTGGAGCGCACGGAACACTGTTTACCTTCTCACCGAAGTGGTCCCTATTTATCTACTTGCAGTTTCTTGCTTTTGAACTGCTAGGCTGGCAGGAACAGGGACAGAGACAGGAGCTCATACTGTCCTACATTATTCTGGTATCGAACTGCGGAACCTAGCATTTTAGAGCATTGTTACAATGTCCTCAGAATGTTACACCTGCTGAGTTTTGAAGGAATGGCAACATCTTTTGTCTTCAAAGTAGCCCTTTTATGTTTTCTGAATGTGTTTCCTTCTTTGCTTGCAAGATAAAATCTGTCATGGAAGAAAGATTTAGAATGTTTACAATGTCTTTTAATTGTGAATAGTAGAAACTCTGTCTAGAAACACCCTGAGAATGCAGAAGGTCAAAATGTATTTGGTAGTTCCTGCTAATCTAGCCTCTGGCTATATTGGCAGATTGTGAACTGTACCTGTCATAAAGTGCCACGATTTACTGACTTACTTATTGTCTGTTTCAATTGATTTACTTGCCAGAAGAGTGTAATGTGCCATTGCTGTTCAGCATTGGGAATAACTAGTTTTGAAAATCAAGGCGAGGATGAGGCTCTTTTGAACCTCTTTCCTCACTTTCCTAGATATACAGTATATAGATGGACAGATTTTATACCTTGTTCTTCTCCACTGGAATGGGGACCCACAGAGCTAGTAGTAATAGTACTAGAAGAAGGAGGAGGAGACAGTAGTAGTGAAAAACAACTAAAATGTAATGGAGTTCAAATATAGTCAGGTCTAGAAATATTGGAACAAGGGCAGTGTTGGGATGTAACAGGTTCCCACCAGTTCGCCAGAACCGGTAGTAACTTTTTCCAGTGTCCCGGAGAACTGGTAGCAGCTTTTGGGGGGAACCACCTTCGGTTTAAAAGCTCTGGTTGATTTGTGTTTGGGGTGGGTGGATGAGTATTTGGGAGGGTGGGTGTATTTTAATGTATTTTTATTTTATTTTATTATTTATTTACGGGTTTGTGTTGTGGGTGGGTGGGTGGGTTGAGGGGTGTGTGTGAGAGAGAGAGAGTGCTTATTTTTATTTTATTATTTTTATTTATTTATATTTTTTCTTTGGCCTCGCCCATGTCATGATGTTGGCTCTACCCACATAATGATGACATCACGGTGGGGTAGTAAAATTTTTGACATCCCACCACTGAACAAGGGTAACTGTTTCGGCAAGTGGCCTCTATACCCCACCACAGAGAAAATGAAGGGAATCACTCAAGTCAGGACTGCAGCTTTAAAGCAAGGCTTTTGACAAAACTGGGGCATTAACCAGTCAGGAAGTACAACATATTTCAATAAGATGTCACTTTCCTAATCTCCAATCTCTCTAACAAGGATCCCAAGTCAGAACTTTGAAAAGTTGTAATATTTTTAGACTGCAACTCTAAGAATCCCCTGGTTGTGTTGGCTAGAGGCCTATGAAAATGTTAATGGGGAAAAAGTAAACATTGAATTAAAATTTAGAAGACATTCCAAATGTCCGGGGAGGGGGGAGAGGAACGGTTGTGCTTATGACAGAATGACAGTCCTAAGAATGTATCATTCAAAGCTCATGCTTTTGCCTTTCAGTCTTAGCTCTCTCTCTCTCTGTTAAGTCCATCTATGCCTCTCTTGGAAGATTGATTCTGGAGTCCAGGCACTGGAGGCCTGGCCTTGTGGGCAATTCCTGGAATCCTCAAACTGCAGGTTTTGTTGTTCCTTTTATCACTTTCAATTACAGTTGTACCTCGCTTAAAGAGCATAATGCGTTCCACAGGATTGCTCTTTAAGCGAGTTTGCTCTATAAGCGAAACACCATTGTAAGTGACCAATTGTGGGGGGGATTGCGGAGCCCGATTTATTTGTTAAGCGAGTTTTTGGTTGGTTTTATTTGTTAAGCGAAGCGAACATTCAGAGAAAATGATGCTCTTTAAGCGAGTTACTCTTTAAGCGAGGCACTCTTTATGCGAGCTTTGACTGTATTTACCACATTAGGGCCCTTGGGCCTGATCATCATACTGGGTGTGGAATAAGGTGGGGATCAGCTCTTTACGACAACAGTGCTGGCTCTAATGCAGGGGTGCCCAAACTATCGCTCATGGCCATATTCAGCCCCTGATGCCAATTCATCAGGTGGGCCATAGTTTGGGCACCCCTGATTTAAGCAGATAAAATAGCAGTGTAAAAAATATATATCTCATCCTGTTGCAAAACATATCTGTTGCAAAACAGATTGCAAGGTGCATTCCACTTCTGGTGGGAGGAACCTGTTGAAACACATGACCAGCCTGTGGCCAAAAAAGTTTGGGCACCCCTGCTCTAGTGTCCTCCCCTTTTTCTATACGAGGCAACAGGTGTAGTTGGTCATTTTGTGCTTCAAAGTTTCACATTGGAAATTGACCAATCAGAAGCACAAGTGTATTCTGCTCCTTTCTACAGTGTTCAAGATGGGATGTAGAGGTCTTGGCAGCAGTGAGTTTTCTTGAGTCTCTAAGTTTATCTGCAGACTCTTCCTTCCCTGTTATTGCGGTAAGAATTGCTTCTCTTTCCTAGGTAATGCTTGAAAAGAAATTGGCTTGGATTTGGAAGCCCAGCTTCTGACATCTGTCCTCCTTTATCAATAAGACTCAGATGGGGTAGGTAGGATTTGTCACCAGTCTTATCTGCATGGCAGGGCTTGGCTGTTTTCTGAGAACTGTGAAACAACCTAGCTACTTACCCGTAAATGCGATTTTCAGCCTATTTTTTCACCCCTACATTTTCATAAAAGCCTTAAGAGGTTTCACTCTTCCTCTTTTCAAATACCTACACAGCAAATCTCCAGATAAGAGTTACAAGTATGGAAAACACTTCCCCACTCATTAACTGTAGTGTAGCATCTTGTGGCTTAGGAAGACTTGGAAAGTGTGGTGAACCCCATCACAACATGATACTGTAATTCCCCCACCCTTTTCAGCAAGACTATAAGGGCAAGAAGGAAAAGGTAGAATAGGATCAGTAAAACGTTTGATTTCAGACACCATACTTGATGAAGGGGTTATGAATTAAGGACGACATAACACATTTGGGTAGCTTAAGTCTTTAAAATGCCAGAAGCCTCTTGCCTGCTTTTTCATCCACAACTTGCCTGTAGCATCTCCCAAGCAGCACAGTGCTACTTAATTCATATTCCTTTATTGATGTTTGTGCCCTTTCCTTGCTGGGATGAAGTTTTACCACATTCCAGAATCACAGAACACTGATAACAAGAGGCAAAATGTACCACACATTAATGGTACAACTATTTTCAGAGTGAGTCATTAAATAGCTTTATGTTAATTACTGGTGGAGGATTTTTAAAGAACAGTTGCAAGGTTTGTTATAGCACACACGTTTCCTTCAACAACAACCCCCCCCCCCCAAATAACTATTCTTGCTCAAAGGGTATTTAGGAGGTTGTATAGACTTGAATTGTGGCTTCACTCACACTGTACTTTCCACCTTATACTCTAATGTGCAAGACGTCTTCAATGAATGTGGCAGGAAAATGAATTTTTTAGAATTGTAGTGCACAATGTAACCTCTCCAAGTTTGTAAGGGAGGGCTCTGCTACCTTTACCAATTGAAATGACCTTTGCACAGAAAACAGTATTTCCACATGCATAGAAAAGGATCCTCCAGTCATAAACTTGCATAGGTAGGGTTATTTTCGATATCTTAAAAGGAATGTGTGTAGGCCAGGAAATGGAGCATGCAATCAAATGTCACGAGGGCTAACCTCAAACATTTTGCTGCATAAGAGCAGCAAATGGCATGCCCAGTCAGCTGAGACAAGGCCAAAACTGACAGGCTGCTTTGATACATATGGCAAAAAATCTCAGAAGCCTCTCTCCCCAACTGCGGCAGTAAAATAAAACATGTACAATATGCTACTGCATGCTCCAAGTAGAGTAGGTTGATTGACTTAGTGGGGTTAATATAAGCACAGACCTACCATTCAGTAGTCGCTTTAGTTAGTCTACAGATGGCCATTGTAACTAATAATTTGTTGCTGTTACATGACACCCTATATCGGATGGCTGTCTTACTTGGCCTGCTTCACACAACTGGAGGAGGAGGAGGAGATGAAGTATTTTCTATAGCCAAACAGATAAATCCCCGTTTGGGCAGCTGTGATGCATGAAAAACTCTTTTTCCCTTCTTCCAAACAAAAACCAACATGTTGTGATTCTACTGTTTTAATATTAAGTAGATTAGACGTTTTGTCCCAGAGAAAAATTAAAATAAAATTATGATTTTCATGGGATTACCATGAAAGAAGACAACAGAATACATTTAAAAAACCAAATGGAACATCATAAAAGAGGACTGTTCTTCTTGCACATGTGTGCATCTATGACTGTTATTGGTTCTAGGTATTCAGCTTGAAGTCAACCAGAAGAGGGGCATGCATTTTGCAATGACCAAAGTCTCAGGCTTAATGTCCAGCACCCTCTGCAGGCAGCAGCAAGAAATTGTTGCAGTAGGGTCACTGTCAACCAAAAGAGACTCCGGTTCTCAAACTCAGATGCTTTGAAATTCTGATCACAGTGGTTTCAGTTTCCTGGAGGTGGTCCAAGCTAAATGAAGGCCAAAAGCTGAGAATCCTTCAAGTAGTTGGGATTTATCTGGACATAAAAATAATATAGGTAAAGGTAAAGGTCGCCCTTGCTCGAAAGCCAGTTATATCCGACTCTAGAGTTCAGTCCTCATCTCTGTTTATAACCAAAGAGCCAACGTTGTCTGAGTTTGCAGACATTTCTAAGGACATGTGGTAGGCATGCCTCAATATCAGAGTACACAGAACGCTGTTTACCTTCCCACTGAAGTGGTCCCTATTTATCTACTTGCAGTTTCTTGCTTTTGAACAATTAGGTTGGCAGGAGCTGGGACAGAGGCAGGAGCTCACTCCATCGTGCAGTACTCGGGAATCAAACTCCAACCTTCCAGTCTTCGAGTTCAGTGTCTTAACCACTTGAGCCACTGCAGGTAAATGCCTTCACTTTGTATTAACTCCAGATTTTTGCATACCATTGCTGTTATATTGCTAATCTAGTACTCAATTTTATTTTCATAGTGTTAACTTTTTTTAAAGGTTCTCCTTAAAATCAGCCTTCTCAAAGATTGTGGTATTTTTGAATCACAATCGGGTGTATCACAGGCAATGGCAACCTTGTGCCAGCTAATCTTTCTCACACTAGGTTGGGCGAAAGGAACTGTGGAGTGAATTCACCAAAAGGTGCCTTCATATTGCAAATCCATTTCTGACCTAGAGGCGGAAGAAGAAGAAGGATTGCTAACTTTTCATCGCTACTAGTCCCAGCAATGGGTAAAGCAAGTGGAGCTGGAGGGGGAAGGGATGATTTCAGTGTGACATGCTTCTGAAATAGTCCCCTCAGTCTCTTCTTCTCTCAAGTCAGATGTGTAAGGTATTTGTAAAGGAATTCCTACCAACCACATTGTTATCTGTATAACTGTCTCCCTAATATGGGCAGTAAACAACAAACAAACCAGCAGGCTGAATAAACTGCCTAGCTTTCACTTTCCAATTCAAGTGTTTCTTCTTCCCATAACTGTCACCCAAGTTTACTTGGAAGCCAATTTGGTCTATAGAAGGAAAAAAGAGAAGGCCAAAGAGCTTTTCTAATAGTTTCTGCATGGTGAGGCCTATTGTGAGGCAGAGAGGTGGTTGCATCATGGGCAGCTTAGTTGTCTTTGTTGTTGTTGCCATGAAAAAGGGTGCAATTTATGTACTGTATTTAGCTTTGCTATTGCAGGTGTTACCAGAGTGATAAACCCGGGGGATTTCAGTGGCTTTAGGAGCTTTGGGTGCCTACGATGCTTTACGATGCTTCTCAATTGAGTTGGGGGTATACAGAAAGAGCTTCCTCGAAGGTTGCGGTACCACAATCTGGCGTACCTTGGTAACAGCAATCTTGTGTTTCTGGCTAGTCTTTCTCATGCTAGATCAGGCAAAAGGAACTGCAGAATGAACTCATCAAAAGAAAAACTGGTGAAAAAATAAACATCTACCTGGGGCAAGGAGGCAAGACAACCCCTGGGCCAATCTAAACATGGACATTTTTATGCCTAGAGACCAAATATGTATGTACAATAATGAACTAAAACAAATAATTGAGATTTGGACTCTGCAGCCTTAACAGGGAGATGCTGACATTTGTATCTATGTTACTTCACTTCTGTGCAGATTCGCTACCAAGCCTGGGATACCAACTCTTGCTAATCATACTTATGGTCTCTTTTTCCATAATGGCATGATAAATTACACAAATTCCAAAAGCTTGGTTCATTTTCCATGTAGTCCAGCAGAGCAAAAGCTTGCCTAATCGGATGCTCCACTCCTTCACCATCTGTTTGGAACCTAATTACAAATGCAAAAATGAAACATGCTTTACAATTGCACGCGTAAAAAGCCGTAAATGATTTAAATGTATGCATATGTTCCCTGCAGAATTCAGCCTGCATCTGTAAGCACCTTCTCCTCACATTACAGACACAAATCAAGAGGAAAGTACCCAACTCCGACTAGCCAAACGTCTCTTGGATGGCAGCTTGTTTCCTTTTCTACTTTAAATAATCTTCTTTGTAACAGAAAACAGAACTGCCTTGAAACTATCCATTTGACAGCATTTTCCGTCTGTTTTTCAGAATTGTTAATCAGCATCATGTAAACATTGTCCAAATTGTATAATAGTGCGGACGGGGGGGGGGGGGATCAGAACCGGAAAGAGAGGAGGTGAATATACAGTTTAGCTAGTTACATTTGGTAGCAGGCTGACTTCATAGACCCGCGTCCTTAGGATTACAAAAGCTAATAACCACAGCAATAATGGCTAACATAGTACAGTGGTACTTTGCTTAAAGAGCATAATATGTTCCACGTGATTGCTCTTTAAGTGAGTTTTAAGCGTAACACCATTGTAAGTGACCAATTGTGACGTGGGGGTGGGGGTGGAAATTGCGAACCCTGATTTAGTTGTTAAACACGTTTTGGTTTGTTTTAGTTGTTAAGTGAAGCAACCATTCAGAGGAAATTCTGCTCTTTAAGCAAGTTACTCTCCAATAAGGCACTCTTTATGGGAGGTTTTACTGTACTTATAAGATAAGATATTACTCCTGCGACACCTGCTACACTCAGGGCTGCCCAAACTACAATTTTCCCAGGGCCCAAATGTAATGCCTGAGCATCCCCATAGCAAAACATTTGGGTTTTTTTTAAAAAAGAAAAACCAAAAACTTTGCTTTAAAAACAACAACAGGAATAGGAACCTGTGGCCTTGAGGGGAGCCTGGGCCTCTGGGAATTGAAGTTCCAGAAGATCTGGAGGACTAGTCTGTTCCCTTTAGGCTAGGGTTTCTCAATCTTGAGCCTCCAGGTGTACTTGGACTTCATTTCCCAGAAGACCAGGCTCTCCTCAAGACCACAGGTTCCAAACCCCTGAGGGAGTGGGGAACAATTTTGCCATAGCCTGAGAGCACCCAATACAGTACTACAGTTTCCCCCAATTTTTATATTTTTCAAATAGGTCACTAGAGGGCGCAAAGGGGCTTTCTCAGTAAACCAGCATTAAAAAAAAAAACATCGGAAGGGATCACAGGCCCAGAAAGTGGACACCAAAGGTCTAGAGATGGACATGCTTTCAATATAAAACAATTGTTGCTCAGGTTTTAAAAAAGTTTTTAATTAAAATTGCAAACTTCTTTTTGTTAAGAGAGTTGCATGATGGTAAAAAAAAGAGGAGGAAGGGTTTCTGAGGGAAAAAGGAGGCATGGGTTTGCAAAGTTTGAGGAAATCTGTATGTACTAACAGTTAAGTATAATAAAAAAAGAGAGAAGGTCATATATGTGAGATAGGAGATGTCTACTTTCTATAATTGATATATATATATATATAATACACCATATGTTAGACACCCATCACAGAAGCTTAAATATTAGCTAAGGGTTTCTGGGACATTATCAGATTGATACAGATTGCTATATGCTGCTAGATATTTTATATACTATATTTTGGTGTATTATACCACCTTCAGTAACGTTCCTGCAAATTCTCTATTACAACATGAGCACAACAGGATGTGCCCACACAAGTAAGAGGTTAAACCAGTAACAGCTGAAACTCATTAGCATATGCTTTGCTTGACAACTTCACACTTTTAAGATAGAAAGGGGGACATTTAAAAGTAATCTGAATAATCATTTGTTACTGCTAGCTGTAGGAAGCTGTACTGATATGCATGCTTGTCTGTCATTCTGCTTGATTACTATTTACCTCATTGCTTTGTGATCCATTTGCCTTGTGATGTTAACATTTTCTTAGCAATTACAGTTGCTGGTTGCAGTCATCTTTCTGAGACATGCCATTATTGGTAGCATACAAAAGAGGAGGAAAGTGTGTGTGGAGAAGTGGAAGGTGACAGGGAAATTTATACTACTGGTCTGCATGCTATATCTTTTCAACCCAGAAAGCACCTTTGTGTGCTTCTGACATAAAAAATTCTTAATTTAAACAATTAAGTGATTTAGAATTCCTTTTGTTTCATTATAATTTAAAAAGTTTAATAATGCTATATATTACTGAGCTGCATCTGGATCCCACAAGTTATTGAGTTCAAACAAATCTGTCTATTTATAAATAAATCTCATTTAGTTCAATAGGATTTACCCCTAGATAAGTGGTGAAAGAACTGTAGCCTAAAATACATTCTTACTGAAAAGGCAATACTGTACAGTATATCTTATGACTGGATCATGAGCCCTATATTTTAACATAATTCTGTGATATCACTATGGATACTTGACTGTCTCAATTTCTAGCTAAAATTAGCCACCAATAGCCGGCATCCTATTGCACAGTTCCTTCTTCCTAGGAGTCATTACTGTTGAGTGATGGCTGACTGCCTCTAATTAAAGAGTTCTTTTTTCAATTTCATAGCACACAATTCACGCACAATGATACAGAATCACATGTAGATTGAAAAAGAAACTTTTAAAGTAGAAGCATTCAGCAGTGGCAGCAGCTGACCTCAGTTCGGCTGCATGGTAGAACTATACAAGAGGATACTGACTGATCATTTTGTTACCAAGTTCAATGATAGATGTACCTTGAAGCAGCCAGGCAGCCTGTAGGCCCACAGCAATCTGTCTGCATGTAGTTATCGTTAACATTTTGTTAGCAATTACAGTTGCTGGTTGCAGTCATCTTTCTGAGACATGCCATTATTGGTAGCATACAAAAGAGGAGGAAAGTGTGTGTGGAGAAGTGGAAGGTGACAGGGAAATTTATACTACTGGTCTGCATGCTATATAAAAGACTGGTGCTTAAAATAAAAATAAAAGAGAATTGTATTATTTCTTCCCCCTCTCATCTCAATGCAGGAATGAATCCTGAATTATTCTTTTAAAGGATTAGTGGGTCTGAGAAATCAAATTGCCTTAGCTTGGATGAAAGTACAGTACAGTAAAACCTCATATAACACTAAAACCTGGTTCCACAAGTCTTCGTGTTATATGATTTTTAGTGTTATCTGATCCTCTATGGGATCCATAGAGATACATTGTAACCACACAGGCTTTCGCGGTTGTTATCTGAAGCATCCCATAGGATCTTAATGTTATCTGATGCAATTCTTCCCCCCAGATTCCTTAATGTTATGCGATTTTAGTGTTATTCGATACTAATGTTATATGAGGTATTACTGTACTGTATGTATTTAAAGCAAATAAAATGTTGTGCTCATTTCTTCTTGAGGATTCATTTCTTCTGATACTCATGGAGTTTTTTAGAGGCAATTGGGAACTATTTTAATTCCTGAAAATGTTTTCGCCTTAAGATCATTTCATTCTTATACATTTTTATAATTTTGGCAGCCATTTTGAAGAGTAAACAAAGCTACGCATGTTGCCCTTTCACTCTAACACCGCTTAAACATTTTGCTTTTCTGGATGAGAACTTCGAGTCCCTTCCCCAGCATGGCTGTACAAGCTGGTGGCTTATAAGATAATACTTATAACTCTATCCTTTATACAGAGAAAGAGAAGATCTCTGTCCTTTTTTCACCATTACTACAACTGTCCTTATTTTTCTTCCCTTTATATACAATTAGAGTAGAACCTCATGTAACGAATGCCTCTTACAGTGAAAACATCATATAACGAAGATTTTTTTTTTAAATTGTAACTTGTATAATGAAAAATTTCGTTATACGATGCAATGCATCTTTATGGGAAAAATCATGCAATGAAAATCTCTATGGGAAAAATTGTACAATGAAAGTTTTTTATTGAACGATTTTCCCATAGAGATTTTCATTGTATGATGCATCCCATAGGGATTTTAGTTACAGTAATACCAGTATAACGCGAGTACCCAATAGCGTGAAAACCGAATAACGCGACAAGATTGTCGGGAAAATCTTGTATCGAATAACGCAATTTTCACGTTATTTGATACAAGCGTATGTGTGGGGGGGGCAGTTGGATTGGGTAGAAGATCTACCCAAACCAACCCACCCCCCAGCGCCCACCCCCACGATGTTTGGAAAGGGTATGAGGATCCTTACCCTTTCGAAACTTCGAGTTGCAAAAGGGTAAAGATCCTTACACTTTCGCAACTTCGAGCGTGCTCACACATGTCGTTCAGGGTTAGGGCAGGGGACGGGGGTCTTTCCCGTACCTTGCCCTAACCCCGAACGACACGCGATCGCGTGCCTACCCTGGGGGGGGGGGATGCCGAGCCTTGCCTCGGTGTGGTTTGTCCCTGACGTCAGGGCTTTTTTTTTAGCATTGTTCGATCAATGTATCAAACAACGTGAAAAACCGAACAACGTCATGACTTGTGGAACCATGTCATCACGTTGTTCGGGGTTCTATTGTATATCGTATAATGAAAAAAAAAATCATATAATGAAAAGCCCCACAGAACGAATTATTTTTGTTATGCAGGGTTTTACTCTACTATTTTGGCTCCAGAATGGTATACTGCAGTGGTTCTTACTAGCTGCCTCTGGTTTGTAGCAAATTACTGCAGACTTGTTTTTATGTGCATGCACACACGTGAGCGACTGTGGTGGCTTAGTGATTAGGACACTGAACTTGATGACTAGAAGGTCGGCAAGTCAGCAGTTCGAGACCAGAGTGTTGCATGATGGAGTGAGCTGCCATCTCTGTTTCAGCTCCTGCCAACCTAGCAGTGTGAAAACAAGAAATTACAAGTAGATAAATAGGTACCATTTTGGTGGGAAGGTAAACAGCTGTGTCTAGGCATGCCTGCCACATGTCCATGGAAACATCTGCAGATTCAGATAATGCTGGCTCTTTGGCTATAAACAGAGATGAGCACAAAACCCTAGAGTCTGATACAACTGGCTTTCAAGCAAGGGCAACCTTTACCTTACATACATGTGACACAACCGACGCAAAACAAATCTGTGCAGAATCTGGCCAGCAGGGGGGAAAACAGGCCACTGAATGTTGAATTCAGTTCTCCATTTTAGGAAGAGGAAAATATCCTAAGAAGTGATATTAGCCAGCTGACAAGGTTAGCCTGGAATATACAGCCATCAGTGTAAATGCTGACAGCCCGAGAAAGGCGCCCATCCCCTTGCTTAATAGCACCACTTTCCTTTACCTCTAAGGAGGTTAGACCAGAGATAGACCTTCATCTAGTTTATCTTCCTCCTGCAGAGTGTCAGCTTTGGCCTGCCAGCTCTGGATATGGTAATAGGAATAATTATCTTCCTGCTGTTACAGGAAATATAAAGCACATATAAACACCTGCCTGTCCCTCAGCATCACCAAAACGCGGCGTGTGCTTTTGCTCTAGCTCTGCCACTATTGATTATTCTGTCTAGTGCTGCATTCTCATGCTTTGTGCTAATTTTTGATTGTTCCCCTGTTAACATTCACTTTGCCCAGCTCCTCTCTCTCCACATTTTTCAGGCACAGCTCCAGTATCATTAACAACTAACTGATGGGTTTTTGTCACAGTACCTGCCTGCCTGCCAGGAAAAACTTCACCAGCTGAATTTCTCTCCATGACAAGATTGTGAATTCTGTAGCCACACTGGAGTACCTGGAAGAGCTTCTACCTGGAGAGTTGGGCCAAGAGTTTCTCATTTCATTTGTCAAAAAAGCAAGTCTCTAGTTCTCATGGAGCTTTGGCTTGAAATCATGGGGCTGACAGCAGTCTAGAACAGGGGCCCCCAAGCTTTTCAGGCCGTGGGCCGGTCATGTGGCTCAGCAGGTCAGTCACGTGGTTTCTCCCACCAGAAGCCGAAGTAAAACGTGCCTTGCAATCTGTTTTGCAACAGGATGAGATAGCTTTTTGGGTTCCATTTTCTCTGCTTAAACCAGGAGTGCCCAAACTATGGCTTGCAGGCCAGATCTGGCCCCTGATGGCAATTCATCTGGCCCACAATGCCTTTGCCACTCCTGGAAGCGGAAGTAAAATGTGTCCATACAGGCATGTTTTACTTCTGCTTCCAGGAGCGGCAAGGGCATCATGGGCCAGATGAATTAGCATTGGGGACAGATCTGGCCCATGGGCCATAGTTTGGGCACCCCTGGTCTAGAGAGTAGTGGTATGAGTATATCTTGGCTGTATATCTTGGCTTTTCCTTTTTACCTGGGAGAAGCAAAAAAAAGAAAAGAAATGGAAACATTTATATTACCTTATATCACCAGGAGCCCTGGTGGTGCAGTGGTTAAACTGCTGTACTGCAGCCAAAACATTGTGAGTTCAATCCTGACCAGTAGGTAAGGTTGGCTCAGCTTTCCATCCTTCTGAGGTTGGTAAAATGAATATCCAGCATGGTGGGGGCAAAATGCTAATTAATGTTAACAGCCCAGAGAGTGCACTAAGCACTATAGGGTGGTATATACGTGTGATTGCTTTGTTGTGCTTTAGAGAGGTTGTATGACTCAGGTGTTACTGGTGAAAATTAGAGTTAGGTACCATATACAGAGAAGCCTCACCACTGGCTATGTAGGCTGGAGCTGACAAAAGAGTGGTGCTGCAACCATATCTGACAGACCCTGTAGTTTTCACCATTGCCTCAGCCTTTTGCAGCATTCAGAGCCGTAATGTGGGAAAGCTAGGCATTTCTTTGTGCCTCCCCACCTCTCCCACCCCTGCCTCCCATTTTATTACTCTGCTGCGTTCTGTTAGGAGTCAGTCAACATTTCTGCTTGCTGATTCCTAACAATCCACAGCAGAGGAATAAAACTGAGACAGATTCCAGGGCATGAGTGACCAGACTGAGAGGACAAGGGAGAGCAAAGAGGAATTGGAAAGGGAGAGGTAGTAAGAAATAGCAGCAAGGAAAGGGTTAAGCTGAAGGAAGAGACAAATGGAAAGAGGAGACCAAGAAGAGAAAGGTAGAGTGGTGAGTGATTTAGATTAACAGAAGGAAGTGATTTGAAGTGACCCCTGGAACTTCTCCATTCAGAAGCACTGTGTACTCAGCCTAATCGGAAGGGTCTTGTCCGGACAACTGCTGAGAGCAATCAGTAGCAGTTGTGAGCACTTTTTGTTTGCTGATTCCTAACGGAGCAATAAAACTGAGACTTCAGGGAGCAAATGGCCAGGTTGAGTGAACAGGAATTTGATGGGAGAGAAGTACTAAGGAAAAGGTCTACTAGAGGAAGAGAGGAAAGAAACGAAAAGGAAGAGACCAAGGAGACAAAGGAAGGCATTTCCCAGTATCTTTCAAGGCAGTCAAGACAAAGGAAAAGGCACTGATAGACAATCAGAAGAAAGTAAAAAGGTAACAGGCATTATGGAGGAAAGAGAGACTTCAGTGGGGGTGACCTGCAAAGTGTGCACAATGTTTATCTTCCTGCCTGAGAACAGAACAACATGGCATGTACGTGCAGCAAGAGCAAACTGGTTGCATTGTTGGGAGAGAAAGTGAAAGAACTAGAGCAGGGGTGTCCAAACTACGGCCTGTAGGCAGGAGCTGACCCCCAATGCCAATTCATCTGGCCCATACCACCCTCGTCGCTCCCAGAAGCGGAAGTAAAACGTGCCTGTACGGGAGTGTTTTACTTCTGCAAGCGACGAGGATGGCGTGGGCCGGATGAATTGGTGTTGGGGACTGGATCTGGCCCACAGGCCATAGTTTGAACCATGTGACCATCCCGCAGCCCTGGACAAGAGGCCACGCTTAAGGCTATTAGAGAAGATGAGGAAGACATAGACAGAACTCTCAAATAGCAGCAGCCAAAGGAGGCAGGAGAGGTGGAAGAACAGCAACACAACAGAGGAGAGTGCTGTGGAGAAGCAAAAGATAGCAGAAGCAACACGGTGGAAAAGAGTCACTCTTAGAAGCAAAAGAAGGAGGGGACACTTCACCAGTGGAACTGCAAACCGTCTTTCAGGTTCTTGAAGAGGAGTCTGGCAGACAGCATGCAGAAGAAGACAAGCAGGAGACCCCCTAAGACAGGAATTCTCAACCTTTTAAAGCCAGGGACAGGGTCACATTCCTTCAGAAAGATTTGGGGGCCGGACAGCCATTTTGCCCTTCCTCCACCTCATGGCACTTCCTGGTGTGGTAGAAGCGGTGGGGGCCACATGAAATGGTGCTGCGGGCCACATCTGGCCCACAGGCCGCAGGTTGAGAATCCCTGCCCTAGGAGGACATGAAAGAGGCTGAAGCTCAGCCCAGCAGTCACACCCTACAAAAATATTTGTTGTAGTTACTACTGCATGGGGTTGAAATTGAAATATGCCAGGAAGATCCATGGACCTGTCAGGTGCACCGTTTCTCTCAGAAACAGATTAGGGATATGACAGAATTATTGCTGTTTCTCATAAAGTCTGTGGACATGCTTTTCTTCTCATTCATATGGAAACAAATGACACAGCCAAGAGGACCCATGAAGAAATCACATCAGACTATGAAGCCCTGGGAAGAAGACGCAGGACTTCGGGGCCCAGATAGTCTTCTTGTCCATCCTACCAGTACTCAGAAAGGGAACAGAAAGAGAAAGCAAAATACTCCAGGTGAACAACTATGAAGGTGGTGCTGATGTGAGGGGTTTTGATTTGGGAACCAAAGGCTGTACTTCCCGGAAGATAGACTGCTGGCAAGTGATGGGTTGTACATCACAAGAACAGGGCAGAATGTACCTGGTCACAGCATGAAGAACTGCATCAGGAGGGCTTTCAAATGAATCGGAAGGAGGGAGAAGTAAAATCAAAGGTAAAAATAGATGAATGCTTATGCACAGTAAAAGGAACAGAGTGAGCAGCTCTAATGGAGCCCGAGAATAGTATTCATAAACATGTACAAAAACTGAAACTTGGTGTGCTGACTCCTGTGATTGCAAAACAGTACAGCAATTGAGAGATACACATTGTTCAAAAAGTGCAGAAAGAATAGGAAAGGAGGTAGAGTAGCAGCCACCACCACTGACGAGACCAGTGTTTCCCAATCTTTGATTTTTGAACTTTAATTCCCAGAAGCCCAAGTCAATTCCCCAAAACACTGACCGTCCAATGTACTGATTTAGGTTTTTGGGATTGAAGTCCACCAGTGTTCCACAGAACATATTTTGGGATATGCAGCTATAGATCATGGGTTCCTCTACTGAGTCTCACATTAAGTCTTCCACTGTTCCTATTGCCTTCAATCTTTCTCAACTTTATAACCTTTTTCCAGTGGCGTAGGGTGGGGGGGACAGGAGGGGTGCCTGCCCCAGGCGGCCTTTTCTAGGGGGCGGCAAACGACCCCCGCCCCACCCTGCTTCTTCCCTGGGCAGCGGCGACAGAAGGCACGGCTGTTCCTCTCCGGGTCTCCCCTTTCTTGGTTGCTCTTTTCCCCTTAGGCGCGTTTGGGCTCCAAAGTTTGAGCCGCGCCACAGCGCCAAGGCCGGACCATAGGTGGAGCGGGGAGGCGCCGCCAATCCTCGCCTCGCCTGCGGCGGACATAGAAGGGGCCGCTTGGGTGGTTGCATGCCGGAGGTGCCCCCGGACTTCACCGCGCATGCCTGGCGCCCCTCGAGGGCTGCGCGGCACCTCCCGCAGCTGAGACATGTCGACGGCGGAGATTTACACCAAGATAAGCCCCGCTCCAAGTCTTGGCTGGAGGCTGCCCTCGCTTCGTCGCTTTGCGCTCGTGGAGGCGCGTTCCAACGGCTCACTTTTCCGTGCATACTGTATATCTATATTTTACATCTCGCTGAGCCTCTGGACTGTTTCTCATGGTGTTTCTTCCAGTGCCCTTTGCGCTCTCGCTCCTCTCGTTCCCATTGGCAAGAGATGGGAGACTCGGAGTTGAGACGCGTGTCGATGCTGTTGATACGAATGTCTTGTGTTTTAAGCAGGGGTCTAGAAGACCCTTATTCAAATGAAGTTGGCCCTGGTGGCGCAAGTGTTAAATTGCTGTACTGCAACCAAAATGTTGTGAGTTTGATCCAGACAGGAGAACAAGGTTGACTAACTCAGCCTTCCATCCTTCTGAGGTGGGTAAAATGAATACCCAACATGTTGGGGCAAAATGCTAATAAACTTGTGAACTGCCCAGAGAGTGCACTAAGCGCTATGGGGTGATATACGTATAAGTGTAATTGCTTTGCTCTACTTCGCAAGGTTGTTGTTGGGGCCGCCTCTCCCCGGCTTTCCCACGTAACTGAGGGAAGAGGGAACTGAAGCTTGTGGAAAGGCGGCTTGTGTGTTTTCTCCTCCCACTTGAAAGCCCTTCCAAGTTTCCCCGTGGTTGGTTCTGCGCAGGTTTGTGCTTTTGCAGTTGCTGTTTGAGAAAGAGGGAGGCCAAACTTTTGTTGCTAGGAGGTACTAAATGGCTGCCGGCAGGCGGAGAGCTGCCTCGCCAAGGTGCACGTGTGTGTGCTATTTTCCCTCCCCTCCTGGGCTCGACATTGGGGCGGCCTGGCTGTCGCCTCTGCGAGAACAACCTGGACGGGGTGGGCAGTTGCAGTGGCTAAGGTGACGGCCCACCCCAAGGCACTTTTGGGGGGCGGCGAATTTGGCATCTGCCCCGGGCGCCTTAAACCCACGCTACGCGGCTGCCTTTTTCTATGTGAATTTACAAGGTGACAATAAAAATAACTTCAGAATTTAGGTATTCTGAGCTTGGAAGTGCAAGAAGAGATGGTAGCATTAGCAAGTCAATTTAGCACAATGTAACTACCAGTAGTTATACATTACTGTTACTGAGATGCCCATAATGAGAGGGGAGAACTGCCCAACAATGGCAAAATCACTGTGATTATAATTCTTCTTCTTCTTTTGCTGCTGCTGTATCCAATTCTGAATACTGTATTGGCAATCATGGCAAGACAGGTTTGATTTAGACAACAGGGCAGAGTCAAAGCAAGCTAGAAACCAGGTGGCTAAGAGAGCAAGTGAGATAGAGTATCTTTGAGGCTGGAAGATCTGGCCAACTCATGACAACAGTTCATAAATACCAAGAACAGTGCAGGAAATCTTGAGGAGCAGAAACCAGCAATAATTCAGGAGGCAAGCACCCACAAAGGCAGTAACCTTTATTGCCAAGGCTACTTCTAGGGGAAGAGCCAATTTTTACACGGCTCAGCCTCCCAGCGCTCCCAGGTAGAGCTTATAATGATCCAGGATCTTCACCAGGGCTCTCAGGTGGTGCCCAGCAACTGCATAAGGTGAGGGTCTACCACTGCAAGCACTAGAGCTGCCTTCCAGGCTGGGGGGTCTAATCCTGCATGCATCAAAGCTATCTCTAGGGAACTCATTCTGAAAATACTGGAGCTGCCTCAGATCCTGATGATTACCGTACTTATAAAGATCATGTGTGTGTGTTGCTAGTGATCACACATTTAGGATACTCCACCCTCAGTTTAACACTGTCAATCATGTCATCTGGCTATCTAGTCCCTTCCTTGGATCAAGTAATATAAAGCAGCAAGATATTAATAGCTTCCAGATTTGGGGTTAAAATCTTTCAACTCATAATAGATTATAACGAGACAAATTTCCTAGACATGATGTACTACATTGATTTTGGCAATGAGGTCATATTATTATCCAATTAACCATTAACAGAATGGAAGCATTGCCAGGATCCTACTGGTTACACATGTTAATGGAAGGAACTCCACTAGTGGGCCCAAGAAGCAGCAATCACCACCACCACATACAGAGATTCTGGGTATCTGTTTGTGGGTCCTCCATTGCTATTCTACGGGGCTGGAAACTCTGTAGATCCTGGGGAATCCTCTTCTTCTGAATTCAACACATTTCACTTCTGGTAGGTAACCTCAACTGGACCATTGTACACCATTTTGCTTTGCTCGCAATCTTAAATGTGTCTATTCAGAAGAAAATTAGTTTTCGATTCTGAGATGTACGGAATTGCAAACTCAGTGTCTTCTTCTTCTTCAAATATCATATCAGATTCTGAATATTGGCTGTCATCATGGCAACCAGCCATGAAGTTCGTCTTGGTAACAACATAATGCAGAGGCCTTCCATTTGCCGTGTGCATCACAATGTGACACCTGTACCACTGATCCAGGTCCACAAGTCTTTTTCTGATGTGGCGTCCTTTTGGCATACAAAGTTCTCATCAGCCCCAGTCCAGTATTGATGAAGCTGCTGCCCTCCATCAAGATGGAGGAACCCTGATCTACTCTATTCCTATAGCAGGATAGCCTGGGCAGACTTCAAACTCAGTGTAATATAATTTAAATGAATGTATAAATGTTATTCTTGTAGCATGACCAAGAGAACTTTAAGATGCCCCAGGAAACGCCTGTTCTCCTCAGTAATAACCTAAGACATAGGCTTGCAGTCTAAAACATAATACTGCAATGGATTTCAGCACTTCTCTAAAACCATTCTAGTCCTCTTAGCTAAGGGTTGTAACCCTTGATCTGTTAGGCAAAGCACATTACTCTTCCACAATTTACTCACCACCACCCCTCACAGTTATGTTTCATCAGAAAGAAAAATGTGCTCCTTGAAGTTTCTGGAAAGCATGATTCTCTTTTAATATAATAAAGACAGACATACACATATATACATTTTGTATTAAAAAGGAGGACAGGAAACCAGACGTAGCCTTACACCACTTCTGATTTGGGAGAGTAGTGAAGACTTTAGGGAGGATTTACATTGGGGAGTTCAGGAGTACTGGAACAAAATTCTACCATCCTGTTAGTCTGGTTTAGTACTTACAGTACAGTATTTAGCTTACATATGAAAGAGCTATTTGTGAAGTCCACCATTCCAAGATGTGTTGATTACAGAGATTAAAGTTAACAGGATTCAAAGGTATCAGTTGGTCACTGAGAAACCTTCTAAGTAGACCCAAACAGGATTGCCCTGCAAATCCCATTGAATTTAATGGGGTTTACTGGCAAATAAGCAGACATAGGCTTGCAGTCTTATTCCAAATAGATTCCATTAGATGAAGAAGATCTCTGTAATTCCATGAGCTGAAGCATGGACCGTATCGGATGGCATTGCAAATCCAAAGCACCATGTAAAGTCATTTTGTCAGCTACTGTGCCATTCCCCCCTAACTTATTTAAACCATTTTTATTTTCTCTAAACTATAAAAGAGCTGGGTGGATCCCTTAGTTTTAGGTATCTGGCTGAGGAGCCAGAGTCTTTGAGTTCAATTCCCCAATGTGCCTCCTAGGAGAAGAGCCAGCCCGTGTGACCTTGGGCTAACTGCACAGTCCCACAGTGGCTCTAAGAAAAGAATGGTAAACCCCTTCTGAGTATTGTCTACCTGGCAAATCCTGAAAAGGATCACCATACATAAGACTTGAGTTGATGGTAAGATAAAGGTCACCCTTGCTCAAAAGCCAGTTGTATCCAACCCTGGGGTTCAGTGCTCATTTCTGTTTATAGCCAAAGAGCCAGTGCTATCTGCGTCTGCAGACATTTCTGTGGACATGTGGCAGGCATGACTAGACACTCACAGAATGGTGTTTACCTTCCCACAGAAGTGGAACCTATTTGTCTACTTGCAATTTCTTGTTTTTGAATGGCTAGGTTGGCAGGAGCTGGGACAGAAAGGGAAGCTCATTCTGTCATGCAGCACTCGGGTCTCGGACAGCTGACCTGCCATCTTTCCAGTCGTCCAATTCAGCTTCTTAATCACTGAGCCACACAAGGCAGCTCATAGGCTGACAATCTGAAAAGTCACACAACATACAAGGAAAAGGCAATATGCAGAACAGAGAGGAAAGACATATAATCCTTCAAGGAATGGTCCAAGTGGTCCTCATTTTGCTTACTGGAGTGGCTACTAATGATGCAGTGGGCTTCAGAGAGTGTAGGATGAAATGGATGGTTTAATATTCACTCGTTTTAAAACATTTGTTTGTACTGATTGTATGATACTCCCTTTTTCATAACTTACAGGCCAATATTTTATACCTACATGAACGCTTCAGTAATTCAAGGGTGCAAAATACCAACAGATGCAATTGTATACTCTTTGAGCAGAGCCACACATTTCCTTGACCAATATGTATTTCCAAGCCCACATTTGCTGATACAATGCAAGGGGGTCATGTATTTGCCACAGATAATTTGAGCGGGAAGGAGAAATGATGCAACCCTTATTTGGTTTACCGCTTCCATCCTGGAAATCTCCCCTGGATATCTTTGCTTCACAAACTGCCTCCCAATTCTAAAGCATTCCAGGGATGATTAATAACAAAATGCAAAATTGGGAGCAGACTTTGATATTGTTGTTTTTAAATACCTTTCTTGCTTGACAATTCTCCCTAGTAAGTTTCTTCCCCGGGCCTTTACCTTGCAAAGGAAACACTCCATCTTTCTGCTGCAGCCTCAGTTCTGCTCAAACTATGATTGCCTTATCAATGTAATTTATTTCCTACCCCCTGCATGTAGTTTCTCCAACAATGGCAATCTGGATAAATTAATTACATATGTCTTCACATATTTCTATTTTTTTTTAAAAAAGCCAATTTGCTTAAAAGTAAATTGAGGGGTTTCCTACTTTAAACAGTAGTTTTAATTTATTATTTATGGTGATCTAAACAAATTTCTGGAAAGAGGATACAGTACTCAGATTTAGAATAAGTGGCTTCAGAACATGGCAGTATAAATAAGCAGGACCAGATAGAAGTACCAAGACAATAGTTTAACAAATCCTGGTTTACTTCCTTGCATTTTTTACAGCTTTGAACTAGGAAGATTAAGAGTTCTTATATTTTCTGGCTTGCTCAGGTTGTAGTTAACTCAGTTCCCTGGCACATAATAGGCACTTAGTAAGAAATACACATTGATATCTTACTGCTTAATGGCACCTTTTTATTCTGACATTATTCTTTGATCCCACCCTTTAAAAATGACTCAATTTATATTGTTCTCTACATTCTTAAACTTCACTCCACTTGGGTTGCCCTTGCTCGAAAGCCAGTCATATCCAACTCTAGGGATCAGTGCTCATCTCTGTTTATAGCCAAAGAGCTATCTGCATCTGCAGATGTTTACAAAGCATCAATTTAACAAAGGTTGCTTAATGAACATTTACTTTCTTTTCTCCTTTTTTAAGCGGGGCAGGGGGAGAATAATGTCTCTCCATTTGAAGCCTTTGTGTTCAAAGTTTATGTAGAACTACTTATATTAGATTTGAATGCCTGTATTGTGGATAGTCTTGGATGAGGTGCTAAATTAATGGGTGGCTGGTTAAGTGTCAGTGGAATTTTGGAGAAATTTGGTCTGAGAGAATTAAATTAAGAGATTATAGTGGACATAAGGAGATAAAAAAAAGTTAGAGCAGAAAGTGGAAGGGAATTAGATGTCTAAGAGTTTGTGATAGAGTGTATGAAGAAAAGTCTGTCTATAGCAGTATTTACCAACCTTTGGTTTTTGGACTTCAATTCCCAGAAGCCTAAGCCAATTCCCCAAAGTACTGACTAGGGCTTCTGGGAATTGAAGTCCAGAAAACCAAAGGTTGGGGAACACTGTTTTGTAGTGTTTAGAGCAGTGTTTCCCAATGTGAGGCACACACACCACAGGAAGACTTCAATTTCTAGAAGCCTAAGTCAGTACATTGGCTGATCAGGGCTTTGGGGTTAGGCTTCTGGGAAAATGAAGTCCCAAAAACCAAAGGTTGGGAAACACTGGTTTAGAGGGTATGTGCAAGAAAGATTGAGAATATATAACATAGTTATTTTGAACTTTAAATACTGAAAAAATAGATTTAAATCTTACTATTGTTTTAACTTTTAATGGTCACATCCAAGAACCTACCTCTTCACACTTACTACCAATTGTTCCTTAGGCTTGACCTAGTGTGAGAAAGCTTATCTGGCAAAACAAGGTTGCCATTGCCTGGGGTAAGCCTGGCTGTGGTTAAAAAATGTACTAGAAACCTTGGTGGTGCAGTGGCTAAACTGCTATATTGCAGCCAAAACACTGTGAGTTCAATCCTGACCAAGGATCAAGTTTGGCTCGGCCTTCCATCCTTCTGAGGTCACTAAAACAAGTCCCTAGCATGTAGTGGGTAAAAAGCTAATCAACTTGTGGACGCCCAGAGACTGCACTAAACGCTATAGGATGGTAGTTAAGTGCCATTGCTACTACTACTATTGCTAATATCTACCGACAATCTTCAAGGAGGCTCTTTCTATGTCCCGATGAGGATTTAAATTTGGCCAACAACAAAGCCAAGAAGGTAGCCTCATTTTGGTAATTTAAAGTTTGACCTGGACATGAAAGAAGAACCACACAATTAAAATCCTACTGCTTACAATAATGAAAGGGGATGCATCACAAACGTGTGAATTTAGTCCCCTATACTGTGATTCATTCCCAGGCTTCTTCTTCACCATCACAGGCAAAAGAGTTATTTCCAGTTCTTCAATAGGAAAGTGGTTGCTTTTCTGGCCCATACTCGCTGGGCCATTTTAAAAAACACCAATGAAATTCAGGGAACGGAGGCCTGGAGCAGTGCTGTCTCTTGCTTCTATATGAGATAGATCACAAGAACTGAGCAAGCTGATCCCAAAGCCAAACCCAGCTGCATGAATATCATCATCAACACTCCGGCTGCTTCTGAGAGTTCTTTAGGGGTGACCCTGGGACCATATATAACAGATAAAGTACTCAAGTAGCCATTGCTGAACCCCAGGAGAACAGTGAAAATCACCGGATAGACATCCTGGGCAAAGACCACCCTGGTGATGTGCATCCGAGGTTGATAGTTGCAAAGAATGAAGACTGGAACCAAAAATGTCCTTAGCAGAACCAGAGTGGGCAGCAACTTGCTCTTTGGCCCAGGGACCTGGATCCAGGCGGTGATTTGCCGTCCACACCAGTCAGCAAAATTGTACAGGAGGAAACAAGTAAGGGGGGTGAAGTATTTATCTGTCCACAGGCTGCCCGAGGTCTTGTTGACCGACTCTATGCTGGATGAGACAGCAGGGAAAATGATGATGGAGATGAAATAGACATAAAAGACACAGAAGCCCAACATACTGGTAGACTTCAGGAGGGGCAACAAGGGAGGGACCTCTTCTTGATGGCTCCCATTGGGTGGAAATAGCCTGGTGCTGCCTGTTGCCATAGCCTCGTCCTCTAAGTGGTCACTGGACAAGGTGCACGGTAGTTGCGTGATAATGCCCTGTTGCTTTCTAATATAGTACCTGAAATGAAGAGAAGGAGGGAAAGCACCATCAGTCAAAGAAAGAAGAATCAAGACAGGGGAAGCCAGAAGTGAAATGGGAAGATTATAATGAGCAGGTTTCACAAAATCATCTTATCAGAAGCAACAAAAATGACTGTAGAACCAAGACCAAAGGCTCAGTCATGGAACATACCATTTATTTACATGTATGGTCTTGGTCTCACTTCTTATTACCAGCAGAATGACCTCTGGAACTGTATGAAACTTCTAGAGTGCCATTCCAAGCCAGTCTTTGGTTGGCTGAACAGAGCAACAGTCTGATTTTCTACAAGGCAACTTCATAGGCTGTCAAGTTTTGCATTTGCCTTGGTCACAAGTGCACCACTACAAAGTAAAAAGTGTCCATTCAGCAGCTTCACCTGTCGCTGGAAGAATGACAAGGAGGGGAGGCAACCTGGCCTAGCAAGAAAGGGTATTCCCCACCCTGGAATACCACCACCAGCTCATACTAGCTCTTATCGAGTCGAACAGGACTGTGGCTTATCGATTAGCCGATAAAAGAAGGTTTACCAGCCAAGAGTGATTTTGTTGAGGCAAGAGAAGAACCTACTTCACAGACCATTAGTGGCTTTTTCTTCTTCTGTGTCAGGCCAGATGTGAAACTGGCAAAACGAAAGCACCTTTTGGTGAGTTCATTCTGCAGTTCCTTTTGCCTGACCTGGTGTGAGAAAGATTAGCTGAGCAGCACGTGGCATATGAGGCAACAGCCTCTAAGGCAGCAATGACTTAACAAAGGATCATGCGTCACAAGCTCATTATTTTTCCTGGGACCTAAAGCTGAAAAATGAATTGGGACAAACCTGGGCCACTTAAGAACGAAATATTTGCCCTCTCAGCCTGCAACCAAAACTGTAGCAATTCCAAGAAGCATCACTGCAGCATATGAGAGCTCTGCTACAAGGTTGGAATTAGAACACAGGCCTGTGGAGTCCAGTTTTCTATTCAAACAATGGCCAATCAGATACCTTTGGGGAGCCCATCAGGAGGCATGACAGCAAAATCATTTCCCTGTTTTGCTTCCTAGTAACTGCCTTGATAATTTAGAGGAGGGGTGCCCAAACTTTTCGGGGCTGTGGGACGGTCACGTGGTTCAGGTCACTATGGCCCACGGGTTGGATCCAGCCCCGCTGCCAATTCATCCGGACTGCAAAGCCCTCATTGCTTCCAGAAGTGGAAGTAAAATGCGCCCGACGAGGGCTTTGCAAGCTGAATGAATTGGTGCCAGGGCCAGATCTGGCCCACGAGCCGTAGTTTGAGCACCCCTGGATTAGAGCGTGCAAGTTTACAGGGAATCTAACTTTCTTCTGGTAGCAAATACTTTCAATACTTTGCTGTGTGTAGAATTGGTTCCTTTTTTTGTCCTAGTTCTTGTGCCATTAGGCTTCAGAGGGTGACCCTAGTTTCTGGTATTATGAGAAAGAAGGACCTCTTTTCTATTCATTTCTGTACTATCCATATTTTCCCCCACCTTTATCCTGTTTCCTCTTACTTATTTCTTTCCTAGGCTAAAGGAACCTAAACACAACCTCTCCTCATAGTAGACCTAATCCAGTCCCCTGAAAAACTAAGTTGCCATTTTTGCCCCTTTTCTAGCTTTATCTGATTATTCTGTCTCAGTCATTAACAACACCTGGTCTGCGGGCCTAATCTGGCCCGTGCATATCATTAATCCGGCCCATGGTGGCCATTTGGACACCTCTAGGACTACCCTACCACCACCAGACGTTGCAATACATTACTTATCATGGCAGTGGCAATCGTACATTTCTTCAGGGCTTTTGGACAGGCTTCGTTGCTTCCCAGGGTGGCAATCGCTCCATTTTTAAAATTTTCCATGGCTCCCCCACTCTGATTCTGCAGCTAATCCCTGGTGCTTGGAGACTTCCATTGGTGTGCAGCACTGACGTCAGCACCTGGTTTCCTGGCTCTTGGATACTTCCTGGTTTAGCACCAGGAAACCAGGTGCTGACGTCAGTGCCATGTGCCAATGAAAGTCTCCAAGCACTGTGGAGAGAGCGAGGGAACCACAGAAAAATTTAAAAATGGAGAAATCGGGGTCTGCAAAGGCTCCAAAAACCCTGAAGAAATGCACTTTCATTGCCGCCGCCACGCACCACTGATGACAACAGAAATATAAGCACTGGGAGCAATCTGCCTCCCCCCCCCCCCCGAATGAGGGTGAGCATGTCTGGTCCACAGTGTGAAAACATTGCAAAGCCCTGTTCTATCCTTTCCCAGGTGTGGTGACCAAATACTTTGCTGAGCCCAAAATTTTGGGGCAAGAAGCCACAGCAGAACTGGTCATATCCAGGATTATCTGTGACCAGGTCTCCCTTGCTCAAAAGCCAGTTGCATCCAACTCTAGGGTTAAGTGCTCATCTCTGTTTATAGCCAAAGATCTAGCACTGTCTACTTTGGTAGTTGTTTCCATGGACATGTGGCAGGTATGATTAGACACCAGAGTGCACCAAATGCTGTTTACCTTCCCACAAAAGTGGTACCGATTTATCTACTTGTAATTTCTTTCTTTCAAACTGTTAGATAGGCAGGAGCTTGGAAAGAGACAGGAGCTCACTCCATTGTGTAGTACTTGGGTTTCAAATGGCTGACCTAATGACCTTCCAGTCATCAAGTTCAGCGTCTTAACCACTAAGCCACTACAGTCCCTTATTAGGTGTAGGGGAATCTGATTCTTGACTTTGCTCTCATACTGAGGCCACTTTTCAAGAAAAAGGAAACCAGCCTACAGTGCAATAAATTGAACAGTTTCTGTCTGCGGTTTTGGTAAAATCAGGAAGTTCAGTCGGGAGGAAGGAAAGAGAAGCTACTATGCTCTGAGTAATGGAGTATCTCCCTTACTCCCTGCAGGTCTAACAAGAAGGGAGCTCCATGAAAAGGAAGGTTTGAAAAGCATTTTGAGCAAAATGCTTTGGAACTAAGCCAGGCAGACACACACTGAGTGTTGACCCGACGACCCAAGAAGATTTACCTGGAGTACTCTAGCTCGGGAAGGATCAAATACATCCCAATGCACAGAAGAATGAAGATGTCCGCCGTGAGGAAGTAGGCCAGGGCACTGTCTGTCACTTCAGATGCTGCTGCCAGGTCCACCACTGAGGCTACAGCACTTACTGTCCCTCCCATGGCCTGACCTACATGCCAAGGAAGAAAGAGAATGAGAGGGGAGAGGAGAAAAACCCAAAGTCAATGAACTGTGAAATCAGGCCCAGTTTATACTGTACAGAAGTAAGTCAGGACAAACTGGGATTGGGGAGGAAGGGACCAACCCAGAGATTAGAGGCTGACATGCTAGTAGTTTCTGTACCTAGGTGGGAGGTCTAGGGCTTTAGCATGCTCTGTTTCTAACCTGTGTTCCTTCCATGCCTCTTACTGCGTTTTCATCCAACCTGGGCCCTCTGTACAAGCACTGGAGAAGGTCTGTACTTGAGCCATGAAGGTAGCTTCCTTCCCCCCCATTTGAGATGAACAAAGAGGAGGGGGAAGAAGTGCATCAAAACTGTGTTTGAAAAATGGGGCTAGAGCCTCAAGGCCCTCAACTCAACTGCTGCTTTTAAGGACAGAGCCTGGCAGACCATCACACCAAGGACATTCAAATAGGAAGCCAGACTCTCTGGAAGCTGGAATCCCTTTCTGAGCACCAGAAGAGGCTGTCAGCTGCTTTTGATACTGGGGATAATTCAAAAAGTAGCATCAGAAGCAATGCCAGAAATCAATTCTTCATCAAGGCAAAGAATATTCATTCCATTAGTGATATGTAGTCTCTGGAAGTATGGGGTCTCCAAAGGTTAAAAATCTTTTGAATCCTAACCATTTGTAGATAATTTCATACAAAAATATTTAAAAGAGAAAAGTACATGGGGAAAGTGTTCTCCCTTTTTAATATCACTGCAACCTTAGAAAAGTGACTTTTTTGGACAAGTCCCAGGATCCACTGGTCAGCTTTTTGGGAGTAACTTTTCTAAGGTTAGCATAAACTGCAAAAGGTTTAAAGAAGTGGCACAACTGAGAGCATGACAAAATCGTAGAAATGTTGCACTAAATCTGTTTCTATTTTCATACCCAGTGCAAAGGTGAAGCTTTCTGATTTTGTGCAAAAATGTGGTCAAGTTATGATTTCATACTGCCTAAATGTTAGGTGGCTCCTAACAGGAGTTGTTAGAAGCTGTAGTGTGAACTTTCTCAATGGGCCAGCTCCTAATAACATGCTTTACTTCAACCTAGAAGACAGACTTTAAAATTGTTACAAAAAATGCAGCAAATGCATTGGATCACTAAAAATAAAAAGGTGGGCGAGCTTTCGAGATCAAAAACCTCTTCATTAGGCAAGCATAATGAAAATTCGTGGTAGGATGTTGTTCTACCAGGCTCCATTCTTAGAAATGCACGTTGAACAAGCAGCATGGTATTATCCTTCCACCCACACAGGTGGAAATTGTGGCTCTGATTTTCACCCCTCTTGCTTTCAGCCTTGTCTTCCTTCTCTCTTAAAGTACATTTCCAGTGTTATCAACTCTCTCAAACCCCAAAGGGCCTCATCATTCATTGCTGCAAACTTAGAACTCATCAGATATGGAAATGAATGTTGGTGCTGAATATCAAATGAGACAATTCAAAGTTTCATATTTTTCTCAGATCTAAACAAACATGGACTAAATGCAGATATTTTATTGTCATTTAAAAGGTTTAGCCCAGTTTCTTAATAGAGATATGCCACAAGATATGATTTGCTAAGAGAAGATTCAGAACCAAGAAAGAAGGCAGAAATCCATTGAGTTTCAACTTTCTATTCAGAGCATTCCAGGATTCTTTATTTTAAAAGTCCACTTACATTAACTTTTGCTGAAAATGAATTCATGCTCATGTGACTGTACACAGCCAAAACCACAAGTCCAAACACTGCACATGCATCCTGCCCACAAACAAAGTTAAATTCCCCAGCTATTGGGAAAGCCCCACATACTTTTCAACCATTGTTGGATTAGGTATGAGAAGATTTCACCTGAAATCAGCGCCTGTGAATTTCGTAGGGGGAAGCATCCTGAGAGGCCAAAGACGCTGCTGCTGAAGATTGTGGCAGCACCACTGATGACAATGACGCAGATGATGGTTATGATAAAAAACCATGGAGTCCAAGCCGAGGTGTCAACTTTCACCAGCACGGTGATCACCATTAAAACACACAGCATGACGACCAAAGAGGAGAGAATGCGGACGCTAACAGAGAGCCTGGAGAAGAAATGCAGTGGTTGACTTATGGGTTTTGAACATGCACCGACAGTTGTTTTCCTCTGTTAACCTGAGGTCTTGCAACTTGACTCAGTGGGATAATACTGTATTTTGAATGACATGTCAAAAATGCCAGGATGATCAATATGTGGTTCAAAGGCTGCATGTGGTCCCAGGAGTCTTTACCCCTCCACCCTACTCCAGCACTGGGATATCCCAATTAAAAGTGGTAAGAGAAGACACAATATGGGTTGTCAGAATGTGTTCCCTCTGTTCTTGCCTCTACAATTGATATTCCCTTTGGATTTAGTCTAGTGCAATGATGATAAACCTTGGCACTCAGCTGTTCCTGAACTGCAATTACTAGGAATTCAAGTCAGTACTTCTGCTGATCAGGGCTTCCAGGAATTGAAGTTCGAGAACACCTGGATTGCCAAAGTTAGCCATCACTGGTCTAGTGCAATTAGTCTGTGCTTCCTTAAAACCAACTGATGTGCCGCAACTAGACCAACCATAGCATAATATGTCCATAGATAGAGATCTTGTAGCTAAGATTTCTACCTATGGAGAGATTATGATGTGGTTGGCACATCAGCTGGTTCTAAGGACTTCACCAAACAAAAGATATCAACATATGTGGGGGGCATCTTAAGCAGACTTTATTGTTTTCAGAATTAAAATTGTCATTCTCCACTGCATTGAAAAAGTAAAGTAATACAGCTGTACCTCGCTTAAAGAGCATAATGTGTTCCACAGGATTGCTCTTTAAGCGAGTTTGCTCTTTAAGCGAAACACCATTGTAAGTGACCAATTGTGGGGTGTGTGTGCAAACCCCGATTTATTTGTTAAGCGAGTTTTTGGTTGGTTTTATTTGTTAAGCAAAACGAACATTCAGAGAAAATTCTGCTCTTTAAGTGAGTTACTCTTTAAGCGAGACGCTCTTTATGTGAGGTTTGAATGTATCCACATTGCACCATATTAACTAGAGTTTACTGCTGTAACCACACTACATGGTAGACAACTCCCACCACTGCCACAGATGGAGCTTGTTTTCCCCATTTCTGGTTAGTCCCCCCCCCCTAGCTCCTTCTGTCAGCTCCTGTTTCAAGACAGGCAGCAGAGGAAACAAATGAAGGACAAACCGTGGTTGTGGGTTCTGATGCAGCAACAAGCCATGGCTTAAACAAAAATGGGTTTATAGGCCAACAACAAACCATAGTTTCAGATCGTGGATTACGAATGATTAAGAAACTACAGCTTGTTGCAACGGTGAGTCTGCACATTACAACAAGGCAGATTCATGTTGTTAGTCACAACTGGAACAGATCCCACTGAATCAATGAGCATAGCTAATTTAAGAAGTCCCCATTCATCCAGTGGGTTTACTTCAGCTGGGATTAACAACTGGATTTATCCCAATGTCTGAAGTGGGCTATAGTCATAAAGAAGTTCTGTGTTCCCACTCTATTCTCCAGAAAAACACCTTTAATTCTCCCCAAGTGGTCTGTTGGACCAGGCATCTTGGTCTCCAGTGTTCCAATTTAAGAATGTTTCAAGCCAGCTGCACAGTTTCAGCTCTTAGCAAGGAGAAAGACACACAAATTGCTCCTGGCAGGACATGATCATTTTCCAAGTAATTTCCTAAATTGTTATGTCATCAATTACTTATATTTTTAAAAACAGATCTTAATATGAGTTTTATAACTTTATTCTTTCTACC
The DNA here is from genome assembly GCA_030440675.1 of Furcifer pardalis. Classification (NCBI taxonomy): domain Eukaryota; kingdom Metazoa; phylum Chordata; class Lepidosauria; order Squamata; family Chamaeleonidae; genus Furcifer; species Furcifer pardalis. The sequence continues at coordinate 205,091,369 of CP126890.1, forward strand.
TATTATTTTGAATGTTTGCTATTATTTTATTTCAATTTTATTTCAAACCAAAAATAATAATGGTACAGAAGTACTCTGTAATGGATAAATAACCACACTGGCTAATTTGTGCTAATGGACACATTCTTTAGAACAGAGCAGTAGCTGCTGGCATAGGTTGTAATCAGGTTTCAGCATTTATGCAGTTAATTATGAAACACGTTGTTACAGTGGCCGAAAACAATACACATACAGGAAATTAAATGCCCTTTACAAACTGAAACTTCCTTATTTGCAAACTGCTTCATCTATTTGAAAAGACATGCCTATTCACTTTGGCAAATTTCAAGTCTGATTATTTGCTTTCGGTTTATGTAACTGCAAAGGATGGAAAAGTATGGCATTTTCTCCATGGTCCCTTTCCACACTTTGCCTTGGTGGAACATTGGCCCATAAACAGCCTATTTACACCAAATATGACATCCCTGGAGAATTCTCTAAGAATGTAAAAGAAGTCAAGTAGCTAGAAAGATGGAATATGTATCTCACATGCTCTGCACCAATATTACAAGGAGGGGAGTACTACTGGAGAGAGAATTGCAGTGGCTTAGTGGTTAAGATGCTGAAATTGATGACTGAAAGGTCGGCAGGCCAGCAGTTCGAGACCAAAATGATGCATGATGGAGAGAACGCAAGACAAAAGTGGATGGAAGCTTGGTGGAAAACAACACAAATAGTACAACTCAGACACTTTCTCTCTGATATCAGCTGTATAGATTCTACCCCTCTCCATCAGCCTTGACTGATTGAATCTATTGATAAATGCAGACAAGCTGGAAATGCCCATTTCTAACCTAAATCACATCACCAAAGAAGTGGCAACAACTTGGTTGGAATCTGTCTAGGGAATAGTGGGGGTTGGGGAAAAGCAAGTGTCTGATTAGCTCCCTGCAAAATAATTAGCTCCCTGAACAAGAAAGTTACTTATAGACACTGAAGATCAGAATCCCAGGAGCACAGAGAAGAAAATGATCAAGATCCAGTAAAGAAAGGATACATACTGTTGGTTTTTTTTCTCCTGCAGGGATAAGCCCCTGGCTTAAGCACACACTTTGTGATATACATCCTCCTCTAAGCAACTCCAGGTAAGATATACTCCCTGCCAGGTAACTGTGCAAAGTTAGAAATGTTGCCTGCCTGACTCAGGGACTCTTGATAAATGCAACCTGTTTGCACAGAACATCTTTAAAAAGACAGACCAAGCAAACAAAATGAATTATTGCTAGGAAAACAGAAGGGGCCAATAACAGTTTCATTCCTAGCATCCTTAGCACTCCAGTGATGGTCAGGTAACACCCTCCTCCCTCCACTCTCTTCTCGACACATCACCTTAACTCACGTAGGCATAGAATCTATTTTGGAAGCACTGTTGTATTTTAGCCACCATCAATGCCCTTAAAAAAGGGATGAAACTACAGACTAAGCTATAAGTTACTCTCTGGAGGCAAGTGAACTACAGGGAACCGATTTGCTCTTGAGTCTCCATCAAGGCAAGCCAGCCTCATGTGTATTTATGACACTGAGAACTTAGCATAATAAAACACTTATTGATTATGGATGTGCCACTCAGCAGAATCAACAAGGTGCCAGAGATAAATGAATGCCACATTTAAAATGTAACACATTAAGCACATAATAGGTTTTGCAAAATGGATTTCCAACTTGTAGAATAGCTATAAGGAAAACAGGCATTGCTATCTCTGGGTATCTTCCCTTTACCTTTTGTTGCTTTCTCCCTTTTCATGGTATAGAGGGGTGTGTGTGCGTGAGTGTGCATCTCCTTCTGTTTCCTGTTATAGGCGTTCTACAAATAAGGTCAATAGCATTTTGTATGCATAGAGTTCTATTTAAGCAAATGAGGACTTTCTTGACCAGAGTACTCTGAGGAGCAAGCCTTAAACTGCAGCAGGTCATTGGCCCCATCATAGGGAAGATGAAAAGCATCTGCACTGCCAGAAACATTACAGGCATAGAGATTAAATACCTACAGTTCCTATCCTGCAAGGAATTCAAGAGGGATGCCTCTCCAGAGACTTATAGCCAGCATTAGCTTTCTTGGAAGGGGCAATGGATGCCAACTTGTCCGGCCAAATCCTAGCCTCTGTTTGCTCAACACAGACAAGAAGACAGACCCCGCGACACAGGACAAGAGCCAAGAAAAAAAACAAACATTTTAATTAATGGAGCTGCTTTCCTGTGTAAAAATTGAAGGGGGAAATCCCTATATTCTACCTCTTACACCTAGGAGGGGTGTCTGGTTGCCCCACCTCGTCTCCACCCCCACCTCCCGGGCAAGATCTCAGCCTCCCCTCTCACCTCGCCATTGGCAGAGTGAGAGGGGTGGGTGGTGAAGCAGCACTGCCATTGGCACTGGCAGGGCAGGGCAGGGCTTGCCCGCAACAGCACACAAGCCCACAGAAAGGTCTCTGCATGACATAGGTTCATCAACACTGCTCTACACCATGCAATAGCAAAACCTGATCTGGAAGTCTAAGAAACCTGGTGGAGGTAGTTTTGGAGTTGCACAATTTGAGAGGAGTGAAAGTCTGCCCTACCACCAATTGTGCACGAGTCAGATACTGGATTTAAGCCGAAGTCATGCAAGGGTAAGCGGCTTGAAGATGAAAACAAGCTTAAGTTACACAGTAATTAGGGTACAACACCTCTGCAAACTTCACCATCCCTTGTAAGCAAATGACCAAACTTCTCTTAGATGAGCTCCCAGAGAAAACTCAATTACCATTAAATCTATCATAGGTTTAAAAGATCACATGGGGACAGTTTAGGACAGATGTCTACATTCAAATGTAGCTTGATGATCTTCTGTAATATGTAGTATTCAAAATTACATATACTGTATATTTATGAAGCACATACAAATACAAGCTGTCTTTCCAAAAAGTTGTTGTTTTTAAAGATATTTCAGATCTGGGAAGATATCTTAGTGCCACCAAATTGTAAAATGGGACCTATCCAAACATTGAATTAATTGATAACAGTTATGTGTTATCAATTCCAATCTTTGATGATTCTTAACCAGAGTTGTCCAGGTACTGAACAATCAGAAGTGGTTTACAAGCTACAGAGGCTGGCTTTTCTCGTGGGAAACATAGTGGGAAATTGAACTTTCAACCTCTGCCTAATCAACTGAGCAGTCCAGCTCACAAAGTTGAATTGTAGGGATGCTATGGAAGTCTGTTGCCAAAATTTTGATCAAGACAAGTTGTTTTGGTGTTGAAATACAGACTGTTAAGGAATTTCCAACTCTCAGGGACAATCTGTGCTCCAGCACAAGACTGAGACGCTGAGGACCGCTTTTCTCCCATTGTTACAGCTTTTTGCAATTTGTACAAAATGTCTCTTTTCAAAAGGGTTGTCTATTCTCCTTGATAAGTCAATCACATGTACCCCAGGTTGAACATGAAAGGACAATCTAATTAACAATGGAGAAACAAAAACATCCACCTCCATGTTACTAGTTTATGTAATAAAGTATCAGCTTTGCATTCTGATGTCATCCCACATTTTGCAGGAAGGTGTAAAAAGGTTAGTGATACACTTGAAAATATACAAAATCACCCTCAGTAAGTTGAAGGTCTCCCTTGCCCAAAAGCCATTCATGTCTGACTCTAGGGTGCAATGCTCATCTCCGTTTACTGCCAAAGAACCAGTGATCTCTGCATCTGCAGATGTTTCTGTGGTCATGTGGCAAGCATGGCTAGATGGAGCACAGAACACTGTAACCTTTCCTGCTGAAGCGGTACCTATTTACAGTGGTACCTCGACATACAAACTTACAAAAAAAATCGACATACAAATAGAAATCCTGAATTTAAAAAATTCGACATACAAATTTTAATTGGAAAAATTCAACATACTAAAAATATATGGTGACATTTAGTGCCTCTTCTGGTAATGCAATGTGTTTTCAACATACAGTCAAACCTTGCATAAAGAGCGCCTCGCTTAAAGAGTAACTCGCTTAAAGAGCAGGATTTTCTCTGAAATTTCGCTTCGCTTAACAAATAAAACCAATCAAAAACTCACTTAACAAATAAATCGGGGTTCTCAATCCCCCCCCCCCACAATTGGTCACTTTCAATGGTGTTTCACTTAAAGAGCAAACTCGCTTAAAGAGCATTCCCATGGAACACATTATGCTCTTTAAGCGAGGTACAACTGTACACATTTTTTTGACATACAAATAACTTCGTGGAACAGAAAAAAAATCGTATGTAGAGGTTTTACTGTATAGTACTTGCAATTTTTTGCTTTCAAACTGCTAGGTTAGCAGGAGCTGGGACAGAGACAGGAACTCATTGTGTTGAGCAGCACTCAGGTCTCGAACTGCTGATCTGCCATCAAGCCATCAGTGTCTTAACCAGCCCTCATCTATTTCTTTCCTTGGGCAATGGGCACATGTATTCTGGCCTGGCTTCCTGCCTAAAGATGTAGACTGGAAAGTTTGCTAAGAAATTCCATGTGGATTTTTGGATACAGGTTTTCTCAGTTTGGGACTGGAGAGAGAGAGAGAGAGACATGATTACCTACAGAAGCTTTGCTGTAAAGGATTTTTTTTTTTTGGCTAAACCCATTTGCCATCAGGAGATCTTGAGCCTGGCTACAGGCTCACTGCTGTGCTAACACTGCAGCCTGGAGAGGGAAATGGCCTGGCCAAGGTAGACAAGAGGGAGTTAAGCGGGGGTGAATAATGCAGTCCCACTTACTTGTTGACCAGCAGGAAGTTCCCAATCAAGCAGAGCACAGAAGGCACAGTGGAAGCCACGGAAATGTAGCTTTCAAAGAAGTCCTAGGGAAGGGAGGAAAAATAAGCTTTAAAGAGATGATTTAAAAAAACAATACAAAGGTACAAAAATTATGAAAGACATTAAACCCCCTGTGCCCAAGTCTGCCCATCATTAATCACAGACATATCAAAGGTCATGGTCTTATGGTGTTGAGGAACTTACAGGACTGCAAACTTTGCAAAGAGATTAAACCTTCAGCATTTCTTTAATGGACCTCAAAAGAGCCACCTTGAGCCAGAAGCCCCACTAGAATATATACAGCATAGCGACTATTCCTCCATTCTGATGAAACGAAGGCCATAAGAAAAGGAAGAAAAGGTGCAAAGCTTTCCCCTCCTGTGACCCAGCAGTCAAGATGCTCAGTGTGATTCCTAGAATTTTAAAACTCCAATGAGCATCTCCAGAGGATAACAAAATTAACCCGGTAGTGCACAGCTGTGGCTTGTAATCAGATATTTAGCCAGACCCCTGGGATAAGCAACAATTGGCCCCAAGCAATGCTGAAAAAGTATTTTATGCCAATAATTCTGGAGAATAGATCTTATATCACAGAATGGAGCACCATCTCTGTGGAACTTAGCTGTTTGCTCATGCTTCATGTGTATCTCACAGTTGTCTCCTCCTTTCTTATCTAAGTACCAGTTTCAAGAGAGAAAGAATTATTACTGGAACTGCAACATTTAGGAAAGGGATGCTTATTTCTCCTCCTCCCTCATTTGCTACAATTTTTATTTTATTGAAAAGATTTCTATCCCACCCAAATTTGTGGAAACCCACTCTTCTGACCATTTTACATAAAAGGCAGAACATTAAAGATATTAAAACATTCCCAACCCACCCACCCCCAAACCAACAGCCATGTCAGGTAATATGAGAATAAAGAGTCAGAAAATGAATAAAACAAGTCAGTAAATCATATGGCAGCATGTCATTGAGCGCATAAATTCATTGTGATATCCTAAATCTCATTACCCTAAGACTGCCCATCAAGACCAACCCTGCATCAGATTATATATATATATATACTTTTTCAGGTGACATCTATACAAGAAAGAGTTTACTCTGTACACAAATGGTAATACAGTTGTACCTCGCTTAAAGAGCATAATGCGGTCCACATAATGTGGTGCTCTTTAAGCGAAACACCATTATAAATGACCAATTGTGTGTGTGTGTGGGGATTGAGAACCCTGATTTATTTGTTAAGCGAGTTTTTGGTTGGTTTTATTTGTTAAGCGAAGCGAACATTCAGAGAAAACTCTGCTCTTTAAGAGAGTTACTCTTTAAGCGAAGCACTCTTTATGCGAAGTTTGGCTGCAATTCTGTATACTTCATCATTTTCTTCTTCTTCTTCAACAACAACAACAACAACTCAAAATTTCCCAGAAATCCCACCAGGATGTCTCGTAAGATTTCTCAAGAAAAATATATATAACATGCAGAGAAATCGTGTAGTGAAGAAAGAAAGAGGTTGTGAGATCCTAAACTCAGGGTAGCAGCTATGAGAGGGACTTGGCTAGGGAGGAAAAGGATAAAGGCCACCCATCCAGTATTGCTTATCCCAATTACAACTGGAATGTCCTTGAAATTACAACTAATTTTTAAAAAGCAAATGAGAAATAAACACTGAATGTATATCCAGTAATTTGACATTCCAAGGTAAATTTAGAACATGCAGGTTGTATATGCCATCCCCTAGTCATTTATAGCTCACAAATCTACTAATGCTGTCGAATTTATTGGTGTGTTGCTACAACCAAGCATATGATAACCATGTGTTTTGTTTTTGAAGACTAATCTACCCCTGGGAGCATGCTTTCCATGCATCTTGTTTGCATTAAGAAAATGCTTTTTTCCCCAGAAACTAAAGTAGGAGTACACTAGTACCTCAGATAACGATGAGACTTGGTTCCACAAGTCTGGTCCTTATCCGGTTTTTAATGTTGTGCGATGGATTGATCGCACAACATTAAAAAATGCCCTGTTTGGCTTGCTGCAGCTTCCAGGGAGGTGGGGGAACTTTGGAAACAGTTTAGATCAGGTCCCCCGACCTCCCTGGAGCTGGAAGGGGGGGGGGTCAGACAGCCCGAAATGGGTAAAAAAAATGGACTTTTTTTAACCCATTTCGGGCTTCCTGACCCCCCCCTGCCAGTTCCAGGGAGGTCGGGAGACCTGATCCACAGCTGCAGGGTGGTGGGGAAGCCGATGGGGGAGCCCCCCATCAGCTTTCCAGACACCCCATCCCTGCCTCCACAGCTGCAGGGTGGCTGGGAAGCTGAACGGAGAACCCTGTTCAGCTTTCCAGCCACCCTGCTGCTAAGAACGACTGCATCGGATAACGCTGACAGATCGTTGTCCGATGCAAAATTTCTTTAGAAATTTTACATCGTTATCCGATGTTAGCGTTATCTGATGCAGTCGTTATCCGAGGTATTACTGTATTCTTCTTCTGTTTGCCTACTGTGCAATAAACCCATGTGTGGTTGCCTATTGTGCAGTAAACCCATTTGTGTGGATTCACAGGGCTTTGAGCTTCTGGGAATTGAAGTCCAAGAACAGCTGCAGTGTCAAGGTTCGCCATCATGGGCCTAGTATCACCAACCAATGTAGAAAGCAGGTTTTCAAACACATCACTATGAAAATATGGCTCAAAATATATAGGTGCTGCTACTGAAATCTTGTAAGAACTAGTTTTCCTACATACGCCTGCAGTTTGGGAAAGGTCCTTTCCCCCCTCAGACAAAACTCTCACAAGGCCGAGTGTGAGGATGTCATCTGAAAAAGGAAATTTTGAAGAGCCATTTATGGCAGTGGCAACTGAAAGCTTAGTTACAAGTGATTTCTACTTGGCCACAGGTAAGATGGTTCTGCTCCCTCTTCCAGGCCTCTAGTATCTCACAAGTTACTAATATAACCATAACTCAACCATCCATGCTGTGTACATCAGCTTTGGCCCTGAAAATCTCCACAGCATATTGCTCCAATATGGAGCGCAGCCACACACGCAAAAGAAGTTGACATCGTTGTTAATGAAGCCATGCATATGGTGACAAGATACCCTCTTGTTGGTATTGCTCCACCTACGATAAGGAGAGAAGTAGCAATGGACACTGAGAGAACTAAGCAAGAGAATGACTCTCAACACCCTCTGAACGATATGAGCCTCAAGTTTGCTGGCTCAGATCCAGGAAGAGCTTTATAGCAAGAACAGACATACTTGAGGGTATGCAAGAGGAAAGCCAAATTAGAAGATGGAGGAAGGTGCTCACTGGACAAGGAACAACACTAAAGGAGGATATGGTCAAGGAACTCAGCCTACCCTGTTTCATTTGGAAGACCCTGGATAGGTTGAGGGTTGGAGTCCCTAAATGAAAGACCAACATGGTCAAGTGGGGGCTGCTACGGACAACAACACACTGTGTGAATGTGGAGAGATACAGAATTCATCTAATTTACTGGTATACCTATTATTGCCAGAAACATGCACCGATGAGGTCTTAGGTTTGGCCAACACCAACGCCAAGAAAGTGGCTTCATTTTGGCAGTCCAGGGTTTGATCAGGACATGAAAGAAGAACATAACCATGGCTTTGTGTAGGCAGACTAATAAACCTTTTATGGGCTAGTAACTTTTGTGGAGTTATTTACATTACATGAAGTGATTCATCAACATCTGTCTTAGTTCTCCCCAATGTCCCCTTTTTCACACAAAAGAAAACAGATTTCTTATCAGAATCTCAGTGTGGGCTTGTTGATACAAACTTGGCTATGGGAATTTTAATAAAACCTGGGCATACTGATATTTATCACATTTCCAACAAGAAATTCTCTTCCCCCCCCTCCAGTCTCCATCAACTGAACAAACATTTAATGCATTCTTAAAGCCATAAAAATGTAAGGCTTTCAAGAAGATGGCAACAAGAAGAATTACTCAGTATTAGCTACAACCTTCCACTGCAATGCAAAGATCCCTACACCCAGTTAACAATGCTAGTGACTTAGAAATAAATACATTTGTCTCTTCCAAATGAAGAAAGAAAAAAGAAATCACCAGCTTTAGCAAAACGCCTGCCCTGTGCTGCCAAAATGATTTTGCAAAAGTAGCTTTTTATTCGTTTTAAAACTCAGGAGCAGAAGCAGCGGGGCTCCTGCTGGGCTAAAAAAGCAGTCCAAGCCTTTGGTGACGGAGCAAAGCACTAGAGCGTTACCTGGATCACACGGCATGAAATTAGCAGTGGCAAGCAAGTTAGAGCCAAGAATAGCTTGCTGCTTCGCACTCATCTTCAGAGAGAGGCCTGGATCTTGCTTCTAATGAGTCTGTATGGGGCCACTGAACTCTTTCCCTCTCTGCTGCTAACCTCTCACCCTCCCCAGCCCCAAATACCCAGCCAGAGGACAGCTCCAAAAACCATGCTGGAATTTTAACAGCAGTGAATTGATCACCCACCCCTTCCCCAGTTCCCAGATTCACACCTCTGTTAGCCAAGCTATGAACTTCCCAGTTTATTTTTAGGACTTTGTATGAGATTATAATGTTTACAGTGGGGAGAGTTGCAGAAGGAAGGAAGGAAGGAAGGAAGCTACCTAAACCAATGAACAATCCAGCCAGCTAAAATTAATCTAGTAATCACTTATTTTCTTCAGTTTGACTCACTGGTATTATTACTTCATTATATGAAAGAAGGAGCAAAGGCTGCATAATTGCGAGATGATTCAAAATGTGTCTTGTTTACTGATTTATGGGACACATCATTTGTAACCCCTTCCATTTACAGAATCATTTTAAATAAAAGCAATAGTACATCGACCTTCACAAAAATGTGAAAAAAGTAAGCAAACACCAGAGTTGACTGTAGAAATGGTTTTCATTCCTGATAAATGAAAGTTTCCTCTATGGTTAATTAAGATTTGATACATTTCAGAAAAGATAAAACTGATGGAATGTATCCATCTAAGGAACAGGAGGAACTTAAAAGTAACTTTGTTATAAGAATTGGCTGTCTTTTATACATTTTATACAAATGAGCTAAGCTCTTGATACTAAATATTGTTGTGTGGTTACTTTAATATACAATGAAATGAATTCAAATCCTTGTTTTTAGTCATGTAATTGTACCAAACATATTTTATTTAAGCTATCTGCATTTTATATCTGTGCTCTTTGGGGTAGTTGTATGTGCCACTTAATGTTATTTTTTCCTTTACAACATTATTCAAAATCTAATATATCCAAGTATTTGAGGTATCAGAAGCATTTTTGACTCTGATGGGTGGCAGGTGGATTGATGCTTATACATAAAGAGCACCTTGCTTTAAAAGTAACTCGCTTAAAGAGCAGAATTTTCTATGAATGTTCGCTTCGCTTAACAAATAAAACCAATCAAAAACTCGCTTAACAAATAAATCAGGGTTCACAATCCCCCCCACAATTGGTCACTTACAATGGTGTTTCACTTAAAGAGCAAACTCGCTTAAAGAGCAATCCTGTGGAATGCATTATGCTCTTTAAGTGAGGTACAACTGTATATAGATTATTCAAGCTGCTTGTCTTGTTATAGAACTACAGTAATACCTCGGATAATGCTAAGACTTGGTTCCACAAGTCTTGGTGTTATCCGATGCATGTTAAAATCCTATGGGATGGATCGGATAACGTTAACGCTCCATAGAGATACATTGTAACCGCACAGGGTTTAGCGGATGTTATCCGATCCATCCCATAGGACCTTAACATTATTCGATCCAATTCTCCTCCCCAGATTACTTAACGTTATGAGATTTTAGCGTTATCCGAGGTAAACGCTATCCGAGGTATTACTGTATTTATATAGGACTAAACCAAGTAGGGGTAGTTTAAGCCAGGTCTGTTCTATTTATTAGGTTCTGAACTGGAGATTAATCTAGATAAGGAATCTGTATGGATAGACCCTCTTGATCTGTTACCTACTCTGATATATGCATATACATTTCAAGCTTGATTAGCTATACACTATAATATGATTAGTACACAAACAGCAATACTGTACATTAAAAATATCCATGAGCAGTGGTGGGATGTCAAAAATATTACTACCCCACCATGACATCATCACAGTGTGGGTGGAGCTAACATCATGGGCGGAGCCAATGTCATGACATCATGATGTTGTGGGAGGGACTAAAGAAAACAAATTAAAAAATAATAAAAAATAAAATAAAAATAAGCACACACACACACACCTCAACCCACCTACCCACCCACCCACCCACAACATAAACCTGTAAATAAATTAAATAAATAAAAATACATTAAAATACACCCATCCACCCACAACACAAATCAACCAGAGCTTTTAAACCAGAGTTTAAAGCTTATTCTGGCTAATCTTTCTCACACTAGGTCAGATGGAAGGAACTACAGAATGAACTCACCACAAGATGGCTTCATTTGGCACTTTTCAACAGTTAAAGAAGTTAGGTACTAAGTCTTTGCCTAACCAGTTCTCTAGGATATCTAGGGGAGCAGGCTATAAGGAGCTTCAGGTTAGCAGCTTCTCTTCCTCCTCCCCACTTGGGAGGACAGCAAGGAGGCCGTGCATATGCGCCAAGCACTGTAGGCATGCATGCACACCAAGTGCTTGGTGCGCATGTGCAGTGGAGGAACCAGTGAAAAGGTAAGCCCCAAAGGTCGTTCCCCCCAAAAGCTGCAACCGGTTCTCCAGGACACTGGGAAAAGTTACTACCGGTTCTGGAGAACTGGTGAGAACCTGTTACATCCCATCACTGTATGAGTCCCTAATATATAAACCATAAGAGCAGGGTGTGTGTGCAAGATTCTATTACATACATATTATTCATTAACCTGCAACTCAGACTGAATGAAGATCAGGAATTCCTGTGAAAGACATTGCATAACTTGTGAAAATAAGTGCATTTATTCTCCCAAACCCTACAAAAAAACTGTGGTGAGGTAGCCAGAAGCAAAAAGGCTGGATTATGTCAGATTAGGTTAGATCTCCACTCTTATTTACTGATGAAAACTTTAATTGCTCTAGGCTCAGCATTTTCCTCTTTGCAGAACTGCAACACTCACAGTCATTCTTTGTAGTAAGCTACGGTACTATTAGGAAAAAATGTCTGACTTTGTTGTACAAGACAGAAGGATCTGTAATTAACACATACATAGCAAGGAGAACAAATAGGTCGCTCTTAGAAGAAATCAACCCTGACTGCTCTTTAAAAGGTCAAACAGTAAAAATGAAGCTAAAGTACAGTCAAACCTCGCATAAAGAGCGCCTCGCTTAAAGAGCAGGATTTTTTCTGAATGTTTGCTTCGCTTAACAAATAAAACCAACCAAAAACTCACTTAACAAATAAATCAGGGTTTGCAATCCCCTCCACCAGAAGTCACAATTGGTCACTTACAATGGTGTTTCTCTTAAAGAGTAATCCTGTGAACACATTGTGCTCTTTAAGCGAGGTACAACTGTACTTTGGACATCAAATGAGAAGAGAGGATTCACTTGAGAAGGCCTTGTTGCTGGGAAAGTTGGGAGGGCAAAAGAAGAAGGGAACAGCAGAAAAATGAGATGGATAGATGGTATTGTAGACACAGTGGCCACAACGCTGGGCGGGTTAAGGAAGATGGTGGAGGACAGGGGTGCCTGGCAGGCAATAGTCCATGGGGTCACAAAGGGTCGGAATCGACTGTGCAACTAAACAACAAAAAGCAAGAGACTATTGGAAATCTGCCCAGGTTATCCTGCTATGATAATAAAGCAGACAATACTGCCAGTGACACAATGCCAAGTGCCAGGTGGTGGTTACCTAACCTGACAACCTTGAGGACTAACGGCCTTGGGTGCCGAAGTATACAGGGAAGGGTGATGGGCCCCAAGTGGATTAAATCCTACTTGAATCCATCTTGATGGAGGGCAGCAGCTTCATCAATCCTAGTCTGGGTTGATGAAGACTTTGCATGCCAAAAAGGTGCAGGACCAGAAAGTGACTCGTGGAACTGAATCAGTAGTACAGGTGACATGCTGTGATGTGGAAGGCAGACGAAAGGCCACTGCATTATATTCCCAGGATAGTCTTCATGGCAAATCGCCATGAGAATTGCCAATATTTGGATTTAGATACGGCAGAAGAAGAAAAGACTATTCTGCTGTAATGGGGGTGTTTCCAACCAGCTCTTTAACTGCTAGAAAAGGAGGAGATGCCAGGATCCAGGTCTCCCCAGAAACATCACCATGCTCCAGTTTGGAAGTCTCTCCTACTTTGAATGCACAACACGTGAATAATCTTTGCAGTGATTTAATGGTAGTATTACTCTGCATCTGCTCCAAGAAGCATTTGTCTATTTTTTCTTCACATGTATCACTGGCAAGCCATGGCACTGTAAACATTTACAGACTGGATTTGGTTCAGAGAGGAGCAATGCAGATGGTCAGAAAATTGGAAAACAAAGTCCTATGAGGGGGAATGGGAAGAACTGGGGACATTTAGCCAGAGAAGGGAAGACCAAGAAGGAACCTGATAATACTCTCGGAACACTTGAAATGTTGTCAGATAAAAGAAGGAAAAAAATATGTTTTCTTTCCCCAGAGAGCAGGACAACAAATATATCGAGATGAAGTGACAGAGGGGGGAGATTTCAGTTGAAGATTAGCGGAAACATCTGATGGTTAAGATGAGCATAACATTGGTTCCAACTGCCTAGAATAGTGGGTATGTTCTTCTGCCCTAGAAGTCTTCAAGCAGAGGTTGAATGCTTACCTTTTCAGATTCCTCAACGCTGGATTTCCAACACTGGTCAAAAGGGTAGGGTGAAAGGGCCTATAAAGTTTTCGCCAGTTTGATGACTCATTGGCTGAAACTCAGGAATAAGTCAAACTAGAGTAGGACCACTGAATCAGTGGGCATTGGGCAAGTCAACACCTATATAAGTTCCATTAATTCAATGGACCTATTCTAGTTGCAGCTTACTATTGGGTTTCAGCTGATACATTGTGGCTGAACTCTGATAATACTTGGGAGAAATTAAGACTTGGTCCTAGTTGCCAACTACTAAAATGGATTACTTAAAACAAAGTATTCAGAATGTTATGCTAATAACTTTAAAAAAACAAAACAAAACACCCCTGAAAGCTTTCGTGCCTTTACTGAAGCATTAATGCAAGTCACTGCTTCCTCAAATAGTAGGTCACAGTTCTCCAGCTGTGCAATCAACTTGGTATGTTGGACATTTACATGCATTAGGCCCCTTCTGCTGGCACTTCGATTCACTTGAGCATATCTGACAATAATGCTGGCATCCTTAAAATTCCTCCATAATGCCTAAAGAAGAATGTGGTTCTTCAAAAAGTTAAGTGGAGAGAAATATTTAAACCCCTCAAATTCCACTATTCCCACGGAAGACTATATCACAGTGCTCGGAAGATTTACCTACTTGATAGCAGCTCAGGCAGAGCTGAGCACATGACACAGTCACAAGACACAGGCACGAAGACTGCATCATTATGCAATTAAGGGTTCTTAGTTGGTCCATTTGATAACAATGAGTAAGTAACAAACAGCAAGTCCAAAAGCAAAAATAGCACACAGATGCTAATATAATCCATATCTCCATTTTAAAAACAGATGTTCTCATGATAAAATACATTCAGCCCCAAAACCAGAATATTTTGAGATTTTTCTTTTTTAAAAACCCGCGATTTCTGAAATACACATTTTTTGTTTATTTAATGTAACTTATTCCCAGAATATGGGATAATAAATGTGAGAACACATATTCAGCTCACCAGAAATAATAGGGAGACATTCCTTGATGTATGGGTCTCTACTAAACATTTTCCATACAATTCAAGCCTATTGTTACAGGCCTAAGAATTAGTAACTTGCTTTACAGTTTTGAAATAAAAAATAGTCTGCCTAACATGGAACAGTGCATTCCCAAATGATCTGAAAAATGATGAATGAAATTACATTAAGTCTCAGAGATCTTCTCAATGCTCATCTACTGTTCAGCAGGCAGACAATCAGAGATTTGGGAGAAGCTGACTTTTGTGTTCAAAGGCATTTTCTACACTCTTGAAGCATTCACATCAAACACATATCTAGACCAGGACCATACTTAATCAGTCTCACTATATACCTCAAAGAGCTTCCAACACACCATATACAAAAAACATTTCTCTATAAGGTTCTGAAGATGGGGTCAGAGATATGTGTCAGTGTCTGGACGGGTGGGTGGGATGAGGAGGAGCAGGGTACATCATTACCCATGGACAACTTAACCCTGTTCACTTGTTCCCACTTACAAAAGTCTAGTCATACAACAGTGATGGCAAACCTTCTAGAGACTGAGTGCCCAAACTCAACAGGCTGCCATCCATGCCTCAGAGGGGCGAGGCGAATTCTGTGCTGGGGGGAGGGAGGAAGCACTCCCATTGGGCTACTGGCCAGAGGGGCAGGCAAACTCTGTGCTGGGAGAGGGAGGACGTACTCCCATTGGGTTGCTGGGCAGAGAGGAAGGGTGAACTGTGCTGGGGAATGGAAAAAGTGCTCCCATTGGCCTTCTGAGCAGAGGGGTGGGGTGAACTTTGTACTGGGGTGACGGTGTACGTGCCTACAGAGAGGGCTCTCAGTGCCCCCTCTGGCATGCGTGAGGTGAGAGAACAAAAAAAACCTGGACCTCCCTCCTTGGCTGCCTTCCCAATGGCCCCACTCCTGGAGTTGTGAATCTCAGAACTTGACCTTATACAGCAGAGATCTACTGTACTCCTCCTACAGGTGCCCTGCATGATTCAGAACACTGACAGCCCCAGTTCTAATCTCACAAGGACCACAGAAGAACACATCAAGGCACCTTACTGCATATTTTCTGCCTGAGCATATGAGTGAGCTACAAGGATGAGATGCTGGAAAACTGATGAGGGAGGGAGGCCAATAAGAACCTTCCCACTCCCTGCCACTTCCCCTAGCAACCAGAATTGCCGGAGATGGACTAAGTGGATGGTTCATCTGCCATGATCCATTTTTGCTATCAGCTACACCCATTTCCTTTCTTGCCCTCTGACATTTAGAGCCAAGCAAGGGGTTGCATCAGCGTTGCTGACTTTGCTGTCCATATTATGTCCATACAGCACTTACTTTTTCAAAGCAAGCCAGCCAGCACTTTCCATAAGCAATAAAATTTACTTAGTGGTTTCTGTAGCACCTGATTCCACCCCCCCCCCCCAACCATCACCACAACCACAGCCCCTTCAAATGTCCTTGTTTAAATTAGGACACTTGGAGCCTAGATGGATTAGGGAAGGAAATGGGGTAAAGGAGGTCTCACAGATGCAACTTTCAGCAACACAGCTTCAGGAACATAACCGTGTTTATTTTGCTTTGCACAGAGGGCCATAAAACCTCCTCCACACAAATTAGTCATCGTTACAACCAAGACACTTGGGAACATTAAAGATAACCACCAGTTCAGCTGGTATCATTTTTGCTATCTTATGAGTTATTTAGTCTAGAATGCCTTCAGGACTGGGGGTGGCTGGGATGACTACTTCATAGTTACTGGAAAGCCTTGCAAAAATGTTTGCAAGAACTCCTAATGATTCCTTTGTAAATTTTTCAAGCTCAGTTGCCCACATTTGTGGCCTAAACAGAAGGAGGAGAAAGAAGAAAGCAAAAGCACCTTTGGAAAGACTGTGCCTGAAATATTTTCTTCTAGTGCCATATCTGGTTCTAGTGCCATATTGGTATCATCATGGCGATCAGCCATGAAGATTGTCCTGGAAACAGTATAATGCAGTGGTCTGCCATATGCCTTTTGCATCACAGAGTGATACCTGTACCACTGATCAAGTTCCACAAGTCACTTTCTGGTCCTGAACTCTTTTGGTACACACAGTCCTCATCAGCTCCAAGCCAGTATAGATGAAGCAGCTGCCCTCCTTCAAGATGGATTCAAGTGGGATTTAATCCATTTGAAGGACCATCACACTTCCCTGTGGATTTTACCACCCAAGACTGTTAGTTTTCAGGGTTGTCACATTAATTAACCACTGCCCAACGTTCGGCATTGAGTCGCTGGCAGTATGGTCTACTAAAGGGGTAGTCTACCTTGATGCTCAAACAGTAACTGAAGTTCAAGAACAGCTGGACCACAAAGGTTGGATGCCCCTGGTCTCCTCTATTACCATAGCAGATAACCTGGCTAGACTTTCAGACTTTTTTTTAACCTGAAATATAAAAGGTTGTTTTAAAATCTGCTGGCCTAGCCTAATTCATAATAGTCCAAGAATGTGACCAAGCCATATTTGTATCTCCTGACTCATCAATATCAATGACCCAGTTCATAGTAATGAGATTTAACTGTGCAGGACAGCTCTCTCTCCCCACTTCTGTATCTCTTTGAATTTCCCTGTCTCCCACTAGCTTGCTCACATATACACAAATGTCAGATCAGGGATGTCCAATTATCCTCTTAAGAGCTCTATAGAACTGATCCTCGGTCCACCCATCTAACTGATGAAAAATTCTGGAGAACTTCAATGCTCCCTCATTGTTTTGTACAGTACCTTCTTTCCTAGGATATCTCTTGTCTGGATAGCTTGATGGTTTAGGTATATAGCTGCACAACCACTGGTTGGGAGTTTGATTCCCCACTGTGCATTCCAGGAAAGTCTGCCTGGGTGGCTTTGGCAAGATCCAGTCTCAAGAAAATCCCAGAAGAAGGGAATGGTAAAGCACATCTGTATATTCTCTACCTGGAAAGGGTTAAGGTAAATGTAAAGGTCACCCTTGCTTGAAAGCCAGTCGTATCCGACTCTAGGGTCCAGTGCTCATCTCAGTTTCATAGCCAAAGAGCCAACGCTGTCTGCTTCTGCAGACGTTTCCGTGGTCATGTCTGGAAAGGGTTGCTGTAAGTCATAATGAATGTGACAGCCCACAATTATTATTTCCTAGGAACTGTGCTGCCTTTTCAGTACCCTTGATGCATTCCCTGACAGTCCCATAAATGTTTGTTAGAATACATTGCAAACCTTTGTCTTGGATATTCTTTACTAGTGTATCCAGATATGTAGGTCCCAGACCTACTCCTAAACAGGCCAATAACTCCTGGACTGATCTTAACGATCAATCCGAAGTACAGTAAAACCTCATATAACACTAAAACCTGGTTCCACAAGTCTTGGTGTTATATGATTTTTAGTGTTATCTGATCCTCTATGGGATCCATAGAGATACATTGTAACCACACAGGCTTTAGCGGTTGTTATCTGAAGCATCCCATAGGATCTTAATGTTATCCGATGCAATTCTTCCCCCCAGATTCCTTAATGTTATGCGATTTTCGTGTTATTCGATACTAATGTTATATGAGGTATTACTGTATGAAATAAGGAGTCTTCTTAGTGTAACCCAAACAGAATCTAAACCTTGTTTATGAGAGAATGCCTTTGGAAATTTAACATGGGACATACCTGTTGCTCAAATTTTACACGAGAGCTGACCTATTACAAAAGTTAAATTTAATCTCTACCTTGTCCTGTGAACCACCTCAGTTATGAGATCTGCAGACTCTTCATTGTCTATAAATGAGAATAATGCCTTTTCTTTTCTAGTACCTTTTCTCTCATCGTTGAGGAGAGAGCCTGCTTAAATATATAACTTTTGTATTCAAAGGAAAGAATAGGCTTTTTTTTAACCTTAATGCTGAGGATTTAAAATATGCATTTAAGGATCTCACTTCTCTCCAAGATCATTAACACATTTTCCTTTAATGACATAAAGAAAATATCTAGAAATATGTGCTCTTTCTGCACTAAAACGTTTCCCCTTGAGGAGTTGCTTATTTTTTCTTCCAAAAAAAGTATAACCATACGTCGACAATGAGTCCCCAAACTCCCCATCCATCCCTGTACCCCAAAATAAAACATTCCCTTATTATTTTTTTCAATAAAAGTCCACATTCATACAGTTTCCCTGTTGGTGCTTTAAAGCAACCTTTTCAAGCCAGAACCTGGGTCATGTTTCCTCAGTCAGCTTTGAGGGCCAGATGACTATTTTTGCCCTGCCTGCACAATGGAGGTGGACATTTGGTCCTAACAACTTCAAAGGGGGCAGCCATTTTGTTTCTCGAATGCCCTTGGAGGGGTGGGGTGGGCACATGAAATGGCGCCGGGTCCAGCTCATGGGCCTTAAATTGGGAACCACTTCTTTAAAGTACTACTGGACAAATATGCAAAATGGCTTTTATTATAAGTTGCAGTAACAGCTTTTAAAGATATCACTACATTTCAAGACCAAGCTTTGAGTTGGCATGAGGTCAAGAACAAAGGCATGCTGTCTCGGCCATATCTCTCCCCACCCCTGGATAATGTTCTTTCCACCATACAACACCAGAAATAAAATCCAAATACAGTTTCACATGATTATAATTTCAATCACATGGCAAAAGCAGGATGCCATCTCTGGCATCAGGGATTAAATGAGATTCACAAAAACACAATGTCCCTTAGATATTATGCAAAGAGGTTGATTAATTTAGGAAGAATCAGATGACAGTAGTCAGATATACCGTTAATTACCAAGGAATTGAGAACCCGTGACATCAGCATGCTCTTCTCTATGGAAAACACAGTTCATTTATTGAAGTTAAGTAATGGGGGTGGAGGGTGGGGTGTCACAGTCCAGGATGGGAGCCTAGCACTTGGAATAATTACCTTTCTTCACTAATAATCCCATAATCCTCAAATAATATGGAAACAGAAACAGCTGGGGGATTTTGAGAGGTAACAGTTCCTAAAAACTAACTTCTGCCAGTTTTGTGGATGCTCATCTGGATGTGCATCATTCCTGTTTCAAAATGGTAAAATGTTGGGATAGCAATATACTAATGGAACAAACAAATACCCATCACAAAGACAATCTTGCCTGCAGGAAAATGGGAATAAATTTATTCTTCTGCCCCTCTACTTCTCCCTCTTTAGGCTGCCATACTACAAAGGCATACATGACTGAGAAAACCAAAGTAACTGACTTGAAAAGCAGAATTAGTTCTAATAAAGGCAAAAAGATGGGACAGTCTGATGTTAGTTAGTTCTGTCAAGCCAGAACTGATTTACAGCTATCCTAACAGCGGATTCAAGGTTAATGAGAATATTTAAGGATTGGTTTTGCCAGTTTGTCCAGCAATTTTCCAGGGATGAATCAGGATTTGAACCATAGTCTCCAGAGTCCTAATCTGTTACGCTATCTGCTACACCGCTTTGGGTAACTACAGTCTACCTTTCCATTACATGTGAAATCCAATGAAATGGGCTACAGACCATGAACATTATTATGGCAAATAGACTTGGTAGTTTTTGAAGGACCCCTAGACCACCCTGTTTTTGCTGGAAAATAATATGACTCCCTACTCTCTAATTTTAATTAATTGAATGAGAGGGGTGAAAGATAGCTTGTTATAAGCCTCAAAATTCCGCTGCTTGTAAAAAGACTGATCTAACATCTTCATGAATTACATTTGGTAAATTATGGACAGCAAGTTATTAGGTGAAAATAGTAGCTATCACTCAGTAATTTAAATGAATAACTTGACTTGCCTATAGGTGATGAGGCAGGAGATCAATTACATTATTAATTGACAACTTAATCTAATAACTTGAAGCTTGGTGCCCATGACCTACTCAATAAGGTCTGTTTCAAACCAATCTAGTAATAATTGGCTCAAGTTCAACAACCAAGAAGGGCTGAGAATTGGCACTCTCGTTGGCTCTAATTTCCAAAGAGGAGTAATTTATATCAAACTCTGATGAAAAATAGCGATGTCCTTCTTCAGATTTATAGACAATCCTTCCCTAGTTTGGGAAAGATCTGAGCAATGGTTGTAAAGATGTGAAGGTGCTTCTGCTGGACTGAAACTTCAGACAAAGCAGTTGTGAAGGCTCAGGTTTCCTCAGATAGTAGAACACTCCTACTTTTCAGAGGAATTACATGTCGTAAATAGACTGTGGTGCTGGAGGAGACTCTTGAGAGTCCCCTGGACTGCAAGGAGATCAAATCAGTCAATTGTGAAGGAAATTAACTCTGACTGCTCATTGGAAGGACAAATACTGAAGATGAAGCTCAAGTATTTTGGCCACAAAATGAGAAGAGAGGACTCACTTGAGAAGGCCCTGATGCTGGGAATGATTGAAGGCAAAAGGAGAAGGGGGAAGCAGAGGATGAGATAGCTAGATGGCATCATTGGCACAGTGGGCATAGATCTGGGTGGGCTACGGAGGATGGCAGATGACAGAAGAGCCTGGCATGCAGTGGTCCATGGGTCGCAAAGGGTCGGACCTGACTGTGTGACTGAACAACAACAACAAAAATAGAATCTGCTAGAGCCTGTGTGTCTGGCTTATGTCTTCAATTACAGTGTGTGAATTTACAAAATCAGATTATCCATTATTCTACAGATCAGAGTGAGAGAGGGGATTGGGACTTTAACTGGATGAATTTTCCAGAAGTAGATTTGATACTTACATGATTAGACCCTCAGCCTGGAAGGCAGCTCTAGTTAAGCCGTTGGGAGGGATCATCCGGAGATTTGGAGTGTGGTGTCACCAATATGCAGATGACACCCAATTCTACCTTTCCTTTTCATCCTCGGCAGTGGATGTGGCCCAGTGCCTGGACGACTGCCTAGTGGCCATAATGGGATGGACCAGAGTTAACAAGCTAAAGCTGAATCATGACAAGATGGAGGTTCTGGTGTTGGAGGCTCCGTCTGGGTGATCTATCACTGGGGTGTCCAATCGATGGACCACGGGCCGGAACCAGCCCATAGGACTAATAATCCAGCCCACGCTGCCCGTGCTACTCCTGAAAGCGGAAGTTAAACATGCCTGTGCATGTGCAAAACGCTGCCATAAAGCACCCACGGCTGTTGTAAATGTGTTTACAACAGCTATAGGTGCATTTACGACAGTGTTTTGCACATGCATGAGTATGTTCTACTTCTCCTTCCAGTGGGAGGAACCACATGACTGGCCCACTCAACCACATTACCAGCCCATGGCCAAAAAACTTTGGACACCCCTGATCTATCACATTTCTCCGGAAGACTTCTTGGCTCATTCCTGGTCCCTGTAGACCCATGGTTCTCAACATGGGGCAAATTGATTTTTTTTTTTTGGGGGGGGGGGGCAATTTGAGAATGACTTCTTAACAGTGAATGGCCTTTTAAGCTTCCTCCACATGAACACGAGTTCAATTTTTGAATAGTAAGAATTATATGTTGGGGTGGGGGTGTCAGGATTTTAGAGATGCTTAGGTGAGACATGGCCAAAAAAGGTTGGGAACCACTGCTGTAGACTATTCTGCTTCATCTGGATCCTTGTTCCTTGTCTTGCTCCAGCCCCCAATGGTACTTTCTCACCTGCTCTCTTAGCCACCCAACTTTCAGCTTGCTTGGTTTATGCCCTGTTGTCCAGAGCACCTCTATATCTCTGTCTCCCTTAGGTTTGATTTTAGATTCTGGATCATGATATGGTTACTGTTTGGTCTGTTGCCTTGTTGCCCTGTGTCTTGGTGCTTGTGCCACCCAGGTCCCAGACTCTGATGGCATACCTCCGTTCAGGAGTCTATTCAATATGATCTTTGAACAGCTCCACAAAAGTCTTTGCTTGTTTTCTCTATGAAAACATGCCACTTCATAAGAAACAGAAGAGGGACGGTATAAGGCAGGGGTGCCCAAACTTTTGAGGCCGCGGGCTGGTCACATGGCTCAGGGGACCGGTCACTATGGCCCAGGGACCGGATCAGCCCCCGATGACAATTCATCCGGCCCGCAAAGGCCTCGTCATTCCTGGAAGTTGAAGTAAAATGCGTCCATACAGGAGCGTTCTGCTTCTGGGAGCGATGAGGCCTTTGTGGATTGGAAGACTTGGCATCGGAGGGCTGATCTGGCCCCCAGGACGTAATTTGGGCATCCCTGGTATAAGGGAAGAAGATACAGAGAGTATATGTTTGACCTGAATATTTCATAAAGTCAACAGAGACAGGTTCAGAAAAGTGAAACCAGCCAAATTCACACTGCCAAACCTTTCAGTGTCAGATCCTTTCCAGAGGCATCGGGAGAAAGCCTACAAGTGATCAAATATTTCTCACCTAAAATGTTACAGCTCAACATGATATCACCAGAGTTGTTATATTTGATGGCTGAGTACATTAATCCCTATATATGCTCCAACATCAACTTGTTAAATCCATGCAGCACTTTGTGACCCTTCATGCTGAAAAACAAAATATCCCAAAGTTGCTGCTCTTATGTTACAAAAAGATTGATAGAGTGACTAGAGAGCATAAACAGAACAGTTTCTTTCCAGTCTCATGAACTCATGCACCAGACTTGTGGATAAACTAAGACATTTTTAGCTTCAGACTAGCAGGCTGAGTTGCCATACTTGCCCCGGAGGTGCGGAATGTCTGACAACCAATGGCTTCTACCCCTACAATATGCTACTCAAAGCAACAACAGCAGCTTTCTTCTAATAAGAGACTGATAGAAAAAGGACAGAGCAATCTGATCAGCCTCCACAATATCTCTTTGTCTTCTGTCATGTCCAGATCAAACTTTAAACTGCCAAAATGAAGATACCTTCTTGGCTTTGTTGTTGGCCAAACTTAAATCCTCATCAGTACATGTTTTCAGTAGTAACTGGCAGACCAGCTAATGAGCTGGATTCTGTATCTCTCTACATCCACACAGTGTGTTGTTCGTCAGCAGCCCCCATTTGAGCATGTTGGTCTTGCATTTAGGGACTCCAACCCTCAGCCTATTTAAGGGTCCTCCAAGTAACGTAGGGGAGGTTGAGTTCCTCAACCATATTAACTTTATTCCTTGTCCAGTGAGCTCCTTCCTCTGTCTTCTAATTTGGTTTTGTTCTTGCGTCCCCTCAATAATCTTTGTTCTTGAAACAAGACTCTTCCTGATTCTGACTCTGCGGATGTGAGGCACATATCCATTCAGAAGTTGCTGAAGGCCATTTTCTCGCTTAGTTCTCTCAGTGTCTGCTGCTACTTATTTCCATATTTTATCTCCTTATCTGCAAGCACCCAGATCAGTTATGTGTACTAATCAGTCATGTGTTGTTTCTGGAGTGTCCCAAAATTCCACTTGCAACTACATCTCACCAGAGTGAAAAACACAACTCAGGTCATGAACGGAGCTGTTGCCCTTAGAAGAAACAACAATTAAGCAGCCTTTGCTCCTTGTTTATGAAATGAGGATAAGAACATTGACCTTATAAGGTTGCTGTGAGGATTACTAACAATGCTCGTGAAGTACTTAGCATTTTTATAGCACATCTTATTAGAGTTTTGTTATTCTTTGTTTTAATGGCAATTGTACTGTTGCTGTTTTTTTATCATGTTATTGCCCCAATGGCAAGAGTTACCTTAAATGTTACATAGGCAATGTACAAACCCGAGCATTACTGGAACCTCAATGGTTCCATTTGAAAACCAGATCTCCCATAAACAGATTTCTTCCAGTTAACACTTTGTATATTAGACTGGAAACCTAAGCAAATCACCATCTCTTACCTTTGCAACCCCAATCTATTTAGAATGTGTGAAGTCAGTTGCAAAAACAAGAAAGCATTAGGCTGAAAGTAGGGAATACATGACCCTCTACAGATGCTGCTAGACTCTAACTCCCATCATCCCTCACCAATGGATATGCTCACTGTAGCTAACAGCAATAAGTCTGACCCAAAGTATGTTCTTCTCTCTGTCATGCGATGTAGAAAAAAGTTAAGAATTTTCAATGGAGCTGCAAATCCAACATATCCATCTCATCTACCTTTAGAAATCAGCACTCCAAGCAATACTGGCACTCGACTATATGTTCAAAAACAAAGAGGAAGGAGGAAACTGGCACTTGTCTATCACAAGAGATGCATTTATATTTACCTACAGGAGTTATTACCAGTAACTCTTAAGAAACTGGAAACACAAAGAAAGGAAAAGAAGCAAAGAACTAAGAAGAAAAAGTGCACAGAAAGGGACACCAAGCAGGCTTCCTCTACTGGCAGGTTTGCAGCAGAATGCAGCACACATGAATTACAAAGTGACAACTTCCTAATCTTGCACGCCAAGACCAGAGGCTCCCGGCTGCAATTGGTGGCCTGTTCACACCTGCCAGAGCATTGGGGAAAAGCTATAAACTCCTGTAAGTAGCTTGCAGAATTCAAAACAGGTGCAAAAAGTGTGTTGCTTTGGAAACACTGGACCGCAATTGACACCTGTAGAGTTCTACGGCCAAATATGCCTCTTTTGTTTTTTAACCCACCGGCACCATCATCAAGACGTGACACGTGGAACAGAATCCACAAGCAGAGTGACACAAAGAGAATCCAGACAGGTTTGGCCTCCTGACCGCAGTTGCTTTGGATGATCACCACATCTTTCTTTCCCCTGAGTATGCAACACAATAATCTGCAATCATTTTTGGAAGCAACAGCCATCAGCTGGGAGAACAATGCCTTAGTAGCAGAAATGAAGTTGCACATCACAATAAGGAAGAATTCTGTAAACCATACTAAGTCACATTACGGAACTGATTGACAACAAACAGAAAAAACTTCCACACCACTAGGCAAAAGCCTACTGCTCAAAACAGTATACCTAAAGTCTGTAGCCCAGTGATGGCGAACCTTTTAGAGACTGAGTGCCCAAACTGCAACCCAAAACTCACTTATTTATCACAAAGTGCCAACATAGCAATAAGGGAGGAAGGAAACACTCCCATTGGGCTGCTGGGCAGAGCGAACGCTATACTAGGGGAAGGGAGAAAGCGCTCCAATTGGGCAGCTGCAGATGGACTCTGTGCTGAGGAGGGAAGAAACCCAGCCATTGGGCTGCTGGGCAAAGGGGCAGGGCAAACTCTGTGCTGGGGTGACTTTACGGATGCCCACAGAGAGGGCTCCAAGTGCCACCCCTGGCACACATGCCATAGGTTCACTACCACTGCTGCAGCCTATTTCAACATTCATTGTATGAACCCCTCGGAATGGTGTATTGATGAACTTTCCCTCGTTTTGTTTTTACACTTTCCTGCAGGAATACCTGCACATAAACACTATAAATAGCTAATATTTTCAAGTGACATTTCAATCAGAAAGCAGGTGGAGGAAGGACTTCCTCCTTCTGCAATTTAAAGCCCTAGATTTACTTGGTGTCCTCCGGGGTCCCCTTCTCGAGATTTATTTATTTTTTAATACTCTTTTCAATGTGGTGTTCCTACAGCCAGCTGTCATTGCTCAGCCTATTCTGTCTGAACCTTTATTTTAATCCTCGCTCTACTCTTCTGCAATCTGATAGATAGGGTGGTAAGCCTCTGTTAGGGCTTGATAGCACTTGCGAAAATTGGTTTTCCTAGACAGCTGCAGCTACTGTTCTACAGGACCCAATGCAGTAGAAAATGCTAGAAACACAACATTTTCTGTGCATACTGGCGTCGAAAAGTGATATTACACACTAAGAGTGGGAAGGCAACCTTTTCATCTGCCAAGGTTATGCCAGAAACAGCCTCAAAGACATAGTTGGTCTTGCTTATTAGAGGTTGCCCTTTATGCTTTCCCAGATTATGGAACATCTAAGGATGGAATTTCCATATTTCTTGGCTTTCAAATCCCATCATTCCCTATTCTGGGAGTTATACCTGATTTCTCAGAACTGGCAGACACATAAATGTGGTTCATCTGGGAGAAAAGTCTTAAATTGGAAGGCTTTAAGGCTTAGTTAGGTCTGGCTTGGCCTAACTTCCTGGTCAAAATGAAAGAATTTGGGTAGTCCTGTTGTAAAACTAGTTATTTGACTCTGGCACAGCCCTTTCTAACATGGCTGAGAAGGGAGAGAAATAAATAAATAGAAGAAGGTACACAACACACACATTTATTCTGTGGAATGGAGCCACCTGGGACTTTGAGGTAACAAATCAAAAATGACTTGCTTTATTTCAGAGGTTACAATGTTTAGATATGACTGGCTTTTGAGCAAAAGTGAACTTTTTTTAACTGGGGCAGAAACAAGAAGTTAGGTACAGGCAGGTATAGGTAAGCATGAAAACCTTTCAGTTTAGGTTTTTTCTCCCAGGTGACCCCAGTTTAGATCTCTGTAAAGTGTATGTAATCCAGGCAGAACTCCCAGAATGGGGAACCGCAGGATTTGTCGTCTAGGAAATCTGAAAAATCCCATATGAAATATGATACGTTAGGTAAGGAGGGGAAGACATAACTAAGAATTTACACAAAATCTGGTGGGGTGCTATGACAGTACAATAGACACCTGCCCAGTACTGCTGAAGTTTAAGCAGGCATCCATGTCACCTGCTTTCTTCTACCTGTCAATGAAACAAAACAAAAAACAGGGGATGCAGTCTTCGTCATCAAAATGCAGTCTACTGAAGCTCAACTTAACCACATGAAGCTTCTCAGCAATGGTTCTCTCTGTTCTAGGAGTGGATATATGATTCATGTGACTTCAAAAAGATGCATTTCAAAGTTTTAGGCAAATAAGTACAGTAAAACACCGGATAATGATTGGATCGGATAACGCTAAAATCGCATAACGTTAAGTAATCTGGGGAGGAGAATTGGATAGAATAACGTTAAGGTCCTATGGGATGGATCGGATAACAACCGCTAAAGCCTGTGCGGTTACAATGTATCTCTATGGAGCTTTAACGTTATCCGACCCATCCCACAGGATTTTAACATGGATCGGATAACACTAAAAATCGGATGACACCAAGACTTGTGGAACCAAGTTTTAGCGTTATCCTGTGTTTTACTGTAACTGAGAAATGTGGGGAGAAAGAAAAGAAAAGAAAAACAACCTAAGCATTGTCTCAAAACATAAGTGTTTAGATCTAAGCACTGGGGACCCAGGGACCTATCATATAGAAGACTGACTGTCTTGCCAGACTTTGAGATAGAGGTCAAGTGAAAAGTGCCACAAAGGAGAGAGGCTACATTGCTTCATCTCTTGGGAGGCACAGTGGAGAATTAAACTCCCAACATTTGGCTCCACAAGCAGATACTGGTCTATCCAATCAGTCAGCTGGCAAGAGATTAGGATAAAGCAAAAGAATGAGCTATGTATAGCTTAAGCAAGGAATGACTCAGAAAGACATTGAGAGATTTCAGAGACAAATGATGCACAACTTGAGAGACCATCAATGGAACATTTTCCAACTGGGAAACAACTGCCACAACAACATGCAAAGAGATGTTAGGAGCTTCAGTTTTGTTAATACCTGCAATTCTGAGGAGAAAAATGTGTAATTCATACATCCATTCTATTTTCTTGATCTACAGACCCTCTTTTTGCAATCACTCATTCAATCAATCAATGTTATAAGCCTTGCAACTGGGCAGGAGGGAGCAACACCCACATATAATTGTTTTCTGAAAGGTTTTGCTTCTGCTGGAAGGGCTGCGTACACTGCAATATTGTCGTACTATAAGGGGGTTAAGACACTGAATTTGATGAATGGAAGATCGGCAGGTTAGCAGTTCGGAACCTTAGTACTGCACATTGGAGTGAGCTCCTATCTCTGTCGTAGCTCCTGCCTACCTAGCAGTTCCAGAGCAAGAAATTGCAGGTAGATAAATAGGTAATGTTTTGATTGGAAAGATAACAACCTTCCGTGTGCTTTGCCATCTAGTCATGCTTGCCACATGACCACAATAACATCTGCAGACGCAGATAGTTATGGCTCTTGGCTGTAAAGATGAGCACCATCCCCTAGAGTTGAATGTGACAGGCTTTTGAGCAAGGGTGACTTTTATCTTTGCTAGTAAAGATAAAGGTTTTCCTTGCTCAAAAGCCAGTCATATCCGACTCTAGGGTTCAATGCTCATCTCTGTTTCAAAGCTGAAGAGCCAGCGCTGTCTGCTTCCGCAGATGTTTCCATGGTCATGTGCCAGGCATGACTAGACACCGGAGCGCACAGAACACTGTTACCTTCCCATTTATCTACTTGCAATTTGCTTTCGAACTGCTAGGTTGGCAGGAGCTGGGACAAAGACGGGAGCTCATTCCGTCCTGCAGTACTTGGGAATTGAACTGCTGACCTTCCACCTACCAGTCAGCATCTTAGCCACTTGAGCCACTGCACTCTTTTGCTATAAGGGGGTTAAACCTTCTCCCTATCCAGCAATTTTGGTGGATCTACTAGCAGCTGTGGGAAAGTTAACCAATCAACTTTCAAAACTTGAGAGATGTGATTACGTATGCCATAGATAATGTGCAGCTGGACTTCACTTACAGTAGTGAGAAACATCCACAAATTTGACCCATCCCTCCCATAGTAGTAGAACAGCTATAGTTCTGCTATGACTCCTGACTACAATCTTCTGAGTCTGATCATTAAATGAGCTCTTCTGCAGTATCTCCTTCCTCCAGCCCACATTTCTGAGTCAGAGTTTGAAGAAGATAGCACACAAAGTGCACATCACACCATTCTAGTAGGACTTGCACTGCACTTTCTGGTGTGGCAGTGACAATTCTGTTGGCATGTTTCATAAACCTGACCAAGCCCCAAACTTAAGAGATGCAGCACTGTGATCTACATACTGTACATCTTTTTCAGATGTTACTACTGCTATCAACAGTAGTCACAATTACACAGCCAGAGTATTGTCCTACCCATGCACTACAACAAAATCCCCCATGCGTCTATGAGACCAACAGCCTTAAATGCACACGGAATGCAATTTCAGAAGTTATACGCTTCATGTTATCAGTCACAGCAAAGCCTCTTATCTAGACTTCTCCAATTCAGAACCATCATTATTCCTTATAGAGGTTTTTTTAGTTCAATATGAATTAGGATTTCACATTCCTAAGTACCTGTATAAAAGTGTCTAGGAGACAGATTAATCTCCTAAAGCAATGGCCTAGCAATGAACTGATGAAAGTATATACACAAATTCCTAAGCACCAGCTCTGAATTTTTAGAAGCACATGGAGCAGACATACAAACTTTCTAACCTGCATCCTTCTGTTGCAGACAATGATTTGTGAGTTTTCCAGAAATTTTTGAATTAGGAAAATTCCCAAGGCCTTAAACAGAGCATAAACTGATGTTGCATATTTAGTTGACTTACATGTAATGAAGCACAAGTCATAATGTCCCAATGGCCATTAAGTATTTGAAGTGAAATGTTTGATAAGAGTAGCACCTGTGTATATGCTTTTAGACTACATAGCTCCCTATGAGCGAATTCTGGGAACTGTAGTCTACAAAATACAAAACTGTGCACCTGCAGTTGTATCAGACTAGCACTAGGACATGGGATGTCTGGCTAAAATCTGCACTGTGCTGTTTGACTCACTGTATGACTTTTAGCTGGTCCTTCAGGGGACACAGAAAGAGCCTCCTCAAAGATTGTGGTATTTTTGAACCACAATCGGGCAACAGCAACCTTGTGCTGGTTAATCTTTCTCATACTAGGTCAGATGAGAGGAACTATGGAACGAACTCACCAAAAGGTGGCTTCATTTTGCAGTTCCACATCTGGCCTAGACAAGGAAAAGGAAAAATGAGGTCCTTCTGACCTTGCCCAGTTCAGAAGTAACTTTAGCACATCTGCCATTTTGCCAGACCACACAGAGTCACGGTGAGAGAACCGATGCTGCATAACTTTAGAGATTCACACTTGTCATGATGGGGGGAAAGAGAAAAGAAATGAAATGCTGCCCTGCAATTCAAGCTGAGTTTTAAATTTTGATTGAATTTGCACAACCAAAAAGCGAATTCTTAACTTTGGACTCTGGACTACATTTGTGTGAGGGGAGTGGTTATCTGCCTGGATCCTGTTTACATATCAATAAAACATGAAGGGCTACATTCTGTTGATATAATTTGGTGTGGCGTAACCCAGATCAGGCGCTGGAAGCTTTTAATTTAAATTACACAAGCTTCCTATCCCCTTCCTTTAAAGCTGAGAGACTGCCTAGAGCTCCCTTTTGCCTGCAGAGGCCTGGGATGGGATTGGGGAGGGAGCCTTTAACAGTAAAAAAAACAAAACAAAACCATTGCCAATTTGCCACCAACAGTCCCAACTCAATCTAGAGCTTCTCTCAGCTCCTGTTATCTGTTAGGTAAAGGTCTCCCTTGCTCAAAAGCCAGTCATGTCTGACTCTAGGGTTTGGTGCTCATCTCCGTTTATAGCCAAAGAGCCAGTGCTGTCTGTGTCTGCGGATGTTTCCATAGACATGTGGCATGCATGACTCGACACCGGTGTGCACAGAACGCCTTTTACCTTCCCAATGATGTGGTACCTATTTATCTACTTGCAATTTCTTGCTTTTGAACTGCAGGGTTGGCTGGAGCTGGGACAGAGACAGGATCTTACTTTGTCATGCAGCGCTCAAGTCTTGAACTGCTGACCTGCCAACTTAACCACTAAACCACTGCAGTCCCCCTGTTATCTGTTACATGCTATCAAATTGGGAATGACCCTAATAGGACCTTCAGGGTAAGCTATATATTGGTTTTAGCAGTTCCACGCTTCCCAGTGAGTTTGCACGGCTGAGGAAGGATTTACACCCAGGACTCAATCCATTACCCCACACTGGGTATTTTCTCTTTGTTCCAAGAATATGGAAATTAGTTTGCTTTGTTTGGTGGTTGGTCTTCAGGACTTTAAAATATGACCTCTTTGAAGCCTAATTTTACAAAAATGGAAAGTCTTCCTCAACCATCTTGCTGCAAGATTATGTGTTCAGTTCAAATTAAAAGTGATTTATAAGGTCTATCTCTGGTCTCAGATAAACAGTGAGGGCTTTTGCACAACTTCGTGTAATACGCCAGTTACGCCCACTCCTAGACCGGGATGCCTTGCTCATGGTCACACATGCTTTGGTCACCTCCAGACTTGATTACTGTAATGCGCTCTACATGGGGCTGCCCTTGGTGACCATTCAGAGACTGCAGCTGGTCCAAAATGTGGCGGCCTGGACAGTGATGGGGTGCGGGCGTTATGCTCGTGCCTCACCACTGCTCTGGGAGCTGCACTGGTTGCCAGTATGTCTCCGGGTGCAATTCAAGGTGCTGGTCATTACCTTTAAAGCCCTATATGGTAGTGGGCCAGGATACCTTAGAGACCGCGTCACCCTAAAAAACATCTGTCTGTCCCACCAGGGCGGATTGGAGGGGCTCTCTTGTCATTCCATCAGCTAGAGAGGCTCATGTCACTAGCACTAGGAAGAAGGTTCTCTGTGTTCGCCCCGGCCCTTTGGAACCTCCTCCCAATTGAACTGCGCCTACAGACAGAGCTCCTACCCTTCCAGAGGGGCTTAAAAACCTGGCTGGCGGGACAAGTGTGGGGACCAAGGAATGTGGGATCCCACAGAGTGGCTAATTTAAGGGACAGCCTCCCTTTCTGTTAGGTTTTATCCTGTGGGGCTGTTTTATTTCTTATTTTTATGAACTTTTAAAGTTTTTAAAGTTTTTAATTATTAGTACTCCATTGGTTTAACTTATGATCGCATTTTATTTTGTAAGCCGCCCAGAGTCGGGTATGCCCGATTGGGGCGGGATAGCAAATGTGAGTAAATAAATAAATAAATAATATAAGCACTAACCTGGCAATTTATAACCAAGCTGGAATTCACTGTTGGTGGAGGACAAATTGTAGACTTCCTTCCTCTTCCACTGGAGTACAGAAACCCAAAAAGCTACTGAAGATCTAACTCTCCACCTTTCCTCTTCAAGCCCCCAGAAGGCAAAGTTGGCAAGAGATGTGATTGTCCGGGATTTTCCCCAAGCTAGTAAAATTTTGTGGGTTTATTTACAAGGCTGAACAAAGGCCATGAGAGAAAATCCAGTTCAGAAACAGAGAATGAGAGCAACGCGATCTCTAGGTTCAGATGGTAGCAACATGGAGATGACAAATTACTTTCTTCTACCTTAAATGTCTTCCCTGTTGATTCCACTGATCAGATCAATGGTTTGTCTTTTCATTCATTAGAACTTTTCTCACATGGATTAACTGGAAGTCTCTGGTAAGCCCACAGTCTTACCAGATATGTGAGGAACAACTTTGATTTGTCCACTTTCTATGTGTTATGCACTTTCTACACATTTTGGAAGCATCTAGCATATCTCAAAGGTGATTTTCCCTCTAAACTAAAAAGTTCTAGACATTAGGATAAAAGTAACATGTTTGCAAAGCATAAATAAGGTAGTCAAGCATTAGAATTCTCTTTTATGAAGGAAAATATGTGGCCCCTTTAGAAAGGTAAGAATAGAAGAAGCTTGTAATACGTGCTCACAGCAGCAATCCAGGTGGGAAGAGTAGAGAAAATGGGCATTATAGGAAGGCAGCGTCCAACGTGAAGCATAAAATGGGATCTTACCTTTTATACAGGTAAAGGGGAAAGGAAAAAATTGAGTGGGGAGAAGGAGAGACTCATAGCAATTACTGTAATCCACAAAAGCTCATACTGAAATAAATTAATCTTAAATGGTACAACAATACTTTGGTTACATGCAGCATTTATTACTTTATACAGTGTGTGTGTGTTTGTGTGTGTTTGTGTGTGTGTGTGTGTGTGTGTTCAAACAGTTTAAATTTATTACTTTATATATATGTGTGTGTGTACGGAAACGACTGTGCGACTGAACAACAAAAGTACTGTACACTAGTACCCTGGATAACGTTATGACGTGGTTCCACAAGTCATGACGTTGTCCGGTTTTTAGCGTTGTCCAGGGTATACATCGAACAATGCTAAAAAAAACCTGAGAAGAGGCGCTCACACGCGCGCGAAAAGGCGCACCAGGGGGAGCCTCTTATACCAAACGGGTATAGCAACTGTGATCGCACATCAAAGCAAGGGATCAAAGCGGGGGGTGCCACCCCCCACTTTGATCCCTTACCTTAACGTGTGATCCCTGTTTCGTGCACCTGGGCAAGGGTCGGCTTTTCTGAATTCCCCCCTCCCCCGGAGGACGGGGGGAATTCGGAAAAGCCGACCCTTGTTAAGGCGAGAGAAACGGGGATCGTACGTCAAGGCAATTGCCTTGACGTGCAATCCTCGTTGCTATAGCGAGCCCGAGAAAGAGGCGGCTTGGTTGAAATCCTCACCCCCCGCAGGGGGAGGGAATTTCGGCCAAGCCGCCTCTTTCCCAAGCCGGGGAGACCCTGCGGAGAGGCGCCTCTCCTCACCCGGATCTCCCCGGCCCTGCAGAGAGCCACTACGAGGCCGGGGAGACCCCGCGGAGAGGCGCCTCTCCTCTCCCAATGTTCCAAAAGGGTGAGGATTCTTACCCTTTCGGAACATCAGGTGGCTTACAGGCGCGCGCAAGTCGGTGGGGGTTAGAGCAGGATACGGAGGTCTCCACCGTATCCTGCGCTAACCCCCACCGATGTGCGCCGCTCGCCCAAAGTTTCAAAAGGGTAAAGATCCTTACCCTTTCGGAACATCGGGTGGCTTGCAGGTGCGCGCGCGTCGGTGGGGGTTAGCGCAGGATACGGAGGTCTCCCCCATATCTTGCGCTAACCCGCACTGACGCGCGCCGCTCGCCCAAAGTTTCAAAAGGGTAAAGATCCTTACCCTTTCGGAACATCGGGTGGCTTGCAGGCGCGTGCACGTCGGTGGGGGTTAGAGCAGGATACGGAGGTCTCCCCCGTATCCTGCGGTAACCCCCACCGATGCGCGCCGCTCGCCCGAAGTTTCGAAATGGTAAGGATCCTTACCCTTTCACAGCATCGGGTGGCTTGCAGGCACGCGTGCGTCGGTGGGGATTAGGGCAGGATACGGAGGTCTCCCCCGTATCCTGCGTTAACCCCCACCGACGCACGCCGCTCTCCCGAAGTTTCGAAAGGGTAAGGATCCTTACCCTTTCAGAGCATCGGGTGGCTTGCAGGCACGAGCGCGTCAGTGGGGGTTAGGGCAGGATACGGAGGTCTCCCCCGTATCCTGCGTTAACCCCCACCGACGCACGCCGCTCGCCCGAAGTTTCGAAAGGGTAAGGATCCTTACCCTTTCGGAACATCGGGTGGCTTGCAGGCGCGCGTGCGTCGGTGGGGGTTAGCGCAGGATACGGAGGTCTCCCCCGTATCCTGCGCTAACCCCCACCGACGCGCGCCGCTCGCCCAAAGTTTCGAAAGGGTAAGGATCCTTACCCTTTCAGAGCATCGGGTGGCTTGCAGACGCGAGCGCGTCAGTGGGGGTTAGGGCAGGATACGGAGGTCTCCCCCGTATCCTGCGTTAACCCCCACCGACGCACGCCGCTCTCCCGAAGTTTCGAAAGGGTAAGGATCCTTACCCTTTCGGAACATCGGGTGGCTTGCAGGCGCGCGTGCGTCGGTGGGGGTTAGCGCAGGATACAGAGGTCTCCCCCGTATCCTGTGCTAACCCCGACGCGCGCCGCTCGCCCAAAGTTTCAAAAGGGTAAGGATCCTTACCCTTTCAGAGCATTGGGTGGCTTGCAGGCGCGAGCGCGTCAGTGGGGGTTAGGGCAGGATACGGAGGTCTCCCCCGTATCCTGCGCTAACCCCCACTGACACACGCCGCTCTCCCGAAGTTTCGAAAGGGTAAGGATCCTTACCCTTTTGGAACATCGGGTGGCTTGCAGGCGCGTGCGCATCGGTGGGGGTTAGCGCAGGATACGGAGGTCTCCCCCGTATCCTGCGCTAACCCCCACCGATGCGCGCCGCTCGCCCGAAGTTTCAAAAGGGTAAGGATCCCCGTACCCTTTCCAAACATCGTGGGGGCGGGTGCTGGGGGGTTTGAATTGGGTAGATGTTCTACCCAATCCAACTCCCCCCCACGCATACGCTTGTTCCAGGTAACGTTAAAAATCGTGTTATTCAATACAAGATTTTTCCAAAATTCTTGTAACGTTATGCGGTTTTCGCACTATACGGTACTCGTTATCTGGGGTATTACTGTATATATAAACTGCTTGAACACACATAGGATTAACCCACTCCCTAAAAGGTTCACTTGCATTCACTACTAATTGTGATAAATCAGGGGTGTCCAAACTATGGGCCATGGGCCGGCCCTGGCCCCCAATGCCAATTCATCTAACCTGCACTGCCGCGCTACTCTCGGAAGTAAAACATGCATGCGTGGGCACATAAACATGCCTGCACATGCGCAGAACACTGCCGTAAATGACCCATGGTAGTGTTCGGTGCATGCGCGGGCATGTTATACACCCATGCATGTGCATTTTACTTCTGCTTCCAGTGGGAGGAACCACATGCATGCTCAACCACGTGACTGCTACATGGGCCAAAAAGTTTTTGTACCCCTATGATAAATCACTGGTAGTAGTGGAAAGGTTCATGTTAAAAAGGTAAAGTTAGTCTATGAATTTGCTGTGCTTACCCGAACATCTAAGACCCCTTGCTCTGTTGGAGAGATTTGTTCGGAGCAGTTTTGAAGTTTGTATATCCAATAATGCTTTGCCGTAATAATGAAGTTCAATGGCAAAAGAGAGCTGGTCCCCAGAAGGAAGAAAATAATATAGGCAGCATTTAAGTGATCTTCAGGTCTCTCAAAAGTGCATCTGTTTTCTACCTGTTCCACACATAGAGGTGTTTCATCTGGGATAGGGGTGCCCATGGATTTGCGCATGGAATTGACACTTCCATGCCAGTCATTGTCTTTGTCCTCCAAATCAACAGCCACTGCAAGAGAAATGAAACATGTGAAGAATGGGTGGTGGTTTTTTAAAAGTAAAACGAGGTTAGGGTTTCTTCCCTAAACTCTTTATCAGTGGTTCCCAATTAGTGGTATGCGTACCCCCAGGGGTATGCGAGATTGCATCAAGGGGTACGCGCAGCAATCTCTTAACTAAAATATTAAATCCTTAAAAAACAATAATGCAATAACAATTGCCAAAAAATTATTCAATTTAATTAAACGATCAGTAGGTAAGTCAATCGTATGCATCAAGCGCTTTCTCCCGCCGCGGCGGTTTTTCCCATGCCTCCCGCGTCTCGCGTCACCCGATCGCAGCCGCCCCCGTTCCCGCCTATTTGCTCGTCATTGTCAACGTGCACATTTGTCACATTAATGAAACATGTGTTCTCTGTCATTAAAATGTCTTTTGATGATAATAAATATAAAATACACCTGATTTCATTTTTTATTTAACGTTCCTGAAATAAGGGGTACGCGATATTTAATGTTCCTGCAATAAGGGGTACACAAGTTTGAGGTCTTTCTTGAAGTGGTACATAGAAAAAACTAATTGGGAACCACTGCTCTATATCAACACTGTCATAAACTCTTCAGTACAGATATGTCACAAACTCTTCAGTACAGATATCAGACAAAGGTGCCTGGTGGGCAATGGTCCATAGGGTTGCAAAGGGTCGGAATCGACTATGCGACTGAACAACAACACAGCTTCAAAAAGCTACTTTCTTGGACTACAATGCCCAGACTCCTTCAGCAAGCACAGTCATGCTATGCTCCCTGTGCAGACTGAGGATTCTAGGAATTGTTGCCCAAAATTGCTTTTGCCAAAACTTTGCCCTGTTATCTGTGAATGGCTGTTAGAATTACCGGTGGAAAATCCCGCCATCAGGTCCCTATTAAGGTTTAACATTGTTGCCAATGTCACACAGTACACAAGATCAGTTAAGTCTATAATTCCAGTTTCTCTGTAGCTTCAACATCACAAAACAGGGACTGGGAAAATCTGGTTTTCTCTAAATCCAGTCGTTGTCATCGCCAAGATTGTGTGTGTGGTTTGGGGCTTTTGTAAGGATTACAGAGAATCTTAAAGTGTAGCTACATTAGCAGCAGGGAACAAACTATTGTGGGCCACGTTGGAAAAATCAGTTTTGATTAGAATTTAATCAAGCTAACCCCTCACATAAAAATCATATCTGCACATCATCTTTGTCTCTTCTTAAAAGGCAAATTGAGAAACTGCATAGATTATTTTTTTTAAAAAAAACTGACATAATATATCACCAATGGTCCATTACACAGTCTCCCAAAAATAATTCACTCTTTCTGTCCCTATTTGCAAGAGCAGCAGAAGTGATTAATTTCCCAGTGACCTGCAATGGCCTGCTTATTAAGCCACTTCGCGAAATTGACAAATTCAGGGGGGGGGGGGCTTACTTTTGAAAAGTTCAAATTGTTACACTCACTGGAACCAATCCAAATCAAAGTGATCATAAGCACACACAAAAAGAGCAATTCTCACAGGGGCTCAGAAAGTTATGGATAGGGTGAGCTGAAAGTTATGGATAGGGTGAGCTGCTCCAAAAGCATCACTTGATTACCATCTTTAAAGTGAACCAACCTGTTCCCACAGAGGTCTAAAATGCGAGCAAAAGCCCATGTAACCAGCCTCATAATCAAATGCATAATATTAATGCTCATTATTAATGGAAATAATAGCCAGGCAATTGCCACAGAAATTTGTAGAATCAGTTCAATCCATGACAAAGTAAGTCATTTAAAATACAACAAAATCTCTATATTCAGTGTAATTTCAGCCATTCAGAAATAGAGTTACCTAGAGTTCCTTTATACAAAATGAAACATTTTCTACCAAGGCCTATTAGAGACACAACAGGTCTTTAAAATGACCTATTACAAGATGTTCTTATTTAAACAGAGACCTTAAAAATATGTTGGTAACATGACTTTATTGGAAGGGAAGCTTTTTGAAAGTTCACTAAATTTTCTTTTTGTTTTGCCCATGAAGCAGCTAAATTTAGTCTCCTTGGAGAGAGAGAGACACACACACATACACCATTGCCCAGGGTATGCCTGATTGTGGTTCAAAATACAGTACCACAATTTTCAAGGGGGCTCTTTCTGTGTACCTCTATATGTACCTGGGACAACTCCACACTGCATATAGCAAAGAAACATCACATAGAGCAAATCAGAGCAAAATGTTACATCAGGACCTTTTAGAAAAAAGGATACAACTACTGAATTCACTGCCACAGAAAACCAATATATTTATATAGATATGTTTGTAAGCACGCATGTATTCTGTTCTTTTAAGCCTAGCATCCAACTCAGCAGCCAAACCAAATGGAAGAAAGAGAACAGAAGAAGAGGTCTCATTCCTCCATCTGTGTAAGTGGTGGGCTGTTTCTGGAAGGGACCCTCCTGTGCCAATCCAAAATCACTACCAACTGGCTATATAACATCTTTCATTAGGCCAAACAGTTGTTGAGAAAGACATGCAAGTTTTTCTGTTGGGGAAGTGCGTGCCTTCTACAAGACGACACTTGACAGCATATAGAAAAACAGTCAATAGAAAGAGCGTCCTCAAATGTTGGGGTATGTTTGAACCACAATCGGGCGTACCCTGGCAACAGCAACCTTATGTTGCTGGCTAATCTTTCTCACACTAGGACAGGCGAAAGGAACTGAAGAATGAGTTCACCAAAAGGTGCCTTCATTTTGGCAGTTTCATGTCTGGACTAAACATAGAAGAAGAATGGTTTTTAACGTCCAGTTTGATAAAAAGAAAAAGCAGGTGGGGGAAAAAGGAATCTGACCAGCAGTTCCTTTTCATCCAGATAAATTCTGAGATCCGGTTCAATAATTCACCTTCCTTTCAATCCAGGGTGGGAAAGCCACCATTCCAATGCAGTCAGTTTCATCTTCTGAATTCTTATGGACAGTTGAAACTTTCTTTCTTTGACAGGCTGCATATTTTTGTGAAACTTTGCAGTGTTCGTAGCTGACCCCCTCAACCCAGCCCTTGTCTGTGTCGTAACAGAATCAGACCCACATAACCGGAGGGGAGGTTGGAGATTCACCCAAAGCTGAAGAGCCCAGTCAACTAGAAGAGACCCAACTGGATACCAGTTTCCAGAAAGGGAAAAAGACCAGTAATGAATTAGGCCCATCTTCTTTAGGTTGGCCTAATAAGAAGGGACCCCTTTCCTCCAAGTGTAGGGGGCAAGGATGGAGACAGCCCTTCCATGATGCAGTGGGGTCAAACCAGTGGTGGGTATCAGCAGGTTTGCACCAGTTTGCCAGAACTGGCAGCAGAAATTCTGGCTGGCCCTGCCTATCCAGGTTTTGAATTATGTAGTCCTAATTTAGCTCCTGATTAGGTTGAAAGAAGAAAGTGAAAAAGCTGGCTTGAGACTCAATATCAAGAAAACAAAGATAATGGCAACAGGCCCTATCAGTCCCTGGAAAATAGATGGGGAAGAAGTAGAAGCCGTGACAGATTTTACTTTCTTGGGATCAAAACTCACTGCAGATGGTGATTGCAGCCATGAAATAAAAAGGCGATTGATTCTTGGGAGGCAAGCAATGAGAAACCTGGGGAGCATAATGAAAAGTAGAGACATCATATTGAAAACAAAAATTCGTATTGTCAAAGCAATGGTATTCCCTGTGGCAATGTATGGTTGTGAGAGCTGGACCATTAGGAAAGCTGAGCGCAGAAGAATAGATGCCTTTGAGATGTGGTGTTGGAGGAGAGTTTTGAGAGTCCCTTGGACAGCGAGGAGAACAAATAGGTCAATCTTAGAAGAAATAAACCCAGAATGCTCCTTAGAAAGTCAAATTGTAAAGATGAAACTAAAGTACTTTGGACATCAAATGAGAAGAGAGGATTCACTTGAGAAAGCCTTGATGCTTGGAAGGGTCAAGGGCAGAAGAAGAAGGGGACGGCCCAAGATGAGATGGTTAGATGGTATTGTGGAGACAATGGGCACAGAACTGAGCGAGTTGAGGGGGATGGTGGAGAACAGGAGTGCCTGGCGGGCAATGGTCCATGGGGTCGCAATCGACTGTGCGACTGAACAACAAAATTTAGGTGCAACACAAGGCACCACACCACATATACCACACCCACAGTGTGGTAGTAAAAAATTTTTGGAGCTCACCACTGGGTCAAGCTCGAAATAGCAATTATATACCCCCTCATTGCACTTTAGTGCTTTCTGGGTGGTTCACAAGTTAATTGTTAAAGGTTTTGAGATCTTAAATGCTATTATCATAATAGATTTACTTGTGATTTTAAATTCATGTTGTAAGCCGCCCAGAGTCGGGTTTACCCGATTGGGGCAGGGTAATAAATGTGAGTTAATAATAAATAATAATAATAATTGTCATTTTGCCCCCAACATGCTGGGTACTCATTTTGACCAGCTCGGAGCTGAGTCGACCTCCATCCCCACCAACTCACAAGGTTTTGGGCTACAGTATAGCAGTTTAATCCCTGCTCTTATCCTGATCCTTATATCACCAACATAAGCACTTATATCCTTAATTCCAAAGGGGTAGCAGCAGGCGCACCCTGGGGAACACAAATGCACTCTGCACATGCCCATGAGCCCGTCTCGCCATTTCAAAAATCGTATCAAGGACTTGGGAGACTGAGAGGGGAAAGGAGGGGAAAGCAGGAAACGGGAGAAACCGAGATGGGAGGGGAGAAGGGGACGAAAGAGAGAAAGACACACATACAAAGGAACCGCCTAAAGGCAAGGCAAGAGCGCGCAAAAGCAACCGGGCGACCCCACTTACTCTCGCCAGCCTTCGGCGCCTCTCGAGCCCCGGGCGGGCCGTGGGCTCTTTAAACAGCCGCCGCCTCCGCCAATCCCGACCCATCCCACGTCCCCAGCGAGGTCTGATACGTCGGATGGCCCGTCAGTCATCCGCTTTGGGCGGGATTCTCCAGGGGGGCCTGTCTGTATAACTTGGCCACCTGCCGGGGGGAGGCGGTTCTGCTTCAGCAGCACGGGCGGGCGGGGAAATGGCGGGCGGGGAAAATGGCGGTGACGTGTGTCGCCTCAGGTTTAGGGCGTCTCTAGGAAAGGGAGGTGTCCAAAACAGTCCCGTCCTCAAGAGCCCTTTTGCTCGGGCCCTTTTGCACAGTCAAGCCTGAGGCTTCCTTTGTTTAGGCAGTGTGACTGTCCCTCTCCCGCTTTATGTACGTCTGTGCAAGCATAGAGGAGAGTAAACAAAACACACAACACGCTCAAGAGATGCTAAGTCTGAAGTCCCAAACTACGGCCCAGGGGCCAGATGCGGCCCTAATAATACCAATTCATCCAGCCTGCAAAGCCCTTGTCGCTCCGGGAAGCAGAAGTAAAACATGTCCATAAGGAGCAACAAGGGCTTTGTGGGCCGGATGAATTGGCATTATTGGGGGCCACATCCGGCCCCTGGGCAATAGTGACCAACTCCCTGAACCATGTGACTGGCCCACGGCCTGAAAAGTTTGTGCACCCCTGGTCTGAAGGGTAATCTCATTAGCAGACGTGTCATGTCTCGGTGTTTGTTTTGCATCCATCCAGTGACAAACCATTTGCAACTCTTCTTCCTGTCTAGGCCAGATATTTATTTATTTATTGCATTTGTTACCCCGCCCCAATCGGGTGAACCCGACTCTGAGCGGCTTACATCAAGGTTAAAACATAGGATAATGTTGGATATTCAAAAGTTCTGCGGCGGGAAAATCGCCGCATGCCATTGGCTGGTGGGCTGGGCTAAGTGGGGTATTTAAACCCCTGCCTCCCAGCCGTTGTTGTTGTTGTTATGTTGGGTTCACAATAAACAAACGTGCTGTTCGGTTCAACTACCTTGGCTACAGTATCCTCCTTTCCACGCATGGATCTCCGGATCTAGCAGATAATCTATATTAATGCTA
The DNA here is from genome assembly GCA_030440675.1 of Furcifer pardalis. Classification (NCBI taxonomy): domain Eukaryota; kingdom Metazoa; phylum Chordata; class Lepidosauria; order Squamata; family Chamaeleonidae; genus Furcifer; species Furcifer pardalis. The sequence continues at coordinate 205,133,872 of CP126890.1, forward strand.
TTTATACTTAAAACTTAATGTTTAACTCTAAAAATCATAAAAAAGTTAAAACAGTGTACAAGCTGCACACAAATTATATAAAATTCAGACCCAAAAGGGTGGCAGTCCATTAAATAAGCCACCTAGCATGAGAGCCCACGTTCCTGGGTCCCCATACTTGTCCTGCCAGCCAGGTTTTTAAGCCCTTCCGGGAGGGCAGGAGCTCTGTCTGAAGGCGCAGCTCATAATGAAACTGCCAAAATGAAAACCACCTTTTGGTGAGTTCATTCTGCAGTTCCTTTCGCCTAGTGTGAGAAAGATGAGCTGGCAACACAAGGTTGCCATTAACAGGTCATATGCCTGATTGTGGTTCAAAAATGGCACAATCTTCGAGGAGGACCTTTCTCTGGGCCCCACCGTTTGCAACTCAATCAAATTTCACAGTAATAAATCTCAACCCCAATCGGGGATCTTCTGTTATTATTCATTGTGAAAAGCCACACAGATTTGTAAACTTATCTGTTGTGCTGGCCAGTCACTGTGTGCCTGATAAGTATACATTAATGCCATGAAGTCTCACTCTTATGTCTGATGAAGTGGACTTGGTCCACAAAAGCTAACATTAAAATACACAGCCTTAAAGGTGCCACATTTTTTTTTGTATTTTTGTGTTATTTACTCTCTGATATGTCACTCTTGTGTTGGAGTTCTTCTGAGGGTCAAAGGATGATTTCCTTATGGTTTTGCCTTAGGGCTCAGTGCAGGCTGTTGTTGCCTCTGAGTGGCATTTTCAGCCTCTCTTGCGAAGTTCTCCTCCAGACCTCTGATTGTTGTGGGAATTGGTTAAAAATAAAATCAAATGACTGTTAGTGCCTTAGCAGCCAATTGCTACAAAACGCTTGTCCTGAGGAGCCTTACGCTTCTCAGTGATCAAAGAGTCTCCATTTTGGAAGCCATCACCTGTGCTATAGGAGTTCTGCTCTGGAATCTGTGCCTCGATGCTTACATGTGTGAGCCACACATGTTTTCCCTGTGCGGGGTGATTTATTTATTTGCATTTATACCCCATTATTTTGATGCAAGCACCACTCAAGCCTTTCCTCAAAGCTGGAGGCTGCCTCAGTAGCAAATGCTCTCTTACCCAATGTGGAAATGCAGTGGAAAGAAATGCTCTCAGGCCCCCTTTCCCAGGTACCTTAGAATACATGTTTGCCCGTAGTGGGAATGAACTCATTCCTCTGAACCTGCCTTGACCCCAAGTGTGGGAATCCTTGGAGGGGTAGGGGGTCTGAAGCAGTATCTTCCCTCAGTATCTCTCCATGTGCCCAACGATGTGAGACTAGCTCCAGTCACTTGAGAGCCAAATGTTCTCTCAGCTGCCTAAGGTTACTGCCTCAGGTAGTTGATTCCCCCCCCCCCAAATCATTTAATGTTATTACAGCTGTGTTATCAGGGACGGGTTACTGCAGGATTAGCCTCAGGGGCCGAAATAAAGTTGTCTACTGGCATGGAATTATGACTTTACAAGGGAGGGGAAGTTTCCTGTTCTGTTTAGGCAGAGAAATGTCTCAGACTAGGATCCTGCATCCCACTTTCTCCTCCCTGCACAAACTAAGACGAAGGGTGTGGAGAAAATGAGGTAAAAGGGTAAATAGCATTTATAGGTGCCAGGTCAAAATCATTAGTGTGCCCATTTAACCAAACCCCTTGACTGTCTCAGTAAAGTTACCCTCAAACCTGCTTCCCTGATCCTTTTGCCTTTTTAATGTGTTTTGACTGCTATTAATAATTTCTAGCTATAAACTGCTATGTAGATTTTCTTTCTTTATACATTATTTTTTTTGGGAGCATAGGTAAAGGCTGGGATCTAACTGATGTTCAAATATGGTTTGTTTAATTTGCTGTAGCTAATTGTACATAATTGATATGATGGCAGGCAGCATCTCTATTGTACACTCAGGTACCCCAAGCATTTGACCAAGACATGCTCAGGTGTCTCACAAATTAGCCACAATTGACTGTGGCAAGTCATACAGACCTGACACTGACACCAATAGGATTCTGGCCATCTGAAGATGGAGTTAAGAGAAACGGGGCCTAGGAAAAACTATCATGCTGCTAGCATATGAATTAAAACAACTGTAGGGCCTTTGTGTTGATATAGGACATGGGTGCCCAAACTAAGGCCCATGGGCCGGATGTGGCCCCTGATGCCAATTCATCTTGCCTGCGAAGCCCTCATCGCTCCTCAAAGTGGAAGCAAAACACATGTTTTACTTCCACTTCCAGGAGCAATGAGGGCTTTGCGGGCTGGATGAATTGGCATCAGGGGCCACATCCAGCTCCCAGGGCTTAGTGACTGACTCCCTGAACCACGTGATCGGCCCGTGACCTGAAAAATTTGGGCCCCCCTGATATTGGATGTAACGGTAACTGTGCTCACAAACATTGATTCCAGTTATTGAGACAACTTTTGAAGGCTGATGCATATCATTATGTCCTTTTGGCTGGTGTCATAAAATTATTGTGATTATTTTATTCAGTTGACCAACATGATAAGCATAATGAGTTGTTTGCTTTGAGGCTGCTTAGAGACAACGGATGGCAGAATTTACAAGAAGAGCAAGTGAATGAGACATGAAAGTTGGATCCAGAGCAAGATTTTTGGAACCATGGAAGCACAGTTTCGTCTATAAATTCTTTGGGAGAGATGCAGTGACATGATTGTGGATATATGTGCTTGTTTTATTGATTGCAAGAAAGTTTTGGACAAAGCCCAACATGGCAGTCTGATGGTGGACAAAGGTCTTGATTCAAGAGATATAAGTAGAATTGGCAGACAAAACTGGCAGTGGAAACTACAGTGAAATTTGAAGATCAGATGACAAGAGGTCAAAGTGATGCAAAGAGGAATTCAAGGATATATATTCTTGCCCTTTCTTTTCATCATGTACCCTGAGGACATCTCTACAGTAGCATTTCCTGATTCAAATCATAGCATCATTGTCAATCAATGAAGAACCTATGAACAATAATGCTATGGGATTCCCAGATGAAATTTTATTTAGTGTGCAAAGGTTACTCAATAAAGTCAGTGAAGGAAGTAACAAATATGGTTTTAAAATGAATAACCATAAAACTATGTACATTGTAATCAAGCAACATGAGAAATGTGGTTAAAGATCCATTATGCATGTTTGAAAAATAAAAGTGCCTAAAAATTTCATTCACTTGCTTGAATGAACAGTAGAATCGTAGTTAGACTAGATAGCCTGCAGCAGCATGTTTAAGATGAAGAATGTAATATGCAAAAAAACAAAACGAAAAACAACCAACTTAAAATTGGCTTTGAGAATATCCATTGTATTGTGCTGTAACAAGGAGGAGAAACTCACAAGGAAAAATATGATACAGTACTTACCGTACATTCAAAAAGGACCCCCCCCCCTTTATTATGTGTATTCTATACAATCCTGTGTCCCATTGAAGGAAGTTCATAGAAGATCTCACTTGCGGCCTGCCGTATCTCCCATCGCTTGTTGCACATTCCCAGTGATAGTACTGGGTAGCAGTCCAGGGTTCAATGCACAAACGGTTAAGGGCTGTGCCCAGTTGTTTTCAAATAAAAGTCATAGGGATCATAAACTTAACATCCCAGTTGAGCTAGTTAATTCTTCACTTCATTTCCTTGAAAGCCTCACATAGCTGAATTTCATTTACATAGTACTGACTTTAATATTTACATATTATATAAACAAATTGCTTTCAAGACAAAGGTGAGATTGCCAAAGGAAGGAAAGTTTTGTGCAGTATTTTTAACCTACATTACCCCAGACTTGTTTTTTATGGTGGAGGTAAATTTGTTTATCAATTGTGCCACTTCAAACAGGATAGCTGACTGGTCTGCCTTCTCGAATCAAATAAACCCCCTGCAGAAAAAGAGCAAGTACAGTTGTACCTCGCTTAAAGAGCATAATGCGTTCCATAGGATTGCTCTTTAAGCGAGTTTTCTCTTTAAGCGAAACAACAGTGTAAGTGACCAATTGTGTGGGGGATTGTGAACCCCAATTTATTTGTTAAGTGAGTTTTTTGGTTGGTTTTATTTGTTAAGCGAAGCGAACTTTCAGAGAAAATTCTGCTTTTTAAGCGAGTTACTCTTTAAGTGAGGCGTTCTTTATGTGAGGTTTGACTGTACTTCAGCAAAAAGGCCAAGTTAGAGCCTTCTTTCCTTCCTGACATCTCATTTCCCATCATCATCATCATCATCATCATCATCATCATCATCATCATCATCATCATCATCATCATCATCATCATCATCATCATCATCATTATTATTATTATTATTATTATTATTATTATTATTATTATTATTATTATTATTATTATTATTATTATTATTATTATCCCACCCTACTCAGGAGAGCCCGACCCTAGGAGGCTTACAAATCATAAAAATCATACACAATATATACAATATAAATAGCATAAACCCAACTATACCCGTACAAAGAGATTAAAAACTTAAGAGTTCAAAGTTGCTCTTAACTCCCTTAAGATGGGAAAGGACATCAGGGTAGCCTAGTGATTCCACCATCTTGGTTGACAAGCCTGTTGCCTTGGGCTTCTTCCAATGTCTCCTGGTAACAACTGTTCGAACCATCAACCTGAGGTGAGAGAAGGGGAGCAGGTTCTCCTCTGCCACTTCTCCTGTGCTGCTCTGAGGCAGCCATTCATCAGGCAGGGCACTTGTTTCAGGTAGCAGAGCACTAGGGTGGTGCCAGTGCCTATGCCAGCCAGTGGTGCCACTAATAACTCCAGCTGTTGATGCTTCCCAGCTTTCAAAGCTAGGCTGGTAGGAGAGTGGTCGTGCTAGAGAGGCAGGGAGGCAGTGAACTGAAGAAGACATCACCATTGCCACCTGTCCCCCACCCCTCCATTTCATGATGGTGGTAGCAAGATAGCAGCAAAGGGTAGGAGTAATTTCATTTCACTTTTACCCAAGTTGCTCCTGGAGATCAGCCAGTGGTGGGCATCAGCAGGTTCGCACCAGTTCGCCAGAACCAGTAGCAGAAATTCTGACTGGCCCTGTGCATCCAAGTTTTGAAGTAAAGTACTGTAGTCCTAATTCGGGTGCAACGCAGGGCTTTCCCCTGGGTCACGCCCACCATACCATGTCCACAGTGTGGTAGTAATTTTTTTTGGAGCCCACCACTGAGACCAGAGTATTTTGGCTTTTTTTCTTCCTTCCTTCCTTCCTTCCTTCATGTGTGTGGAGACAGAATGTTTTCAGTTCCAACCAGCTGATCATAGAGAAGTTTGATAGCATGTTAAGTGAAATGTTTGGGATGTGTGGTTTTGACCAGGTGCTTAGGATTATCTGCCAAAGTGTCCTAGCGGATGTGCCTACATTATAGATAAAGAGTGCTTGAGCAGGTAAGTCTTAAGTACATTACCTCACATACTACAAACACCAGGATTCTGGCAGTGCTACCCTAATTGTGTAGTACAGTTTGACTCCAACAAGTTTTTTTTAACCTCTCCTCATTCCTAGTCTCTTTTTCTTTGTGTCTTCTATGTTGTGAATCTGAACACAGGGACTGCCTTTTTAATTTTTGTCATTCTGGAAAACTTTTCAAACAGTGAGTGTGTGGGGGTATTACAAGTGAATAGTAAAAGAAGGTTTCCACAGAAGAACATTCAGTCAAGTAGGAGAACAATCTGCCCCAGTGTGGTCTTGAGTTTAGGCAAAAGGTGGGTATTTTGCCCTACAACCTAAGGGCAGTCCTCTCTTTAAAGGAGAACTGTCTTGTTTCCATCTGGAATAGAAATAGAGAGCTCCTGGAAGGAAGGGTAAGGATCTGGACAGTGGATTGAACAATGAAATAGACCACATCTCTTTACAATGTGTCATAGTGTTATATTCCTGTTTAAATTACAGTGGACATAATCCTATTGCCTAATTAGACCAGCATGAGTGCCACTGTAAACTGCAATGGCAAATTACCACCATATAAACAGCTGTCACTGGTGTCCATTTTTGTGCATACAGTATATCTGGGATACATAGGACTGCGGTGACTCAATTAGTTAAGATGCTGAATTTGAAGACTGGAAGGTTGGAGTTTGATACCTGAGTGCTGCATGATGGAGTGAGCTCCCATCTCTGCCCCAGGACTTCCCAACCTAGCAGTTTAAAGGCAAGAAATTGCAAGTAGATAAATAGGTACCACTCCGGTGTCTAGGCATGCCTGACACATGTTCATGGAAATGTCTGCAGACACAGATGGTGCTGGCTCTTTGGATGTAAAGAGAGACGAGCGCTGAACCCTAGAGTCAGATACAACTGGCTATAGAGCAAGGGCGACACTTACCTTTACTTGGGATACACAATAGTGTAGTGTAGTGACTTTTTAGTAAAGGTAAAGGTTTCTCTTGCTTGAAAGCCAGTCTTATTCGACTCTAGGGTTCAGTGTTTTCTCTGTTTCAAAGGTGAAGAGCCAGCGCAGTCTGCTTCCGCAGACGTTTCTGTGGTCATGTGGTAGGCATGACTAGACAGTGGAGCACACAGAACGCTGTTTACCTTCCCACCTAAGTGGTCCCTTTTTATCTACTTGCAATGTCTTGCTTTCGAACCGCTAGGTTGGCAGGAGCTGGGACAAAGATAGGAGCTCATTCCATTGTGACAAATTGCTTCTGCATTCCATGCCATTGCAACTTAAGCTGGCATAGCTAACCAATCGGATTCTGGATAGTAATTTTATTTTAACCATATATTTACATGTGTCTTCCTATATGTGTGTAAACAATCAAGTACACATCTTTGTTTCATTTGCCCAGTGTTCTTTTTATATTTATGTGATACAATTCATCTTTTTGGTGACACATAAGGGGCCACCCGCCTAGCAGGCTTTTACAGTGATTTTCTTCCAAACCCTTTTTAAAAAAGGAACCCAATGGGCTGTAATTTTTGTTTTTTTTTTAAAAAATGGCAAACAAAAGATAAGATATACCTTTTGGCAGGCTACTAAATGGAGATGTGTTTTAAATGGGAAGAATCGACAGAACCACAGTGATTTTCAGTCACAAGGCCAAACCAGGGCATAAATGCTCCCAAGGAGAAAGTCGCTCAGCCTGTTTTGGACCGTAAGCTGTTGGCTCAGAAGAAGACGCTTGATATTTCTGAGCTGCTGTGCTTGATCATGTCAGAGAAGCCACTGTTTGGGGGAGGGGATTGCCTAGGATCAGATTAGCACAAGAGTCTTTCACAGCCTAACAGGGTAAACAATATAATTAGGGTTGGTAACAGAAGAACCTGCATTTAGCAGAAGCCGATATGGTCCATCAAGCAAATATTGTCCATTAACATCTACTTAAGAAGCCAAAAAAACTGGATGTGTTCAATCAGGAATACAGATTTGGATACAGGGTTTTGTACTCTTGCAATATGGAGACACACACACACACACACACACACACACACACACACACACACACACACACACACACACACACACACACACACACACACACACACACACACACACACACACACACACACACTTGTTTTTTCCTGTGTTCCCCCACCACCACCACCACCCCTCAGCTTGCTCCAGTCATTACTCAAAACCTATTGGAGTCCCTTAACTTTTTCCTTCTGATTTCAATTAATTTTAGACAAGACCATGTCTTGTTTGAAAAAGGTAACTGGCAGTTTTATGTTTCTCAGTCCATCGTAAAGGGTGGCCCATAAGTAGGGCTCTGCTGGGGGGAGGGAGGAAGCGCACCAATTGGGCAGCTGGGCAGGGGGGTAGGGAGAACTCTGAGCTGGGAGGAGGGAGGAAGCACTCCCATTGGACTGCTGGGCAGAGGGGCAGGACGAATCCTGGGAAGACAGCGTGCATGCCCACATAGAGGACAGGTAGGGACTTACGAGCCACCCTGTACACAGAGCTGGCCCTACCGTTGGGAAGAGTGAAATGTTCACTTCAGGACATACAGTTTTTGAAGGCAAAATTGTTAGTCATTTATTTATTTATTTTAAAGTTATAGGATTTTTGCCACTGAATATAGAGATACTTGAGGGATTTTCTGATGCCTGTAACAAAACAGCCTGGCTGGTTGATAAACGTTGACTTAGTTGGTTGTGTTGTTTGCTGCTGTACCTCATGCAGCATAATGTCTTTGTCATAAGCCACACCAGGGATTTTTAACCTGCGGCCCGCAGGCCACATCTGGCCCATGGCACCATTTCATGTGCCTCCTCCCCCCACTGCTTCCATCACATCCAGAAGTGCCTTGTGGTGGAGGAAGGGCAAAATGGCTGTCTGGCTCTCAAAGCTGTCTGAGGGAGCATGACCCAGCCCCCAGCTTAAAAAGATTGAGAACTCCTGAGCTACACCATGACGCAGATGAACTCAGTGGCACAGTGAAGAAGTTTTAAAAAACTGTTATGTTTTAATCTCATGGAATTGACTCCATAGATCCATCTATATCTGAATACTGCAATTCTGGTTCATGACCCCTTCCCTCTGGAACAAGTTTCTGACAGAGATTCTCCAAGCACCTTCACTCTCCATATTTAGGAAGCTACAGAGCTGCCTTTTACTAGTGTGATTTTTGTCCTCAAATGTTTGAAGGGTTTTCTAATTTCTGTATTTTTATATAAAGGTAGTTTTAGGTAGTGACAGATTAAATTTTGTTATTGTTACTATATGATGTTTATCGATTCCACTGTATGATTCTATGGTATATTGTGACCTGGCCAGAAAGTGGCAATGCTAATGGGGTGGTATAAAAATGGGAATAATGAAATAAATAAAACCAATATTGAATAACTAATACTAAAAAAGAGAGAGAAGTAGAACGATTGAATGCCAAAGGCTTGCTTCATTAAAAAAAAAAAACCTAACCCTCTGTCATTTACTGTATAGGTGATTTTGTTACAGCTAAAACAAAAACTAAACCCACAAGAAAAACTCCAGAAGTCACATTGCTGTTGTTCAGTCTTGGGAAAACAAATGTTTGAATCTCCCCCAGTGCAGTGTACTACAGCCTGTCTTTCCTTGTAGGAGGGCTCCCCTGGAGTGGTGTACATTGTGAGATTGTTCACACCATCTTGCCGTCACTTTTGGATGTAATTCAAGGTCCCACTTTTGACCTGTCATGTTCTGAGCAGCTTATGCCTTGCTTACTTTGGGGGAAATCTTTCCTTTCCACAATTACACACTATGTTCATCTCATGAAGAAGAAGATATTCAAATATTGTTTGGTTAGTTGATGTAATGAGTTGATCACATTTAATTTATTGAGCAGCATTCACAAGAAGCAGATATCCTCCGACCCCCTCTTTCCTGCTACATATGAAAGTGTATTTAGATAATAACAATCTTGCATGCACTAACACTGGGTATTAGTGGAAGGGGGCTTTATGGCTTAATGTGACTGTCTGTTGCCATTAACTTGATTGGTAGAGTTCTTTTCCTTATCTCTGACATTTAAAGTTAGCTCCCTCTTCTGTTTCATTTGTGCTTCCATTGTTGTTGATAATCTTCTTCCTCTGTTCTCCAACCAAGCAACAAGTATGGAAGTTGACTCCCATTTCCCCTTTTCTAAAATCCTGACTGTACCTACAAGTGCTAAGTGTGTGTGTGTGTGTGTGTGTGTGTGTGTGTGTGTGTGTGTGTGTGTGTGTGTGTGTGTGTGTGTGTGTGTGTGTGTGTGTGTGTGTGTGTGTGTGTGTGTGTGTGTGTGTGTGTGTGTGTGTGTGTGTGTGTGTGTCCCCTTTTCTACTTTAAATGCTTCTGGAGTGATGAAATCATACAAAGTGATAGTTTGCGTGGGGACCACTGTGGAGGTAATCGGCAATAAACTCTCCAAGTTTCATCTGGTATTGTAGTTTTTTCTACCTCACACTGTGGTAACTAACCAAAATTCCCCAAGAACGTCCTCGTTGCCAAATAGTCTATGAGGGGAAGAGGGGAGGGAGATGAGGACGGTGTGATATATAAGGACAGGGGTTCGCATCCTACAGCCCATGGGCTGGCCCTGACCTGCAGTGCCATTTCATGCGGCCCACTGTCCTCATTCCAATTCCGCCGCCAGAAGCAATGAAAATAGCCGAAAACAAGTGTAAATGCACCTGCAGCTGTCGTAAATGAGTTTATAACAACCATGGATGCGTTTCACGGCTGTGTTTGTGGCGGGGGTGACCACATGTCCAGGCTGCTCAGCTGTCTGAGGGGGTGGGGTCCAGCCCACGGCTGGAAAAGGTTGAGAAGATCAATAGGATTTGAGAGCAGAAAAGGGGAAAAGGCAGGGCTGAAGTTGTGACATAATTGTTTACCTAAACAATTCAACCTGCCACAGCCATTCTCCTGAGGCATAAGACTGAGAAGTATGGAGAAAAACTGTCTTGGTTACATAGCAGATCTCTTGAATGTTAATGGAAAGGCCTATTCTTACTCATTGCCTCATCTAAAGGAACACACATACACTTCAGCAGAGTTGTGTCCGCACAGTTTTCCTTTTTCTGAGGCTGCTTTTAAAAATATAGCTCAAGAAAAGGAAAAGCATAAAAAGAAGTAATGCTGAGGGGAAACAACTCTTGCCCCTTTTATGATCATTTCCAAGGTAATGAAGCATCTCAAGGTTACCTACCTGGCAGACATGCCATGTCAGGCGTTCCTCTAAAAAAGAAAATGCTCCTTCACACTCCACCAGGTTTGGCAACAGGGGACATCAGCTGAGCTTAAAAAGTGGAACTGTTCACCTGAATAACAGGCAGAAACAGTTCAACTTAGCAAAGATAGTATGCATGTTTAATAGTTAACTGGAGGAGTAATTAATTCCAAGAATTTGATTCCAGTGGAATAGAAAAGCACCAATGCACATTTGAAAGTTTACCAGTGGTTCCCAACATTTTTTGGTCATGTCCCACCTAAGCATCTCTAAAATCCTGACAGTGCCCCCCCCCCGACATATAATTCTTATTATTCAAAAAGTGAACTCCTATTCACATGAAATCTAAAAGGCCATTCACTGTTAATAACTAATTCTCAAATTGCCCCTCTGTGGGGGGATGTGCCCCATTGTTGGGAACCATGGGTTTAGACCAGGGGTGGGCAACCTTTTTCTGCTGTGGGCCTGACCACACCCCTGGATAGCTGAGTGGGCTGGACCACGCCCCCAGAGGCAGAAGTGGGCACATTTATGGCTGTCATAAATGTGCCCACGTCCCCATTTACAACAGCCATAGGCATATTTGTACATGCATATTTACTCACTTCCATTGGCAACTCTTCCTAGTTCTCTGTGTGTGCACATGTATGCACATGTGTGTGACCGTGCATGCTCACGATCAGGCGATCTGGCTGCAGCATCTGTCACCCTACTGATCGCCAGGAATGTGTGTGTTTTGACATACAAGGTAACAAAGCAGTTCTTGTCCAAGGTTTTGTCTTTAGTGCTAATATGGGAACAACACTTGAAAGGTAACTGAAGTGTAGAAGTTGGCAGCAAGCATTTCCTGCCCCAAGACAAAACTTGACAAATTGGTTGAATAACTCAATCGAGATTGAGAATGTTAAGCAATGTTCACCAAAAATGATTGTCCATTTATGTTTTATAGTATGTCCTAGCTGGCAAATAGTCCATAATGGGAAGGCAAATTAAGGAGCATGAGGTATTTAGCCGTATCTAAGCCAGGCACGAAACTGTCAAAATGAAACCACCTTTGGGGAGCTCATTCCTTCTTTTTTGGACTTCTCTTGGATTCTTCCTGGCTACTTTTTGTAGAATTTTGCTTATAATCATTGCAGGATTCAGTAAATGTGGTTTTTGTTTTTGTGTGTGTGTGTGTGTGTGTGTGTGTGTGTGTGTGTGTGTGTGTGTGTGTGTGTGTGCGTGCGTGCGTGCGTGCGTGTGTGTACAGTACTGTTATTTTATATACTCTGTAAGCTGCCTAGAGTCAGGTTCACCTGAGCAGGGCGGGGTATAAATTTGAAATTTGAATTTGAACTCCCTTTGCCTGACCCAGTGTGAGAAAGATGAACAAGCACAACAAGGTTGCATTTGCCAAGGGCATGCCTGATTGTGGTCCAAAAATACCACAGTCTTCCAGGAGGCTCTTTCTGTGTACCCCAGGTATTTAGATAAGTACATATAAAAAAGCAGACTCATGCTGCGAGTCTATCATTTGGCCTGCCTGGCTGCGCTTGTTAAGATAGGTGCCATCATCTATGGCAAAGGATACTGACACACACACACCGTAGCCTGTTCTGTTCAGGTGGCTCCTATGTATTGAATGGAGCCCAGACCTAGTTTACCTCTCTCAGCAAATATTTAAAGGGCTGGCTGTTCTGAGTGAAGCAAATTCAAGAGCTCAAAGAGAATGTGGTGATGCTCCTTCTGCTTGTGGATTCATTTCATACAATAGCTCCTCCCTAAACTGTACCTGACTCCAGTGCATTAGGAATATAAACATTATTGTAAAAGGAGATGAGCAGCGTTCTTCGACACCTTCAGAGTCCAACATTGGTATGCCAGACCATTCCTAAAGTTACTCTTGTATTAGACAACTGTGTAATATAATAAATGTTTAATAGATGTATGACTGTGACTTTTGATCAAACATGAATTGATGGGAATTATTCTCCCCTCTTCGCCTTCATTCTATCTGTGCATAATCCACTTACCATTTTCAGTGCCAAGTTCTGGTGGATGGCAGAAGAGCCATGCTGCCATCTGGTGGAATACTCTTGCTACGACAAAGGGCCAAAATCCATAGGCAAATAAAGGTTACCCTTGCTCAAAAGCCAGTCATATCCAACTTTAGGGTTCGGTGCTCATCTCCATTTCATAGCCAATGCTCTCTGCTTCTTCAGACATTTCTGTGGTCATGTGGCAATTTTGTGTCAGAAATTATTCTGGGTTGAAAGGATTTTTGCAGAGGAAACGCTGCTCAGGGAACGCCCAAATGAGGCTCCTTTCATGTCCCCAAGAGCTGGGACAGAGACAGGCGTTCAATCCGTCATGCAGTACTTAGGTCTCGACTTGCTGACTTGCCAGCCTTCCAGCTAACAAAGTGAGCTTCTTAACCACTGAGCCATCACAGCCCCATCCGTACTTAATGATTACTGATTATTACAAGATGAACACAATTAATTGAATAGCATTTATTATTGCTGAGGTAACAAAATCAGTTTTGTTTTAAAATCTGCACTGATGAAAGAATCCATGAAGGAAAAGATAGCACAAAAAAACCTGAGTTTCAAGAGGAACCCATCTTACTTAGCAAGTAAAGCTACTCATTAATTTTAGATAACATTTGGCAGGTGCAGAAAAACATGTTTTGTCCGTTCAGATGATTTTTCAGTGCATGTTGTGAAAAATCTGTTTGTTTATACCACAGTTGCTGAACGGTTGATCAGTTTTGACCAATATTACAACATTATTGTATTTATCTGTGATTCTTATTTGAATGGAATCACCCCAAAAGACTAATACAGGAACCAAGAAGAAATAGTAACAAAAAAGTGTTTTAAAAATCTTACTGGAATCAAAATTGCAACTACCAATAGAGAGATAGAAAGTGGCCTAAAAGACTCTGCAGCCTAAAAGGCCCCTTTCCAACTCAGCTATTCTATAAGCCTAAGATTTATCTGGGAAATGCGTTACTTGAAAAACCAACTTTCAAAGAGGAAAAAAATGTATTCTGCCCAGGTTCCTTCTCTTTAATTAAGCAGTAACTGTGGGCAATAATTGGCCATGTGCCTACAATGACAGAGAGATGTACATTATTTTCAATGTAGTCATTTCCCATTTCAATCAGTCTGGAGTCCTTTAATCAACACATCTCTCTGGATATCTTCCTTTCTTTGTAGCAAGGAAGTGGGGACCCCCCCCCCCAAGTCACTCACTTAACTTTTTTGTTTTCATTTTAAACTTTTTATTAGACTAGGAAATATAATTTATTGCATAAAAATTAATTTGTTACAATAGGAATGCTAAACCTTATATACACGTTCTTAGTTTACAGAATAAACAGAGGTGTTTTTTTAGAGGATACTTAAAAAACCCAGACACCCCCTCCCCCACACAAAAAAAGATGAGAGAGAATTTAAAAAAGAGAGAATCTTCTTCTAGATGTATAAATAGGGAAACAGAACCGAGAGCAAGAGAACAGAAGGCGCCCTGAAATGGTGGAAGAGAATAGCGGACTTCTCTCCACTCAGGCAATGAAATGGTTGTGCAAGTGACACCGACTACAGAGAGAATCCTGGTCCTTAAAGCTAGAAAAAACTGGGGAGACCCTCTCTTGTGGGGGCGGAGGGTACCCCCAAAGCCAACGGTGTCCTTGCTTGTTCCTGTTGAACAAGAAAGGAAGCACGAGACAATGCATTCTGTACATTCCCTGATTAAAGAAGCAAATAACCTTCCCTTGACCATTCATGACATCCATGGAGCTTCCTCTCTCCTGGAGTCTGGTGCATTTGCACATCCAATAAAAACATGCACAGCCAGTTAAAACCCAGTTCAAAATTTAACAGGCAACCTTTTAGGTTCTTTTCACCTTTCTCTGGACTCTCTGGATTTTAATAGCAGGTTGATACAGCTGCTGGCTTTGAGTTTTTACATTGCTGTGCACACAGACAAGGACCCCCCTTTTTTTCATGAAAGGTCAACGCTTCCTCCCTTCCCACAAAAGCAAGGACTGAATCAGAAGGTCTTGAGGAGCAACTGATATTTTAAGCTGAAAACGAAGTAGACTGACCACATGAACTGGTCTCCGGATGCTGCCAAGACATGCAACCGAGAATACTGCCGATCTTGGAATATTTATCCTATTGACAGTCAGTATGGGAATGATAGTCCAGAAACATGTGTTTTAGAAGTCAGGGATACTATGATTTCTATAGACATTCACAGAGCCTTATAGACATGACCTCTCCCAAAAATCTCCTTGCACAACATAACCAAGAAATGAATAGGGGTGGGTAGGCAGAGAAAGAGAGAGAGAGAGAGAGAGAGAGAGAGAGAGAGGTGCACACATATTGAAGATATTCTGCTTCTGGAATTTCAGCATGGATATGTTACATGTTTTAAAAATATCATAAATATCTACCTGTATCTCTACCCTGACTGTATAACCTAAATTACTAAATGCAGTCCCAGAATAAATTATGACTTCCTGCAACAGATCAGGCAAGAGTTTTCTTTTAATTCCTCTTCAGCTCTAAGGTCTGTTGCCTTTATAGCTTTACGTATTGTTACCAGCAGAGACGGTAGAAATGAAATTCAAAATGAAGAAAAATGCATTACAGGGAAAGTGGATTTTTTTCCTACCCATTTAACTGAGTCAAGGACCAGTCCTTTCATATTTTCCAGCTAGCTGGAGATGCTACAAAACAACAACAAAGTGCTCTCCCCTGATGCTACACCGGAGGAAAGAAATGCCTGCATATCCTTCCCAAATACCTTGTGGTTAAATGACTCTATAGCATCTATCTTAGATGGAGAATCGCTAGGTTTTACTGCCACATGGGAAACAAACACTAACTTCGCTCTAAAAAGCAGCTGCATTTCTTTTATAAAAAGGAGTTTATAATTTGGTTCCAAAAAATCTGGATTTTAACCCAGATCTGTATATTGCATATGAAAATCCCTGACACTGCCATGTATAAAAGAAGGCAAGATCCACAGTTATACAGAGAATACCCAGTAGTCTAGAGAGATACAGACCTTAAATTGAACAGCCAAGTTTTCCCACCATATTTTTTTTTTAAAAATCACTTACTTAAAATCCATAGCTGCAAGAACCAGCATTAAAATCCTAAATACTGTCATATTCTACCTTTACTTATTTGTCCAAACTCTCTTTAAGTATCACAGGACTGTAACAGGAATACTGTTTTTGCATAAAGAATTCAAAGCAGCAGAACAACTTGTTCTGTGAGGTCTATCATTTCTAAACTTTACAAATGACACACATTCTCTCTCACACACATACCAAAACCCAGAAATCAAAATTGCAATCCCAGCCCAAATTAAATTTTGTCTGAATTAAAATGTTGGTGACAAAAACCTTGTATGGTAAAAATAAGTCCATTTAAAATATGCATACAAATCACCTAAAATCAAACTCCCAGCATTTTCTTCTTCAATTGCTGTATCCATTCTAAATACTGGCTATCATCACGGTGAAAGTCTTCCTGTTCTTAACTCCACAGAACAATCCTTCCAAGGACATTCCACTCCAGTCTCTTGGGTTCTTCAGCCACGAAGTCCGTCTACATCCAGGGCCTCTCTTCCCAAAGATCTTCCCTTGCATGTTGGGAGTATTCTGTACTTCATGATATACCCAAAGTTTTGGAACTTTCCTTGTTTAATGGTCTTAAGCAGTTCTTGTCCTCTCTCCATCCAGAGCAATACTTCTACATTAGTCTCATGGTCAACCCATGCTATCCCTAGCAGCCATCTCTAGATCTGCATTTCAAAAGCTTCAATTTTCTTTTCAGATGCTTTAATCAATGTGCAATCTTCAACTCCAGATAGCAACACTGGGAATACTTAACAGCTCACTATTCGGATCTCTATTGTACAGTATAACAAATGTTGCATTTTTGAAGGTGTATCTTGCTTTTCATATTTACATTTTAATCTCTATCTCGGGATCACACTTTCCATTTAAAATACTTCCCAAATAGACAGTTTTATCTACTCTTTTGATTTCTTGTGTTCCTGCCACTAACTTGCCATTAGTTGGTGCTCAGGTTATAACAAGATATTTAGTCTTCTTGGTGTTGACATCCAAACCATATTCTGCATATACCTAGCATTTATCCTTTCTATAGACATCTAGCCTTGGAGGTACAAATGTGCCTTTTGAAATGAAGAGTTTAACTTGTGCTCCTGCTATAAAAGAATTGTCGGCAACAGATTTCCAGTAAAGTAGCACAAACTGCTCTCCATCTTAAGATCTCTGTTTGACATCATCTCTGGTCACATTTCAGCTAAGTGTGTCCTTCTCCTTTTCATCTCAAGAGCTACTCCTTCTCCAAGAATGTGCTACAGGCAGGGTGAAGAGAATCTGAAGTTCTTTTAATGTTGAATTCTAGCTTCTCTCAGCTCTGAACTTTGTGCTAAGGCTCATGAAAGCTGGAATTCAACATCTTTCAGAAGACTACTAGTTCATTGCATCTGGTTAGGAGAAAAAGATAACGGTGGTCCTCCCCAACCTTCTTTGGTGAAGGTCTGCTACATCATGTCACGTGTTTCAAGTTATTGCCTACAAAGTCCTTATGAAAGGGGAAGTGAGTTGAGAACATTTGAAGGCATCACTGCTCTTAACGCCACACTCTGGATAAGTATTAAGAGGTAGTGACCATAGGAAAAATGCTCTACATCAATACAGTGCTTGCAACAACTTTACATGAGTAACATTCATTCTCACTTCAGTTCTAAATAAACTTTCATTTAAATGACTAACTTGTCCACAAAACATTACTTTCCACCCTACTATTACTATAAGAAAGCCAAACACATGGACGGTCTGGAAGGACATGATCATGACATCTCTATTAGTTTTCCAATGAAGCATACTGTATTCCTCCATAAACACAGAATTACAAGTTGCTGTCATGTGCCCCCCAAACCTCCTCCATCACACCAGGAAGTGCCTTGTGATGGTGGAAGGGCAAAATGGCCATCTGGACCCCAAAGCTGCCTGAGAGAGCATGACCCGGCCCTCGGATTTAAAAGGTTGAGAATTCCTGGTCTACAGAATTGTGACAGCATATTAAGTCCACAATAGATTTTACTTCTGAAATGTCCGTATCTAGAAAGATCTCATGAGCAGGAAACACAGAGGATTCAGTGCCTTTTTATACTAAGCCTCCCTACAGCTTCATTTTCAGTAGAGATTTCTGAGTTTAAGCTTCATCAGCAATACAAAAGGGTGAAATGCTTCTCTTCCACCAACTCTGCATCAAAATTTGCCCTGGGCACATTGTTTGGGCAATTCTTACTAGTGCTTCTTTGGTTCTGGTCTGACCATTCTCTATTAAAGTTTATCTGCTAGGTAAAGGTAAAGGTCTCCCTTGCTTGAAAGTCAGTCATGTCCAACTCTAGGGTTTGGCGCTTATCTCCATTTGCAGCCAAGGAACCAGCACTATCTGTGTCTGCAGACAGTTCTGTGGTCATGTGGCAGGTATGACTAGATGTTGGAGTGGACGGAATGCTGTTACCTTTCCCGCTGAAGTGGTACCTATTTATCGACTTGCAGTTTCTTGCTTTCAAACTGCTACGTTGGCAGGAGCTAGGACAGATAATGGGTGTTCACTCCATTATGCAGCACTCAGGTCTCAAACTGCTGACCTTACAACTGTCAAGCTCAGCGTCTTAACTACTAAGCCACCGTGGCCCTCTAAGTTAAGCTATGCTTTTTTCTCAAGGGATGGTGTGGTGGGCATTGGGGAAAAGACAAGTAAGGGACGCAAAGCAGTAGGGGCTCCAAACAATTATGAGATGAGAGGCCACAGAAGAAAATATCAGTGGGCTCCTGGTGGTCTCTGCACTAGCATTTGGCAGAGTAGTTGGAAAGACTGCAAAATGTCTTTGCTCTTTCAAGAATTGCTCCTTCAGGTACAGTCCCACAATCTCCTCAGCAGTAAGGCCCCAATGCATTCCAAGTGACTGGGTACAGACCAAATGAAAGTCACTGCATTATATTCACAGGACAGTCTTCATGGCTAATCGCCATGGTGAGCGCCAATGTTTGGAATTGGATACGGCACAAGAAGAAGAAGGGTGCAGACCGGAGCTTCCTTTCCAGAAGCAGGATGTGAATGGATTTTGCCTTATACCCACAACTTTAGCAGTCATCCTTCTAGAATGCAGAGAAAACCTGGGGACAAGCAATGTGAAAAAAGATGAACTGAGCAAATATTTTAAGACCTTAATGAGACTTAGATCATCATCACAAATCCAACCACAACAGATTACCTGTATCACATAAACGGACCTTTAACATTCATTAAACCTCTCTCTCTCTTTCTCTCTCTGAGTGCCATGATCCTCTTTGCTCTCACATACATAAAAGATTCTTAATTATTATTTTTTTGCTTTAAAACAGGATGCATCCATAGATCTGGATAATAAATAATTTGCGTTTCCTAAGAAACTGTTTTCCTTGTTTTCCCTTTTTCCTGTAAGAGTGTGTATGCGTGTGTGTGTCTTAAGCTTTCCGAAGCATTTGACAGGAATAAGCAGTCTCTTCCAAAATGTACTTGACTGTTCAAAGCATAATGGCGGCAAAAAAAACAGAAGAAATAGGAGAGAACAAGGCAGGGAATAAGAAAAAGAATGGAATGGAAAAGAATAAAAGCAAAAGACAAAAACCCAGCTCAGACTCCAGCTGGCCTCTCAGTCTGTAAGAAGCAACGGAAACAGGGGTGGGTTCTGTCAAGGACTGAGGGTCACAGTTACCAACAATGCATTCCTCGCGAGTGCCTCAATCCAAAGGCGTTAAGGATTTTTTTTTAAAAAAGAGGGCTTTTGTTTTTAAAACACTTGGATTGCTTGTAAACTGGGCAACGTGGATCTCTAAGGCTGACTGTGATTTCAGGAGGGAGGCGTTTGATAAGGAAAAGAAACCCATAGTCAACTTCATAGTCCAGTCAGGTTCTGTTTCTTTCTCCCCACACATTTTGTGGATCCATTCCAAAACTTGTGCTCTTTCCTTTTCCTCTGCCTATCTCGCTCCTTCCTCTGCTGGGCCGGAAGAAGCCAGGCTTGTGTGGAAGAGCTGCGTCATCAGCAGTCGCCCTCCGTTGCCATGACAATCAGCATCTCGCTCTTGCCCATCTCTTCCAAGGCACTAGCCAGCGTATTAAGGTCTCCGTCGTCTTGATGCTGGGCTTCCCATAAGTCCAGGATCACCCCTGTTGGGCTGGCTTTGGTGGCAAAGAAATTCAGATACCTGTCAAGGAAATAAAACAAGGGAGGGTGAAGAAAGAGGAATCAAGATGCTGTTTATTACTGGCAAACTCTGCACTTTGCCTTCCACCCATTAGATCTACCTGCCCAGGCTGAGAAAGCTGGGAAGGGGAGGAAATGACAGAGTACCCTCATTCAATCCCAGCCTGTATAAATGCAGGAAAGAGGTGCCTTCTAAACTCTTCTCTGTCCCATGGGATTGACTCTCAAGGAAATGTGTATCTTGGTAGTACACTCAGAAGCTTATAGGTGTAGCTAGGAAAGAATCCTACTGGGATGTCACTATTAGTCAGAGCTGTCAGGGTCAACTAGGTGGACCAATGGTCTGGCCCAGTAGAAGACAGCTTCCTATATCTATTGGATAGGCATTTTATTCTGCCACTCTTGACAGTAGATCCAAGTGATTAACTCTTGCCCAAAGGCACAGATGGTAGCCTTTCTTTTGTAAGTCTAGTAAATTGTTTTATTCTAAATGTCCACATGCTGGGGAGTTTTGCAAATCCTCTAGTGAAGAGAAAGAGCTCTTCAAAGGCTGGTTGTACATCCTTCCAGCTTATCCAGCCTAGCAGGAACTGGTCTAATGCAACTCAAGATAGCAATAGCAATTACAATTATATGCTGCCCCATAACTTATAGTGCACTCTCTGGGCGGTTCACAAGTTAATTAGCATTTTGCCCCCAACATGCTGGGTACTGATTTTACCAACATCAGAAGGTTGGAAGGCTGAGTCAACCTTGATCCCCGTCAGGATCGAACTCACAATGTCTTGGCTGCAGTACAGCACTTTAACCACTGCACACCCAGGGCTCTTTATACATCTCTTAATAGACACATCTGTTTAGCTTTGTCACATTTACTAGGAAAGTCCCATAACTAAATGTGTATACATGGAATGAGCTTCCACATAGATAAGGGGGAAACCCAGGCAAGAGTTTCTAAGCAAGAAATACAAGAAAATTGAGGCAGAAGCATTTTTATATTTGTAGTGAGAGCAAAATGTTAAAACAACACCCACCGATCCACGGAAAGCTTTTGAGCTAGGAGCCGCCAGTCGTTTCCTCTGGAATTGGGGGCATCAAGGCTGTTGCAGATTTTCTGCCGTATGGACAGTGGGATCTTGAAGGCATAGGGTCCCAGCTGAGTTGTCAGGGCACTGCCAGTGTGGGAATTCAAGGCATCAAAGGAGTTGGAGTTCTGGAAGACAAATTGACACAGGTGGATTAGGTTGCCCTTGCTCAAAAAGCCAATCATATCTAACTTTAGGGTTTGGTGCTCATCTCTGTTTATAGCCAAAGAACCAGCGCTGCCTGTGTCTACAGACATTTCTGCGGACATGTGGCAGCCATGACAAGACACCAGAGTGCATGGAATGCTGTTACCTTCCCACCAAAGTGGTACCTATTTATCTACTTGCAATTTCTTGCTTTCAAACTGTTAGGCTGGCAGGAGCTGGGACAGAGATGGAAGCTCACTCCAGCATGCAGTACTTGGGTCTCAAACTGCTGACCTGCTGACTTTCTAGTCATCCAGTTCAACATCTTGACCATTAAACTACTGCAGTCCCTACAGTGGATTATGTGGCAGCTTTTGAATAACAGGCCTTAGAATCTACCCAGCAATTTTCTGCACTTATTCAATGACACTCCATCTAACACTTGTTCCAGCATAGTAGTTATGTCAAACAGCCTACACACAGCAGTTGCACCTTGCATAGAATAGGGTTGGAACAACCAACACTGTTTTCTAGTGGTCATCTCTTTCTTTTCTGAATCTGCTCTTGGGATGTCACATATGGGCCTCAAAAAATATTTTTGGTTTAGTACTTGCAGAATCCTTCATCTACCATTGGCTGAGCCTAAAGAAGCTGAACCTGAGTGCCAATGGATGAAGGACACTACTTCAAATGCCAATGTAGCTTCAAAGGATGGTGGCCTCACCATCCACACTGTAGCAGTGAGCTGTCTCCTTGACAAACACTGATAGCTCACAACCTTTCATGGTATCAAGAGTGAGGATGGTGGAAGGGCTAGAGCAAGTGATGGTGAACCTTGGCACTCCAGGTGTTCCTGAACTCTAATTACCAGAAGCCCAAGTCAGCACTCTTGCTGATCAGGGCTTCTAGGAATTGAAGCTCAAGAACACCTGAAGTGCCAGGGTTTGTCATCATTGGGCTAGAGCTTATGCCTTGCTCTCAGGCATCATGATATGCCCTGCAGATGCATGGAAATGCTCTCATGCTCAACAGCTGGTTTTTGTTGACTTCTACCACCATGGTGCCTGGCTTTGCTCACCTCTCCAAGTGTAACGTGTAGCTGAAATATCTGCCCTTCACCTTCAACCTGCCGGACACATATCTTGCAGGTAAGTTCTGTAGAAGCCAGGCTGTATCTCTCGAGAGTGAAGGTGCAATGCAGTGACCGCTGGCTGCCACTCCAGATGTGATAGAAAGGAATTTCCTGCAAAGAAAGCCAAAAGTGAAAAAATGTCAGCACTCTAACATGACTCTGAGCTGGAAAGTATGGCTTGATTTAAGAAAAGAAGTAGTTTGACCTTCCAAGCTGAAGACAAACCACTAGCCATCGACCTGTCAGCTTGGAAATGTTCCTGTCGTGGACTTCAACTCCCACAACCCCCCATTCTAGGAGTTTTCAATGAAAGCAAACTATTCCAAACTCTGATCAGCTGTGGCTGTGAAGGTGCCCAGCAAACCACCTGGTTTTTGTGGAGGTTTATGAAACTCCTAGTGGGCCATCATACACAGATGGTGGGTATGTTGGTCTTACTGGGCCAGTCAGAAGTTACTGGCTTCCTTGACTACATCTGATATGGACACATGTAGTGGCCCAATGGGACTGTGGTGACTTAGTGTTTAAAATGCTGAACCTGGTGACTAGAAGGTTGGCAGGTCAGCAGTTCAAGACCTGAGTGCTGCATGACAGAGTGAACTTCTGTCTCTGTCCCAGCTCCTTCCAACCAAGAAGTTCAAAAGCAAGAAATTGCGAGTAGATAAATAGGTACCACTTTGGTGGGAAGGTGAACAGCATTCCATGCACTCCGGTGTCTAGTCATGCCTGCCACATGTTTACGGAAATGTCTGCAGACGCAGACAGCGCTGGCTCTTTGACTATAAAAAGAGATGAGCACTGAACCCCAAAGTTGGATACAACTGGCTTTTGAGCAAGAGCAACCTTTACCTAGCAGCCTAATCCTGCATCACAATTCTCTGGGACTATTCTACAAATATACATGAATGCATTTGATTTTATGTAATACATCTGGTTGAGATTTAATATTTTCTATGTGCAGGCAGATCAAAAGGCTTCGGCACATACTATCTATCACTTAATATTATTTATTTCCCATATACAAATAGTAACATATTGTCATTATGCATGTCAATACCTATTCTGGGAATGTTATCCACATAATTATTGTACTTATGCAGTACTTGGGCATACTTATTTTCTTTGTATTTTTGAGAGTATAAACTAGGTACAAAGACATTCCAATACACTTATGCAGATACTACCCAAATGTCTCTTTTTAGGAGCTGCTAATAATTAATCCAAGTCAATTCTGAATAATGGCAACCTTTTCCAGGTAGAGAACACACAGAAGTGGTTTACCATTAATAATGTGACCAAAAACATACTATGAGACAGAGATGTGGGAGAGAACATAGAAATCATATACTTTTACTACAATGCTTAAAATATACCATGTTGCAAAGTCAATGCTACAAGGTTGAAGTCACAAACAGGGCAAGACCTATCCTTAGGCAGATGAAGTAGGGGCATCAGGCAACAGACTTAGGATGTTGCAAAAGAACAGAAATCCATTAGGTATTTTGGGCAGAATCCTGTTGGGTTTTACTGTATAGGTAAAGGTCACCCTTGCTCAAAAGCCAGTCCTTTCAACCCTAGGGTTCAGTGCTCATCTCTATTTAAGCCAAAGAGCCAGCGCTGTCTGCTTCAGCAGATGTTTCCATGGACATATGGCAGGCACCGGAGTGCACAAAACACGTGCCTTTCCCCCGATCCTACTGCAGTCGCAGAGACCACTGCAGGTGGGGGGTGGGTTGGTTAGTTCTACCCAAACCACCCCACACCCGCAGACCATTTCCTCGGATAACACTAAGAATCATTATCAAGAATTGTTATCCAATGCAAGTTTTTTCCAAAAAACTTGCATCATTATCCAATTCTAGTGTTATCCGATGCAATCGTTATTCGGGGTATTACTGTAGTACCTATTTATCTACTTGCAATTTCTTGCTTTTGCTCCAAACATGCTGGGTACTCATTTTACTGGAAGGGAAGTGGAGGGGAAAGATAGTTCAAGGATTTTCTGTCTTGTGCAGCCTTTTAAACAAGATAAAATCTGAGACCTAATGTGTGTGTATATGTCTTCTGTTTGAAAAGATGTACTTTGATGAGAATGGGGATATTTTTAAAGACAAAACAAAGAAAACATTTCAACACTGCTCTTAGTCCTGTGCACCCCCCCCCCTCAGCCTTGTGAGGGCACAGAGGCGGTGTAGACCAAGGGTTTCCAACCTAAGGCCTGGGGGTTGGATCCGGCTCATGGCGCCATTTCATGTCCCCCCGCCCACCAAGGGAACTCAAGCAACAAAATGGCTTCCCCTTTGAAACTGTTGAGACAAAATGGTCACCCCATCGTGCAGACAGGACAAAATGACTCGGGGGTGACTGAGAGCATTTGACCTGGCCCCCGGCTTGAAAAGGTTGGGAACCCCTGGTGTAGACAATCACCTGGTATTTGGCCAAGAGCTTGCTCCTCCAAAGTGAATGAGGAATATCATGCACAGAGAGCCGCAAGTTGTGGTAACTGTCTTTAAAGAGAAGAGGCTTCGGTTCTTCCAAGAGATAGCCTCCAAGAGTCCTTTCCAATTCAAGCACTTCCTGCAAATCAAGAAAAGAAAATAACACCATCAGTCCAAAGTATAAATACAGGCAATTTAATTAGAAAGCAAACCTGGCAGAGGAGTTGAAGACCATAAGAGAAAAAAAATCTTGTTCCAAATGTTGGCCAAACAAAGCCTACAGAGTTATGCCAATTATAGTAGTCTTTCCCAAGATTGTCCCTCCAGGTATTCTGGATTAGAACCAATTTTCCCCAGCCAGGTTTAAGCATACATACGATGGATTAAGATGAAAGAGCACGAGCTTGGTGTCGATTGCTGGAAGTCATCGCTCTTGTAGGCCGAGGGCAAATGGAGAGTTATATTTCATTAAGCATGATGGGCCTCTTACATTAGTCATGCAAACTAGTTCTTATATTATTGACAGGGCTTGAAAATAATGTGGTAATGTATATTTTCATATCTAGAGGAACTAGGAAGTTTCCAGTGGAGCTTTAATCACATCTGAAGTTTCTCTCCGAGATAAGCTTATATGGGGAAAATGCAGGGAAAAGAACATCAAGCCTACACAGCTTGTGATGTACAGTACTATCAAGCTTGACCAGATGAAGACAAAAACCCTCAAATTAACATTCCAGGCCAACCAAGAACCTTCATCCTGTCTATCAATTGCACGAGACAATATTTCAAATCTTGAGGCAATAGAGGTTTGTATCTCTGCAGGGGGAATTAAGAGCCCTTTGCATTTTTAGTCAGAGATTTACAAGAACTATCTAAGGCAGGGGTTCCAATCTTTTCAAGCCGGGAGCTGGATCACAGTCTCTCAGTCAACTTTTGAGGGCTGGATGCCCATTTTGCCCTGCCTGCATAATGTGGGTGGCTATTTTGTCTCAACAGCTTCAGAGGGGCAGCCATTTTGTTTCTCAAATGCCCTTGGAGGAGTGGGTACTCCATAAGAAATGGTGCCAGGGGCCATATCTGGCCCACAGGCCTTAGGTTGGCAACCCCTGGTCTAAAGTGTTAATCCTATTCTGGGGGATAGCATTCAATACCATGTATGACTTCTATCTCAGACTGAAATGCTGCCCCGCAAAGTCAGAGTCTCCAGCTTTCCACTGCCCTCAAATCATGGGTGGACCATCTCAGGGGACAACATCTTGTTCATTGCCAAAACTGTGGGCTGT
Source organism: Furcifer pardalis (assembly GCA_030440675.1). NCBI lineage: Eukaryota > Metazoa > Chordata > Lepidosauria > Squamata > Chamaeleonidae > Furcifer > Furcifer pardalis. The sequence continues at coordinate 205,159,913 of CP126890.1, forward strand.
CTCAGGCCCAGAATCAGCCATTTCATTCAAACAAATAAGCAGACGTGAGTTAGACATATTTGGCTTCTATTTCGGAGGTTTGGGGAGGCTGGGGTCTTGAGGAACCTTCTCTATGCTCAGCTGAAAATTGCTACTCCTTAAGGTCTTCTGGAAGAGAATTAGGCCTTTTATGCCAACAAATGGAGCAGAGTAAGGGCAGGTTCATAGGGGAGGCACTTCAATAGTTATAAAAATGCACCTTTTTGTTGTTCAGTTGCACAGTTGATTCCGACCCTCTGCGACCCCATGGGCCTCTGTCCACCAGGCACTCCTGTCCTCCACTATCCTCCTCAACTCGTTCAGTTCTGTGCCCATTGTGTCCACAATACTATCTAGCGATCTCATTTTTGGCTGCCCCCTTCTTCTTTTGCCCTCAACCTTTCCAAGCATCAAGGCTTTCTCAAGTGAGTCTTCTCTTCTCATGTGATGTCCAAAGTACTTTAGCTTCATCTTTACTATTTGTCCTTCTAAGGAGCAGTCAGGGTTGATTTCTTCTAAGATTGACTTACTTGTGCATGTGGCACATGGGACACTTGTTACCCACCCCTGATCTAGTATCATGTTCAGAGAGGCCTGCAGTTTCAATGATTTTTTTTTTTGCTCTCTTATAACGACATATTCCTATATGGTCAGCCTGGAGTTCCAGAGTTGCAAAAGATGAATCAGGCCATAAGTTGGGGGATACGACCATGTCTCTTGTCCCAAAATCATTTTTCAAGAATACTACTCTAAAGTCGGAAAATGTATGCAGAACAAAAGGAGAATGAAGTAGATACGTGCTTGGTCCTGTTAAGCAAGAAAAATAGTGGGAAAATTTGTCATGGCAACAACTGTGGAAAACAGCTCTTCTGTGGCCATCTTCAGCACAAAGCACAGAACAGAGTCCCCAAAGCACAGAAAAAAGTGACAACTTTTCTTGTCCCTCCTGGGAGCTCCACAGAAAAATGACAAAACTAGTCTCTGAGGGATGGGTTCAAGGAACATATTGTTGAAACGAAACTCTGGGTCACTTTTCAAGACGTTGCATCAGACTGTTTTACTTCCCAGAGTGACTTCTTTTCCAGCCACACCAGGCCCTCCTTATGACTGTTAGCCTGACTGCAATGGGCCAGAAAAGTCAAATATTGTCTGGAACAGGGAATTAGAAATAGAGGTCTGAACAACCAAATTCCAAACTCAAAGTGTTCAGTACCCCAACCCTCGTTATGGGGAATTAGACTAACATTGTCCTAGTACAGAAAGTAGAAGGAAGGCATTTCTACCACAGATGCATTTAGAGATGATGCATTGTTTCCTAGAGACATGTGATGACTTGCATGTATGAATAAGCCACTGCCGTTTCATAAGTAAAGCGAATAACTTTTGCATCTCCCCAAGTACAACTCTTTTTGATAGAGATAATTCATGTATTCATCTGGAAGCAACAGCATCCCAAGCTTGCCTGAGGCAAGGGAAGAACTATGGTCCACACTGCCTCCCCTCCATGGCTGCTTCCTCTGAGAGCATGACAAAGGACGTACAAGTTCTGTGGAAGTCAACACCAACTGCATAAATGATCTGGCATTGCTCTCTACAGAGCTGGCGAGGCCGAAAAGCTTGGGTGTGGGCATTCTCCTTCCCAGCTAGGGTGCCATTAGTGACTGCCTTTGGAAAAACTGGTCTAATGACACTTGGCTGAATATCTCAGCTGTTGTTATGTGCCATCAATTCACCCCTGGATTATGGTGACCCTATGAATGAGAGATTTCTAAAACATCCTGTCCTATTCATCTCTCGTAAACACAAACCTGTGGCTTCCCTCAGTCAATCCATCTCTTTTTGGGTCTTCCTCTTTTCCTGCTGCCGCCAGCCTTTCCCATCATTACTGTCTTTGTCATCCCATGTTGTGCCCAAAGCATGACAGCCTCTGCATCATCATTTTTGCTTCCAAAGATGCTCAGGCTTGATTTACTCTACAACCTACTGGTTTGTTTTTCTGGGTGTCTACAAAGTCCTCCTTTAGCACCATGTTTCAAACCAATCCATTTCCCCCCTGTCTGCTTTCTTTACTGTTCACCTTTCACACTTCATTCACAGTGATCAGGAATACAAGAGCATGAATGCTCTCGCTCTTGGAACAAGATCTCAACTGACTCTTGTTAAAATAATGATTTTTAAGTGGCACGAGAGTGCTTGGTTACAGCACCTGAATGCAGAGCTGGAGTCCATGAGTTTGGATACCTGCTGTACCTCATAGGAAAAGGGCCAGTTAAATCCACTGTTTTGGATGTGATTGATAGACTGCCCTGATCATTCTGCACCTCTGGACAAGCTGCATAGCCTCAGAGCACCACTAGAGGGAGCTAGTGAATCACCTCTTGACTCAGAATTAACTTGCTGGCACATCATTATTATAAGTGTCATCAATGCAACTCATATAGAGAAGGATCACTCTGTATTACTGTCATTGAGCAATGAAACTGCCATTAGGTTTACCAATGGAGAAAAGACAATCTGCAGATTGTTCGATGTTGAAGTTTTCTGATTTCCATGCCTTCTGATACAGCACATCAGATTTATCATGGGGTGCATTAGCATGCCAGTGACCTAGCTATTAAGGCCCTGATCTACAAAAGGCAAAAACCTGGTTCTATTTAACAGCCTCTCGCCTGACTCACAGTAGCCAAATGGGTGAAATCACCAAAGATGCATCTGGCTGGCAATAACAATATATGCCAAAGCCTCACTTAAACTGCATGGAGCATCCAGATGGTTCTTCTTGCAGTTTTGGGATGTGAAAACACTGAGGCTCACCAAGAAAAAAAATGCCTGCCATAGTTAGGGGATTTTCTTTATATCCTGAAAAAACACTTAGCAAATTATAATATACCATGATTCTTAGGGCCAAAGAGACACTCTTTAGATCAGGGGTTCTCAAACTTTTTACCCTCTCACAGTCAGCTTCAAGGGCTGGATGGCCATTTTGCCCTGCCTGCGCAATGGGGATGGCCATTATGTCCCAACAGCTTCAAAGAGGTGGTCATTTTGTTTCTCAAATGCCTTTGGAGGGGTAGGGGCCCACATGAAATGATGCCATGGGCTGCATTCGGCCCACTGGCCTTAGGTTGAGAACCCCTGGTTTAGATGACACATCTGCCCCATTGAGAAACATGACACTACTGTGTAATAAATGGCTTTTATCAAGGAGATATTGGAGAAAGGAAGGAGGAAAGCAAAGAAACTCAGGAGATGGTCTCACCTTCAGAGCACCTGGTGTATCCTCCAGACAGTATACTTTGAGACTGTATTCCAGTGAGGTACAGAGGGCAGGGGCAAAGATAGCAAGCTGGAGTCTCTTGATGGCTGACCGAGAGTAAGACTCTCCTACCAGGACGTATGTCCCAAGCTGCTCTAGAAGAACATGGCAGCACTTGGGGTCCAGCTGACAGTAACATGGAGTGTTTAATGTCTCCTCATCCAGAGTGACAACTTCCTGGAAGAGAACAGGGTGGAGAGAACACAAACATGAATGGTCTCTGCCTTATTCTAAGCTGCAATCATTCTTTAAAAGTATAGACCTCCCCCAGATTAATATCTGAGTTATACATGCACTTTGCTTTAAAGAAATAAAAAAGAAATACTGCACTAAGAGAAATAATTTTTTATGCTAGGTAGGGTGATGATCATCCTCAGTGGAGGAAATGCCACTGGAAACCATCATATTGGGCCCAATGACAAAATGAGCGGAGGAAGAACTCTAATTCCCTATGGTCATGAAGGTGGAAGAGGCCAAGCCAGATGGACTGGCTGTGAAGGCACACCTTGATAATATCCTCAAGGCTGCACCAGTCCATTGCAGTCCTGGTGTTAAATCCTGCATGCCTCATTTCATATGTGCCACAGGAGATGGCTCCGAGATCATAGTGTGTGGGTCACTTCATGGCAAGCTGGGATCCACCTTAAACAAATCGATGCCAGTGACATTTTTCCTGCTCCAGGAAAAAATGCATTCTTGGATATGAGTTGCAGCCGACTGCACTATAGACTTTTGATGCACTGTACCACTTCAATCATGTCTCTCTTTCTGTCTCAGTCTTGCACACAATGGCCCTTCCATCAACTCCATTAGTCTATGATTCTTTTTTAAAATTGCATACATCCTTGAAAGGATACTTATAATTGTAAACAATGGGGTTATTTAGTGTCTGAAGCTGACAATGGATGTATGTGTTTATGGTGAATAAGCAAAAGAAACATAGGAAGCCAGCCATTGACTGCATTATACGAGATGGGATCTAAATCACTAACCTAAAATACTTTATGTGTCTCCACAAATGGAAGCTATGCATAGATTTCATTCTGTTACTACCTTCATTGCCATCACGTCTCCATTTAATTCAACAGCCGGAGGGGAGAGAGAAATCTATTATTGATTTAGAAAAATGTATTAATATTTTTTGTGTGCTGTGTTGTTTTGCTGATTGTAAGCTGCCCTGAGTCGCCATGGCGAGTGGGCGGTGATATAAATATAAATAAATAAATTATAAACTCACCTCCCAGTTTCCTTGGTGAGACTGAGTTTTCAGTTGTAACATCCAGTCTGGAGAACTGACGTCTGCACAGTGGGGGATGGTTAGGATGACAGGGCGACTTAAGAGCAATCCAGTAGGGCCACATGTTACCACCGGACTCAGAATTGTCTGGTTGCCTTCTGAGGGCAAACTAGAAAGGTAAAAAAACAGGAGAAAACGGCATTACTTTTGCTAGGCTGGCGTAAATGTGAAGATGGCAAAGAACTGGAAAACAAATGTTGTTATCTCAGTCCCTTAGAAAATGGCTCTCTCTACAATTCTAATCAGAAATTAACTTTTCTGGAGGGCCTTGTTGTTTTGCCCCCAACAACCGGAATGGTCAGTGCTAAATAAACAGGACCCTTCCCAAGATGATGTTCTTGGAAGATAAACTTATAAAACAACAAAAGTTGCATGACCAAACCTTCAGATCTATCAATCCTTACTTGATCTTTGTGAAAGAAGTCTTAAAGTTCTTATACAGTGGAACCTCGCATAATGAATGTCCCCTATAGTGAAAAAAATCGCACAATGAAAAGGTGTTTTTTTTTTTGGGGGGGGGGGAATGGTACCTTGCATAATGGAAATTTTCACTATGCGGAAATAGTATACACTATGGGGAAAAATCATGTAAAAATTTTTTTGCTATGCAATATGGCGTCCCTATGGGGATAAATCATATAATGAAGATTTCAATGGAAAAAACCGCTTAGCAATTTTTTTTCATTATTCGATATTTCCCATTGGGATTTGTTACACAATTTTTTCCATAGGGATTTTCATTACAGTTTATGGGGGAAAATTGTATAAAGAAAAAAGAAATAGCATAGCAAAAAGCCTCATAGAATGAATTATTTTTGTTATATGAGGTTTTACTGTACCTGCAACTCCAACCCTCCCTTCCCAAACAGCAAAAACCAAATTATTCTCTACTTTTTCAGATAAAAGAAATATTTTAAAACAGGGGTTGGCAACTTTTTTATGTTGGGTGCCAGTCATGCTCCCTCAGATAGTTGAGGGGCCTCGACTGGTGATCCTCCTCCGCTGTAAACGCTGTCATAAAATGTGTTTATGACAGCCACATCCGGGTTTACGACAGCTGCATCTGTGTTTACAGCTGTTTATGCTGCTTCCAGTGGTAGTGGTGGCGGGAGCAAAGGCAGTGGGGGCTGGATAATTTGGCACTGTGGCCAGATCTGGCCTGAGGGCTGTAGGTTACCAACCTCTGTTTTTAAAAGTTGTGTAACAGCAATCTAATGCTGGCTTTCCTTCTTGCAAAAAGCAGTTGAAGCACTGGTTAAGTTAGTTGTATTTATTTATCACTAAAACTGATGGCGCTTAAGGCACAACTAATGTTTTATAGCAATTTCAGTCTGGATCCAATTCTGTGTGACTCTTGTTTCTAGGGAAAATATAGGATTTTCAAAACAGATGGTGACATGGCATCCATGCATGGAATGAGAAGCTATTTTTAAAAAAGAAATTACTTTACTTACTAAATGAAAATTCATACTACTCTTGGGATTCCAACCACTCTTTGACATTTAGGGAAACAGTCACCACAATGAGAAACATGGTATAACATCGGTTTTACTTACAGCATGTTTTCTGCTTTGTTGATCATGAGATACATTTCACAGAACTTCCCTTGAGGAATAGCTCCATGTGGTACCAATAGACTCACTCCTACAGGAAAGAAGAAGAGAATCAATATACAGGCTTGTCAAAACACAAATACTGTACATCATTGTTATAAAGAGATAGACCTAACCTTTACAGAAGGAATGGGTAACCTGAATATTAAGTCCCAACAGAGCAAGGAGTTCTTGCAGGACTTGGAAAAATTACTTTTACAGAGGTCAGCAAACAGAATCTCCCAGCCAGCATGGCCAACTGGGAGAATCTGGGAATTCCAGCTCCAAGCTAGTAATTTCTCCAAGATGTGGGCTATTGATTTAACCTCATCAAGCCTCCAGCCAAATTTCAAAAGCGCTCTACTAGTAATGCGGAGTTCACGGTGCAAGAACGAGAACATAGAAAAACAATGAGAGAGAGGTTATGGTAAAAGAAATTGCAAGATAAATGGGTTGGCTCTGTCCACTTTGGCTTCTCTCCATTGCAACTTCCAGTAGATTCCTATAAAGAGCTTGGCCCACCAAAGCAAAGCATAGGTTGCCTTCCCTTTCCATCTAGAACAGGGGTTCCCAACCTTTTAAAGCCGTCTGAGCCACACACCCTCAGACTGTTGGTGAGCCAGACCCCCTCCCTCCTGCCACTGGCAGAGGCAACCTGACCCCCCCCCTTCACACTGCTTCCCTGCTTACCAGCCTAGAGGGGCTGCATGGAGGGATCCAGGCTGCCTTTCTCACACATGCTTGGCCAGAGAGACCCCTGGGAAAGACGCGGGCAGCTGTGTGCACCTGCTGCATCCACCACCGCCTCAATCCTTTCCCCTCCACTTGGCTCGGCATATCCCTAACTGCTTACAACATCCACTCTGCTTTGGAGTGTTGTTAGGGACATGCCGAGCCAAGGGAGAAAGAATTGAGGTGGCAGCAGAAGAGGCAACTGCAGCAAGGGAGCAGGCCAGGTCCAACCCACAGACCATAGATTAAGAATCCCTGATCTAGAATGAACCTTTCTCATTCCTTCTCTACAAGCAAAATTCAGTGCCTGTATAGGCATTACAGCACTAGGCTGCAAGAGCAAAGTCTAGCAAGATGCTATGAAGACTGACTCTATATGGCCTGCTGCCCCCAGCTAAGCCTCTGTACAAGCTAGTAATCATTTTCATACACTAACTAGAAAACAATGCTTAGTTCTTCCAAATGAATAGGAAAACATCATAACACTATTTTAGCAACCATACCTAATATGACCTTTGAACCCTGTTGTGTGCTGCTGGAGATTATGCCCTGAGAAAGGTGTGTTTTCCACTCAGAGGTGTTATGGGTTTTGTTTTGTCTTTTGCCCCTAGAGATAAACTGGGAGGTAAATTCCACTGCTGATCAGACTAGCTATTAGGATTTTCTCCCTCATAATCCCAAGGGGTGGGTACACTCTGCCTATACCAACAGCAGCCAGCATGTTTACTGCACCCTTTTCTGGATGTGCCCAGAAAGAACAAATGGAAAAGTAAGAAAGTGCTAGTTTCCAGCACAAAGACTGGCCCGTGAAGGCTCCCCAGCAAGTAGGAAGGGACAGTCAGGATTACATAAGGCTTGGTTGAGTTTTTAAAAGTCACTGGAGCAAATGCAGGGTGTTCCAAAAGTCACTCTATATAGGAATAATAGCATAAGAAAAAACATACAAGTGCAGAAATTAAATTAAATTAAATTAAACCTCTTGGAACCTGTTTGCCATGTGTGTTAAAAGAGATGGCCAACATGTACAGAACAGTTTGTAAACAGTCCTGGTGGTGCAGGGGTTAAAGTGATGTACCACAACCAAAACATTGTGAGTTCAATCCTGATAGGATCCAAGGTTGACTCAGTCTTCCATCCTTCCAAGGTCAGTAAAATGAGTACCCAGTGTGTTGCAGGCAAAATGCTAATTACCTTGTGAACTGCCCAGACAGTGCATGAAGTGCATGGAGCGGCTTCTAAGTGTCATTGCTAAATATTTTGTAAACTTTTATGGTGAACATTTTGTACATAAAGGTACATCTGGCTCCAATTTCCCATTTGTGTGGTGACGTTTGGGACACCCTGTAGTCTGCTTGGAGCTGTCTAAGGTCCTGAAATTGCTCCTTGCTTTGCTAGATTTGGGTCGACTTCTCAATCGATTCCTCATCAGGGCAAGGCTTCTCTGACTTGCTCTGTTTATCTAGGTTGCAGCCAGGATAAAGGAACATTCCCTGCATGTTACCTGTCCCAGGGATGGTGAGCCTTCCACCCAGACAGCCAAAGGTCCCCGTAGCGGTATCCCCAGGCTCCCGAGGAAGGGTCAGCAGCAGCTGAGAGCCCATGGTCTTGTTCCTTAGATTCATGAAATGGTTGTCCCTGAGGCTGTCCCCTGGGAAAGTGGCTGGAGGCATGGCTCCTAGCAGGTTCGTCCCTTCATGTATCCCAGGAGAAGAGGAGGAGGCTGTGGAGGAATTGTACACTTTGATCTTGAGATTCGGGAGTGGGTCAAGCAAAGGAGAGTTGGTCATCGGGATCTTGTCCGAGGAGTCTTGCAAGGCATACATGGGTCCACGGTACACACCCGCATTGGCAGTGAGGTCAGGCTGCATTGACTGGTGCAGCAACTGGGGAGTGTCTGCAAAAGACAGCATGGGAAAGGTCTCATTGAAAGTACAGACTCCCCTGAAATGGGGATTAGAATTTTAAAAAAATCAATACATGCTAGTGCAGTTACAATTGTCCATTTTCTAATGATCTTTTTTTTAAACCCATCTGGTTGAAAATGAAGACTAAATGTTGCCATCATTGCTGCAGTTCGAGACCTGAGTACTGCACGATGGAGTGACCTCCCCTCTCTGTCCCAGGTCCTGCCAACCTAGCAGATCGAAAGCAAGAAACTGCAAGTAGATAAATAGGTACCACTTCGGTGAGAAGGTTAACAGTGTTCCATGTACACCAGTGTTTAGTCATGCCTGTCACATGCCGACGGAAATGTCTGCAGATGCAGACAGTGCTGGCTCTTTAGCTACAAACGGAGATAAGCAATGAACCCTAGAGTTGGATACAACCTGCTTTTGAGAAAGGGTGGCCTTTACCTTTACCTGCCTCTAACATTATGTACTTTAATGCTATTAATACTCTTAGGCATATCAGAGCCATCTTCAGCCCATTAGGTAACTTTCTAAAATTCCTGATTCACGATATGAGAAAAATAATATTTAAGACACCTTAAAGACTGGCAGATTTTAATAGCATTAGTTTTCATGGCCCAGAAGCCTTTTCTTCATCAAATGCATGAAATGTTATTCTACTGATGTATGCTCTAGTCTACAAACTTGATGCTGCAGAAGAACTGTTAGTCTTTAAAGTGCTATGAGATATTTTTTACTGTTTCTGCTGTAATAGGCTAGGTAGGTGTTACTCTTCTAGAAATAGTAAGGTAAAATTTAAACTATTATTCATTGTTTACAGCTATAAAAATTTAATGTAAAGGTCTCTCTTGCTCAAAAGCCAGTCATATCTGATCTAGAGGGTAGTACTAATCTCTGTTTACAGTCAGAAAGAAAGGCAGTGCTGTCTGAGTCCACAAACATTTCCATGGTCATGTCTCAGGCATGACTAGATGGAGGAGTGTGCTGTTACCTTTCCACTGAAGACGTACCTATTTATCTTCTTGCAATTTCTTGCTTTTGAACTGATAGGTTGGAAGGAGCAGGGACAGATGGAATTGTCTTCATTACATATAGAATTTTGTTACAGAAGACATGCAAAATGTCTCATGAGACTGTTCTGCCCTAGGCCAAGAAAAATCTTTATGGAACTCTCCCACAGAAAAGTCAACACAGAATTAAAAGGGGGAAAATCACACAGAGCTAGTAAAATTACAGACTGTACCACATTCAGATGACAGGCAGAAGTTTTCTAAATGAAGAAATCCAACACATCAGAATTTCTAAGTGAGCTCTGTTGCTCTGCCGTACTAGTTTGCTACATGAAGGATTCTGTTTACACACACACACACACACACACACACACACACACACACACACACACACACACACACACACACACACACACACACACACACACACACACACACACACACACACACACACACACACACACACACACTGAAAAGTCATTCAAAAACCATACCTGCAATCCAAAGGGCTCAGGTTCAATGTTCTGTTATAAAATCTAAGTCATTTTGTTGTATTGTAAAACTAAATTTCATACTATCATTTCTATTTCATTTAATCCTGTAGGGGCTTTGGTTACTACTGTCAGATTGACTGAAAACTGAAGCCAAGGAAGAGTTGGCTGGCCAAAGGATATCCAGAGAGTCTAGAGTCGCACAGAGACAGGAACCTTAGGTAGCATTTTGCACTCTTCTCAAGAGACCATATCAACCTCCAGGTCAAACATTTGCTTCTTCCTCTTCTTTCTTTCTATCCTGGGAAGCTAAGGGTGCACAGAATGGAATTTCAAAACTAACAGGATGGGAACTTTAAGACAAGCTGAGTAGTGGCTTACCATGTCTAGAGGTCTTGAAATTGACTGGGTGAAAGCCTCCGGTCAGCGCGGCAGACGAGTCTGTGATGTCGGTGTCAAATTCACGGCAGCTGCGCCTGTACACTACCACCCCTGCCGCCATCAGAATAATGATGAATATGAAGATGGCAACCACCAGGCCAGCATACAAGGCTATGTCACCGGTGGCTTCCAGTACTATGGGGGGGGGGGGATGGAGGAGATACAGAGGGAGAGAGATTAAAAGGAAGCCACCATTTCCTGCTTATTTATTTACATTACTACCATTGAATCAATGGTCATGGGAATAAAAACTCTATGAGTTCATGCAAAGGAATTAAAAACCACAATAGTGTGTGGTCAATTATTTTTTCACTGGTCATTCATTTAACTTCCTCTCAAGATTTTTGACAAAGGTATGAAGCTATGATGAGAATAAGAACCTACAACAATAGGTTCAGGTCTATTTAACTTCACCTTCCTATGCTATAGAATTCCTTGAGCGAGTCTAAGTCACTCAACACACAAGGAGGCAAATTTCACAGACAACCCTAAGCCCTTCCACCTTCAGATTCTTTCAGGCATTTCAAATGTTTGGGGCTTTCAAATGTTTGGGGGTTTCTCTCCCAGAAAACCCAAACAGCATTCCCAATTTAAGAAATTGTTGAAGTTGTACTCAAAAGGATTTGACTGGATGATAGTTCCTTTGCCCTGTATAATTTGGTGTTTACTTAGGTTAGGAAAAATCAAATCAAATGCCCTTTTCTTTTCAGAATTGGCAGCTCAGGACAGGAAGTTAATCAACATGTAAGTAGAACACAGCAGTAAACTAAACCTAATGACTTAATTATCAGTGAAATCAGCACAGTTCTGTTTTCACATGGGTCTGTTGCAGCTGGTTTTGCAAGGTCTGGGAAAGAAAGCAGAGAGTAGTGGCAGAATCTAGTCTTCTCCAATATAAAGACAAATTTTCAGTGGCCTATAGAGAATGGAAAAGCTAGGTTGGAGCTAGAGGGCAAGGTGGAAGATAAAGAGTAACAGGCAAAGTTTGGTGTGTTATAGAGGTTACCATTCTGGACAAGACTTTGGAGATCCATGTTCCAGGTCCCACCAAGGCATGGGTAGCCTTCAATCAGTTGGCAGCTTTTAGACAGGCCCACTTCACAGAGTTGTCGCGAGGATAAAACATGGAGGAGGAGAATCATGGCTGCTGCCTTAGTCTTATTAAAGCAGGAGCAGCCATCTTCTAGGGCAGGGTTCCTCAAGTGTCCTTGGACTTCAATTACAAGCAGCACAAGTCAGCATACCTGCTAATCAGGGCTTCTGGGAATTGAAGTCCAAGAACATCTGGAGAGCCAAGTTTGAGGAACCCTGTTCTAGAGGACCAGTAGCTGCACACATTCATCTCCAGAGCTTAGAGGGACACGCCCTGCTCTTGCTTCCCCATTGCCAAAATGTTTTTTAAAGCTGCCATGTGTTTTACTGGCAATCTATTTTTTAATTAGTGTGATGAACCCCCAAACCATAGTTAAATTGACCCCATAAACTCTTAGAGGGCATATGGACATGATTTTTTAAAATAAAAATTGGGTTGAGGCCAGAGTACTGGAGAGGGTATTCGAGTCCCAGGGGGAGAGTTAGCAGCCCATTGGCCAGAGTGCACCTAACTCCTGTGTTGGGAGAAGACAAGAAGTTAGCATAACTAGCTAGCTAGCTAACTAACTAAAATGCAATCCATGTGCATAGAGCTCTAACTGATGGCTCACCATCTGTGAGTCAGAGAAATTTATAGCAGGCAGACCCAGAAGGTGCTAGATTAAGAAGACATGATGATGGAGGGCTTAAGAAAGTAATTGTGGAAAAGTAGGAATACAGGCAGTGGTGGGCATCAGCAAGTTTGCACTAGTTCACCAGAACCGGTAGCAGAAATTCTGGCTGGCCCCGTCCATCCAAGTTTTGAAATAAAGTACAGTGTAGTCCTAATTCAGGTGCAACACAGGGCTTCCCCCCTGGCCACACACACTATACCATGCCCACAGTGTGGTAGTAATTTTTTTTTTGGGAGCCCACCACTGGATACAGGAATAGTTCAAAAACAAGGGAAAGGAGTGTCAGCCTCAAGAATGTTGGTTCAAGGTCAAGTATGGGCATACTCTTCATGCTCATCTGTTCATGCTTTCAAATAACTAGCTAGAGGTAGGGAACATGTGGCCTTAAGGTCACATGTGGTCTTCTAGGTCCTTAAGCGCAGTCGTGGTTTGGATTTTTATTTAAAAAATTATTAAGTACATAGTAGTTAAGATTTTTACAAAATAAAATACATGTTTTAGTATATCTAATTAGTTTCTTGAACACAGCCTTATTTGATTACAGCTAATCTAATGCGGTCTTTCAACAGGAAAAGGTTTCCCACCCCATTTAACCTTGGTTAGGGACACACCAGGAGAGTTTCAGAACCCTCATTAACATTGCCTCTAGGGCTAGCTATTTATACGTACACACACTGTGACTCTTTAGTCTCCCTTGGTGCAGGGAAAGAAGACTTATGATAAAAGTCATCCACCTTGAACTTGAAACAAAACGGTCATTCATAAGGAACAAAAAAAAATATGGTGACTCCTAAGTAACTAAATGCACAGATGTGATAAATAGTCCTTGAAATGAGTCACCCTGTTTTGTAGGTTAGGGTGACAAGGAGGGGGAAAGCAGGTACATGCTCATTAGGGGACAAAACCTCATCAGCTTTAGAGCAGCCAAGCCAGCAATTTATGTTTTGTAATTATGAGGCTGAACCATATTTCTCCCACCCTGTTTCTCCCAACTATGAGACCTTTCACGTTTAAAATCTACTCATTCTACAACTTTTAATTATATCAAGAAACTTAGCACCCCCAGTTCAAGATCTCCAAAGTTCTGCAAAACAGTTCTGACCTGATGGGTACCCCACATTTGGCAGTGAAGTGGCCAGCGATCTAGACACAAGATCAAGGAATGGACATTCCAGTGAAATCAATATAATTGTTTCCTCCAGGATTTGAATTAGAAGCATAAAATGTATGTGGAATGTACAGAGTTATAACTGGCTGCTCATCATGCATGAATCAGGGGAATTTATAGCAGCCAGATCCAAGCCTGCTAAATTAAGAAGATGTGGCGATGAAGGGCTTAACAAGGTTGTTGTGAGAAGCAGGCATACAGGAATAGTTTACTGTACTAGCAAAGGAAGTGAGGACCAGCCTCAAGGTTGCTGTTCCTGGTCAGAAGGGAATCAAAGGGGAGCAGCAATGTTTTGAATTTTTATCACCTTCCAGATGTTATAGACAGGCTTTTTCTCATCACGATCACCAGAAGATTTAACCCAGCAAAAGACTGTCAATTATAAAATACAGTGGAACCCCATATAATGAACACTTCGTATAACGAAAAATCCATATAATGAAGAATTTTTGCACTAACTGTGATACCTTGCATTACAAATTTTTCATTTTACAGGGTTTTCATTAAGCAAGGTATACCCTGCATAATAAAAACAAAATGTTCGTTATACGCGGTTTTCATTAAGTGAGGTATACCTTGCATAATGAAACCTCATACAGTATAATGAACATTTTATTTTCATTATGTGGGGTATCGTCAATAACGCTTCATATAACGAAAAAACTCATATAACAAAGAGCCCTGTGGAATGGGTGTTTTTTTTTCTTCATTATACAGTATGGGGTTTTACTGTGCAGATAATCTCTGCTCTGGTCCTGACAGCAAAACCAAAATATTACCATTATGGCTTTCTTAAATACCAATTGGGAGTAAATAAACAATTTGTACTTCAAGTTGAAAACAGGAAAATAGCAAAAATAATTATAAAAAGAAAGTATCTTTATCTTCCCTTCCCTTCCCCCCATCAATATATCAGCAGGTTTACAATGCAAATCTTCTCCAGTACAAAGGCAGAAAAACTCTAGTTCTAGTTTCAACAGCTATTTTAATTACTGCATCTCTAATAAAATGGGCTTTAACTTGCTCAGTGGTTTAGGTATCTGGTTGCAAAGCCAGAGGTTTGGAGTTTGATTCCCCACTATTGCTCACTAAGGGTGAATAGAGCTTGCAAGGGTAAGCTTCACAAGGCAAGGGTAACAGGGAACGGAACAGGAAACCACTTCTGAGTGTTTTCTACCTAGAAAATCTTGGGAAAAGGTTGCCCTGAGTCAGAATGAACTTGATGCCACATGAGTATTATACAAAACAAACCCAGCTGGCTTTGCAACATCCATCACACCTGGCAAAGTGTCCATTGTTAAATCAGCAGAGAATTAATAATTTGGGAAACACAAGTTGTCTAAGCGTAGCTTAATGCCAAGGAGGAACAGCAAACCACACCAAACTAATCCAAGATTATGAATGAATAAACCAATGAAAGAAAATGGTCATGAAGAGAACACTTACGGTGAGTTTTGGGTTCGTCTACAAATCTTTTATCTGTTAGAGAAAAGAAAGTTAAAGAAAAAGAAAGGTTGAAAAAAATAAGGATGATAACAAATGATGATGACAATAAAAGAAAACAAAAAGCAGACTGGCTGCCCTGGCAAACCTAGGGAGAAGAATGTGGTGGAAATGTAAATACGATGGAACAATCCATACAGAAGCCCCATAACAGGGAGAAGCCAAATGAGCTGCTTTCAAGAGGCTCATACAGCCACTCCACAGTCTACCTTACTCAAACATCTGCCCACAATAGGAGCACATTCCCTGTGAAATGTCTCAAGTATATAATAGCTATTGCTTGGAACATGGCAAGGTAAAGGTAAAGAAAGGAAAAGGTCTCCTTTGCTCAAAACCAAGGTCAAGGTCAAGGTCTCTCTTGCTGTTATCTGATTCTAGGGTGCATTGCTCATCTGTTTACAGCCAAAGAGCCAGCACTGTCTGTGTCTGGAGAACATGGAAGGCTGTTACCTTTCTCACCAAAGCCATACCTATTTATCTACTTGTATTATTATTATTATTTGCTTTTGAACTGCTAGGTTGGCAGGAGCTGGGACAGAGAGGGGCACTCACTCCGTCATGCAGCACTTGGGTCTCAAACTGCTGACCTGCTTGAACTTCCGGTTGTCACTAAGCCACGGCAGTCCCTTTGGGACATGGTGCCTGTGCACAAATGAGCACAGTGCACAGGATTAGACTGACTGCCTTACAGCCTTCTCTTTGAAAGACAGTCACATAAGGGCATTTTCTATGTGAAGAGCTGCCCAGACCAAATATTGCATCTTGTTAAGACAGCACAACTAGCAAACTGCCACATAGAGCAGCCTATCGGGGGGCTTTTCCTGCCTAGCTAAAACTGCAAAGACAGATAGGGACATTCCAAGTGCCTGGCAGACCATAATATAGCGACTCTGGGATACATATCACCTTGGAAAGTATCAGGAATGACTTTCATGGTGTAGCACAACAGAACTAAGGGCAGACATAGACCAATGGCTCAAATCCTATAGGTGTTTTTACATGAAGTTAATTGATGAAGTGCTGGGATACCACTGGGCATCTGACCATGAACATAATTAAGATACACTCCAGTACCTCATTGATTTGCTGCAATTACTCGCAGCAAGTTACACAAAGCCTTGGAACAGGATTCCAGCTAGTGTGTTTTTCTCTCTCCTTCATGTGCTACTGACAACAGCAGAGATGCCATTTTTACTACAACCTGTGGTAGTTCGTAGTCCTATGTTTGTTGCCTCATTTCAGGGTTTACATTTCAAAGGCTGAAATGTTTCTCATTAACAGTTCTTCCTGAGGGTCATCTCAACAGGAGAGCAGAAACAGAGTGTTCCTCTGTCTGGATCCTCCAAACTTTATTTGGTTTGGGCAAAGGACTTCTTTACCCATTCATTCCTCAGAGCCTTCAAGCCATTTGTCCCGCAGAAGTTAAGCTTAACTGTTCTTTCCACGGTTCTGTCTCATTTTGATTTTTTTAAAAACTGTACAGCACTGTCAGGTGGAGTCATGAGAATTCAGTATTATTTTTAAGGAAAATAAATCCAGAATTCAAACCTGAAATTCTAGTAGATGGAAACTGTGCCAACAGAGACACATGGGGATGAGAAGCAAATGAACATAAATACCAACAGAACAAGCGACTTCATGTTTGAAGTAAAATGTTTCAGGACAGAAATACTGTAATGAACTACTGTATCACTTTCTTTGGGTGAATAAAAGAAAAACAGTCTTCACTAGCCTCCTCCTCTCCCAACCCTGTGCTGCCTCTTTTGCCAAAGTTTGGGAAAGTCATTTTTCAGACCACAACTTATTGAATTCTGAAACCAGTGTGTTGTGCAGCCTGGGGCGTTCTGTGAATTGTGCCTACCCATGAACAACAGAACTTTCTCACTGTATTCTTGTCCTTTTGTTTGCACGTTGCATATTAACTTCTTTTAAAATTACTGTATCACAATTTTGAAACAGGGATCTCAGATACTTGGAGGTATTCTCTGTTCTCAACAAAATGCTGATACAGTATATATATTTTACACATAACTGCATTATATATTTTCAAGGCTGCAAACAGATCAAATGATTACCTGAACCTATATGCCTCTGTTTGCCTCATTTTCCTACTTTTTAAATTTGGTCTACCCTTCTCACAGATGGGAAATGTTACTTTTTTGGCTGATACCTCTCACAGCCATAACTCCCAATACAGACAAACCTCAAGGTTTAATAGGATTTTTTTTCAAGATACAAAATTCAACGCATTCCTATGGGGAAATGCATTCAATACATTCCTATGGGAAATTCAATATAAGAATTTTTCGAGATACAACCAACCTCAAGGAACAAATTAAATTCATATGTAGAGGTTTGACTATATCTTAGTCAGCATAGCCATTGAGAATTAAAGGCCCAGAAGCAACTTTTCTGGTTTGTCTTCAAATTATGAGTTAGCGGCTTACAGACCAATCTTTGCATATTTCAGAAGTAAATCCCATGAAGTTTAGCAAGTCTTATTCCTGTTCCGATAAGCACAGATTGGCAGGCATAGAAATAATTAATAATTCAGATATTAAGCTTAGTCACAGGCAGCCTTGATCTCATTCTCCAATGACTAAGGCTCTTTAATGACATATAACATGGAAAAGAATCCTCCAGGTTCACCATACTTTTCAAAGGCCATCTCATGTCAGAGTTCGGAAAAATTACATTTTTCAGAGTACAAATCCCAGAATCCCCCAGTGAGCCAGCTTGGTTCCTTCAAAATAATTTTAGGAGAAAAGGGCAAGTGTTTAGCCAATCTTACATGTGATTAGATAATGTGGTACAATAATTTCATAGGGTAGCCTCCATCCTTTGGAATGGTCTACCTGTAGAATTGTGTCAAGTTCCCTCCCTGGACAGGTTTTTAAAAGGTCCCAAAACAGAGCTATGTAGGAACATACACAAATTTCTCTTCCCATACCTTTGTTTGTCTCTAGACTCCAAGTTCTAAAATTTGATTTTTATTGATATTATGTTGCTACCAACAGGAGAATTTTTGTGTCTGCTTGTGCTTGGGTTTTTTTCTATTTAGCCCATTTATATATACCGCCCAGAGTGGCAAATTTTTCTCACTAGATGAGTGATATATAAATGCATTGATTAAATGGCTGAATGGATAGATAAAATAAAATAAAACCCCTTCTCAAGAAAAACAAGCTAAAAGATTAAAACAGAGTTCCCTGAGAAAGACACTGTAGCATCTAATTCGTCATCGTCGACTGCAACTCGTATCCGAGAATGCATTTTCCCCCCTGAAGCAGGAAAAATTCCATTGGCCTGAATTTGTTTACGATGGATCCCAGTTTGCCATGAAGTGACCCACAGTATGAAATGAAGGTGAATCTAATTAATAATAAAATGAACACAATACATTATTGAAGCAGATGGGTGAAGGACTAGGTTGAGTGTTTATGGCAGGAGTTCTCAACCTTTTTCAGCTGTGGGCCAGACCATGCCCCTCATACAGCTGAGTGGGCCAGACTGGTGGTTCCCCCTGCCATAAATGCTGCTGTAAAATGTGTTTACGATGTTTACAACATCCGCGGACTCATTTACTGCTGTCATAAACGCTTTTACAATGGCCGTAAATGAGTCTGTGGCTGATTCTGGTGGTGGTGGCTGGGGTGAGGTCAGGGCCCAGATTATTTGGTACCACAGGCCAGATTTGGCCCACAGGCCATAGGCTGGGAACCCCTGGCTTATAGGGAGACAGATCAAGTCTGAATATGCTTGCCCCTCAGTGTACTGTATTGCATTTCTTCTTCTTTTTAGCACTCATTGCCAGCTGAATATTTACTGCCAGCAGCAGCCTGGCATGGCAAAGCACAGCTTGATTCTGCCTGCAAACTGCAACCAACCTCAGCTGTCACAATGCCTTAATTTCCCCCAGCAATGAGCTTCTCCAGAGCCAGCATCTGTTGAAGGGTGAGATGCCTTTTTGGGTTGTTTTGAAATCATGTCTCTGCGCTGGGCTCTCTTCTCCTCCTCCCCCACCCTGCTGTTTGCCAACTTGGGTCAAATCTTGTGATTTCATTAAGGATGACAGAGAGGGATTCATGCAGCAGGACATAAGGTAAGTCTGCAGCACTTTGTGCGGGTGTGTGTGTGTGTGTGTGTACTGTGAGGACAAGATTCAAGCAGAAAAATTACCTTAAGAAAAAGAGACAAATGTAAAGGATCAGAGTAAAAAATAATTTCTGATAAAAGTAGGTGACAGGACTGACAGAATCTAAACCAGGGGTGCCCACACTACAGCCCATGGGCCAGATCCAGCCCACAACACCAATTCATTTGGCCCACACCGCCCTCATCACTCCCAGAAGTGGAAGTAAAATGCACATTTTACTTCCACTTCCGGGAGTGATAAGGGCAGTGTGGATGATTTGCTGTTGGGGGCTGGATTCGGCCCATGGGCTGTAGTTTGGGCAGCCCTGGTTTAAGCAGAGAAAATGGCAGCCTAAAAAAATCTAGCTCATCCTGTTGCAAAACATATGTGTTGCTAATCAGATTGCAAGACACGTTTTACTTCTGCTTCTGGTAGGAGGAACCACGTGACCAGCCTGCTAAACCACATGATCTGCCCATGGCCCAAAATGTTTGGACACCCTGATCTTACAAAAAAAAAAAAAAAAAAAAGGGGGGGGGTTTGAATGCCTAATTGACAACTGGGATGTTATGTTGACCAAGTTGGCTCTTTCACCTATTCAAGCAATTTATTTACATCCCCAGATAGTAAAGCAAAAGGATTAAGACCAAACTCACTTGCTTGGTCCCTGAACCAGTCTAATGATCAGCTCATACACTGGTTGATTTACCATGATGTCAGGTGATATTCACAGATACACAAAGAAATCAAAGATGTCAGCAATAAGGTACTACTGTGTTTCTTTATGAAAAGTCCCAAAAGGGTTTAAAAAGAGAAGGTGTATGCTCTTGGCAAAAGGAGCCAGGAAATGCCCCTTTTCAGCCTTTGGGAGTTTGGGCACAGCAAATACTGGGCTGCAGGTGTCCAGTGATTTTTCTCCTAGTCTTTCCATCTAGGGAGTGAAGCAAAGGAACCTTTACAAATGAAGAAAAGGTCCAGTTAAGGAGAGATTCCATGCATTGGCCAGACTTGAAATCATTCATTCAGAAGGCCGATGCAATAGAGGCAACAGGCTATTTTGCACATCACTTCTCTAACTTAAGGACATTCTGATATGCTAGATTACAACTCCCATCAGCCATATCCAGCACACCAACTATTTGTGTCACTGGGGATGATGGAAGCTGCAAGTGAATGCAGCTAAAGAGCCAGAAGATGGAGAAAGCTGTATTCTATAGTACGCAGATTTTAAAATGCACCAAAGTAGTTGAACATTTATCCAGTCTGATATTAAACTAGCATAGATAAACTCTGTAGTGTTTCTACAGGCAGCTGAAGAAGAAGCTTTGGAGTATTAACTTTATTCCAGAGAAAAACTAGATAACTAGGTAGTACAGCTTTGCCCGATTATGTGCTGCCTTAACAAACAAATGATAAAGGTTACTGTTTGTGTTTCTATTCACTGCAGGGATTTATGCTATTTAAGATGGAGGGTCAAACATTTTTAACTTTATGACTCTGTGGAAGTCTGTGGGATAATCATGGTGAAATCTATGACCACTGCATCACTTGATGAGACTTATTTCTTTGCTGGCTGCACCTCTCTTTACAGTACCCGCCTCCCTTACCTGCAGGGGATAGGTTCCAAGACGTATGCAATTGCCTGAAACTGCAGAAAACAGCTATCTCTAGGTTATGGCGTATATAGAGGCTTCTAATCGCCTGTTATGGTAATGCATAGGAAATGCGCATATACAGGCCATTCACCCCACCTTAATATCTGTGGGTTGTGTTTTCACATTTTCAGTTTTCCACAGGTCCAAACATTTTCAATTTAAAAAACCCTCTGAAATATATAGTACTGTACAGTATTTATGTATTTCTATGGTGTAATACCAGAGCTGACCACTAGAACCGATTGTCTATTTTATTACGGTATGTCAGTCTTAGAAGAAATCAACCCTGACTGTTCCCTCTAGAAGGTCAAATAGTAAAGATGAAGCTGAAGTACTTTGGACATCAAATGAGAAGAGAGGATTCACTTGAGAAGGCCTTGATGCTTGGAAAGGTGGAGGGCAAAAGAAAAAGGGGGCGGCTGAAAATGAGATGGCTAGATGGTATTGTGGATGCAGTGGGAACAGAGCTGGGTGGGCTGAGGAGGATGGTGGAGGATAGGGGTGCCTGGAGGACAATGGTCCATAGGGTCACAAAGGGTCAGAATCGACTGTGCGACTGAACAACAACAGCAACCTTTAGAAGGAACTGATTGTGTTTTACAGCAGCCATTTGTCAGCACACACGTAGAGCAATGGAGGCATTTGCACCACCTTGCTTCTATGATACAGGTTGTTGTTCATTCGCACAGTCAAGTCCAGCCCTCTGCAACCCCATGGACCATCGTATGCCAGGTATGATTCACATATGTGTGCTTAAATATGGGGTTTGCTGTTTTCCATGGTTTCAGGTATCTGATAAAGATCTTGGAATGTATCCCCCATGGATAGGGGAGGGGGGTTTGAACTGTGCTATATATATCTGGTTTTTTTTTCATTGAATTTTTTTGGGGCCACAGATAACTAAAGTCACAGGCATAAAACCTGCAGAAATGGGAAAACTACTGTACTTGTTACAACAGCATGCTGACAACCAGGACTTAAGATCTAGATTTCTTATTATTATTTCTGTGCCATGCTTACTTTTACATTTTGCATAATTGTTCTGCTTTTATAAAAAATATCCTGGATAGTTCAGTAAGTTAGATGCCTAGCTGTGGTGTTGTGAATTTGATTCCACATTATGCCTCCTGGGAAGAACAGCCAACCTGTTATCCTTGCGGAAGCTGCACAGTCCCAAAATACTCTCAGAAACAGGGAGTACTCGTTACCCAGAAAACTCTGGAAAGTTAGAATGGACAAGATTACAGTTATTGTTGGCCTAATTCATCTTTCGTGTTTCGAGCAAATCCTGGACTGCCAAAATGAAGCCACTTTCTTGGCTTTGTCATTGGCCAAATTTACGGTAAGTCCTCATCATTGCATGTTTCTGGCAGTAATCAGTAGACCAGTAAATGAGCCGGATTCTGTATCTCTCCACCAGAAGAGTAGCGTGCCTTGGTGGGGCCCCGTATAAAAATTTGTTTGGGGGCCCTTAGGAAGGGTAAAGATTTGTTTTACTTACGCACGTTGGGGGCCCCCGTGGCCCGGGCCCCCCGTATAATTGATACGGCAGATACGGCGGTAGCTACGCCTCTGCTCTCCACATTCACACAGCATTTTGTTGTCCTAATAAAGTTTGGCTTAATAAAGTGTAGGGTCTGGAATTTGTTTTGTACCAACATGGCTATCCATAATTTTACTTTTGACTAGAATCCCCAGAATCCCCAGTCTACATAGCTGCTGGGAGTAGTAACAGTTCCAACTTTGGCTTCAGACGTGTATTCCCCATCCCTCTCAACAGTGTTTTCCGTCCCAATAACTTTGACTCACTTTGCATACAGAGCCCATCAGTGCAGTTTTTTGAATCAAGCAGTACTCCGCTACAGTCTTTGCCTCCATTTTTGGGAGACGGGGCCATGCACTCTCGACTCCTCCAATGTGTGCACTCTGTGCTGCAGGCAGACCATTTGCTCCACTCCGTCCAGGCTCCATCTACTGCATTCCAGCAAAAAAAAAAAAAAAGAAGAAGGGGGAAATAAGGGGAAATAGTCAGAAGCCACGACTACAAGAGAAGAGGGGAAGAGACATGGGATAACAATTTGTTGCAGCCTTAGTTTGTAGAGTACTGGGCTAAGACTCAAGAGACCTGGGTTCAAATCACTGCTCAGACAGGGAATTTCACTGGGGGTGACAATGGGAAACCACCCTTTAACATCTCCCATACTTTGGAATCTTATTGGAATTGCCGTTATGTTGGAAGTAACTTGAGTGAACATACTATCATTGACAAACCATCTGTTGCAAGCTGCAGAGTGTTGGGTCACCTCTACTACAAATCCCACTGATACTTCTGAACCTAAAAGAAAGGATGTGTGTGTGGCACTGCATCACAAATGAGGATGAAAATAAAGATAGCAAAATCCTAATTCAATCTGCATGTAAGTTCTCATAAGTATCTTTCCTAAAGACACCTATTGCACAGATTACAGAAATGATGGATGTCACAACTATAACCTCTTACCATGTACATATATATATGATAGCCCTCTGTGAGAATCTACACGCAGGCTGCACGTTCTTTCCAACTCAGAAGTGTATTATGCAAATGATTGTAATCATGACACAGCCAATTAAACCTCCATAAATACATATTATACTAGCTATACTGGTACAGATATATATTAAATGAGAACTTGGAAAAGTTACGATTCCTAGAATCCTTTAGTAGCTGTCCATAAACGAGTCAGGCATCAGAGAACAAAGTTAATACAGTGCAATTTTTAGCATTTATATGCTGCATTTGAGCATTCAAAGCCCTTTACATATTTTCTTCTAATCATTCTTCTGACAACCATCATCCTGTTGTTGATGACTAAGTGAAATGATAGATCATTGCTTGCCCAAGGGTTTGTACCGAACTAAATTTTATCTACTGTACTAGCTGAGTGTGAAAACACTCAGGTTTTTTGTTACAACACTTGAAAATTCTTTTCCAAGTTATTAATGAAACACATATTCAAGAACAACACCATCTGACTAACAATGTGCATGAATAGTAATGCTAGTCTGATCTCAGTTTACTGGAGATGCCACCTCCCCTAATGAAGGGCATGTGTTTTATTTTTAAAATGAGTTAACACAAATTGCAGTAAAAATCTCACAAAAGACTCCTTTGTCTTTACTTTAAAGTTTTGCTATCTGTAATTCTTCACTGGATAGCATATCCTATTCTTGTCCCTCTAAGCTACAATTATTACATGACTGTTCTTCCTCTGACACTTCACAACAACACATTGCTCTGTGAGCGGATGTTGTGATGTTAGCAGTTTCTGTCTAAAAATTGCAAGTCTTTCTTGGATTCTGAGTCAATGGAAATCTCTTTGTGCGGCAAGGCATACCCCTTTTTACATGAACTAGCATGTGGGAGAGTTAACCTCCACCTGTCTTAGGGCACCTCTAATTACTGGATAACCTATTTTTAAAAAAATGACATTGGGAAACAGGTGACTTGTTTCGAGAAGCAGGAGTGATTACCTCTTATTGCTTTTCATTTGGTGCTCTGGGTAATTTTTTAAACTGTTAAATAGCTCAGTGGTTTGGTATCTGGCTCTGAAGCCAGAGACTGGGGGTTTGACTCCTCAATGTGCCTCTTTGACAAGAGCTGGACTCAATAATCCATAGGGTCTAATTTAGCCCTGCAGGTCCAAGACTGAGACTATAATCTGAATGTTTTGCAACAAGGCATAGATTCTAACCCATGGGTGGGGAAACCTTTTCCTGTTGGATTTTAAAAACCTCTTAATTTTAAAGTTACTTAAAATAACTTTTAATCGTGTCAGAAGCACACAAAGGTGCTTTCTGGGTTGAAAGGATTTTTTTCTGGAGAAACGCCACTCAGGGGTTGCTTGAACAAGGCTCCTTTCATTTCCCCAAGATCTTTTTCCCACCGAAATGGTCCCTATTTATTTACAGTTGAACCTCATACAACAATCACCCCATATAGCAATGAACTTGCATAACAATTAGGGTTTTTGGGGGGAGGGGGAATGGCGTCCCGCATAACAAATTTCCCTATGGAAAAAAATCGTACAACAATTTTTCAATAGGAAAAACCACTTAGCAAATATATATATATATATATATATATATATATATATATATATATATATATATATATATATATATATATATATATATCGTTGTATGATGCATCCCATAGGGAAAATCGCTATACGATGCATGCATCATATAGCAATTGGTTCATACAACAACGTGCCCTGTGGAACGGATTAAAATCATTGTTTGAGGCACCATTGTACTTCCAATTTGTTGCTCTCAAACTTCTAGGTTTGCAGGACCTGAGACACAGATGGGCACTCATTCCATCATGCAGTACTCGGGTGTTGAACTGCCAACCTGGCGACCTTCC
Source organism: Furcifer pardalis (assembly GCA_030440675.1). NCBI lineage: Eukaryota > Metazoa > Chordata > Lepidosauria > Squamata > Chamaeleonidae > Furcifer > Furcifer pardalis. The sequence goes on from CP126890.1 coordinate 205,185,355, forward strand.
AGCTAACAAGGTGAGCTTCTTAACCACTGAACCACCACAGTCCCAACAGTTACAAAAATAAAATATACACATAAAAGACTAACCAAAATGTATTAATAAAAATATAAGGATTTTCTCTTTAAAATGTGGATTCAAGCTAATGGACGCACTTAAGGACCTAGAAGGCTGCACATGGCCTTAAGGACACAGGTTCTCCATCCCTGGTGTAACACAACTGGCTAACAAGGTTTTAGCCTAGAGCAGTGATGGTGAACCTTTTAGAGACCGAGTGCCCAACCTCAACAGGCTGCCATCTGTGCCACAGAGGGGCGGGGCAAACTTTGTGCTGGGTGGAGGGAAGAAGCACTCCCATTGGGCTGCTGGGCAGAGAGGCTTGGGTGAACTCTGTGCTGAGGCGACACCTCACATGCCCACAGAGAGGCCTCTGAGTGCCACCTCTGGCATGCATGCCATAGGTTCGCAACCACTAGCCTAGAGTCTACGCTACATTTTTGTTTTATCCCAGCTGTTGGCTCATGTATTTGTCAGCTTACTTCAGAGAACCATTTGGGGAACGGAACAAGCCTGAGATGTGAAAGATAACCAGAGCAGCCTGTGGTATCAGCTAATCCATTGTAATGATCTTGAAACTAACTCTGCCTTGTGTCAGGCAAATAAATAAGAGCAACCAACCCTTCATTTCCCATCCAGTTTCAGCATAACAGATGGCTCATCTGGCAGTGCTCACTTTCATGTGAGGTCTGCAAGAGGGGAGATGAGAGAAAGAGGAGGAGAGGCCAAGTTGCATGACCTTGCATTATCCTTCAAGGTCTCCTGTGACTGTGCCAAGATAAGTAAATTGTTCACAAAAGCAGGTGGTGACTCTACTGCCTGGGCAGCAACTTGGGAGGGGACATTAACCCAGCCAATTTGTTATGAGGGGAAAGGGGCAGATGGATATACCTCCAGATCTAAAGTGACCAGAAAGCAAAGCAAAGGGACAAAAACGTGTGACTCATCAATGTATCACCTTCCCCCCTATGGACCTGGTTTAGCCTCAGGTATACCTTAAAGTTTCTGCTCCTTGTCTAACCACTGCCAGAGATTGGGATAAACAGCTAGAAGAGATGAGGCGGGAGTCTTGTTTGTAATCACTTAAGGTATGTGTAATGTGCTGTGGCTAACTGGGATAAGTGAAGAGGTGTTGTATCCCATTTACATAACCTGGTATGTGACTAGGCACACAACTGAGAGGTGCCCCAGCATGCTGCCAATTAGCTGCAATTAACTGTGCTAACTTGCATAAACCTTACATAAACACAAGTAAGACTGGGGCCACGTTTGGAATTTCCCACCCGCATGAACTCCTATCAGTGTGTTTTGGAACATTTTGAAAGCGCATCTCTTCAAACAGTTCTTTAACATGTGATGTTCAGCTCTTCTGAGCTTCTTTTCCAAGGTTCTTATTTCACAAATGTATATCAAGGACTGATAGTATGCATTTTGATGTTTGGGATTGTTTTAATGAGTCATTGTACATGTACTGTTCAACAGTGTCTGGCTTTTGTTGTTAGCTTCTTTGAGGATACTCATGCATAGAAAAGCAGGATATCATCTAAACTCAAAATTGATCATCGTCATCATTTAGAAAATGATTCTTCTTTAGAAAAGTTCATCTCCTGTTCTGCAGAAAGGACAAATCAAAGCTCATGGCAAGAGAATAGAATGCTTTTCTATATTCATGCTCAGAGCTTGCTTCAGATAAGGAGAACTTCCTTTAAGTAAGATGAAATTTCCCCCCACAAAGGAGTACTTGCTATTTTAGATGCTCCTATATGAATGTGGGGACTGTGCTGGCTTAGTGGCTAAGACCCTGAACTTGACGACTGGAAGGTCAGCAGGCGAGCAGTTCAAGACCCAAGTGCTGCATGACAGAGTGAGCTCCTGTCCCTGTCCCAGTTCCTGCCAACCTAGCAGTTCAAAAGCAAGACTTTGCAAGTAGATAAATAGGTACCACTTCAGTGGGAAGATAAACATCGTTCTACGCACTCTGGTGTCTAGTCATGCCTACCACATGTCCACGGAAATGTTGGCAGACGCAGACAGCACTGGCTCTTTGTCTATAAACAGAGATGAGCACTGAACCTTAGAATTGGATGTAACTGGCTTTCAAGAAAGGGCAACCTTTACCTATGTGAATGTAGATGTTTATGGGGTCAAAATGGCACCACACAGACAAAGGAGAGAAGTTATCAACTGAATTTAACTTTTGTTAAAAAATAAAGCGAGTGGTCCTTTCCAAGCAGACTACCCTAAGAAGGAGTCAATGTATGTATCCAGTGTAAATGAGGAGGCAGAGACAGAGAACTGTGACGGAATGAATAAGGTATCCTGACAAAAGGCATGGGTTGCTAACTAAGAATTAAACTGGATCCCTTCATATTACATTTGCAAAACTTATATCCCTCGTGATCCTATCCATAATTGTCCATTAAGGACTTTGGCAGCAGGTCAACTTGAGATGGCTCATGCAATCATTCCTCTGAAAGCTATCCTATCTGGGAAGAGCAAGCATACCATCCATCCCATGGGTTCAGAAAGGAGCAGTTCCTTGAAATGGACTTACCCGGGCACATCGTGGTACAGGCAAGCTTCTGCAAGGACTGCCCTTCACAAACAGAGCCACCATTCAGAGGAGCTGGGTTGGTGCATGTCCGGGTGCGCTTCTGCCATCCACGGCCACAGCGGTTGCTGCAGGGGGACCAGTCAGACCAGGTAGACCAGCCACCATTCACTATAAACCAGGAAAGGGCACGCTTTAATTTAACTGCAGTTTAAAGGAAAGGCAGGTGAGCAAGACTGTGAGTGATGCTAAGAAGTGAAAATCGATCTAACCATGAGGATCACCTTCTCCCTTGGCCAGTTTTTATATGGCAGCCCTTCCACAGAGAATATGCGCCCCAAGATCTTCACCCCTTTGGCTTCCTGCAGCCGTTGATGCTGACAAGGGCTGCACACCAAATGGTTGCCCCAGTCACACCAGCGGTTCATGTCTGAGGCATGAATGAAGTCTCATGGCAATTTTTCAGCTTCCCAGCAGCAGCCAGCTGAGCCTTGAGAACTGACCCTGAATCTGATAAAGCAGCAGCTAAAAGATAATCTTGTTTCTTAGGTCAAAAAATGCATAAGCAAGAGAAGCTAGATGTGATGTGGTGCTTTGTAAAGAAAAGCTGAAGTGGGCCTATTGGTAAGTCCAGGGCTTAAGGTGAGGAGGGCTTCATGCTATTTATGCAAAAACTCCCAGGTGCAGCCCCTGGCATCTCCAGGCAGGCCTGCCATAAAACCCTGCCTAGTATTAAGCAGCCCCATGTTCTGATGACACAAGGAAACCTGCAATGTTCTACGTCCCTAAGGCCAGGGAAAATGTGAGAGTGTGACACAATTAAAACAAGTCAGTGGAAAAACAGGAACATCCAGTGTAAATGTCTTTGTTCCCGGACTGCTAAAATAGCCTCTGGTCTAGTTTAGTTTGGGTGGGTTTGACCCAAACTTGGAAATAATTCATCAAAAGCTCATTTGTTACTCCCAATGTGTTTACATTATACAGAAAAAGCCTCCTAGAAAATTGTGGTTTTTTGAAGCACAATCGGGTGTACCCTGGTAATAGCAACCTTGTGTTGCCGGCTAATCTTTCACACACCAGGTCAGGTAACTGCAGAATGAACTCATCAAAAGTTTCACATCTGGCCTAGACATGGAAGCAGCAGCAATATGCTTTACTTTATTATTGCAATGATTAAATGCTGAACCATTTATTTGTGAGTTACATTTAGTGTTTTTCTCATTTGTGATTGGTTACTATTCTTAGTAATTTTATACATAGCCTAGAGGAATAATATGTATGAACTGGATTAATAAAAGAAAGAACACCAGTGCAAATTCTTAAATGATGTACCACACACAGTTACTTCATAGTAAGTCGCACAATAAAGCAACTGGGACTGATTTCTGAATAGCTATGCTTAGTATCAGACTGTCACTTGATTTAAAGCAGCCATTTTGTCACATCGCAAACTGCCTCAACCAAACAAGCCCAACATCAGAAAAGCTGTACCATAGACAATGACTGTGGCAGTGGTGCTCCGCCGTTTAGCAACTATGTTCTTGGCAACGCAGGTGTAGTTGGCCGTATCTGAAAGTCGAGCCTGCTTGATAATGAGGTTATGGTCAATGGTGATCAGGAAGTTGGTGTCCTGGGAAGAATCAATCACATCTTCATTCTTTAGCCACTCCACCTATAGCAGGAGATGGAGAGATAGAAATTGTGAAAGAAAAGAAGGAAGGGAGAAGGTAGAATTGTCAGGGTAGGTAGGGAAGAAACAAAGAGGAAGAAGGCACAACTTTTAACAAATGATACCAGAAATTCTTTTTGAAAATTGAATGGAACTTCTTTGCATAATCACACAAAACAGACCAAAGGTGGGCAATTTGTGGATGTCAAAATACTGTTAGACTGCAAATCTCAGCACCCCCTACCATTGGCTATGCTGGGAAGCCAACAACATCTGGAAAGCTACATTTTGCCCACTTCCACAATACATACCATAAACAACCTCCAGTCCAAAGACAGGTCTACTGTAACCACCTTCAACTAATATTACAAGAAACATTGTAGGATTCTCTGCTTTTTGGAACTGATGATTCATTTACTCAGCCTCATCACACATGATGTTCAGCTTTTATTTTATCTTTGCCATATGCAAAAACTCCCAGGTGCAGCCCCTGGCATCTCCAGGCAGGCCTGCCATAAAACCCTGCCTAGTATTAAACAGCCCCATGTTCTGATGACACAAGGAAACTTGCAATGTTCTACGCCCCTAAGGCCAGGGAAAATGTGAGAGTGTGACACAATTAAAACAAGTCAGTGGAAAATTCCAGTTCTTTTCAGTGGCCTGTCTGTTTGATGCAACAGGCATGTAGAGGGCCTTCCCTACCACTGGGCAGTCAGGATGTGGCTGCCAGAGACAGATTTAGGGTATTACAAGGGGACTCCAAACCACTATCAATTTACTGTACAGTACTTTGTTATCACTGCATTTTCAAAAATACATTTTTATTGGCAGCGCCGGAGATACGTGCTTATGAGATTTTCTGTCTCATGTATCAAACTTAAGTGGCTCCCATGGGTACTGCACAACTTGACTTGGAGGGAATGGCTGGGCTTTTCTACTTCAGTTGCAAAGTGCCTTGGAAGGGTCCTGGGTATGTTTTCATTCATTTTATAGAGACAGGACTCATTGATGAAGAATCCTAAAATCCAATATGTTCTTAAAATTAAACACCAATGCTCATCTAAATATCATCTAGGAAACTCTAGTACCACTGCACACCTAGGCTTTGTTCATCGTTCTAGAAATATCTGACTTCCTTGCATAGAACTCTTCTATTTTTGATTGATATACCAGCTGATTCTGGCATGTCTAAAATATACCTCTCTATTATTTCAGAAAAAAGGAAGGAGGCTTTTTAATTAATTTACATGTCAAACTTTCTCTCCTCCATTGGATTCTGTGAAGGAGCCGAGAGTAACAGCTTGAACCTGACAACAATCCTGTAAAGCAAGAGAAGAGAAGAGTATCTGATGTGCCAAGATATTTACCAAGACCAGCTTTAAGTTTCTATGCATATGTAGCAGAAGAGAGTGCTATAATCATGTGGCGGTAGAAGCCTACTACATTTAGGCTTAATGTCTGACTGTTCCTCCAGCCAAAAAAGCAAAACTGAGCAGGAAGAAAATGAACTCACTGGGCAATAGGCTGTGCTAGAACCTTTCCCCTTGCTGTAGTTTTACTTTGTTTTTAAAATATAAAAGCAAATATCACCAATCAAAACATTATTTTGTTTCATTTTTTTAAAAGATGACAAACAAAATTAGTATTTCCCTTCTGTAGAATGAAGTGGTAGTGGTCAAGCTTCTGGCTGGTGTAAGCACTATAAAGTCGATTACGTATCTTTTTGAGGAGCAAAGCTGGCTGTTTCTGAGCTGCAGCCTTTCATGAGAACAGTCAGTAATGCTCTTAGGATGGGCATCCATCAGGGACTCTTCCAGACTGGGGAGAGGCAAGAAATTCTACCAATGGGAGGGCAAGTTACTCTTCAGGATGTCCCTATGGCCAGGCTCTCTGGTTAATTCTGGGGTATATAACACCAAACAACTAACGTTTCCAAGCTGTGCTCCTAAGGTTGTCCTTCACACCCAATAAGCTTGATAAAAAGACACCTGAGCTGGAGTTTCTTAAGTCCAAGCCAGCATAGAGCCATTATGTTACACTGTCTGTTTACACAGAGATTCCTGAGTTATAGAGTGTCATAAGATGGGGCACTAGACCTTTCACCATACCCTGACATGTTAGAAAAAGTCTATGGCTAGTGACATTTTCCATCTCTAATTGCTCTTTTTCTTCACTCACTAGAAAAACCATTCATTTTGTGTTTTCTTTGCTGAATTCTGTCTGAGGTTAATGGCTGCTTGGCCCATGTGGGAGAGAGAAAAGGCCGGGCTGAACAGGTGTGGAGGTTAAGTGCATTATTAGATGTCAGAATAACAGATCCGCTGCCTAAAACAAACACTTCTGCTGACTAATGAAAGCAGACAGCCTCTGCATGAAGCTATCTATCATGGCCCCAATCCATCATTAAGAGATAACTCATTTACCTCACATGCTTCTTTTCTGGCTATAAACTGGCAGTCTTCTAAGGTGCCAACACTCCCAGCTGGAAGTTTTATAGCAGTTGGGTGTAGAACAATGAAGCACACAAACATTTGCTCATGTTGAAGAATTGTGTGTATGGGTAGGGTGGGGGTGGCAGGGACAGCTATCTGGAGAGAAGGACAGGTTTCATACCAGTAGCTATAGTTCCCCCCCCCTAGTGGTCATCTGTGAATTCACACCAATGGGTTTCTTCTGCACCTTCAGAACATTCTAGAGTTTAAAACAGATCTATTAATTCATGCCCTTTCTCTACTGCACATGTTCTACTTCCACCTATCCGCATTTCCACAGTCTGCAACTGGAAAAAAAAGAGCAGTAGTGGGTAGTCTGAGGGAGGGTTGGGTGGGTTTTATGAATTTACAGATGACCACTTGAAGACCTAGTTCCTAGGTAAGCAACCTGTCCTTCTTTATGATTCACACCATGGGGTGACTGGCAAGCTCACTTACTAGCTGGTAGGATATTATGCCAACACTGTTCTGCCAAATAATGCATCCAACTTTGCCCTGGCATCCAATCTATTGTGTTTCGGTAAATGTCATTAACTGGGACCATGTTGCTGCTTTACAAGTGCCTATCTTTCAGGAAGGCAACAGATGCAGCAACTGCCCTTGTGGAGTGGACCTTCAAAGATGTGAAAAGCAGCTTTCTCATCAGTTGGTAAGATAGCATAAGGGTATTTACTACCTACAGTATTTAGATAGGCATTGAGATGTAAAAGGTCTGCCCTTCTTGGAACCCTGATAGCTGACCAATACCTGGATGATTAATGGAATTGCTTTGTCCATGAAATATGGAAAGCCAAAGATCTGTGAATGTTGGGCATATGGAGAAATTTCTCAAGATAAGACAAAGGCGAAGGAGGGAAAAGGTTGGTAAAAGGGTTGATTAAGATGGAAATCAGAAACAACTTTTAGGAGAAATGAGATGTCTGGGAAGAGTCCAATCTTGTCCTTATGGCATTGTAGGGAAGATCATGCCTGAGGGCCCATAGTTCACCCACTGCTGAAGGGATGGCCAGCAAGAAGACTGTTTTACAAGTTAGAAATCTCAAGCCTACTGTTGCCATTGGCTCAAATGGGTATTTCGTTAGTAGTTTGAGTACCACAGTGAGAGATGTGGTCTTATGTCAGTGCAGGCATTTCTTAGTCCTTTCAGAATTTTTTTAAGTTTTAAAAACATGTTTAAAAAGTTCTTCTGAGGTTAAGAAGGAGCTGCTTCGGAATCAAAAGCATAGCTGTGGTGCTTGTCCTATGGTTTATTGGCTAGCCAATTTAGGATAAGGAAAGGATAGTTGCCTTTTGGCACTGAGATGGTTCCAAAGTTGGAGAGAGGAGTCCAACAGTTAGTTACTAAGCTTTCCATGCTGAAAGGTTTGGGTGTCAGAAAGAGGGACACTGAGGATTGGTTTACTGCCCTTCAACACTGAGAAGGGTTGGGTGTTGGAGAATAGGCTTGGTCTATTGCCCTTCAACACTTATAAGGTTTCATGACTCCTAGGAAACTGGTGTTTGAATCAAAGACTTTGATGTCAATTTGCCCCTCTTTGAGAACCTAGATGGACAGGACCCATAAGCAGGGCTTCTGTTTTGGCTGATCTTTGTTGAGAAGAACTGGGAACTGTGAAACTGATCTAGACTTACTACAATTGAAGCTTTGTCTTATAGAGTGAAATCTCTTCAGATTTGGGGAGCTTGATGCCAAATTGAGCGTGTTGTCAATGCCAATGAGTATACCAAGCTACCACCAGGGAGCAAATCGATGACTCACAGAGAGAGTTTGAAAAGTTCTCTCTTTGCACCATATAGTAAATGAAGTAGGGCGTCAGGAGATACCACTCAAGCCCTGGGTAAAACTGGGCATAGATACCCCACAAAATTAGGCTGTTAGATACACTAGTTCCAGCATTTGAAGAGCATGTATGAATTGACAAGAGGCCTGGGGCCCATTGAAGAATAATGACATAACTTTTTTTAGGGTAAGGAGAAAAACAGGAGGATTTACAAGGAACAATGAAAAGGTAAGACCAAGTAAGAGTCTGGAGGGAGAGAGAAAAATAAGTTGAAGTGCCTACAAAATGAAACAGATCTAGACATTCAAAGTCTGACCTTCGTGGAGCTGAAACGGAACTGAGAAACAGAGGGACAGCATCCATGGCAGGGAGAGGGCATGAGTTGAATGAGCTGTAGAATGTTCTGAAGATGTCAGTCCAGACACAGAAGGAACCCACTGGTACGAATCACAGAGAACACAAAGAAGAAGAAGTAGTTGCCTATGATTTATTCATGGACTACAATGAGAAAATTGCATCCTTGCCTGCAATTATTCATCTTCATGAGGTGCCATCAGGGAAGGCACAGATGTATCCAGCTGAGGGGGGAGAAGGCAGGAAGTTCTAGTTACAAACTGCTAAGAAACTGGAAGGAGGGGTGGGTGGGTGACAGCAACTGATGGCCATAAAACAAATCTGCATGGCTGATTAAAAAAGCTGAAAGACAGAAAAAAGATAGGGGACAAGATATTTCTGTACAGCTTTGAGCACTCATTCCATCACCTGTTTTAGGAGAGGAGGAAGTAATGTTTTTAATGTAAGGGTAGCCATCACTTTTGGAAGAACAGCAACAGTCTAGTCCACACATTTCAAAGTATTCTGCCAGCAGTAAAAGCAGCAGGGAGGGACATTTAAAGGCTTCTTAGGGCTGTCCCGATGCAGGCAAACTCAAATCAGCTCATGTTATCTTCCATGCCCAAGAATCTCTTCCTGATGTTGCTCATGCATGTTTGTTAGTGGTTGTTGTCAGCTTTGCCTTTGAACATCCTCCCCTGCTTCCTCTCTTCCCTACTGCTTTCTTACTAGTAGTTATTGGACGGAATTAACTAGTTGTTATGTATTGTATTATGAAAAAATTGGAATACCACATTGAAGAGAATACTTAGAATAAAGTATAAATGTACATTATATATATACACACATATAAGTAGAATGGTTAAGAGATAGGGTGTATTGAAATGATTTGAATCAATTTTTTAAAAGGTTTTCTTTTGTTATAATTGTTGTTTTCTTTTTTTTTGTTATGTCATGTAATTCTGTAATATTGTTGTTTTTAAAAAAAGAATTAACTAGTTGTAAACCATCCTGCACTGCGTGAAAATGGTAAGAGTGGGGAATGTTTTGAATCACAGCCTTGGTCATTCTGTCATTGGCGACTGCAGGAGGGAGAATGAGAGAAAGGGTCCAGGATCACACAGTGAGATCCTGGCTGAGTAGGATTTCAAAGTCAAGGTGAATGTGGTGGTTGAACCCTTGCAGGAAGAGATGGAGAACATGATTACGTTCTCTGAATTGTTTCCTATCCTTTTTTGTGCCTCAGCACCCAGCACCCATCCACACATCCTATTTGCTCTTATTTAAGACAAGGATCAGGTGTCCATTGATTCAGATTAGTTTAACGATCCATATGATATTACTGGAGTTTAAATCAACCCCCCCTCACTTCGCTTGCAGTTTAAGGTTATTTACCCTCATTTCCTTCCATCTGTTTCTTTGTCTTGAATCAGCATGGGTCATATGGGTGTGTAAAAACTTTCCCTCAACATCAGCTGTGATGTCAGTTCAAGAATGTTATCTATTTAAATGAGGTGAGGGGAGATTCTCCCCAGAACAGCTGCCTCCCGCTCTCTGCTTCATGCTTAGAAGGGTCAAAGTATCATGCTGTTTTACCAAAGAAAAAAAGAAGTGGCATTAAGCTCTTTTCTTCTTCAAACTCTGAAGACTTTTCTCCATGTTAAGGAAAACCCCAACATCTCCTCCTTCACAAAATTGAAACTTCTATTACCAAACCAGAAAACATCAGGGAGGAAAGCCCTGGTGAAGACAAGGCTGTGAATTAGGAAAACATGAGAAAGAAGAAGTGGGAGGAGAAACAGAAAGGATGTTTTATGGTGTTGAAGCTCCATTTGGATTATGTTGAAGGACAACTGTCCACACATGTGGAAGCCTGGAAAGAGTAAATCCGATTCAATGGGAAAGGGGACAATATTTCCAACCCACATCAGTTCAAGTTACACAGCTTGTCTGGATGGGCCCTTCACCTGAATATGAATAACTGCAAAACTTAAAGAACCCATTATGTCCCCCCTTTTTTTTGTATGGCATGTCTTCTCATAATTGGTAAGAACAACTTTGTATCTGCAGATACCCACAACTTTTTGCCAGTCCAACCTATCTGCCCCGGTCCACAATCAGGGATAACACCTGTGAGGAAATACACTGCCAGCTGGAAGGTCTTTCTTCAAAGACAAGATCCAGCTAACTATGCTGCTGGAGCGCAGAGTTTTCTGCTGCTATATCTACTGTTCTAAAGTGGAACATCTTAAGTGGAGTTTCTTTTCTCCACCATAGGGGCGACTGGGACTTGCTTCTGAGTAAACATGCCTAGGATGGCATTGCTAGTCAATCTTCTACTATGAAGGTGTATGCAATAAGATGGACTGAAGGGGAACCATTCAAGTATATGGGCACAGGGAGGGATCACGGTACCACGTTCTCTCACAGAGTGTTATAAGCCCGGGATATATTGCTTGGTAACCATGAAAAGGGTTAATCATGTAATTTAATCACAATTGTTCTAATGATCACAAAAAATGGAATAGGTGATAAAAAAATGGGAACAATCAAATGTTTCATTCCAAAGGCACCTCCTTCCCTGAGCTGGCTTCTATAGACTGTCCTTTCAGCCTGTCTTACTCACCTCAGCTGTTGGGACTCCCTCAGGGGGTCGGCACTGTAGAAGCACCTCATGATCCAGCGGCACCTCTTTCCCAAGTGGCTCCTGGTCAAAGTTCTTCCTCAGATCTAAGAAAAGGGGACCCCCCCCCAAAAAAAAAATTAATTGTGAAGCCAAGGGGAATTGAGAAGTCAAGAATTCCATGCAACTCATAACTCACATAATGGACTTACCTTGCTTGGATAACTTCTAGATGTGCCAAACTACAATCCACATCAATAAATAAAATAGTTTATTACACCAGTTATTGACCATGGTAAAGTATAAGACAGGGGTGGCCAACCTTGGTGCTCCTGCTGTTCTTGGACTTCAATTCCCAGAAACCCTGATCAGCATACCTGCATCCCACTTAAAACTTTTGGGGAGTAGTGTGGTGGTAAGTTTCTTTTACTCTCAGGGGACTTATTTCCAAGGGTGTTTAGGTTTCTAGCTTAATCCACGTGTATTTGCTGAATCCTCACATATCAGGAGTATGACGTTTGAGTAGGGAGAAAGCCTTAGAGGCCTGAAAAGTTTGGCTTTGTGGTGTGAAGGACCTAACTGTCTTGTCTTTATTAATTCTGTTATTATGTGCCTGTCAGGTTACTTCTAGCTCACGATGAACCTATTAGAGGTTTTGTTGTATACAAGATTTTCAAGGAATGGCTTGCCATTCTCACTTCCCAATGAACTTCTATGGCTGAGCGGGGATTCGAACTCTGAATCCTGAATCTTAGTCTGACAACGTATCCACTCCACTATACTGGTTCTTACTACAAATACTATTCCCCAGCAAAATATTTCTGTTGGCTATTACTTTTTCATTTTCTAATCAGAATTATTGCCAAACTACTCTGCATTCTGTACATTAACATTAGAGCACTTTCAACATGGTTAGAGAAGACAGGGAAATTTTGGCAAGATAAGGGGTCTATTAAGAAGACTTGGATGTGACAGCAACATAATAAAGGTCTTCTAAAGCAGCCTCCTGAATTACCAATTAACCAGTAGGTGGCAATATCACCCACTTAACTACTTTCAAACACTGGCAAAACAGTTCCAATGAAAATACATGTTGTCCGAAGCAATCATGTTTGAGAACCATTATGATTATGACAGTGATAATTTGCTATCTTGCTTTATGAGATGTTCAGTGATCAAGTCTACCTCAGTGCGGCCTTCTGAGTATTCACAAATATCTCCATACAAGCACTGCTTCTGACATCACAAGTTTATAGTCAGTGTGGTGGGATTCAATTTTTTTTTACTACCTGCTCTGTGAGCGTGGAATGGTAGGAGTGGCTTAGGAGAAAGCCCTGCATTGCACCCGAATTAGGACTACTTTATTTCAAAACTTGGGTGGGCAGCGCCAGCCAGAATTTCTGCTACCTGTTCTGGTGAACTGGGGCAAACCTACTGAATCCCACCACTGTTTATAGTGTTTGTTGTACGTACATAGCTGTATTTCTGTTCATTGGAAAGATACTTTGAATGGAGAGGGTTATGAGGAAGGAGGACATTGTGAGTCAGTGTGGGGTACTGTTTAAAGAATAGGGCTAGAGCCTGGGAGATCCGGGATCAAGTCCCCTTTGGTTCATGAACCTGGCCTTGGTCCAGGAATATGGCCTTGCACCAGTCGTATGTTCTCAACACGACCAGCTTTACAGGGTTGGCGTGACAACAAAGCGAGCAGGAGGAAAACCTTCAGTTCATTAGGCTATGAATGCAATGAATACATATGCCGTTGTTTTCACACACATACATCCACACCATTGTTGGATTGTACTAATGTTCCTTCTAGTGATTTCAACAGTCCAAGCGGACCACCCATTGCCTGACTTGGGGAACTTCCTTTTAGACAAGTGTGACAACAACTCAGCTGATGAACAGAGAATCAGTTGACCAGTCAAACTTTAAATGCAAACTAGAAGTGTGAGACATCCACGAAGGTGCAGAGCTCCTTTGGACTGCAAATGGCATGTGTGCTTTTTTCCTCAGGCAGAGGTTGAAATAGTTACTGTTTGGAACCACAAATTCCAGAACACCTCCCAGTCAGCAGCACCAGTGCTAGCTGGTGGTTCTGGGATTTGTTGTCTAACATACCCAAGCGTTGTTTTTTCCTACAACACTGTCCATCAAGATCTCTGGAAATGTACCAAATGTATGACTGAAATGTATCTGTTTTCTCAACTCCAACTTCTGTAACTACACCAATAGGGCCAAATATTTGTAGGACTCTTGTCCCTAGAGTTAGGAAATCTCTCTTTTATTTTGTCATGAAAATAATAGGGCATTAATAGATGGATGTGTGAGAGAGAAAATCCCACAGAAGTCTTTAATACAGTAAACTAGCTTCAATAAAACAAGGATTAGGTTAAAATCCCCATTTATCTTGCAGGCTCATTTTCAACAAACTCACCAAGGGATAATTAACATTGGATTCCTCCATACTGCAAAAGCTGTTCTCCCACTCAACCACTTCTTCTCTCCCCCCAGAAAGCCTAACAGTTTAAATAAGGGATGCCCAAACTACGGCCCATGGGCTGGATCCAGCCCCCGACGCTAATTCATCTGGCCTCAAAGCCCTCGTTGCTCCAAAAAGCAGAAGTAAAATGTGCCCATACGGGCCCGTTTTACCTCCACTTCCAGGAGCGAGAAGGGCCGGATGAATTGGCATTGGGGGTCAGATCCATCTAACAGGCCATAGTGACTGGCCCCCTTAACCACATGACCAGCCCACGGCCCAAAAAGTTTGGGCACCCCTGGTTTAAATAGTGGCATCCATGCTTGACTGCAAGCTGCAGGCTGTCAGTTTCTGTCCCTTTATTTCCTAGTCACCCTCAGGCAGGGCTTCCCCAAACAGTTAGCAAGGCCTAAATGCTTGGCTCTGGGGTTTTCTCCTCAGAGCAAGACATTATAGGCCTGGCCAGATACAGATAGCCATGTACTGTATTCACTAATAAGGTTGTTCACAGTAGCATTTACTTAATAAGGTTGTCTCTGTTCTGCTACCCCTGATGTTCTGCTGCTTCAGGTGAGTACCTTGCTTTGTCTCAATCGGGGTGGGCAAACTGGTATACTAAGGGGAATTTTCCTGTCCCACAGACCGGGGAAATGCCAACCCCCCCCCCCCCAAATGAAAGCAGAAGTCTTAAAAAGTCAATTTCCAGTTCTGAAAAACAGATATTTGAGGGATGTCAAATGTTGCTTGTGGGTGAGGGTTTCTCTGACCTATTTAAAGGGTGGACTGACAATTTGAGAGGATTCCGGGAAATATATTTTTTCACCAGAAGTGGGAGATGGATAAGGAATGGGGCTGGTTCACAAAAAGGGGCCTGAGGGCCCCGGACTCCACTTTGCTCACCCCAGGAGAGCTGGCCTTGGAGTTTAATTCAACATGGATCGGGCCCAAGGCAGCTATTTCAGACATGCTGCCTTTCGTCTGTCCCCCACCTGAATAAAGAACATGAGAGCATTCAAGACCTACATGCTATTCGGACATAAGCCCGGCGACTTTTTGTGGTTCCAGCAGAACTCCATGCCACACATTGACACCAGTAGTCTTCTAAGCCAAAGAGCTCTTCCACCTGCTGCCGAGACACTTCTATCTGGACTTCTTTTACAAGGAGCCCTGGAACCAGAGAAAACAAAAGAGATGATTAACTCCAGAAACCAACAGAATGAGAACCTACAAAAGTTACACAAAGAGCTAGGAAAGTTGCTTTTTTGGACTATAGTTTCCAGACACCCAACTGTCCAGCCAGTTGGGTGTTAGTGTTCTAGCTGCAGAATATAGGAAATAAAAACTGTTTGGAAAGCAAAAAATATGTGTGCATGGCAGGAATGAAAGAAAAACAGAGTACTGATAGTTTTTCTTATGCAGGTTCTGTTATCTCTGTGTGGAAAAAACTTTAGTTCATTTCTATTAACAGAAGGTCCTTGAAACCAAGGTCAAATGCAACACAATACCCTCCCCCCTTTTCCAAGAGTTCTTGTGCAATGCAGGGCTGGATTTCTCTGGTATCATAATGGGGCCACAAGAGGAGATAAACTATTTTTCTGAGTGAAAATCATTCTGTGGTTTGCTGGCAAAACAATTCCCATGAATCCCACAGTTGCTCTAAAGAAGACATTTCCCCTAAATACAAACAAGGGAGTGTAAGATAAGGAATGTGCCTGCCTTGCCAAAACACAACACACAACTTAACATCTCTCAGAAGCAGTAGCGTTACCCTTCACTTATCAGCCTCTCTTTTGTAGTAGGTTTTGTAGAGTTGTTTTGAACATTTCCCTAATCTGGTGTCCCCCAGACATGCTGGATTAAGTAGGATGGATGGCCTCAGATTGGGAGAGGTGTTCTTGAATTTCTGTTTATTTTACAGTGGATCAACACACAGGACTTCTGCCAGACAAAAGACAGTGGATCAAATCCAGTAATGAACCACAACTAAAATAGTTCCATTGAATCAATGGGATTTATGAAGATGATTCACCACATCCCCACTGATTCAGTGGGAGTACCATGTTTGCAGTTAACCGGTGGACTGCAACCAATGAGTCACCATCATTATATGTCAGGCTGATGGTGCTACCCTCATTTCAGATACTGTACAGTAAAACCTCACATAAAAAGTGCCTTGCTTAGAGACTAACTTGCTTAAAGAGCAGAATTTTCTCTGAATGTTCACCTCGCTTAACAACTAAAACCAGCCAAAAACTCGCCTAAGAACTAAATCGGGATTTGCAACCCAGCCACCCCAACAGCAGTCACAATTGGTCGCTTACAATGGTGTTTTGCTTAAAGAGCAAACTCGCTTAAAGAGCAATCCCATGAAATGCATTATGCTCTTTAAGTGAGGTACCACTGTACTTGGATGGAAGGGAAAAGATGCTTCTACTCCAGCAGGAAATTTCATGTGTACAACAAGAGCCCACTGGGCCAGTGATGGCTAACCTTGGCACTCCAGGTGTTCTTGGACTTCAATTACCAGAAGCCCAAGTCAGCACTCTTGCTGATCAGGGCTTCTGGGAATTGAAGTTAAAAAACACCTGGCGTGCCAAGGTTAGCCATGGCCCTAGAACCATAGAGGTTGGATAAAGGCTATACGTAGCAGATAAGGAGTTTTACATTTCAATTTCCCTATTACATTCAGAAATTCTCCCTTTCAGAATTCCCTTTATCCTTCCGGACTAGGGTTAAATCTTGGGAGTATTTTGTGATTAATCTAACATATTCTAAAATACCAGCCTGCGTCAAGCAATGAATCTGCCACAAGCATCAGCGCTATTCGCAACAACAGTAAGAATAACAACATCATCATCACTGTCATTGTAATTATCCTAAAATGTTCTAAGCACTACACAAATATTTTTTTAAAAAACCCAACAAGAGGCAATCATCACCCACAGGCTTGCAATCCAGTAAATGTGACAGAAAAGGAAAATGGAATGATAGGAGAGAAAAGCAAAGAACAGAGTAATTCCTTAATGGGGTGTGTGGCTAATCTCCCTCTTCCCACAGTGTTGTTTTCAGGAGGCATTGGGCGCAGTTTGCCAGTAGCCTGGGCAGAATTCCCTTCCTTTCAAGCATTAACCCAGCTTTTCTATCTCAGTGCCCTCCAAAAGTGTTGGATGTCAACTTTCATCTCCAACGCCAGCAAGGCCAATAGCAAGAAAGACTGCATTAGATTTTCTCCCTCACTTTCTGCCCTTTCCCTTGAAAATCTTTTACCAATATGTTCCTTAAAACTGTAGTCCCCAACCTTTCAGGTTGGACTTCAATTCCCAGAAGCCTAAGTCAGTATATTGGCTGATCAGTGCTTTGGGGAATTGACTTAGGCTTCTGGGAATTGAAGTCCAAAATCCAAAGGTTGGGGATCACTAACTTATACGTCTTGTATTTCTTGAGCTGGCCAGGAGGCCTGTGCAGTCCAAAAGCAAGCCAAAGGCATAAAAGCCATTTCTCCTTTAAACTGTCCATTTTTCTTCTGGACAAGTTCTACTTCTTAAAAGCCTACCTGCTCTACCTGTCTTTCTGCAGAACCAAAGCCCAGCCCGAAAGTACTTTTGACATATGGTATTCTTTTTTTGTTCGGTCGCATAGTCGATTCTGACCCTTTGCGACCCCATGGGCCACTGTCCGCCAGGCACTTCTGTCCTCCACCATCCTCCTCAACCTGCCCAGCTCTGTGCCCATTGTGTCTACAATATTATCTAGCCATCTCATTTTTGGCCACCCCCTTTTTCTTTTGCCCTCCACCTTTCCCAGCACCAAGACTTTCTCAAGTGAATCTTCTCTTCTCATTTGATGTCCAAAGTACTTTAGCTACTATTTGTACAAATAAAAGTAGGCAGGAAAAAAAAATATATAAGTGAGATTGGAAAGAAAGGAAGAAAATGGCAAACAGAAGGAGGTGAGAATTGGAGACCATTAAGAACTGAAAAGAATCCCAGGAAAAAAGTAAGTAAGTAAGTAAGTAAGTAAGTAAGTAAGTAAGTAAGTAAGTAAGTAAGTAAGTAAGTAAGTAAGTAAGTAAGTAAAAGCACATTAAAGAGGAAAGGCATCAAGTACTGACAGAAAGGCTGTGCTCGGTTAAATGATCTTTTCCCCTAGAAGTAGAACACAAAGAACCACCCAAGGGTGATAACTCTGATAGGGCCATTATCAATGTTCAGCTGTTTTCTCAAGGAGCTGCTATTACTACAGGCAAAGCTTTACTCCATTATTCCTTCTGTTTCAGTGTAACTTTAATCGCTTCACCGTCACATTAAAAATCACAGCCTCAGCAAGGCACATAAGCACGTGCTTTATTTAATCTTATTGCCTTAATATAGTAAAACCTCATTGCCAATTGTCTACAAAGGAACAGCAGCATTGATTCAGCCACCATTACAGCAAGTGTGCCTCTTGCCTTTCTCATTATGTTAATGGGATCCAAAACTTCAAAAAATCCCCTCCCCATTGCTAAAAAAAATTCCAATAACTGATGTTACTACAGATAGACAATGGGACTGAACACACTTATGCCCTCAGTAAAGATGGCTGCTGCTTTAATGAATAAAGTAGGTAAAGGATTGAGAAGGGATTTGACTCTAGTAATTGGCTGCCATGTCCTATTTCAGTCATAAGCCCAGGAAGCTGCCATCTTATTAATAAGAATGAGCCTCTGGCTTCTCTTTCCTCATACTTTAGTCTACCTGCTTAAATTCTGAACAACCCAGCTATAATGTTTGGTTTGGGCCAGTCACACTCCCTCAGCCTAAACTCCCTGACAAGGACGTGACTGTAAAACAGAGAGGCAGGAAAGGAAGTAACCATGAACTACCATGTTTCCCCGAAAATAAGACACTGTCTTATATTTTAAAAAACTCCAAAATATGCACAAGGTCTTATTTTCAGGGGATGACTTATTTTTCCATGATGAAGAAGAATACAGTACACATTTATTGCTGATACAGTGGATTGCCAGGGCAAGATTTAGGTGAGTGCCTTATTTTCTGGGGGGTCCTTATATTTCCGAGGTGGGAAAAAATAGGGGGGTGCCTTACTATAGGAGGAGGTCCTGTTTTTGGGGAATTTACAATTTACAGGGTATTTACAGAAAATACAATGGATCAAATGAAATGAATAAACGGGGAATGGGAGAGATTGCAGGGACAAAGAGAGAAATAGCAACAAGGCAACTATTATTAATTTTGTGTTAGAAATCAATCTGGATTGAAAGGATTTTTGCCGGAGAAACTCCACTCAGGGGATGCCCAAATGAGGCTCCCTTCATGTTCCCACGATCTTTTCCTACCTAAGTGGTCCCTATTTATCTACTTACAATTTCTTGTTTCTGCTAAGTTGGCAGGATTTGGCAGGAACTGGAACAGAGACGGCCACTCAATCCGTCATGCAGGACCCGGATCTCGAACTGCTGACTTGGAAACCTTCCAGCTAACAAGGTGAGCTTCTTAATAACTGAGCCACCACAAACCCTTTTAATGAGGCAACTAAACTGTCTAAAGTAGAGACTTGAAGGCAAAGAATAATGTTTGGGCTTACTGAGCATGGAGGCAGTGTGGGAGACGTGGACACACAATTCTATTAAGGCACCCAGTGCCAGTCCAGCAAAGTCACTGCTTCCTTCTTTGGGGATAACAAACCATTTTTTGAATTCTGAATATAAATTAGAAATGGTTTTTATGTCACTGCAATATGTTCTTTATCTGATGTGAATGCAATGCCAGTCTTCTCCCCCTCCTCCTCCTTAGTAGCTAACTCCTGGAAGATGAGCTAGTGGTGCTACATCATACTATGGTTTGGCTCTTAAAATAGTACCGCTTCCTATAGGTGCAGAAAGTAAACTCCCCTACCTTTCTGCTTTGCTGTGCTGCTTCTCTCAATCACTTCCTAACATGTCTGACTCATTAGCTGGTGTGACAGTAACACAGTTGGGATGGCGAGAATGTGTGGCAAGTGGCCTCCTGGGACATTAAAGCCTCCTGCCTGTTGCAAAACTATTTGCTATTTCATGCCCGGCAATTTCCATCCTAATTAAATAATTTAGTCATTGAAGGTGTTTAATGTGAACTTTTGCAGGAGTTCAACAGTGCAGCAGAGACTTATTTGATGGAAGGTTTAATTATAGCTATATATTCAGACTGTGTTTAATATTTTTAAGAGAGAGAACCGAAACCTAGCAAATGAAGGAGAAAAAGAAAGAATCTCAGCTGCCTGTTGGTAAGGGTTATATAGCCTGCAGCTGCTTCTCACTAATGAAAGACCAAAAGGTGGGGCAGGGATTAATTCATACCATGGATCATTTTTCAAAACTCACCATGTAAGATAGACATCTTTCATGAAAAGTTATCTAATACAGAGGTAGAGAGCCTGCAGCCTTCCTATCATTGATAGACTCTACAGTCCAGCTTCCATGACCACTGAGTATATTTGTTGTTGTTGTTCAGTCCCACAGTCGATCCTGATCCTTTGAGACCCCATGGACCACCGCACACCTGGCACCCTATCCTCCACCATTCTCCTCAACCTGCCCAGCTTTGTGCTCGTTGCATCAACAATGCCATCTCATTTGACCTTCCAAAGAGCAGCTGGGGTTGATTTGTTCCAAGATCAACCTATTCGTTCTCTTTGCTGTCCAGGGTACTCTCAAAACTCTTCTTCAACACCACATCTCAAAGGCGTCTATTCATTTGTGCTCAGCTTTCCTTATGGTCCAGCTCTCACAACCATACATTGCCACCAGGAATATCATTGCTTTGACTATGCAGACTTTTGTTTGTAATGAGATGTCTCTACTTTTAACTATACAGTATTCCCCAAAATTTCTCATAGCTTGCCTTCCAAGAATTAGTCACCTTTTTATTTCATGGCTGCAATCTCCATCTGCAGTGATCTTGGATCCTAAGACTGTAAAGTCTGTCACTGCTTCTACGTCTTCCCCATCTATTTTCCAGGGAGTGATAGGGCCCATTACCATTATCTTGGTTTTCTTGATGTTTAGTCTCAAGCCAGCTTTTGCAATCTCCTCCTTCAACCTAAGCAAGAGCTTCTTTAGGTATTTTTACTTTCTGCCATTAGAGTAGTATCATGTGCATATCTCAAATTGTTGAAGTTTCTCCCAGCAATTTTAATTCCAACTTGTGATTCATCCAGCCCTGCATTTTGCATTATGTGCTCTGTACATTAAAATGTAATTTGCAGGGGAAGGGACTTATAAAATACTAGGTACATACACCTCCACTCCAGTCAAGGGACTATCTAACGGCCAAGGCATATCCTGCATATTTAGGTCAGGGAGGCCCTCTTTAGAATGTACTCCCATAAAATATGGAATATTTTACACATACTGCTTCCAATTTCAGAAACAAATCTGCTGAATATACCGGTAATCACAAAGTGGCTTTAGAGCCATCAACTAATGTTGTGACTCATTAGTATTCTGTTTCTTCCTTTCCTTGAAGCTACCCATTGTTGTTGCCACAGCTTGATCTTCTGCACACAAAACATACACTCTACCACTGACCCATAGTTCCTCTCAAACAGGTGGCAGGGGAGGAAGAAAGCTGCCATATGCTTTCTCCCCCCCCCAAAAAAAAAAAAAATGAAGAAAGCAAACCACATAATCAGTAAGACCACACTGGAATTATCACCCACCAATTAATCATTGCCACATGTATCAAATGAAATCCAGTTCCCTTGCAGTTAGCACATACAAGATATTATAAAGCAAAAAACAAAAAACACTACAGCACTTTAAAGACTAACTGCTATATTTTAAATGTGAGCTTATGTGGCTCAAGTCCACTTCATCAGACAAAGGAGTGAAACAGCAAGCATCATACAGAGCCATAGAGTGATTAAATCAGAATGACAGATGATCATGCTAGTCAATACAGCTTCCCAAGGCTGGCTGGCAGTGGCAGATGATCTCTGGCAGTTATTTGGATCAGCTCTAAATGTGGCTGTTACTCAGATCAGCTCTAAATGTCCCCTATTCAGTTTTAAATGTGGGGAAATACAAATCAAATACCTGGCACTGAACTTATGCTAATGAATTTAACCTCTGTGTTGCTGTGTGAGCACATCCCCCACATTCTGTGAGACATGCTGTGAAAGGGAATACAGTATTGCAGGAAAGTTATGAAGGTGGTATAACAAAATACAGTACAAAATATATTAGCAGCATATAACAATCTTGTGTATCATACAAGTAACATACAAGATGCCATTCCTTCACCCCCTTCCACAAGTCTGCTGGACCTCTTTGTAACTTCTTGGAGGGATCTCATCTGAGGAAAATGGGGAGATTACAATTGTGGTTTTCTACTATGTATCTCAGGAGAATGGGATGAGGAAAGTTTCTTTCTGGACTATAATTCCCTGAATACCACAGCCAGCATGCCACAGTGATCTGGTAGTGCTTGCTATTGGAAGTTATAGTATAAAAAGTAACTTCCCCTCTTCTCTGTTCAAACATAAAGTGCTTGTGGAGTTCATTCTGCAGTTTTCCAAGACTGCAGCAATTACAATAGCAATTTTATGGCTTGGAAACGTGATGTATGAAATCAAATATAACATTGACACTTGACTTGTCATGTGATGATGGGAAGTATCTCTTCCCCCCCCCCCAAAAAAAAAATAAATTGTCAAGTGTTAACTTTTTCTGTTTTCAACTCACATTAATTTATTGATTGTCTATAATGAACTGATCAGACCAGGGCTATTAATCTGTCATTAGCAGCCATGTTACACACTTTGAAAAACTCTCCATGTGTTGTTGCACTGCTAAATCAATTAGCTTAAGTAAGGAGGCTGTCTTACATTGTAAAAAAAGAAGCAAATGACCTCAGGTGGAAATTGGACAATAACCTTGTGATAAGTTTTTAAGACTGAAACTGACAGGAGTTATTTTTAGGGCTAGAACTTTCAGTGCCATTTATAAACAGCCTCTTTTATACTGTTTTATCTAAGAGTAACCCAACAGAGAACCAACCCTGTTGGTAGATTAATCCAATTTTTTATTTAATGTGTGTTTTTAAACAGGACTAAAGTACTATTTCTCAAGCCAAAAATGATCAACTGCTGACACAGTATGTCACACTACACTTGAACTGAATCTGAACTACCATGAGAAATTTCAGGAGTTGAGTGTTGTACAGTCAAGGAGAGGTGGCTCTATGACATTCAGTGTCAACAGCACTTATAACTTTTTGAGGCTGGAACCTATAAATCATTTACTTAAAAAGATTCACCACATTCATGTGTGCAATTGAAGGCTGTTTGTGGATAGCTTCTAAATCCTTGAAATTACCAAAGGCACTTTAAACAGAAAACTTAACTTCCAGGCCAGATTTTTGGGGATTCCCTACTGTTAGCCTCTTGCCATGAAAAAGATTGACTATGCAAGCCTGCTGTTTGTTTTCTTGTTCATAGCAAGTTTCTGATACGTGACAGAACATTACCATCCTTGCTCTTAAATTTATCCACTTTTCTTAAGAACTTCTTTTGAAGTATTTCACTGGCATGTTTTAATTGCAAACTAAAATACAAGCATACAAGCAATCTGTTCTATTGTATTACAACATATCCTGCAGGTTACAGTTGAAACAACTGATATGTGGATAGAACAGCTATGTTAATTACACAGTGATCAGTGTTATCAAAGACTTGTCCAGACAGTTACATACTGTCTACAAAAGCTGATAGAATTTATCTTTTACAAAGACTGAAAGAGAGTGGCCTCATCTATGCTCTCCAAATCCAAGGTAAACAATTTCAGTGGGTCTGGCTGCACATTGTTTTGCCTCTGGGATTCTCCAGGGGATGGGGGGCTCATGATGTATCAAAAAAAAAATGTGCTCCTCAAAACCACAAAAGATTTTCAAAAATCCACAACAAACTGAAATAAGGTACAGTAGTTAGAAGTTAACTTCTGATTTAGAAGAAAGGATATATTGGGATATTAAGGAGTGCTAAGGAAGTCTATAAGACAGGGCAATGGGGGTGGGAGTGGCATGCACCACAGTGTCCATATTAGAGGTTGCTGAAATCTAGAGGCCAATCTACTGGTGTTGAGTGTTGGGGGATGGCAGCTCTCCTAATCCTATTCACTTTCTCCCACCACTTCCACTTTATTTAATTTTCTATTTTTGGGAGGGGGCACATCCTGGTTTCTTAATAGAGTCTTGTGCCCATGTCTCAAGGCCATGTGAGTGGGAGATCATTTGTTACAGGTGCTAAGAGGTCTAGTTACAACACTCCCAGTGACCTATTTAGAAGGTGACTCACTATTGATCCAGGCTTTCAAGAATGGAAGCTCTCTCTTTTTTCTTTCTTTTTTTTTGGCCAGGAAGAAGAGAATTGGGCAGAGGAGTTCTTACACAAATGTGCAGAGTGCAATACATTAATCTTTAGGAATTCAAACTTTTCCAAATGTTGTGATGCAACTCCTGACTTTAAAATATCAAAATACACACTTCATGAACAAATTTGGGGGTGAATGCTGTAAGATATATTTGGAAACGTGTTATTCGTAAGAAAATATATTCAAAAATGCATATTTAAATACAAATTTCCCATGTAGGGAAATTGTTCAATCAACTGAGACCTCATCCAAATACTGGTTCTTGAAAGTTTGATAGATATGCCTTTTACTGAAAAATTAACAGAAGAATCAAAGTTTGGAAGTAACAATGTACAAATATTGTAACTACCTGGAAGCTAGTTATTTTGTTAAGGTTTAAAAAGCAACTTAATAAGTAGAGATTAATCTACTTCTTTGGCATAACAAGTAACAGTTCAACAGTTTTAAAAGGTTGGCTATCCAGAGGTCTTTGACAGTTCCCAGAATTCTTGACTATTAGCCATATTGGATGCAACTTCTAAAACATCAGATCCATAACATCTGAAGAACAAAGGCATTTAAAAAGACTTTTAGAGGTTCTTTACAGGATCTCCACCAAATTTTATGTCACTAGTTTATTGATCCTAAGATCCCCCCTCTCCTTCTGAGTATGCAATGAAAATATAACGAAAAACAAAAAGCAAATAGCAAAGCAAGCTTCATATAACTTACTTTCTTATACTTACTGACAACACACGTTTCAAACACTAATAAGTAGTGATAATGAAATATTTGTAAAAATTAACTTTCCAAGCACTTAGAAGGAAAATCCAAAACAGACTAACTACTGGAACAGTAAAGCAGGAGTTATATTTGGCCACATGAATTTGACTGCCTTCTGGTATTAAAAAAGAAAGATGGCTGGATAGCTCAGTGGTTTAGGTTGGTAGTTTGATTCCTCACTTTGCCTCTGGAGAGAAGAAGCAGCTTGTGTAGTCATGGGCAAGCTGTACAGTCCCAGGGCACCTCCAGAAGAAGGGAATGACAAACCACCTCTGTGCCTTCTCTAGCTACAGAACCTGGAAAGGGTTCCTGTAAGTCAGAATTGACTCAATGGCATGTCATTATTATTATCAATAAAGAATACACCCAATTTTTTCTGCCTGCTACTCTTAGACAGATTTCCTCAGGTGAACAAACTAGCCTTAATATTTTAGCAGGCAATCAATACTTGTTTATATTGCCATATTGGAGATTTGAGTAATGTGTAATAAAAATAAATGCACAACATGCATGACATAAAGTTTTGTTTTGTTTATATATACAGTAAAACCTCACATAAAGAGCACCTCGCTTAGAGACTAACTTGCTTAAAGACCAGAATTTTCTCTGAATGGTCACCTTGCTTAACAACTAAAACCAACCAAAAACTCACTTAACAACTAAATCAGGATTCGCGAACCACCACACACACACACCCCACCAGAAGTCACAATCAGTCACTTACAATGGTGTTTTGCATAAAGAGCAAACTCGCTTAAAGAGCAATCCTGTGGAACGCATTATGCTCTTTAAGTGAGGTACAACTGTATTACAATTATAATTGTTATTTTAAAACACATTTTAAAAAATAAGAGATTAATATATGGATTTAGGAAGAAGATTGTCTTTATTACAATCTTACACTCTTCCCCCTTCCAGGAAATTTTCCACAGTCCCGTTGAATAAAAAACTGACTGGGAGAACTTTATTCTTGGTGGATTTGTTAGTTCCAATTCCCTGTTATCAAAATATGAGACATCAAAGTCTTTTAAATGTATCTATGTTATTTAGCACATTCTGCAGTGTAGGTCTCGGAGGGAATAAGACCAGGAGCCATTTCCATCTACAGTAATACCTTGGTTCCACAAGTCTTGGTGTTATCCGGTTTTTAGTGTTATCCGATCCATGTTAAAATCCTATGGGATGGATCGGATAACGTTAAAGCTCCATAGAGATACATTGTAACCACACAGGCTTTAGCGGTTGTTATCCGATCCATCCCATAGGACCTTAACGCTATTCAATCCAATTCTCCTCCCCAGATTACTTAACGTTATGCGATTTTAGCGTTATCTGAGGTAGACGTTATCCGAGGCATTACTGTATGTACATTATGATACTACAACTGATTTAGAAATGGGAAAAATAGAAAATACTCAAAGGTTTCTCACCAGTGACTTCATCTAAGCTCTCAGTGGTGATGTGATCGTTCTGATTCACCCACTCGCCATTGCACTTGAAATAGATCTGGGTAGCTGGGTTGGCCCTGCAGATCAGCTCCACTGGCTTGTTCTTCACAATGTAAGCATCTTGTGGCTCCAAAAGGAAATGGGGAAGGCTCTCTGCAGGGGCTGATGGGAAGGAATCTGGAAGCACCTCTCCATATTCAATCCCTGTGATAGAAAGAGGAAGAGAAAGAAAAAAACAGTGGTAAATGATTCAGGAAAGTAGATCACGCGAGACCAGTTCTTGGCTTTAAAAAGAATGGGTGTAAGACAACTAGCTACTGTACTTTAGTCCTGTGAATTTTGACTCCATATCAGTTGAAAACATTTTGGCAGAATAAAAAAACAAAAAACCCGGTCTTAATTATTTTTAATGCTCCCCATTACTTAAGTAATGTATTTCCCATAACTGCCCCAAAAGGATTAAAAGTAGTGCTTGGGGGTATTTTTTTTTAAAAGATAAAACTTTATTTTCCCAAAAATTGGTTGGAACTGTAATCTGCTTGAAGAAAATCTACTTTGCCACAATCTGTGAAGAGAGCTGGGGTGGGCGAGTGCATTTGACCTCAGCTGTGATCTTCTCCACATTGACAGGAATATACTGTAAAAAGAGTGTAGGTACATTCAATACAAGTACTTCTGGTGCTCCATAAAACTTAAGGGTGAGGCAGAGCATGTGTTCTGTCTTCCTTCATCATCTCTTCAATGTTTGCCTTATCTCTGCATAATGAATCAAGGTCTGCAAGTAATGCTAGGCAGATCTTAAACTAATGTTTTTCAGGTTCAGAAAGAAGCCGAAAAACGTAATCTCAGTCTCACAAACCATGGTTTATTGACCAAGGAATCGCTGCATCTCCAAAGGGGGCTGCCACCACCTTTTTATTTGACTTGGAAACAATTTCTTTAAAAAGATGCAAGCAAGGAAACACGTGTCTCAGTGGGCTATTTTTTCAAACCCAGCAGTTGGAAATTGCTTTCCTGAACCCCAGTTTTGAGGGTTCTTAAGTAAAGGTTGTCCTTGCTCAAAAGCCAGTTGTAGCTGACTCTTGGGGATAGTACTCATTTCCATTTACAGCCAAAACCAGCACTGTCTGCATCTGCAGCACAGAACGCTATTACCTTCCCACCAAAGTGGTACTTATTTATCTACTTGCAATTTCTTGCTTTCGAACTGTTAGATTGGCAGGAATTGGGACAGAGATGGGCACTCACTTCATTGTGCAGCACTCAGGTTTCGAACTGATGACCTGACGAGCTTCCAGTCATCAAGTTCAGCATCTTAACCACTAAGCCAGCACAGTCCCCAGGCTGAGGGAACTTACTCAGAGGTAAACCAAGCCATCTTATGTAAAATGAACAGAAACAACTCATATACTCTAGTCTACAGAAAGCTACAGGAAAGCCCCTATTCCTTAGCCTTAGACTCCATCCCGCTAACAGTGTGGGAATTGTATCCTTCAGGACTCTTGTAACAAATACTGAAACACAGGGTGCCCTGAATATTTTGGAGCTCCAAGCAGGTGCTACATATAATTATTATACTCGTGTATTTGTGGCCTTGGAGACTTACGGCTGCATAACAGAGAGACCAATTCCATTTGGGCAGTTGGGAGGAATAGATGCCTGATAAAATTAGGCCAGACTAGCAGACCATAGAGATTCAAGGCTGGGTTTCTTGGGCTTGGCTTTGAGCTCTGAAGATTTTGGGGAATGGGAGCAAACTCATATTCTGGAGGTGCCCCAGCAAGGGAAAGATACAGAACATATCTTCTGATGTGCAAAAGTGAAAAGGAACCTCCACAGAGTTAGGAAGCATTCTGTTTTTGTACCACAACACCCAGAACCCCCAAGTCAGAATGACTAGTATGACCCCTTTCTGTGTCTGTTTATGAATGACACCATTTGGTGTCTGTTTATCTGCTGAAGGAAAACCTTCTGCTCCCTTTTTGTACCTTCAACACTCCAGGTCAAAACACATATTCAAAGTAAACAACAACAAAAGCTTAATCTACCAGGATCAGACACAAACCACATAATCCTAGCCCTGGTTTTTTAAGGTCTTCAGGGGAAAGATCCTATGTTGCTGGGGACAGAGACATTCTTGAACAGGTGTGACTAGATGCCCCCAAAACCATTTCCATTTCAATACAGCACGAGGGAAAACAGTAAGACATTTGCTATTAACTCCTCTTTTGGAAACACTGAATTTAAACTTGAAGCGAATTTCTCTCTCTCAGCTTCAGGCTCTGTTTCTCTCATGCCCTCCCACTTTCTCTTCTTCCTTGCTGCCAAACTTGCTCTTCCTAATTTCATTTGCAGGTCTGTAAATTTCTCAGCACCTGTCCAATTGCACAAAGATGCAGAATAATTTGGACACACAATGCCCCCCCCCCCCGGGCAGGGTCCTTGGGGTGAAAGCAAGATGGATGTATTTGATGATGGATGGACCTATTTAAAGGAGGGGGGAAGCTCAGATTAAAAACATTCAAGTTAAGATTACTATTAAGAATAAAAGCGCCTACAGTGCAGTCCCCTAGCTAAACACAGCTATGCGGTGATCAATTTTTGTTCTTTGTTAATCTTGCCTTTGGACTTTGAATAAAAGCCACCCTTTTAAACAAGAACAAAAATTAGACAACAAGTTGGAATCGTCAGAATTTCCTGGTCCAATCTGCAAGAGGAAGACCCAGGAAATTGCTGTGTTTTGTTGTTGTTGTGTTATTCTATTGAATGTGAACAAAAGCGAATAGCATCTCCCGACAATTCACAATAAAGCAAGAAAATGCCTCAGTATTCTGCAAATCTAGATTCCTTTATTTTTGAAATATTGTACAAAACCTCGCATAAAGAGTGCCTCGCTTAAAGAGTAACTCGCTTAAAGAGCAGAATTTTCTCTGAATGTTTGCTTCGCTTAACAAATAAAACCAACCAAAAACTCGGTTAACAAATAAATTGTGGTTTGCAATCCCCCCCCCCCATTGGTCACTTTCAATGGTGTTTCACTTAAAGAGCAAACTTGCTTAAAGAGCAATCCTGTGGAACGCATTATGCTCTTTAAGCGAGGTACAACTGTATATTCAGAATATAAGGGCCGGCATATTAGAAAAGCTTGCTGGAATCTCTGAGATATGTTATCTCTTATGCCTGTCATTGCACTTAGAAGATTACTCTCTCAAAGACTTCCATAGACTATTGTAAAAAAAAAATCCTTGAAGAAGGACCCAAAATGACTGTCCCGAAATATGTTGCTTTTCTTCTCAAATTCTTGGCAGGTGTCAGAATCATACTTCAAAATACTCAGCTTTGCTGCATTTTAGACCCTTCAGAAAATTCCCATTTAAAAACAAACAGCCCAAACAAAATCATCACCTATACCTGGCCTGAAATTAACCGAGACCCTATCATTACTTTTGTCCTCTATGGGCCTTTATGGCATCTTTGTCTAGAGGCCCCATATAGTCCTACGCCTCAAATTTTGGCAAGCAGGATAGCAGCAGAACAACCAAATTTCAAAGGCGACTGACATTTTTTCCTTCCAGACTCTAGGGTAGGGAATCTCCTTCCCACCCACCCTACCCCACCTGCAGCCTGCATTTACTTTTGTAACACTTTGTACTATTTTCCTTGGCCTGACCAAAGTATTACCTCAGGATTGGTTTTAGAATTTTTCTACTGCCACCAAGCCCTCTTTCCTCCAGCACTATAACTCCATCAGCCCTAGCCAGAAAAAAACAGTAACAAGGGATGAAGGGAGTTGCCCTTCAATGGTATTTGGAGGGTCACAAATGGTGATTGCAGCCATGAAATAAAAAGACGCTTACTTCTTGGGAGGCAAGCTATGGCAAACCTAGAGGGCAAAATAAAAAGTAGAGACATTACCCTGCCAACAAAAGTCCATCTAGTTAAAGAAATAGTCTTCCCAATAATTATGGCTGTGAGACTTGCACCGTAAGGAAGGATGAGCACAGAATAGACACCTTTGAACTGTGGTGCTGGAGAAGATTCTTGAGAGTCTCCTGGACTGCAAGTAGATCAAATCAGTCCATCCTAAAGGAAAGCAACCCTGACTCCTCCTTGGAAGGACACATACCAAAGATGAAACTCAAGTACTTTGGCCACCAAATGAGAAGCAAGGACTCACTGGAGAAGGCCCTGATGCTGGGAAAGATCGAAGGTAAAAGGAGAAGGGGGAGGCAGAGGATGAGATGGCTAGATGGCATTGTTCACGCAATGGGCATAGATCTGAGCAGACGCTAGAGGGTGGCAGATGGCAGAGGAGCCTGGCATGCTGTGGTCCATGGGGCTGCAAAGGTTTGGACTTGACTGTGCGACTCAACAACAACAACAACAACAACAACAACAACATTTTTGTGCTCCGGATGAGCAACAGGAATCTATCAGGAACAGAGGAGGAGAGAGAGAAGGAAGAGCCTTGACCCCACCATGGAGACAAGGAACATGCCTAAGTCTATGTGCCATCTCCAGAACTGCATGTTAGAACATTCAGATAAAGGCACATAAATATTGATCACTCCCTGCTCTGCATCTCCTCCGTCGACCTGAAGAAAAAGGCATTTATGCTCTTTGCTGGAGCTGCAGGCTGTTTTTATGACTTTGCTTTACAGCTATAATGCCAGGATCATTTATAAAGCAAGTTTGTATATAAAGAATGTAAACATTAGAAATCCATTAGTCTCCGAAAGTGCCGTCCAGCAAAGTCCTCCCCCAAGTCGCTTCCCCTCCCTGCTCCTTTGGTAATCTTCACATCCTCTTCCCAGGCTTGGCTGAAGGGAATTTCAAAAGATTACAAGTGCTTAAAGATATATTATCCTTGGCCAGGGCTCTAATACAAGCCTGAAGCTACCAATTAAATTCCCCAGTACTGTTTGCTTTGTGCTGCTATGGGTTATTTTACTCTTTGCATTTCTCTTGCTGGTGTGTGTGTGTGTGTGTGTGTGTGTGTACACGGACGCACATGCGTACAAGCACATGCACGCACATGCGTGCGCGTGCGCGTGCACACACACACGTATGTATGTATGTATGTATGTATGTATGTATGTATGTATGTATGTATGTATGTATGTATGTACAAACCATGTAAGGTAACCACCCAGCAGCCAAGTCTGAATGCACCACACCTCATAAACTAGATATACCTCTAACATGGCCATGTAGGGCTTTCTGGAAGGAAAGCAGCCATTTATCTTCTGGCTCAAAACATACTTTCAGGGGGAGCCTCTAACACAGGCACCTGAACCAGTACTGAACAATATCTCTCAACTAAAGCGATGTCCCTTATGCCTGAACATGACAGCTCCATAGAACATAATGGATGCCCTGCATTTCAAAAGAGCCTTCTCCACCCACAGCACTTCACGTGACAGACTTTGCTGCCTCTAAGTCTCAGGAGGTATCAAACTCAGTGAACAGCAGTTGCACAGAACTTTGAATTTCAAAACTCTACAAGATTAGCCACATGGCCCTTTTTGGATTATTCTTAAAATCCTGAACGTTCATCACGTAGTTAAAAAATATAGAGTAACGTTGCTTAAAGCTCTGGTTGCAAGATTTGCTGTCAAAAATGGCAGCCCTGTTTTGCACTGCCTCTCCCAATCCCATTTTAAGATACAGTTAAACCTCGCATAAAGAGCGCCTCGCTTAAAGAGCAGAATTTTCTCTGAATGTTCGCTTCACTTAATAAAACCAACCAAAAAAACTCGCTTAACAAATAAATCAAGGTTCGCAATCCCCCTACCACCAGAAGTCACAATTGGTCACTTACAATGGTGTTTCACTTAAAGAGCAAACTCACTTAAAGAGCAATCTTGTGGAACACATTATGCTCTTTAAGCGAGGTACAACTTGTACATGTAAACTCAATCCACATTGTAGCATCTTTATCCTAGACTTCTCCAAGCCTCTGTCAGTCAGAAAAGGAAAGTAGCTGCCTAGGAAATATCTGTAAGCACAGGGACTGCCATGTCTCCAAACACAATAAAAGGTTGAAGAAAAGAGTTGTGTGTCTACTTCTTTAGCCAAACCTCTATCTGTGCTTTGTGGTCAAGCTCCAGACAAAGGATATGGTTTTTTGTATTTAATAGTTTTGAAATTCCTAAAGTAAACTTCTGAGATACAGAGTGCTTCAAAACATTTTGAAGGTGTGTAAGTAGGGATGGGAATGGGAAACCGGTGCTGTGTTGCTACAGTGATAACATTCCCAACAAAAACAGTACAATATAGAAGTCACTCAATATTGCACCTTACACAACTGAAGAGGTGTGTGTGCAGAGAACTGTAAGAAATGCAAAGCAAGGAAACACAAATTACTTTCTTTGGGACTAAATCTAACACTTAAAATACAAAGAGTAATAGTTTTCCTGCCTCTAAACCATGGGTGCCCAAACTTTTCAGGCCGTAGGCCGGTCACATGGTTCAGGGAGCTGGTCACTATGGCCGAGGGGCTGGATGCGGCCCCCAGTGCCAATTCATCCAGCCAGTAAAGCCCTCATCACTCCTGGAAGTGGAAGTAAAACGCACCCATATGGGCGTGTTTTTTCTTCCACTTCTAGGACCGATGAGGGCTTTGTGGGCCAGATGAATTGGCATCGGGAGCCGTATCCAGGCCCTCGGCCATAGTGACCAGCTCTCTGAACCATGTGACCGGCCTACGGCCTGAAAAGTTTGGGCACCCATGGTTTAGAGGCAGGAAAACTATTACTCTTTGTATTTTAAGTGTTAGATTTAGTCCC
The DNA here is from genome assembly GCA_030440675.1 of Furcifer pardalis. Lineage (NCBI taxonomy): Eukaryota > Metazoa > Chordata > Lepidosauria > Squamata > Chamaeleonidae > Furcifer > Furcifer pardalis. The sequence continues at coordinate 205,218,740 of CP126890.1, forward strand.
AAAGAAAGTAATTTGTGTTTCCTTGCTTTGTATTTCTTACAGTTCTCTGCACACACACCTCTTCAGTTGGGCTGTAGTTTGGGCACCCCTGCTCTAACTGATTCTGTTTCTCACAACTTCAAAGTACCCCTTTTATTTCTGAAACTTGACTAGCTCATTCTCCCCTATTCCCCCAAGCCTGAGACCTGCAGAATTCAGAGATTGTGTAAGCCTGGGATACACTGCATTCAGCTGTTCAGGGGGAAAAACCCGCTTCTTTAAACCCTCAGACTGCAAAAACTTCAGCTTTTCTTCAAACCACATGGTTTGTTTTTGTTTTGCACATTGACGATCATGACGAGATAACGAAATTGGTACATTCTTCCACAAAATATGATTGCAAAACGTATTGCCAAATAACTTGTTCTCATATGGTTGAGAGGGCAAGGCAGGACAGTGAGGAGACTGTTTCAAAAAAAAAATTTTTTTTACAAGGTAAAAATTGTATTTTCCTTGGGCATCTGTCAAAAACTCATTACTATTCTAAAAGAAATCAGGTCCTTTTCTTTAGCTAAGTAGATGCTTACTGTTTCTTGGCTGATTATAATTGAGGCTATCTGGTCACCTGGCATTGGGGTTGTATATTTTGGAAGGGAAGAATCACTGAGTTGTCACGGCTAATTTAGGGGAAATTTATTTATTTATTTATTTATTTATTTATTGGATTTCTATACCGCCCTACTTGGTGTGACCAACTCAGGGCGGTGTACAACATAATTAATATACAGTCAAACAATAAAGTCCTAACATAGGACACAAATAACATACAATATGAGGGGGAAAATATATCACAATATAATAGCAAAATAATAATAGCAAGAATTCCATCCAGCATTACAAATATAGTCAAATATCATAAATACAAATAGCAAATATCACAAATACAAATACAAATATCATCAAACATTCTCAAATTGCAGGCTTGCGTCTTCATCCTTATTATTTTCTTTATACAGACCGGGATCTACCTTCATCATTTCTCCTTGTCCAAAATCTTTCTAATGACCAGAAAAAGAAGAACAAGTTTTGTAATAAGGGCTTGGTGGAATCAAGTGCAGAGATCAGGAAATGATGGTCCTGTGAACCCAAGAGATAGAGCCCTTTCCCTCCAGCCAAACCAGCTTTCTAAGCTCACAAATATCTAGTGCAACTTCATCTTAACTGCAGCTGCTCATGCACAAGATAAGCAGAAGTTTCCCAACTCTTAAAGTTTTTGATCAGCATTTATAAATTTACATTCTTCGGCTACAATTTTCATAGTTTCTGTGCCAGCATGGCCAGTGACTCTGCTGGTTGAAGCTTTGTGCAAGCTAAGGTAATATAGGGCTCCCGTGCTTGAAAGCCAATCATATCTGAACTCTAGGGTGCAGAGTGTTCGTCTCTGTTTACAGCCAAAGAGCCAGAGCTGTCTGCATCTCCAGACATTTCCAAGGTCATGTGCAGCGATGGGATGTAACAGGTTCGCACCAGTTCCCCAGAACTGGTAGTAACTTTTCCCAGTGTCCCGGAAAACTGGTAGCAGCTTTTGGGGGGAACCACCTTCGGGGCTTACCTTTTCACTGGTATCCCCACTGTGCGTGTGCACCAAGCACTTGGTGTGCATGCACACCTACAGTGCTTGGCGCATATTTACGGCCTCCTTGCTGTCCTCCCAAGCGGAGGTTTGTGTGGGTGGGTGTATTTTAATGTTATTTATTTATTTATTTACAGGTTTGTGTTGTGGGTGGGTGGGTGGGTTGAGTGTGTGTGTGTGTGTGTTTATTTTTATTTTTTTTCTTTTGTCCCCGCCCACAATGTCATGACATTAGCTCCGCCCACACTGTGATGATGTCACAGTGGGGTAGTAACAATTTTGACATCCCACCACTGGTCATGTGGCAGGCATGACTAGAAGTTGGAGTGCATGGAACATTGTTATTTTCCCCACTGATGGAGTACCTACAGTGGTACCTCACTTAAAGAGCATAATGCATTCCATGGGGTTGCTCTTTAAGCGATTTTGCTCTTTAAACGAAACACCATTGTATTGTGACTTCTGGTGTGTGTGTGTGTGTGTGTGTGTGTGTGTGTGTGTGTGTGTGTGTGTGTGTGTGTGTGTGTGTGTGTGTGTGTGTGTGTGTGTGTAGACTGCAAACCCCAATTTAGTTAAGTGAGTTTTTGGTTGGTTTTAGCTGTTAAGCGAGGTGACCATTCAGAGAAAATTCTGCTCTTTAAGCACATTAGTCTCTAAGTGAGGCACTCTTTATGCAAGGTTTTACTGTATTTACTACTTGCAATTTCTTGCTTTCAAACTGGTAGGTTGGCAAGAGCTGGGACAGAGACTCCATTGCGTAGCACTCAGGTGTCGAACTGCTGACCTGCCGACCTTCCAGATGTCAAGTCAGCATCTTAACCACTAAAGTAATATACAACACCCCCCCTCCCAAGGTAACCTTTTTTGCACTACAAGTGTGAAGATTGGAAAAAATAAGTTATGCTCATCTTTAAGCTCAGATGCTTGATAGTTCTGAGATCAAAGTTAGTGTTTTAATCTTAGATGCATCATAAAGACCACTTTGGGTGAGCCAAATTATTTTATGGAACAGGACTTCCCAAGTATCTCTCTTGATGTCAACTGGCACCGCACTTCTCTTTCAGGGAAATCTGCAGGAAGAAAGTCCCTTAATTTTCAACTTTTACTGCTTTACACTAAGGCTGCTTTGAAATTTCCCTTCTGTTTTGTTTTTTAAACTGCTGCCCAAGTTTCTAAGCTAGCCAAAAGCTACTAAAAAGGAAGCAGTGATGGCTTTTATTTTATTTATTGCTTTGTTCATTTTACAAAACCACTTAAGCATTGTAAGATACCTGGTCCAATAAATACAAAATGGATAAAATACTAGACCAATACTACAGTGGAAAATGTGTGTGTTGGAAGGTGGGGGGAGGAATCCTACGCATTGATTCAAGTTAAACAAAGTAAGTATTCCATTGAGTTACAGAAGGGGTTGAGAAAAAGATGTTGGAATGGAGGGAGGGAGGATGATGGGGCAGTCAAGATGGAAAAGAAGCACGCAGCGCACATTTATCATAAGTAATCAAAACAGTCTTTCAGACACTTTGTTCCCAACCCCAGCTCATTCCAGCCAGCCTGGCCACCCACTGCATGGGAAAACTCTTGCATTCTCCTCGCTCAGCTGATGCTCTCAGTGGGGGGAAAGTCCATTTATTAGTTTGGACAGGATGGGGGGCAAATGCACACAAAAACACTCTCCCTTTCACACAAGTTGTATTGTGGGCAAATGGATTGATCATTTTGGCTTTCTGCTCATTAAATAACAAAAGTAAAAGAGGGAAAATCGGTACAAACCCTTGCATTAGAAAAGGGGAGGATCTCATGTCAAATAAAAGCTGATGGGTTTGGAGGAAAAGCCACTAACAGTATGAACTTTCCTTATCTACAGATGGACTCCCCCACCCTACAAATCATTTAAGGCAGGGATGCCCAACTTTTCAGGCCATGTGCCAGTCATGTGTTTCAGTGGGCTGGTCATGTGGTTTCTCCCACCAGAAGCAGAAGTAAAATGTGCCTTGCAATCTGTATTGTAACAGGATGAGATAGATTATAGACTGCCATTTTCTCTGTTTAAACCAGGGGTCCCCAAACTAGGACCAGTGGACCAGATTTGGCCCCCAACACCAATTCATGCTGCCCATGCTGCCCTCATCACTCTCGCAAGCAGAAGTAAAATGGGTGCTTCCAGGATCGACAAGGGTGGTGTGGGCCAGATGAATTGGGATAGGGGGCCAGATCTGGCCCATGGGCCATAGTTTGAGCACTCCTGGTTTAAGCAGAGAAAACGGCAGCCTATAATCTCCCATTCAGCTCCCATTCCGCCTCTATCATTTACAAGTGATTTTGGAGGAACTGGTTGGTGGATTTGCCTTTCAAATTTCTGGCAAATAAGCAGAAGGAGCAAGACAGAGACTTCCAGAAGTAGCATGAGAGAGGATGGTTTAAAATGAAAAAGCAACAAATCACCTGAACATAGAAATGTTATTTTTTTTTCTGCTGTGGAATTCTGGGAGCTATAATCCACAAAAATAAATAAGCCTATGAACCCTGCTTCCTACCAACCTCATATGGCATCTCTTTTAGGTGCCTGTCTGGGACTAAACCAGTGTTCTCCAACCTTGGTTTTTGGACTTCAATTCCCAGAAATCTAAGCCAGTTCCCCAAAGGACTGATCAGCCAATGTACTGACTTAGGCTTCTGGGAACTGAAGTCCACCAGTGTTCTGCGGAACATAGTTTGGAAAACATTGGACTAAACAATGGTCAGGACCAAGCTTAGGGATTGTGAGGGTTAAGCAATAGGTAGGACTGTGTCCAAATATCTTCTTCTCAGAGAGGAAAGGCCATGCAGTCTTTGCTGAAGCTGCCTGTCTCCAGTACAAGAAAGACTGCAGCTTGCACCGCAACATAAACTGAGGGGGAATATTCTGTGCCAATGGTGCTACTCCAGTGTAGACTCACATAAGAAAAGCTGGAGATGGCTTCATAAAGTTGAGGAAAGTGCTGGGATTTCAACTTCATTCTCATAAAAGGACTTTTGGAATGGAAAAGTCGTTATATAACAGGGGTGCCCAAACTTTTTGGGTCACGGCCCAGACATGTGGTACAGGGAGCCGGTCACTATGGCTTGCAAGCTGGATCCATATGGATGTGTTTTACTTCAACTTCCGGGAGCAACGAAGGCTTCGCATGCTGGATGAATTGGCATTGGGGGCCGGATCCAGCCCCCGGGCCATAGTTTGGGCATCTCTGCTATATAATGTTGCAGTAATTATGTTGTTGTTGTTGTTATTTCAAATTTATACCCCGCCCTGACTCTAGGCAATTTACAGATTATTAAAAAAATTACATAACAGTTACAAATTCCCCATTATCATAATTGCAATCATCACAGTATCAGAAATATATAAAGTCGCCACGGCATCTTTTTGAGCCAGCTCAGGCGTGGTGTGGCACGGGGAGTGGAGTGGCCCTGGCGCTCACAGCTGCGCTGGCCTCTCCACCTGGTGGAAAGTCTGGAGGCAAGGGCGGAGAGGTCCTGCTGTCAGTTGCGGCATCTCTTTGAGCCGGCCTGGGGCGGGGCACCGGCGGTGGAGTGGCCCTCATGCCCACAGCCATGCTGGCTTTTCTGCCTGGTGGAAAGTCCAGAGGCAAGGCCAGAGAGGTCCTGCTGTCCGTTGCGGCATCTCTTTCAGCCGGCCCAAGGCAATCCAGTGTGCAGTGGGCATAACAGAGTTTTCAAAGGAAGAGTTCTTCTCTTACCAGGATACTTAAGAGATCACGACACTCCGAGAACATTTGTCCATTGCACCAGAGCGGACCAGAGAGGCTCTCTTATTGTGCCATCTGCTCACCTCTCTAGCACCAGAAAGAGGACCTTCTCTGTGTCTGCTCCGGCCCTATGGAACCTCCTGCCAATTGAGCTACGACTCCAGATGGAGTTGCTGCCCTTCAGGAAAGAACTGAAAACACGGTGGGCACTGGGGATGCAGTGACCCCCATCTGCTGGCTGATATAGTAATATAAAAAATTTTAATTGGGGTTTTTACTGGTTTTAAATTTTTGAATTGCAGTACTGATTTTAATGTCGTATGTCACCCAGAATCGTTCCAAGTTGGGCAGCTATACAAATTAGAGATTAAAATTAAATTAAATTAAAAATTAAAGAGAGATATTTAAGGTGGCTGGATATCGCTGACTGCCTTTAGAGTCAGAGGTAGTTTGAGAGAAGAGCCAGTCTGTGTAAGAAAACCCTGAAAAGCATAAGCATAAGTTAGAATTGACTTCATTCCACCCAAGTCTTATTCTTTACCAGTTCCACACCACCAGCGAGTTTCCATGGCTGAGTGAGGATTCAGACTAAGCTCTCCATTATCCACTACACCATACCAGGAATAGATTGAAATTTAAAGTAAATTTAAGTGTGACTATATTCAAGGGTAAATCTTTAAATATTTCCATTAATATCTTCTACCACAACCTGAAATAATGCACCTGTTTGTAAGCAAAATAGGAAACACAAAGAGTGACAGAGAAGGACACAGGCAAACCCATGCGGATATATGGAAGCATAAAATGTTGCTTTTGTTAATTGTAAAGGTAAAGGTCTCTCCTGATCGAAAGCTATTCATGTCCAGCTCTAGGGGGCTGTTGTCTTCTCTTTTTACAGCCAGAGAGGCCAGTTCTGTCTGGATCTGCAGATGTTTCCATAGTCACGTGGAAGACACAGAACACTGTCACCTGAGCCAACAAAGTGGTATCTATTTATCTATTTGCAATTTCTTATTTTCAAACTGCTAGGTTGGCAGGAACTGGGACATATGACGGGAGCTCACCCCATTGCATAGCACTCGGGTCTTCAACTGCTTACCTGCTAATCGTCAAGTTCATCGTCTTAACTACTAAGCCACCATGGCCCCTTGTTTGTTAACTGTACCTTCCCCCATTTCTTCCACTGTAGTTTGCAAGGCTTCGAAGAAACAAAATCTGAAGATATACAACACAAGACAAGCACTCCCTGTCCTTTCCTGACACTAGAAAACACTGTGAGGTGACAAATTGTTACAGATGTTAGTCTGCAGGACAAGAGCTATGCTCATTTGCAGCACTACTTGTTCTGATCAAAAGACATGACCAGTACTTTCCGCAATTTCAGTCAAATAATGGAGATAATAATGTATGCCTCATCTTTTCAATCATTCTGAGTTCTTGGAATTGACAATCTTCTTCACCGTACCCTGCAATATGTTCTCATTTAGTGCCCTACTAAAAAGAATATGAAGCCCTGTTCAAACCTGCAGTAATCAGGAAAGCTAATTTTCTGTTCTTGGTTTTAGTCCTCCAGTGAGTTATTTCATTAAGATATGCTTTTAGGAGAGCAAAATACTGACTCATGTTACAGCAGACCAACACACATGGTGACCCATCAAGTTGTACTCAGGCTTCCAGGTCAAACTGGTTCAATCATTAGGCAAAATGGGATGACCACTTCAGACAGACAATGCCTGGAAGGCGGGGGGGGGGGGAGGCAGAGATCAGCATATGCCAAGCTGTCTCTCTGCATGCCTTAAATTAGCCTGTGGACCTCAGGTTGTATACTGGAGAAAGCTGTCCTGGCACCAGTGCTGAACAAAGATTCCCTTGCCAGACCAGCTGAAAGGTATTCAGTATAAAATGAGGGTGGGAGAGACCAGCTTTTCCATAGGAAGAGGCAAAGTCTGTAGTTTATAAAGAGCCTTACATAATTACTTGAGCTAAAGGGAATGCAGTGGTTTTGTGGTTAAGATGCTGAACTTGATGACTGGAAGGTCAGCAGGTCAGCAGTTCGAGACCTGAGTGCTATGCGATGGAGTGAGCTTCCATCTCTGTCCCAGCTCCTGCCAACCTAGCAGTTCAAAAGGCAAGAAATTGCAAGTAGATAAATAGGTACCACTTCAGTGGAAAGGTAAACAGCATTCCATGCACTCCGGTGTCTAGTCATGCCTGCCACATGTCCACAGAAATGTCTGCAGATGCAGACAGTGCTGGCTCTTTGGGTATAAACATAGATGAGAAGTGAACCCTAGAGTCGGAAGGTTGACCTTACCCTGAATTCTCATCTATGGTTGCCAATGAGCATCTGGAAAAGTATAAGTTGCTTTCCACTTGCCACTTGCTAGAAATATATCTTTTCTCATGGATGCAAGGCAATATTTGGCTCAGAAGAAGGACACTCATTCTGCAAGTTTACTTCAAATGGTTCTTCTCTTTCTGCTTCTTTTATTTGGATCAGAGTGTTGCAAAATTTGAAACGATGGAATATAGTAAATATAGATAAAGTTCAAACAAACCGAAATGTTAAAACGATTACTCTATTTTTGACCAGAAGTGGGCTACTTCAATGGCATTATCTCAGCCATTTGTTAGATCTTCTTTTGTACAGTACTTGTGGTAGGGCATAAATTGCATGCACATAAATGTGGCATTGACTGAATCCCTCCACATTCACAGGAAATTTGTCCTGTATAAGTAGCCCCAATTTACTTGGTTAATCTTTGATTTTTCCAAATTCACTTCAAAATCTAGTAAGTGTCTTTCAGATGGTCCAGCCAGAATCTTCTCCTGGTGGGACACCACATCTATTATTCAGTCAAGGGTCAAGGATAATCCAACAGTCACAGGTGAACTGGTTTGTGTACTGAGAAATTTTCAGCACCACTCTGCCCCTAATCAGAACTTTTTATGATAATGAAAATGACTGGAGCTACCTCTCACTTGAATTCGCAAAGAAACCACAAAAGACTGGAACAAACTTCTTAACCTTTTGTGATATAGCTGTGACATGCAACAGCCATCATTCCAGGCAGCATCCTGACCAGTAGCAGGCTAATAAACCAGGATTGTGCCAGGTTTGAGAAGCCTAGTTTGCACAGAGTCCCCGTCAGCTCAAGCTTTTCAGCTTGCCTTGACATTTCTCAACATTACGCCATGGGCTGGTTATTTTAAAACAGCTCCTAGCTGCAGCTTGTGATGTCCTGTCATACTGCAGTATTAATTGGCTTTTACATTCTACTTGAGACAGAGGTTGCATTTTGGCTGATAATGAAACAATATCCAAGACTGTAAAAACATTCTGAGGTGTTTGGTGGGGGAGGAAATAAAAGGGTGCTATCGCATAAATGTGAGCAATTCTGCATAACTATTATCCATGTATTAAGCTGAATCACTTTAGTTTAGAGGGTTTTATTTTTAAAGTTTGGGAGTCAATGCAAGGCAAATGCATAGATGCTACCTCAGCCTCCCCCTTCCATGCGGCCAGAAATCTAAGGGCTTTTTTCCCCATATATCTCTGGACTGCAAAACACAGTAAAGTGAGGGGTAATATAGTTCCTTCATATATTGTAACCTACGATCCGCAGCTCCCCCAATGGCTCAGTGGTTAAGACGTTGAGCTTGGAGACTGGAAGGCTAGGTTTTGAGACCGGAGGGCTACACTTGGGAATGTGAAAGGAGCCTGGAGTGGAGTTTCTCCAGCAAAAATCCTTTCAAATCTGACCCAAAATTATTATTAGCCTACATTCCCATAAGCCTCAGGCAGCAATGTCAGTGGTCAGGGATGATGAGAGCTATGGTCTGAAACACAGAGGGCACTGGGTTATTAGGACAATCTGGATTATCTGAACCCCTTCTCTGAGGGCATCTAAGCCTCTCCTGCATGCAGTGTGTTGGTATGCCAAAATACTAATCTGATTTACAGACATTCCCAAAATTGGCCTGCTCTTCTATATTGTTTCATTGCACAATTGCCTGCATAATATGACCACCAGTGATTTAGGATTAGTTCGGGGGGGGGGGGGGATTCTGTCGCTTTCTCTTATCTTCTTTGAGAGGTAAAGTTTTTGATCCAGAGCAGACCCCTGGCTGCATAGACTGCTGAGATAAATGGACTTCCTTTGCAAGATAAAAAAAGGTTTAGCTTAGCTGATATGGGTGACATGGCAAGAATGTTCTAACCAGAAACTGAAGCTCAAACTTTGAACAACCTTTGACTTGAAGTGAATGCAGAGTTTAGACAGAGAAGCAAGTGGCCTCAGATTCCTTCCTTATTTGAACTGTTATTTCCTACTAAATCCTGCATGTACAATAGAGCAGATCTATTTCTCAGCAACTGTCTGAAATGTGGGGGGGGGGGGGGGGAGGCCTCTTCAACACTGAAGAAAGGCCCGCTTCTCCTCATTGTGCCGAAATAAGGCAACACCATGTGCTAGGGTTAATAGCTCAAGCTTCCAAGATAATAAACCGTTCCGCCAAGTCAGAAGAAATTGTTCCCTCTTCTTGTCTTCCTTCAGACCTAGAACAATGACTGTCTAACACGACTAGGGCTTAATAATGCATGGGACTTAATAATGCACGACTCGGCGGACACCCTGAGTTTGTGCTATTGAGTTCATTGAGAGGCGTCACCAAGAACTGGATCCATGTGGCTTATTATGCCCAACACTGAAAAGCAGCAAGATAATTTAACCACTGTTTAGTTTTGGCATCGTTTGTTTGCAAGGGTGGGCTGGAGGGAAGAGATGATAAAAATTACAATATAAGCCCTCCCCACCCCCACCCCAAAAGGCATTCTGACCCAGTTACCCAGGGCTTGGGGCAGAAACATATGCATACACTCTCACACATTTCCCTCTCACACACCCACACAGTAGCTATTCAGTGGACACTTAAAATATTACAAAAGGTTCTCTGTAGTTGTGAAGCTTTGATTGTTTTGCCCTACACTGTGTTTTTTGCTTTGCTTGTACCATTAGGTCAAGGCCTCTGCTCCCACACCACCCCTTTTGCCTGCCAATACAAAGAACAATTTCCTCATCCTGTCCATGGTACAACGGGAAAGAAGTGGCAGGGAAGAAGAAAAGGAGTTCTTTCCCAGGATCATATTGAGCAGAGGGGCAGTGGAAGGTAAAAGTAAAGAGGGACAGATGAGAAGCCAAGAACAGCAAGGAAGCAAAAGCTCACCACCTGAGACATTGTCACCAACAGTGCTTGGAGCTTTCTGCCACATTTGGCAATTTGAGAGCTTTCTCTGTGGTGACAAGAAAGTCTGTTCTTGCCTCACCAACATATTCAGCGAGCAGCTGATTTACAGGATGGTCTGAGAAAGTGTGAAAGTGGAAACACCTTTTCTCTCTTCTCTCCAGCTGTTTACACACAACAACAAAATTTCTCTTTACAAGAGATCTGCTCCTGTGCGTATGTGTGCGCGCGTGTGCACCTCCAGGACAGATAAGCCTGTCATGGTGTGCGTAGCAAAACCAATACTAGTCCCAGACAGAGCAAGATATGGGATTAAGAAGTTACCTCTTCTCTCCACTCTTGTCTTCCCAGGGAGTCAGTATCCTAGATTGTTGTTGTTATGTGCCATCAAGTGACCCTACAGAGTTTTCATGGTAGGTGAGATATTTATGGAGTGGTTTTCTCTGTTTTTCTCTCGCACTCTCTCGCACATACATGTTTCCATGGCACGTCTCCTGAGCGCTACCCCCTCCACTACACCACAATGGAGACCCCCATCTTAAGTTAGGTTTTTTTTTTTTTTTTGCATAAAGAGAGAAACAAATAATAGTTTCTTAAACATTGTTAGCTTGACACACATAAGGCTAACACAGTCACTTTGCAAAATGGAGGAAAAATAATTTGCATCCTATGCAAATCGGAAACACTCAATGAACTGTCTACCAGTTGCTTTTGAGTCTGGCACCAGTAGCAACTCTAACGGAACCAAGGAAAGATCAGAGGCAATATTTTTTCACCTCATTCCAGGATTTGCTTATTTCTTCATCTGAGTTTACAGTAAGGCTTTGAACAGCAAAAGCTGCCTCCCAGGCCAAAGGTTGTCTCTGAGGGTTTGTTTTTGCTCCAATAGGCTTTGCACCTATATTGTTACAAATGTCCCCAGCATGCATGCACACCTTCCATTTCAAACTTAGAATCAGCACTTAGCTACTAAAAGACGGAACCTCCCTTAAATTCTGAAGCTTAGGCTTGCTTGGGAGAAAATGAAAAGTCCTCTTAGAGCTTGGTAACGAGATTTAGCCTGCTGATCCATGTATGCATGAAAGGAGATCTCATTCACTTCAGTGGTGTTACTATTTATGAGTTCTGCCTATCCAATGAAGTGTGGACCAGCTGAGTTTTCACATCTGCTAAGGATTCACAGTATAACCATAAGTAGCCTACTAATCTCAACCACCAGCCAGGAATGCAAAACAAATCAATACAACAAATTACAAGGTGTCCCAAAAGTCATCATATATAGGGGAAATGGGAACTTGAAGAAGTAGCGGCCGAGAATGAGATGGCCAGATGGCACTGTTGATGCAATGGGCACAAAGCTGTGTGGATTCAGGAGGGTGGTGGAGGATAAGGGTGTCTGGCTTGCGGTCGTCTATGGGGTCATGAAGGGTTGGAATCAATTGTGTGACTGAACAACAAAAAGTTTTATATACAAAATAACCCCACCCCACCCCCGCAAAAAAATTGTTATAAAATATTTCCAAAATATTTTCTATTGTTATATTCTATTTTCTGTTGTTATGCAATTTTGCCTGTATATGGCAATTTTTGGGACAGCCGGTACATTTAAGCATTTTAAAAAACAACAACACAGAAACATACTGAATGGCATAAGGCAGGAATGAGGAACATTTTGTGCTTCAACTCCTAGCATGGCTAGCAGAAAGAGATTGTGGATAGACATTTGGCCTAAATAGTCCCAACTGGATAAGATACACTGAATCAGCTGTTGAATGAAATCCCATTGATACAATTGTCTACCACTAGGACTCTGAACCTGGAGGAAAAAATGTTTTCAGTTTCTGTATGAAAGGAAAGTTAACCCCAACACATCTGGAATTTTTCACTCCTTATTTTAATACTACTGGGCTACAAAGAAAGAGGGCATTGTGTTTTTTTAAGGCATCTTTTAATTAAACGTGTAGTTATATGTCAGGGGTTCCCAACCTTTTCAGGCTGGGAGCTGGGTCATGCTTTCTCAGTCAACTTCAAGGAACAGACTGCCATTTTGTCCTGTCTGCACAATGGGGTAGCCATTTTGTCCCAACAACTTCATTTGTTTCTCAAATGCCCTTGGAGGGGGGTGGGGACACATGAAATGGTGCTATGGACCATACCTGGTTGGGAACCCCTGTTACATGTAATTATGTTCAATGTGACATGCAGTTACATTAAAATGTATATGTGATTGCTTCAATTTATTTAACTTTGAAGGAAATAAGTACTGCATGTTCAAATTATCAAAGCCAATCATATGCTGTAAAATGTCTGAGTTAAACATTCAGTTCCCTTGCTTTTAGCTGCAGTATCCTTTATAATCTGCATTTTTTTATTCATAGAGAAATCTTTAATATATTTTTTGCAGTTAAGAAGCTCACATGATCCTATTGTTACTTCAGTTTAGCTTCTTAGGGCAGCAAAAACAGATTTCTGACAAGAAGAAATCCTTAGAAATCATTCCTTTTCTTTCTTATTTATTGTTCAATATATACATAGATAGATTCCTTGAAATCTGTCCTGTCCCGATGCACTAACTAGCTCTAGTCATCTCTCATATGGTAAATAATCTTCAAAGGAAAATAAAGGAAAATACTATATGGTCCCTTGAAGAGAAAATTCAGCAAAAGCAGTCAACATCTGAGGTTTGGCTTCAGTTTGATACTGAAATGTATACTAGACAATTCTACTGCAAATATTCCTAGTTTTCCTTATCTGCATTTCTTTTCTATTTTAAAAAACAGACACATAAAAGAAATATTTAACGACAGGATGGACCATAAGTCCCAACCTGTCCATATTTATTATTATTATTTTATATATTTTTCAGAGAAATGTGGCCAATTTAAGCCCATTTACACTTGAAGAGCGTATTGTGACAAGTACATGGGTACATGATCGCAAGAATACTGGTGACACCCTGGATACAATAAGTGGCAAATTTAGAGAAAGATTCAGTAGGGACTTACAGGCCACCATGTATACAGTTAAACACTTATCTTAATATATTTTCTATTCAAAATACCTAACAGGCAAAATTCAACGATCAGCCCCACGTAGAGCATACAGTACCCTGAATCAATGTTGTGAACCCTGCTGCGCCTCTGTGCCCCCTCCCCCCTGGGGGAACTGGTCGGCCAGGATCCCTGGCAACAAACTCCATGGGCTCTGAGTCACCTTTCTTGATTGCAGCAATGTTTTTATTAAAGGCAACTTTCCCCACAGACCTTACTTCCAAAGTCTAAGAGGGCTGAGTTATAGCCATTAGATTCTCAGCCGCCATTTGCCTATTTAAGATCCAAGTCTTTGTCACTGGAACTCCCCTCAGTTAAAGTCCTGGGAGGCAGACAGGAGAAAGATGCTTCAAAGTTAGGTCCCCTTGCAAGAAGGGCTTGTACTCCCCAGACATTGTAGGGCATACACAGAAAGAGCCTCCTGAAAGATTGTGGTACTGTATTTTTTTAACCACAGTCAGGTGTACTCCTGGCAGCGGACACCTTGTTCTGACTAATCTTTCTCACATTAGGTCAGGTGAAAAGAACTGTGGAATGAATTGACCAAAAGATGGCTTCATTTTAGCACTTTCACATCTGGCCTAGACATGGAAAAAGAAGAACCCGTTGTCAGCATCTTCCAACATCTCTAGTCCTTTATCAACTAGTTTTGATAACCCTCCATCCTCTGTCTGCTCTTTTATCCCTGTCTGAATGGCTCTCTTCAGCTTCTTCTTCTTTTTCTGCATGTAGGCCAGATGTGAAACTGTCAAAATGAAGCCACCTTTTGTTCAGTTCATTCCGTAGTTCCTTTCGCCTGTCCTAGTGTAAGAAAGCCTCTCATTAACCAGCTCCAGTTTTGTCAGCATGTTCTGGAATACTCCTTTCCAGGAGGCATCACTCTCCCCATGACTTCCTCTCTTCACTGTGAACTGGACCAATGTGGCCTGTATCCACCTAGCACATACCCCTGCTCACAAAAGGGAACAAAACAAGTCAACATTTAGTATGTTCCATCGACTTAGCAAATCTAATGACTGAACTCAGGCCAATACCCTGCATCCTAAAATAAATATTATTGTAAGCATTTTGGTACACCACTGAACTGAGAAATGCATTGCAAAGTTAAAAAAGGAACTTACTGAATGACTGTGCTCTAGTCTGCACAGTTAGCTGAAAATGCAGATCAGGTTGATTCACTTTAAAAAACAGACTGTCTTTAATGCCCGACACCTAACTGGCATATGATAGAAGTAGCCATTAATTTGCCCTCACTCTTGGCATGGTGTCTCAAAAATACTTCCAAGAGAGCGGACCGGAGAGGCTCTCTGGTCATACCATCAGCTAGATAGGCTCATCTCCGCTCCAGCGCTATGGAACCTCCTGCCAAGTGAGTTGCGTCTCCAGACAGAGATGCTGCCCTTCAGGAAGGGGATGAAGACCTAGTTGGCGGGGCATGTGTGGGGTGCAGGCCAGACGGTCAGCTTGGCCGGCTGGCTCCTTTGAATACCCCACCTCTCTCCATGTTGTTGTTTTTTTAAACTTTTAATCTTTTAAATTTAATTTTTATCCTAAGTAACATGTGTTTTAATTGTTTAAAATTGTAAGCCACCCTGAGTCCTTGGATAAGGGTGGGGGATAAATTCAATAAATAAATAAATAAATAAGAGTTCTTCAACAAATCTTCAGTAATATCTTGGACTGGTCAAATGCAAATATTTTTAAAAGGCAGGTTTTTTATTCTCCTTTGCCAAGCTTTCATAATAATGTCTTGGTAACAAAGAACAGCTACAGTATGTCACTTTACTAGGTCGGAAAATCATCACTTAGTAGAATTGAAAGGGAATTAAAAGGAGGAAAGAAAAAGTCAATTCTCTCCCCAGCTCCTATTCCAGAGAATCCCCCCCCCCCACCGGGTTGGATTTGGGAGCAGGAAAATGGTTAGTACACAGCATATTTGCTGGTATGCTTTCTACACATTTTAATCTCCTGTTCTTGATCGGGATTACGCCCAACATCTGTTTCCCAGTGCCTTATTTGCAGATATCTGCAGCTAGTGCTTTAAACTTGTGAAAAGACTGAAGACATCAACAAATGGCAACAATAGGACAGAGTGGATTTTAGAAACACACCATGTAAGCACACATCGAGAGAGACAGACACAATTCCCCAAAGATGCAGTTTAAAAATAAATATGCCATCGTAATCCTCTGCAAAAAGCTATTACATTCTGCTCACTCAAATCCTCCACCTGCCTGTGGTCCTACATTTTACACCCAGTGTCACCTCGCCTCAGGCCAAACATCTGCAAAGAAGCATTAAAAATCCCATAAATTGTTATCCATCGAAATGCTGGGAGGGTTTATGTCGCCACAAGTGACCAAAGGATATGTCAGCACCCGTCGCAGCATTTGGTTTTCTTTTGCTACCAATTTTCAGCTTACATATAATGTTCAGCTTACATATAATGTTACACACAGGGGCAAGAGGTGGGCTATAGAACAAATATACATTTGCTTGTAGCGAGAACACATGCAAAGAATGGCTAAAGCCAGAATAGAATTGCACATTAACAAAAACCACAAGGCGTCCATTTTCAGTCTATCAAGCCTCCTTTTTCCTCTACCATCACTCTACATTCAGCATTTATCTCAACTTACTCCAGGCACAAATCATATTACAGGATGCATTTCCTATCAGTGCCAGTTAGTGATGTGAAGAGAACAACATATAGTGAAATTAAGGTAAGTAGTAGCTCTATGTGCTCTTTGTAAGGTAGTGCTGCTTAAATATCTCCTATTTGCCCTGAACCATGCCAGTCTAACAACCCTACCCTGTTTGCATATGCAATTTTAAGGGGGACAATTATGCATATTAATCTGTATGCTCCATTCAGAAACAGTTCAGGCACTGCAAAATATGGGTGGGCAGGGAAAAGAAAAACAAAATAAAATTGCTGCTCTTGTGTTCTAGATCTAGAGAAATAGCCATAGTCCAACTTGTGGCAAAATCTGTGAGGACCTTGAATTATTTGCTGGTATATCATAGACCAGGGGTTGGGAACCTGTGGCCTTCAGGGGAGCCTGGGCTTCTGGGAATTGAAGAATACAACTGGAGGGCCAAGGGTAAAGAACCCTTGCCTACAGGAAACAGGCTAGTCTTCCAGGTGTTCTTGGAGTTCATTTCCCAGAAGCCCAGGCTTGCCTTAAGGCTGTAGTTTCCCAACTCCTGGTCTAAGGTATACCAGAAGGGCAAGCCACTGCCCTGTGGTCTGAAATGTGGAAATTGCTACCCATTTCCAACCATTGGAGTAAATGTTGTTGTTGTTATTATATTTCAATTTCTATACTGTCCTACTCGGTTGGACCGACTCAGGGCGGTTTACAACACATATAAAGTTACAGATTCGTAAACACAACATGTACATATCATAAGTAATCAGCATCAATACCACAAAACATCAAATATCACAAGATCACCTGTTCTTTGGTGCTGCTTCTACTAGGGCAAGGGTTTCCAACCGAAGGCCCACAGGCTGGATCTGGCCTGTGTGGCACCATTTCATGTGGGTGGCCACCCCTTCCAAGGGCATTCAAGAGACAAAAAGACCACCCCTTGGAAGCTGTTGGGACAAAATGGCCACTCCCATTGGGCAGGCAGGGCAAAATGGCTGTCTGGCCCTTGAAGCTGACAGAGAGCATGACCCAGCCCGCAGCTTGAAAAGGTTGGGAACCCCTGTACAAAGCTGTAACAAAGCTTAAATAGTTGTCTGACAAAGTTACAACATTCTTCCTCTTGGTGTAGGCCAGGGATTCTCAAAATGCAGCCTGTGGCGTCATTTCATATGGACCCCCACTGCCTCCACCACCCAGAAGTGCCATAAGGTGGAGGAAGGGCAAAATGGTTGTCCAGCCTCCAAAGCTGTTGAGGGACTGTGACCCGGTCCCTGGCTTAAAAAGTTTGAGAACTCCTGATGTAGGCCATTCCCTTGCAGAATCTGTGGTCTTCTAGACCTCAAGTTGCCAGCTTCCCTGCCGATTTCTCATCCTGCTATTTATCTAGATTTTAGGACCTTGTCTTAATTTAGGCCTATCTCTGTTGAAGCACTCCTGCCTCTTATCCTTTTCAGATTTCTTTAGAAACACTACCTAATTAATGCAGGCATTCTCATTCAGTCCTCACCTTCCTCACAGGGGTGTTTAGAGGCTTAATTAATGTTTGTTCTGGGCTTTGAAATCCTCAGATGAAAGGCCTTATAGAATTGCAAAGTGGTGTAGTTAAGACCATGCTAACCCAAAATGCTCCCTGCCCCCGTAGGCGCGACACCTATTGTGATGCCATCCTGCTGAGATTTGGCAACATGAAGAGGCTCCTGGGGAATTTTCTGAAGCCGAGCCCAGAACAGCTGGGAGATCTGATTTTTCAAACAAAGTGTTACCCATATTTACAGATAAGGAGCATTTTTTAAATGTTCATGCTTTTTTTTCTTTCTTTTCTATTTTTTTTTGCTTACCAGGTGTTTTTCTTTCTTAAATTACATCTAGTTCTGGTTGCTATAATGAGAAATGTGAAACTGCCAGCATATAATGCAACTGAACCCTGTGTGTGTGTGTGTGTGTATGAGAGAGCGAGCGAGCATACAAGATCGAGCTATGTGTGTGATTTTCAAAATAATGTCTGGGAAGAAATATGTATCTTACCTATTTAGGCTGATTGCCTGGCTCCATTCCACACCCCAATGTGTGTTCTACATTCCTTGTAATTGGCCCCACTGGAGCAGAGCTTGGGGAATTAGTTCTTTGAACTCTTGAACCCCCACAGGTTGGCATTCTTACTGGCATTCCCCAACCCTTCAAAAAAGTAACTTCTTGGAAACTTAATTGGATACATTAAGAATATTAGGAAGAAGTAATATTGTATCATGATAGAATATTAGAAGAGCCCTGGTGGTGCAGTGGTTAAACTGCTGTATTGTAGCCACAACTGCTGATGTTGTGACTTTGATCCTGATGGGGATCAAGGTTGACTCAGCTTTCCAACCTACTAAGGTCTGTAAAATGAGTACCCAGCATGTGTGTGTGTGTGGGATGCTAATTACTTGTGAACTGCCCAGAGGGGTTCCCATCATTTTCCCATCAGGGGCTAGTTCCTGCCACCGACACTCAGCTGTGC
Organism: Furcifer pardalis; assembly: GCA_030440675.1. NCBI lineage: Eukaryota > Metazoa > Chordata > Lepidosauria > Squamata > Chamaeleonidae > Furcifer > Furcifer pardalis. Next base: position 205,237,546 of record CP126890.1, read on the forward strand.
GGGCCAGAGGTGTGGCTGCGCCACTACTTATGTTTTCCTCGCTGCCGCTGCCACCACCAATTGCACCAATGTTGTGGCTTCTTGTACAGTTTCCGCCGCTTCCTAGAGCTGCAGGAAGCTTTTTGGAGCATTTTCACTCCGTTTTGGGGATTTTTTCTCCACTTTGCTGTGCTTCAGCAGCCAAACCATGGTGGTTGGGAGCTTCCCGTTTCCGCACTGGGAACCCAGGTGCGGACATAAGCTCCACCCAGCACTAGAAGTCCCCAATCATCAAGTTTTAGGTGCCAAAACACACCGGAGACGTGGCAAAAAAATATCAAAATGGAGCAAAAATGCTTCAAAAATACCTCATGCCACCCTGGGAAGTGGAGGCTGTGCAAGAAGCTGCAAAAACAGTGTGATCACCACCGCCACAGTAAGTGACATATTGTGACTTCCGGTGGTCGGGAGAGCTTCTGGAGGTGCCTGGGTGGTCACAGCGGGCCATATTGATGAGCTCCATGGGCCAAATTAGGCCCACAGGCTGTAGGTTGGGGAATCCCTGACCTAGAGAGTAAACTAAGCACTATGGGGTGGCATATAAGTGTAATTGCTGCTATTGCTTTTAGCCAGTACAATGATAGAGAGCAGGGTTTGAGTCAGGAGGACCTGGGTTCAAACTGATGCTCACTAGGTGACTTAAAGCCATCTGTTGCTATTGCTTTGTTTGTCCCTATACAAAGAAGCTCAGTTGCCAATGTAAGATTTTGTCTTGTGCATTGTAACCCACAGGTATTTTGGTAATATGTTGGCAATATTAACCTGACTGATAAGCAGAGGCTTTATGAAAATGTACAACTGATGAAGTCTATTCATAAAATTGGACTCTACCAAACACCTGTTCATCCAGTTTGGTGTAACCCAGGCTATGTATTTTGTCCAGACTCAATTTAATCAAATGTTTTAGTACAGTTGTACCTCGCTTAAAGAGCATAATGCGTTCTACAGGATTGCTCTTTAAGTGAGTTTGCTCTTTAAGCGAAACACCATTGTAAGTGACCAATTGTGACTTCTGGTGGAGGGGATTGCAAACCCCAATTTATTTGTTAAGCAAGTTTTTGGTTGGTTTTATTTGTTAAGCGAAGCGAACGTTCAGAGAAAATTCTACTCTTTAAGCAAGTTACTCTTTAAGCGAAGCACTCTTTATGCAAGGTTTGACTGTATATCCTTTCCTGCACACAATGTCTATCAGAAGCTGGCTGTATAGCTCAGTGATTTGGGTACAAGACTGCAGGGCCAGAGGTTGAGACTTTGAGTTCCCACATTACCTCCCCATAGAAGAGTGAGGCTGAGTTGCCCTGGCCGAGCCATACAGTCTCAGAGTACCATCAAAAGAAGAGACTAGAAAACTACCCTACTCTATTCCAGGAAAACCACAGAAACAGATGGTCTAAAATGGAATTGACTCAATGACACACAGGAATAATTACAGTATAATCTTTGCATGTCATCATGTAGGTATATATTAAAAGTGTATAGTCAGCCACAATTCATGGGAAGTTCTGGGACTTGTAGTTCAGAAACACGAATCTACACCCCTGTGTAAATGTAATATGCACATTTTTGTTCTAATATGCTGTGGTCAACTATTCCATGATGTGAAAGATTGCATTTGTTTATATTCTGTATGTGCTGAATATATTCTTGCTATGTACCTGTTCTTAAATCAGTTGGGACCTTCATTAAATTTAATCCAGTTCTTACATAACATCCATTTGCACTAATTGTGACTCTCTGTGTACTGGTTGGGCATATTTCCTCATTTGACTTCACACCCTTGTGTGTTTACCCTGCATTCACAACACTGCCTTGCTCATAGCACTTGTGTGGAAGTGTCTCTATTGCTCACCCAAAACTCCATCACAGGCTTATTAGGAAGGTAAAATAGGACAATTTTACATGTACAGTACTTTCTTGCACTTCTTGGAATAAAAGACTCCATAAATAATAAATATAGACTCAGAAGCAGTGTCTAGCAGTATAGCCTTGGTACATTGTAGCCCATTAAAAGTAGAGGTAAAAATGGAGAAGTTTGATTCTAACCAGGCTCAAGTTTGACTCAACATTCCATCCTTCTGAGGTCAGTAAAATGAATACCCAGCATGTTTGAGGCAAAATGCTAATTATCTTGTGAACTACACAGACAGCCAGGAGCCAAGTCACACTCCTCAAACTGCTTCGGGGGCTGGACAGCCATTTTGCCCTTCCACCACCACATGGCACTTCCTAGTGTGGTGGACGTGGTGGGGACCACATGAAATGGTGCTGTGGGCCGCAGGTTGAGAATCCCTGTGCTAAGGGGTGAGAATATAAGTGTAATTGCTATTGCTATTCGTTGTTTGTTTGAAGACCGCCTTCCTTCCTTCCTTTCTTTTTCTTTCTTTCTTTGCTTGTTTCCAGCTCAACATCTGTTTGTGCTGGTGGAGCAGCAGACTAATTTCAAATAACTTCCTGGACTAACTTTCAACCTCTGAAGAACCTGCCTTACCTAAGCTAAAAATCTGGAAGCCCAAATGGGACTTTCCTTCTTTATGCATATCAGAATGCCACACAATTTAAAATTATAGAAGAAATAAAGGTAAAATTCAAAACAAATTAATTTTTTTTTAAAAAAACCACACCTATTTTTGACCAGAGGTTGGCTATTTCTGTCATATTATCTGGAAGATTAATATATTAGGTCTTCTTTTGTATACATAATAAAGGTAATAGTCTCCCTTGCTCAAAATACAGTTGTATCTGACTCTAAGGTATGATGCTCATCTCCATTTACGGCTGTGGTTCTCACTGTGGGGAACCATGCATATATAAAATGTATCTCAGGGATTTTTATTGAATGTTTTTAGACATACAGATTTAACTGAAACTGAAATGATGAAATTATAGATATTGGATGTGTATGATTTGTATTACTGTACCTTATTTGAATCATTACTTACTAGCACTTCTTAACATACTTCTGGAGATGCAATAGCAACAAAATAATATATTTTCTTTTCAGTGTGTGTGTGTGTGTGTGGGGGGGGGGGAGGTAGATTTCAGACAGCCTGTAATAATCCTGCATCATTCATTAATAGCTACCGTACACCTATTTGTTTGGCATGTGCTGATTTTTATGATACAGCATTAGCGTATTCTGCTATGGAATAGCACAGGAACAAAGTTGCTGTTCTTATCATTTGTGGATGTACACCAGAGTTTAATCCAGGTAGTTTCCTAAATACATTTATTTCTGGTGACAACTTTCTGTTTGGCATTTTGGAAATGTTCTTTTTAGGTCAGGGTACAATTCAGAGTGATGTCCAGATACTCAGTGGTAGAGCAATATTTCAAAAGCTAATTTAGAGTTTCTTCTCTGTTTCGCTGCTCTTTAATTAGAAGTCAAAATTTACCTGGTGCTTGATAGCCTCGAAGGTTTCCTCCTGGATTGTCAAGGGAAGATCATCAGCACAGAAGAAACTCCTGGAGTATGGGAATGTCAGCTGAATTTGTGTAAATGTTAAAAAAATAACGGTGCCAGAATGCTATCCTGCAGAAGATTGTTCCTTTGGCTTCTCCAATGACTGTGCCTCCCTTGAACTTCAACAAATGATCTTTAGTTTTGAAGTAGATGACAAACATTTGTTAGTTCATGATGTTTAGAAAGAAGGTAGAGTTTTTTGAGCACCAATTGATAGAGGACAGTAGCATAAAGTGCATTGCTGTTCCAGTTATTTTTTGTGTTTCAAAACCATCTTCTATATGCTATGTTACATTTAAGATTTGAGCTGTTTAGCTCTTGCCAGGCCTTAGCCTGCCTGTTCTGGAATTGGTTACACTTTAGGGGGTAGATCATTTAATATCATTCACTCAAACACTTTGTACAAGTGGCATTTCAGAAGATTGGTCTGTAGCTGTTGAGATCTGATGGTTCTTTGTCAGGTTTTAGAACAGTGGTTATTTTTGTCTTCATAAATATTTTTGGAATTTATTTGCTTGCCCAGCAGTTATTAAAGAGTTGGACGAGCCATTCCTTTTTGTTTTGTCTAAAATGTTCAATTTGTTCCAGCTGAATATTATCGAGTCCCGCTCATAGTCGGGTTTGCCCGATTGGAGCGGGGTAGTAGATACGAGCAATAAATAAATAAATAAATAAACTTGGTCACTACATCTTCTTATGGCTTCCTCTCATTCTGCCAATATGAAGGCAGCAGACAGGTTTGCTCTGAATATCCTTTTGATATTTTATTATGCATTGGTAGGTCTTTCTTGCCAGGAGCAACTGGTGTGCTATTTGGTTTGGGGTTACATTTACATATACAGTAATACCTCATATAACATTAGTATCAAATAACACGAAAATCGCATAACATCAAGGAATCTGGGGGGAAGAATTGCATCAGATAACATTAAGATCCTATGGGATGCTTCAGATAACAACCGCGAAAGCCTGTGTGGTTACAATGTATCTCTATGGATCCCATAGAGGATCAGATAACACGAAAAATCATATAACACGAAGACTTGTGGAACCAGGTTTTAGTGTTATATGAGGTTTTACTGTAGTGTTCTTTTGTTTGGATCAGAAGTACTGCATTGTAAACTAAAATGGGACACAAGAATATTATTTTTCTGCTCAGTTCTTTGGGTTTACCCTATTCAGTTTCTACTTTCTGGTGTTTTTTTTTTCATATTGTTTTAAAAAAAAGTGTGAACTATACTAGTCTGATATAGACAATAATGGACAATGGACTTTCCAGTCAGTCATTTGCAAGGAGATTTATGCTTATAATATCTAAAAAGACAAATGATCCAGTGTTTCACTTCTGTTATTTTTGTGGTATTATTGTAAGTACTTGCAAGGAAACTTGTAAGGAAGAGAGCATTTCTGCTTATTGGTAGTGTAGGTACCAAAACAGATTTTATATAGAGAGTGTTTCATTTCCTTTTCATTAGACTTTGCTAGACGTTGATATGGATTCTCAGTGTCATTAAGGTTTTATCAGTTTTTGGGTGTGGGCTTGGCAAGAATCCACATGCTACATGGTCTGACACTGCTGGTCTGATGCTAGCTGCAAAACCCAGGAAGCTATTCTTAGTTCTCACAGCCAGGGAGTATAAATAATAAGGGGAAGGTTTATTGATCTTCGGAGTTGCTTTGAGTGTCAAGAGGAACTTGAAGTGTAACCAAGATTTTCAGCCTCTGTCTGGGAAGAAGGTAGGCCAAGAAGAGGCTGTGGTAGCAGCAAGCATTGTGATCACAGACTGGTGTAGCAGACGCAGGTTTTATGCTACTTGCAAAAAAACAAAAAAACAAAACAGCTCTGGCCCACTGCTGTGTCCTTCACACACATTATCCATGCCTTGCTTGAGACCAGAGTGTCTTTAGACTCATTCCGAAATGAGACACGGGAAACATAAGAGACAGCCTAACTGGTTGAAATTCAATAAGTTACCAACTAGAGCAGGCCAGTTCAATCACTGGAACTTACCTACATCTTGACCCAGCAGATCCTTAATGGGCCATTTGTAGATATGGCTTACTACTGGATTTTGGACACTGAGACAGAAATGTAGCCCAGTAGAGTTAACGTTGACTGGCAGGGGTTCTATTTAATTCCAGGCATAATTCTTTCCTAGCTCCGCCTCCTCACTTAGAAATCAGAAATTTGACACTGAATAGTCAATATTTTGTATTTAATGTTGGAGAATTTTCATATGAGTTTTCATCAACTTTGCAAAGTATGATATGTCATTATTGAAAGGATAGGTAGAATATACTGCCTCTGATGGTGAAGTGGGAAGTTCCTGGTTCATTTTTAACCTCAGTCATAAGCTGCCTCGCAAAGCTTGTCTGTTTTAGCTTAACAGCCTTTCATCTTCAATATGGGAGGTAATAATAGAAGCCTACCAGACAAGGCTGCTGTGAGGATTATTATGGAGTGCTCGGAACATATGAAGAAGCTGCTAATCTACAAAAGTGGCTGATGAATGTTAAAGCATTTCTTGAAATAGCATGCACACAAAAAAAAACACACACAATGTGACAACATATTCAGTCACCAGTTTTAACTGATTTAACTTTGACAATGAAGTAAAAGAATAGTTATTTTAATGGCAGTGGATAGTAGAAATGACTTATTATGGCTTGTGAGATTGTGAGAGTTGCTTGTGAAAACACAAACAGAAATGTTCCCAAGCCAAAGAATCATACACTTCTGATTTTTTTGTTTTGTTTTAAACAATGCAAAAAACATGTTTTTCACAGAAGGTTAATTACCTTCGCTGTCACTTATTTCACTGATTTTTCTATAGTCTTTCTCCCTTGGATGTTTACATCTGCAAGCTGAAGAAATTGATGTTTACATAAAAATCAAGTTTCAGAAAGACTTAAAATGTAAGAGGGATATGCAGCATAATTTAGTACTAGCAGTTTTCCTTTTCAAAAGCACACCTAGGGGAGTCTCTTGAAGTAAAAAAAAAAAAAAAAAAGCAGACACCTAAGTACTCTCAAGATGTGTCCAAGGCAGATTATTTTGAAGGGCTTTAAATAAACAGTAAATAAATAAAAGTGCTTTAATTTATAACACCTTAAAGAAGTAATTCAGCAGGCAAGGAGACAGTCAAGAGAGCTCTCATTACTTTCACCTAGTAAGATACTTGTATCAGGAAGAAAACAAGGCATCCATCATTTCCCTTTCTTTTATACTGTGTTTCCCTGAAAATAAGACACTATCTTATATTTTTAAAAACTCCAAAATATGTACAAGGTCTTATTTTCAGGGGATGTCTTATTTTTCCATGACAAATAATACAGTACACATGTACAGCAGATTGCCAGGGCAAGATTTAGGTGAGTGCCTTATTTTCAGGGGGGCTTTAGATTTCCAAGGTGGGGGAAAATAGGGGTGGGGGCACCTTACTATATGAGGAGGTCCTATTTTCGGGGAAACAGGGTACTGGCGAACACTTTTTTAAAGAGAAAAAGCAGTCCTTCTGACTAAAATACACATACCTGCACCTGAATTCCCCCAAGAATGGAAAGCCTACAATTGTTCATGCTTATCTTCAATGTAGACAAAAAGCAGAGGGTCAGCTGAGGCAACTTTATCTTTTAAAGTTCATTTTTACTGCAGCCTTTCAACCAAAAAGGCTCCTTAAATCTCCTTAAACCTCAAAGAGATTTTAAAAACCTTAACACAGAGAAAATGCACAATATTTTCAAAATCGGAGCGGTGAGACTTCAGCTTTAGCTCATTGTTGATAAGAATTTTATGCAGTTTACCCATTTGTCACAGTCAGCATGTAAAGAACTTGAGAGTAAAATATTTCAATATGGAAAGAACTTAAGGAGAAAGATTTATCCCACCTTGGCTTTGAGTGCTGGAATTTTTTTTTAAAAAAAGCTGGGCTTGAAGTATGGCTCATTTCTCCATATCACTTCTGAATTAAGGCTGCGACTTTCTTTTCTCCTCACTTTTATCAGGTATTTATTTGCCTGTTATGTACAATACGATGCTACCTATGCTGCAGCTTCTTCTGGCACAAGGAAATTTTTGTTCCTGTCTCTTTTCACAGAATTCTGCAACATTTGGAAATCACATATAGGGATGGAAAATTGCATGCTCGGTAACTACTCATCTATGGTTCAGTGCTCATCTCTGTTTATAACCAAAGAGCCAGCTCTGTCTACAACTGCAGATGTTTTCGTGGACATATGGTAGGCATGCCTCAACACTGGAGTGCACGGAACGCTGTTAACCTTTCCACTGAAGTGGTCCCTATTTATCTACTTGCAATTTCTTGCTTTCAAACTGCCAAAGAGACTGGAGCTCACTCCATTATGCAGTATGCTACAACTAGTGTAAGTGACATCCCTTGTTTCAAAACAAGTGGTGTGATTCTGGAGCATGTTTACTTTGTTTACTTCAGAAAGCAAATTCCACTGGCTTACTTGCTGATAAATTAGTTCATAACAGCAGTCAGAATTATTTTACAATCCCAAAAGAGATACAGTACTGCTATTTTGCTGGTAAGGTAAAGGTTTCCCTTGCTGGAAAGCCAGTTGTATCCAACTCTAGGGGTCAGTGCTCATCTCTGTTTCTAAGCCGAAGAGCCAGCGCTGTCTGCTTCTGCAGACGTTTCCATGGTCATCTGGCAGGCATGACTAGACACTGGAGCACATGGAACACTGTTACCTTCCTACCGAAGTGATCCCTATTTATGTACTTGCAATTTCTTGCTTTCGAACTGCTAGGTTGGCAGGAGCTGGGACAGAGACGGGAGCTCATTCCGTCCTGCAGTACTCGGGAATCGAACTGCTGACCTTCTGCCTCCCAGTCAATGTCTTAGTGACTTGAGCCACTGCAGTCAGGATCTAATATTGTCTTAAGTGTTTTCAGTGGGGTACACAGAAAAAGCCTCCTCGAAGATTGTGGTATTTCTGAACCAAAACCAGGTATACGCTGGTAACTGCAACCTTGTGTGGCCGGCTAATCTTTCTCACACTAAGGCAAAAGGAACTGCAGAACGAACTCACCAAAAGCTGCCTTCATTTTGGCAGTTTCATATCTGGCCTGGTCACAGAAAAAGTGTTTCCAACAGTATGTTTGTATACATGGCCAGCAATATGTGTTCTGTTCAAGGCCAAGAACCACTGGGGCTCAACTACTGTCTCCAAAGTGAGAGAGAGAATGTGTGTGTGTGTCCCAGTGCCTTTCCTAAGGGTGGCTTAAATGTTCCTCAAACAAGGCCACCTTAGAAGAGCAGGCTTCACAATTACAGCAATCCCTTTCTCTGTCTCCTGGCAACAAGACTGTGGGTAGCGCTGGAGGTAAATGGTGAATAACTTTTTGGACAGAGCAATATCAGACTTGCATTTGGAAAATAAGGAGGAGATAACAGAACAATTAAGAAAAGAACAGCCATAACTAGAACTCGGATAAGTTACTCTTTCCAGCTATTAAAAATTGTGTCAGTATGCCAGAGCTTTTGCCTCTTGCTCACAACAAACCTCTCATTTGAGATGGCTGATGCATCTGATTGGGCACAAAGAGCCCTGGGTGGCGCAGCAGTTGCTTGACCCCGTTCATTGATGACAAGGAGCTGCAAAAGGGCTGATGCAAGTTGGAAACAGTCGATGAAACAGAGACACAGAAGAGATAATGGGGCCCTGTCCGCAGCCTCCTGGGATGGCTGCTGTTACTTTCTAGCTGCTGTGAGCAGTTTGCTGATGTAATCCCTAGTCCTCATTAACTCAGTGTGGAAGTACATTGACCTCTTTTTCTAAAGAGAGAAGTGAGAGGCTTTGGATAGGGTGACAGAAGTAAAGGGGCCAGGGAACAGACCAGGGTAAACAGACCAAGGTCTACACAACAGAGAAAGAGACCCATGGTTAGATATTTGGTCAGATGGAGAATTCCATGCGTATTGTCGACTGGTCAATCACCAATAGATAAACATTAACCTGAGGGAGCAATGGGTAAAGTCAGGGTTGCTAACAGGACAATAATGTTCTCAGAGGCCTGGCCAACTGGGCAGGAGAGGAAAGAGATGAAGGAATAAAGCTTACATCTGTCCACCAACATAGCCACAGCACCTGGAATAGCTTCTTGTATAAACACACAGACAAAATGCCAATTTCCAGTGCTTACTTTCTATAGATAATAGGCTACAAATTAAGCTAGAAGACATACTGACTGTATTTTCAAGGCCAGTCATTGGTGTTCCAACCCACTTCTCCCACACTCTACATAAAGAAGATAGGCATAATTTCATCACTAGATGGTTCCATGAAATATACTGCAGCTGGTTTTAAAGACATTTTCTATAGCATAAGCACACTCAGTTACATTGGGGTCTATCCGGGCTGAACCACAGGTTTTAAAAAGTGTTTTGTCAGAGATATAGGTCAAAGAATGGACCTATAGACATTCAGTCCCAAAACTGGGGACCCCAGATGTGTTGGACCTGAATTGACTGTGCTTGCTAGAGCTTTCAAGAACTGCTGTTCAACATCTGACAGCCACTGAATCCTAAGTCTTGAAATGTAAGCAACAAATACAAGCTTGGTAGAAGCTTTGAAGCTACCAGTTATAGGCCTGCTTAGCACAGTACATTTCTGACACATTTAGAGTTCTCAGAGTATGATAAACAGTTGAAATTAAAGATTATGTATAGTTCAAAATAATTATTCAGCCTTTTCCTACTGGCACACTGAATCGGTAAGGATTTTAAACTACCAAGTAAGGGGGTATTATACCACACTTCTCCAGAAGTTTTTGGATTCCAAGTCCTATTATCCCTCACCACTGTTTATGTTGACTTGTTAAAAGTCAAGTATTTATAGGGTTACTTATTCCTTCATCCTTGCTGGGGAATGGTAATACAGCAGTGCACAAATACAGACACTTCAGTAAGATGTTTCAGATTCAGTATGATGAAACATTCTGAAATTTCACTGTCTTCAAGTACATGCCTTTTAATTTCATTAAAAGAAAAACAGAGAGCAAAAAGGAGGAGGCTTTGTTCATAAATGTAGATCCAAAAATATATATGTGATATTAGAAGGTTCAGATATGAGTATGTGCGCTCTATAGAATCACATTTATTTATCTTCAAGGTAACCTATTCAATGCACTAAATAACATGCTCTCTTTCTCTCTGTATTTAAAGATGGAACAAAGAGATCACCACCTTAAAGATAAGACCAGAAACAATCAATTGTCCCCTTTCTTAAGCTCTGAGGTGCCAGTTTTCCTTTCTGGTCAAAGAAAGAGTAGCTATTTATCCTGCTCTTTTAAAAGATCAGGAGATATATCGAGTTTCACCCCTCCATTTTCTTTAAGGAGGGACATGAGAGTTACAGTATATTCATATAAGGTAAAGGTTAAGGTTTCCCTTGCTTGAAAGCCAGTCGTATCCGACTCTAGGGGTCAGTGCTCATCTCTGTTTCTAAGCTGAAGAGCCAGCGCTGTCTGCTTCTGCAGACGTTTCCACGGTCATGTGGCAGGCATGACTAGACATGGAACACTGTTACCTTCCCACCGAAGTGGTTCCTATTTATCTACTTGCAATTTCTTGCTTTTGAATTGCTAGGTTGGCAGGAGCTGGGACAGAGACGGGAGCTCATTCCGTCCTGCAGTACTCGGGGATCAAACTGCTGACCTTCCTCCTCCCAGCCAACGTCTTAGTGACTTGAGCCACTATTCATATACAAACCACTTAAAGGAGTCTTCAGCCCAGCTGCTAAGGAGGGCTCTGAGTTTAAAGACTCCTTTTTCCTGCTTCTGTCTGTTGCTTCTTCCATTATCTTCCTCTTGGCAGTTTTGCCCACAATTTATCATTAGGCTGGCATCAATACTAAATCTTTTAGAGTTGTGCCAGAAAACAGATTGTGGGGAATAGAAATGTATATACAGTACATTTATTCTTCTCCCAATCTATTAGCTACTGATAGATGATCAGAAGTGTTATTTTAGAAAGGACCTGATGATTGATGGTACAGCATGTGCTTTATATCAGGATATGTGACTTGTGGCCCTAAAAGTGTGGCTAGGATTAAAATTATCATAATTCTTCACCAGTGGCCACACTGGCTAGGGTTCGTGGGACATGATGTCCAATGGCAGCTGGGAAGTCACAGGTCCACCACTCCCACTTTGGATGCAGAAAATCTCAAACTTTGATCACTAGAATTTCTAAATGAGGGTTGAAAAGATTTGTTGAAACTCAGAAGAATCTCTACAAGTCAGTGTAGATCTGCTATATTATTATTATTATTATTATTATTATTATTATTATTATTATTATTATTATTATTATTATTATTATTATTATTATTATTATTATTATTATTATTATTATTATTATTATTATTATTATTATTGACTCTACTAGTTTCTCCTAGTAGCATTCTGGAAACATGTGTAGGAATCTAGTACATACCCTTTGCCCCAGTGAAGACAAATCCTTCTGGATTTTAGCTGTCAGCTATAACACATTTTGTTGAGCTTCTGTTGCCTTTTACTCTTGCATTCATCATGTACAATCCTGGGTGTCTTATTACTATGTCTCTTACTTTAAGTATAATGTGTAACCTCCCAGGTGATTGATGTTAATTAAGACTCAGGTGTATAATGTTAACTAAGACTAATAAAAAGAGCTGTCAGAGACACAACATCATCATCAGACACATCATACAGACCAGAGATGCTGTTGGGGTGCTGATGACCATAAACCTTGTAGTGGACTCTCATTATTCTAAATGAACTCTATAAACATGCAGCTTACGCAAGGCTCTACAGGTCAACAGGGCATGTAACCCATTCACTACACATGCTATAGCACCCCTGGTGGCTTAGTGGTTAAGATGCTGAGCTGGAGACTGGAAGGTCCAGTTTTGATATCCAAGAGCTCCACTTGGGGACATGAAATGAGCCTCATTTGGGCATCCCCTGAGTGGGGTTTCTCCAGCAAAAACCCTTTCGACCCAGAGTAATTTCTGACACAAAATTACTGTATTATTACTACACATGCTAAGTGTAATCTCTTGGAAGGAACAGTATGGATTCAAACTCTTGACCCCTGGTTTTGAGGTCACGTTTTCAGTCCACTGTGCTATAACAGCTCTGTAAAAAGAATACTGATCCTCTAGACAAAGATTATCTTAATGACATAACTAGAAACAATGGCTTTTCCCCTGATTTACTCCTGAGTTTTACATTTAATGTATTTCCCCAGGACTGGGATTCAAAGTGGCTCAAAACACAATTTTTAAAACCCCCAACTGTGATGCATTGAGCCACAATATTAAAACACAAGTTATTACATGTGAGCAATTAAAAGTACAGCACCCTTGCCCAAGGCTCCGTCCTCAGCAGCCAGTCAGTATCTCAAAACCTACCAGAATGAAAAGGGATTTGCCTATCAGAAGAAGGACACCACAGAGGGGCCAGCTTCCTTTTGCTCAGGAGGGCCTTCACACAAATGAGTAGAGGAAACAGTGGGACCATGAGCCTCTTGTAGAGAATGGGTAAGGGAGGAGAGGTTTTAAACTCCCCCTGCTGTGATCTCAAACTGAATTAGGCCCACTGGAGAAGGAAAGATTCAATTCAAGCTTGTATGGTCCATCATTTTGAATGGCCTCTCCCTCTGCTCCTGCCCTCTGTGCTGGGCTTCCCCACCTCATTTCCCTTCATATGACATTTCCTAAACTTTTTTTTAATGACCTAATCTTTCTGCTGTATGCTGAGATCACAACCACAGAATAATGTAACAATAACAATGAAATAATTCATAACTGCCTTTGGAATTCTAGAAGCTGTCGTGCTAATGCTTTCCCTCCCCAGATGTGCACACTTCTAAGTCCTGACTGCTATTTCTAGCATTCCCACTGGCCAAAAATCACAACACACATTACTTTCTCCAATCCGAACAGCCAGTGCCATATTGGAAGGTGCTTTCTTCCCACTCCTATCTGAAAAGCAGCATAGCAAATTCCTTGTCCAGATGTTGTGAACTGCATCTCCCAAGATCCCTCGCCACTGGCTACACTTAGCAGGGTCTACTGTGAGCTGGAGCCCAACGACATCTGGAAGCTGACAAGCTATCCAAACCCTGCTTTAGTAAATGCTTTGGTGACACTCTTCAGTCACCATCACTTTCTGGTAAACATCCTACTTAACATCCCACATCACTGGGAATTTGGGCGACTTTAAGAACACTTTGATCTGAGATAACACACTGTAAACTAGGGACAGGCAAAGTGCTAGCCTTCAGAGGTTGATGGACTCCAGATGTTGCTGTCAACTCTGGCCACACACCCAAAGATGAGGAACGCCAGGGCATGCAGTCCAATAACTTCTTTGCCCCACTCTCCTGTAAAGAATCTATTTTCATCAGTGCACCATCCCAAACTTGCTGTGTTATAGGTACAACAGGCTAAAAAAATGTGTGTGTGTGAAAAGGAAGGAATGTTTGCAACTTTTCTCACACTTTTGTCTGTTTTGGAGTCCTAGCACAGATCCTTCCCCCTCTCCCTCCCTGCAGCAGACAAATGCTGTAATTACACAGCATTCCTTCCAGGCTCCCATAATGAGGGGGTGCTTTGAGCCAGCAGTAATTATACAGTTTAAAAATAAGCAGATTCTTCTCCAAGCAAAATTAAAAGTCTGCAGACAGACTCCCTTGCTGTGCACCTTTATTAAACAGGGACCAAGATGCAAAGAGAAAAGGGGGGGGGACTACACAAAGTGGGGGTTGTTAGGGGGAAGAAATTTATCCAACCAACCAGGGTTGGATAAGAAGTTCAACAATGCCAGCTTGCGTGGCTTTGCGTGGCGGCCTCTATTATTTTTATTGGTTTTTGAGCTCTCCGCCCACATCCCTGGCTACCCAGATTTCTCTTACTTTAGGGGTTTAATGCTGAACTCAGCAAAGGCTAACTGGATAATAAAACTCACAACAGACCTTGAGGGGGCTTGCTTTATACTTTAGCCTCCTGCTATAGGCTTTTGTGCCTGTCACAGCAGTCTTAACCACATGGAGCCTCCTAAAGGAGTATAAGGGGAAAGATCCCCCGGAAAAGAGGAGGAGGAGGCCTTTGGAAGGAGGTCACTGAGACAGCTTTGATTTCAGTTATATTGCAAGGATACTTAACCCTGCTTGGCTCATGAGCAAAGGAAAGGCGACTTTGCCATCCTCTTCACTGCCACCTCACGATGGTGAATGGCTGTATGTCCCTTTGTGAAGTAGTACAGTAATACCTCATATAACATTAGTATCGAATAACACTAAAATCGCATAACATTAAGGAATCTGGGGGGAAGAATTGCATCAGATAACATTAAGATCCTATGGGATGCTTCAGATAACAACCGCTAAAGCCTGTGTGGTTACAATGTATCTCTATGGATCCCATAGGATTTTAACATGCATCAGATAACACTAAAAATCATATAACACCAAGACTTGTGGAACCAGGTTTTAGTGTTATATGAGGTTTTACTTGTACTGTGCTTTGGTAAGAACAGCTCCTCTACCAGTTCAAACATTCAGATCTCTTGAGATTTCTGCTTTCCATTGAGCCTCTTCCTATGAAACCACTTGTCCCGAACCAACGGGCTTCAGTGATTGCAAGCAACTGGCAGGAAGCTGAAAACAGGCCTACAAAAAGAGACTGTGTTCCTATTTAACACATACACAACATACCCAAAGACTTTCTAAGTGACTAACACCAATGTCTCTGTGGTAAAATCTGCAGTAAGATAAAGATACTTGTAGAAAGGACAGTTTGGGACCCTGTTATCTATCAGAATGTCTCTTGCTCAAGTATCTACTTCCTGCATCACCTGGTCTTCCTAGGTCACACAGCAACAAGCGCCCAACACCAAAAACGGCAAATAAAGCAATAACTTTGAAGAGAGCCTTCTTGGTGGCAGCCCCTCATTATGAAATGCTTTCTCTGTGGAGGTGTGTCAGCGACCCTCTCCCGACCCTCTCCCTGGTATTTAAGAAAACTTTGAAAACTATATTGTGCAGAGAAGCCTCCTCCTCCTCCTGCTGTTGCTGTATCCAATTATTGGTGATCCTCATGGTGATCAGTCCTGAGAATATAATGCAGTGGCCTTTCATCTGCCTTCCATGCCATAGCATGAGACCTGAGCCACTGAGCCAGTTCCGTGAGTCACTTTCTGGTCCTGAGCCCTTTTGGCACATAAAGTCCTCATCAGCCCCAGGCCAGTATTGATGAAGCCACTGCCCTCCATCAAGATGGATTTAAGTGGGATTTAATTCACTTGAAGACCATCATCCTTCCCTGTGGACTTTGGCACCTAAGGCCTTTGGTCCTCAGGGTGGTCAGGTTAGTTAACCACTGCTTGACACTCAGTGTTGAGTTGTTGGCAAGGATATATCTACCTCCCAATGATCCTTTTCTAAACCAATGACCCCTTTCTGGACCTATAGTTTTAAATGTTTATGTTAATGTGCTGTTGGCACTGGGTTTTAGAGGGGTGTCTCATGTTTGTTACTATAGTGCAGTATAATAATTTTGTGTCAGAAATTATTCTGGGTTGAAAGGATTTTTGTGGGAGAAACTCCACTCAGGGAATGCCCAAATTAGGCTCCTTTCATGTCCCCAAGAGCTGGGGCAGAGACAGGTGCTCAATCCATCATGTTGTACCCGGGTTTTGAATTACTGATTTGCTGGCCTTCCAGCTAACAAGGTGTGCTTCTTAACCACTAAGCCACTGCAGCGCCATGTTTGTTATTATTTAAGTGTTATCCAATCCATCCAGAGTGGTTAATTTTTACTAGCTTGGTGATATACAAATGTATAAAAGAGCTATTTGTGCTTGACTTCAATTAACTTCAATTTGTCCTTTTGAGGTTGTTCATTCTACTCCAGACCAAGCAGTCTATGAGTTACTTTCAATGTTTCTTGTGTTATAACTCATGTAGGTTCCCAGAAATACGTCCTGTATTCTAACTCCTGATGACAGGGCCTGTCCTGGATTAGTAACAAACCGACTAGAGAGACTTTCATGTTGGATGGACAGTATAGAAATTACATTACATTACATTACATTGCACACTCTGGTACTCACCAAGAGTGTTAGACCTCAACTACTATCAGCTCCAGTCTATAGGTGTAACCAGGGCAGTTGTGATGATGAGCATTATAGTCAAAAATATCTGGAGGGCACTGAACTAGGAATGTTCCCCTCCATTCCTTTATCTTTTCTAGTTGAACAGCCAAACAAAACTAGTGCCACCCCCTTTTTTCACCCTTGACCTTTCCCAGGATCAAGGCTTTCTCAAGTGAATCCTCTCTTCTCATTTGATGTCCAAAGTATTTTCACTTCATTTTCAATATCTGCCCTTCTAAGGAGCAGTCAGGGTTGATTTCTTTTAAGATTGACCCATTTGTTCTCCTTGTTGTCCAGGGTACTCTCAAAATTATCCTCCAATACCACATTTAAAAGGTGTCTATTGTTCTGCGCTCAGCTTTCTTTATGGTCCAGCTCTCACAACTATACATTACTACTGCAGTGGTGTCGCATAGGGGCGGCCAGGGGGGCAGCTGGCCCCTGGCACATTTTGGGCTATGGGTGTTCTTGGACTACAATTCCCAGAAGCCCTAGCAGGAGCAGGCACCAGCGCCCACCAGGGGGCGACAAATTTGGCTTAAACCCCAGGCAGCTGAAATCCACGCAATGTTACTGTACTACTGGGAATACCATTGCTTTGACATTGCAGACTTTTGTTTGCAAGGTGATGTCTCTACTTTTCATTATGTTCCCCAAGTTTCTCGTAGCTTGTCTCCCAAGAATCAGTCACCTTTTTATTTCATGGCTGCAATCACCATCTGCAGAGATCTTGGATCCTAAGAATGTAAAGTCTGTCACTGCTGCTACCTCTTCCCCATCTATTTTAATTTGTGGAACCAAGTTTTAGCATTATTTGAGGTTTTACTGTACTGTATCTTGGTTTTCTTGATGATGAGTCTCAAGCCAGCTTTTGTACTCTCTTCTGTCAACCTAATTAGCAGCTTCTTTAGGTCTTCTTCACTTTCTGCCATTAGGGTAGTATCATCTGCATATCTCAAACTGTTGATGTTTCTCCCAACAATTATAATTCCATTTTTTTATTCATCCAGCCCTCCATTGTGCATTATGTGCTCTGTGTATAAGTTGAATAAGCAGGGTGACAAAATGTAACCTTGTCTTACTATGTTTCCTATTCCAAATCACTCCATCATTCTGTATCTTGTCCTAACTGTTGCTTCTTGACTCAAGTACAGATTTCTTATGAGACATATAAGGTGTTCTGGTATTCCCATCTCTTTAACTACTTGCCACACTTTATTGTGGTCCACACAGTCAAAGGCCTTGGTGTAGTCAATGAAACAAAAGTAGACTTATTTCTGGTATTCCTTTGTTTTCTCCAAGATCCAATGTATGTTGGCAATTTGGTCTCTAGTCCCCCTGCCTCTTCAGAACCTACGCTGCACTTCTGGTAATTCTCTATCTGCGTGCTGCTAAAGCCTATCCTGTATTATCTTGAGGATTAAGTTACTTCTGAACAAGGAAAGGGGGCTACATAAATTTTGTCCTTTGTGCCAGCCTAGACCTGGAACACTGCAAGACTGTAAACAAGCTTGTACAATATTATACTGCCTTTTGTCCTCAGCCTTCAGAAATCTGGAAATTTTTTTGGATGCAAACGCTGTATTCAAGGAATTCAATTTTAGGCTTGTCTGGACTTTTAAAGTATTTTGCCTTGTGCTCTTCAAACTGGTTTTTCTTGCTTGGATTGTGTCACAATCTGTTGAAACACACACTATTACTTTTTATGCCTTTCTTTCCTTGGTTCTCTCTCACACACCTTTCTGTTCCCCAAATTACTCAACATGCAGGGTTTAAGGTATTTTCACACTACTCCAAGCCCAAAAGTCAAAGAGGAAAATTAGTAGTGGTTCATTTTTTAGAACAAGAAAGGCAAGTGAAAATGGAAGATGTAAAAATGGCTAAATCAGAATGCAAACATGAAAGTACAGTTCTACAATGTTCAACATAAATGCTAGAAGTGATCTCGGTTATGTGTGGAAAATCTAAACCTAGACTCTCACAATAAAACTAACCTTGTTCTCCTTTTCTCCTAGACAGAAAGAGAGCTATCTTGAGAGCTACAGTGTTAATGAATGAGGTATATTGAATATGTATCATTTACTGTGCCCTTTTAAACTCACCTTCTCCCTCCACCGAGCTATTAGCTATTAACTTCCCTAAGGCAAAGAAATTCAGCTATTTTTCTTGGCACAGGGGAAATCTCAGCATACTCCTATAGCTGTGGTAGCTACAGCCAACTTTACCAGGATGTTTGTGCAGACAGGATAATTGCAACTTCTAAAATCCTTCATCCTGCACAGCCATTCTAAGATATAAGATGGCCTTATAGATGCTGTGAGCATTATAGATACTTTGAGTATTACAGATGCCATTAAGCTGTACCTGTATGGTTTTTGCCTCTAAAAATGCCTCAACTGTTTGTTTCCTGTCCATACACTGAGCACAGGTACTCAAAAGTAGACAGAAAACATATTCATATGCAAAGGTTTTTTCCCTTTAAATAAGTAACAGTCTTCGAGTATGTATTTTTATTCCCTTTCGTCAAGAAACCAAAGCAAGCATTAAGAGAGATTAAAAGATACTGACTTACAGCCAATACTATGCAGGTTCCTTTGATCCTATGTTTCATTTCCAAACAAATCTTTGCTGCACTTTTCTACACCGCTGGTTCAAAACAGGAAATTCTACTCAACTGGTGTGCCCATAGGGTGAAATTCTGTGGGTCACCAAAGTCGAACCGCAGGCTACTGGGAATATTGATGCAATCAACCAGTTGTCGTCAACAAGTTCTGGAACAAGCCTGAGGGAAACTCCAGGTGACACAACACACAAATACACACTCCTAAAATTCTGCGCTTTGGCAAGTCCAATTCTACAGTTAAGAAAGTTGAATCTCAGCAAGCTCCGCCATTTGAGAAAACGTGGTCATACTTTACCCACTTTATTCACCAACCTGCTCTTTGGGGGGCAATTTGTTCTGACCAGACTAGCCACCACGAGGAGGCAGCAACAAAGCCTGCCTCTGAAGTGATGGAAATCTTTCTCAGCTATATTCGCTCAGCAGGAACTGGTCTTGCCCTTTCAAGCCAATCTCAAGCAGCCATCAAGAATGAAAAGACTTGCTTTGTTTCCTGTTTAAAAAGTGAAAGCTGAGATGCTCAGGTATCTCTGCCACATGCCACATTCCACACCTCCTGTGAGGTCTTGCAGAATTGTGAAACACATCTGGCCCTTTCATGGGGTCTGCCCCATGCGATGTAACACAACCCTAAATTCTGAGGTTCAATATCCTCACCGCATTTTGTTCCTGTCAAAATAGATTGCCTTCCGCTTCCCACTCATTCAGACTCCCTTTTTCAAAAGGCAAATGTTGGTGATTGCACTATGCATGTGATTGAGTCAGTGATCAACTATTTTTTGGGACTAGTAATGGTAAAAGGTAAAGGTTTCCTTTGCTTGAAAGCCAGTCATATCTGACTCTATGGGGCAGTGCTCATCTCTGTTTGCAGCCAAAGAGCCGGAACTGTTTGTGTTTGCAGATGTTTCCATGGTCGTATGACAGGCATGACTAGACACAAAGAATGCTGTTACCTTTCCTGCCAAGGCAGTACCTATTTATCTACTTGCAATTTCTTGCTTTTGAACTGCTAGATTGGACCTTCCAGTTTTCAAGCTCAGTGTCTTAACCACTAAGCCACCACAGCCCTAAAACTTCCCACATTCCCTAGCCATTGGCAATGCTGGCTAGAAGATTCTGGAAAATATAGTTCACCCCTAACAGTGGGGAAACCCACCATTGCTAACCTCTGCATTTATATTGTTCCTACAGAAGCATGGCTACTCTCCAGGCATTTATATAATTTGCCATTACCATTCTTAAAATACTCCAAGACGGAACTGCGGTGATTTTTGTTTTTCAAGGACAGACTGCTGGGATATGAAAGCAAAACCTGCACCAAATCCCAAAATCTTCTGAGCATCTCCACTGAAGTTTCCTGGTACTATTTCTGGTTCTCTCTTGGGCCCAGTGCAGAGCTTACCTGATGATGCATGCAGCTGTTGCAAGAATCTTTGCAGCCAGAGGGCACATATACAGCTACCATGTATTATCACAGCTGTGGGACCTGCTAATGAGCTTGTCCTAGAAACTCCCTTGCCCTCCTTCTAGCCATTGGTACTGAAGAGCCTCCAAATATGTCCCCAGTGCCTACCATTTAACCTCCAAAAGTAACACGCTTGGTTCTAAGAGGCATGAGACTTGGCAGGAGCCGTCCTTAGCAAGACCCTCGAGAGGAAACTTGGCAGGAACCTGACAATGACCGCACAGCTCAGAGACTACACAATGGCCCTTGTGCTGCCTTTTAAAAAATAGCCCTTCCTTAGACTTGTACTGACCTCTCCTTGCCACATTGTCCTTCTAAGCCTTTACATGCAAAGTCAAATTATTGCCCAACAGATGAAAAGAATGCTATCCCAGGCACCTTTTTGCAGCAGTGACCTTCCTTCTGTCCCGAGTTTCCAAATTACAGTACACTGAAAGACAATACTAAGATAAATACACTATTGAACTTAAGTGCAAGTTTTCCAGAAGATGAAAACATGGATTAGAAATCAGAAACTAGCCCTTGTAGTGTGCAATTTTTAACATGTAAATAAGATACTGCAGTTTGATGAGTAAACAAGACACAATCATGTGCTTTACATCTAAAGGACTTATTTATAGCAGATCCCAGTGTGCTGGCTTAGGCTGCTATAAATATTTACTATCCCTCCAGATGTTTTTGGACTACAATCCCCATCAAATATTGCCAGCATAACCAACAACTAAGGATAATGGAGGCCTCGGTTTAGCAAGATCTAGAAAGCCACGTGTTTCCATCCCTGATACAGGGTGCAATCAGATGGCAATAAAGGATCATACCTGCACCATTTGGAAAGGGTTGCTTTGCCAGGAGCAATCTCCTTTGAAACGACCTTTTTGTCCATGGAGGAATCACTCCAACATGCCCCCACTCCCCAAAAATATTAGACTGCTGCTTGGCAAAAAAGGTCCAGCTTGATCACAGAGCAAGATCAGGCTGGTTCATAATTTCCTGTACATTGTCTGAATTGCCATAAATTAGCTTGCACTAGACTGTGCCACAAAAGATGAGCGGTTTCTCTGTGTGATTGCACCCTACGATGCTGCCTCTGTTGCAAATTATCAGAGCTTTCCCTCATTTCACAGCTTGCAACTGACATGTTACCAAGGAAATCATTTCAAGTAAGTATTCCTGAGAAAATGGACCATTGACAGCCTAAACTGTAGCTTTTCAATATGCTGTGACTTTTAAAGCTAGGAATGAGCACTGAGATCAGTGCATTGCTCACCTGGCTCTAATCTTGCTTTATTCATAGCTGCAGTCCTGGCCATTTAAACCACCACTTGCCCACAAAATCCCAAAGAGGGGCACAAGGGCAAATGAAACTACTGTACCCACTGGAAGTGACTGGCTGATTCAGTCACACCTGATTCTGAAATGTAGAAGAATGTTGGTTTATTAACCAGGATCAAGCTGTGGCTTAAGATCCTGATTAGTAAACTGATGGGAAAGGAGATATCTTCATTTCAGAAAGAACAAGGATGGTTATCTTTTGAAGGTTAAGTTCTTGATGCCAAAACCAGTTTATAATGGGAGAGCTTCAATTAAAGGAGAGGTTTCTCTCCCCAGAAACCTAAACTATGTTGCTTCAGGAACGCAAGAAGTACATTCCTAAAGACCCAATCCCTTCCTGTCCTCTGCACTTTCTTTACTTCAACATCCTCCTACTCTGCTCATTTCCTCACCCACTTTGATTTCTCACATTTTCAACAGTCATTCAACATATCTTGATGGGAATTATCTCCTTGTGGTTCAGTACAGTTTGACTCTTACAACACAAACATGTCTGGATACCACCAGTGAGGAATAGAAGACATCAATTCATCACAGCAATTCTACCTGTCCATAAACACCCACACTATGGATAACACAAGCTGTTGCTCTGACAGGTGTTCTTCTGCAGCTTGGCTTTCTAAACTAGCCCAGTATAACAGAACAGGTGTTAAGGCACTATGTGGTAGTCCATCAGCACTACCGATTTTTAACATGTACCCCTAAGATTGTGTTTCTGAGTCTTTCTTCTGATAGCCCAAGGACATTTTTCTTCCCACCATGGATGTTCTGCCATGTTTAGAGGGATGTCTGTAGCAAGTCTGGACCAATCACCTCATTGTTTTTCTTCAACTTGGCTTCTAGAAGCCAGAAGACTTTTCCAGCAAGTATCTAAGTTGTGTTAAAAACAACAACAACACACAGTCCAAAACAATTTAGGCAGAAGGAACTGCAAAAGGCAGAGCCCTCTAAACTTCAAGAGTGGACAATCTGCAGGTCCTGGACCTCTGGAAGCTTCCTGCCCTTGTTGTAGAGGTTTCCATCAGGAGAAAGATGGGGTAAGAGGTGGGGATTTCCACAGCTAGGAAATCAGTCTTAGGGTCCCATTGCCTGTGGCAATAAAGAAGAGGGATAATGTATTAACTATAAGTGGGCAGCTATGGCCCTCCAAAAAGGGACTGCGGTGGCTTAGTGATTAAGACACTGAACTTGATGATTGGAAGGTCAGCAGGTCAGCAGTTCGAGACCTGAGTGCTGCACGATGGAGTGAGAGCCCATCTGTCCCAACTGCTGCCAATTTAGCAGTTCAAAAGCAAAATATTGCAAGTGGATAAATAGGTACCACTTTGGTGGGAAGGTAAACAGCATTCCGTGCACTCCAGTGTCTAGTCATGCCTGGCACATATTCATGGAAATGTCTGCAAATGCAGATGGTGCTGGCTCTTTGGATATAAACAGAGATGAGCACTGAACCCTAGAGTTGGATGCGACTGGACTTTGAGCAAGGGCCACCTTTACATTTACCTATGGTAAATGTAAATGGTGCAAACATGTTATATGACAATGCCTTAAGTTGTAAAACAGGTAGCCCTTCAAATATTGCCCGATGGTAATGATCCATCATCCCAGGCAACGTTGGATGAAACAGAGTCCCAATTTAAGAACATCTGGGAGAGGACTCATTCTCCAAATCTGCTCTGAAGCTCAAGGAGGGATTAACTGGCAGGGAAAGAGGGAATGCTTGATCTTGAGGCTTAATTCTGATTTTATAATCATGGTACACAGTTGAATGTGCTTCAGGTAATGGCTAAATTATACTGCAGAGTAGAATATATATGTCACGTTTCATGAGATTACAAGAAGAACTACCAGTCTTTTTGGTAAGTTCCATACAGAGATTTGGAAATGTCAATTTTTCACAATATAAATCCCCAAATCCCTGATTTAGCATGCTGGAATGGGATTTTGGGGGCTGTAAGTCAAAAAAGAGTTACTTCTCCAACGTCTAATTCCATATCCCCACATGATACATCACATTATGTGAACTTCTGCATTCAATAAAGAGCAGGATATTTACAGCACTTTTATCTCTCCATCCCACCCACCTTCTCTCCCAATACTGTCAATGTAAATCCTAACTTGTCTCTCCCTTATAGGCACAGAATTAAAACATTCTACTTGTCCATAAGGATGGTGAAGAATTTTCTGAAGCTCTTGGTACAGCTCTCACACGGAGTGACATAAAGTGCCAGAAATGCCACTTTGGCAAATTATTAAACTTTATGGCAAATTTGCCCACTATGAGACAAATAACTTATTTTGTAACACTTGATCATTTAAGAATTTGAGAAACTAAAAATCTGAGAAACAGACAGAAACAAACACTCAAACGGTCTTTGGCTAGAATCAGAAGACAAGATGGGTTGTTTGTATATTTCTTAACAATCGGCCAGTTGCTGTGTGTGTGTATGTGTGCGTGTGTGCATGCATGCATGTTTGTGCATATTTGTTTTGCTTGTCAGTAGAGACACTGGAGGTGAACTGCAGTGACTGTAAGAGGGTGAAAGAAAGTTCTACGTTCGCTTCTGGTTGGGGCCAAAGAATTGCAAGGAGCATTATAACTTCTCTTCAAAGTTTCCCATCCTGCCGAGACAGCTGAAGCCAATCAGAATGAAGACCTGTGTGCGCACATGCACACCCATATGCTCCAGCTAAGGCTCACACAGTAATTCCCCTACTCCTGGGCTAGCAGTGTCATGATTCTCCTGAAAAAGCCAGTTTCAGAGACCACTCCGTTACACCACCACAGCCGGCCCTTCGGTTGCACCTGCAGCTGAAGGCCTCCTGCTTTTTGGTCTTATTGATGTTTTGTTTGTTTGCCAGTCTGTGGAAAGAAGGAGGAAGCGGATGAGAAAAACCCAGAAGTTTCAAAAGAAAGGAAACCCACATTGAAAACCCAAAGGCTTTGCCTGCATTTCCACACTCATTCATCACGAGCCAGTCATATCCTCCGATTCTCCATATGGTGGGAAATCTTCCCTTCTTGCAGACCCCCTCCCTTTCCCACCACCCCAGCACGTTCCATGCTCCATTGCTTGGATCCTGCCATGTTTCCTCTGGGGGTTTCCTTAAATTGTTTGGGCTGCGCTCACAGCTAGTAGCTATTCCCTCCCCTTCTTCTCATTCTCAGCTGAGCGAGACATGGTGTCTATGCCTTATGATGTATTATTAACACTTACAAATAGGAGCTGACTCCAGGCAGTGCTTGTGCTACTGGATTACTTCCTAATCCCAGCTATAAAGAGATACCCCTGCCTGTTTGGCCCATTCATTCATTATTCTGGACGGGGAAAAGGCTGTGTGTTTTAATTGGTGATTTTCCAAATGATTGCCTCTGTTGCTAGCCTGCAAAAGAAATGACTCATTACCAAATATTTTAAAAGGTATAGCAGCTAATCCTGATCACCTCACTCACTCTTTCGAGTGTTTCCTATGGAACACTTCTTTTAAAAAATGTTTGAAGGAAGAGGGGCAAATTTATATAGGATTCTGCCCCTCCCCTCCCA
The DNA here is from genome assembly GCA_030440675.1 of Furcifer pardalis. NCBI lineage: Eukaryota > Metazoa > Chordata > Lepidosauria > Squamata > Chamaeleonidae > Furcifer > Furcifer pardalis. Next base: position 205,263,175 of record CP126890.1, read on the forward strand.
AAGCTTTTCCTGAGCTGTCTTTCCTACTGTACAAATTACTCAGAAAGTTACTTTTTAAAAGTAGTTCACGTGTTTACCAAAAATCCTGTTACTACCACAATTACAATTTTTAGAAATACAGTAATGTCTTACTTTCCTGCATCCTAGAAGTAATTACTTAATTATAATTATTTTACAAACAAAATTAAATGTTCAAATCACTGGTTTATGGTGCAAAACACTTTCTTCTTACCCACTTCACTGTTGCCTTAATACTCATGCCTGAATAAAAAGGGGAGTGCTCAAGCCATATGCTCTTCCACTTCCACCAAACATTGAAATCACATGCCTACCATGATAAATACGGACTGAGCCATTTAAAAAGTGAAGCTGTTCCTTATTATGTTACAGTGGTACTATAGTATAATTATAGCTTTGTCACTGAAAAGAAAAATTAACTGCACACTATTCGTCCAACCAAAGCAGTTTTCAAAGTCCAGCACCAGATATTGCTGCAGCATAACATGAGTTGTTTCTGTCACTGCTGCTACATGCTGCCATTGTTATAGATAAAAGTTGCCCTTGCTTGAAAGCCGGCCGTGTCCAACTCTAGGGTTCAGTGCTCATCTCCATTTAAAGCCAAAGAATCAGCGCTGTCTACATTTGCAGATGTTTCCATGGTCATGTAGTAGGCATGACTAGTTGCCAATGCACACTGAATGCTGTTACCTTTCCTGTCAAAATGGTACCTATTTATCCATCTATAAGTTCTTGCTTTTGAACTTATAGGTTGACAGGAGCCAATATTTCTTTAATATTACATGGCATTGATGTGATAGATCGGTGATGGTGAACCTTTTAGAGACCGAGTGCCCAAACTGCAACCCAAAACCCACTCTGTGCTGTGGGGAGGGAAGTGCTCCCATTGGGCTACTGGACAGAGGGGTGGTGTGAATTCTATGCTGGGGTGATGGTGCATGTACCCACAGAGGGGCCTCTGAGTGCCTCCTCTGGACCATGTGTAGGGTTGCCATACCTCCCAGAAAACCAGGATTGTCCCGGATCCAAGGTCCAAAAATTATCCTGGCCAGTTCAATAAAATTCATGTTAAAGTCCTGGATTTTAAAAACATACTGATTGTGTATTATAACACACCATTAAAATAACGTTGTGCCACCTTAAAGACTCACTTATAGCAGTTCATCTTTACTCGGCCATCCACCACTCTAACTGCTCTGCCGAGGCTCCCAGGGGAGCCAGGAGGCAGCACCCACATCAGCCAGTGCCATCCCTGGCCCTTCCAAGAGTCCAATTAGGAGGACACTCCCACCCCATTCTCAGGGGAAGGTGCGCTGAGCAGGGTGGATGCAGGACCAGGTTCCCCCTCATGGGGCTGCACATTTTTGGAGTGGCAGCATTTTCATCCCCATGTACGCACTGCCCCTGCCTCATCCCTCATCCTCTCCTCTCCATTCCCTTGCTCTTCCTCTGGCAGCTTCAGAGTCACCAAAATGGGAGAGGTGATGGTTTTGAGTCTGAGGTAAAGTCTTCTCTCTTCGACAGGTGTGGGAAGAAATGGGGCTGAGGAGGGATTTGCCCACCTTTACTCATAAGGATACCCGCCTGGGGAAACACGCCTGCCGATTTTTGTCAAGTATACTTCTGTAACGGTTTTGTGGGAGATAATTATGGCAACTCTAAATGTGTGCCATAGGTCTGCCACCACTGCGAGAGATGAACTGTGTGATCCAGCTCTGAGTGCCCATGCAATGGCAATATAAAGCCAAATGCAGTGAAAATGTAGATTTGCACTTCAGAGTTCAATGATTGGGTTAAAAAGATACGCTTGACTCTCCCATTCAAATCAATGGGTCTAAATTGTGTTTTTAATGTGTGTCAGCGTGTGTTTTACCAAGCAGGAAAGTGGTATTTGGAATCAAGCCGAGGGTTAGATGCTTAACCAGCAGCTCGTTTCTCTAAGAGGAGCTAACAGCCCATACCGTACTCTATCATGAATCAAAATCCTTAAAAGAAAATGGGCAGAAAAGATTAAACGTGTGCTACAATATTATCGAGAACAGAGCAGAGCAGGATTAAAACACCAGGGCTTTTCAATTGAATTATAGTCAGGCAGCACTCACATCTGACCTATTTGTCATCTTTTACATGGGATGGCAGAAATGTACATATAGGCACACTCATATCCTGACCCATTTCCAGTCCTGTTCTGTCTCTTATCTTTTCTGCCACACAGTCTATGCCCTATCTCTTATGCTGACTATCTATATTTCCCTTTTTCTTTCCACTTGGGAATATGGTCTGTTCTCCCCAACTTAAGATAAGAAAGCAGACCCTGTAACAGGTGAACTGCAGGGAACCTTAAGGGAAGAAATGTCCTGCAGTGACATTACAGTGTCAGGGTTAGTGAAGCTTTTCAAATAAGAGAGAGAAAGAGGAGAGAGCTTGAAGAGTTGATTTTGAGCATTAGCCAACCCAGTAAGTATCACCACACTTACTTTGTGTGTTTCTCCTCATAACCAACTATATCATGTGCCTGCTCATAACCAACTATATTATGAAACTGCACTTGTACATTTAGCTATGTAAATAATCACACAAAATTTGGTTCTATGGTTCAACTTTCTCTTGAATGCATGCTTATTTATGTGAAACTCACAGGTAGAGACAGTTATTTTTCTGAACCACAACTCACAGAAAGACAATACCAACTAAGCAATAGCCACGAAGGCTGTGAGATTCTGAAGCTATAGTAAAAAAAAAAAAAAAGTACAGTACTGTAACTTTTTCTACCTTTCTGCATGACACACATACAAGCATGGGGAAGCAATACATGGTCAGGGTACAATTCCATTAGCGCTACTTCATGTAGCTCTTTGTGAGCAATCACACATGACAGTAGCTGCCTAGGAACCTCTGGATGGTCACAGCCTGGCTTAAAGAACACACACCAATGCCAATGTCTGATAATGTATATGATAACTACATGATGTTTCCTATGTAGATGGGTTTTCAGTGTTCCAAAATAATAACACATAAAGCAACTTAAGCTGGTTGGTTAGCTCAGTGACTTAGGTAGAAGCCAGAGGTTAGGAGGTTTCCCAGTATGCATCCCAGAACAGTCAGCCAGAATAGCCTTGAGCAAGCATCACCATCCAAGGTTGCTCACGGAAGAAGGGAATGGGTACTCTCTGAGAACCCTGAAAAGGATCACCATAAGTCAGAAACTACCTGATGGCACAAAGCAACTTACATGAAGAGAATGTGCATAGGGAACCAAGACTGTGTTGCACTTTCACAGAACACTGAAGACCGATACCTTTTATACACATGACCTGTATGACCTGAAACAGAAAATACAAGTACTGTATCTACATTTTGATGCTGCTTCTGGGTAGAACACAGATTGGCTGAGGGCATGATATAGAAAATGGCACTGAGAAATATAGCATCACTTCTCACGGCTAAACTACCCTAATCAGATATCAGCCTCTTATTAGCTCTCTTTTTTAGCTGCATTAAAGTGGGAAACCTAATTATAGAACTCTTACATATCTAGTTCAATTCTCTGACTACCAAGAATATAAACACTTGAATTTTGTTCACTGTTTCGGTTCTCGCAAGAACCAAAAATTCAGTGTCCCAGAAGAATGTCTGTTTTATACAGTGTTTGGCTCATGGTACAAGGAACTCAATTGTGTTTTCTGGAACTCTATTGTGTTCTGTCCTGAAAAGCAAAATGAAAGAAAACAAAACTGTAAGACATGAGTCCAAGTGTCTTAGAATTTATACCAACTATATGGCAGTCTCGTGTGATGCATTGGCACCAACACTGATGGAATGATTCCACACACCTTCTTTTTGAGTATCAGCACCAGTGTCCCTGTCCCGTGCACACCAGTGCACACTCAATTGTCACCAGCCATGGAGAATGAACCACCCCTCAGTCAGAGGCTACAATGATGTTATTTTATGGAGCCCTTCTGTACATAAAACAGCAGGGAGCCATTTTCAGTTCCTAGAAGGACAATGTACGTAATGAAGCTTTTGGAACGCCATGCCTGCTGGGCTCAAACCACTTTGCAGGCTATGCCAGCTATGCAAAATGACACTCCAGAGGATGATTGAAGACAGGAAATGTAGGCTTTGGCTTTTACCCATACAACTGCATGGAGTAAATATGATGCTATGACCATCTGGCATTAATGCTTAAGAATTCATTCCCCACATAGTCAGACCCCTCCATTAACAATGTTTCCGCATTCCCTGATGGGTGTAAAACCCAAAGTAAAGCAGGCCCATCTTCTGTGTTCCAAGATGAAGGGAGCAGCAACCATTGTTCCGACCTGAGAAGAACCCAATAAGAAGGCCCTGCCACTCATTTCTTGTTGCAGAAGGCTCCCAGGAAGATCAGAAGTAGCACAAAACTAACCATATCTTTGCAGACCCAACTAAGTAGAAACAATGGGATTTTTCACATTCCACCGGATAACTAAGAACCTGAGAACCTGGTAAGGAACAGATAGAAGAATCCTAGAACACTGGGAAGGGATGAGAGTCAGGGTGTAATAACAGTTCAAGTGCTTGATGGGATCTGTATTTCCAGCCGAGACCATAATCACACTAATATGAAAGCAAATCCATGGTAAAATAAAATTGCCTGTTGCAACCCATCCCTTTGAATGGCAACTGTGTTTGGAACATTTACATGGCTCTTGGAGAAATCCCCTAAACCAGGGGTTTGCAATCTATGCCCCATGGGCCAGACCCGGCCCATGGCACCATTTCATGTGGCTCACCACCCTTGCTCCCACCACCGCCATTGCCGGAAGTGGCAGAAGTGGCAAAAACAGCCAAAAACACACTGTAAATGCACCCGGGACTGTTGTAAATGTGTTTAAGACAGTCGTGGACACGGTTTGCTGCAGCGTTTACAGTGGGAGAACTACGTGTCTGGCCCACTCAGCTGTCTGAGGGGCTGTGGTCTGGCCCACGGCAGGTAAACGCTGAGAACCCCTGCCCTAAACTAAAAGCAACTGCTAAGAGTGCCAGGATGCTTTTGCCCACAGTTACACTGCATTGCATCAGTAGATTCATCTCCCTGAAGGAACAGTTCTTTATTACCAAAACCATACAAGCCTGGTTTAACCAGTTTTTCTAAAACATACTGTTTCTTATTTCAAATAGTGTTATCATAGATAAGAGTGGCTGTGAAAGAGAAAAGATCTAGGGGAGAAAGATTTATCTCCTCATCTCTCTTTCATTACCTATCAATAATCCTTTCTGATAGGCTTGGAAGTACAAGGATCTAGTAGATAAACAATTACTATATATTTTGGACCATAAGACACACCTGACCATAAGACGCACCCAGTTTTTAGAGCAGGAAAACAAGGGGAAAAAAATATTCTGAACCTTCAGACCATTAGACGCACCCTCATTTCCCCAACACCACCACTTTTGGGGAGAAAAAAGTGAGTCTTATGGTCCAAAAATATGGTATTTAATAGGAATTTCTATTGCTCTTGCATCTCCTGTAAATACAAAAGCTTGTATTTCAGAATCTAGGAGGTTGCCACTGTGATGACAAATGTGTTTATTTTGACTAACTAAAGTCTGGAGGAAAGAGTATAGGGGTGCAAACCAAAGGACTTAGTGCGTCAAAGTATTTTACAGTCAGAGTACTGTAGCTACAGAAAGTACAAGTTACAAAACTGTAGATGACATTTACAATATACAAGCTATTATTTGCAAAACACATTCAACCATCAGACATGTTATGATACAGGGACCTTGCTTCTAGGCTTGCCTGGAGATAATTGTTATGTTGTAATAAGCCCCTATTGTAAAATACACGATCTGGTTTTGCTTCACCTACCTTGATTATTTTATCACCCTATACATGTCAAATTTCATCATCACCATCACTATCACCATCATGTTCCATGAGTAGAGATTTGTGAGCAACTTTGAAAGGAAAAGCCCAGGTTATATCACCCCTGCTTGAAGGTAAGCAGACCAAGAGGTAAACCTGAACAATTTTAGGCTTCTAAATGTGGACTCATATAGTTGCGTACTGTATTTCTTCATGCACAAGAGGTTTCACACAGAAAACTACATGTCAGAAAGAATGATTCTGGTATATTTTTCTCCCTGACATATACTATACTTCTTCATAGGCAAGGGTTAGTTTTATTGATATATTTATAAACAAATCAACACATCAATAGTAGAGTCCAAAATCCAATTATCCTTCAGTGCTACATCTCTATTTCATAACTGCACTTAGGTTTGGAAGGAATTTTGCAGCCACGAAACCTCTTTTTCATGCAAGAGTTCTGATAACAAATATGACCAAACCACAGATTTACTCCCACAACACCTCGGATCCAAGTGATTTTTAGTCAGAGTACAGGGCACTCTCTTGATGTCTGGCCACATCCAGAAAGATAAACAAAACCAGCAACGATTTGATATCAACACACGGTGTGAATGTGGAGAGACACAGAGTCCGGCCCATTTGCTGGACTGCAGATTACTACCAGAGACCTGCACCGATGAGGACTTGCATTTGGGCAACGACAAATCAAATAAAATGGCTTCATTTTGGCAGTCCAGGGCCTGATAAGGACACGAAAGAAGAAGAATTTGATATCTGTACTGATAAAATTTTATTTAAAAGTATAAAAAATGTCTTCTGCTAGCCTGTAATAGCTTTTGTTGCTGCAAAATAAAAGCTGGGATACTTAGGGGGGAAATTCAAAAATAAGTTAAATGTTCCAAAGTACCATTGAAATCAACTGCTGCAGTAATGTCAAGGCCTATATATTTTGATGGAATGAAGAGCAATTTCACACATGAGATGGAAACACATCTACAAACTTTGGGTTAACCGAATCCTTACTATATCTATCTTTTTAAAATGTGCATTAAAAATCCCATCTAAATACTGTATGTGTGGATTCCTGAATAACACCATATGTGAAGCAATATTTTAGCCAATTCAGTTGCAGTCTGCAAATGTCTCCTAATCTGAGCTAAAGTTCCCAGAAGACCCTAGACATCATGTCTAGAGTCATGTTGGCTAGAGGATTCTGGGAAACTGCATTGATTCAGTTTCTGTTTCCATTTTGTACTCTACCATTCCTATTTTTTTCCCTCCCAATGTATAAATATATTATAAACAGCAAACAGAAAAATAACATTTGCAGATTCTGCTCCTAAGCTTTCTACCCATGGATTCAATTTCAGCTACCACATGAATTGCAAAGTCTCTCTGTGTGCCCCTTTCTCTAACCTAATTTGAACCAGCCTGCCTACTCAGATTGCAGACTGTACCTGTAAACAGGGCAATAATGAAAAGCCAGCAATGGTTGTCATTTTTGAGTGGATATTAGCCATTAAGAGCTAATAAAAGGTGATTTGCCAAGCTAAATTTGCCTCCATAGAGACAGAAGTCTCTGTAGAAGTATATAATGGGTGACTGGCAGGTCATGAAATCAGGTATTAGTCTGTGACAGTGAGGCGCTTGTCAAGTGATGACTTCATCTCATCATCATTCATACATTGCAGATGTTGTGGGGTGGAGTGAGGGGCAAGAAAGAACTCAAATGTATTTGTATAAAAGTATTCTAAGGCTCTTGCATTTCCTTGGGAATAGATACACTGTCCTTGTTAATAAGGGGAGCCTAGAACTCTGTGTCTCTGAAAAAACCATAAGAACTTATTTATTCACTATGGCTTCCATCACCCACAAGGTGACATTTCCCACAAGGCAACATGACACACCTTCCTTTTTCCTCCTCTTGTCCCAAGACCAAACTCCAGCTCAAGCCACTTTTTAGAAAACAAAATCGAGCATTTGAAAACTAAGAAGGAAGGTTGAGACATGTGAACCAAGGAAAGTTGAGACTTGTGAACCAAGATAAGATATGCAAACTACTGAAATGCTCTATCCTCACTCAGGGAAGCTCTCGTTACCTGTTCTCTGGCTCCATGCAGACCTTCAAGTCATAGCACTGAGCATAAGATTTTAGTCCTTGTAATGGAGACTTGTGGCTCTGCACAAATGTTGCTATGTTCTCCATGCTCAGCATACCAGAGCACATGTTTTCACAGGGGAAATAAAAAAGAATATCCAAGTCAGAATGGCCACACTGACAGGCCTCTGGGGCTCTCTGGATGGAGTATTTTGAAGTTTCTCTTGCCCTAAGGTTGGATACTCTTTCCACTGAGTAGCTCTCTAATGTTTCTCGTTTCCTCCTGTGCCAATTCACAATGGCTGGCTTTTGCCTCACTCCTCACTGCATCTTCAAAAAACTGGAACTCTACAGATGCCTTTTGAGACTGAATACAACTCACGTCACAGAAACCTCATCCCAGCTTTAGCAGCCTCTTGAGGAGTACCCAAGGTTTTATTTCCTCTCCTAATGTTGTCATCTGGCTGTGGGCCATATGACATCCTATTGATAGCTCCTGATCCACAATGCTGTTTTTTTTTTTTATTGGAAGCATAAATGCAATTGCTTGGAGCTGAGGTTTACAGGAGGAGAAGCTATTACCCTTGAAGCTGAAAAGAAGACCAATGTTATGACAGAATGGTCCAGGCGGTAGGTTTCATGTATCTATTACAGGCACACAAAGCTTCTAGCAAAGGTAACACAGTGCCAGTTTTGTCCTGTCGTCTGAAACGGTGTGTATTGGTAGTGGTGATGGGGGAAATGTATTCACAACACACACAAGCATAGAGAGGAAAAGAAAGTAGAAAGAGGGAGGGAGGAAGAGGCAGAGAGATAAAACAGAATTTCTTGCCCCTTTTGTATCATGGCTGCAGTGTTCCTGATACATAATACCCAGTGAAAAATGAAATCAGAATGACTGTCCTCATATATAGCAGTAAGAAGTGAGAAAGAAAAGTTTAGATAGATTACTGTATATCACTTCAGAAGGTGCTATTTATTTTTATCTTAAGTATGCTTTTGAGTTGACTCAGGAAAACTGTACAAAATACATGAACTATATCACACTAATATGAATTTACTGTAATATCCTTCATCGTTTGGAGAGGGATGCCTGGCCAATTAAAAGATCAAAGACATGCTGAACTTTCTGTATTGGAGACTGAGTCTTGGGAGGCAAGCGATGAGAAACCTGGGGAACATAGTGAAAATCAGAGACATCGCATTGTGAACAAAAATTTGTATAGTCAAAGCAATTGTATTCCTGGTGGCAACGTATGGTTGTGAGAGCTGGACCATTAGGAAAGCTGAGTGCAGAAGAATAGATGCCTTTGAGATGTGGTGTTGGAGGAGAGTTTTGAGAGTCCCCTGGACAGTGAGGAGAACAAATAGGTCAATATTAGAAGAAATCAACCCTGACTGCTCCTTAGAAGGGCAAATAGTGAAAATGAAGCTAAAGTACTTTGGACATTAAATGAGAAGAGAGGATTCACTTGAGAAAGCCTTGATGCTTGGAAAGGTTGAGGGCAAAAGAAGAAGGGGTGGCTAAAAATGAGATGGCTAGATGGTATTGTAGAAATAATGGGCACAGAGCTGAGCGAGTTGAGGAGGATGGTGGAGGACAGAAGTGCCTGGCAAACAGTGGTCCATGGGGTCGCAAAGGGTCGGAATCGACTGTGTGACTGAACAACAAACTGGAGACCCATGATCTATCATTGGTTATGCTAGCTATGGGTGATGGGAGCTAAAGTTCAGCACCATCTAAAGGGCTGCACTTTATTCTTAATGTAAGCTGCCCTAAACAAGCCCTTCCTCCAGGAAAATCATTGGAAGGAAATGGAAGAACATGTTTACTGAAGCTCTCCACTTGTGAGGCTTTGTTTTTGGAGCTGGCTCCACATAGACAATATTACTCCAACAGTTCCTGCTAGATCAGGGGTCGGCAACCTATGGCCTGTGGCCCGGGTCCAGTCTGTGGTGCCAAACCATCTGGCCCATGCCCTTGCTCCAGCCACCACTGGAAACAGGTGCATTTGCGACCACCACAAATGTGTTTATGACAGCCATGGACACACTTACGGCAGCCACGGAGACATTTACCACAGTATCTTTGGCAGGGGGGGACACCACACCAGCCCGCTCAACTGTTCTCTTTCATAACTGTAAAAATTCCTGTCCTGAAAATCCTACAACCACCATGTCCTTCTGCAATGCATCCACTAATCACTGTGATTGGCATTCCATAGTTTCCCCTCTGGTGTTTTCCCCTCAAACAAAACTGTTTTTATATAATTATCCCACTTAGTTTCCTGCTTTATTTGCTTTGACTTTGCCCCACCCATGATAGGGCAAACTTACGTAGTACTGTCTGATCTATCTGTACTCTGTCTACAAAAGAGAACTCAACTCCATCAGCTTCCTGGGACAGCCTATTGACTCACACACACTGTACGAGGCTGTGTTTGCATGAGACTTGTACTGTATATACATTTTCCAAGCAATAAAATGCCACCATAGTTCAATAACCTAATAGCATAGGGAGCAACCCAGCACTCAGCCAAAATTTGACAACACAGGGCATTTTATCTGACTCATTTTTCCTTTTCAAGCATAATGACTTTGCAAGGAAGGAAAGCTAGCTAGTAACAGAACAAACTGTTACTAGTTTAAACAGTTAAGAGAACAACTTTTAAAATTGTCAAAACACACATAAAATAGTTACAACATATATTAGGTATAGCAAAATAATTTTTAAAGCAAATTGATCCTGAGCTTTAGGTCATGACCCAATAAACTATTCATACACCCATCTATCTAATCTCAAAGAAGCTGAAAAGATTAAAAATTTCAATTCAAAGCACAAATATCAAGAAGCAAACAACTAATAAAATCCTATAAATGAGATATACTGTACTATCTTTGAGTTCAACATGCAGAAGGTTCAACATGTCAACAAAGGTAGAAAACCAGCAATTAAAAAATATCAATGCTTTAACAAAGGTTATCACTTGCCCTTGCCTATTTAGCATAAGCAGAAAGATATACTGTACAGCTATCTGAAATGTAGTCTTTGCCATTGACTTTAAAGTGCTATATAGTTTAATTTGCTAGTGTAAATATGATATCTCACCTGCCAAAGAAGAGTAACATGTGTTTTCCACACCAGACAAGAAGACCCAATAAAAGAAAACAGAAAACACAAGGCATGAAAACATAGTGGTACATAAAAGTCTAATGGCAATATTTTAATATGAGTTTCAACATGATTGTTTCCTTCATTCTGAATTCTTCCACACTAATCTGTCACAAACAGTAGTAAAACTCGAAGGCCTCATCATTGCCTCAGTCATTTCCTGGGGCAAAATACATCTGTAAATGCTATATGCCACCAGTGAACAATACTGAATTTAATTTTCATCACCTTAGGAACAAGATTAAGTAAGGGTTGCTTTGCCTGTTCTACAAATGTTTGCATCTAAAACAGGAGTTCTCAACCTTTTTAAGCCACAAGCCGGGTCACACTCCCTCAGACAGCTTTGGGGGCCGAACAGCCATTTTGCCATTCCTCCACCACATGGCGCTTCCTGGTGTGGTGGAGGTGGGGAAGACATGAAATGGTGTTGCAGACTACATTTGGCCCATGGGCCACAGGTTGAGAATTCTTGATCTAAAATCTCCTGCTCAGTGGTTTATAAATCTGGCTGCAGAGCCAGAGTGTTGAGAGTTCAATTCCCCACTTTGCCTCCAAGGAGAAAAGCCAGCCTTTTTGTGTCCAAGCTGAACACAGTCCAATTGAGGCCAAAAAAGAAGGGATTGGTAAACCACTTCTGTGTACTCTCTACCTGGAAACATAAGTCAGAACTGACTTGATAGTTCACTATTATTATTATTATTATTATTATTATTATTATTATTATTATTATTATTATTATTATTATTATTATTATTATTATTATTATTATTATTATTATTATTATTATTATTATTATTATCATCATCATCATCATCATCATCATCATCATCATCATCATCATCATCATCACTACTACTACTACTACTTGGTCAACTGGGAATCTGGTTATCTTTTTATCCAAGCTGGCAGCTTGTAAGGGGCATATCTTAACACCTTTCCATCTCTTAATAAATTACCCTGTCCTGTCCAATTATTTTCCCCATCACACAGCTACTTTCTGCCATCCCATCCCACTAGAAAGACCTGGATTGTCAGAGGCAGAGCAGTTTTCTCTGCACCAGGCAATTAGAAGGATTGTAAGATAGGTAGTGTCAAAAGCCGGCAGTCTGCCATTAAATTAGAGCTGCATAAGTCAGGGGCAGGGAGCACAGATATCAACCTAACAAACAGGACGGCAAACAAGAATGCTGGCCAGGACCAATCTAACCCCTGATAATTCACCAGCAAAACAGATCCTCCTGGAAAACATTAGCTAGAATATCTAGAGCAGTGATGGCGAACCTTTTAGAGACCGAGTGCCCAAATTCAGCAGGCTGCCACAGAAGGGTGAAGTGAACTCTGTGTTGGGGGGAGGGAGAAAGCGTTCCCACTGGGCTGATGGGCAGAGGGACAGGGTGAACTCTGCTGGTACAATGGTGTGCATGCCCACAGAGAGGATTCTGAGTACCCCCCCCCCAGGACGCATGCCACAGGTTCACCACCACTGATCTAGAGTGTGTGTCTTTTAAAAGGACTCCTCAAACACATTTGGGGACAAAAGAGAAGCATCCCAGGATGCACAGCTTGGAGACGTAAAAATCAGTGATTTAAAAAAACGCCAAAGCAAGAAGAAAATTTATATCATATTTAATTTATTTAAATTGATCTTTATTGTTACAATGCCTTTTAAAGAAGAAAACACCCAGTGTGGTGACAACTTTCATTTAAAATACCTTGTAGCTCAAATATCCAAATATGAAGTAGGAATTATAAAAGTTAATTCTACATTGTGAAGCAACAGATTCATAGCATTTTTAAAGTTTTGTGAACAGAGCAAAACAGACAATACTTGGACTGGGGCCTCCATGGTTCACAGGTTTCTATACAGAATGTTTAAGTTAATCTTTCTAACTCCTAGCACTCCATCTACCAGACAAATCCACTGTTTCCAAACTGTGTTTGTATTTCCAGTAATAAACACATGTTGACAAGTATGTGGTGGGAAATAACAGATCTTATTAGACTGTTTTCCAAACCTGACAGATGTTATTTCTTAAGCCCCCCCCCTCTCAACATTGCATAATTTTGGAAATTCTTGAAAACTCAATTGAAATATCCAGGTAGGGATCTGGGTAAATCTGAGTAAGGCAGATTTCTTTAGCGTGGCCACAATAACTATTGCCTCTCTACAACTATGTGTAAAGAAAGTCTTTCCCTCTCTAAGAATGTCCACTAGGTAGTGAACACAGTGGAGTCAGGTTCAATTCTGTGATTCACTCCTCTTACCCCCCCTGCCACACACTCTTCCTTGTACGTTCAGACACTAGCAGTGTCAGAGAATAGAGGAATACTGGAGGTGAAGTTGACATTGGTAAGTAGACTGCATAAAACATGTATTGTTGAAAACGTGTGTTAAAACTACAGCAAGCAAGAATGCACTTTGGGAAGGCAAAAATCAGACTACTAGACTGAGTCAGAGGAGTGATTAAAATTGTGATAAATCCATCTGATTTAAATAAAAATAAAATCCTGTAAGCTTGAAAAGATCTTCAGTTGCTGGACAAGGCATAGATTCTTTTGACCACTATTCAGCTCCTTTCAAAAACAGCTTTCTATTTCAACACTTGGTAGCTTGCACGTGTATAGGGAAAGACACAATAAATTATTTTCTAAATTGTAAAATGTTTTCCTGTGCTACCTACAAGGGCATTGCAACACGCTCACCAGAAAGAAGAAGCTTTTCAGAAAGAAAACCAGAAAGAAGAAGCTTTTCATTATGCTTTGAGCAACAAAATGGTAGTGTGCATGGTTTGCATTTGGAAGTTTCTGGTTTCATTCCCTGAGATGGAGACACCCCTGCCTGAAACCCTGCGAAGTGTCTGTCTGTCGGAGTTAGCAATACTGAGCTAGAGAGAACAAAGATCTGACTGTCTTAGCCCAGCACTGTGGGTAATTTCTCCCAAACAAGACAGAAATATAAGCCAGCTTTAAACTCAGTGTGTTGTTGGTTTATAAAACGAAGCTTGTTTGCAGTGTTTAAACATACAAGTAAAACCTCATATAACACTAAAACCTGGTTCCACAAGTCTTGGTGTTATATGATTTTTAGTGTTATCTGATGCATGTTAAAATCCTATGGGATCCATAGAGATACATTGTAACCACACAGGCTTTAGCGGTTGTTATCTGAAGCATCCCATAGGATCTTAATGTTATCTGATGCAATTCTTCCCCCCAGATTCCTTAATGTTATGCGATTTTAGTGTTATTCGATACTAATGTTATATGAGGTATTACTGTATTGCCTCCTGGTTTGTTCAACTGCTTACACAAACTGACTTTGCACATCAGCCAGGATTGCTGGCTTGAAATGGCATTTAAACTCTGTCAGCTGCACAATATGCTTAAAGTTTCTTTCCTCATTGATCTTGAGATACATGCCCAAAATCTGTCACGACCCTTCTCCACTCTTCGTCCCTCCCCCATTACTTTATTGCCTCTGATGAAACATCCCACTTAGACCTGAGACTAGAAGACTGAACACAAAGATTGGCACAAGACCTTCTGTAAGTAAACCTTCTTTCACCACTGTAACAGAGTTCTCTAAAAAGAGTCACTTCCCCACTAAACAAGTATTAGGACAAGTGTATCCTATACTACTTGAAACAAGGTTTTTAGGTCTGGAAACTATAACCAATCCCAGCATCCTTCTTTTAAAAAAATCAGTATAGAATCTACAGTGTACTGTATGATGAAATTCCATCTACTCCTTGGTTTCTCTGAGGACAGGAAACAGGACTATACAGAGATGTTATCAACGTAGTTGTTTACTAAAGCCTTCTGGAATACAGAGTGACATCTGACCTTAAATCACAGGTGGCCAAAATGTAGACTGTGGCCACAACTGGATCTCAGAGGAAATTACTTGAGGCTCTTAGAAAGCTGTACCACCTGAACAGGCTTACTGTGTCACTGGAGATTTGCCAAGTCAGCTCCTCCACAGGTTCCACTGATTCAATGGCTCTACTTTGGTTATGGCTTACTATGCTAAGGAACATGATCTCAGCCACTGAAACATAACTATTTAATGGGAATAAGCTCAAGACTGCCCTGGCCTCTGTGGAGGGGATATGCAACTGTCTCTACAAGTTTCTGCCTGCAAACAGGACCATACAGCACTGAGCCCACTTGGAACTGCCTTCTAAAGCAGGGGTGCCCAAACTTTTTGGGTTGTGGGCCGATCATGTGGTTCAGTGAGCCAGTCACTAAGGCCAGGGGCCCGGGTGCAGCCCCTGATGCCAATTCATCCGGCCCACAAAGCCCTCGTCACTCCTGGAAGCGGAAGTAAAATATGCCCGTATGGGTGCTTTTTACTTCTGCTTCCAGGAGTGATAAGGGCTTCGTGGGCCGGATGAATTGGCGTTGGGGGCCACCCCTGGCCCCTGTGCCTTAGTTTGGGCACCACTGTTCTAAAGGGACCATCCACAACCAGCCTGTCCTGGGAGAAGGGAGATTTGTCTCCCTCAGAGTCATTTCACAAAGGAGAATAAAGTTTGTACCTAGAGCTTAGGGGAAAAATATACCGGTGTTTGCCAGCATGGGCTATGATGACCAGGCAATGTTGAGAACTGGAGTCCAAAAGAGTAAGTTTTCTAACTTCTGGCTGCATATTGTACAGAACTAGATTGGAAAGTCTTGGCAAGATACTTGAACAGTAATGAACATCATCTCTTGATGCCTCCACCCTTGCTGTGATTTAGATTCCCCTTTTTAATATGGAAGAAGCAATAAATATTCTCCTCTTTGCTGCCCTGACTGCCAAGAAAATGATCTCAGGGCCTGCAGTGTACTGATTAACAAGACAGAGAGACAAAAATTTCACAAAGTACTATGCAGATGAAGGGAGAACCAGCCAAGGAGGTGGAGGAAGGTGGCTGAAATAGCCCACAAGACATATTACAAAA
This sequence comes from Furcifer pardalis, assembly GCA_030440675.1. Classification (NCBI taxonomy): domain Eukaryota; kingdom Metazoa; phylum Chordata; class Lepidosauria; order Squamata; family Chamaeleonidae; genus Furcifer; species Furcifer pardalis. Next base: position 205,279,266 of record CP126890.1, read on the forward strand.
GTGCCACAACTGTGCAGAGTAGCTAAAAGAACACGCATCCAACAAGACCCTAACAGAACATATATGTTTCTAGATTCTAGATACAACTATATGACTAGGTTCATTCCTTGCGCTGTTCACACAACGGATCTTGGGGACATGAAAGGAGCCTCATTCGGAGTTTCTCCAGAAAAAATCCTTTCAACCTAGAGTAATTTCTGACGTGAAATTTTTTTTCCACAGGGATTTGCAAGTTATTCTCCATGCACTCTTAAGGCTGATACAACAGACAAATCTGCATGTATGTAACCCAGCTCACACACAGCCTATTCAGTATTCTATGCGTATGTTGAAATAATTGTTGTGCAATGCCTATTTGTGTGTAAGAAAGATGGAGATTTGAAGAGGGTGGGGAAAAACCTACGTAGGTGTAAAGAAATGGATCATATTTAAAAAAAAATACACTACAGCATGGATTCTGTCAGCCCGGTGGGGCCCATTATGCTAACAGCATGTCCATTCAGTCTGATATATAAATTACTAATGTAAATTAATGGATAATTGAAGCTCTTCAGTCCCAAATATTTAAATAATTTAACGGGCAATTAACAGAGAGAAGGGCAGAGACAAGGGAGAAAGAGAATCTTTCACTCTGAAATCAGGATGGGCTGTCTGGGGGGGGGACAACACATATTTTTTACTGATTCTTACTTTCTTATTGATACCATCAAGTTGGCATGTAAGTGTATTTCCAAATTCTGATATTTTAAATATCAGCCATCCCGATTCAGAAACATAAAATAAAATAAGCATGGCCAGAATAGTTTAATGCATCAGCACAAACAGGCACTTGGGTTATTTTTTAAAAAACTACTGTACATACTTTAAACCATTGGTTCCCAAACTGCAAAGTAACTTTTCTCCTTCAACTGCTGGCAGTAGCATAAAGGAAGTCTATAGGAGGAAGGAAACATGAGATTGGTAGATTTTTTTAAAAAAATACTTTACTTTTTTTTTGCTTCTGCTATTTCTTAAGGTGAAATAAGTTTCAATCAATTTTTTTGTGACAAGAAAAAATTAAATACTTTTGTGAGGTTTTTATGTTTATTTTTAAATGCCAAACTGTTTTTTGTTTTATTTTATTAAAAGAGGTTTTGGGTGATAATAAAAGAATGGTGAGGAGGCATGAAGAATTCCCAAATACCAATGGGGAAAAAGTTTTTGGGGAGAAAACATTTTAAAAAATCAGAAATTGCTGCCTTAGTCATACTCCTAACATATAAGGTAGTAATTCTTGATTTTAAAAAATCACACAAGAACTCCCATATATACATACTATATTTATTTATTTATTTATTATTAAAATTTATATACCACCCTACTCACCGAAGTGCCTTAGGGCGGTTAACAGATATAAAAACATACTAAAAAAACATTAACAGCTGTGGAATTAATCATCTACATCATCTGCTAACCACTTGAAATCATCTGAATAGTCCATTTTTACCTCACAGCTTGGTTTTGCCTTCCTCTCTTTTACTGTTAGATATTTACTGCTAGATATTTGTGCCCATTGTAGACACAATGGGCACAAATCTGAGCAAGTTAAGGAGGATGGTGGAGGACAGAAATGCCTAGCGGACAGTGGTCCATGGGGTCGCAAAGGGTAGGAATCGACTGTGCGACTGAACAACAAAAAATTCAACGCTGAAAGCAAGGACTTAGAAGTATAGTAGTCAATTACAAAATAAAACTACTTTTTAAAAGCCAAAGTCCAAGTAAAGTGGCTTCTAGAACTGCTGGGTAGTAAAAGAGGAGGAGGGAGGCATTGGTACAGAAAGCTTTTACTCATGACAAAGGAATTATTTGCTGTAGGAAGGTAGTGTTGTTAACCCCCCCCCCCCCGTTTCCCTCCAATGTTAGAACTATAAGGAAATGGGAACATTTCCAGGATGGAAGTGGGAAGACTTATTATAACTAACCTAGCAATATATATATAATAAAGCAGAGGATGTAGCTCTTTCCTATAGAAGACATTTATCATGTTATTTGCACCTTTTTTATTACATCATGTTTCCCCCTCCTTCCTGTACCTACACCTAAATCAAAATAAATAGACGATACATCATATCCAAAGTGTGAGCATGACTCACCATTCGCTTTCTGTCTTACTCCTTCCATCTCTAAGCATGATGCGTATTTCCAACCACCATGCAGATGGCAATACTGGGGCCTCTTTTGTGCACCATTAACCAAACCATTCATCAGAACGTTCTGATGTCCTGGGAACATTTTGGGATACATAGGGCTGTGCTAAATATTGTATACACTCATAATTGCATAGGCACATAGTCATAAATCACAGCTAATACATGGTTCTCTTACAATGTTTTCCATCGATAGACCTCAAAGTGCTTTGAGAGAGGAAAATTTTTCTCTGCATGTACGTGTGCTTATGTAGGCTTGGTACAAATATGCACCTTGCACTTAAAAAAAAGAGGCATTTTATCTCTGCTGTATTTATTTTATTTACATCCCAATTTTTTCCCAATCCAAGCATCTAAGATGACTCACAAAATGTTTTCTTTAAAACAGATTACACTAGAACCACAGTGAACCAAATCCTGTTGCTTAGCCTAGTAAATTGCACTAAAGTTGGCCCACTGTATCACTGGGGATTTGGTGAGTGAACTCCCCCAAAAGATCCATTGATTCAAATGGACCTACTGCAACTATGACTGACTACACCATAGTGTCACAGTAAGAGTAGGTCTATTTGAATAGATGGAAAAGATGAAACTGACGACTCACCAAATCTCCACTGATTCAATGGATCAACTCTAGTGCAATTTAATAGGCTAAGTAACAGGATTTAAGCCAATATATGTTAATATTAAAAACAAAAATAAATATATTATATTAAAATAGCCCCTGAATAAAGGAAAATAAAGCAATTTTTAAAATATCTACATCCAAAAATACCAGCTTCTGAATAAAATAGCAGAGATCTGCCTCTGTAACTCATTTTCTTCTGCTGCTGTATCTGAGTCTGAATATAGGTGATCATCATGGCGATCAGACATGAAGAATGCCCTGAGAATACTGTACTGTAGTTACTTTACAACCATCTATCATTGCCATCACCTTGGCTGTCTTGAAATGAGAAGAAATTATGGAGCCATAACAATTAGGTTTGTTGTGTCACTTACTTTTTAACCAATGGCTGAAATTACTGAATTTATAACCAAGCTATAGATGCTCCTAGCTTGGGATTCTGAGGCAGAACTAGGTTACTAAAACTTCTGCTACCCCTTTATGGGCTAGATTTGAGAAACATTACTCTAAACCAGTGGTTCTCAACGTGGGGGCCACAACCCACTTGAGGGACTACAATTCCCAGAAGCCTAAGTCAGTATATTGGTTGATCAGTGCTTTGGGAAATTGATTTAGGCTTCTGGGAATTGAAGTAAAAAAACCAAAGGTTGGGAAACTCTGCTCTAAGTCGTTCCCAGCATTTCTCTGGTCATAGCATACAACTAAAAAACACATCCATAGTGTGTGTATGTGTGTGTACATGAGCGGAAGAGAACATAAAACATTGAGAAAAATGGGTGGAGGGAAGAGTCAAAACAATGGTTTTTCAATAGTGTACAATAATGAACAGAGTTCAGATTACATCCTGGACTACCTCCTCATGGGGAAAGCAGTTACAAAGATACTCTTCTTTTGTTGTTGTTTTGTTTTAAATTTGTTTGCAGTCCAAAATAAACATGCTCCTTTATGGGGGGGGGGGATACTTTTTGAAAGGCTAAATATGGAGGAGCCAGACAGGAAGCAAAAACCATCTGGGAAACATCTGGCTGCAAGCTATAAAAGAACAGGAGTTTTCAAGGTACCTGCTGCTGTCTCTACAAATTAGTAGGAAAAGCAGCACAGTCTAATGTTTACAGTGGCTCTCCTTTTCCTCCTTTCCCCTTCTTGTTCACCTCTTCCCTCCCCCAGTCCCATTTTATAGGAAAAGGTTGCCTTTACTCAAATGCCAGTCGTATCCAACTCTAGGGTTCAGTACGCATCTCTGTTTACAGCCAAAGAGTCAGCACTTTCTGTGTTTGCAGACATTTCCATGGATATGTGGCAGGCATGACTAGACACCGGAGTGCACAGAACGCTGTTTACTTTCCCACCAAAGTGGTACCTATTGATCTACTTGCAATTTCTTGCTTTTGAACTGCTAGATTGGCAGGAGCTGGGACAGAGATAGGAGCTCACTCTGTCATGCAGCACTCAGGTCTTGAACTGCTGACTTGTCAACATTCTAGTTATCAAGTTCAGCTTCTTAACCACTAAGCCACTGCAGCCCCAGCCCCATTTTATTTTGTTGTTCAGTCGCACAGTTGATTCCGACCCTCTGCGACCCCATGGACCACTGCCCGCCAGGCACTCCTGTTCTCCACCATCCCCCTCAACTCGCTGAGCTCTGTGCCCATTGTCTCCACAATACCATCTAGCCATCTCATTTTTGGCCGCCCCCTTTTTCTTTTGCCCTCCACCTTTCCAAGCATCAAGGCCTTCTCAAGTGAATCCTCTCTTCTCATTTGATGTCCAAAGTACCTTAGCTTCATCTTTACAATTTGACTTTCTAAGGAGCATTCAGGGTTGATTTCTTCTAAGATTGACCTATTTGTTCTCCTTGCTGTCCAGGAGACTCTCAAAATTCTCCTCCAACACCACATCTCAAAGGCGTCTATTCTTCTGCGCTCAGCTTTCCTAATGGTCCAGCTCTCACAACCATACATTGCCACCGGGAATACCATTGCTTTGACAATACGAATTTTTGTTTTCAATATGATGTCTCTACTTTTCATTATGCTCCCCAGGTTTCTCATCGCTTGCCTCCCAAGAATCAGTTGCCTTTTTATTTCATGGCTGCAATCCCCATCTACAGTGAGTTTTGATCCTAAGAAAGTAAAATCTGTCACTGCTTCTACTTCTTCCCCATTTATTTTCCAGTAACTGATAGGGCCTATTGCCATGATCTTTGTTTTCTTTATATTGAGTCTCAAGCCAGCTTTTTCACTTTTTTCTTTCAACCTAATCAGGAGCTTCTTTAGGACCACCTCACTTTCTGCCATTAGGGTGGTATCATCTGCATATCTCAAATTGTTGATGTTTCTCCCAGCAATTTTGATCCCAAATTGTGATTCCTCCATCCCTGCATTGCGCATTATGTGCTCTGTGTATAAGTTGAATAAGCAGGGTGACAAAATGCACCCTTGTCTCACTCCTTTTCCTATTCCAAACCACTCCGTCATTCCGTATTCTGTCCTAACTGTTGCTTCTTGCTTCATGTACAAATTTCTCATGAGGCCTATAAGGCATTCTGGGATTCCCATCTCTTTAATTACTTGCCACATTTTGTTGTGGTCTACACAATCAAAGGCCTTTGTGTAATCAATGAAACAGAAGTAGACTTGTTTCTGATATTCCTTTGTTTTTTCCATAGACTCTGGAAAATGCTGTTTACATGGAACCCTCTGCTAATTTTTCTTTCCCCTTTCCTGTGCAGTCCATGCCTATTATTAGCCTCACAACTCAGCAATTTCCTAGAGAGCCCTGGGATTAAATATCACTCCGCTACCATCCTATCTACCCTCCTTTTAAAACCTTCTGTTTGTTGTACTATACTAAATTGCTATAAACAGGCAGTAGCCCATACCTGCTGAAATGTTTACAAGCATAAAACAGCAGGAGAAGTGAATGGCAACATCATCCCTATATTTTTTTCTTATATTTTTTCTTGGTAGCATCTGCATTGCTGAAGGATCCAATGACAAAGGATCAGGAAAAAAAATCTAAAATAACTCATACTGGATATAGCTCACAGAAGAGAAACATAAAAGGCTGAGGGTATATCTGTGGCAACCAGAGAGGCCCCATAGGACATATCAGGCAATTGTTCCAGTTCTGCCCTGCATGCAGTGAGAGAGGCAAATGGGCACGGATTTCCCTCACAACAAGCAGCCTTTGTAAATCCTTACAATTGTTTAGGGCGACGGAAAGCAAAATAACCATGTGGAGTCTGTGATAAACCAAGCTTGATCTGCTGCAGCTTTTTGGGGATGTGCCTTTAGCTTTGCATTAGCACTATTAACGTGGACATTTGTACACTTATAGCCTGAGGGAAAAACCACAGATATACTTCTCCTTTCCTATATTCCCTGAGGTGAAACACACAAGATATTGAAGAGAGAAAGTAAGGAAGGAAGGAAGAGAGAAAAGAGTTTGTTCTTGGGTTACAAAAGGGGCGATGGTGTGTAATATCAGTGATCTGTAGGGCTGGCCCTATCATTAGACAGAGTGAAGAAACTGCCACATTTCCTCATGAATTCTTTGCTGTTGGGAATGGGGCTTTGTCTGGCACACAGCCTGTCCTGGACCTTTTGAGCTAACCTACTGCCTCTGGCTGAAACTGTGGCCATTTCCCCATGGCTACAATTGAAGAAAAATTCAGCTTACAGCCTGCATGGGGAAAGGGGTGGTACATGGGGATCTTATCTTTTGTCTCAGGCAGCAGAACAAGTTTTATTCCAAATAGTATATCCAGTCATAGGGCTCTCTTCTATGGAATAAATCAGGGTAAGGAGAATATGTCACATGTCCAAGACTCTTATGACAGTAAGATTTTCCTGCATTAAGCAAGACCTGAATAGGATTTAGTATCTAAAAAGTAGGGATTTTTCAGAAGCACAATGTCTGGGATCCCTCACCAGACTGGGCACTCCAGTATTTAAAGTGTTGTTGCTGCTGCTGCTGATAAATGCATGAATTTGCCTAAATTGCCTCTGAAATCCTCCACTTTTCTCCCTTTAGATACAATAACACAACAACGTCTCTGGCATTTCTCTTTTACAAATGCCTTTGGTCAGACATTTAACTTCTAAAGCCACCTCCTCTCTACCAGCCTTGTAAAACCCTACATTTTTCTCCCTAAGCTTCTGGTTGGCTTGCAGCTGTGACTAATGGCTAATTGAGATTATTGTGTGGGCGGCCAAGCTGGGGAGCTAAGTGGTCTCCAGCCAGCTGTTATCCCTGCTGAGTTCAAGCAGGGGAGCAATAGGAAGAAGGCAAAAGACAAGTACAGAAACGGGCATCAACAGCACCCTGATACAGAAGGACGCAGGACTATTACTAATTACTGGGTCCACATGGAGCAACTAACTATTACACTCCACTGCAGCGACTGGAACATTATATTGAAGAGGAATAAATATGATGACATTGTGAAGCTATTCATAATTGAGCAGTGATAGTATGAGGGGAATATTTAATCACAGTAGAGGAATATGGTGACCTGTGTGCCTATTTAGTCAGCTGTTTAGCTTGATAGGCCAAAAGTAGATCCCTCCTTTCTCTTATGTTGCTTTAATATTTAAAACTGACTTGGACTGGAATCCAGCAGTGTAACTTATGCTGTGTAAGTTGATGATGTGTATCAGCCTCGGTGGCTTTCTGTAAATTAAAAATGTCCAATTCTCCCTCTGAAAGACTTGAGGCACCTTTGGGATTCTTTTCATTGTGTGGGAAACTACTGGAGGCAGGAGAACCAAAGTAAGGGATTTTTAATTTCTGGAAATCATCGCCAGCGGCAAATTCATCTTGGTGGTGATGGTGATTTTCAGAAATCAAAGACCACCCCTCCATGCTCTACATCCTGAAACATCTTCCCCTTAATAAAAGGGTTCCCAAGGAAGCTTCACAATCTTCAGGGGTAGAGCTCTTTTGAAAAGCTCTTTCTTGGATTGGGGAACTAAACTGTTGAGGTAGGAGCAGGTGGTGACCTGACGTTTACCCTACTTTGGTCACACACACCCATGACTTCCTTCTCCAAAGGATTCACAGGAAACACCTTGGCCATAAGGTCTGGGGGCAGATATTGAGGGGTTTTGTTCATTTTGTTTTTGCTTAATCCTCATTAGCTCTTAACTTTTTGAAACACAATCAGAAATCTCTGTCTGCTTTGGAGATTATGGGGGCATGATTCTTGGGGCTGTTCCCAGTAAGCAGAACATCCAGAAAGCTGGTTTATCCGGCTTGTAGAGGGTTCCCTTTTCAGCAGGGGAATTCCCAGATGGCTGACTGCCAGCCCAGCCCACCTACACGCAGATTAGACAAGATGAACTGCTTTTCAGTGGGGGTCGGTGGCAGGGAGAGATGGACAAGTTGCCCTCACAACTGGGTCAATCTTTTTACTCCCCCTCAAGCTGCAACTCCTGAGGCAAAATGTAATTGGCTGTCTTAAAATGCACAGTATAAATCCTGGCTTGCCTCATACAAAGACTTAAATCTACACTTCTACATTTGCTATGGGAAGACATAGTTCATCTAATCATGCAGCCAAAGATTTGCTGTTGATTCTCAGAAGGGGGGAAACCCCTCCTATCATATGAAAGTGGAGGGGGTGGTGTAGAAAAGAGTGGTGGTTTTTAGGGTTTCACTAACATTAACCACTTTGATTTCCTGAGGCTTGATGCAAGACAAACGCAGTTGTCTCAAAAATAGGCATCACTGGGAGACCTACACTACATTTCTTAGGCACAAAATCATGTATACATGATTTCAGGAATGTGCCAGTTACAAAGCCTTAGGCTCAATTCATATCATCTCCATTAAGGAGACAAGCTAGATCCACGATGGCGAACCTTGACACTCCAGGTGTTCCTGGACTTCAATTCCCAGAAGCCCAAGTCTCTGTGAATCCACACAAATGGGTTTACTGTACGTATGTGCAGTAAACCCATTTGTACGTACAGTAATACCTCGGATAATGCTAAGACTTGATTCCACAAGTCTTGGTGTTATCCGATTTTTAGTGTTATCCGATGCATGTTAAAATCCTATGGGATGGATCGGATAACGTTAAAGTTCCATAGAGATACATTGTAACCGCACAGGCGGTTGTTATCTGATCCATCCCATAGGACCTTAACATTATTCAATCCAATTCTCCTCCCCAGATTATGTAACGTTATGCAGTTTTAACGTTATCCGAGGTACTACTGTATGCGCAGTAAACCCATTTGTGTGGATTCACAGAGACTTGGGCTTCTGGTAATTGTAGTCCAGGAACAGCTGGAGTGCCAAGGTTTACCATCATGGCACTAAATGGACAATCTGGCCTGGTTTGAGGCAATTTCCTGTGTAAAATAAATAATGTTCTAGACAAGATAGATGAAAGATATTGTCATAAAAAAGAACAGTGCTGGTACATCACATGTAAATTTACATAAAGGGCATTGAGAAGGGGAGGTAGTCATTTAACACTCAGGATAATGAGTTTGGAACAAGGAAACAAGTTGTCACTCAGCATTAATCGTTATAGCCAATCATGTGGCTTCCTGACATCTACACTGCACAAATACATTTCAATGATATCATCTGTGGCAGAAGAGAAAGGGTGTGTGGAGAGTTTTAATTAACTCTATTTCATTTAGATTGGAGATTAAATTACAAAACAACTCAGCAAATTGAATGAGGATGAGTTGATTTCCAACCACTCTTGTTGGACACTAAGTCCTTGGAGGCGTTTAAAAAATGATTCCTTCCAACCAAGCCCCATTTTTCACTTCTGTTTCCACTTTTCAGAAGGGAAAGGAGGTTTCCACCCATTCTTAAATCTTAGAACCAGTCACTGCTTTCTCTAACACTGAAGATTTTAAAAATGAATAAAGATGTGCAGCTGTGCTGGACCAAGCAGGTGTCAAAAAGAGAGCAGGTCTCTGGGATAGTGGAACATCTGGGGTCCTGCTGTTCCTTCATTAATGACTTGCATACGTGTGGTAGCAATGGCTACTTTAGGCTTCCGTTTATTCAGAGTATTAGTACCTTGGGCAAGCTTGCATGGGCAAGCTTGCAAGCTCTACAGCAAGACACATTTTATAAGCCCTAATACAGAAGTTCTCCAAGTCACAGTAGCTTGCAAATCTATAAATTCACACTGTGCACAGACATGTATGAACACTGTGCACAGAATGAAATTGCTTCTTCAGGTGCCTGATCCTGGGCAGCTGCAGTGGGCAAGAACATGGTGTTCAGAGCAAAGCTGTGGCTCTGTGTAACCTCTCCTATGCTGTCCTCTTGGCAGTGCTGACACATGATTCAGCTGTCATACTTATAGGTATGAGCAGTGGGAGAAGGTACTGTCTTATCATTTGTCTCAAGCAGAAAAATATCTTGGGTCAACACAGTAGTGGGTAGCAAAAATTTTCGCTACCACACTGTGGGCAGAACCTATGTCGTGGGCGGAGCCTAAATCATGGGTGGAGCCTTCTCCATGGGTGATCTAGTCATGCCTGCCATATGGCAATGTATACATCTGCAAATAGGCAGCACTGGCTCTTTGGCTGTAAATGGAGATGAACACTGCACCCTAGAGAGGGATATGACTGGCTTTTGAGCAAAGTGAGACTTTGAACCACTTGCAGGGACAAAACCTGATGGGGCAGGGCAGGGAGGTGGGTGTGGGCCCCCAATTTTGCTCTCCCCCTCTTTCCCAAAGGCCACCCAATTTTGCTTCCCTCCCTTCCTGGTGGGGTGCGAACCTGTTGCTGCCCACCGCTGGGTAAGCTGTGGAACACAGTTTTCCCTCTGAAAGAGATCTGCCAGCCAAGTACCTGGAAAAAAGAGCTAGGAAAAGTTATCCCTTACAAACATGGGCAATGGTGGCTACAGAATTTTAGGGCTGTAGTCCAGAAAGCTTTCCAAACCTCTGGCTGGGTGTGATCTCATATGGCACTCCCCATGTTATTTTTCTTGGGAGTGTTTGCAGGATTCACTGCACAGATGTTGGATGATGAATCACTTGAATTAAGGACACCTTATATAGTGGACTTGTTTATGTCCAAAGCTGAATAAGGTCCACATACAGGAGAATATGCATCTCTCTTCCGCACTTCTCCTATTCTGTCATATGGCACACATTCAGCAAATGCAGCTGCTATGCAGAAAACACATCAGCCCTTGGAAGTAACTGAAATCAGCTTGACAGTATGTCCATGAGACAGAGAAGTTCTTTTGACCCACTGGTGTCTTTGGTTAGGCAGACAGTGAGCATCTGAAGTTGAACAATGACTGGCAGTTTACCAGAGTAGAAAGAAAAGTGGGAAAGTGTACTTTGGTAGCAGCCATACTTAATTCAACTATTTTCTACCTCTCTGAAGAAGCTGTCGCCATCTTACAAGTCCAGCACAGATTCCATTTCCCCTTAGCTAAATGGGTCTCCCCCCCAACTGCACATGCGTTGTCCAAAAGCATTCAAAGATATGTGCACAATTTTGTGAACGCTTTATTTCAACAACATACTATTTAAAGCTCACAAATGAGCAGATTCTTAGGGCAAGTTGCATTTGTTCTTGCCACATTCCTCAAGAGGTGGAAAAATGTTGCTTTTGGTGGGTTTATCACATCCAATTAAATTCTTTTCCATCTTTAGCTACAGAACAATTAGGTGATGCCAATCAAGCTTCATGGGCAGAAAATAGGAAGTTGTCTTGTACCAAATCAGGCATTGGATCACTCAGTTTAGTACACTGGAGAGAATCCTTCCTAACCCCTACATGTAGATGTCAGAAATTGAACCCAAGATTTTCTCTGTGCACACTGCATGCTCCTCGCCTGCACTACAACCCTTTCTGTTTCCCAATGGAAGTGTGTTTGTTACAATAATTTGTGTACTTGCTGTGGGAAACACCACTGTTTCAACATATGCCCACAAATGTAATTGTCCCAATAACTGTCACTCTGAGCACAACATAAAAGGCAAAGAAATAGTTGAAAAACAGATTAAAGCACAAGAAAGAGAAAATAATTTTTAAAAACAAAGAAGAGAAAAGAAACACAAGCTATAGACCGCAGGCAAAGGAGGTCTGGTGAAGCAAAACCAATTGAAACAGTTATCACTAAGACATTACCCAAAGAACAGCTGGATTACTGATGTTGCTTTTAAAGATTTAAAGATCAGCAATTTTTTTCCTGGAAAAAACAACAGGAGTGGGACATTCTTTGAACAGGATTTAGTGTCTAAAGTCTGCAGGCACTTTGCAAAATCCCTGACTAAATATATGCATAAAGAAAAATTGAAATGCCAAGCTGATTATCAAGAACAATGCAAGGCAGGAGACCGAAAGCTGTTTCTTTTTAGCTTCATTGTAGGGAACCTTTCAATTTATTAGGTCACACATGTCTGTCAATACACAATGAAACTGTCTCCACAGGAAGTGGCACAAGCTCCTGGGACATGTAAAGCTAGATGGGACAAAGCATTAGCGCAAAGGCAATAATCCCACCAGAAACAAGGGAGATTCAAACAAGCCTTTTTTGACCCATTTCCCTTCTTTTGAAAGCACACGATTAATAGCCAGAGACCCTTACAAAATCACAAAAGCCAAAGTTTTATTAGATTGATCAATGTCATTAGCCTGAGACAATTTTGACAACACAGTCACTTGACGCTTCTGGCATACCTGCTGTGAAATGACGGTGAAATGACGGTGAGAGAAATCATGTCACAACTGAAAATTCATATTTTAGAGGGGAATAAATTTGTCCTAAAAACCTAAGTATCTTACCAGTTTCAATCCAGGGCTAACTACACGTACAGATAACCAGTGTGATAATAAAGTGCTAGGCTAAGATTCAGGAGTCCTGGGTTCAAATACATACTGTACAATGAAGCCCACTGGGAGAACAAGAGAAAGCCAAACTTTCTAAGCTTGTTGTACCTTACAAGATTGTTGTAAGCATCAAGGAGTGAAAGAGAACCTTGAACTCACTGGAGAAAAAGTAGGATATAAATTTAATGATTGGAGAGAAGTGTGATATGTTAAGTATCTTATATGCAGCAGTAAAGGGGGCAGTTTTACAAATAGATTCAGTTTGAGTTTGCAAGTTCTCCAAGCCTTATACTGTACTCCCTGATTTACTCCAGCAATTAAATTCTCCACACAAAATATAACAAAAAAAGGTTCTTTACTTACAGTTATTTAAAATATATAAACAGATGCTTTAATTTGTGAACATTTTTATACAATACATTTCCATGAGGTAAACCAACAGTTGTCTTAAACATATGTGATTTCCTTGTAAGGCAAAGAGCAATAATGAGAGGAATGAGAGATCAGAACAGCAGAACTGAGTAACTAAGGAGAATAACAAGCATCTTAACATCATGTCAGGTGAGCAAGACGGGGAAAGAGAAGACTCTTATTGGCTAGTTAGAGATACAATTTACATTAACAACCCATTGCATGGTGGGGTTGTGCTAATATACTCAACAGGATATACATATAACAAATCAACAATAAGATAGATGCATTATTCCACTGTGTATAGTCAAAGTAGCCCACTCTGGAGATTCTCTTGTTCTGTGTTTCCACAGGTACACCTCAATACTGTACTTCCATACCATATAACCCTAGTCATGGCTGAGGGAAGCCTTTCAGCCCCTTATTTTTGAATGGGTATAGTAATATCAATTCAAGCAAAACTAAAACTCTCCTACAAGATCATCCTCCTATTGAGAATATACTGCACTGCACAAATAAAGGCTCCACAAATTCTCCTAACTATCTGAAATGGGGAGACTAACATGCAGTGCCCACTGTGGTTACTGGGGTGGAAAGCACAACCCTGTATTGTAGATAGAACCAGAGGCGACAGCTGGGGAATGTAATTTGATGCATACAAACAAGCAAGCAAGGCAACATCTATACACGAACTACAGGCATTCACTGACGAATGCTGCCTAATCCCTGTCCTGTTCATTAACTCCCCAACCCAGCTGTTTAGCCAACCCCTTCCGACCATTAGACATGTCCCCATTTGCAGCTGCTTCCCTCTATGCATGGTATCAAGACTGGGCTTGTTGGCTTAGGTAAAGTAAAGGTAAAGGTTTCCTTTGCTTGAAGGCCAGTCGTATCCAGCGATAGGATTCAGTGCTCATCTCGGTTTCAGAGCCGGAGCGCACAGAACGCTGTTTACCTTCCCACAGAAGTGGTCCCTATTTATCCTCTTGCAATTTCTTGCTTTCAAACTGCTAGTTTGGCAGGAGCTGGGACAAAGATGGGAGCTCATTCCATCCTGCAGAACTTGGGAATCGAACTGCTGACCTCCCACCTTCCATTCAGCGTCTTAGCCACTTGAGCCACTGCAGTCCCTGGCTTACTAGTTCATATTTTTTCTCTTCATTCTCTTTCTCTCTCCCTACACCCTACTAACAAACACACAAAGAGTGAGGTTGGGAATTAAGTGGAGCCCTAGCCCTCTGCAAAGGAGGCAGGCAGGAGTTAGCTGGTGGGGGTGGGCATCCTGAGGTAGGATTGTAACCCACCTGCCCAGATGGACCAGTGGAAGAACCCCGCCCCCCTTTCCCCTTTTCTTTACAACTATCACCAAATAATAGCAGCCTGACTCCACAGACTGCCTTCTGTTCCTACTTCACTATCTCTCCCATGGGCCACTCAAAACCTACTGTTATAGCTGTTCCCTTTTTCTGCAGGTAATAGCCGAGAAGAAAAGCTACAGAGCAGCTGTGCAAGGCAATAACTGCTGACCTTCCTGGTGTGTGTGTGTACATGAGGGGTGGGTGAGGGAGAAAACCAAGCTATGACTCCAGTCACATCTTCCTTAATTAAGTCCTTTTGCCTTTTCATCGCTGTGCATAAAAACCTGGTCTCCTCTCCTTCCCGCCTCCCTCTTCCTCCAGGTTCATAAAACAGGAAGAAGCTCCAATTTCTTTAGCCAGCTATTTTAATGTGATGCACATGATGGCCATTATATATTTTAAGTGCTACTGAGGAGTTAATTGTGGGGTACCCGAGCTTCCCGCTGCCGCCCTTCTGTCTGTCACCTCAGGAATCCCATTACCTTCAAAGAGTCGCCTCGGCTTCCTCCAAAAACATCATTTCAACATTTTTGGCAAACTGAAATTATCCAACAATCTGGCTATTCATGGCCTGTGAAGGCTGATCTTTCACAGTGATCCTTCACTGCTTGAAAATCAAACTCACAGCTTGGGGGTCCCAAACAGTTGCCTCCTACTGGGTATCCCATTCCACAGTCCCCTGGTGTCTTAGTGGTTAAGATGCTGAGCTGGAGATTGGAAAGTCAGGTTTCAATACCTGAGGGATGCACTTGGGGACATGAAAGGAGCCTCATTTGGGCATCCCCTGAGTGGAGTTTCTCCAGCAAAAATCCTTTCAACCCAGAGTAATTTATTATTATTCTACAGTGACTTGGCAGAGGCTTTCCAACAAGGAGCACCCAACATTCACGAAGGCAAAAAAAATTCTCTGCCCCAGATTCCCTGGCAAAGCACTGTCATTATACCACTCCGTTCCACAATGCCAAGGCTTAAGCACCTGCTGTGGAATCCCAGCCATACTGCAAATGTTCCAAGAACCAGCTTAGTTCATCCTAGGCAAGGGCAGACCCATTCATCACTATATTGCTCACTTGAACTGAGATGATGAATTAGGAACTTCAGTGGTTTGCCCACTTGGAGAGAGTATCTTGGAATTCCATACTTTTCAAGGGACATGTGGAAAGAGGAAAAGAACAAAGACCACGAGGGACAGGCCCAGAGGAAGGTGGAAATATAACATCAAAGAAACATTATCCAAAGGGGTAAAAGAGAAAGGGAAGAAGAAGCCTCTCAAAGCCCAACCCCAGGTCCATGTCATGAGAGGTGGTGACAGGTCAAATTAAGGGACTGTTAGGAGTAGGTGAAGAATGGCATAGCCTTGCACCACAGAACTACTACGGTAGCCATGATGGCCATCCTGATTTATCCCAAAAATACCTGGGCAAAGGAGCTCTGGTGAACTTGTGACAGGGCCATCAAACTGGCAGTGGATAACTACAAAAGAGTTGTAAATGGACTGAATAAAGAAGAAGAAAGAAGAAGATCCAGTACAGTCCCAAAGTTGAAAACTTCAGGGGTGGGGGAATGGCAGCAGTGAGAAAGCTAATCGTTTCTTGGTTTCTGTTCTCACTCAGGCACTATTTAGGACAACGGCTAGATTTCCCAAGACAAACAATTGTAACTTTGTAGGCATTTGACTTAAAAATGATCCCTCCAGTTGCAATTTTATCAAATGCATCATCAAGATCATACTGCTGAGTCAAGACTTCTCCTTACCACTTGACAGCGAATAGAGAAGGCCATCTTGTCATAGGGTTAATTATGTAGTACTGTATGTTTATACCCACAGCAGACACTTCCATCCAGACATATTCATTTGTGGTGAATTCTTAGATTCAGTAGATTCTTCAGGTTGCTTCTGTGAGTGTTCAGTGTTTCTTGAACACTCAGACTTCCCCATATCTGTGTCATGCCCACATCATCACATGGTCCCCCTTTTTGCTACACCAGCAATAACGAGTTACATTTTGATAATGGAATTTTGAGTTGCAGCAACCCTTTCCCAACCAAATAGCAAGAATGAATTTTTAAATCCGTCTCAGGATAATACAAATAAGCTTTCATGTGGGGTACCCAAATTAACTTTCCCCTGGCTAGAATCTTGTGAACACGTTAGACTGCACGTTTCATGATCCTCAATCATCATGGGCCACTGCACATTATATACTAATCATATAAAAAGACAAGCTCACTGGGCCCAACCTTCATGGAAATCCCCATCAGGATAAACCCTTTAATTTCTGTTCCCTGTTTATCTGCATGGCACCCTAATTTCAACATGTCAGGTAGTTATGAGCAGCAGAGTCAAGTTATTAGTAATAAACTTAATGAAGTGACATGATGCCAGGATTCTGTGTCCTTGCCTTTGGTTCTCTCTTCTCCACTCACAGAAAAAGTTAATGAAGAACACCTGTTGTAATTACCTACAAGACTGTAAAAACCCCAAGCAGATTTGGAAATGGGTTTCCATTAAACATTCCATCTTCTCAGCCTCTCCTTCCACTACTTGCATACATATAACCCAGATTTCTGAACTAACTATAATTAGGAAGAACTAATCTAATTTCAGATTTTAGTATCCCTTATCACTATAACACAGGTATTAAAAACTTTATTAAGAAAGTCATCATTACACCATGTAGAGAGATGGCGGCACCCACAGATATTTTTCAGCCATTCCCCAAACAAAGTACTTGTGTTTTAAGATGCATCCTTTTTCCATTTATATCAGAGAAGCAGATAATTCATTATGTATGCAGCCCAATGTATAGTTCAGCACTTCTTGGAGTAAATCCATACCGAACTCAGTGGGATTTATGTCTGAGGAATTAGGCATAACCCAGTCCATACAGCTGATGCATCCAAACCCACAATAAAGATGGCAGCAGTGATATCACACCCATTTTCTTTGTTTGGCAAAAAGAAAGAAAAGTGGATGTTTCACCTATTATTGTACTGTTTCTCCCTCACCCCCAAATTTTTCAACACAGTGTTCTGTGTGCAGGGTTGTGGTCCCCCAAAAGGTAACTTTTACCATCTCTGAATGGCAAGACTTTGCTACTTAGAGGGAAAATTTCATGATCTGCATAAAAATCAGGATCCTCCTCTATGGATATAAGAAAGGGAAGTAAACAGATAGGATGAATGTGCGCTTTCTAAAGTCACACTCCAGGAATACTGTATCATTTAAACCATGGCTCCCAACATGGGGACATTCCTGGAGTGTGATTTCCACATAATCCCTCAAAAACTGTTTTCAAGAACTTGAATGTGAGACCTCTACTGGAGATTAGTGTTAAAGATGGTTTCCAAACTAAAAAGACTGAACACTACCAAGTATGTAAAAGCCAGAAACCTTAACAAGAAAGTTTAGTTCCCATCATCTGCAATTTGGCCTCAATGGCTAATTTCATGGGTAATTGTTGTTGCTGTTCAGTCGCACAGTCGATTCCGACCCTCTGCAATCCCATGGAGCACTGTCTGCAAGGCACTCCTGTCCTCCACCATCCCCCTCAACTCGCTCAGCTCTGTGCCCATTGTCTCCACGATACCATCTAGCCATCTCATCTTGGGCCGTCCCCTTTCTCTTTTGCCCTCGACCCTTCCAAGCATCAAGGCTTTCTCAAGTGAATCCTCTCTTCTCATCTGATGTCCAAAGTACTTTAGCTTCATCTTTATTATTTGACCTTCTAATGAGCAGTCAGGGTTGATTTCTTCTAAGATTGACTTATTTGTTCTCCTTGCTGTCCAGGGGAATCTCATAACTCTCCTCCAACACCACATCTCAAAGGCATCTAATTCTTCTGCGCTCAGCTTTCCTAATGGTCCAGCTCTCACAACCATACATTGCCACTGGGAATACCACTGCTTTGACTATGCGAATTTTTGTTTGCAATGTGATGTCTCTACTTTTCACTATGCTCCCCAGGTTTCTCATTGCTTGCCTCCCAAGAATCAGTCGCCTTTTTATTTCATGGCTGCAGTCACCATCTGCAGTGAGCTTTGATCCTAAGAAAGTAAAATCTGTCACTGCTTCTATTTCTTCCCCATCTATTTTCCAGGGACTGATAGGGCCTGTTGCCATTATCTTGGTTTTCTTGATATTGAGTCTCAAGCCAGCTTTTTCACTTTCTTCTTTCAACCTAAACAGGAGCTTCTTTAGGTCCTCCTCACTTTCTACCATTTGGGTGGTATCATCTGCATATCATAAATTGTTGATGTTTCTTCCAGCAATTTTGATCCCAAACTGTGATTCTTCCATCCCTGCATTGCACATTATGTGTTCTGTGTATAAGTTGAATAAGCAGGGTGACAAAATGCAGTCTTGTCTTACTCCTTTTCCTATGCCAAACCACTCCATCATTCCATTTTCTGTCCTAACTGTTGCTTCTTGATTCATGTACAGATTTCTCATGAGGCCTATAAGGTGTTCCGGTATTCCCATCTCTTTAATTACTTGCCACATTTTGTTGTGGTCGACACAATCAAAAGCCTTAGTGTAATCAATGAAACAGAAGCAGACTTGTTTCTGATATTCCTTTGTTTTTTCCATGCTCCATCTTATGTTGGTGATGTGGTCTCTAGTCCCCCTGCCTCTTCTGAAACCCGCCTGCACTTCTGGTAATTCTCTCTCCACATGTTGTTCCAGTCTATCCTGTATTGTCTTGAGCATCACCTTGCTAGCGTGAGGGATGAGCGCAATTGTTCGATAATTTGAACATTCTTTGGCATTACCCTTTTTGGGAAGTGGGACATATACAGATCTTTTCCAATCCTGTGGCCATTGTTGTGTTTTCCAAATCTGAGTAATTACTGAGTGCTAAGTAGCTTGCATTCTCAAATCACATTTGTTTTTAGGCTATCTCTAGTTCCTTTCCCTAAGTACAGTACTCTTCTCTGCTTTTTCATGTCTGTCATGCCTATCAAACACTCAGACATTTCTTCCTGGTCTAGATCACTCAGGTGGCTGCCTCTTCTGGACCCTGCATCTTCTAATTTAGTACAAAACCAAGTGCCATTCAGCTGCAGAGCTTCCCTCAGACAAGTGGAACTTCTGCTCTCATAAGATTCAAACCAGATCCAGTGATGCATAAGCACTTTCCCCCTAATAATGAAGTCCACTTGGATTGTAGTTTTTCAGGAACTCTGAACAACTATGATATGTTAGGGTCAGAAGCTCTATCATAGAGTCTCCAGATGCATTCAGAGCGGGGCGGCCAACCATCCCGCATTCTGCGCGGCAATCCCATTTAGGGAGGGGGAATTTCGACTCACCCTTGTTTCGAAAATGGTACCGGACCTCCCCCGTTGCATCACGGAAGCACCGGTTCCCACTCCGACCGGCAGGCAGTTAAAGAGAAACGGAGCCGAAAAGGCTCCAATAAACTGCGCCTGCGCAGAGACCCAATCTGGCGCCAAACTGGGTCTCTGCGCAGGCACAGTTTATTGGAGCCTTTTCGGCTCCGTTTCTCTTTAACTGCCTGCCAGTCGGAGTGGAAACCGGTGCTTCCGTGACGCAACGGGGGAGGTCCGGTACCATTTTCGAAACAAGGGTAAGTCGAAATTCCCCCTCCCTAAATGGGATTGCCGCGCAGAATGCGGGATGGTTGGCCGCCCAGATTCAGAGCAATAGTAAGCATTCATAAAGACGTAGCATGAGTCTGAAACAGAAGAGGGGGGCTCTTCAGAATTCTTTCATGGATAAAAACAGTTGCCAATATCCCACTTTCCCTTCATTGTTTGAAAACACCTGAAGTTGTCAGTGCCCTACTGGCCTATTTTTTGTTTACTGAGTAACATTCAGTTGTAAGAGTTTTTGTGACCAATTTCCTGATCATCCTCCTGTCAATCTTGCAAAGTTGGTACATATTCTTCATTTCACACATGTAGAAACAAAAGTTGAGAGACATGTGTGTGGGGGGGAGCAGGAAGGATGGTTCTATTTATACAAAGCAATAAACCAGGGAGCCACTGAAGTTTTGGTGCATAAGTTCCAAGCAGAATGCATTGGTTCCACTGCTCATTTTTTGATATACTGTATCAGGGTTCCCACAATTCTCTGTGTCCTAAAGTGACCATTGTACAATCTTTTGTGCATTGCAGTACCCTGATGGCAATATTATGCTCAAGGCAATAAAGCCAACTGTTAATCCCAAGAGAATATTGGAACCAACAGCAATTTATGTAACTGTTGACTTAAGTTCCTTTCACAGAATGGATGGAATCCATTTGGGATTGACAACGAGACCCATTCAATAGGATGTAACCAAAGATCTTCTCCCACACGATCCACCTCAATTTCCAAAAATGAGTAAAATGGTCTTACGTTTCTCCCTTCAGAATCCCCGAGCTACCAGAACCCAGGGCCGAAGCACTGCTGCTGCAGAGAAACGTTTACAATCTTCTAAGGGAGTCTGATGACAGTTTAATGGTCTTTCTCTTTTTCAAGTACTGGTTTTATATTTACGATCTGAAAGGGGAAAAGATCAGTGGAGGCAGACGATGCAAGGGCCCTCATCAGCACTTCTGCTCTTGACCCAACTGCTGTACAAATGGCAGACAATATCAGCTCCAGGAAGCCATAAAAAACGATTTCATTTCTGATGTCCCCCCCCTCTCGCTAAACTTTTTAGGGAGATGGGGAGAACAGAGGGGCAGTATATCTTTGAGACTCACCTCAAGGAACAGAATCAAATATTAATGTCAGGAAGCATCAAAGAAGACACATGGGAAACCAGAGGCCAAGCCTGTTGACAGCCTGTTTGAGACAAGGCTGATAATCTGCCCCCACTTCCATCCCAAAGTTGGCAATTGTTCTGTTTGAGTATCAAAAGGTAATTGTAAGATGGATACAGGGAAAGTCCTTTGAAAAGGGACATGAGATGGGCTAGGGCCATGTGCTTGAAACAAATAACCAACTAGATGGCTTCTTGTTTCCTTTGATGGTGAAACAGAAAACAGTACCAAGCAACAACAGTGCAGCAAGGGGAGGGAATAACAATAGATTTTAAGCATCATTTGGTCACCACTCCAATTGAACCCAACATGCAGTGAGAACTGTACCACTGTTTCTTTTGTTCTGTTCCTTTCTTTGTACTGCTAAATAATCCTCTATGGAGACAAACACTTTGATCTCAGCTGCTATTATAAAACCTTGGCAGCCAAATGTGAGAATTTTACTCATGCCACTAACAAGTAAAGTACAAAAGCTTGGTCTGGTAGGGAAAAAAATATTTTCAGTTTTTGATTCTGCCTATTTTTTTAAAAATCATCTTGTAATCAAGAACATGTTTTAGGTCAGGGGTCCCCAACCTTTTTTATACCACGGCCTGGTGGGAGGGATCCAGCCACCTGCCAGCCCCACTGTTCAACTAGGGCAGTGAGGTATCACACTGCACACAAGTGGGGGCAGAGTCCCGCTGTAGTTAAGCAACATGGAGGTGGGACCCGGCCACCTGCCTATCTGCTATGTCTCAAGCCCGTGCTCTCGCTCCATGCTCCATTCATTGGGCAGAACCAGGGAAGCACTGTTGAGGGCAGAAGATTGTCATCGGGGCTCTCAGCACCACTCACCCATGGTCCAGTTCTGGACAGCCACAGCGACCTCTGCTTTAGGGTACCTTCAGGAAACCTGCATTACATTGAGCATTACACATCAGACGTAACATAGGTCATTAATACAATATCCAGGGATCGTGTTTCTTACACACATAGAACTGTTTCAACAAAAGACAGAATCTCTTTTTCTCCTTCGTCAGAATTGCTAGTATTTGGGGATGGACCAAAGGGTCAAGGCAAAAATATGCAGGTGAGATGACATATTTACAAAATCCTTGATTTCTGGATTTTAAAAAGCCAGTTAGTTGCAATTAGCAATTGTTTTATTTTATTTCTTTCAATTTCTGGCCTTAATTATTGGTCCTATAATTATTCTTATTGTTGTTGCTGTTACTGATTTATTTTTCACTCTATTTATATGCCACAGTGGATTGGAAACCTGGCTACAGAGAGGGCCCATGTGAGTTCACCTGGAACATGTGTAGGTGACAATGAGGTTTTGTGCCCTGGCACCCGGTTAGCCTTTGGCAAGCTGCATACTCCCAGACCACCGCCAGAAAACACGTCTGATAACTTTCTATTTAGAATACCCCGAGAGCACCCTGTTGGGCTGAAATCAACCTGAAATAGTATTAATTTTTTAAAAAAGCTTCTTAGTAATTACAGCTAAAAGAATGTATAATCACAATATAGAATGACACATGATTGTTTATAAACAGCTTTTAAATAATTGAACAGTTTCAGCAAAAAAAGAGACATACAACACAGGAAGCGAACAAAGAAAATGCTAGTCACTGGAAGTTACAAGATGGTCAGAAAAATCTCTTTCAAATACAGTACAATACATTTAAAGGTTATATTTAAAATTCAGGAGAGGTTCCACCACAGAAAACTCTAACCTTTCCTGATCTATGGTATTTGTTTGTTGTTGTTTACTGAGTAACATTCAGGTGTAAGACTTTTTGTGGCCAATGTCCTGATCATTCTCCTGACAATCTTGCAAAGTTGGTAAATACTCCCCATTTCACACATGTAGAAACAAAAGTTTAGAAAAATGTGTAGGAGGGGGAGCAGGAAGGATGGCTCTGTTTATGCAAAGCAATAAACCACCTTTCACATTTAGGTGATTGGTTGTCACCCCAGAAAAAGTTCAACCTTTCTTGATCAATGATATTCATTTGCTTGTGAGATCATGATGGACTCTAGAGTTGTGGTAGCCAACAGGCAGCTCTTCTGATGGGGTGATGCAGGAACAAAGGTTCAAAACTGCCCTCCTCCAGCCCTGATTGATCTCCCCCACAATCTCCGTTAGCCATTCTGATAAGGAAAATAAACTTAGCAAAAAGAACAAACTAAGGCCTACTTGTTCCTATTGTCTAGTTAGTTTCTTATGTCTACTTTATTTGTTTGCATTGCCTACATTTAGTAAGAGATTCTCCCTGGAATCTGCCAGGAGTTTTTCACAGCCCTACCTGGGGATGCTAGGAGTTGAATGTGGGATCTTTCCCACTCAGCTTAGAAAATGTAGGGCTTTTTTTTTTGTGGGGGAACATGTATGCTCATTCCCCTTCTGGAAACTGTAATCCAGACAGTTAGCTTTTTAAAACTTTGGTTGGTGTGCAATACTTTTGAGTTATGACCTTTCTCATGCTTCCTTCCTCAATCCCAGATTGTTTTGCCCCACCGTTTTATACTTAATAGTATAAATAGTATAAATACATTTTCCTATACTGTACATCTTTTCAAGGGTCTGCAGTGGCTCAAGTTGTTAAGACGTTGAACGTGATGACTGGAAGATTGGCAGGTTAGCAGTTCGAGACCCGAGTGCTGCATGATGGAGCGAGCTCCTGGCAACCTTGTAAACAGTGTTCCATACACTCCGGTGTCTAGCCATGCCTGCCATACGACCGTAGAAATATCTGCAGACACAGACAGTGCTGGCTTTTTGGCTATAAGAGCACTGAACCCTATAGTCAGATACGACTGGCTTCCAAGCAAGGGCGACCTTTACCTTTACATGTTTTTACTGAGAAAAAAATCATTGTACTCAATGTTCCATTTAGAATTTACCCATGTAAATTGGCATAGATCTGAGCTGTAAAACAGAATTATCCATTAATTTTGCATGTACAGTCAAAGCTCACATAAAGAGCGACTCGCTTAAAGAGTAACTCATTTAAAGAGCAGAATTTTCCCTGAATGTTCACTTCGCTTAACAAATAAAACCAACCAAAAACTCAACAAATAAATTGGAGTTCACAATCCGCCCCCCCCCAGAAGTCACAATTGGTCACTTTCAACGGTGTTTCACTTAAAGAGCAAATTCGCTTAAAGAGCAATCCCGTGGAACGCATTATGCTCTTTAAGCGAGGTACAACTGTACCACTAATAGTGATCCTAGCTGGCACACCTTTTGCTCCCAGAGGTGGTGTGTGTGATATAATTAAAAATAATAATTTATTCTGCCCATAGATGCTGCTGAAATACGCTCTTCTTCAGTATTGCAAGAGCAAAACTCTTTCCTCTGCCTCATTCACATAAGTGGCTGCAATTATGGGCAGCCTATGCTTTGCTGATCAATTTGCCTTGCATAAAAAACTTAAATTTAAGATCTAAGAAAACATACAAGCAATAGTGCCAGTTTTATGCACTGTATTAGCTATCTTATAAGCATGCACCATTCTTAAAGTCCAGGATGCATTGGGTAGCCACTTTACTGAAGTTAAGCATAAGAATTCTACTTGATTACATCTAGCTAAAGGTAAAGGTCTCCCTTGCTCGAAAGCCAGTCGTATCCGACTCTAGGGTTCAGTGCTTATCTCCGTTTATAGCCAAAGAGGCAGCGTTGTCTGCGTCTGCAGACATTTCCATGGACATGTGGCAAGCATGCCTCAACACCAGAGTGCACAGAATGCTGTTTACCTTTCCACCAAAGAGGTCCCTATTTATCTACTTGCAATTTCTGGCTTTCAAACTGCTTGGTTGACAGGAGCGGAGACAAAGACAGGAGCTCACTCCATCATGCAGCACCCAGGAATTAAACTCCAATCTTCCAGTCAGTGAGTCCAGCATCTTAACCACTTGAGCCTATTTAATACTGCATCCTGTTTCCCACTGTACCCAGAATCTGGTTAACACCTAGACAAGAGACTGTCTGAATTCCCACATTTGCCACCTTAAAAACCACTAATGGGGAAAAATCAGGTTAGAGACATGACAAATACCACAACAACTCTGTTTTGCTAGATGCTATTTCTTGCTATCCAAAATGGAAAAGACTCATTTGTTGTAACTGCTCTGCTGATCAGCAGAAGGCATCTTTCTTTGCCTTGTTCCCCTCAAAGATTGGAAATACCCCTTTTTTTTGTGGGACTGCTTTCAGAATCCCTCAGCCAGTAGCCATTTTGTTGCCTATGACCTTCTATACAGGTAACTTTTCCAAGCTGTGGTTCTCTTCGGGGTCTCCTTTAGCAGAACAAACTGTTGGCCTATTCTCTCCTTCTAAAAAGCCAGCTTCCTTCTCTGCCTCTTCTTTTTTGGTTTGTTTGTTTGTCTGGTGTGAGTGGGACATTTCTCTCCCTCTCCCTGAAGAGGTTGTACTTGTGGCCTTGATCCACATTCCTCTTTCGAAAGGAGATAAAGATCCTGTCTGGCGCCTGGGTTTCAAATGTGTGCCTTGATTATCTGCAGGCGCCCTGGCAGGAGAGCCTGAGGCCACAGATAAAGAGAAGGAGGCATTCTTCCCCAGCCCACAGCCAGGCTCTTTCTGCTCATGGCCTGTCTGCTCCCACTCACCAGGGCAAGAGAAAACCCTACGGCCATAAATGATTATTGCCTCCACCGTGCTGACGGGCAGGGAGTTAACTGCAGTTGAGAAGAATATTGCTGTCTGCTTTCATCATGGTTGACAGGAACTGAGTGGTGACAAACGTTCAAAGCTAGTACCAGATATGGAAATAGCAGTTGCTTCTAACTGCGCCTTCCAGAATTTCTCTTGGCAAAGCCAAACTTTGAGTCTCAGAGTTGTAGTCCACCCAAAAGTAGCTTTTCCTGCCTTGGGAGTAATAGCAGGAAGAGAGAGGGGACAGAGTGGCAACCAGTGGGAAAGGGCAGCAAATGAAGGTGGAGTAAATGCATGTTGTGGTGCACCGAGCCTAGAAGTTTGCTCCACTGAGTCAAAGAAAGAGATGGAAGGAAGGATGTACACATGTAATACACTGTCCAACCTCCTTCCCAACCCCATATAGTTTCTTTCATTTTGTGGCCAAGTAATTTGAGGTGCTAATGAGAGATAGTTGACAGATGCCTTGCCATTAGTGGTAGGCATTCTGGGCACATACCGCCCTGACCCATACAGTGCTCAGAAAGGAAAAGCTGGCAAGTCACTTTGAAGTGCTGAGAAAGGTTCTGAGGCCATCATCCTGGCTCACTTCTTAAAACATGGCTTGTGAATGGCTGAATATGAGGCTTGTGGTCGGAGCAACTCAGCCAGTTGGCAGTTTGTGGGTTTCATTGTTCTGCCTTTGAAGTCAACCCACAATGTTTTGAGAATTTTCTGAGCTTGTTTTTTCTGTCACCAATGAGTGCAAGGGCAGGAAGCTAACTTGTGTCAAGTGAGGCCATTCATCTATCTAGCTGCTGACAGGGAAGACCCATCCCTCCAGATATTGTTGGATTACAGGTCCCATGAGCTTTAACCAGTTGGACTTAGCACAGGTTGCACCATCTCAAAATTCAAACGATATTCAGAATTCCTGGTCATTTTAGGATGGGTGGGTTGACCGGGATACATCAGTCACAAGGCACCAGGCTCCTTACATCCCATGTACCATTTTATAGCAAAAGGCCTCTCATTATTTCTGTACCCGTCAGAAGGAATGGAGGCCTCTGGGAACCTCTATGGACCAGTGGTGTGCTGGCCCACAGGGATACAGGGACTCATTCCAGTGTGCCACAGCGCCTGTTCCCCCCCAGAGGCAGGCAGAGGTAATGGGAATGTATGGGATTTCTCCCCCCAACCACCCCAATAGGTGCCCTTATCACTTCCTGTCCACTGCCCTCCCAAGGTGCCCAGCACAATACTGCTATGGACCCCATTAAAAAATCAGCCTGGACTGCAGTTTGCTCCACTCCTGACAGACCCAGAGTGTCTGATTAAGCTGACACAATCTTGGGATGCCTGAATAGGCCTACTTACTTTTGGGTTAGGTCTGGAGAAATTCTGTAAGGTTTTACTTTCTCCTGCCTTCAAACTGTTAAACTTCAGACTCTTCTCTGTCTTGAATACATAAACAGCAAATTTTGGCTGGTCAGCACATTCTTCAGAAATTACTAGAAATTAAATTTTCACACATCTGCACTGAGCAAATACGCAAGTACCATACAGGTATTCCTAACATGGGGCAGCATTAGTAACAAATGTATATCCTTTACGGCATTTTCTTTCAAGGAGCTCAAATTGGTACATGCAGTTTATTCCTCCTCCTTTCAGTCTGATAGTAAGGTGGTGTCGGGGTTGGGGATGTTCAACAATGATCAAAGCAACAGTGGAGTCAAGTTTAGTATGTTATGTTGTTGCTTCCAGCAGTTGTAAAATAAAATTACCATCTTTGTGTTGGTTAAATAAAAGTAAGGTAGAGGCTGCTGCACGCCTAGGCTCGTCTGGATATTCCCTTTGCCAATTTTACCCTAGCTGCACTCAAGAGCCCTCCTAATACATTACCCGTGTTCTTCAATTTAAAACTCATGTGATTCTGTCCCTGCAGCAAAGAGAGCTGCATTCTGCCCATGTGTTAATAACAAGAATATTTTTGTAACTGATTTTGCAACTTTTCTCTCATTTTTGGGATGCCCACAGCTTCCATGCAATGAGTCAAATAGAAAAAGAAAAAAATTAATCAGTGGCTATCTGTTCGCAATGATATCAGTCTCAATATGCAGGCAGAATTCACTCAACAGAACTTCAGCTACTGGATCTTTAAGGATTATCACATTTGCCATGTTTCCTACACTGTTTGCCATTGACATTTCATGGTGTATGTGTTTGTATTGAATTATTTCTTGTTAAATCTCTCTCAAAATGACAAACCCTTGATCTAATTCTAAAAGGTGGGATACGCATGTTTGTTTCCTTAACTGACACTGAATAATGTATTGAAAGTTTATTGTACTGCTTACTGAAATTCAACATTGCAGAAGCTAAAAATATAGTTTTCAAAAATCAGACAAATTTACAGATTATGAAAACATGTCCTGCTACCTTCCATTCATGCTGTCAAGTTTCAAGCACAGCTTTGTCATCAACATAATAATGCCTCAATTATGATGATGGAAGACACTTGGAGACATTTTCTGTATCTGACGCACATCCCTGTCATATGATAAAAAGCTTCATGCTAGACTTTCTGGAACTTTTTCCCTCTAAGAGGAGGGAAGACAAAAACCAGGAGAAAATGGCTTGTTTTCCATTTCTTTCCATTCCTGATGTGGCAGATCAGGGGTGCCCAAACCTTTTGGGCTGCAGGCCAATCACATGGTTCAGGGAACCAGTTAGTAAGGCGTGTTTTACTTCCACTTCCAGGAGCGACGAGGGCTTCACAGGCTGGATGAATTGGCATTGAGGCCACATCCGGCCCCTTGGCCGTAGTTTGGGCACCCCTGTGGCAGATGGACAAAATCCAGATCACATTTCCCAATCTGTGTGAATGTGTGCAGTTAAAAGGAGCAATGGAAACTCACTCCAGGCACATCTTCTGGGAAGTGGGTACTGTATTTGCAAACCATCTGTTTTCCCTTCCCACCCTTCACTATGGGGGCATTCCACAATCACCCACTGCTTTTCTAACAGTTACATTTACTTCCTTTAGAAGCCAGTCACACATTAAGAACTTGCATTGGAAACCTATTGCAATGTAAAGAAAAGCTGTGCATTTCTTTTTAATGTTTGCTAATTTTGATTCTTATAGAGTTCTTTGTTGTGAATTATTTTTTTAAAAACAACCCTTGATAAAATAATGCCTTGAGCTTTTTCATGTTTCCTCTCTCTCACCTTGAACATAGTTCTGTTCAGTGAAATCTTAATTTAGAGCCTTTATATACTACAGACATACATTTTTTGCATAAACTATTGCACTTCTGTTACTCTATAAAACAGCTCTCTCGTTCACAGTGTTGCACAACAACCCTAGGTTCAAGGGGGCACGTCAGATGTTGAAGCTGCCAGTTATTTACAGCATGCAAAAATAATTCATCCCTCTTGTTTCTCAAACCATGAGCAATATAACTTATTAAAACTTTCCCTGGCTTTCTTCTCCATTTCCAGTACAGGCTCCTCCTCAACCCTTTTAAACATGACAGCTTGCAATATTGCTTATCTTCTCATGGACTTTTGAACCTCCAGCTCTGCCCTCCACACCCACAAGTCTCCTGCACTGGCGACATCCATTCTGCCTCATGGCCCATCCCAAAACACCTATGCGATGCTGCCTAAGCAGTGGCATTGAGCTGGATCAGACCAAAGGCTTCTCTAGTCCACCATTCTGTGGTCTATTATCTGCTTCTGAGAAGCCTACAAGCAGGAAAGCAGTGGACCAACTCTCTCCTGCAGCTGTAAGCTAGCAACTGGTATTCTGATGGATAGCCTCTCTAATGCTGGAAATAATATATGTAACTATCATGACCAAATATCCACTGGTGGCCTCATTCTCCATGCACCTGTTTGTCCTTGTTTACAACCCATCTGCTTCTGGACCTCCAAGCCCATCTCTTTTGCCAAGCCTTGGACTTCACATCTTTGACCTCAACTGCAACTGAGGCTTCCCTCTCCTTCTGTCTCTTCCTCTTTGTAACCCCACTTTTTAAAGTTAAATTTTCAGAGTTGGAGTGGTGTTAATCTGCTTCAGCACCTAAATGGAGAACAAAACAAAACCCCAAATGTGGCATCTTTAAGACTAATAATAGGTTTATTTCAGTGTGAACATTTGTGGATTACAATGTACTTTTCTCAGAAACAATGACTCAAAAATGTAAATTCTGATTGGAAGCTCCTTGGAGCAGGAACTCTTTTGCTGATGGATACTCAGTAAATTTGGATCCTGTGTTTTGTTGGTTCCTTCCTGTTCATTTTGGGGGACTTATCGAGTGGTATTACTAGCACTATCAAATCCCTGTTTATCATCTTCCTTTCTGTAGATTAGGCAAAGGTTAACTGCTGCTGTTCTGTGCCAACAAGTTACCTTCAATTTATGGTGATTCTAGTGGAGTTTTTGAGTGTGTGAGATGTTCAAGGAGCGGTTAATCATCCATTAAGTTTCCCTAGCCGAGCAGGAATTTGAAAACAGGTCATCCTCATCTGAGTCCAATGCTCTATCCAATACACCACACCGGATTTTACAAAGTTTTACTGCTGGTGACATTATAACTCTTGAATGATTTCCAACAAGGCAGAACTTTGGCTTAAACACCTTAATTACTGAAATTATTATTGCCTCTTCAAACTCTTCCAGGAATAGTAGAGCCTGGAGTAATAGACTGTGTGAGAGAATTTTTTTAATCTCTTCATTTCAGTCTCCCAGAATACTACTTCTTGATTCTTGTTTGATAGTACTAAGATCAGATAACAACCAGCATGCACAGACAACTCCAAATCTTTTTTTCCAACTCCACCCCATTACTTTTGTTTAGTTATTAACTTATGTATTTACTAGCTACATTTATATTTTGCCTTGCTTCTAGGGCAGGGGTTGCCAATCATTTTAAGTCGGTGGTCGGGTCACTCTACCTCAGACAGTTGAGGGGGTTGGACTGGTGGTCCCCTTGCCATAAACACTGCTGTAAAATGCATTTGTGGCTGTCATAAATGTGTTTACAACAAGTGCAAATGTATAAAAACAAGTTTACAAAAGCTGTAAATGTGTCCACGGCTGTCGTAAATGCGTTTACGACAGCAGTGGACGTGTTTTATGGCTGTTTACGCAGCTTCCGGCAGCAATGGTGGGAGTGAAGCCCTGGGCCCCCAGATGATTTGGGCCCATGGGCTGGATACGGCCCACAGGACGTAGGTTGCCAGCCCCTAATCTAGGGAATTCAAGCTAGTGTTGGTGAGATGAGAGAATGAGCCTGGCCCAGCTTCACCTTTAATGGCTCAGCAGAAAAGAGAAACTCACTCTTGAGAAGTGTCAGCCCAACTGGTTCTCCACCCACAGGTTTGTTCTCATTATGCTCTCCTAATCAAGTGCTTCTTATCTAGGTACATTCCTTTTAAATCAAGCTTTGGAAATGGAAGCTAATATTCTATGACATTGTGTCACACATCCAACTATATGTTATGGTAAGTAGAGGTTGGTTCTTATTCTAGGCCAGGCCGGTGCTGATCCTACAAGTTTAGCAGGCCAGTCTCTTAAGGAACATCTATCTCACAGACTCTCCATTGGAATCATAGTAGGACATCCTCATGAGAGGTGCCAATTTGCAGTTTAAGACATGCCACCCAAGTTGCCATCTACATCCACTGGGGTAGGAGACCATGATGCAGGACCAGTTCCATCTCAAATATATTGTCATGGCATCATGTGTGAAATTTATAAGCTCAGCATACTGAAGACATGAGGGGAGGAATCCCAGCTGCACAAGACACATCACCTCATTTTGTATCCCCAACATGTAAAAAGAGAGAGAAGAATGCTAGGAGGTAACATCAGCTAGGCAACCTTATGTTTCCACCTTTTGTTATTAGAGAATATCAAGAATATAATAAATGCATCTTTCTGAATGCAAGAATGAAATATGATTCTGGCTCTAATCTGGGGAAAATGAAAACAAATTAGTTTGCTCACAGGTAGTAGCTTGTGTTTGGAAAACAGCTATAGCTTTTTGCCAGACAGCCCTGTAGCTTTCAGCTGTCTGTCGGATCATCCAACACTATGGTCTGTGATCACTGCTATTTGCCTCAAATCTTTACTCCAAAATGGAAACTGAAGTGTGGGGAGGGGGAGATAAGAACTGAGAAAGCAGACAGGAAAGAAACCAGAACCAGACATGGGGCCTGCAGTGATTGTATCTCTGACAGATTTACTGAAATGCTACTTACAACTTTCTTTCTTGGCATCTATTATTATTCCACCAGCTTTGAAAACTGGCACAGGAAGCACTTCGATTAATGAAATCAAAGTCTGCTTCATTTATGCAGAAATATCACTTTAAACTAGTGCCTCACACCATCATAAGAGCTATTCCTCCAGCCAATGAAGGTGCTTTAGAACAAGTTCACAGATGTGGTTCTCTCTGTGTGTGTGTCTATAAGTGTACATACACTTGTGGATGTGCATGCACCTCCATCTCTGTGACACAGTGGCCAAAACTGTATTGTGCAGCTATGTAGACAAGGTAATGTTTTCCCCAAGTTAAGAAGTCACCATAGTCATAATCACTTGAAGGCTGTTTCACAAAATTCAGTAGCCAACAGCAGTAGCGTTGCGTGGATTTCTGCCGCCCGGGGCTTAAGCCAAATTTTCCACCCCCTGGTGGACGCTGGCACCTGCTCCCATTAGGGCTTCTGGGAATTGTAGTCCAAGAACTCCCATACACCCAAAAAGTGCCGCCCGGGGTGAGTCTCCCCCCAGCCTGCCCCCACACGACGCTACTAGCCAACAGGTTATGCCAATAGTGATTTC
Organism: Furcifer pardalis; assembly: GCA_030440675.1. Taxonomy (NCBI): domain Eukaryota; kingdom Metazoa; phylum Chordata; class Lepidosauria; order Squamata; family Chamaeleonidae; genus Furcifer; species Furcifer pardalis. The sequence goes on from CP126890.1 coordinate 205,311,948, forward strand.
TTAAATTATGATAACTTGCCTCCAAAAATTACACTGCTTATGTTGCCTCAATGTAACTAGACAAGAGGATTTGGGCCACTGTTTCAGTTTTCACACATAGCTACTTCTAATGGTCCCCAACAGGAATTCTTTCTTTGACTTTCTCAGGTCAAACACCCTTAACTTTTATGTCATGCCCACTTGAATCACAACTTAAAATACAGTATGCTTCTTTTTATCTCCTGTGTTATTAGCTCATTTTATATTAATTTAGAGTAAGTTTCTGCAATCTTTCTGTTGTTGTCTCTTAGTAACCTTTCTTAGTACAGTAAAAATCTGACTGGACAATCCCAATGTCACTAAAAAGTATGTAAAAGTGTGTGCTGTATTTGTCAGCATATAATACGCACTACCCCCAAAAAAATACTCTGGAAAAACAGAGTGTGTCTTATACAGTACTCTGATGCACCTTATACACTGGCAAACACGGTATGTAATATACATTACAGCAGAATAGATTCTCCAGGCACCCATCAACTTGAAGAATGTATCTTAATAGCTTCCATCACTTTGAGGAAAAAAAATAGTCCTATCAGATATCTGTCTTCATTCACATTGTTACTCTCTCAGCTAATTTCTCCCATTGCAGCAGAATCACAGAAGGAAATGTTTCTGCAGTTGGAAAGTTAGAGGTAGCTGACAGGACTGGAAAACCCTTTTTTTTATAAGGAAGTGCTTACTGTTCAACCCAGTGGGATATCTGGGTTCGTGTCATAACATTTCTCAGTTGAATGTATTAAAACAGGAGTTCCCAAACTTTTCATGCTGTGGGCCGGTCATGTGGTTGAGTGGGCCTGTCATGTGGTTCCACTCACCGAAAGTGGAAGTAAAATGCACCCACACATGCATAAACACTGCCGTAAATGCACCTGCAGCTGTCATAAATGTGTTTTAACTTCCACTTCCACTTCCAGGAGTGGTGTAGGGTGGGTTGAGTTATTTGGCACCATAGGCCAGATCTGGCCTTTGGGGTGTAGTTTAGGAACCCCTGTATTAAAAGAATGAAAAGCCATTCATTATGCTGAACTGTGTTGGCCATGGGATCCCAAACTATTACATTATAATTTGGGGAACTCTGCATTTTTATTTTAGCTTGAACTGTGTGCTTGTGACAGCATTTCATTGGTCACTGAAAACAGTGGAAAATTTTTCCTGGGTAATTTTGCCATGAACAACCATTTCTAGCCCTTTCTCCCAATTTCCTAGTATTTAACCCAACTGTTAGTTGATTAATAAAATCAAAATCAAGGTCTACTGAGTAAAATCTGTATAGTGAACTTGTACGATACGATGCACACGATCCCCCTCAATGTGTACTGGGGAGGACCTTGTGTTGGCAAGAGGAAATGCTGTTGATGTGGTCCAATATTGGCGGATGTCATCTAGCCCTTTTTAATTCTGTTTTGTTTTTAGATGTGTTAGTTTTAATTTTGTATGTTATTATATGCTGGTGGTGCAGCTGACATGATTAAAAAAACCTCACAGGCCAGATTCCAATTGAAAAGTGTTGCTCGTGTAGCTCATTTGCCAGCTAGCTGAACAGCTCAGTGAATTAGGTATTGGGTTGTGGAACGACTGGGATTTGAATTCTCAGCTGTGCTTCCCAGGAGAAGAACCACCCAGTGTAGTATTGGGCAAGCCACAGAGTCCCAGAGAATTCCCATAAGAAGGGAATAGTAAACCACTTCTGAATACTCTCTACCTAGAAAATTGTGGAAAAGTTTGCTGTAAATCAAAATTTTCTGGCATATATTTTGGGTGAGAATTACTGCAAATTAAGAAGACAGTAGAAGTATTTACTACCAGATACCAAGTCACCCAACTGATGTGCAAAAGCCTAGGCCAACTTTCTAACCACCAACATAAATCCCAGCTGAGGTTTACACTGGTGAAGTTATAGTGGCAGGTATAAATAACAGCATTTTGACTCTCGAATTAATTGTATTAACATAAACAGTGCTGGCTGATAATTTGAGTTTCATGGGTGGTATTCACCTACTCTGGCTTCTAGTCCACACTTTACAGGTGGTTATTTGAGGTGCTCAAAATTACTCTACAGACTAAACCCTAGAGTGGATCCACAGTATCTATGTTAAATGTTGATTCAATTCATCATTTTATTTCAGTGGTTCTACACTCATTAGGACAAAAAACTGGATTTCTTTAAATATTTCTGTATTTACCATATCAGCACAAGACGTTGGCCCACAAGATATCCTCGTAGACCTGAATGACATCATTCTAACTAAAATCCCTTTGGGTAGAAACAGAACAGAAACTTAGACAGCAATAGAAGGTGGACAAAACTACCTGCAGGTTCAGTAATCCTGATAAAACCTAAAGAGAAAAAGCTGAGAAATTTTGGTCCTGAAGTGTCTCCAGATGGGCTGACTTCTGCCTCAAAATCATAAGGATACCTGGGTTCATTGGTGAGCAGCAACAGGTTCACACACACACACACACACACACACACACACACACACACACACACACACACACACACACACACACACACCCCGGGAAGGTTTTTTTTAATAGCAAAATTGGGTAGCCTCTGGGCAGGGGAGTGGCCTTTGCATGGGGGGGGGTTTTAGTGAAATTGGGTGGCCACGCCCACCTCCCTGTCCTGCCCCATCAGGTTTTGTCCCTGCAAGTGGTTCAAGGTCTCCCTTGCTCAAAAGCCAGTCATATCCCACTCCAGGGTGCAGTGTCATCTCCATTTACAGCTAAAGAGCCAGTGCTGCCTGTTTGCAGATGTATACATGGCCATACGGCAGGCATGACTAGATCACCCACAATGTAGGCTCCACCCACCGTGTGGTAGCAATTTTTTTTTGCTGTCCACCACTGCCTGGGTTGCTCAGCTACTACTACCTGGGCAGTTGCAGCTGTTCAACTGCAGGAACTTAACACTACGGGACACCCAAATGAGAAATAAAGTGTACCTACAATACTAATTTCATTTTCTTTCTCTTAATGAAATCTGTACATTACATAATGGTTGACATTATATTCTCTGTTTGCCTCGTTGCACAAAGATGTTGGAAGTCATCCAATCAGAATTGAGAGGTGTGTGCAAGTTAATCACAAGCCATCGAGGAAAACAAAATTCATTAATCTAAACCATGGGTGGTCCAAAACTTATGTTCCACAAAGCATTGAACAGCACATGATTAACAGAATCAGAGTCTCTCTTAAGAGTTGCTGTTTACTTTACAACAGGAGTTCTCGACCTTTTAAAGCCAGAGGCCAGGTCATGCTCACTCAGACAGCTTCGAGGCCAGATGGCCATTTTGCCCTTCTTCCACTACATGGTACTTCCTGGTGTGGTGGAGGTGCTGCCCCCCCCCTGAAATGGTGCCACAGGCCACATCCAGCCCACGGGCCGTAGGTTGAGAATCCTTGCTTTATAACAATAGGAAGATCCCATAAGCAAGTCATGTGCAGTAAGGTTCTGCTTCCCTTAATGTTGCTGTTTTTTGTGGCAAAGCTTGCCAATGCTTCTTATATACTTAAGGTTTTTAGTTTGCTCCATCCTGAAGACACAGGTCATGCAAAAACCAATCTATCAGAACATAATATGTAAAGAAAAGATACTTCTGTGAAAAGCAAAAAGAAGGAATTGAATTTGTTTTCTTATCCAGTACATTATGGCTCATAGACAACCTGTTGATTTCCAAATAAGTACCCATAAGATTTAATTCTGTTTACCCCATAAAATTGCAATACAATAACTGCTTCTTGCAAAAGAGGTACTGTATAGTTTTTTCCCAACTTGATCCAATGTTGTTCAACTTTTGAGTTTTCGGTTCTTGCATATCTGTCTTGCATATCTGGGGAACTACTCCAGAGTCACTTCCTGATAGAAGTGAACAGTGGTTCCATCCAAAACAGGACTTTAGGGCAGAGATCCGGGATGATACTTGGCAAAATGAACAGGACATTTTCCAAATGAAACAGAATTGCCCTACACAAAGAATAAAGTGAAGTAATGTAAGTCTAAAGAAGGGATCCCTATAAAACTGTTTTATTGTGAGTCTAAAACTATTTAAGTACATCACAGAGAATGAATATACAACTGTTCACTTTGACAAAGCTCAGAATTACTTTGCATCATTTTCTTTCCTTCTCCCACTATATATAAAAACATCTCAGCTTTAAAACATGTTGAAATGCAAATATACTTTGATGATTTACTGATTATATGCCATGCAGTAAATCAAAAGTGTTTAAGGACTCTTTCCTCTTGAGCTAATATCTTGACATCCTTTTAAAATAAATTCTTTACAGTTTCTCTGGAGTTGCACCATTAAGCTATTAACATATCATGCTGAATCAGATGATAAGATTGCAATTTAAAATAAACTGATATATTAAGTTTTATGCTATGGCAAGAAGTCTAGGTATGAGGAATGATTTCGTATCTTAGCATATAAATCATCAAGACGCTAAACTGTACAAAGAGTGATTAATTTTTGAAAGCAATATGTTTTGGAAGAGGTTCATTTTCATAATCTTCACCAAGGGACTGTAGTCTGATTACCAAAACTGGTGGCATCCAACCACAGTCTGAAAACTATCCATCCCTTCCTCTTTTTAAAACCATGTCAATGCTGGCTGGAGGATTCTGTGCGATTTCTAGTGAAATACACATACAGTATTTCAATACGCTATCAAATCAGAATCAACAATATGATATGACAAAACCAAAGCTGATGTCAACTATTACTTTGTATATAAAGGCAGGAAAACAACAAATCTAAAATGCCACTTCCTTCCTCTTACCAGATTACTGTAGATAAACAGGGGGAATGTACTCCAAAATACCCATTGAAGTGAGTAGTTAAAAATACAAAGTTGGCATATGCAGACCAACAGTCCAATATTCTAGCTAACCAGTAATGAACAGCTGTTGAAGATACTTTTAAACAACTTTTAAACAACCGATGCCTGGGACCTCGTACTCTCAATGTGAGAGGGGGCGGGGAAGCATCTTACCAACAAGCTACAGAGCCTCCAATCTCTTTAGTCTGATTAGAAAAAAGTATGGAACTAAAAAAATTAGGAACCATCCCTCTGATTAAAAAGGGTGATGTGTAGGCATGGGAGGTCAAGACGGTAATACAGTGGAACCTTGGTTTAAGAAACTAATGCGTTCTCTGGAACTTTTTGTATTTCGAAAAATTCATAAACTGAATTTCCCACAGGAACGCACTGAATGCAATTTCCCATGGGAATGCAATAAAACCAAAATATGTTAACCATAGGAATGCATGAAAAACAATTAATCAATTCTGGAAAAAATCCATAAACTGAGGCAATATTTCCAATGGATTTTCATTCGTAAACTGAAAATTATGTTAACTGAGGCATTTGTAAACCGAGGTTCCACTGTAGTTGAAAACAAATAAGATTTTCTATAGATTAAGCATTACAATTTTTAGAAACATAAAGTCAGCAAAGGGGTTGAACAACTGTGATGAATTTGCTGATGTTTATTTTAGCCAAACAAAAATTAGACAATGAATCTAGGGGATAACATTTTAACTTTGTTTGTGACAAAGTACCAGGTTGATAGAATGGGACCTGTTAATATAATGAAATATGGGCTGCATCCTTCTCCGATCTACAGGCTACAGAAAAGGAAACATTTCAGATCAAACTATAATGTGGATATTAATGTCCTCAAGTAATTTTGTTTATAGTTACATACAACAGAAGAATTATGCAGGAGACTTTCTGATCACCAGGCACTGTTGTTAACATGCTGTTCCCAGTGTGTTCCTTCATTGCTTCAGCAACTAATCAATGTACTGTACATCATTGTGGGGAGGGGATAAAAATCTTAGCAAAAGTTTGCCTTTGGAAGGGCATTTGCTTGACGATTTTGTAGATAAAGATCAGGTAGTTAAAATACATTCTGCATATAAGTATTTTGTTAGAGGCTACAGTGTAGGTCTGCATTAATGCAGTCCTTCCAATGGTATATATTACAGTACTCCAGTGGTGGGATTCAAATCTTTTTACTACCTACTCTGTGGGTTTGGTATGGTGGGTGTGGCCAGGGGGAAAACCCTGCATTGCACCTGAATTAGGACTACTTTATGTCAAAACTTGGATGGGCGGGGTCAGCCAGAATTTCTGCTACCAGTTCTGGTGAACTGAGGCAAACCTGCTGAATCCCTGACAGTACTGTACTTTCTTTATTCGTGTCAGATGTACCACCAGCATATAATAACATACAAAGCAAAAATTAACATATCTAAAAACAAAATAGAATTAAAAAGGGCTAGATGATATCTGGCCAAAATTGGGTCACTTTAATAGCATTTCCTCTTCCCAACATAAGGTCCTACTCAGTGCATATTGAGGGAGATAATTTGGGAGATAGTTTGTACTTCTCCACATTCACACAGACTGTCATCTACAGTGAAACTCCACTTTCTCAGATTAGCCCTTGATCTTCCTACCCCTGCACACAGTCTATTTAAAGCTTTCCACACATGCCATGGTTGTTCTTGGCCAGGAGGTAGAGAATCATGTGGTTCTGCCCACTTATCTGGTAGCTCCTTGCTCGCCTTCCATAGTTCTAAGGCAGTCTGTGGGGGGAGGGGGGCTGGTTGTTCAGAGGGGAAGATGTTGTGAGGAAGCTATGCTTTGATTTCAGTCTCTCCTTTGGTGGTTGGTGATCAAATGGCAGGTATGTTCCCGAGGAACTTGCTTTGACCCACTCTTTCTGAGCAGAACTTTCTCAATGGAATTTTGATGGAGGGATGCATGAAATGCACTTTTTGTATTAGGGTTGGTTTTAGGCATCCTGTGACCAATCTTGCTGTTTCATTTAGGACCACATCCACCTGCCCTGCATGCTTTGATCTGCACCACACTGGACTGGCATACTCTCCTGCTGAGTAACATAAAACTAGGACATAAGTTCTTAATGTGTGTGGTTGGGCACCCCAACTTGTGCCTGTTAAATTTTCCTCAAAATATTGTTCCTGGCAAAAACCTTCTGTTTGGTATTCAGGCACTGGATCTTGAAAGTGAGAGTTTGATCCAGGGTAACTCCCAGGTACATGGGGGTGACACAATGTTCAAGCCTGGTGCCATTCCAAGTCATCTGCAGGCTTCTTGATGCCTCATGTTTTTTCAAATGAAAAGCACAGAGTTGAGTTTTCAGGCGGTTTGGCTTCAGTTTGTTATCCCTATAATATATAGCCATTAAATTCAGAGCCTCAGTATTTTTTCCAACAACCTCGAAGGTTGCGCACTGTACGGCAATTGCTGTAAAGAAAACTCTTAGTGGCTTCCAGTAGTGGTTGATCATTAGAATATATGTTAAACAGTGGGGGAGGGGAGCTAGCACACTGTCCTGCGGGAGGCCATTTCTTTGAATTCTCCATCAGTTGCGTTGTTGTCCTTGGAAGACATGAAAGGAACCTCCCGAAGATTGCTACTTCAGCAATCAGGCATCCCCTGGGCAAAAGAGATTTTTGCACCGGTTAATCCTTTCAACCCAGAAGCACCAGAAGTATATATTACTATGCTTCTCTAATGGTATTTGTCTTAGTGCTGTTTTCTTCCACTTGAAAAATATAATCTGACTTGTTTCAAAACACATCCTAGCTCAGATAGGCTGAAATTCTGTTGCTTAATGTAAAAATTTGCAACTGGAATAGGCCCACTGAATCAATGGAACATAAAGAGGGGTTGACTCACCCAATTCCCAATGGTTCAGTAGGCTTACTCTCACAGCAACATACTACTCAAGTAACAGGCATTCAGGCACTGACTTTCTTTCATATTTAAAATGCTGATTTGATATGCATAAAAATATTTTTCTCTTAACTTTCCTCTGTAGACAAAGGGAACATAAATAATTCTGCTTGAGTAAATCCACAGAAAAGAACAATCATTCTAAATCCTTGGATGGTCTGCAAAGTTTTCATTAGAAACACATCAATAATGTTGTAGAAATCTGGCCAGATGGGGTCAGGGGCCTTCTGCACCTTGCCACTAACATATCCGGGTGCTATGATATGCCTGTACAAAGCCAGATTGCAGATTCCTTAAAAGATTCCCAGGCTAACAAAAGACAGAAAGGGAATGTCAACAATAATCAGCCTGGATATTTTTCAAACCAGTTGAACCCAATTGCTTGCCAAAACTTACTGAAGACCCAGCAGCCGTAGATTTGATGATTGTGTTTCCACTGTGATGAGGGAGATACGGGACCAGGCTGCAGATGGAAGTCCCAGCCAACTTTTTCTTTTTGGTGTGGATTTTCTCTACAGAGCTAGGAAAATTTAATTTGTGGGCCCACAATGTCTGAAAATCCTCAGCCAACACTGTCATTATCTATGCTACCTGCGAGATTGGGGTGGGGGTGGGGGCTAGTGAAAAAATAAATCTTCCAAGCTCTGTTCTTCAGATGTTCCTCAAATCACTTTGACCTCCTAGTTTTCTTGTAAACTCTCCCAAAACTCAGACCTGTGCTTGCCCAAGCATTAAGATTTAGAACTTTGAACCCTAGTCACAACACATTTGTGTAGGCATAACTAGAGCAGAGTTTTGTTGTGTTTTCCAATGCATCGTGCACAGTTTTCTGTCTTAATTTACATTAAAGACCTGAACTAAGAAGTTATCCTTTATTTGTACTGTTGAAAAAAGAAACCCACAACATAACAGCTTCCTCAGTGTATTTTTTTCAGTTTTCTTTCACTTAATATTGGCATTGGGTTGCTTTTTTTTTTGTTCAGTACTTTGTATTGGCAATATTTTGACTGCACATTTCTTCAGAAATGACAGGGACTGCAGCAAATCAATATTTATGTTTGCTTTTAAAATAACACAACATAAAGCAATAACGTACCATTGATCTTTAACCATAAGTGAGTTTAAAGAAGCATATGTTGCAATGTTTCCAATTGTGGAAGATTATTTGCTGAATACCTCTCTGAATACTGTACCTCTCAGTGAGCAGGATTCTGGGAGTTGTAGTCCCAGACAGGACAAGTGCAGTCCATTCACTTTTGCTTTGCTCCTCTCTCCAGGTAAATTAAACTAAGAAGAGATAGCTTTGTTATTCACAAGTGCAGAATTATGGTTAATGTTCAGTGAGTTATTATTATTATTATTATATTTCAATTTCTTAGCTGCAGAGCCAGAAATTGGGGGTTTGATTCTTCACTGTGCCTCCTGGGAGAATAGGCAGCCTGTGTATCCTTGAGCAAGCTTCATTATCCCAGAGCACCCCCAGAAGAAGGGAATGATAGACCATTTTTGAGTACAGTATTGTATACCTAGAAAACCTTTCCCCAATGTACTGATACAGTACAATACTGTAACTACAGTATTTCTTATCTTGTTCACCTTCAGATGCAAGATGAAGCACAAAATGTGTTTTTTCTTTTTCAAGCATCCCTGTGGAATAATTCTTCATCTTGAACTTCTGGACTCTTTTAATTCATAAGTTTTAAGAGCAATGTGTAGGTGAAAGGGGAAGAGTTGCTGAAAACGAGACTGATTGGGGTTCATATATAATAATTCCCAAAACTCTCTTTCCCCAATGTTGTTATTGTATAGGTGAGCATCCATGATTCTCCAGCAATCTATGTAAGGATGAAGAATGCTGAGACATCTAGTGCAGTAATACACAGAGGGCCACATGGGGCTTACTCCTGTCTTAGGGTATTATTCTGGGACTTGGAAACCCAAGTACAGTAGTTCATAGTTAGTGGTAAAATTCACTTTTAGGTGCAAAACAGTCATTCTTCCTCAACCTAACCTGACACACAGGATTGTTGCTAAGGATAAAATGGGATGGTGGAGAAGCACCAAAATACTGCCTTGAGCAAATCTAATTAATAAATAGGATAATAAGAAAGAACACTTGGGGATAGAGAAAGAGCTACTCATGAGAATGCAAGCAAGACTGTTCAAGTATGACCTATTCATCCTTTCTAGAGCACAGTCCTTTGTTGTTTTCCAATGGCCCATTTAATATGGGGAGCTTTTTTTAAGGGAACAGTGTGTTTCTTGGTACATTCCTCAAATGGAAGTTTTGGGAACTTTGCAACTGGTCACAGGGCTATACGAGTTGAAGCTGCAGAGCGAATATGCACTCAAAACAGTGAAATTAGTTCCCCTTGAGTTAGAAAAGATTTCTATTTTCCTATTCCCTGGCAGGGAGAAGGCAAGATTTAGAAAGAAACTGGGGATGGAGTGGGGTGATGGATTAAAAACTGTTAAAATGCTTGGGGTCCAGAAGACTCAAAGACCAGGTGTACAGTATTTCATTTAAGAGCTGCTCCCAGCTATCAGTTTGGTGGGATCCATCTAGGCATGGCCATCCTATGAGCATTGGGTGAGGAAGGGAAGCAGAGCTGACAAACTACAAAGAACAGCCAAATGGAGAGTAACAGGAGGCTTTGGCTTTTAAATACAGGAGAGGGGGGGGGGTGTACAGTGGTCTCCTCAAACTCCTGGCTGTGAAAATGTTCTGGTCTGAGATTTCAGCCTGTTGGCTTCAGCAGCTTCTTCTCTCCCCCCCTTCATCCAGCTACCCTGGTGACTCAGTCAGTCAGGAGCCAGTGTGCCTTTCTGACTGTTAAACTGGTTGCCCTACTTTGCTTGAAGGACCACGTGGCTTTAAGAGTTCTTGTATTTCCAGTAATACCTAATTAGAATATAAAACATATGTAATGCCAAGGGGAGGGGATTGCAGCAGCTTAGTGGTTAAGAAGTGGAAATTGACGACTGGAAGGTCCGCAGTTCAGCAGTTCAAGTCCCAAGTACTGCACAATAAAGTGAACTCCTGTCTCTGTCCCAGCTCCTGCAACCTAGCAGTTCCAAAGCAAGAAATTGCAAGTAAAATAGGTACCATTTTGGTGGGAAAGGTAACCGCCTTCTGTATGCTCTGGCATCTATTCATGCCTACCACATGACCATGGAAAGGTTTTCAGATGCAGACAGTGCTGGCACTTTGGTTGTAAACGGAGATGAGCACTAAACCCTATAGTCGGATGTGACTGGTTTTCGAGCAAGGGCAACCTGTACCTTTACCTAATGCCAAAGGCACTATGGCAAAAGGTAGATGAGGCATTCAGTTCTAGATAACTGTAGAGTCCTTCCCTCCCTGCACCTTGGCATATTTAACTGTGTAAACACAAACTGTTGAGAACTCATTTTGCATCCCCATTTGAGCTTCCACGTACACATCAATATATTTCTTCCATGTGAAAATCATACACTTCTCTCTCTATATCACTCTCAGAAGACATAAGACAGATTGAAGCAGAACTGGATGGAAAGGCTGGCAGTAAAACTCTTCAGCTGAGACTACAAAGTGGTCTTGGCTATTCCATTGAAGGGTCATTAACAGTCAGACTAAAAAGTGCTGCATTCCCTTACAGCTCCTACATAAACACTAATGAAAACTGATCCAGGATATCATTGAAACAGATGATGACTAAGTGAATATTTGTAGAAATATTTACTGGACCAAAACTTGCTCTGAATGATTAATTCCCTAGATAAATCTCTTAATTTTAAATCACATCCATAGCATAATGCTGCTGCAAGTTGCATCTTACTTTTGAGATAATAAAAGCATAATAATCCCCCTTTTACAAATAACATAATGACTAGTAATGTTCATATTTTTGCCCATGAAATGGGTAATATTTACTTGGATGTCTTTCTTGTTTGTTTTAAAGCTGCAAATGTCTTCATAGAACATTTTATGGGATTTTTGTTTAAAAAATGGCCATCTGAGAGAGAAAAAAATTGGTAAGATGCATTCTTCTCCATAAAAGAAACAACCTAAATCAGGGGTTCTCAACCTTTTCAAGCCGAAGGCTGAGTCATGCTCCCTCTGACAGCTTTGGGACCAGATGGACATTTTGCCCAATCTGCTACTCATGACACTTCCAGGTATGGCGGTAGTGGGCCACATGAAATGGTGTTGTGGGCCGTATCCAGCTACTGGGTTGTAAGTTGAGAACCCCTAACCTAAATAAACAGCTGCAGCAGTTTAAGATCCCCTCGTGTTCTGTAGTAAGCAATATAACAAAACACTTTTAAAAAGTTGCTTTTCAAGTTCTCTTCACATTCTATTTTTCAAGATGTATGCAGAGAGATTATCGTCAGCTGATCATATAGTATTGTAATTAATCATATACAGAGTGACATGTACATATATGTGAACCAGGCTTACAGTAATGGCTAACCCTGGCACTCTAGCTGTTCTGGAACTTCATTTCCCAGAAGCCCTGAGCACCAGGAGTGCTGACAGGCTTCTGGGAATTGAAGTTCCAGAACAGCTGGAGGGTGAAGGTTAGCCATTACTGAAATAGGAACTCGAAGACACGCCTGGATCTTAGAGGGAAATAGATAAGTCTGTGGTTGTTACTTTGCATGCTGAATTCAAAGATACTGTACTGTACTTTTAAAGTATTTTGCAAGCTACAGAGTCTCTCCACTAAAAATATTTAAAACAAGCATCATGAAAGAATCCATAAACTGACAGATCTCTAAAGAACTACATGAATATAATCTCTTTTAATGGGTGAAGTGGAGAATCATGGAGGCCAGTGGAGCTTGAACTCTGCAGCCTAAATTAAAGTAGGCATGTCTTCAACCTATGCAGTTTCATCACTACTGCATCATGCAGAGCAGATATTACATGGAGGAAAGCTTGAAACAGCCTGCACATTATCTGACACTTCTCCCCGATCCCTAACAGCTATAAAATGCAGTTTTGGGCCATCAAGGGGTATTCTGGTAACCAAGATTTTCCACAACTACTTCTGGCTGGGAAGCAGCCAATACTGACATTAGTAGTTTCTGACAAGAATCATTGGTGAGGAAGGGATAGACTTCCTTTTTTTTTTTTTGAAAAAATATATAAAGATTACAGAAAGGATGAAATGCCTAACTTCCTCCCTCTTTTCTGACTTGCACTACCCTAGCAGGGCTTTGAATCTTTCCTGCCTCCCCAAGAATTTATGTTGAGAGGTTCTATGTTGCAGGAAGAAAGCTAAAAAATAAGAGTCCTAAAGGAGAAATTTAAGATGAAGGTTGACAGAACAAGGCTAAACACAGAAAGAAGGATTACAGCACAATGTCATACAGTCAAACCTCGCATAAAGAGCGCCTCGCTTAAAGAGCAGAATTTTCTCTGAATGTTCGCTTCGCTTAACAAATAAAACCAACCAAATTAACAAATAAATCAGGGTTTGCAATCCCCCCAACCACCACCACCAGAAGTCACAATTGGTCACTTACAATGGTGTTTCGCTTAAAGGGCAAACTCGCTTAAAGAGCCATCCTACGGAATGCATCATGCTCTTTAAGCGAGGTACAACTAAACCTCGCATAAAGAGTGCCTCGCTTAAAGAGTAACTCACTTAAAGAGCAGAATTTTCTCTGAATGTTCACTTCGCTTAATAAATAAAACCAACCCAAAACTCGCTTAACAAATAAATTGGGGTTCGCAATCCCCCCCCACACACAATTGGTCATTTACAATGGTGTTTCGCTTAAAGAGCAAACTCGCTTAAAGAGCAATCCTTTGGAACGCATTATGCTCTTTAAGCGAGGTACAACTGTATAGGTAATACCTGGCTGTGTTTCTGGAGTGCTTTTAGTTCTTCAGAACTGAAGGTTGTCAGAAATAGCACATATAAAGAACTTCCCTGAATGCCAGAATGAAACTTTCTTGGGTGGTTGTTTGAGGAAAAAATTGAATATAAGATCTAATACAGTAAAACCCTGGATCATGATGGAGGTCCATTCCAATAGCCTCCATTGTAACCCCCCAAAAAATTGTAAACTGAAACATCCATAGAGATGCATTGAAAAATAAAAAATAAAATGGTCCTGAATTGATCAATTAATCCATAGTATTTGCTGTTGTAAACCGCTGCAAACTTAAACCGAGGTGGTTGTAACCTGGGGTTTTACTGTACAGTACTTCGGTTTGGATTTCATTGCCTCTAACTATTTTTTTATGGAGTATTAAAACAAGCCCAACATGTTTCAGCTCAAGGCTTTTTTGGCTTTCCTAAGGAGCAAAGGATTCAGTTCTTTATTCTTTTCTGTCTTCTTAGTTTACACAGAGCTCCTATCAGTTGGAGCTATGAAACAATTGCTTGGAGTTGTGTACAGACTGAGAAAAGAGGAAAGAATAAGGAGCTGGAACTTGTGCCCCTGAAGAAGGCCATAAAGTCTTGACTGAAACATGTTGGGCTTGCTTTAAAAATCCACAAAAATAAAGTGTTCCTTTGATTATACCCTGAAGTGATGATTTCTCCTCTATCTTCTCATTCAGTGGATGTACCAGTTCATTTGATTATTATTTTTTGTTCAATAACATATTTCTGAAATCATGGCTTATGAATCTGAATGGTCATCCACAATGTTCACAAGCCCAGTAGTTTTCTCATATTCTTGCAAAGCAGGGAATTTAAAAATTACACACAGGGAAAGTGGGGCGGCATATAAGTTCAATGACAACGACAGCAACAACCATGACTTTGAAGATCTTAAAGCTCATTTTCAGTCTTTGAATCTAATCACTCTACAGTGGACATGATCTGTGAGCAGCAACAAGTATGCAGCAACAAGATATTTCTTCATGACACCCTAAAACAGTGGTGGTGAACCTACGGCATGCATATGAGAGGGGGCACTCAGAACCATCTCTGTTGGCACATGCGCTGTCGCCCCAGCACAGCATTCACTCTGCCCAGCAGCCCAATGAGAGCACTCCCTCCCTCAGTAAGAGTTTGCACCACTCCTCTGTCTAGCAGCCCAATGGGAGTGTTTCCTTCCTCCCCCAGCACAGAGTTTTGCCCTGCCCCTCTGTCTGGGCACTCAGTCTCTAAAAGGTTTCCTATCACTACCCTAAAATATGAGATCTGCAAGGAGATCATCATAAAGAAGGTAGTGTTTGGGAACACTTAGTACAACATCAAAACTGCTGTCCCATGAGAAAACATTGACCCTTTATCACTTGGAATTAGATGGAGATGCTCCTCAATTTTAGTCTTCTGATGTTAAGAAGCATGGAAATCCATACTAGGACAACTTAAGGAAGATTCATCAGTCAAAAGCAGCTGGGTCAAGCACAGTGAACTATTAACTTAGCATAATCACAATCACTAATTCTAAATCACTGCAAATTTCCAGCTGAACTCTTATTTAAAAGCATATCTAATGATTTGAAATGTATGCCTCCTCCAGAAGTTGTTGGTATGCAAGACCCATATGTCCCAGACATCATAGCCAGTAACAAAGGATCATGAATGTTACAGATGAGCAGCATCTGGAAAGCCACATGTTTCCCCATATTCTTAAACTAAATTAGTCAGCTATGAAAGATTGCAATTTTATAGTGAATTATAACAATTAAATTATAATTTTGTTTTGATTACAGAGCCAATACAGTTGGAGAGACAGAGCATTGTACTTGTATATTAGAACCTGGTTAAAGCATCTTTTGAACTAAGAATAAGAGCAGAAGAAATTTAGGGATATGGGGAGAGATTAGATTGAAACACCATCAGGTTCCATTATATGTAAATATGGTAAAGAATGTGATATGAATTATAGAATATTATTTATTCCAAAAACCTAAATGATTCAACTGAACAGCTGATTGGTGAACAAGGTGAAATGAGCATGTACCCTCAGGCTAATTCCCAGCAGATCATACACCCATGTTACTGAACTCACCATTCTAATGGGAGTTAATTAGTAAGCTAATTGACAACTTCAGCAAAGGGTGGTCCACCTCTAACCCTACAGGTTGCCTCTCCTTGGAAGGTTCCCACAAAACCTTGCTTATAGTGCATATCTCAAATTACTCACAAAATAAATGCAAAGCACCACTTTTCATATGGCTACCATCACTAGTCATTGTTTAGCAGAGATGCACGTTCTGCTTTTTTGTTTCAGTCACTCTTGCAATGAGCATTCCCAAGCAGTTAGTCCATCCCAATGAGCAGCTGTTCACAGTAACCATTCACACCATCTTGCATCACAGATTATGTGTTGGCGATACACAAGCTGGCATACCTTTCTCAAAACTTCTTCAGAGCTGCTTTTCCATAAAGCCCATTGGTTATACCAATGTTTTCTCTTTCTTGCTTTTGTTTTACCAGTTGGGTAAACTGATCATAGCCACATTCATATTGTGTTAGTAAAAGCAATGTACAGATTCATTTCTCCCTAATGGGAAAGGCAGGAAAACTGGCCCATTGTAAATACAAAATACAGTACTGTACTTCTCTTATCCTTAAGAGAGTACTGAATACAGTAATACCTCGGATAACATTTACCTTGGATAACGCTAAAATCGCATAATGTTAAGTAATCTGGGGAGGAGAATTGGATCGAATAACGTTAAGGTCCTATGGGATGGATCGGATAACAACCGCTAAAGCCTGTGCGGTTACAATATATCTCTATGGAGCTTTAACATTATCCGTTCCATCTCATAGGATTTTAACATGGATCGGATAACACTTAGTGTTATCCGATATCTTAGCGTTATCCGAGGTATTACTGTACTATCAAAGGCAACCTTTCTTGTTCCAGAACTTCCACTGCTGTTGACTCCACTTGATGGTCAAGATATTTTCCTTGAACAAGAAACATCCAGTTGCTTCTCTACCCTAATGACCCTGCCTTCTGCTTATTTCTGTCCCCACTCTCTGTTTGCTTGCCTGCTAGTTCAATCTCTAATACTGTCCAAGAGAAGCTACAAGGCAAGAAACAGATAAAATGGTTCTTAATCCCCTCAATCTTGCCATTGTTTGGATGTTGCAAGAATGAGTGTCCAAGGAAATGAAACTCTGGTGCCAACACTACCTTCATTAATAATTGAGCAGTTACCATGTGTCTTTATGCACCAAGGGTGATGCCTCCAGCTACTATTAGATACAATGAAACAAAGTATAGGACAAAGCCATAGACCTACAGTGGCGAACCTTGGCACTCCAGCTGTTCTTAGACTACAATTCCTAGAAGCCCTGATCAGCAGGTGTACTGACTTGGACTTCTGGTCATTGAAGTCCAAGAACTGGAATGCCAATGTTCACCACCACTGCCATAGACTTTCTGTCTCCTGGTTTGATAACAAAGCAAAAATTCTTGGCACCGATTTGTGTTTATTCCACACCCCCATCCCCTGCACCTTGCAGGTTAACACAAAGCCCCATTGAAGTAATCCATAGGAGGTAAGGACAGAGGCATTATTTCATGACATTCCAGGTTTTTTTTTACCTTCTATCTTGTTTGAAAACATTAATTTAAAATAACTACAACAATAGTAGGAAAGGGTCTGGTTAGAGATTACAAACAGTAAAAACAGGGGAAAACATTTGTCCCAACTTTATGTGGTTTCAAAAGGTGTCTAATGAGACTAAAGGTCAAACAAGGCACAAACTACTGCTACGCTTTAAACTTGAGACCCAAAATGTGGTCTCCGCTAGAAAGCATCAAGCCAAAAAAGAAGTAAAACTCCCTGCTACAAGCACCTTGCTGGTTTTACAGATTAACAATCACTGCATAATCTGCTAAAGCGAGAAACATCCTCTTGTCATAATTGTGCAAGTTCCTTCTCAGCGCCTATGCTAATGGGGCATGATCAGAATATGCTTGTGCTTTGATCTCACATTTCACCATATCTCTAATTAAATAATGGCGTAATAAAATATGCCTGTCTTGAGTAAGACCAAGACCTATGTACATGTGAGATATCATCCTCTCATGCATAATAAATTTCAAGGCTATAATTAATTGATAATGTTATAAAATGCTTATCATCAGAAATTGTTATGCTTAACACTTAGAACGGCCTGATCAAAAAGCAAATAGCCTACCATAGTTAACTAACTACAGTAAGTTACACTCCCTGAACACTGCAGCCCCTTACTTTTAAAAATGAGTATTTTTCCCTAAACACTTGACTAGGGCTTAAATAGTTCAATAAAATACTTGACTGCATCTAGCAACTAACAAAGTTAATTAAAAAGCCAGCTTACCATAACAGATATGAACATTAAACACTAGAAAGCACATAATTCAACATCTCTCTCTTTGTCAGGTTTACAAACTCATCAGGGAGACCCAAACTCACCTATTACAGCACAAAAAATTGTTTAAACACATATAAATTCATTAAATGGTTAGTTAATGAAACATTACATAAATTAATTGCTCTTAGCTTTAGATTTTATCATAGGCATACAAAGAGAGGAGAAAGGGAGTAGAACAGAGCCTTGGATATTCTCACCCTCCCAAAATCTAGTACATTGGACAACTAGCTTTTTTATTTCTTGATTGATGATAAATTTTGTAAAGATTAAGGCCACTCCATCCCTTCTGAGGGCAACAGAAATGTTCTGTTTTTAAGAATTGAACAAATAACACAAGTGCCAACAGGCATATGCACACATGCACACGCACGCACGCACACACGCACAGGGTGCTCCTGCATGGCTGCCCTTTGGAGGAAAGCAACACATCTGCAGAAGACAAGCAGGCAAATGCTACCCTGACAGGTTGTTAGCGTGGGAAACTTGCCGCTCACTGCCAGGATAATACCTATCCCTCAAGCCACACAAGACAGCAGCAAGTCTAGTCCATCATCATGTGGTTTTAACAGCCAGAAAGAACCTGTAGCACCCAGGGGAAGTGATTGAACTGTCCCCTCTTTCCATTGCTTGTCCCTGCCCAAAATTTATTGGCTTAGGCACATTTCCCCTAGCCAAGTTACCTGGGAAGGATTGTGACCACAGGTGATGAACTCCGGAAAAAGAGGTAGTAACCCTTCCTTCCAGCATGTTCCTTTTGTTTCAAACATGACTGACAGGCCTCCATTTACAATAGAGATTGAAAGAGTTAATTTTGGTTCCACAATTTTCCATTCATTGAAAAATTCTGGGGATTGTAGACCAAAATAAGCAACTGTGCCAAGCTCTGGTATAAACCAACAGGTCTGCCTTCAATATACAAACCTGAATTCAGTCTACATGATTTTGAAAAACTGATACTTCCTCTTAGTCAGGGTTAATTGCCTGAAATCCTGTTGTGCAGTTACACAAATGGCAGAACTTTTAAACTTGCCGTAAGTTAAGCAATCTCTGTAAGCACTATTTATTGCACGCTGAGATCAATTCAGCAGAAGTTTCTTTGTAGAGCCATTTGCTTCCAAGATTTTTTTGCTATTTATGTAAATATGCAACCTGATTTCAGCCACTGATTATACAATATTTCTATCTTTGGTCTACTTCAGACCTGGCTCTTTAAGGAGAGCAGTAGCTACTTCTGTTTCAACATCTTTACAGTTTCGTTATTTGCTGACAAAATAGTAGAGGTTGTCAAAAAAAGATAGGGGTGGCACTGACATGCTGTCAAATTTATTTCACAGCTTACTGAATCAAACATGCCACGGATATCTTAAGAGTTTTGTAGCCAGTATACCAGAGTGGTATAGTTTCCTTAAATCTGCTTCAACTCATGCATCCCATAGCCATCTGGGGGTGTATGTACACATCTCAAGGAAGGTTTTTTTCCTGCTCTAATTTTAATGGTGAAGAAAGAGAACAGATTCAGATCTTTGCAAAATGGAATCACACATGTTCAGAGTTCTGATCTATTAGTGAATAAAACAAGCAGAGCATATTATTTCAACAGAGATTACCACAATTTAACTAAACATTATATGCTTTCCATGATATCAGTTAATGGTCCACCATGACAATCCCTTTTTAAAAATTCTGTCGACTTTCACATGTGAAATCTGTGAGGTTTCCTGTAAACATTCTGATTGCTCTGTTTCTCACTGTACATTTGGCCAGCTTACTCTGATGAGAGAGAACACATCTCAACTAATTTGCTTTCCATTGGTTCAACTGTTAGAATCCTATAGCATTCGTGTAACATAAACCTAGAACCAAACATCTGCTGCGTTCAGGGCTGCCTTTTTCCATCTTAAATAGCTCAGCTTCACCCATTCCTCGTCACAAAGTCCCTCACAACATTGGTAATCACAAGAATCCAATATTGCAATACATTCTATGTGGAGCTTTATTTAAACATGGTCTGGAAGCTGCAGATGGTTAAGAATGTGGCCACCTGGTTGGTGGTAGGGATGTGTCAGTTTGATAGGATCTCCCCTACGCTGGCTCAGTTGAACTAGTTACCTGTAGGCTTAGGTTTTAACCTATAAAACCCTAAACAGGTTTTTACAATTACTTAGCGAAGCTTCTCTTTCTTGTGATTTCAGCATGTGCAGCCAGATTGCAGCTATCTACTCCAAGAAAGGCCAGGAAGACCTCCACTAGGAATCGGGTCTTCTCAGTGGTGGCACCGTTGTTATGAAATTATCTTCTGCCATATGTCCACCAGGCTCCTTCCTTTGCTATATTTCAGAAAAGCATTTGCTAATATCTCACCTTCAAGATGATCTTGGTTTTGCCTATAGTTGCCACTGCTTAGATTAGAAATGATATTTTATAGATTTTTTTAAAAAGAATTAACGTTATTGGGTTAGGTTGGGTTTTTATCTGTTTTAATGTCTATTATATTTTTGCATGTACACTGCCCAGAGTGATAATTAAGTCAGATGGATGGTATAAAACTAAACTAAACTAAACTAAACTAAACTAAACTAAACTAACTAAGATCATTCTGGCTGGCTGTAGCATTATTGGACATATCTTTATGTTTTTAGCAGTAGCCCTGGATAGGTGAAGTACAGCCATAAAAATCACAGAATAGTGTCTGCACATTTTTCATTATGCATGCAGTATTTCACAACGGTAAGTATATGGGCAATTTCTATAACCTGCTGACTAGGTGAGCCATCCCTAGTTATTGCTTTCCCTGAGACACCCTCTCTGAAGAGGTCATCAGACTCTAAGATGATATTTCAGAGGTACAGTACATATTAATATGCAAGATTTCCAGTATGTAGAGCTTCATCTATGAAGCAGGACTATCGCAAGCATATATAGTTCTTGGATTAGTATTGCGTGTTCTCTATGAAATGTTAATACTTCTGTCTCATCTTCTTATTCTTCAAAATCTAATTTCATACTTCTGTAACATTGACATGGCAAAAAAGGAAATAATTTTAGTTTTACTTTTGGCTATTTTCATTGGACTGTATAGGTCACTTTAAGCCTCACATGATGTAATCTGGCAAAAGGCTGTCTAAAACAGCTCTGCTATTTTTAAAAGGCTGCCAGAGATACAGAAAGAAGATATTTCCAAGGGCAGAATACCCAGGATGCTGATGACCCAATAGGAGGGTGTGGGTTCTCAGACTATAATATTGCTCTCTGGACATTTGTCACACTTAATGAGAGGGTGTGGATCTCAGAGGATCAAGAGGAGGGAAATGGGAGCAGGAAGCATTAAATAGGTCAAGACAGACAGCATGCAAGACAGGCTAAGAAAACACCTTTCAAAAATCACAAATAAAACATGAACTCTTTTTTTTTAAGCCGGGGGCCAAGTCACACTCCCTCAGACAGCTTCAGGGGCCGGACAGCCATTTTGCCCTTCCTCCACCACATGGCACTTCCTGGTGTGGTGGAGGCAGTGGGGGACCACATGAAATGGTGCCATGGGTCGCATCTGGTCTGTGGGCCACATGG
Source organism: Furcifer pardalis (assembly GCA_030440675.1). Lineage (NCBI taxonomy): Eukaryota > Metazoa > Chordata > Lepidosauria > Squamata > Chamaeleonidae > Furcifer > Furcifer pardalis. The sequence continues at coordinate 205,333,658 of CP126890.1, forward strand.
TGAGAATCCCTCCATTAGAAGTTTTACACAGACATCAAATAGCCACCGCTTGGTGATATCACCAGTGGATTTAGCAGATTTCCTGCTTCAGAAGGTTGGATTGGATAGGCATTGGGTTCCCCCTTGAAGTCTACAATAATAATTATTATTGTAATACAGTAAAACCTCATATAACACTAAAACCTGGTTCCACAAGTCTTGGTGTTATATGATTTTTAGTGTTATCTGATGCATGTTAAAATCCTATGGGATCCATAGAGATACATTGTAACCACACAGGCTTAAGCGGTTGTTATCTGAGGCATCCCATAGGATCTTAATGTTATCTGATGCAATTCTTCCCCCCAGATTCCTTAATGTTATGCGATTTTAGTGTTATTCGATACTAATGTTATATGAGGTATTACTGTATTATAATCTCTCTTGCCTGATCAGAGGCTTTTCATTTTCATTTTTGATCCAACACTTCACACCACACTATATAACACATGGTTAGCTCTTTCCCAAATTTCCCCAGATAAGTTACTTTCTCTGTAAAGGTAAAGGTTTCCCTTGATTGAAAGCCAGTCACATCCAACTCTAAGGTTCAGTGCTCACCTCTGTTTCAAAGCCAAGAGCCAGTGCTGTCTGCTTCTGCAGATGTTTCCGTGGTCATGTGGCAGGCATGACGACACCAGAGTGCACTGTTTATCTCCCTACCGAAGTGGTCCCTATTTATCTACTTGCAATTTCTTGTTTTCAAGCTGCTAGGCTGGGAGGAGCTGGGACAAAGACGGGAGCAAATTCTGTCCTGCAATACTTGGGAATTGAACTGCTGACCTCCTGACTTCCAGTCAGCATCTTAGCCACTTGAGCCACTGCAGTTCTCTGTATTACCCTTCTAATATATAGTCAAACCTTGCATAAAGAGCACCTCGCTTAAAGAGTAACTCACATAAAGAGCAGAATTTTCTCTGAATGTTTGCATTGCTTAACAAATAAAACCAACCAAAAACTTGCTTAACAAATAAATCGGGGTTCGCAATCCCCCCTGCCAGAAGTCACAATTGGTCACTTACAATGGTGTTTCACTTAAAGAGCAAACTCGCTTGAAGAGTGATCCTGTGGAACACATTATGATCTTTAAGCAAGGTACAACTGTACATTTTAGCCCCTGGCTGTTGAAAATAGGTGGGTTGTGGGAAGAGAATATACTGAAAACACCTAAGGGGCATTTCTAATGAATGTTGCTAATAACAGGGAGCTGAAGTGACCTAATGGTAGGCCTTCACACAGTAAAGCACCTGTCAGGGCAAGAAGCCAATCTGCCACACAGGAAGCTCACCGCTTCTGACACACCAAGGGGTGGAAACACTGTTGGTGAGAAATGAAGACAGAACAGAGCCAGAAAGAGAGCCAAAATGACTTGCCCTATCAAGCAATGAAAGGAAATACACTGAGGATTAAAGTGACTGAGTAAAAGAAGGTGATATGGGCCCGTCACAAATTTAGAATTAAAGGCTTAGATTTATTCCTCCCTCATCCACTCCCTCCATCCTGTTTTCTCCTCCTCCTCCCTCCCCTCCTGGGGTTTAATCTTTCAAGTCCACACGGGATCTTCCCACCACATCATTAAGCACTCTGAAACCACAGTATAGACCTCTTGAGCTACAGGGATGCACCCACGCATGTCCCAAGCAACTTGGACTGAGGAGGCGGTGGCGACATATGGTCTGGGAGGAGGAGAGAGGAGATGTGAGATGCACACAGGCTGCCCACAGGGTCAGAGAAGTTCCTCTCTGTCCTTGTCCTGGGTAAGGCAAAAGCCACCCGTCAACACGGGGGTGGGAATTTGGGCTCCAGCAGAGCAAAGAGGGGTGGAAAATGAAAATATCCTCTGTTAGCTTCCCTCGGTCACTCGCAGATAGCCTTAGCAGCAAAGAGGCTCAAGCTGTTCCATTGAGAGAAAAGAAGTGAAATCCACATCTCCCACCCATCCGCCCACCCCTTCCCACCCACAAAAGCCTCTCTTAGCAAGACTATACAGTAATCTTATTTTTTTTCTTTTTTATTTACACATATAACCCACCCTTTTGATGCAAGCACCACTCAGGGGAGCTTACAAAATATATACAGTTGTACCTCGCTTAAAGAGCATAATGCGTTCCACAGGATTGCTCTTTAAGCGAGTTTGCTCTTTAAGCGAAACACCATTGTAAGTGACCAATTGTGGGGGGGATTGCGAACCTTGATTTATTTGTTAAGCGAGTTTTTGGTTGGTTTTATTTGTTAAGCGAAGCAAACATTCAGAGAAAATCCTGCTCTTTAAGCGAGTTACTCTTTAAGCGAGGCGCTCTTTATGTGAAGTTTGCCTGTATATATAAAACAACACCTCTCTCTCTCTCTCTCTCTCTCTCTCTCACACACACACACACACACACACACACACACACACACACACACACACACACACACACACACACACACACACACACACACACACACACACACACACACACACACACACACACGAGGTCAGAATAAAATCATCCCAAGGAGACAAAACCAGATGGTGTCAAAAAATCTTAAAACCATAACAATATTCATAGTAAGCACCATCATCATCAGATTTTCTATTACAACCAACTGCTCCTTTCTATCCTCCTGGAAAAGATACACACTAAGCACATATACACCACCCTCAACTCAACGCATTTGACTGCCTCATTTGAGGCACGCGTGCGCACGCGCGCGCGCGCACACACACACACACACACACACACACACACACACACACACACACACACACACACAGCACATATACACCAACCCCAACTCAACACATTTGACTGCCTCATTTGAGGTGTGTGTGTGTGCGCGTGCACACACACACACAGTCTTATCTCTAGCAATTCTAATATAAGATCATATGAGATCATTATCACTTCTCCATCCTCTCGGGTTTCTAACAGTGACAATTGAGGGTACTATCTTTTATATTCCTAAGGCGCCAAAAAGAATGGGGTGGGATGGTAAACACTTCAGTTATTTATGTTGCCTCATCCCTACCCAAAGTCTAAATCTCGTGCGGGGAGGCTGAGCCAACATTTGCGTGGGTTAAGCAGAGACAAGCTATATAAGTCAGCTTAACACTCATTCTGTTAATGCAAATTATATGTAAATAACCATGCACGTTAAAGATAGCACTGCCAATTTGGCAGCAAAACGATTGAGAATTCCACAAATCTCTCTATTTTTGCATCAGGAAAAACACCACCTGTTGATCTTTGGTCACTCAAAACTGGTATTAAAAAACACAATGGGCCCACTAGGGTTTTTAAAAAAATAAGAGACGCAAAGGTCACAACATAAGTCAGAAAAACAAGGGTTTTTTTTTTGCTTGAAAAGGCCCATTTTTAAGCAAAGTCCTAAATTTATTCAGCATCTAATCACAAAGCAAAGGATGATAAAGTTTCTTGTAAATAAAATAATCCAGAAATGCCAAGAGGAATCATTGAAGAAATAAGCTTCCTGAGGAGCTTTATAAGGCTATTAAATTACAAAAAGAAAAGAAAAAAGAAAGAAATCTTTGGTCCCATTCCACCTCTGCAGATTGCTTTCACCATGTTCTTGTTCTACAGTTTGAAGGGAAAGGAGGCAGTTGTTGGAGTCTTCTTTCAACTCAAACTACAGTATGTGTGATTGCATGAGTATATGCAAGCACACATGCACGCACACACAGAGAGAGATTGAGAGAGTGCGCCCTCTTCTCTCCCTAGGCAGTCAGCATAGGGGAGTCAGTTTAATTACTATGGAAGCTAGAGAAGCCTGGAGGGGAAGCAACCTTTTTTGGGAGTGGGGGACACAAAATACAGGTTTTCATTAACAATCAAATCAAAGCAATTGGTTGGCCTAAAACTGGCAAAATGAACTGAAATCAAGGTCACACAATGAGGCCAAGGGAAGAATTGCTCTCCAGCTCTCTTCAATATCCAGATCTCATGTTCTCAAAACGGGTGGCTTCAGAGGTTGATCCAACCCAAAAAAAGAACCCACTAACTCCAGGGACAGTAATTAATTTGTACAGTATTTCTGTTATTTGTAGGTAATAACTGAGTCATGTCACCAGGGTTCCAGTAAATTAGAAAAATGAATTAGTTAAGGTGGTGGTGTTTTTTTTTTATTAAGCAAACCAGTTTCTTTGGGGGCAATAACATCTGTACTATCAAATTGTCTAAACATTCTCAGCTTTATGAAAAACTGTACAGTACTAGCTAACAGAACAGAGCTGGATAATGTCTTTACTATGGCAAAACTATATGTCACAAAAATGAGCATAATTTTTCCTAGAGGGGTGGGGTGTAAGCATAAATAAATAAATAAATAAATAAATAAATAAATAAATAAATAAATAAATAAATAAATAGTAACACTTAGGACTGCAGTCAAGACTAAATCCCAAAACTGTGATGACAGATCCAGCTGTACCAGTTTACAGCTAGTGTGTGCTAGGATGTGCATTTAATGATTCCTTCCAATCACAAATGTAGAGCTCAAAAGCCTGCATTTTCCTATACAAACACAAAGAAAGATAATTTTATTTAACCATTCAGAGCTATCTCTTCTGTATTTTACACCATATATTATGCACTGGAGATTAATGCAAGGCAATTTTCTAATTACACATCAAAGTATAACATAGCGTTGACATTATATAATTACTGAGGAGGCGTAGACTACAAGATGTGGCTATATGAGTTTCCCCCCACCAATATTTTACAACCTGTTTGTAAGCACGCTATATTGTTGGATCCTCATCTCCCTAAAGCAACACTAAATCCAGTCCGCTCTACTCAATACAACATCTTTCAATCCCAGAGTCCAAAAGAACAACTGATTACTTACAGAGAGTTTTTAATAACGTCTGATGTTCTGAGATTGAAAAGGGGATTTATGGACAAAAAAAAGATAATATCTAACATTCTCTGGAAGGGATTATGATGAACATTGGATCCTCGAATGTGATCTTGCAGTTATGAATAGAGAAACATTGTAACTGACTATATTCATATGGGAGTTTTCTCTTTTTAAAAAAACAACATGCAATTACTACTTATTACTTGATTGGTTTGTTGATTGGTTGGTGGGTGGGTGGGTTTGTTGGTTAATTATACTGCACATTCAAGATATTTCCCATCATGAGCGGTGCACATGCAAATAACAAAATTACATAATAAAACAAACAACAAAATAAAATAAAACAATCAAATAAGTATATGATAAAATAAAATACAGTACTTGGCATCCTTGGGCACTAACTGTAGCTATCTATGATTCTGTCCTCTGTTGAGAGTCAGTAGGAAAAAAAGAAAAAACCCAGCTCCCTCAAAATAAATGGGAAAAAGTTACTTGTAGGAGAAAAATGTGAAAACAATCTTCCTATCAAGAAAGGTCTGTGTATGTGAAGCAGTAGCCATTGTCCAGTAGATCGTGACATTCTTCCCTTTAAAAAAATTAGAACCTCTTCTCTAATTAAGGAAAGAGCATGTCTTTTATCTATGAGCATGCCCATAATATACAGCAGTTTCTGTTTTACACTCATGTGATTTATGAAAGTTTAATATTAAATCAACATAAAGGTTACACGAACAAGATTTATTTGTATTTATTTTTTCATCTGGTGGTTCATGTATGATGTAGAAGGATTATCCTGTAGCACCGGTTTTTTCCACCATAATCACAATGGATAATGTTAAAGAAGTAGATTTTCTTGTCTTATCAAAAGCATACACAGTATTACCAGCAAAATGAAGATTCTGGTCTATGCTGGGGAATATAGCAGGTATGAAAATCCACTGGACAGCTCCCCTGGCTTGATAAACTACACTGGTTCTTTGCCCATCCATGCCCAATGAAGCTGACCTAATGCAATTTCCAAGAGCTTGGGATTAGCCAGTTATATATATAATTAACTTTCAAAATATACTTTTATATTGATAGATCTTTGGGCTCTCTAACTGATGAAGGAAGAACTTCCGTTGGTTCAAGTGCCAGTTCTTGTTGTGACTTTGTTGTGGGCATTCACAGGACCAGTCCTATCCTTAGGCAAAGTGAAGTGGCTGCTTTAGTCAGCAGGGCACCAGGTGTGTTTAACTACATTGTTCCCCTCCTGCAAAGTGCCCTCTCAATTCTCACCTGCCTCTAGTGAGGATGACAGGTGAGCAGGGAAGGAAGAGTGTGTTTCAAACTACAGGCGAACAGTATGTGCTATTTATTCAGCTATATTAGGGAGGGGGGATTTACACAAAAAGAACCACTTTGAAGATTGTGGTATTTTGAACCACAATCAGGCATACCCTGGGAAATGGCAACCTTGTTGTGCCAGCTAATCTTTTTCACACTATGACAGGTGACAGGAACTACAGAATGAAATCACAAAAAAATGTAGCTTCATTTTGGCAGTTTCATGTCTGGCCTAGACATGGAAGAAGCAGCAGCAGCTATTTTTAAAAATACTGTATATATATATATGTGTGTGTGTTAAAACTACACTAATTACTTTTGAGAAGTAACAAAAACAAAACACAATAAGAGTACTGCTGTACCTTTAAAACCAACAAATGTATTTCACTGTAAACTTTCAGTGTTAACAACCTTCTTCTCTATAGACACATGGAGCACATTTTGAGAAATGGGATATACTTTAAAAAGCAGAATGATAGTGGTAACCAACGACCTCTTAAAACATTGGAACCATATGTGCAACTTTTTTTATCTCTAAAAATAACTTTCTATATTCTGGCTTTTACAGTTAGAGTCCAATTTATACAAGCTGCATCAATATCCAATAAAAGGCCACAGCCTGAGTAAGGGAAAAACCACCAAGGGAAAATGCACCATTTACATTCCCCATCTAGCCCACAGCATCAAGATTAACAAATTTCAAAGAGATTACTGTGCTTCAGCATTACAGAGGAAGAGTTTTGTAGCCTATTTAAAAACAAAGGAAGTGGTTAATAATCCATGAAAGCTAAAGTTAAAACAAATCTGTTAGTCTTAAAAGTGGTACATTCCTCCTTGTTTCGAAGCACACAGATTCTGACTCTAAGAACTGGGCAGGGAGGGGAAAGAAGAAGAAAGCAGGGAGGAGAAGATGGTGGTGGATCTGCTTGGGACACTGGGTCCAAAAGTAGAAAAGCAGCACAACCATAACAAATTGCATTTTCTGACCATCACTGAATTAAATCCCCATTGCTAAATACACACTAACAGGGCCTCTTGTTCAACAGAGGAGATGAAAAGAAAGGAAGGAACAAAGTAAGGTAAACAAAAGCACAGGTGAGACAAGAGAAGATGTACAAGGCATGAGTTCCAGTGCTGGAAAGAGAGGGCTGTGATTTATGCCTGTACTTCAGCAAAGGTTTCCACTAACATTAGCACCACTGTGGTACACAGAAAGAACCTCCTTAAAGATTGTGAATACAATCGGGTGTACCCTGGGTGGCAACCTTACCAGCTAATCTTTCTAACACCTGATCAAACCAAGGTAACTGGAGAAGAGCAGGTCTTTAGCTGCTAAAGCCTAAGGATATAAGTGAACATGAAGCAGCAGGAACCCAGTGGCTTTATGGCACTAGCATCTGCTGTAATGCACTCTTTGTAGGTAGTGCTCAACCCTCCCTATCAGCACCTGGATACTCGCTTGTATCTTCCTATCAGCTACCCAGGTGTACTTCCAGGCAACCTGTTGTGGAGAATGAGTACCACCAGAGCAGGCCTTACTTCTTGCTAAAAACATCGGTCCATCCAGATAACCAAAGAGAGTTTAATACACAGAAGCACTCATGCCACAGTCCTTCAAAGGGTACAGGAAGAGCTACAGATTTCCCCTCCCTTCCATTTCAGTTCTTTTTACTCTTTGAACCACATTTCTAACTTTTCTGGCTGCAATGAGATGAATCCAGGTTTACTCAGACCATAAAAGAATCTATATTGTGCAAACATATGCCCCTCTCTCACTGATGGCAATCAGCCTCCTCTCCCAACACAACTCATGTATCTATATATTTTTCATACTTTTGAGAAGAGAACTTCTGTAATCCAATGGAGTTGTAGTCCAAAGAATGTAACATTTCCGAAGACTGGGTACTATATATGTCCCAGCTAGTCTTCCACTGCAGCCTTATTTTCTTCCTTGCTCTACCCCCTAGGTGCCCCACAACTCAACAATAATTCCAACAGTATGATCAAAACCAAAGCTTCAATTTGAGAAATAATTGTACAGTAAATCACCAGCTGGGACTAATGACTTATCAACGAACTACAACTCTGATCACCCACAGCTACTTTGCTAGTGAGAAACTGGCTCCCAGGATGTTGTTGTAAAGACAACCTTTTCAACATAATATACTTTATTAATATTCAGCAACACATTTTGCATGTGTTGTGTCCCTAAAAGGTGGGCAATTTAAAAGTACTGAACTGTAATAATAGCAGCAATCTCATAAGCCTTGTGTTATGCTATGTTATATTTAGGAGTAAAGGCAGGGGTTTTCAATGTTTTTCAGCTGCGGGCTGTACCACATCCCCTCCGACAACTGAGTGGACTGGACTAGTGCTGTAAAATGCATCTGCCGCTGTCGTAAATGAGTTTACATTGGCCATGGATGGACTCATTTATAGCTGTGATAAACACGTTTATGCGGCTGTAGATGAGTCCGTGGCTGATTCCATGAAGAGGCAATGGCAGGGGTGGCTGGAGCCAGGTTGGGGTCCTGATTATTTGGTGCTATGGGCCAGATGCAGCCTATGGGCCATAGGTCGCAAACCCCTGACATAAGGTGTGGTTCTAACACTGGGATAACTCTGCTGATGATTTCGGCATCTAAAAGCTTTCTAGACTTATCCCAGGCTAACCCTTTAACATTTAATAATTCCTTTGGCTACTCATTCAGGAGTGTTGAAGGGAAAAGTCCACTGTCCAGTCAGACTTCCTAGAAAGAAGATGGACTAGAGGCAGGATAGCAATCTGTCAGGGATAGCAGAGCTTGGATTTCAAGTGCCAGCAAGGAAGAGAATGATACAAACCTACCATTTTATAATTACAAACTTTCCCAAACACTACTAAGACTTTTGCATACACGCATAACTGGATTGTTTACTAATTGACTAAGGACATAATGAGTACTTGTGGATTTTCATGTCCTTGGCAAGAAAAGGCCATCTCAACGCATTCAGAAATCCCATTAAAAATCTGTCAGTGTTGAAAGAGAAAATGCAGTTAGTAACAGCATTAGCCAAAAAAGTACGTTTTGCACAAAATGCCTCAGTATTTTCCACCAAACCTCCATATTTTGTGAACAATGAAACAATTTTGTGCAAAACCTACCTTTACAACCTTTTCCACAAGCGTCCCAAAATGTCATAGATACAGTAATACCTCGGATAACGTTTACCTCGGATAACACTAAAATCGCATAATGTTAAGTAATTTATTTATTTATTTATTTGCTCATATTTACTATCCTGCCCCAATCGGGTAAACCCGACTCTGGGGAGGAGAATTGGATCAAATAACGTTAAGGTCCTATGGGATGGATCGGATAACAACCGCTAAAACCTGTGTGGTTACAATGTATCTCTATGGAGCTTTAACGTTATCCGATCCATCCCATAGGATTTTAACATGCATCAGATAACACTAAAAATCGGATAACACCAAGACTTGTAGAAGCAAGTCTTAGCGTTATCCGAGGTATTACTGTACACAAAAACTCTTGTAACTGTGCCCATTGGAGAGAAGAATTTTTACAGTAATCATTTCAATCTTACCTGGAAGAATGAAATAAGCTATGATTATGTCGCTACAACTATATATGGAAGGAGCCATTATACAAACTCACACCCATCAGCCCAGCCTAAAGCTCACAAAAAGCTAATTAAAGTTGGGTTTTCCCTACTCCTTAATACATACTAGCAGAGACTAGGGCTTTTTTTAAGTCCAATAATCAGCAGTTTAATCTAAGTTGCTAGCATTCAAGTTGGACTTCAGCCATAGCTTTACTACCAGGTTGTAGTAAAGTACCAGTCATCATACTTTTGGTTCCCAGCTTGTAAAAAAGGGAATGAGCATCTTCTTTCATGGCCAGGTCATGAGGTGTAAATATAAAACACACTCTGTAAACGATTCATCTTCATATTAAGAAGCTTCACAGGAGCTATAACTCTAAAGTGGCCATGAATACAGCACTGGTAAATTAATAAATGTAATGCATCCTCAAAGGTCCCTTGATTTGCTCAGATATTGGACCTCTCATATCAGGCTATCTAAAACTATTTTGCCCCCCTCTCCATCACAACATTTCAACAATAACAGAAACTTTGGGGCAGACATTTCTAATCCTATAGTGCAAGAAGTCTTTTGGCAACTGATTTCAAGACTAAACTATTTTATTTGTACACACATAGGGACTGTGGTGGCTTAGAGGTTAAGATGCTGAACTTGATGACTGGAAGGTCAGCAGGTCAGCAGTTTGAGACCCAAGTACTGTACTATGGAGTGAGCTCCCAACTCTGTCCCAGTTTCTGCCAACCTAGCAGTTCGAAAGCAAGAAATTGCAAGTAAATAAACAGGTACCACTTCAGTCGGAAGGTAAGCAGCATTCCATGCACTCTGGTGTCTAGTTATGCCTGCCCTGTTACAGCAGATACACATAACTCTTCCCAAGACAGGGATTTTCAATCTGCAGATGCAGATAGTACTGGCTCTTTGGCTATAAACAAAGATGAGCACTGAATCCTAGAGCCAGACACAACTTGCTTTCGAGCAAGGGCGACCCCTTTATATATAGTATTATGAGTTACATCCCATTCTATCTGATTACTCCCATATTGTTTCCACACTGGGGAGTATGCAGCTTGTGGACTTCCAAAAGTTGTCGGATCTCTTGCTGTAAAAGTGATGGAAAATAGAGCCAACTGACGGCTGGATAGCCACAAGTTGTCTTCCCCTTCCCTAATGCACCATTTATTCCATTCCAATGGTGAACTGGTTGGGTTTTGGTGTACCTTCAGGGTTGCTCTGTATCCCAAAGTATCTAAGAATTTAATTTTCGTCCTTTAAAAGACCCTCTACAGCTGTTGCCATATTAGGAGAAGCAGAATCTGTTCTTTTTCATTAATATTATTCAAAGAATGAAAACACAACATCCCCAAGGGCAAAAAGAAGGAATACTTCCAAATGCGCTAGCAACCCCTTTCTTGGGCAGTTTTCTGTACAAACCAATAAACACGCTGCTCCTGGGTTTTCTCCTTCCTTACTTACAGTGAAGTAAAAAGGAAGGCAATGTAACGAGGAGAAACATTCATTCAGGATTCATATGAACAAGTCTAGAAGGCAGCAAGGACCTTGCGCCTTTCATAAATTAGTCAGGAATTGAACCATGCTTGCAAAGACACTTTTAAGAGGAATCAATATAATGACAGGCTAATGCTATCGATATCTGAGCCATGATAGAATAATACTCTGAGTCCCAGAGCAACATCCTATCCCTGCTCAGTTATGGCTAGCTTCAGCATGTCCTTATATTAGTGTGTTTTTCCAGAGTAACTTTCCCTGGATAAAAAAACAACACAAAGTCTTGCGGCACCTTTACCAACTTGACAACTTTTATTTCACACCGGCATTTTGTGGACTATAAGAGGATAACATTTCCCAAACTATGTTCTGTGGAACAGTGGTGGACTTCAATTCTCAGAAGCATAAGTCAGTAAATTGGCTGATCAGTGCTTTGGAGAATTGACTTAGGCTTCTGGGAATTGAAGTCCAAAAACCAATGGTTGAGAAACGCTGTAGTAGGGGATGTAAATCCTCACTTACTTGTTTCTCCCAGATGAGAACAAGAAATGTAAGATGTTTTCTCCCAGCTGAATATGATTAGGATAGTTTCTGTGTATTTTACACATGTCAGTCCCTTCCTGTGGGAAGGAAAACTGAAAATGTTTTGTGTGAAAGATTTCTGTTTCAAAATACAGGTATAAGCTTCCATACAGAAAATGCAAGGTTATGTGAAGGGAAAAAATACATGTCAAGAGACTGGAAAATTGAGGAATTGTGGAGCCTGTTGCTCTTCTGGAAAATTCAGGCTTTGTAATATTGGCTGGCTGAGCGAAGAAATGGGGGGAATACCCACCAGTAGCAATATAAATTGGAATAAATAAAATAAATAAAAATAATAGCTGAAGAACAGAGTAATACCTAAAGCTTATTAGTGTGAGAACAGTCTTCACTACTAGGCAAGGCTAGGCTAGGCTAGTCCCTTCCCTGGTACTCTGTTGACTGAAGGATAATTTCAGTCGTTTGAGGAAGGAGCAAAACCTGCTCTCATCTTCAAGATGATTTGAGAGAACTCAAAGCCTGATTGGAAGACTCTTTGGAAGTGTCCAGAAGCTGAAGCTCAAGGTATAAAACAAGAGCCAGAAATTACTTTGGGGGGCTTCATTACCTCTTAGGACAAGAGTTCTCAACCTTTTAAAGTTGGGGGCCTGGTCATACTCCCTCAGAAAGCTTTGGGGCCCGGACAGCCATTTTGCCCTTCTTCCACCCCACCACATGGCACTTCCTGATGTGGTAGAGGCGCGGGGGGGGGGGGATGAAATGGTGCCACAGGCTGCACCTGGCAGATTGAAAATCCCTGTCTTGGGGGAACTTGTAGCACTTAAAATCTGTTCTCATCTATTAGGAGTCTAAGATTTTTGGGTACAGTGACCGTTTTACTTCTCAGGGTGCCACATGAATTATATATTTGTCTCTGTGCATGCACGAAATAGACCAGGGGTTCCCATCCTAAGGCCCGTAGTGCCAATTCATGTGCCCTCCAACGGCATTCGAGAAACAAAATGGATGCCCCTTTGAAGCTGCTGGGACAAAATGGCCACCCCATCACACAGGCAGGGCAAAATGGCAGTCCGGCCCTCAAAGCTGACCGAGAGAGTGTGACCCAGCCCCCGGCTTGAAAAGGTTGGGAACCCCTGAAATAGACATGTCAACTCACATAGTTCTTCCATTAGAAATTCCCCCCAAAACATTTAACTGCAAGATGACTAGTTTGCATCCTGGGCACTTGTCCATAGCCTGCTGTTTACAGAGGCATAGCGTGGGGGCGGGCGAGGGGGCCTCCGCCACAGGCAGTACTTTGCAGGGGGTAGCAATGCCCCCCCAGACTTCCGTGTGCGCGGGGCGGGAAGTCAACTATGGGGACCCACCGCCGGCGCCCTGGCACCCCCCCGGCTGGAGAGAGTGCTGGCCCAACGGTGCAGTGGGGACCAGGAGGTACCCCCTCCTCCGCTCCCGTCCCCCTCCTCCCCTCCTCATGGCCAGCCGGTGGCGACAGGTGGTGCTGTGCCAGGGCCGGCCCCGGGTCGAGACCCAGGGGCTGGGGCAGTGTGGCATGGCACGGCCCCAACGGGGAGCCCATGGTCGCGGTCCCAGGTGCACAGACGTCCCGCCTTCGAGCCCAGTGGTGGCAGCTTGTTCACCTTCAGTGTCAGCGGCACCCAGGAAGGCGGGAAATGAGGCCAGCGGTTGCCGCGCCCAACACCCATGGCCAGAGCAGTGCCAGACAGGCCTTGCAGGGGGGGTTATCCTCGGCCTGGCTGGCGCTGCTCTGGCCGCAGGTGCTGGACTGTGGCAACCGCTGGCCTCGCTTCCTGCCTTCCAGGGAGCCACTCCTACTGAAGGCAAATGAGCTGCGGCTGCTGGGCTCAGAGGCGGGGCGGGTGCATACCTGGGACCCCGATTGTGGGCTCCCTGCTAGGCCCATGCCAGACCGCACCGCCCCAGGCCCTGGGCCTCGTCATGAGCTGGCCGTGAGGAAGAGGATGAAGGCGGCAGAGGAAGAAAAAGTACCCCCTGGTCCCCACCGAGGGAGAGTTTCCATGCCTGGGGGGGGGGCAAACCTAGGGGGGTGACGAGTTTAGCCTGTGGCCCTGGGTGCCTGAAACCCGCCCTACGGCACTGGCTGTTTGCCCTTGTCTTTGAAGACTGTCCCATCTTTCAAAGGGGAGATAAGGTTAAAGGGGAAAGAGAAGGGCTTGCAGATCACCGTGTATTATTCCACAGCACTGAAATCACACATTAAAACTATCACTGCTAATATTTAATCACCAACACCAATGCCTTTCTCTTTCATCAGGGAGGATTTGCATGGGTATGCCTTTTTTCTCCTCAATGTATTTTTAAAGCACATACTGTGTAAGCCCATATGTTCATTAAACACAAACTAGCTGCACTACCTAGCAGTTGGCCCAGCACAGGTTCACACTCCTGCTGACAAGAAGGCGTGAAAAGGAGTCACGTTCATAGCCTTCCACCCTGGATTTTCACAACCGTACAGGCAACCTGGCAAGCTGTCTGACGTTGCCACGGCAGGGAGCGGAAAACAGGAGAGAAGACAGACGGACTCAAGGGAGGCAGTGATCCTTCTACTGAGCTTCATGTGTTCCTCCTAATTCAAAACAAAACGTGTAATCAAATCGGCAGCATGGAAGAACAGCAACAGATTCAGCCTTATGCCTCGAGAAAATCCTTAAGGTGGTTTCAGTCTCCGTTCCCTGCCTCCACTGCCACAGAGCACCCTGCCATTGCACAGGCAAGACAAAACCTAAGAGCTGCTAAGTTTAGAAACCCAAGCTCAGCAATACACAAACTAACCATTAAAGTGAGATTAAAATCTTTAAGGCAGGGGTGCCCTAACTATGGGCTGTGGGCCAGATCTGGCCCCTGATGCCAATTAATCCAGTCCTTATTGCCCTCGTCGCTCCCAGAGGCAGAATTAAAACGTGCCCATATGGGCGCATTTTACTTCCGCCTCTAGGAGCAAAGGAGGTGACAAGGGCTGGATGAATTGGCATCAGTGGCCGGATCTGGCCCACAACCCATAGTTAGGGCACCCCTGGTTGAAGCAGAGAAAATGCGAACTTAAAATCTATCTCATCCTGTTGCAAAACAGAATGCAAGGCATGTTTTACTTCTGCTTCCAGTAGGACGAACCACATGATCAGCCCAGTGAAGCGTGTGACCAGCCCACAACCTGAAAAGTTTGGGCACCCCTGCTTTAAGGGTCTAGGTTATTTGACATCATTTCCTGGAGTCTGCCTGTCTGGAGAGGTGGGAAGGTGGGTGTCCTGCCTCACAGAGTCTCTGCTGCTTTGTTTATGAACTGTGTGATCCACTGGCCAAAATCCTGTTGGGATTTTACACATGCAAGACAAATCACAGGCGTTGCTAAAGTAATTGATGAGGTGCCTGATATGAGCTGGCCAGGTATTCACCACATACTTTTCCAGCCATGGCAGCTTACACATCTGCTCCTGTGCACACTTAAAGTCACAACAAGAATTTGGTCATTTTTGTCAAAATGTTGTTGAGACTTCATGATGATTTTTCAAAATTCTAAGGCAGTGGCAATGAACATGTGTTTTGACACCCAGTACCTGTTACCACCATTGGCTCTTTGGCTCTAAACAGAGATCAGCACTGAACCAGAGAGTTGGATACGAATGGCTTTTGAGCAAGGGCGACCTTTACTTTACCACCACTGCTCCAGCCCTAATGGCAAGCATGACTCCCAAAAAATTCAGAGGAATGTAGATGAATGAACCTACGTGGACAGAAGATCAGGAAAAGACTCTGCTATTTGACTTTAATATAACATTACAACAATATGTGACATCAGTAACAAGCAATTTTACTTATATACCACCTCATAGGGCTTACAGCACTCTCTGGGTGATTAAAAACTAAAACCAGCATTTTGCCCTCAACATGCTAGGTACTCATTTTACCATCCTCAAAAGGCACATTTTACTTCTGCCTCTGGGAGCAAAGGAACAAGGAATAATAAGAATTATAATCAGTTTTGGGGGAAAATTACTACTACTGTCCTTCCAGAAACCCATAGTTACCATAGACTTTGGGGGTTCTGGGACTTGTCAAAAAGTAATTCTCCTGGACCCCTCCATTTGCTAACGTGGTATATCTCTTTGGTTTGGAGAAATTCCTCCTCCTTCCTTATCTACCTTTTTATCATAGATGCCAAAGTCTAAACAAGGGAAGCTTCAAGATGCAAAGGATGGTCTTTACCACTAAATGGTGTTCCCCTGTATTTATATCTCTGTGATTGGAATGTAAGCTAATGCTAAATGACTAGAAGCAAGCATTATTGTTGTGGACAGCATAATTTTAATTCTATTTTCAGCCTCATGCCAAAATTTCAGCCACCTTCAAGGTGTGCCCAAATGTATCTACCATACAGTATTTTACTTGTAATTCATCACTTCTCAGCTCTTGCTGCTACTGACCCTGTCAGATGCATGGAAACTTCACAACAGGTTTACCAAACAATGTTTGTTACTGAACTGCAATAGAATTGCACATCCATCAACAGTTTGCTTTTTTTCCATCTCAAGGCCTTATTACAATGTTTTAAGCTACTATGTACCCTTGCACTGAATACATTTCACTGCTTCTGTCTGACAAAATTGCCTTTCATTGCAATTCCTTGCACTGAAAGGTTACTACGTTTGGGGGACTTTTAGTTTGCGGGGGGGGGGGGGAGGGGGGAGATGGGTAAGATGTCCTCTTAAGCCAGTGATGGCAAACCTTTTAGAGACCAAGTGCCCAAACTGCAACCCCAAACCCACTTATTCCTTGCAAAGTGCCAACATGGCAATAGGGGAGGGAGGCGGGCTGCTGGGCAGAGGGGTGGGGTGAACTTTGTGCTGGGGTGAGGGAGGAAGCACTCCCATTGGGCTGCTGGGCAGAGGGGTGGGGTGAACTTTGTGCTGGGGTGAGGGAGGAAGCACTCCCATTGGGCTGCTGGGCAGAGGGGTGGGGTGAACTTTGTGCTGGGGTGAGGGAGGAAGCACTCCCATTGGGCTGCTGGGCAGAGGGGCAGGACGAACTCTGTGCTGGGGCAACCACACGGGTGACCACACAGAGGACAACAAGTGGCACCTCTGCATGTGTGCCATAGGTTTGCCATCTGTAGGCTTGCTGTAAAATTTCTGTACCCTGATCATATCATCGTCATCTCACCAGGCTTGATCACATAACAGCTGCTTTGTGGTTTATTCCTCTTTTATTGGGCCTGCAGTGACTTAGTGGTTAAGACGCTGTACTTGATGACTAGAAGGTTGACAGGTCAGCACTTTGAGACCCGAGGACTGCATGAAGGAAGGAGCTTCCATCTCTGTCCCAGCTACTGCCAGCCTAGCAGATGGAAAGCAAGAAATGGCAAATAGATAAATAGGTAACACATTGGTGAGAAGATAAACAGCATTCCATGCCTGACACATGTCCACAGAAGTGTCTGAAGATGCAGACAGTGCTGGCTCTGTTTATATCCAGCTGTCGACCAATGGCAATCTTTACCTTTACCCTTCTAATTATGGGAAACAAATAGTCTAATGAGATTGATCTGAGCTCTCCCCAGGGCTCAGTAACTGGTGTTTCTGGTAGAGGTTTTGTCTTCCAATGGAACTTCATTTTCCAATCATCTCCCACTTTGGCACTTCTGTATTTTGCTACAGCAACCTCTTCTAAGTACTCCTTCTCATATGTCAGGATTTTTGACACACACACACACACACCCTCCAATACTAAAGCACACTCCAGTGGTTTATGCAATGGCAGGATTCTTGTACCACCCCTCTATCTCATGTGGCAAAACACACATAGCCCTACTTCACCCAGTTTGGGCACTTTCTTTCCAAAACCAACGCACATCCCTATAGAGAACCATCCATAAAGATTCTTCCATTTTCCAATAGTCCCTTGCATGCACAAGAAGGACTGCAGACTTCTAATAATATTTCTCATACAAACATAGGCTTTGTTGGTGTAACCTTTAACAGACATTTACCTTACTTGCCGGTAAGTGAAACCATCCAATAGTAACTAGGATAGAAAAAAACCTTTTTGGAAACATAAAGGAAATCAGGAATGAAGAATTAAAAAACAAAGGGATATTCCTTTAGTATAGCGGTTCCCATTTTGAAGCCCATGCCCCACAGGGAGACTTCAATTCCCAGAAGCCTGAGTCAGTACATTGGCTGATCAGTGCTTTGGAGAATTGCCTTAGGCTTCTGGGGATTGAAGTCCAAAAACCAAAGGTTGGGAAACATTGTTTTAGTATCTTTCTTTTAAAAATAGAAAGGTAAAAGTCACCCTTGCTTGAAAGCCAGCCATATCTGACTCTTGGGTTCAGTGTTCATCTCTGTTTACAGCCAAAGAGCCACAGATGTTTCCGTGGACATGTGGCAGGCATGCCTCAATACCAGAGTGCATGGAATGCTGTTTACCTTCCCACCAAAGTGGCACCTATTTATCTACTTGCAATTTCTTCCTTTCAAATTGCTAGGTTGGCAGGAGCTAGGACAGAGATGGTAGCTCACTCCATCGTGCAGTACTCGGGAATTGAACTCTGACCTTCCAGCTGTCAAGTTCAGCTTCTTAACCACTTGAGCCATTACAGTTCCTTTCTTTTAAAAATATACCAGGATAGATGTGTTAGTACATCTGTTGAATACATCACACAGAAAATAAGATTCGATCTTAGTTTATAACCTTCAAAGGCTTTTGACTCTCCCTAACTTTCTTAAACAATTTCAGCTGTGATGTGGTACCAAAACACTATAATAAAATGCTTGCATTTGGAGACTCATGGAATAATTTGGATTTCCCAGAAAGAAGGAAGTCAGTGTGATATAGTGGGCAGACGTGTCTACTTTAACCTGGGAGGCTGGAGGTCTTATTATCTTGGGGGGAGGGGGTGATGTCCTATTGGCCAAACTATATAAACAATGACCAACTCTACAAGATTGCCAAGAAGAAGAAAACACAATAAAGGAAGCAATCCCGAGAAATAGAATTAAGCATTTAAATCTTAATTAAATCAATAGGGCTTAAGCACACTGAACCCTTGGGCACTTAATAAGTTACAAGTACTTTACACACTTTGAGGTTGGACAGCAACTGGCTGGGAGCCATACTCAACCTCTCCAGAAGAGCAAGAAAATATTCTTACAAGGAGGTGAGATAAGGGGTCCAGAAAGAAAGAGCTTGGAGGAAACAAAAAGTGATGCCTTTAAGATCTCACTTTCTGGACACCTTCACTAACCCAAACAAGGAAGGAGATCCTTCAGAAAGTCAAGGGGGGTTGTTGTAAAGAAACAGGATGTATTTGAAGAACTCTTTCAACTGAGAAAAGGAAAGGGACCTCATATACTTATAATATTAAGAGACAACAAAAGCAACCAAAATCTGAAGTCCTCTTCATGCACTCTTATTCTTTTTGCTTCTTTTCTCTGCTTCTCAAAGAGCAGCTCAATTCTCACATTGAGTGGAAAAGGGAGGATGAGAGAATAAGAAGAGTCCTTCACCCCTTACCATTTAGCTCCTGAAGCAAGCCAGAGAAGACGTAAGGCCTCACTGGTAGGGTGACTAGACAGGAGAGGGCTGGTAGTTGGGAAGGAGAGGGTTCTCTCCCTCTTTTTAAACTGGCGGGAGGGCAGGGAATGTTTTGTGGTACTTTTTAATGGGGTTTTAATTGTGATTTTAAAATTGTGATGGTTTTAATATCTGTACACCACCCAAAGTCTTTAGAATTAGGCAGCAATACAAATCCTATAAATAAATAAATGAATGAATGAATAATCACCAATAGGAAATGTCAGCAGGTACAGCTTTTAATGCCAGCCATACCTGCTGAGATTTCTGTCTCCACACAACTACTTTCTTTCTTTATTCGTGTCAGATGCACACAACTACTAAAAGTACATGAATTTCACTCTCTTTTTCATCTGGTCCATCTGCTCCATCAGGGACCTGAGCACCAGAGACCACGTGGACTCTGAATTCAGCTAATTTTTCCACTGCCACCCAGTGGCTACTTTGAAGAGGCAGACAGAACTCTGCCTTCTTTTCCACTTAAAGCAACGATGGGGAGTTGCAGCACTTGACCCCTTCCACTGCCAACAAGTTAACCCTGGACTGCTGGTGGTAGTGCTAAAACCTATGCAAGGTATGATGTGAGAAAGAAGGTGAATAACTTCTCACCCAATCTTTACCTTCCCAGAAAAAAGTGGGGAGGGGCCAATAATTCTTTCTTGGGCCAGTCCTCCCATTAGGTAAAGTGAAGTGACCACCTCAGGAAGGTGACTGGAGTGGTAGTAGAAGGGGAGCAAGTTTCAACACCAACCTCCCAACTATTCCTCCCAAACTCTCCAACTATTCCAAGACACAACTGTGTGTTATTTATTTTGTTAGCTACATTGATACCCTCCCATTCCTCCAATGAGCTCAAAGTAACATACATATCTCCCCTCCTCTCCATTTTAACCCCACAAAAACCCTAAAAGGCAGGCCACTCCGAGAGATTATAAACAGCCCAGGATAACCTACACAGTTTCAAGGCTAAGTGGAGGTCTAAACCACGGTCTCCCAAGTCCTAGTCAAGCAAATTTAGGTAGCTTTGCTGGTTGCGGTCACGGTGGTTCTGGGAGATGTAGGCCAATAGAAGCAACAGAGTTGCTAAATGGGAATATCACTTGTGTTGGACAGTAATGATGAAGGCACACCCTGAAAATTACTCCTAATCTTTAACTGCACTTTGAAGGCCAACACTCTCCTTATATTGTGGCATAGGAGTTGCTTGCCAGAGGTTGTTTCTGGGCCACGATCAAGCAAATGCTACACAGACATCTCTGGTGACACATCCCTACAATTATCGCATTGCCCAGGCACCCTCCTGTTTCACAAGGGGAAAAGAAAATGACCAGTTTGAGGCTTCAAATACTTTTTTTCAAAGGAAACCTTACGAGCTGCTTAGCCGGTCCTTGCCTTTAAGGGCAAGCCAAAATCCTCACATTTAGAGCAATGATCTCTTCTGAACTATAAAGTCATCAAAATTTATGGTTTCCTGACTTCTCAGAGGCACAACTGTGTGTGTGTGTACACACACATACACAGAGTATATATACTGTATATATATTTATTACAACCATGCTTAAAAAGAAAGCATCATAGCAATGGCACCTTTGTGTCTCCCTTGCTGGAGGCTGATGAGGGGTATGTAATACAGGACAGTATCCTGAGTAGCTGGCAGACTTTCTAAAGGGAACCAGTGTGAAGCAAGGAATGACTCATTTTCACCAAGCAGGCTTGGGTGGTATGTGTTTATGCTGCAGCAGCAGCAGCAAAGAAGTATCACTATAGATCCATGGTGGCTAACCTTGGCACTCCAGCTGTTCTTGGACTTCAATTACTACACACCCAAGTCAGCACTCCTGCTGATCAGGGCTTCTGGGAACTGAAGTTCCAGAACAGCTGGAGTGCCAAGGTTAGCCATTTCTGCAAGTATATACAGTATATTAGTGGTACTGCTACCATAACAGGCTTCAGTCCTGGGTAACAATTGACATGAGGCTCCATAGTCAAATACTGAACAGATATATTGTACATAAGTAGGATAAACAAACAAACAAACACCAATGCTGTTCACGCTAGGGAAGGTGATGAAGTGCATATGTTGAGATAAAAGGGTGGGTGGGTGTTAGTTGCTGTTCAGTAAGGATTCTGTACTAACAATGTAAGAAAAACTAACAAACTTTCTAGAATTCCTTCATTTAAAAAAAGATGCTTTGACACAATGAAGACTTGGTCAACCTCTACAGCCTATGTCAGTGATGGTGGACCTTTTAGAGACGGAGTGCCCAAACAGAGGAGTGTGGCATACTCTGTGCTGGGAGGAGGAGGAAGCCCTCCCATTGGGCTGCTGGGCAGAGGGTCAGGGCGAACTCTGTGTCCACAGGGGCTCTGAGTGCCCCCTCTAGCACGCATGCCATAGGTTTGCCACAACTAGCCTATGTCATCAGCGACAGAATTCACACATACACACCCCTTGTGTTTTCTGTTCCAAAACTTTATATTTTTGCAATAAATCCTTGCACTTGTCACAGAATTTCTGAAATGCCTGCTTCACCTTCTGCAAGGACAAAATAAGCCTTCCCCAGCTTGATACTCTCCATATACACTGGCATACAGCTCCGATGGAGGAGTACCAGGTTGGGGAAGTCTCTGGCAGAGTGTGAAAGTGGTAGAGTGACCACAGGACACACACACCCTTTAAGCTGCCACGCTATGTAACCATCACAATGGTTTTTTTTGCTGCACAGAGGAAACTTAGTTAACTGCAGGAAAACAGATTAATAAATCTAAAAACCTGCCCCTCCATTAGCCAAATTCACAACACTGCACACAGTAGCAGCATGAGCTGAATATAATTTGAGTCAACATTTGACACCACAAGGAGGGGATCAAAGAGCTGAAATTAAAAAGCCATTCTTAGAGTTGCACTGATTATTACCTTCACTCAGCCCATCATTCCCACAGTAAGGAGCCCCCATAACCTGAACATCAAGCAGTATTTCCAGCTAGCATGATTATTAAGTAAAAGAAAGGCATTCTCAACAGGGTTATCAATCAGCTCGGCCAGTAAAAAAGAATGTCAATGAGATTCAATTGCCGTTCCAAGCTGGAGGTAGTAGCAAGGGCAGCTAACATAACAACTTGTTCAGACCCTCTGCTGCCTAACATCTTACCATTTCATTGTTCTCTATCACTATCTATCCCTGGATTGTCACATTTGCAGTGATGCTCATTTTTAAGAGGATCAATCTCACTGCAAGTTGGGGGCCTTGGTATACTTGTATCATACTCCTCAGTCCTCTACTTCAAAAGATGCTCAGCATGCTTAAGATGCAAAACCAGAGCCTCTACTTTGGAGAACTCTGTTCTCTTTAATTTTACAGCAAAGCCCATCTATAAATGTACAGTGAGAAATCCTCCAGGCAGTGACTCTTATTTCATGATCCAGGATCCCTGCAAACAATGTCCTCTCTTCACTTTCATCTCCCATCACTAACTGCAACTTTAAAATACATCTTTAAAGGCCCAGACGCTGGGCAAATTATAGTTTCATTCTGGTTAATTACAAGTGAGCTCCCTGGAAGCAGAGCAGAGTCCAAGCTTAAAACAATGCCCTCAGTGTATTTATTAGAGTGGCACAACAGACACAGTTACGATCAACAGTTTGGAACATTCTGATCCATCATCGGCTTTCACACAAAACGTCTTTAGGTACCTTGTTTAGAAGGTTTTGCTTTTACTCTGTGAAAGAGCCACCCAAAAGAGAAATCTATTACAAAGATGTGTGTCAGGAGAGCCAGAAATAAGCAGCAAAATACAAAAGGCACACAGGTTAGTTCTTGTTGAGGCCTGGGAAGCAAAAAAAAAAAAAGAAGAAGAAAAGAAAAAGAAACCTTTAAACTTTACTTCTGGCTAAGATCTATTACGTATTTTCCCTGAAAAAGGGGACATTAAAGAAAGACAGAGTAATTAAAAATATACATCAAGCCGACAGAAGACATTTAGGTTGAAACAGTTGAGTTAATTCAACTGAACAAGGGGTTCCTCTAAAGTAAAGTAGTTTGTCAGCCAGCCTCCCACCAAGAAATCTGCCTGTTATAAGCACACTTCCATTTTTTAGTTGCACAGTCCACTGAAAAAGCCTATCATCCATGCATTTTTAAAAACAGTTCAGATATCCAAAACAATAAGGTGTACTTCCCCCACCTTCCACTCACAACAAACACACAGGTACCATATTATTTCCTCATAGACACTGACAATTAAACAGATACTTCTTTAAGCTCTATTGGAGAAAGAAGGAAAGTAAATCCAGTAATTACTACACACAGTTCTTTGCTTCTACAACCTACACACTCAAATTTTCCTTCTCGAATGCATTATACAATAATGTGTACTTCCTAATGTGCATCTCCTACTGAGCTCAGGAGAACTTAATGCCAAAGTAAATTGTTCAAAAGGTGGCATCCTTGTTCCTCTGGAACAAGCCACGGTATCAGCCCAATTGTTCTGCCATAACGGGAACTTAGATCTCATTGTAATTAACAGAACTGACTTTCAAATAATAACTTCTACTGTGCATCTCATGGATGTCCACTCAAAGGTGCACTGTACTGAGGGCGGCAGGACCAGTGGATATAAGATTCCAGTTCCTGGATCACACCTTGGCAGTCCAAGCAACTGAACTAGAAGCAAGGTCTTCATCCAAGGAAAAGACAGCAGGACTTTAGACTGGCATGCTGATGCCTGTGGGTATCCATGCCACAGTCTCCTCACATTAGCAGCATGGTCTGAAGAGGACTGCTTACCTGCGATAGTTGTTTCAGGCCAAGCACCACCCCAAGCAAGATGCCACTCAGTAATCCTGATTTATTTCCCTCATTATTTCTGACCACGTCGCCTTGCTTTGGGCAAATCCTACCTTGTGGCTCTCTCTAAGCTCCTGAAAGAAGCAGGTCCAACATTTCAGGATTTTAAACTACCTATATTTTTTAAAGAAAAAAGTACAGGTGGAAAGAGATACTGTACCCCACCCCCACCCCCAAATGGCTGTGCTCTCTCTATACAGTATTTTAAAAGCGATCCAGTCCATTTTTTTACTCCTTGCTGGATTAAGCAGAGACCTGGGTACAGCATCAGAAGAACTGTACAGGACTACTTATTTTACTCTCTAAGCCAGGGGTGCTCAAACTTTTCAGGCTGTGGGCTGATCATGTGGTTCAGAGGGCCAGTCACTCTGGCCCACAGGTTGGATCTGCCTCCCAACTCCAATTCATCCAGAAGCAGAAGTAAAATGGGCGCATTTTACTTCCGCTTCCGGGAGCAATGGGGGCTTCGTGGGCCAGATGAATTGCTGGCAGGGGCCGGATCCAGTCCATCGGCCATAGTTTGGGCATCCCTGCTCTAAGCCTTATTGAGCAGTCTAAATGATGTTACGTGTACATTTACTCCGAAGGAGTTCCAGAGGGGTTTGTGGCAGGGGACGCACGCCGAAGATCATGGCTTAATATGCCGTTGGCACCCCATACACAGCCCAGTCCTGCCAAACTTACTCCTAAGCAAAGGCACACAGGGCTGGAAGCCTAAACACTTCACATGCAGACCGCTGCTTGGCTTCAGCAAAATTGCCTCCGCTCCTGCGGAATTGGCACCGGCTCTCTTTCCCAAGCCAAGAGGCCCTGAACCAACCAAGCCTGAAGTCCCATCTCCTCCTCGGGCACCCCCTCCATCGACCAAAGCTGCCTCCCTCCCCCCTTCCTGGCTGGCCTGTCCTAAGCCTCATTCAAGATGGCAGAAAAGGTAGGGAAAAGAGAGAAAGAGAGAGACCCATCTCCATCAGGGGTACCCAGGCATCTTGGGGGCAAAATGCTCATTACCTTGAGAACTGCCAGGGCCACACTTTTCGGGCCGTGGGCCAGTCATGCGGTTCAGGGGGCCGGGCACCATGCCCCACGGACGGGATCCAGCCCCCCCCCCACACACACACACCAATTCATCAGGCCTGCGAAGTCCTCGCTGCTTCAACGTGCCAATACAGAGACCAGATGAATTGGCATTGGGGGCTGGATCTGGCCCATGGGCCATAGTTTGGGCACCCCTGCACTAAGCGTTAGGAGATTGTATAGAAGTGGAATGGCTCTTGCTATAAGCGAGGCAACTTCCCAAAAGATGGGGGCTATAAAAAAACAACCACCACACAGCCCCCTCCCCACCCTTGATGCCCCCTTTGAGCCACTTCCCACCCTTGATGCCCCCTTTGAGCCACTCTTGGCTGGAAACGCGACCCGTGTCTAGACGCTTCCCGACGCACCACTGGACCCAGTGAACACACGGAGGGGGATCCGGCTGGATACGTCCGTCCCCCCCACCCTCTCGGTGCTTGGGGAAACTCCACTCTTTCTCCCATCTTACGAAGCCCTCGCGGGCCTGGCGAGAGGTCCCGGAAAGTGTCTCAACTCCCTAAACCGCGAGGGTCCGCCACAGAAGGAGCGTCTGGTCCCATCCCATCCGCGGGACCCCAAACGATCTTCCCCGACGGCGCTTGGGTTTTTTTTTTCTGCTGCCATGGAAGAAGCGTGCGAGGAGGGTCCGCCGAAGGAGGAGGGGGAGACGGAGCCGAGCCACCCTTCCCTGCCCCTTCCTCCCCCACCCCACACACATCTTGCCCCCGAAACCTGCGACGGGGGGTCCCGATCTCCTTCCGAGAGCGCCAGCCAAGTCAGGGGTGCCTGCGGGGTCCCCAAGCCAAGCCCGAAGGGAAGGGAGACCCCGCGGAGGGAGAAGGAAAGAAAGGCGACGGAGGGGCCGCCAGGAGAGAGTCCCGAGCAAACCTGACCGACGGCGGCGGCGACGGGACCCCCAGCCCCGCGTCCACAGCGGCGCCTACCTGCGTGGCAAAGCCTCAGGTGGCCGAGGGCGGCCGCCGCCACCAGCAGGGCCAGCAGTCCGTGGCCGGGACCTCCGGGGCTCCAGGCAGGAGGCATCGCGTCGGGGGCCAAGGGCGGCCGCACCGTCTGCAGCTCCGCGTCGTAGTAGTGGCCGCCGCTCCTGCTGCGTCCTCTCGCAAGGCTTCCAAAACTCCAGCCTCCCCACCCTGAGCCTGCCCTCCTCTTGCGGGGCGGGGGGGGGACGCGATCCTCTGCCACCTCCGATGCCCAAGAAGGGGGTCTGCAGGCAGGACTCGCCCAAGTTGGTCCCCGAGCCCCGCCGTCACAGCAGGACCCGCGGCTGGGCTGCTGCTGCTGCTCGCATCGCGGCGTCGATCTGCCGTCCGGGGCTCTCCTGGCGTCCGATCCCTCGCCAGCCTCCCCGTCCACAATGCCGAAGGGGTCCCGAGAATCCAAGGAGGCGCGGCGAAGAAACCAGCCCGCCTGCGACGGGGGGGGGGGGGACGCCAGGCGCCCGAGAGGCAGGCAGGCAGGCAGGCAGGAGAAGGCGGGGCAGGCAGGGACGGCTGCCCGGTTTATGGGCTCACTCCTTCTTGGGCAAGGCAGGGCCCGGTGGAAAACGCGGCTGGCTGGATCCAGGGGCGGAGCTGGAGCCCTTCGTGAAGGCGAGGCTGGGAAATGCCTCGCCGGTGTCCCGCAAGGTTCGAAAGCCAGTCGTATCCGACTCTAGGGGGCGGTGCTCATCTCCGTTTCTAGCCAAAGAGCCAGCCGGTCATGTGGAAGGCATGACTAGGCACCAGAGCGCACGGAACGCTGTTACCTTTTCTGCCTATTTATCTACAAGTAAAACCTCATATAACACTAAAACCTGGTTCCACAAGTCTTGGTGTTATATGATTTTTAGTGTTATCTGATCCTCTATGGGATCCATAGAGATACATTGTAACCACACAGGCTTTAGCGGTTGTTATCTGAAGCATCCCATAGGATCTTAATGTTATCTGATGCAATTCTTCCCCCCAGATTCCTTAATGTTATGCGATTTTAGTGTTATTCGATACTAATGTTATATGAGGTATTACTTGCATTTTTATGTTGTTGGTTTTTTTTTTTTTTGCATTCGAAGTGCTCACTCAGTCGCGCAGCGCTCAGGTCTCGAACTGCTGGCCAGCCTGACCTTCTAGTCGTCAGGTTCAGCGTGTTAGCCACTAAGCCACCGCAGCCCCCTTCCTCAAAGATAAACCCTGCTTTATTCATCCTGGAAAACGTGGGTGACCAATGAGAGAGAGAGGGGGGGGCTGGATTGCCCCTTTAAATTCCCCTTCCCTCCTCCTTTTGCAATCATCATTCTTTATTTTTGGAGTTTGCTATTTCTGCAACTTGATCTCTGGCTTGCAGAAGCGCAAATACAGCCTCTCACATCCAAAAGTCACTTTCCTTCACTTCCACACCTCTTTGAAACCAGCGAGAGCCACGGACTGGAACTGCGGGTCCTTCTTTTTCTTCTTCCCCTCCGCAGAGCCTGGCTGAGCGAGCCACCGGCTTGAATGGGGCCACTCCAGCCTCCGATGGCTGGGCTCCTTCTGGGAAAGTTGGCTCCGGAGCAAGGCTCCATTCTACCACTGCACGGGGCTTACTCACACGTAAGAGTTGGCAGGCTAAAGTCCGCAGTCAAAACGACAGGCCCCACTGAAAAGCAATGGATTTCGGATGCTAGGAATAGACTAAGGATTAAGAGTGTTGATTTCATCAGGATTGCAGTGGTTTAGTGGTTAAGATGCTAAGCTTGAGGACCAGAAGCAGTTTGAGACCCAAGTGTCAGAGTAAGCTCCTATCATTTGTCCCAACTCCTGGCAACCTAGCAGTTCAAAAGCAAGAAATTGCAAGTACTGTAGATAAATAGGTATTGCTTCATTGGGAAAGGTAACAGTATTCCATGTGCTCTGGCATTGAGTCATGCCCATCACATGACCACAGAAATCTCTGAAGATGTAGACAGTGTTGGCTCTTGGGAAGTAACTGGAGAGGGGCACCGCACCCTAGTCAGAAATGATTGGCTTTTGAACAAATGAGACCTTTACTTTACCTAATTATTTCATCCCATAATTAATTAGCATCGGCGATTGATGTTGTAATCTTGTACACTTGGCACAGAGTAAATGGCACTAACATGATTTAATAAAACCTCTTAGTCTGGAGGCAATTGATAAGATCTGTCTGCTAAGGTGTGACCTGAAAAAGGAAAGACACCCTCTCTCACCTTGCTAATCTCAAAGTATTGAGTGTCTCAAGGGAACAAGTTGGTTTCACCCACTGCTATGACATCCCTGTGTGACGTTACGTACATGTCTACACCATCTTTCTTCAATCAAGATCTCACCTTCATGGCTTATCGCCTCTGAATCTATTCTCACAACAACCCTCTGGGGTAGCCCAGACTCAGAGTGAGTGGAGAAGGTGGCCAGATTTCTACTGGTGGTTCATGAGTATGCTAGTGAAGTCTCATAAATCGTGGCTACACATTGCTGCTAAATAATAAGGTTCCATTTCTAGTCATATGTCTCATTACACGACTGACAGCTTAATAAGTAGCAACAGTTTAAACCTGTGACACAATTTTACTTACATACGCAAATCACTAATATGATTCTGGCCAGTACTTCTCAAAATGTGATGCATAGCCTCCTTGAACCACATGTACACAGCTTTCTGTGCACATATGGCTAGGAAGTGTGGATTATAACATGGGCTACTAAAAAAAAAGATTTAAAATACAGATTTATTACATGATGCAAAGAATATATCAGATATTTTTGATGCTTGAAGAAGTATTAAAACTAATGAAGAAATACCAGTGAAATCGTAGAACATATTCGCTATAGAAGGCCTGAATACATTGGTCATATAATAAGAAATGGAATATGTAACTGGAAGCGGGAGATGAAGGAGATGTATTCTCTCTTACAAAACAAGACCAAGAGAGATGTGGCATGGATCATGAACTGCTAATATCCAGCAATAAAGCAAAGCTGGAAAAAAAACCCACTAAGATAATTGTATTGCCAAAATATAATTTATACAGCATTCCTGAGGAATTTAAAGTCCATGTAAAGAACAGATTTGCAGTATTAAATTTAATTGACTGGGAAGCAGAAGAAATGTGGGTTGAAGCCAGAGACATTATTAGGGTAGAATGCAAAAAGACTATTCTTATACGATATATAAAAAAGAAAAATCTGGATAGATATTGGAAGAAACACTTAAAATTGCAAAGGAAATATGAGAAGCAAAAGCAAAAGGTGACAGAAATAGGGTCAGAATTTTGAATGCAATCTTTCAGAGACTAGCATGTAAAGACAAAGAGAGCAAACACACATACGCAAAGAGAAAACAGGAGATTTGTACTAGAAGATCAGAGAAATCAAAGAGAAATTTAAGTTTTGACTAGGAATGTTGAATGGCCAAGAAGGAAGCGTGCTATCTGGCCAGGAGAAAATTAAAAGAAGGTACAAAGAGTATACTGAAGACCTATGCCATGGATTCTCAACCTGCCGCCCACAGCACCATTTCATGCCCCCCCTCCACCTCACCCAGAAGTGCCATGTGGTGGAGGAAGAGCAAAATGGCCCCGAAGCTGTCTGGGGGAGCATGACCCAGTCCCCAGCTTAAAAAAGTTGAAAACTCCTGACCTATACAAATTAGATAAAAGGATGACAGACTCTCATGAAGAAGAAACTTATGATGAAGAACCTACAATTCTAGAAAGTGAAGTGAAAGCTGGATTAAAAGTAATAGGAAAAAATAAACCACCAGATAGACAGAATACCGATAGAATTATAGACTAAAATATAACACTTAGTCTTCAAAGTGCTACAGCAGTTTTATTTTTGTTTTGTTTGTTTTCTTTATTCTCTGATAGGTTTGTTAGAGCTGAGCAGGATTATTGAGGATGGGACCTTTTGGAAACCTCTCATTAATAGGACCGCCCTTGGTTGGAGATGACTTGACAGCACATAGCATTAGTAATGATAATCACAAAAATAGTGGTTGGTATATCTGATCTTTCAAGGTAAAATAAATGAGAAAAGAAGAGCTCTTATTGAAAAATCTTGGAGGCTAGTTTGGACACAAAATGACTTCATTGCTTAGAGGTGCTGCATCCAAAATCATGGTAGCCATGGTGAAAACTAAGCTCTGGTAAGGGAGGAACAGAAAGCCAAAGTTCAACATTTTGGTGGATTCTTTGTGTGTTCTGACATATGCTAGAAAAGTAATCCACTTTCAGTTAAACCTGTGTACTAAAAAGCACTCATAATTTCAGCAGTGCAAATGATTGCTGTGCCTCCCCTCCCAATAATAACAGACAATAATAAAAACACTGGCCAAATACACAATTCCCATATGTGTGAACTTTGCTTTGCTAGATGGACAGAGAGAACAAACACAGTAGCTGAATTTTAATATGAGATTTCTTTAGATATGTTTACATATCCCCTTTTGGTATTCTGAATGTTTTAACTTGTTCTTGTTATTTGTTTATTGTTTCCAAAGCAATTTATACTGCTTTCCCACTAGTTTCCTGCTTATTTTTTATATGAGACATTAGGACATCTAATGATGGTGGCGGCAACAACAACAATTCAAACAGATAGACATCTGCCTCACAACACACCTGATATAACTGTTGTAGAGAAGAAAGTCTGGTTTATTGACATTGCTATACCAGGAGATGCACGAATTGAAGACAAACAACTGGAGAAAATAACAAAATATCGTGATTTGCAAATTGAAGTCAAGTGTCTATGGCAGAAGAAATCTGTTGTTGTTCCTATAGCGATCGGAGCCCTGGGAGCAGTACCTAAAGGACTCCCTAGATATTTGGACATTTTGGACTTATCTGATTTGAACATCCTAACTCTCCAAAAAACAACTCTACTGGGGATGGCATATATACTCAGAGGTGACCTTAACAGCTCTTAGGTCCTTGGTTAAGACTTGAACTGTTAATTTTATTCCAGTCCTCAATTGTGAACCAAATGGTTGTTTTGTATTATAATTATAATAATAATTTTGTGTCAGAAATTATTCTGGGTTGA
Source organism: Furcifer pardalis (assembly GCA_030440675.1). Classification (NCBI taxonomy): domain Eukaryota; kingdom Metazoa; phylum Chordata; class Lepidosauria; order Squamata; family Chamaeleonidae; genus Furcifer; species Furcifer pardalis. The sequence continues at coordinate 205,365,106 of CP126890.1, forward strand.
AAGGATTTTTTTTGGAAGAAACTCCACTCAGGAAAGCCCCAAAAGAGACTCCTTTCATGTCCCCAAAAGCTGGGACAGAGACAGGCACTCAAACCGTCATGTAGTACTCGAGTAATGAACTACTGACTTGCCAGCCTTCCAGCTAACAAAGCGAGCTTCTTAACCACTGAGCCACTGCAGTCCCTAGATATCAAGTAGTGTACAGAGATGAGTAAAGTGTCTATACAAAGGACAGCAGAAGCCAGCGTGTGAACTAACTCCCACATCAAGTATTTCCTCCTCAACTATAAAAGCAAATAAAGTTAAAGTAAAAGGAATCATGTTATACTTTCCTGTATTATAATCATAATGTAACTTAGTTATTGCTTCATTATTGGGAAAGGAATCAAATATAAGCAATGAGTTACAAATTTATATTGTATTGCTTCTGATCTGATCAGACAGGATAACAGGGACAGGTCAATAGAAGTTAAATAGTCTAGACCCATGGTTCCCAACATGGGGCACATGCCCCACAGGGGGGCAATTTGATTTTCAAAGGGGGTAATTCAAGAATGTTTAGACCAAGTTTCCTGTACATGAATAGGAGTTCACCTTTTGAATAATAAGAATTATATGTCACAGTGAAGGGGCATCAGGATTTTAGAGATGCTTAAGTGGGCCATGGCCAAAAAAAAAGGTTGGAAACCACTGGTCTAGACCTAATGGTAGGAAAAGGGGAAAATAGCAGGCAAAAGGGAAATCTAACATGAGATGAATTGGTTCAATACCTGAAGCTATAGTGATTCGTTTGCAATATATGAACAGGTCTCTTAAGAACAAGACTTTGGGGTGTCACTAATTCTTTAGGTCGTCATAAGTTGAAAACAACATGATGAAATATAGCCATTATGGAAAAGAGCCACTCCTTCTGATGGGATTTAATTATACGGACTTAGGAGTTGCAACATTCAGTTTTATTAATCCAATTATAAATGCAATTTGCTGCAATCTTGTCATTTAACTGCAAATAAACCCCACCAAGTTCAGTGGAACTTTCTTTTGGAGCAGTATGTGTAGGATTGCACTGTTACTAAGGGAAAATCCTTCCAAACTCAACAGTTCTAATTTCTAAATACTGTATACAAAGCTAGAAAAATTCCATTGCATGTGAAGTACCTGCCTCATTTGGTTGAGGTAAATCAATGTTGTCATTTATTTTAAATCAGAAGGTTGTGTAACTACAAAGTTGGTATGCTTTTTGGTAGTACACTTGAACATCGGATAACGTTATGACTTGGTTCCACAAATCATGACGTTATCTGATTTTTAGTGTTGTCCGATGCATTGATCGAACGTTAAAAAAAAGCCCTGTTCCCTTTCCAAAGAGATCAGGTTGGCTTGGGGAGGGAAAGCACCCTCCCTTCCCAAGCATACCGGGGATCCATGGGGCCTTTCCCCCGACCCTAGTTCAGTAGCAGGGATCCATCACTGGGGGTGGTGGTGGATTGGGTAGATGTTCTACCCAATCCAACCCCCCCCCAACACGATTGGCTTGGATAATGCTATAGAATTGTTATCCAGAATCGTTATCCAATGCAAGTTTTTTCCAAAAAACTTGCATCGTTATCCGATTCTAATGTTATCCGATCCAATAATTATCCGGTGTTTTACTCTACAGTATTTTGAAATAGGGCAGGTTTCTTGCCCGAGTGGGGCTTTTAGCCTGGGTGTGCCAAAACGTATGTTTGATGCACATGAAAGAAGTAGAGTACAATGCCTTATCAGCCTTTTTTACCCCTACAATCATATATGATTTCAAGAGGCACATGATGCGCAAAGTCACATTAGACTTTGGGATAGTACCTAGAAGACTGTCCTTCCCTTGACTTATATTTTGATGGGTTTTTTTTAAAGGCCACTGTTCCAAAAAATTACTTCCCGGGCTACACATCTCAGAATTTTATAGCATCTAGGACAGAAGTTCTCAACTTCTTAAAGCCGGGGGCCGGGTCATACTCCCTCAGACAGCTCCGGGAACCAGATGACCATTTTGCCCTTCCTCCACCACATGGCATTTCCTGGTGTGGTGGAAGCGGTGGAGTGCCACATGAAATGGTGCCACAGACCACAGGTTGAGAATCCCCGATCTAGGAGATTATACAAGGTGTAATCTGCACAGTGTCTTCAACAAGCTTTGGATTCAAAGGTGAGACTTTTGCTGCACCAACTAGATCCTGGGAATAGAGGCAGACTGGTCTCCTCTGGTCCACTCTGGTCTGGGTTGGGCTTCCTTTTCTGAGGGTGTGCCTTGATGTGATCCATCTTCTGTGCTGAAACTCATTTGTAACCAAACTGGCTTGGATGATTATTGCAAAGTAAGCTTTAATGCATTACACTCTCTCTTGAGTTTCCTTTCCAACAAAATGAGACTGCCACCTCTTATGAGTAAGTTGGCAGACTCACCTGCTAAGGAAATTCTTTAAAACATCCCAACACTTTCCTGGCAAGAGAAACAGAGACAGTAGCTTTTCTTCCTGCATGTAGGGATTAGTTATTGTTGGTGATGGAAAAGAGATAACAGCAGTTGCTCTGTAAATGCTTTTCCTCCAAGGGAAGGCCAACAGAGAGCAGACCTAGTTTTTGACACAAAAATACCCCCCCCAATTGGCTGCCTGTAGAATACCCCCAACAAGCCATGGCACAACATGAATTAATAAACAGAAAGTACATACCCTATTTGACTGTGGTGGCTTAGTGGTTAGGACACCAGACGTGATGCTTAGAAGGTCAGCAGGGACCTGAGCGCTACACAATGGAGAGAGCTCCCATCTCTGTCCCAGTTTCTGCCAACCTAGCAGTTTGAAAGCAAGCAATTGCAAGTAGATAAACAGGTACCATTTTGGTGGGAAGGTAACAGCATGCATTCTGGTGTCTAGGCATGCCTGCCACATGACCATGGAAATGCCTGCAAATGCAGACAGTGCTGGCTCTTTGGCTGTAAACAAAGATGAGCATCAACCCACTACTAGAGTCTGACATGACTGGCTTTCAAGCAAGGGAGACCTTTAACTTTTTAATATACCCTACAAGCATTTTTCCCATTTATGGTGGTAAAGGTGCAATAATTGTAACAACACATGTTGTTCAGTCACACAGTTGATTCCGACCCTTTGTGACCCCATGGACCACTGTCTGCCAGGCACTTCTGTCCTCCACCATGCTCCTCAACTCACTCAGTTCTGTGCCCATTGTCTCTACAATACCATCTAGCCATCTCATTTTTTGGCCGTCCCCTTTTTCTTTTGCCCTCCACCTTTCCCAGCATCAAGGTTTTCTCAACTGAATCCTCTCTTCTCATTTGATGTCCAAAGTACTTTAGCTTCATCTTTACTATTTGCCCTTCTAAAGAGCAGTCAGGATTGATTTCTTCTAAGATTGACCTATTTGTTCTCCACGCTGTCCAGGGGACTCTCAAAACTCTCCTCCAACACCACATCTCAAAGGCATCTATTCTTCTGCGCTCAGCTTTCCTTATGGTCCAGTTCTCACAACCATACATTGCCACCGGAAATACCATTGCTTTGACTATACGAATCTTTGTTTTCAATGTGATGTCTCTGCTTTTAACTATGTTTCCCAGGTTTCTCATCGCTTGCTTCCCAAGAATCAGTCGCCTTTTTATTTCATGGCTGCAATCACTATCTGCGGTAAGCTTTGATCCTAGGAAAGTAAAATCTGTCACTGCTTCTACTTCTTCCTCATCTATTTTCCAGGGACTGATAGGGCCTGTTGCCATTATCTTGGTTTTCTTTATATTGAGTATCAAGCCAGCCTTTGCACTTTCTTTTTTCAACCTAATCAGGAGCTTTTTTAAGTCCTCCTCACTTTCTCACATGAATAACTAAAAATCTGCTAATTTTTCACGGCAATGAAAACCATCTCTCTGAAGCAGCTTCCTCCTCCGGGCCTGGCCATAAGCAACCTTTGCATATCCACGAAGAGAAATAGAAATGTTTTAGATTGTCCAGTGTGCCGGGAAGAGGAGTTGAAAATGGCAAAAACCTCAGCCTGTTCATTTCCAATATTGCTCAACAAACATTCTCTTCTTCTCTCTGTTATCAATGTTGAGCGCAGGGAAGAAATTTTAAGAACATGAAAACTTGGGTCATGCTCTTTGTGTCCCACCTCTTTTATTCTTGGCTGCCAGGTTTTGTGTAGCTCTGCTTTGGCCAAGCATGCTTGTATTCTTTGGGGAAAGAGGAGAGAAGTAGAGATTATCAAAGTAGCAGAAAGGATTCTGATTTTGTTTTCTCCACCACAGATGAAAGCGGTTGGGTTAAACCTTACAGGCCAGGGAGAAGGTGGTCCACAGCGGGTGGGTGAGGTGTGGAGTGAATCTTCCTTTCTGTGCTATTATTTAAAGCAATGATGATCTAAGAGAGGTTTTTGAAAAAAGGAACCTTGCACTCCACTGATCATAGTGAATACTTCTTTCCTCCTGATGAGAAAGAATTATAATTTTGGAAAGCGACTGTGAAAGTGGAAGTAGTAGGATACTGGGGTTGATTAGATGGAACAATGATGACACCACCACTGCCCCGACCCACACTCTGAAATGTTCTTCAGAAATTAGTTACCCAATCAACACTATGTTAGCTTTGAACAAACCTTGTCTACATCACTTCTTTGCAAGTGAAAGGAAAGGAATGCATGTGCAAAACATGATTGTCACCAAGATGTGATAAATTCTCATTCTAAGTCAATATGTATACATGTGACTGAGTGCCAAAAATTGTAACTTATTGATCACACACGTGTTCATGGAGAAGGTGAAGATTGCCCTTGCTTGAAAGACAATCATATCTGAGTCTAGAGTTCGCTGCTTGGTTATTCGTAGCCAAAGAGTCTGAATTTACAGATGTTTCTATAGACATGTGGCAGGTATGCCTAGACACTGGAATGCTCAGAATGCTGTTACCATCCCACAAAGTGGTCCCTATTTATCTACTTGCAATTTCTTGCTTTCGAACTGCTAGGTTGGCAGGAGCTGAGATAGAGATGTGAGCTCACTCTGTCGTGCAGTACTCAGGTCTCAAACTTCTAGCCTGCCAACCTTCCAGTCATCAAGTTCAGCATTTTAACCACTAAGCCACCACAGTCCTGTACACACATGTTCATACCTAAACATAAATATTAGAGTGATGTAGATTGGGTTATTTTTTCAGATTACATGATAGGCTTTTAAAAGTTACCAAAAGCTGTTAATTCCAGTGGCATCAGTTTTTCCTTCTGCTAGAAACTAAGGACCAAGCCGTGCACCATGTGGGGGAGGGGGTCTACAGGTGGCGTTTGCAATTTTTCATGCTTTCCACTGCATCCAGTTATGCAAGAGAGGGGATGCTGTCATGTTCTGTCAGATGGAAGGAAGTGGGTCATTTAACTATTTTTCTGTATACATTTCTCTCATCAATTTCCTCCTGTCAATGTATATTGTATGCAAGGAGAGGGAAGACCAGGCTCTCCTCTTCCAATGCTCCATTTGAGCTTGTAGCCTGCCTCTTCTTTAACACAGCTGTACTTCAGTTTTTAAAAGTGGAAAATATTAGGTCATCATATTATGCATGTGCTTGCGTTCAATTGTGGGCAAGCATAGCATTTGCTTAGGTTGCTTTCCTGTGCTGAAAACTGGTATGGACCAATCACTAAAGGACCCTCACACAACATGGTGACTAGACACCATGTAACAATAAACTAGCTAGCTGACAATTATTTGTCATCATCATCATCAAGGGGCAGTGCTTAAGGCAGCTTACAAACCCCACCAAAACAGATCAGATCAAGTGGAAAACAGACTAAACCAGTGTTAAATACCATCAACAGGACTAAAGTTTTCTTTAAGCGTCAGGTTGCCTTCCCTTAGAAGGAAAGGCCCTGGCCACTCTTGAGTTTTTAGGGTTATTAGCTGACAACACGCACAAAGGTACACCTTGGAAGGGCTTCCAAATCCTACAACCTTGGCTGCTACTGCTGCAATTAAAGAGGCTGAGGAATGTTTGAAGCCAGGAGAGAAAGGAGTTATCAGACCTTTCCTTCCTGAAATCTCCTCCAACCTTCCACGTCCATGATTAGAGATGCTTCTTTCCTGGTGGTGAGAGGCACATACGACTACAATGGCTGGCCAGGGGATTAGAACCAGCCAGAGCTTCTTGTTATCTCCAATCAGACGTCTTTCCTGACTATCCTTTCAGGCTCACCCACACTCAATAGCTGGCGCCAATCTGGCAGGCTAGGGAGGAATAGGAAGCCAGCAGAGATCTCTTGGCAGTCATTTTTGACAGGTCAGTTCACCTGGTGGGAGTTCAGACTCAGTATCACCACGGTCTATTCTGACACACAATCTGTGCAACAAAATGGTTGGGGAACCAGAAATGTGGCTGAACTCTGGGCCCATCAGCTCCACCATGGGTAGGATTTATTTTTTTAATGGGGGTAGTTGTAGGGCAACATAAGGAGTGCGCAAGCCTTGCTATATAAAGCAGGGACAAGCTTTTCTTAAATTCCTGGAAGAAGCAACATCTTACCTGGAAAATGGGAAACAGCTACATTCTTGCTCATTTCTGTGCAGTGCCTTCACATGTTTCAAGTGATCTGCTTACATTACTGTCTAGTTGTAATCTTTAAAATAATCCTGTAGGAGAAGTTGATTTTATAATATCCTATTTCAGAGGGGAAGACTGAGCCTGAAAAGGATTAGGATACTTGAGTGGACAGGAATGTTTTGGGTATGGTATCTCCATTCCATTCCTTCACTCTGGCTCTTCTCTACCTGAATTTTGGCTCTTCTACTGGCAGATCTTAGCCAGTGAAAAGTATCCTGAAATCAACCAATAAAAGAAGGATTTGCTTGGATTAAGGACACATCTCATGGTAGAAGTAGATCCCTGCAGCCAGAAAAAGCTTCTACCAATTCCTAATCCCCTAAAGTTGGCACAACTTTGAACGCAGCAACAACATGAAGGACCCAGCCATGATATAAAGATTGAGCTAGATCACTGGCCCATCCAGTTTCATCTTCCTACACTCCTCAGTGTGTCAGGATACAGCCTCCAGCATTACAGACAACACTGGCCAAAATCCTTTGCTTAGTGCAGCAAATTGCACTAGGATGAGTCCATTGAATCAGTTGGAATTTGGTGATCCACTTTGTTTTCCATAATTCTTAACATAGTAAGTCAGAATTAGAGTAGGCCAATTTGAATGAACAGAACTTCTAGAGAAGTTGACTCACTATGACACCTTTAATTCAATGGGTCTAATTGAGCACTATTTAGTACACTAAACAACAGGGCTTTTGTCCACTGACTTCAGAAAATAGGAGATGTAGCCAAACATACATATGGTGGGTGTTAGGTTGGGGTGGCAAGATCCACCCAGTATTCCACCTACTATGGCCTATTCCAACTACCAGCATTTCCATATTTCAATGCTGCATTTCCTGTGCTCTGCCTAAATCCCTGTTAAATGGAGATGCTAACCATCCAGCAGGAAACTCCATGCACGTAGTTTCTATTTAGCTTCTTTCTTTCTTGTCCTCCTTTGCATAAATCTGTCAAGGATTCATATATACCTATGGATTTCCTTTTGGTGGGTCTTGTCATATGCTAAATCATGGACATTGTATCAAGTGCTGAAATTCTTGGGTACAGACAGGCCAGCTGTTAAATAGGGAGACTGTGCCACTTAATGCCCAGATCAGGAGTTCGTAATCTAGGCCCTGCAGGCTAGATCTGGCCTCTGACACCATTCCATCCAGCCTGTGGTGATGACCCCAGAAGACGTGAATGCATTTATGACAGCTGCAAATGGACCCGTGCATGCTCAAACGCACCCGCCAGTTTACGGCAGCATTTTGCAGCTGGGGGAAACCATGTATCCGGCCTCCTCAGCTGTTGGAGGGGAAGTTATCTGGCCTGTGGCGTGGTAAGGTTGAGAACCCCTGCTCTAGCTCACCCAAGAACATGTAAAGTCATCCCTAGTAAAGGTAAAGGTCACCCTTGCTTGAAAGCCAGTCATATCCGACTCTAGGGTTCAGTGCTCATCTGTTTATAGCCAACATCTGTTTGCAGATGTTTCTATGAACATGTAGCAGGCATGACTAGACACCGGAGTGCATGGAACACTGTTTACCTTCCCACTGAAGTGGTACCTATTTATCTACTTGTAATTTCTTATTTTCGGACTGCTAGGTTGGCAGGAGCTGGGACAGAGACAAGAGTTCACTCCATCATGCAGTACTCAGGTCTCGAACTGCAGACCTACAGATCTTCCCGTCGTCAAGTTCAGTGTCTTAACTACTAAGCCACTGCAGTCCCTCAAAGGTATCCCTGCTCCCCCCAACTCAAAACCATCATGTCCACTTTTCATTTAAAAATCACATCTACCTCCATCCTGGAGTGGCTTCTGTTCAGCAAAAAGCTCATAAAGAAAATACAGGTACAGTAGTTTGAAAACTGATAAGCAAATACTTAGCTGCATCACAAAACCACCCTTCCTAGTCTGCTGAACTAACTTAACAATTTAAAAAAATGCAGAGGGAAATTCTCTCTAAACCTCTTCTACAGATTAATTCCATTGGTACTGTAAGCAGTTCATTGTCCTTTAAAAATGCATTTATCTTTTGTAGTATTTTCCCTTTGTTGCATAATATTTCAGAAGAGGAGCATATTTTAACTAACGGTATAAACAAAATAGCAAGTGAGGAAACAAAACAAAATTGAGATTTCACACACACACACACAATCTCTGCTGATTTTATAAGTCTGTGTGGAAAGGCATTTTGAGTAGGCATTTTGAGTAGGTTGCTTCAGACCAACTCCAGTATTGGTCACACAGGACGAAGAAGGGAACACCAAAGTTGAGGGACCACCACCAAGAGTGATGTAGGCTCCAGCATTACAGAGGAAAGAATAACAAGACTTCACAGAAACTTATAGATGATAGCTACGAGAGGACAAATAGGACAAACAAAAGTGTCTAATGCTAAATGCAAGCTTTAAAAACAGTCTTACAAAATCCTTAGTCAGAGCAGGAGGGAAGGGCAACCCTCCAGATGTGTTTGGTGTGGAGCTTCCTTCAGCTATAGCCAGCAAAGCCGGTGCTGGAAGATTACAGGAGTTTGCAATCCCAAATCCTCTGGAGAGCCACAAATTGCCAGTCCTTGATATTGAAGTTGCTACCTGTATATCTTGCTCAGCACCGTTCCAGAAACCCCCAGACTTAGAGTATATGCTAACAGTGAACTTTTCTCTCTCAGTATGGAGCCTTATACAGTATAGCTGAAAAGGCACCATTTGTACTATCATGGCATAAGGGCGGGGGATAGTTTTAGGAGGAAAAATCTTTAAAATGTGTGTGTGAGAACAGAATAGGTTATCCAGCAGAAAGGACTGGATAACTGGATCAGGCATTTTGCCTTGGGTGCTTATTCTTACTTTTAAATCTCTTTTCTTTTCCACATTTTACCAAAGCTTTTCTTTAAACTTGCTGCATTTTCTCTTTGGTCTAAGTCCCTGGTTCCCAATGTGGGACACACGCCCGGGGGGGGGGGCACTATTTGATTTGTATGGAGGGCAATTCGAGAATGAATTATTAACAGTGACAGCGATGGGATGTAACAGGTTCTCACCAGTTCTCCAGAACCAGTAGTAACTTTTCCCAGTGTCCCAGAGAACCGGTAGCAGCTTTTTTTTGGGGGGGGGGAACCACCTTCGGGGCTTACCTTTTCACTGGTTCCCCCACTTGCGCATGCATGCCAAGCACTTGGTGTGCATGCACGCCTAGTGCTTGGCACATATGCACGGCCTCCTTGCTGTCCTCCCAAACGGGGAGGAGGAAGAGAAGCTGCTAGCCTGAAGCTCCCTATAGCCTGAAGCTCCCTATTTTCATTATTTTGTATTTTTTTTCTTTGGCCCCACCCATGACATGACATCATGATGTTAGCTCCTCCCACACTGTGATGACATCATGGTGGGGTAGTAAATTTTTTGACATCCCACCACTGACAGTGAATAGTCTTTTAGGCTTCCTCCACGTAAATAGTTCACTTTTGAATAGTAAGAAAAGCCCCCCCGGGGGGGGGGGATCAGGATTTCAGAGATGCATAGGTGGGGCATGACCAAAAAAAGGTTGGGAACCACCGGTCTCAGTTAGGGATTCTCAACCTGCGGCCCACGGTGCCATTTCATGTGCCCCCACCCCACCCCACCTAGAAGTGCCATGTGGTGAAGGAAGGGCACATGGTCGTCTGGCCCCAAAGCTATCTGAGGGAGTGTAACCTGGTCCTGGTTTTAAAATGTTGAAAACTCCTGAGTGATGAACTTTTCAGAGGCATCAAAAATAAACAGTTTCTTTCGCATCAAGTGTCTTTAAATTATACTCTGGATTTCAGTCTCATAACATTTTGCCCGCCTCCTCCCTTCTCTGCTAGTCCCGCCGAATGAAAGTGAATAGATCAGTCAAGGATGAGGACTAGTCTTGACGCCTCTGTTTTAACCCGGCCCTTGTGTCCTAATCGGTGACGGCAGTTCCCACTCCGCTTTGGTTTCTTGCTTTCCGGCGGATCCTTTTCCTTGACACAGTTTTTCACAGAAACCTTGAAAACAATGATGGACCTGAATGACCAACGGAGCGTGTAGCGCTAAGCAGATCCGTCCGGACCTCCCTACTATAACCCATACCCCCTCTGTAATGCGCCGCTTCAGTTTGAATCGGTCTGAGAGGCAGGATTTATTGCTCAGTTTTCAAAAAAAAAACAAAAAACCCCGCATTGTGGAGGGGAATCCCATAAGGAGGAAAGAAATGCAGCTATTCAGAGCGCTGGTTGCATCCACTGTCTAGCGGTAGTTGAGCAAGTCACCACAAGGGGGAGCTAAGGAACTTCAAGCTTAATGCTGGGGAAGGCAGCCAGAGTCGCTCCCCACCCAGCCGACTTGGGCTAATTAGGAGCTATTGTTACGAGCGGCCCGTTGCGCGCGGGAAAGGTGAGAATGAGCAGTCCTCGCGCCCAGAGGCGGGGAACATGGAAAAGCACTAGCCCCCCTTCGCCACAGGCCCCCTCCCCGCTTCAAAGTTCTTCTTTTAATAGCTTCCTTTTGGCTGGAGGCTCCTCTGGGGAGGTGTCCACCTCCCTTGCTCTCAACCTTCATTTATTGTTATGTTCCTGTGTGGTTTTGTGTGTGTGCGCCTCAGTGCTCATGCAGGGATTCTCAACCCTTTGGCACCATTTCATGTGGGGTCTCCACTGCCTCCACCACACCAGGAAGTGCCCCCCAAAACTGTCTGAGGGAGTGTGACCCGGCCCTTAGCTTGAAAAGGTTGAGAACTCCTGACCTATTATTATTATTATTATTATTATTATTATTATTATTATTATTACAGTAAAACCTCATATAACACTAAAACCTGGTTTCACAAGTCTTCGTGTTATATGATTTTTAGTGTTATATGATGCATGTTAAAATCCTATGGGATCCATAGAGATACATTGTAACCACACAGGCTTTACCGGTTGTTATTCGAAGCATCCCATAGGATCTTAATGTTATCTGATGCAATTCTTCCCCCCAGATTCCTTAATGTTATTCGATTTTAGTGTTATTCGATACTAATGTTATATGAGGTATTACTGTATTATTATTATTATTTATTGCATTTGTTACCCCGCCCCAATTGGGAGAGCCCGACTCTGAGCGGCTTACATCAAAATAAAAAAATAAAAACATAGAACAATCTATAACAATAAAAATCATCAAAGTTATTGCTATTCCTATTGCTACCTCATAGCAGAAATGTGTGAAGTGGTAGCCATGTTAGTCTGTGCAAGTGTAAGAGAGAAAACAAAACAAAGACAAAAACGTTATTGCACCTTATACAAGAATTAGTCTTTAACATGCCACTTTTATTTTGTCTTTTTGGCTTGGTTTTGTTTACTCTCTGATATTGCCGTTCTCAAGAAGGCACTGTAAATAGCATTGAAGTGGTAGCCATGTTAGTCTGTGCAAGTATAAGAGAGAAAACAAAACAAAGACAAAAACGTTATTGCACCTTATACAAGAGTTAGTCTTTAACATGCCACTTTTTTTTTTGTCTTTTTGGTTTGGTTTGGTTTACTCTCTGATATTGCAGTTCTCAAGAAGGCACTGTAAATAGCATTGAAGCTTCCATCACAGGCCATTGTCTTAGATAGATAGGGCATGTCCACCGAATGGATGGTTGAGGCTTCCTCATTAAATTCTTTATGGAGAACTTAGTTCAGGTACAGGACCTCGAGGAGCTCCTTTAAAGCGTCATAAGGACCAGCTGAAGCAAACCATGGAAGTGTCAGGTATAAACCCACAAACTTGGGAGGCAGCTGCTGTAGATCACCCATTTTGGTGCCAGACCATCTGTTGCTACCGATCACTTCGAAGGAGAATGCCACAGACATGAAGAGGCTAAGGGACAAACATGAAAGCTTCGTCAAACTCAACTATGTCCTCTACCATCTATTCGGTGTAATGTATGTGGTCACATGTTTCATGCCAGGATTGATTTCTTGGGTCACCAGAAACACATCCATCAATTGAGAAACTGACTTCCAAGAAAAGTGTGCTCGGGTACGAATAGCAGCCGACTGATCACTACCTTGGGTACTATCACTACCTTGGATGTCTTTTGCTTCTATTGCTCTATTACTGAGAGTCAGCAAAGAGAAGATTGATGTAATAACAATTGGAAGGAAACAGCATACAGTACTTTCAATATCAAAATAGAGGGAGCAAGTATAAAAAAGGTGGCAGAGTTCAAATATCTCAGAATAGCATTTACTGAAGATGGCAAAATGGACAAAGATATTTAGCATACTGTGCAGCAAGGCAAACGAAATATTAGGACACAAAGACAACAAATAAAGTAATTTGCCTATTTGGAACAAATGTCTTGGAGTTCCTTACCTTACAAGGCATATGTGGAAAGAGGAGAAGGACAACTTCTGGGCAGAGGGCAATAGGTTCCTTAGCCTACATATAATCAACTATAATGAGCCAAGACCGTCCCAGGAGATAAGTACAAGTAGATTCACATCGATACTCAAACCAACAAGCAAAATGTACCATACCATGAAGCTGCACATCAGTTTATAAAATTATGTAAAACATGGCATACACATCAGAAACTTTAAAGGAAAAAAAGGAATTGCCAGCAACATAACATGCCACGCTGTGCTGTAACAAATCTCTCTGTAAAGATAAATTAAAGGGCCTTGTGTGCATGTTAGCAATGCATCAACATGAACAAAAGAGGAACAGAATAAGACAAGCTGAAACAGCCCACTAGAAAATTGAACTGCATGCACAGAGCAAAAAATACAAATACAAATTTACAGAACAGAGTCACAGAAAGGTAGACAGACACATGGACAAAATGTGTGAGATGAATTGAAACAGCTCCCAAATATTAATGTTTGTTTTTTTACATTAAAATATAAAAAACCCATTACCTAAAATGTATGCAATACAATCTTATGCCTGCTTACTCAGAAGTCAATACTACTTGAGACTTACTTTCAAGGAAGAGAGCAAAGGACTGCAGCCTTAAAACATGGATCACTGTAACGACTGCAAGGCAGGATGTGGAAAAAGTCCTTGCAAGGGCATAACAAATGCAACATATTCATTTGGAATTCATTCCGGACAGGAGAGACATAATATATACCTGAACTCTTCTAAAATCTTGCAGAGCTTGGCAAAGTTGGATTTGGGGGTTCCCAGAACCTCCTAACCAGTGCCAAGCTCTGGACCCAAGTCCTCTTGCAAAGCCTTATTGTAATATAAGGCCTATAGTAGAGGTGGGCAACTGTGGCAATCCAGAATCCCAACTACTGGATAAACTGTGGGGTGAAAAATCCTGGATGGGCACAATTACTTGGTCTTAGCTTGCCAGGATTGCAGCATCCCATTCCCTGAGAATTTCATAGCCCTTACCCTGATGTGATGCCACAGAGGTCAAAGCATGGGATATCACAGGAGTAGGTCACCTTGATGTCACAGAGATAGGGACAGGCAAAGCAAGCACAGACAGATGAACATTTTTATGATGTAGTTGTGACCTGGGGTCCTGAGTGCAAGGAGGAAGAGGACTCTCAGCCAGCCCAGCTGCCTGCTGTTGGCTCTAACTTGGAATCTGAGCCTGAGGAGGACCCCTTGCCAGTCCCCCAGGCAACAACCAGCTCAGATCAGGAGGCCAAGTTGGAGGACATTGACATAGCTCTGGCCTCGCGGCCAGCCGCAACTCCAGAACCTGCCCAGCAGGGCCAAGCCAGGCCAGAGGATCGGAGTTTGAGAGCTAGGCTAGGTGCCAGCAGGCAGGCTGCTCAGGAGTAGGTCAGCACGCCTGCTTGTTACAGGGTTTCATTGAGGCATCAGATGTAGCTGAGAAGAAAGAGGGCCCTGGGCACACCTCCTGAACAGACCCTCAGCTGTGGGGTCTGACTCCCCTTAAAGGAGAAGCATGCTGGCAGGCCCTTGTTGGGCGAATTCATCAGTTCGGTGAACCCGACACTGTTCTCCAGGCTTCCTGACCTTGATTGCTTGGATTCTGAACATCAGACTGTGCCCTTGACCACCCGCTTGGATGACCCCTGCACCTGTAGTACTACTCCACTGGCTCCTGAGCTCCAGACTGGCAACAAAGACTCTGCTCTGCTCCTTCTGAAACCTGAAGTAAGGAGACGTTCTACTTCCCCCATTGTAGCTCTAACCAGTTATAGAGCTCTGCTGGTGCTGGGCTCTGACAGATGACTAGTGAACCCTTATGCCAGTTGAGAATGAGTGGGAAAGTTTAATGTAAAGGTAAAGGTCTCCCTTGCTTAAAAGTCAATCATTTCCAACCCTAGCAGGCAGTGCTCAACTCCATTTACAGCCAAGGAGCCAGCACTGTCTGCTGCCGTTTCCATGGTAATGTGGCAGGCATGACTAGATGCCAGAGCACATGAAAGGTGGTTAACTTTCCCACCCAAGAGGTACCTGTTTTTCTACTTGCAATTTCTTGCTTTTGAACTGCTAGGCTGCCAGGAGCTGGGACAGATGATGGGTGCTCACTCCATTACACAGCACTGTAGTCTCAAACTTCTGATCTGCCGACCTTCAAGCTCAACGTTTTAGCCACCAAGTCTCCGCAGACCAAGGCAGGCAAAGCAGGCACAGACACAGATGGACAGAATGAGTGGGAAAGGGTAGCCAGGCTTTAAAGACACTTTACATGCAAAAAATTTTCCTCTTTCATTGCTGTTTCCTCTGAGGTTTGTCTCCTTGCCTGGAGACAAGCATGGCAGTTCTTTGAGACTTCAGCTGATGCCCTGAAATGTGGCAACAGTAAAAAGGCTGAGTTGAGCAGGTCATGAGGAAGGATGCCAAATCACTATAACTCCACTTCCCAGCCTTTGACATTGAGGAATGAGTCCCAGTCTGCACAAGCTGCCTAGCTCTTTTTAGAATGCAATCTAAAGAAAATCTTTCTTGCCACCTAGAACAAACCTCCCTACACTGAGCCAGCAAACTCACTAATGCTTGACATTGGAAGAGCCACTCTCCTTCTTTCAGCCTGGGCTACTTCAGAGGGCTGTAGTGAGGATGAAGTGTAGGAGAGCCATGTACACTATGTTGTCATCACAGGAGGGAAAGTAGGATATAAATGTAACTAACATGGAAAATAAATATTGCTCTCAAAGTCATATGTGATAAATAAGCACCATCTGTTGTGTACTTTCAGGATCATTCATTATTAAGGCAGCAATTCTCAAAACACCTGAATTCTGCATTTGTTCAGATCATCATCCTGAAGGGGAAAATATGGGGATTTTTTTTCATCTTTCTGATGAATATAAAAGGTGGCGGTAGCAGCTTCCTAATCCAGTTATGCTGTCAGTGCCATTTATTCTGGCAATATTAATTGTTAGTCT
Source organism: Furcifer pardalis (assembly GCA_030440675.1). NCBI lineage: Eukaryota > Metazoa > Chordata > Lepidosauria > Squamata > Chamaeleonidae > Furcifer > Furcifer pardalis. The sequence goes on from CP126890.1 coordinate 205,381,082, forward strand.
TCATAAACTTCCAACTGAGACTTGGAACTACTGTCCTCTATCTTTCTAATGGCTCTTTGGAAGACTGGGGGCAGGGGGGGAGTCAATTCTTTAATTGATGTTTTAACTGCTCAGAATAGTGAAACAAGAGGAAATGATAATATATTAAAAGGAAAGCAAACTATGGGTATTACATTCTCACAATTACGTCTTTAAGACCAAATCCCACTTGCATATGAAGGCCAGTGAGTTTTATAACTTGTGCTAAGAGGCAGACATTTTTCTTCTTGCTTAATATGTTAGTGGACATATTGGTAGTACGCATAATAATGTAGGGATAATAGCAGTCTTGCATGGAGTAATAATAGGTATCAGTGGGAGTGGGCATTACAGCTTAATATGATAGTTGTTTGCCACTAACCTGGGTGGTAAAGTTCTTTCCCTACCTCTGGCATTTGAGGCAATCCTTCATCTCTCTTGTTTATTTTTGCCCTCATTGTTTTGTTGATAGCTCTCTCTTCTTCCTCTGACCATTCTCCATGCAGCAAGCTTGCAGGGGTTACCATATTCTGGAGCTCCCCCCCCCCCCACGTTTCTTCTAACTACAGTACAACTGTGCACAGTTACTGTAAATAAAGATGTTTCTTTCTACTGTAAATGTTTCTGGAATGATTTTTACCACACACAGTACTACTTTTTGTGCGCAAATCAGAGAGGATGCTTGTTGAGACTGAGTTGATCTCCACATTTCTGTGTTTTGTCTGCTTATATTCAGTTAACTAGAAACCCTCTTTTTAACAAAAATCCCCCCAAAACATCATGTTTAGTAGACCATAACAGAGACAAGCACATCCATTATCTTGTTAAAAAATATATGGATTCTGATACTAAATAATAGTACTGTACTTGTATGTACTTGCCATGGCTTGGCAGGCAGCTGAGGACCTCACCCCCACCTCCAGGCCCCCACCAATGGCCAAAGGGGAGTTAGTCTGTGTTCAGCTTTGGTTGTTTTCTGAGGTTGTATTTTATGATTGTTACTGTACTGTTGCTGTTTTGACTGTAAGTCGCCCTGAGTTGCAGGCAATATAAATCTGAACAAATAAATAAAATAAATAAACGTGGTTCAACTGGGGACTGAAGGAGACAGAAATAATAGCCCTTTGTTTGCAAGACCTGAACAGGATGTTTAGTGAGAGGATCCTTGAATTAATGGGGGCACCATATATTGGAAGCGACGTGATGGCTCATAAGGATAAAGAGATGGGAAATGTCTACTTTTGGAACTACATGTCCCAGAACTCAATTAAAGGAATGTAGGATTCTTGGAGATATTATCATAAAACATTAACATTTTACCTGCCTGTGGACTGATCTGCTTAATGAAATATGTTCCACCCACCTGTGAAAGATTCAGAAAGGAAACAAATGAAGGAATGTTCAAATGTATAATTTTTTTTGGCATGCTAACATTACAGCTAATCAGATGAGAAAGGGACTCACCTGACATCTGAGAACATTTTTGTGCAGAATGAAACTACTTCTGAGTATTCTATACCTAGGAAACCCTAGAAAGGATAGAAATAAGTCAGAATTGTCTTGATGGCATATTATTGTTATTAGGGCAGATGAAGGCCACAGGCAGCAAACTAAAGAAAGACAAAATGGGCAAACAGCTCTGATTCAGCTAAAAGTATTGATGAGCAAATAAGTTGCTATAACTCATCACTAATTTGTTGCACTGGTTTTGTTGAGGGGTGATCCCAACTAAGTACAGATTAAGCAAGAGTTTACTTATGCATGTAGAGGAGAAGACTTAAGTTTTGCTTTGCTCTATAACATGTGGGTAGAATCCACTGAAAAACATTGTTATTAATCACTATGAAAGCACCTTCTTACAAGCGAGGCCCTATTTGATGCTGCTTTTATCATCCCTGAATCTGAGATACATGCAAATGTTAATCTTTCAGTGCTCATCAGAGTTCTATAACTTGCTCCGTGCTTGAACCCCTCATTCAAATACAACTTTGATTCAGACATTCCTAAGCTTTATGGGGTTGTGGTTTTTGGGTTTATTTATTTATTTATTTTGCATAAAATTCTGGATCTGCACTGTTAACATAATATGTGTATGTGGGAACTGTAGTATGTATCTATGTAAATGGATAGTGCTACAATCTGAAACTTAATTATACACCAGTCAAAATGTAATGCAACTGATACAATAACACCCACATTACCAAACCTTTGTTATCCAAGCTATAATACAAGTTATCAATAAATGGAATCTTGAACCTGTTGTTACCTTAAATTATATGGATCTTGGTAAATTAAATGCAATAAACTATCAGTGGTTCTCTGGTATTATCAGTGGCAATGTTTATTCTCTTATGAGTTTGACCAGAGTACAGAGAGCAACTTGATACTGACTCTTTTAGCTGGTGCATTTGTCTGGATATACTCTAGTTTGGTTCCTGTCTACATTCCTGTTGTGATGACCTTCACTCTAAACAATGTCTGTTTGGCAGTAGCATCCAGCTTAAAAACTGCCATCCAACTGTGAAGAAATTCACCTCAACGGGAAACCTGTCTTATTGTTTTCTACAGCTAATATTATGAGCAGTGTGTATACATGCATGTTGAGGTACCAAAAATACCCCGCATCAACGTCCTTCAGAATATCCATCACAATACCTGTTGTTTCGAATATCTTTAAATTGCAGTAAATTAGCAAGTTGATGCAACCCCCAATCTCTTCCTCAAATCACCCCCACAATTCTAGGGTGATCTTATTTTCTCCATTTCTTGAAATATTGTCTTATGTCATTGCTTCCCTTTCAGAATGACCAATCCCATCACTTCCCTTGTTTTTACATGGGCTTCTACACTTGGCATTTACTGATAGAAAATCATCCTTCAAAATAGTTAGTTTGTTCCAAGAGAAAATATGACAGCAAGTTTCAACACTGTCTATCTCGCCCACCTTCCACCTTTCCTTACAGATTCTTACTAGCACTACATATACTGCCAGAGTTCCCCTCACATGTGTTAGACTTCAACTGCCACCATCACTGGACAGGATGTCCTAATTCCTCCTGGTTGGAAAGGATGACATTTATTCCAACATAGCTAGAGAACACCAGGCTAGAGAAAGCTAGTAATGCTTTTGATAGAATCCTTTCCTTGTCCTTTTTATTGCCTCTTGAGTTTTCAACTAACAACAGATTTCAAAAACTCTCTACCAAGACTGGATTCCTTCTTTGGTTGGTTTGTGCTAGGCCTGTCAATATCCTGCATATATTCACACACCTCATTTTTCTCTGTCATGTTTCCCATCTCCTTTGGAATCTAGACTGACTATTTTCAAAGTGTTAAGCTAGTCTGGGAGAAAGGTACGGTATATGGGTTGTGTTATCTCACTCTTGTCTCTGTTCATGTATTTTTCACAGCCTGCATTTAGGTGCTTTAAAATGAGACTGCTGTATATTATAATTCTGGCAGTAAAGAATGAGTACATATCTCACCTAAAATAATGTCATCCCACCTTGAACGTTGGGAGAAGGGGATTCAAGCACACAGCCTCCTATGCTTCCAGTCCGAATTTTGAAGCCTTTGTAATCACTCTACTTTCCTTTTCTGTACTCTGCTTTGATTCATTCAGTCTCATTCTTCCTTTCTATTCTGTTATTCGTTGTTTAAAGGTGTTTCCATGGTCATTATATTTCCCTAAGCCTGCATTGAATGTGCTCTCTTTGCTCTCATTAGCTATAATGATGTGGGAGGTAGGGTCAGGGAATGACAGCATTCCTTCTAGAAGGCATGTATCCAGATTGCAAATCTGTATACATACACTCATATTGTATTGGAATCTTTGTCTACACATTCTCTAGAACAGTGGTGGTGAACCTTTTAGAGACCAAGTGCCCAAACAGAGGGGCAAGGTGAACTCTGTGCTGGAGGAAGGAGGAGGTGCCCCCATTGGGCTGCTAGGCAGAGGGGTGGGATGAACTATGTGCTGGGGGAGGGAGGAAGTGCTCCCATTGGGCAACTAGGCAGAGGAGCGGGGAGAACTCTGTGCTGGAGAAAGAAATGTGGGAACTCGCTTTAAATGGGAATTGAACATTAAGAAGGCATGGTTTAGATTTTGGAAAATTTGGAGATTACTTGTGGAATCTACATTAAGTAGAAATGAAGGTATAAAGCCAGCACCAGATCAAATGAGCTTTTGGAGATAGTGAAAGATTGCTGTGACATACCGCAACCTCCAGGGCATTGTATATATCACAAGGGTGTGTATTATGAGTTGGATGTACAGTATACTGAATATATTGATATTACACTAAATATTGGAGAACTTGGACAAGTAGCAATAAATACATAATACGGAACAGTGTAATTAGAATGTAACAGAATATAAAAATGGATATTATTGTACAATATGTCTATTTTTTATGTAATGTATGTTGTTTTGTTTGTAACTTTTATGTTTTTTTCTTTGTCTATTTGTATTTTTCTTTGAAAATTTATTATTATTTTTTTTAAAAAGAACTCTGTTGGAGGAGGGAGGAAGTGTGCCAACACAGAGGGGTCTGTGTGCCCCTTTTGGAATGCATGCCATAGGTTCGTCACCTCTGCTCTAGAACAAGGGTTCTCAACCATTTTAACATATCTAAAACAAAAAGGAATTAAAAAGACTAGATGACATCCACCCAGTATCGGGCCACATCAACAGCATTTCCTCTTGCCAACATAAGCTCCTCCTCAGTGGACATTGAAGGGGATCATGTGCATTGTGTCATATGGGCGATTGTTTGTTCGTCTCCACATTCACACAGGCTGCCACTTACAGGGAAACCTCCCTTTCTCAGATTAGCCCTTGATCTTCCTACCCTGGGAACGCAATTTGTTTAAAGCTTTCCACACAGGCCATGGTTGCTTGTGGCCAGGCAGTAGAGAATCATGTGGTTCTGCTCAGTTATCTGGTAGCTCCTTGCTTGCCTTCCAAAGTGCTAGGGCAGTCTGTGGGCGCTGGTTGTTCGGGGGGGGGGGATTATGAGGGACATGTGCCTTGATCTCAGTCTCTGCTTTGGTGGTTGGTGATGAAATAGCAGGAGTGTTTCCGAGGATCTTGCTTTGATCCACTCTTTCTGAGCAGCACTTTCTCTGCAAAACATTAGTGGAGGGATGCCAGCTAAGTAAAGCACTTTTTGCATTGGGGTTGGTTTCATGCATCCTATGACCAATCTTGCTTGTTCACTTAGGGCCACATCCACCTACTTTGCATGTGTTGATTTGCACCACACTGCACTAGCATACTTTCCTGTGTGGTGTTTGGAAATATATTTTCACAGTTTCTTATCTTTTGAGGAAAAAGTCACTAGTGTGTGCATACAATGTGTGCAATTCATGTCAATACTAAAAAAAATTTTTTTTTTAAACTAATTGACCAAAGGTCACAAAAAGACATTCTCTGACACTGTTTCTAGATTGTCATGCTTATCTGAATAGCTATACAGTGGTACCTCGCTTAAAGAGCATAATGCGTTCCACAGGATTGCTCTTTAAGCGAGTTTGCTCTTTAAGTGAAACACCATTGTAAATGACCAATTGGGGGGGGGATTGCGAACCCCGATTTATTTGTTAAGTGAGTTTTTGGTTGATTTTATTTGTTAAGTGAAGCGAACATTCAGAGAAAATTCTGCTCTTTAAGCGAGTTACTCTTTAAGAGAGGTGCTCTTTATGGGAGGTTTGACTGTACTGTACAGTACATGGCTTCTGAGGTTATTTACCTTGATTCTCCCACTCGCCTCTTTCCAATGACATTTCTTTCAGAAACAGTTTCTGTGCCTCTCTCAAACCTTGTTATGGAATGGAGCATGTTGACCTGGCAACCATAGCTGACCCAATGCAGGCGTTGCTAGCCTTTGGGCATTTTGAACAGTTAGGATTACAGTGTTATAGTTTTTCTCCAAGAGGTAAAATGTGCTGAAAACATTGCACACATTTTAAAATAGGGATGGGGAAGCTTGGTGGGGCTGGGTGATTCCTACCACTGTGACTCCTCAGGAGCCATGTGGGGCCACCATGGGGGAACAAACCTAGGTGGAAACAGAGTTTTTGTGTGTTAAGTGGCATAGCCTGTTCAAAAAGTGAAACAGAATTGTGGAGACTTCTAGAAGCAGCCATGCACCTGTCTGCCACAAATTGACCTCTCCTAGGGCCAAGTATGCATATTTATAAACAAATATGCCGAAACATGCTGTACTCAATGGAGAAAAATTGGGTAGAGAAGGTACACTCTACACATTAGGCAAAATATCAATAACGTCTATATATTTAAAAGTGGAGATTAAATATGAATATCAGTGTGCCACAAGAATGGAAATAAATAAATAAATAAAATAAAAATAGATTTCCCCATTTCATAGCATGGGGTAAAAACGGGGATGCTATTTTAGCGTAACACTATGGTCCTCAAGATAGTTTTGAAAAAGGATTAGACAAACCCAGAAGCTGTACATCTGTTAGAAGAGGGATTTATTTCTCTGCTTCAGGTAGCAAATATCTGAGCTGCCTTTGAGAGGTGGGGAAGTTTACAGTTTGATTCTTTGTGGATATTTCTTATGGAATGGACACACACACACACCATTAGGATTATGGATTACAGCACTATGTTCTACGGAACACCAGAGTTCCATAGGTCATTGGTAACTGCGTGGACTGGGTTGGTAAACCATGTCAATATTTAAAAAACCATAACTTTAAATCTGTTTAGCCAAATGTCTCCAAATCTGGCACTGGATAGTCTACTTTCGCTGTGTCAAATTTGGTGCTGATCTGAATCTAGGGTTTTTTAAAAAATTAAACATACAATCAAAAACAAAACCCAACAAATTACAAAAGTCAAATATCTAACAAATCAGAACAATGGGTCTACATCCCTACCACCCACAGGATCTCAGATGGAAATTATTTAAGTACATTTATTATTTTTGCCATATACTGTACTAGATTAAAACTAGTTTAAAGGTTACAGTTTTTGTAACCATGTTTAGAATTGCCATTTAGAATGTGTTTTTGCTCTGCTGCACAATAACATTACTACTCACTCTCATGCAGTGATAATCAAGACTGCTTGATCTTGCTGAATGGTTATTCAGATTTTTTGTGGTGACATGTAGGCCACTCTGCTTTCTGTTCTAGCTTATTGGGTGCACCTGCATCTGTAAATTACTTGATAAACTCAACTTGTAAGCAAACCTGGAGCTGACTCATCACTTTCTAGGGATTCTCACAAGTGTAAATAAAGATGTTTCAAAACTGTCCCTATCCTCAGGGCTCACGGTTGTTGTAAGCTTTTTGATGAAAAGGAGGGTTTAAAAATAACAGGACTCTAAAGAAATTCATCTCACAGATTTTGGTTGTAAAGAAATGGCTTGGTTCTCTCTCCCTCATATTCCCTCAGTGTTGGTGATCAAGAAGACTTGGCTGTTACATTCTTAATGGGTGTTTAGAATAGGGAATTTGACAACCGTGGCTTCTCATACAAGCCCACACTTTTTGAAATCCATTCTATTACATAGCTATTGAAAGTGAAAGAACCCGTTGCTCTTCTATTGTTTGGCTTTCCTAACAGAATTATGGAAGTGAAATATGAGAAGAGCTGCTGACTTTAAAAGCCAGACACTCAAATATATTTTAAAAAAGAAAACTAGTGATAACCCGTACAAGTTTATTCTTCTGTTAGGGTAGAGCTTAAGAGACATCAGTCCCAAACCTATACTTTCTTTGGCCAACCATATTCCTCATCATAACTTCATGGTCAATGAGACCAGCACTGCTGCTCTTATAGCTATCAAACAAAGTCTGGATACCAAAAGACAAACCAAAAGCCTGAAACTTGGATGTGAAGGTTCTGGTATCACTCATGTTAACAGCTCTACCTGTTAAAAATATTCTTAAATGAGGCTTAAGCAAGGAGAAGGACCATCCCAACCATTAGGTATAATGAGGCAGTTGCCCCTGGTGACAGGTGCTCAGCAAAGTGTTACGGCAGTGATGGGATGTAACAGGTTCTCACCAGTTCTCCAGAACCGGTAGTAACTTTTCCCAGTGTCCCAGAGAACCGGTTGCAGCTTTTGGGGGGAACCACCTTTGGGGCTTACCTTTTCACTGGTTCCTCCACTGCACATGTGCGCCAAGCACTTGGTATGCATGCACGCCTATAGTGCTTGGCGCGTATGCATGGCCTCCTTGCTGTCCTCCCAAGCGGGGAGGAGGAAGAGAAGCTGCTAACCTGAAGCTCCCTATAGCCTGCTCCCCTAGATATCCTAGAGAACTGGTTAGGCAAAGACTTAGTACCAAAAGTTGAAAAGTGCCAAAATGAAGTCATCTTGTGGTGAGTTCATTCTGTAGTTCCTTCCTGACCTAGTGTGAGAAAGATTAGCCAGAATAGCTTTAAGGTTTGGTTTAAAAGCTCTGGTTGATTTGTGTTGTGGATGGGTGGGTGTTTGAGTGGGTGGGTGTATTTTAATATATTATTTATTTATTTATTTAATTTATTTACAGGTTTGTGTTGTGGGTGGGTGGGTAGGTGGGTTGAGGTGTGTGTGTGTGTACTTATTTATATTTTATATTTTATTATTTTTAAATTTGTTTTATTTGGCCCCGCCCACAACATCATGATGTCATGACATTGGCTCCACCCATGATGTTAGCTCCACCCACACTATGATGATGTCATGGTGGGGTAGTAAAATTTTTGACATCCCACCACTGGTTACGAGGAAAGATATGTACCATACATTCTGTCCATCATCACTTAAAATATTATAGTAAAATATACTGCTAACCCACATGGTTTTTAAAAATATATAGAATGAAATGGGTGCCATCTTTATATGTATGTGTGCGTGTGGAGGAGAGGCTAACAGCAAATTCACATATACACTAATTCAGAAGTAAGTCTTACTGAATACCATGGACTTATGCTTAAGTACGTGAGGAGTCAGAGTTAGCCCTAAGTTTTATTTTACACAGTATAGCTCTCACTCAAAAGTTTCCTGTTTTGAAGTATTATGCAGTCCACTCCTATTTCTACTTAAAACACAGCAGTTATTTCCAAATGTTTATATAAAAGATGGACAACTAGTTAGGCCTAATGGGAGCTATGGTCCAGCAACATCTGGTGCAGAATTAGAATAGCTTAATGATATATACTGTATGTACTCGAGTACAAGTCGGATTTTTTAGCCACCAAAATGAGGTCCAAAAATGGGACTCGACTTATACTCAGATCAACGTAAACACTCCAAAACATACCCACAGAAATGTCTAAATTAATTAATCTTACTGTACAGTATTTTCATGTACAGTGGAACCTCATACAACAATCACTCTGTATAGCAACAAAATCGCATAACAATTGGGTGGGTGAGGGGAATGGTGTCCTGCATAACAATTTTCCCTATGAAAAAAAAAAATCATACAACAATTTTTCAATGGGAAAAACCACTTAGCAAAAAAATAAATAAATTGTTGTATGATTCATCCCATAGGGAAAATCGCTACACAATGCATGCATTGTATAGCAATTGTTTTGTACAACAACGAGCCCCGTGGAATGGATTAAAATCATTGTGTGAGGTACCACTGTATTTTAATTATTGAAACTCACTAGCAACTGCTACATTTTACATCCCTGACTTGTACTCGGGTCAATCTATTTTCCTAGTTTTAGAGGTCCAAATTAGGTACTTTGACTTATATTTGGGATGACATATAGTCGAGTATATATGGTAAATGTTGCCTGTCCTTGTCATTGTCACAGTCCTGTTACTCCCAAGTAGAGCCTTAGCCTACAAGTTAGTGGGAACATACCTGAATTGACACCCTGCATTTAAGCAATCCAGGATTTAGCTTGCCTTCTTACAAATCCTGACCTAAGTCAGGCAGTTAGAAAGGTAGCTGATAAAAAACAACAACTCCAGTCTTCATGTCTTTTAAAAATATATTTTGTAGCAAAAACAGGTTGCATATTTTTTTAAGCAAATGAAGCATCTTTAGTTCAGAAAGCACATTAAAACAATGAAAACCTTACTAAGCTTGCAAGCCCTAAAGGGCTCCTCCCTCTGGTTTAATAGACTACATGATTGCAGAGTTCAAACCACCCCCATAGACTCACTTACACAGTGTGAAAAGAGCAAAAGGCAAAAGGGTCATCTTCTCTCCTCCTTTCCTTATCTCCAACAAGTTCCACCCTCTGGTCCTTCCTCTGAAGGATTTCAGCCAATGACTACTCAGGACTCCCTGTCCATCCAAATTTAGGTTTCATTTTCCCCCAGACTATGACATTAGTTTTGACTAAAACACAATACTTGCCCAATAACAACCCAGAATGCATCACTGCCACCTCCCTCCAGTGAACAGCCCACAGAAATCTACATCACCATTAAAAAAAACCCACAAGCTCAATTTCTATTTCCATGACAGCCATCTAATTGCCTTGTAAAAAGATGATCATTCAAAGGTGCCTTCATGTGGCCAATCCAATGTTTCTCTTTGTTGAGGTAAAAGAGTTGAAGAATAGAAAGATTTCCTAAACTTTGGTCTGGTGCAATGGTCATTTTTTATTATTGTTGTTAAAAAAATTCTACCCCAAATTTGCAAAGACGTTCAAAAGAAGATCAACAGAAGTTCTAAAACAAAACAGCAGCACAATAGCATAAGCAGAATAAAACTGAGAGGGACAGAAAGTACTTACCTGAGCAAGACAATAGGGAGGGATCCAGGTGTATCTCCTTGGGGCAGGCACAGTGCCAAAGATAAACACCACAGTTTATTCAAGGGGCTTTGCTAGAATGCTTGATTATATCAGACTTTTAGTTCAACTCTGTGGCCAAAATCCTGTTGAGTAGCTAGGCAAATAATATAAGTTTTGGAAACTTGCCCCAAGTTAAGAAATCTCCATAGACATTATCAGTCATATGCAGAGTCACAAAAGAGATACCTGTAATGTCTAAGGCTAATGTGTGATGTCTTAAGGCAGTTTACCTCTAAAGGTCACATGTGTTTATGCAATGGCAGCATAACTAGGGAAGAGGTTTTAGTCTTATATGGCACTTCTTCTGTGCTGCCACCCAGTCAATTTCAAATGGAGGTAGGAAGTGTTCCTAGAGGGATAGTGTGATGTAGATGTGGTGTGATGTAATGATCAGATCTTTGCTTTAGGACTCTGGCACCTGAGAGCATATCTCCAGGTAGCTGTAACACTTGCTTAGTGACCTCAGGCCAGCAACATTCCCTTAACCTGAGTTATTTTACAGGGTGTGTGCAGATTAAAAAAAAAAAAAAAAGGGGGGGGAGTAGTAGTATAGGCTCTTTAGAGTCCATTGGAGGGAAACAATATAAACAAAGCCTTATCCAAGCATGTCCTTGTGAGATTTTCAATGATTGCTAGAAAACGAAGTGGCTCAAGTGGCTAAGATGCTGACTGGAAGGCTGAAGGTCAGCAGTTCAATTCCTGAGTACTGCAGGATGGAATGAGCTCCCGTCTTTGTCCCAGCTCCTGCCAATCTAGCAGTTCAAAAGCAAGAAATTGCAAGTAGATAAATAAGGACCACTTCAGTGGAAAGGTAAACAGCGTTCTGTGTGCTCCGGTGTCTAGTGATGCCTGCCACATGCCCACGGAAATGTTTGCAGAAGCAGACAGCACTGGCTCTTCGGCTTTGAAACAGAGATGAGCACTGAACCCTAGAGTTGGATATGACTGGTTTTCAAGCAAGGGAAACCTTTACCTTTACCAGCAAACTCAAGCCAGTTCATCAGATCTGTAACCCTCCATCACATTTTAGCATAGGCAAGCCACCTCCAAAGAAACATAACATTAAAAAATGATTTTCACTGTGTATCTTCTTCTATTTGATAACATAAAAGCCAGTGGTTTAGTCAGTTGAAGCTGCATTTCACCTACTTTTCCTTGGGGAAAAAAGGCATAGCAATAAGTTCTAGGATTCATATGACCCAGAGGACAACTTTCTGAGTATGTCTCTTGCTGTTGAACCATGCAGAAGATCCAGGATTCTATGGAAACATTAAAATGCCTTGTGCCTCAAGGCATCTTTTCTTTTCAACACAGTGGTGTGTAATATTTGATGAGCATCTAGAGTTCTCAAGCATTGGCACAGCTGGAAGTCTATGGCTAGATACAACAAATGCTTAGTACACCTTTGAATATACGCTTTTCTCCAGCTGCACAGTTCCAATATTTGACTTTATTACTTTCCATTCTCTCCATTATCCAAGTTTTAATTTAGTACAAAATGTGATACTTCGGAGATAAATCTTATCTCTCCTACATGTTCAATCCTTCCCTTTCAAGCCTCATCTACCATCCTTATTCACTTTCTTCGTCTCGTCTCTCTCTTCTGATGGTTCCGTTCCTCCTCCCCTTGTGACTTTTTTGTGGAAATGTTGAGCACTTTCAATTAAATCCACACCTTACGATTAATATTTTAAAGTTTCCTTCTTGAAGGACGAGGACCCTAGGAATTTAACTCTAAATGACTAGATGAAAAAGCATAAGAATAAAACCTGATAATTAATAAAGTTTCTAGCCTTTTTCTTTGCTTATCAAGAGTCTAAAGCAGTGATTCCTAACATGGACCCCACACCCCATGAAAGCAGTGGTTCCTAACATGGACCCCACACCCCACAAGTGGACTTCAATTGTCAGAAGCCTAACATAATACACTGGCTGATCAGTGCTTTAGGGAATTGACTTAGGTTTCTGAGAACTGAAGTCCAAAAACCAAAGGTTGGGAAACACTGGTCTAGACTGATTCTGTCTGGACACTTGACTTTCCATATTCAGAATATAGTTTGCCCTTGCTCAAAAGCCAGTCATATCTGACTCTAGGGTTTGGTGCTCATCTCCATTTATAGCCAAAGAGCCAGTGCTATCTGCATCTGCAGATGTTTCTGTGGTCATGTGACAGGCATGGCTAGTGCAAGGAATGCTGTTTACCTTCCCACCAAAGTGTTACCTATTTATCTACAGTACTTGCAATTTCTTGCTTTCGAACTGCTAGGTTAGCAAGAGCTGGGACGGAGATGAGAGCTAACTTCATCGTGCAGGACTCAGGTCTCGAACTGCTGACCTTCCAGTCGTCAAGCTCAGTGTCTTAGCCACTAAGCCACCGCAGTCCCTATATTCAGAAGATAGCAATGTTATAATTATTTTATTTTGTTCATGTTGGCTGGGTGGTGATGGTGATTGTGGGACCAGTAGACCAAAACAGGGTCACGTTTCCCCGTTCTGCCTGGCTCACATAGCAGAGGCTTTCTTTCTTTCTTTAACAAAGGCCCATGGACTTATAGGAAAAGCCAGCCAAATTCCAGAACCAACATTGGGGAGAGATAAAGCCCAAAGAGGCAAAGCCGTTGTATTTGTATTTAGATTTGTATGCTGCTCTATTCGCCAAAGCAACTCAGAGCGTTGTCTTTCTTTTTGTTCTGTTTTTCTTTGCATCACCCCTTTTATGTCTGCCCCCCCCCTTATAAAACCTATGCAATGTGTGGATCGGATAGTGAAAGAGTCAAAGAAGTATTTACAGTATATGTTTCTACCCACTATACAGCGATGGGATGTTACAGGTTCGGACCGGTTCACCCAAACTGGTCGCACCCCATCAGGAGGGGTTGCCGGGTGGTGGTGGTAAACCCCTGGGCGACCGGTTCGGTCGCCTCTCCGCCCCCCTCCAAAAATGTATTTCTGGGCAGCCAAAATGGCTGCCCAGAACTGCGCATGCGTCAAACCTTCTATTTTTTAGTTCATATGCGTCAAATAGAGGTTTGACACATCCACACTAAAAAAAGAACTGCACATGCGTCAAATGGAGGTTTGATGCATGCGCAGACATTTTATTTTTATTTTTTTGCTCCGCCCATGATGTCATGACATCATGATGTCGGCTATGCCCATGATGTCCATTATGTCATGGTGGGGTAGCGGGAATTTTGCCAACCCACCACTGCCCCTATATACCCACTCAGTCTTCTGTTCAGCATTATGTCTTGATGGACATCTTGAAAACTCCTGTTCCCTATTTAATATCAATGGACTGGTGGAACCAAGGCTTTCAGGGTCAAAGCCTCAGGACTTTCTAAGAAGTAGTGATAATGATAGTCACTCTGAGACTTCCGTGTTCCATCTGAGTTTAACTGCAATCCCGACTGACTGTAGCTGACAGAGAAATGGATTTATCCAGGACCAGTATATTGTTGCAAGCTATTGCTGTTGTAATACAGAGTATGGAGAGGGACTGGTTTTGAATGGACAGTTAAGAGTCTTTAGCTGTGCAAAAGACTTGCACCTTCTTCTTATTTTTTTCATGTCTCAATCAAACCCTGGAGTGCCAAAATGAAGCCATTTTCTTGGCTTTGTTGTTGGCCAAACTTAAGTCTATGTTTCTTGCAGTAGATGAGACTTGAGTCTCATTTGATATGAATCCATATAACAGCCTGTATTTTTGGAACTCATTTGGGGCCAGGCTGGCAGTCACCTAACAGACTGTACATTTATTCAAAAGTATCCCCTCCAACATTGTTCAGTTGCCCAAATGGTCAGTGGTTTCCCCCTATATATTTACTTTGAGGTTTGCTTGATACAATGGAGAGATAACCAATGGTGAGGCAGTACTGAGAAATGTAGAGCATGGAGAATCAATGAATGTGTCTCACTGCTGTTCCTCCTTTTCAATGTTTTTGTAGAAGGAAGCAAAGTGGGAAAAGTTTTTATTTTTATTTTTTAGAAGAAAGCAAATGAAATGAGATGGGTGGCTGATTTGCGGTTCAATAGTTCTTTCTGCTTTGCAGATCTTCACAAGCTATACTGGCGTGTGATTCGATTAAAGAAAGCACTTCACTTTCTACTGATTCCGAAATCTATTTGGCTTTTAGTTGAGATTATGATGCAAATCAACTTCAACAGGGAGCAAGAAGAAGCAGCTCCTCCTCCACAACTCCACAACCTGGGCAGTTTGTTTTCAAGACAGACGAATCTATTGAAGAGTAACACGGTGATGGAAAAGCCTACAAAAGAGTACATGGGGATCAACCAGCATTATAAGAAAGTGGCAAGAGCTGAGACTCAGCAGCTGGTAGCAGCAGGGAATATAAACTGTTTCCCGGCTTTGCAAATGCTGACTATGTTGGGAAAATAAGGCGTCCATGCATTAACACTGGGTATCAGTAGGAGGCAGATTTACATCCCAACTTGCTTGTCCTTTGGCACTGACTTGATTGAAATGCCTTTGGCATTTGAGACAAGTCCCACCTCTTCCTCTTGTTTGTTTTCTTGTATAATCCTTTCTTCCTCCCTGACCTCTGACAAAGGAGTGAGATTCCATGTGCTAGAGATTCCATTTTTTTATCCTTCTGACTGTAACTACAAATAGTAACTGTAAGTAAAAGTACCTTTTTCTACTTTACTTGCTTTGAGTGATTTTATCATACAAATACTAGTTTGTGTTGTAGGGGAAAACAAGACAGTGATGAGACTGGGCTAATCTCTCCATGTTTTCTGTACTTTTTTGTTTCTTTCTACCTCATATTTGGACAACTAATAGAAATATCAAAATTATCAATAGACCAAAGCCTATGGAGTACATGTAGAAGAATGGGTATGAATCTGTAATTTTTATCTAGCTTTATCCCTCCTAGAAAAAGTTCCTCAAAGTGTCTTATGAAAAATATGAGGCATGCTACCGACTTATCTCCTGAAAGGGAATGCCTGTTTCAACCTCTTTGTGCTTAAGGATGCCAGTCTTCTGCTCTGTACTGTATTTGACATTTCCAGTTCTATTTTACTCTTTAAAGAGCTCATTTAACCTTATACGATTTAATTTTAATGAAACAACAAAACAGCTGCAGAGTTCAAGCTCATAATTACTGAAATAAATGTGATGAAATCTTCATAAGCACCTTTGACATTAGATGTGGATGTGATTAATGGGGCTTTCTGCAGTGCACTCTAACTACTGGAGGACCTTGTAACAGTAACCTTGTGTTGCCGGGTAATCTTCCTCATCCTAGGTCAGGCGAAAGGAACTGTTGAATGAACTTGCCAAAAATTGCCTTCGTTGTGGAAGTTTCCTGTATGGCCTAGACATGGAAGAAGAAGAAGAAGAGGCTTAGAGCATGTCCAGACAAGGTATACAGACTGGTAGTTGGAGTTCTTTGATTTTAATCAAAGTTATGGCATCCACATTTGTTTTTATGCAGGCCACTCCACTACCACCCCTTTTTAAGCTGCTGTGCTCGTTTTCTGGCATACTGCTAGAGCTTTATATCTTATTGAGTGCTCCCTACAATCCCTTTAGTGTGCACCCGAGTGGATCTGTAGGCAGTGTGATCTGAGCTGACAACTTGTGATGTATATAGTAGGTTGTGATATTAAAATAGATGGTGGAGAACCCCCTTCTTCTAGTTACATCTTGTCTATTTTTCAAAATATTTCTCTAATTGATGCTGCACAATTCTAGATACAAAGAGGATACCTCAGAGTTTTAGGTGCACTACACTAGGTGAATGCATTGCTGTTTCACTATATCACTTACTTTAACACACACACAAAAAGGGAAAGAATGTGGGCCCATGAACGATGACTGTGAAAGAAGGTGGGGAAGGGAGTGAGCACAGGCATGTCAATAAGCAAACAGGAGGACAAAGTGGAGGAATCCAAATACATGTCTGGACCCTTGGCACAAGAAAATAAACACATACAGTGAGAATGATAGGATTGCTCCAGTTTCTTCCATGTCTAGGCCTGGCGTGAAACTGCCAAAACAAAGGCACCTTTTGGTGAGTTCATTCTGCAGTTCCTTTCGCCTGATCTAGTGTGAGAAAGATTTTTGTTGTTCAGTTGCATAGTCGAGATTAGCTGGCAACAGAAGATTACCATTACCAGGGTATACTCGATTGTGGTTCAAAAATACTACATTCTTTGAGGCGGCTCTTTCTGTGTACAGTCAAACCTTGCATAAAGAGTGCCTCGTTTAAAGAGTAACTCACTTAAAGAGCAGCATTTTCTCTGAACGTTCGCTTTGCTTAACAAATAAAACCAACCAAAACCTCGCTTAACAAATACATCAGGGTTTGCAATCTCCCCCACAATTTGTCACTTACAATGGTGTTTTGCTTAAAGAACAAACTCGCTTAAAGAGCAACCATGTGGAATGCATTATGCTCTTTAAGCAAGGTACAACTGTACACCATTGCTCCAGTGACCCTCAGTGAGAGATAAGAAAGACTGCAGAAAAGATAAGAATTTTTCAGCATGGTCCAAATCCCCCAGTCTAGACTAGCTTTTACTGTTCCAATAAATGGTTCTGATTAAGGAATCTCCTGCCTTTGAAAATTCAAGCCACTGTAGATTCCTTATCCTGTGAAGTGCCCTGGGACTTTTTGTTTGGATTTATTTGCAAATTAATCAAGGTTCAGTTCTTGTTCACAGGATCTTGTTCCAATACTCTCAGCAGATGAAGATGATTCGGCTCAGGTTTTGATTTTACCTGTATACTCAGATTTACAATTGCTTGGCTGTTTTTAGAAACTTCCTCCTCATTTGAGCAGCTGAACTACAGATTTGTGGCATCCACACACACCCCCCCGAGCTGAGCACCTTTTGATCATGTTTAAAATAGACCTAGAGAGCCAGCCAGCCCACAGGTGTGCCCTCGCCAACTGCCATCCAAAAGATCTCATGGGTTTCCCAACAGTTATGGCTAGTATATCAACACTGGATGTCTACAAATAGGAAATACATCATACAGCAGGGTGTAAATCAGCACAGATTGTGTGCAGCTGAGATAGGTGCATGGCAGGTGTTCTTCATCAGGATGAGATATTAGGTAACCCACCTAATGGCAAATTTAGCAAGAGTGCAGGAGAGATGACAAATGTTTCAGGTGGGAGAAGGCCAGTTCTTGGATATATATGATGGGGCTGCACTAAGGAAAAATAGACCCAATGCTATTGCAACACATCTAGGTGGCATCTTCCCAAACTGTTCATTTTAGCACCTGGTGCTTCTTCTAACGCAGGAGTTCTCAACTTAAGGCCTGGGGGCTGGATCTGGCCCACGGCACCATTTCATGTGGCCCCCACCCCTAAGAGCATTTGAGAAACAAAATGGGTACCCTGTAAAGCTATTGGGACAAAATGGCCACCTCCATCATGCAAGCAGTGCAAAATGACTGACCGGCCCTCGAAGCTGACTGAGAGCATGACCCCTGGCATGAAAAGGTTGGGAACCCCTATTCTAACACAAAGCCACAGGAATGAACAGCAACAGCAAATATAAAAACACACAGACCTCAAGAGGCAATTTGCCTCCTATACTAACCCTGTCAAGCAGTTTATCCAGTATGGCTTATGGACTAGGAGACACAGAAAATTGTTCACAATCTTCTCTTGTAACCAATACTCATGGTATCTCTCATTCCTCTCAGAATCCCTGTATCCTTCTAGTTCAAACAAAATGAATACCACCTCTCCCTTTTTACTAATGGGCTTCATTCATCCACAGAGATGGCCTGACATTACAACTTTGGGCAAACTCTTGTTTCCCATCTAGGGACTTTCCCTTGGGATATCTGCCTTGAGGTAGTCCTCTATAATCTTTTAAGGAATTGGAGAATGCTAGTTTGCTTTTGATGAGCTCTTAAAAGTTAGTTCTGCTGTTCTTCTGCTGTTAAGTTGCTGCTATCAGTTCTTTTTATTCACAACTGTGTATTATATTTTTCAGCAGTCGTTTTGCATTTTGTATGAGTTACACATCCCTCCATGCATATAATTGTGGAGTAATGGGGCAGAGGTCACTTGCTTGATTTAATTGTTTTAGAGCAGAATCACACTTCCCAGATACTTCTGGGACCACTGTTCTAATTTAAACAAAAGTGTAATCCAAACTATGTGTCTTGTTTTTGGCAGATATGAATTTTGTTTTGTTTTGCTGTTGCACCACCAAATTTAGTGGCAGGAGCCCAGAGGCTCACAGAAACACTTGGGGAACACATGCTATCCCCACCAACCTAAGATATTTGTCCTTTATTTTATTAGATATTTATACCAGAATTTAACATTGTAAATTCACATATAATGGACAGATATCATCTGTAATTGAGCACTTAGAAAAGTCCTACAAGGTAGATCAGCATTGCTGATGAGATTCAAGGTTGACTCAGCCTCCCATCCTTCCAAGGTTGGTTAAATGAGTACCCAGCGAGTGCTCTAAGTGCTATGGGGCGGTATATACGTGAAATTGCTATTGCTATATATATATACCCGAGAGAACACTGGCTTTGCCTAAAAGTACAGTACTCACCATGCTAGGGCACAGTGCAGCCTGCTGGATGTTCTTGCAGGGCAGCTGCCAGTATTCATAACCACTGGCCAAACAGTGAGGTCTGATGGTAATTGAAATCCAAACACTTCCAGAGGACCACACATGGGCCATCTCTAATGTATGGCCAAAGTACAAAGCAAATCAGGGCCTTCTACACTTTTAGGTGTGCTGCTTATGCCACCCTAGAACAGAAGCAAAGAACAGGAAAATGGAAAGCAATGGAGTGGTTTGGGGAGGAATGTACCTGGGACATTCAGGGCTAGGCCAGTTGACACAGAGTGGGATCTAATCTACACCTGTTCCATTGAGTTTATTTAGATAAGTTGGGTTTATATATGTCACAGCTGTCCCTGCACTGCCTTCTCTATAAGGATTTGGTTCAGTGACAGGATGATAATTGGCAGCAATTTCAGACTGAAGAGAGATTTCCCATTGGTGTGCTTAGGCGTCTGTAGGATGTTCTTTTCCCCTGGCCTTTTCTCTCCTGTCACTTTAAAACTCATCCTGTTTTTCTGTTGACGCAAACCTATTCATTAGATTTCCGGGGGGGGGGGGGGAAAGAGAGAAAATATTTACATTATCTGGCTATAATGCCACAATCATGTCCTCATGTCACCATAAATCATTACTGCAAAGATGTCACCCAGTACACTTGATGGAACTGTGAGTAATTCCCCAGGCAGAGAAAACTGTCCCTCGCCCTATGAACATTATTAAAGAAGACTTGCCACCCCCCTGTTTCCTGGATGAAATTCTCTGGAGGTAGGAATTTCTAAAAGTTTCATTTAAAACAAAGTTCATGCAATGCAGATTTTAAAAAAACCCTACAAAACAAACAAAAATACAGAGTGGATGATCCAGAGGGCTCTATGAACTATATCTAAATGTCCTTAAAATGTCACTGAAGAGCATGAGGCCTAATGACTGACAGATACATCACCCTGGTGTTTGTGCCATTTTAGTTCCAGTTTCTTGAGATGGGCTGAAATGAAAATAACTTATTGACGTGGAGTAGCTTAAAAGGCCCAGTTAGCCCAGCCAGTGCTTTGAGGCAAAAGGAACCATCTGGCTACAAAATTGTCTATTTGGACTCACAGATTTTGAGAGCTTAAAAAAATGTTTTCCAAGCTCTAATAACTGGGTGGAGAAATGCTCTTAGAATGACAACCCCTAAAACTTCTACCTGAGAACTTAGTAAATAGGTATGGGCAACATCTAGTCTTCCAGATGCTACCAGGCAGCCCTCATTAGCTGTAGGAATGACAAAGGATGATGGGAGACTCAATCCAACAATGCCTGGAGGTTCACCAAGTTGTCCATTTCCACTCTTCTCCCAAGGCATTAGCACTGTTTATTTCTTCTGTTCCTAATAAGTAGGCTGGCACCATTTAGAACAGGGATTCTCAACCTGCAGCCAAATGCCTGGGTGCAGCCCATGGCACAATTTCATGTGGCCCCCACCACTCCAGGAAGTGGTGGAGGATGGGCAAAATGGGCGTCTGACCCCGGAAGCTGTCTGAGGGAGCGTGACCCGGCCCCCGGCTTTAAAAGGTTGAGAACTCCTGATTTAGAGTGTAGGGATCAACAAGCAGAAAACACAAAAATTAGGCAAGGATGCATACTATACTGTATGCAGTACAGTACTACTGTATATTGAGGGTTTCACAAGATACTGTGGGAGGAGTAGGAAACCACCAATATATATGTTTTATGTCTCAAGGTGTCTTTTCTTTTTTCTCTTTGGAATTTTTTTTCATTTTTATTATTGTATTTTATTTTATTCTGTTTTATCTTGTTTTTGTCCCCCACCCTTCAATTTTCTCTTTATTTTATTTAGTTTAGTTTAGTTTAGTTTTAGTGTTTTACTCTCATTTAACATCTAAAAGCGTCTTTGTTGTTGCAGCATTTTTCGGTGTCTATTTTGTCAAAGGTACGAATGTGGGTGCTGGTGTGTGTTTGGAAAAATGAAAGGGTTTTTTTGGCAAAAAAGGAAGAAAATCCAATTGTCAACTGAGCTGGGATTTTGTTGTTGTTGTTGTTGATGTTGTTAGCTCTCACATCATTTCCCACATACAGCAGTAGAGTTTCTGAGACATGCGAGATGTTCAAGTCATGGTTTAACATTGTTACACCCTCCCACTAAATTTCCTTTGCCAAGTGAGATTCAAACCAAGGTTTCTCAAGTCCTAATCTTACTCCTTTTACTATAAAACATTGGCTGGTCTATGTGGGATAAGTAGCACCAATTTGTTTTTCATTTCAGGTATCCAAAAAGGCTTGGACTAAACCCACATAACTACATTTGTTTCATCTACATTATCATTATACCATCTACCAATAATTATGAAGGTTTAAAAAAACACCTGAAAAAATACATTATTGTCTTTATTTTATCTTTTCCAGAAACCAAAAATATATTGTGCAGAAATATGTTTCAGGCTCAGTGGAGAAAAGGTATGGTTTAGCAGCTATAGGTTTGAAGTTTTATTACTTTGTGGAAACAACATTATTGGCAGACACTTAAAAAAATGGCTTTGAGATACGGATTATGGGTTGGAATCCATTTTCATTTTCACCAACCGTACTTTTTGTTAAGCAACATACAAGCTAGGGAAATGTGTTGCCTATCTTTCTAAACCAGGAGTTCTCAACCTTTTAAAGCCGGAGGCCGGGTCATGCTTCCTCATACAGCTTCGGGGGCCAGACAGCCATTTTGCCCTTCCTTCATCACATGGCACTTCCTGGTGTGGTGGAGGCAGTGGGGGGGTCACATGAAATGGCACCATGGGCTGCATCTGGCCCACGGGCCACAGGTTGAGAATCCCTGTTCTAAACAAACAACTAGCAGTGTGTAAATATACCTTTCAAGGTTATCCAACTCCACTTAGAGATTTAACGAAGATGCCACAAAACATGTATGGCCTCTCTTCAAATATTAATGGAGCACCATCAATGTTTTATCAGTTTGCTATCCTATATCACCCTTGACAAATTTCAATCATTTTAAACCAGTTCATAAAAAATAGATGTGTTTTCCCATTTCAACTATTTCTAAACATTTTCTCTCCCACATAATTAATACCAATTATACTGTCCAAATAGAATGGCCTTTGGCATTCGTACTCTGACGGTATCCTGCCATGGGTTCTTACCATGAATTTGTGACAAAGGAAGAATGAGAACGTGAAGCTGAGCAAGTCAAAAGTCAAAAGATTAAGACTCGGGATATTGAAGAAAATGGACTCTTACTAGATGGGAGAAATTGGAATATAGAATACGTACTCAGCAAGTAATAACTCATTTGTTGTCTGAAGAAAAAAGTCTGGAATATCCTCTTGGTACTCTCTGTTTACAAAGACAACAGGCAAAGGAAAATGTCTTTTTTTAAGTGTCTGCAAGTTTTATGACTAATTGGGGTTTGGGGTCCCTCCACTCCCTTTTTGAGAGATAAAGTTCCATGGTACAGTATTTTGAGTTCTTCTCAGATTGTAAATTTGACATTGTTTGATATTATATCTTACAGAGAGAGAGGAAAGGAAGAAAGGTAAATCAAGTGCCTTTTTTATTTTTAATTGAGTCCAATAAATGTCAGTCTTGTTACCCAACTCTCTGAAATTCCCTCTTCTAATGTGGAGTTCCCTCTGGTTCAGGATGAAAATTGACTTCTTGTCACAAATGAGGTAATTAGTGACTTCCTGTCAGCAAATCTGGCATTTTATTTTATTTTGAAGAAGCAAGTACAGCACTGTGGGCCAAATTGGGCATGATGTGTGCAAATGTTGGTGATAAAAAAAATAAGTTGGAATCTAGTTCTGCATGCTGTCTGGAGTGACCAGCAGAATTTAGTTCGTTTGTCTCCTTGCCCTTGGCCAACCGCTTAACATATTCTAGTCACGTAATTCAGTTTTTCTAGCATTTATTTTCTTCTGCTATGCAGTATCTTTAACCTGTATCCATCTGCAAATATGGACCTGATTTATTAAAAATGGGGTAGGGGGGAATGAGAAGATAGAAACCTGGGGTAGTGGAGTGGACCACTGCACGTGGAAGGGTTATGCTTTTAAATGCTTTTTTAAGGGCAGGGGAGGAGAATATCCTGGAAGTGAAAGCTAATATGATGGGGAGATAGATAGTGTGATAGAAAGAAGGCTTGATAAGGTGCTCTCATTCTTTTTGATGTGTTATTTAAGAAAACTGCAATACTTTTTTTTCTTAACATGGTAGAACATTAAAAATGTGATTTCCCTCCTGCAATCTTAAGTAGTATTGTCAACCTCAGAATTCGACCACCATGTGTAGATCAGAGCTCTTTACTGTAGACTTTTCTGGGTACGCCATGTTCAGATCAGTTGTGGGTATCAGTAGGTTCGCACCAGTTCACCAGAACCAGTAGCAGAAATTCTGGCTGACCCCACCCATCCAAGTTTTGAAATAAAGTAGTCCTAATTTGGGTGCAATGCAGAGCTTCCCCCTGGCCACGCCCACCATACCACGCCCACAGTGTGGTAGTAATTTTTTTGGAGCCCACCACTGGCTCAGATGGGATATATAGTGAAGAGTAGCTAACATTGGAGACCAAAGTTAGACAAAGGGTGCCTTTGGACTCCATTGGGCTGGAAGGTTTCTATTCTTTCTCCTTATCCATCAGCACAAACCTTAGTCCAGTTCTCAAGACATGTAAACAGAGGGACACAATAGGAAGGCATCAAAGGTTGCCAGGTTTCAGAGCAACAGGTGAAATCTCAGGGAATTAATGTGCTTCTCCAAGTGGAAAGAGTTTTTATTTTTGTTTGTAAGGTGGTTTTAAGGCCCAGGTAAACCTCTCCTTCAGGACTCACCTGCTGCCAGAGTATGGTACCGAGACTGCATTGGTTGTGCTGTTGGATGATCTCTGGTGAGAGCGGGATGGAGGTCATCTCTCCCTCCTTGCTGTTCTTGACCTCTCAGTGGCCTTTGATACCGTTGACCATGATATCCTTCTGGAACAGCTCCGATGATTGTATTTTATGTGTTTTTATGTGTATTTTTATGTGTATTTTTATGTCTATTTAATTTGTATTTTTATGTGTACTTATTTTTACGTTGGCTCCACCCACATCATTGGCTCTGCCCATGATTTCATGATGTTGGCTCCACTCATGACAACATGGCATTGGCTTTGCTCATGATGTTGGCTCCACCCACAGTGTGGTAGTAAAAAGTTTGGCTGCCCACCACTGCTTAGGCCCCTCCAATATGGGGTGCCTCAGGGCTCGGTGCTCTCGCCTCTCCTATTTAATACTGTATCTACATGAAGCCTCTGGGTGAGATCATCTGTTCCCACGGGGTGAGGTATCATCAATATGCAGGTGATACTCAGTTATAAATCTCAGCCCGTGGAAATCCAAGCGATGCAGTTGAAGTCCTATCCAGGTGTCTGGAGGATGCTAGGGTCTGGATGGAGAACAATGGGCTACAACTGAATCCTGGCAAGACTGGGTGGCTGTGGGTTAGGGGCCCTGTGTTATCTCGGGAGCTACCATCTTTGATCCTGGATGGAGCTATCTTGCCCCAAACAGACCTGGTGCGTAATCTGGGGGTCCTCCTGGACTCATGACTCCTGCTCAAAGAGAAAGTGGCAGTTGTGTCCAGGAGGGCTTTTGCACAACTTCATGTGATACACCAGTTATGCCTGCTCCTAGATCTGGACTCCTTGCTCATGGTCATGCACGCTCTGGTCATCTCCAGACTTGACTATTGTAATGCGCTCTACATGGGGCTGCCCTTGATGACCATTCGGAGGCTGCAACTGGTCCAGAATGCGGCAGCTTGGGTGATGTTAGGGTGCGGATGTTATGCCTGTGCCTTGCCACTGCTCCAGGAGCTGCACTGGTTGCCTGTGTGCCTCCGGGTGCAATTGAAGGTGCTGGCAATTACCTTTAAAGTGCTACATGGTAGTGGGCCAGGATACTTAAGAGACCACGTCACCCCAAGAATATCTGTCTGTCCCACCAGAGTGGACCAGAGAGGCTCTCTCATTGCCCCGTTGGCAAAGAGGGCCTTCTCAGAGTCTGCTCCGGCCCTATGGAACCTCCTGCCAATTGAGTTGCATCTCCAGATGGAGTTGCTGCCCTTCAGGAAAGGGTTAAAGACATGGCTGGCAGGGCAGGTGTGGGACACCAGTGATGCTGGCTAATTTAGTGAAATACTCTCTCTCTCTCTCTTAATCTTTTAATCTTTAATCATTTAACCCTCTAAACTTCTTAAATTTTGTTAGTACTTTTAATGGGTTTTTATTGTTTTTAATTGTGATTGGTCTTTTCTGTGAGCTGCCCAGAGTCTTCGGAGTTGGGTGGCGATATAGATTGACATAAATAAATAAATAAATAAATAAATAAATAGGAGAAGTGTCTCAAATGCATCACTCCCTGACTCGCTCCCTAGTCTTCTATCCTTGCCCAATATTTGGCCTATCATGCCATTTTGAGCAGGCATGCAGCAAGGAGTAGAGCACCAGCTGTACTACTCAAAGTCCAACAAGACAGTTGTTGCAAAGTTTGGTCCAGGTTGCAGATAAGTTGGTTTGCTCCTTTTCCTGGTGACCACAAACCAGCCTGCCCAGATTCATGCCTACCCATATCTTTTGGATTCCTGACAGGGGTTTCCTTCCTTCTTTCTTTCTTTCTCTCTTTCTTTCTTTGCAAGTAGAATCAACCCATTTTGTTTCAGTTCCATTCTGTGTGACTACTTGGATCAAGCCATAGGCTTGGACAATAGTCTCTAAATGGACTAAACCTGCTTGAATCCATCTTGATGAAGGGCAACAGTTTCATCAATACTGGTCTGGGGCTGAAGAGAACTTTGCACAGCAAAAGGGCTCAGGATCAGAAAGTGTCTGGCAGAACTGGATCAGTGGAAAGGGTGTCACGCTGTTATGCAGAAGGCAAATGGAAAACCATTGTATTATATTCTCAAGACAATCTTTATGGTTGATCACCATAATGATAGCCAATATTTAGAATCAGATACAGCACTCAAAGAAGAAAAAATCTTTCTTTTCTACTCCTTTCCAGTCTGTGTGGAAATAATAAGAAACTCTAATAGTGTAGAATAGCTTTGCTAGAATATTTGACTCCAAAATGTGTGTATGTACAGAGTAGAATCTCTGAAGACTTAAGAAGCTGAGCCACAGTTATGAATCTATCCCTAAGCAGCAGAAGAAAACAAAATTACCATTAATTGACTTGCTGCTCCAGTTTTGTGTGAGAGAAGTTCTTTGACCACTGCTGTAGAGAAAGTGGCCTACAGCCCAAGTAATTCTCTACTCCAATAAAACTTTTGGCAGTACAACCATGCAGATTACACTTGGCTCCATTTCCCTCCACTATCCCTGCCTGGGGTCCCCACAGAAGCTAGCCTCTTTGGTCCTAATATGTCATATCCATGCTATTATAGCACAGCAGTTCTCCTGGGCTAAAAGCAATCTAACAGTGCTTATTTAGTTGTGGTTTTACACTCCCCTGTCTCCACTAGGAATTAGGTGGAGAAACGGAACTCATTTTCATGTGTAACCATACAACATTGGAAGTTCATTCTTCAAAGAGAGGAAGTAAGCAAATTAGCCTTTACTTCCACCCTCCCCTCCATCATAACGCCTTAATTTTAACAAATCTAGCCAAACAGGCCTGGAGGCCACTGTCACTGGGCTTTTCCTACTCCATTTCCTGCTGTGCTTATTTAGTTAGAATTCTTGATCAAATCCTAGAGCACTGTATATGCAAAGCTCTGTGCATCATGCCTCTTCATTACAGCTGCTCTCACTGTGGAAACGAAAGCCAATACCCAAACTAATGAAGTTACTGCCTTTGTGTGTGGTTAATTCCTGTTTTATTTTATTGTAATGATTACTAAAGAATAGAGCCCATCAGCAATTAAGCTCTCGATTACTTTGGGTTTTTTTTTATAAAGAAACCCTTTGGAGAAGGAAGCGCTACAGCTTAAAACGAACATTGAGGAAGTAGGATAAAAGAAAAGGCATTCCAAGTTGTTGGTCATCTACTTCCCGGATTCCAATAAAATCCAGGGAACAAAAACCAATATATTTTTCCAAGTAAAAGAAAAAGAAATTTGGTTCTGTTTGTGGCTTGATATATACAGGTACTAATCTTCTTTCCAGGGCTGATCAAAAAGAGGAATAGATGGCAGGTTAAGACAATGTGGATTTTCTTGTTTTATAAAAATGCCTCCAGAGATTATCTTTCAGAGGTATGGATCAAGAAATCAAAAGTGAAAATTAACTCTTGTATGTGTGTATCTCCAAATGACCAATTGCAAAACAAAAGCAGACTAGTTTTGCCAAATGCAGACTGAAGCAAGCTTGTTTTTTCTTTCAAGAGATCTCTGCTTCTAATGACACATTAGCTTGGACCTTCCCTGGTTGGAAGGCAGCTGATTAGAGCCTCCTGTTATCACATGATTTTCCTTCAACCTGGCAGCAATCTGTGTGTACTAATAAAGAGATAAACCAAAAGGCAAGAGGAGTAGAGCAGGGCAAAGGGTTTTCTGAGTTCTCCTGTGTTAATTTTTAACATTTTAAACATTTTTATTAGTGTTGCATTTTATTCCTATATTCCTTCATTCATGTTGAGCTCTGATTCCTTTCCAGTCTGACCTGAAGTCGTTATGACAAGAATCAGGGTGTTGATCACATGAACGATGAGACTGTTTCATACAGGGTGAGGTGAAGGTACAAATATCCTGACCTTGAGCTGTGTCTGTACAGCTTATAAAGGCAAACCCACATATAGGCTACATGCAGGCTACATGCTTAAGCTTAGTTGGGAAATTTTCAAGACATATGGCAAGAACAGCCATTCTTAAGAGTGCATGGGGCAAAACCAATTTAGAAGATGGAGGAAGGAGCTCACTGGACAAGGAACAACATTAAAGGAGGATATAGCTGAGGAACTTTACCTCTATGTCACTTGGAGGACCTTGAATAACCTGAAAGTCTTAGTCCCTAAATGCAAGACCAACATGCTAAAATGGGGGCTACTGGTGGATAACAGCATGCTGTGTGCATGTGGAGAGGTACAGAATCTGACTCCTTTACTGGTCTGCCGATTACTACCAGATACATGTACCAATGAAGATTTCATTATGGCCAATGACTAGGCCAAGCAGGTGGCTTCATTTTGGCAGTCCAAAGTCTGATCTAAACATGAAAGAAAAAGAAGACCAGGACATGGATCCCTGTGTCTAGGTGGCAGCTTCAGCTGGTACATCAGTTTTAGCTCATCCAATGTGCTATATGATATCTAAATCTTCAGTAGGAATGCTGGGTCTATAAGCACATCTAGGATTCAATCTGGATCTTTCATGGGAAGTACAATGACAAAATGTCACCCAGAACAAGAAGAACATGATCCACACCAGTCAGAAAGAACCACCCACTAGTATCATAATCACCAAGCATAAATTTATGGACTCTCATCTAGTCATCCTAGATACGGATATGCCAAACTTGATACACTATCTAAATCCTATTGGCACTTCATCCATCGCATATACTTTATGAACTTGAACACTGATCACTATTATTTCAGTAATGGATACTAGTAATTATGAAAAACTGTACATTTTTATGTTCATTTCAATGCTTCTGCTGGTGGAGTCCTCTAGTGGGGATGAAGCAGAGATCTTAGGGATGTAAGGAATGTGAGTACTGTACTTCATGGACTACAGAGCTTCCAGCATCTAGAAACTATACTTCCGGGGGAGGAAGGTCAAGTGAAAATGCTGGATCTCTTTCCAGTTGATGAATAAGGATGTGTGTTAAGCCTGAGATCATTGGAAGAAGGACCTATCTCTGAGAAAGATTTCCTCAAGAGTAGCAGTTTCCTAGGTGCGACAGGGAGATCCAAGGTGAAATGGCTTATACCAGGCTTTCTCAACCTTTTTGGGGCATGGGCAGGATCACTCCCCCTTGGATGGCTGTGTGGACCGGTCAATTGTTTCCACAAGAGTTCTCATGCAAAAATGCACATTTTCAGTGAGTTCTTGCATGTTTTCTGTGAGTTCTCACACAAAAACATGCATTTTCAGGGAGTTCTCATGTGTTTTTGGCGAGTTCTAACATGAAATGTACATTTTTGCATGAGAACTCTTGTGGAAACACTTGACTGGTCTCACTGAAAACACACAAGAACTCATCGAAAACTCACATTGTGCAAGAACTCACCAAAACACATAAGAACTTGCCAAAAACACAAATTTTTACTGGGTTTTGGTGCATTTTCAGTGCTTCTGGGTGGTGGCAGCGGCAGTGGGAATGAGGGTGCTGGGGGCCAGATGAAATGGTTTTGGGGGCAGGGTTTGACCCACGGGCCTTAGGTTGAGAATGTCTGGTTTATACTAAAAGAGGTGCTTCAAGCCTCCTCCTTCAGCCAGCTTGTTCCTGTATCTACTACTGTACTTCCATAAGTTCACCCCAGCCAAAGGGACCTATACAATATGGGGTAGTTACTGGCAGATTAATTGTATTTGAACACTGAAGACGGGAAATAGCCCTTGTAGCAATAGGTTTAGATGCCACAGAAAAGGCTGAGTGGTATAGGCAGCTCTGTCCTCCAACTCGGGAGAATCGTCCTGGATTATTCAGAAGGTATGCTTGTTGTTGCTGCCTGAGCGTCTACAACCTGTCCCAGCTCTTGGGGACATGGAAGGAGCCTCATTCGGATGTCCTTGGAGTGGAGTTTCTCCTGCAAAAATCCTTTCAACCCAGAATAATTTCTGACACAAAATTATTATTATAGTAACAAACATCAGATTTCTTTCTTCACAGTGGCTGGTTTCTGTTTTCCAATCTGTCAAGGGCAGGGTCAAGGAATTACATGTTACTTCACAGACATTTCCATCCCCCTTGGAGTCACTGCCTGGAGAAGATGGTGTTCTGAAGGTTGCAGCTACTCCATCAAAAGCTGTGCATGACCACACAATTCATACAACATGCCTGGTTTGTCATTTCAGTACAAGACCAAAAACTTCCTGGGGGGGGGGGCAACAGCTCTCAGAATCCCCTGGATGGTGTGGAGCCTGAGTTGTAGGAAATTCTGGAAGTTGAGAACAAAGAAACAACATTTCCAAGACTGGAACAAAACAGTCTGGACCAGAACCAGGATATAGCTCTCAAGGAGTGTTAGACAGTTACCCCCCAACTGCCCCTTTTTCTTCTTCTCATATTTCCAACAAACCACAGGTCAGTTAAGTGGGGTTGGGTACTCAGGCAATACACCTGACTAGTGCATTTTTCTAACATTTCCAGCTTTGCCATGAGCCCAGCCACTTATGTTGTTGTATTTAAAATGGCTAAAGGAGCATGGGCCTCAGTCTCCTGTGCACCATTGAACCCTGCTATGGTAGCGGTAGGACCTCCCGATGGCGAGAGCCCACTAAAATTTCATGGGAGTCAATGCTTCGATCCGCCATGTCAAACTAGACATGTGAAGTACAGATCAACCAAGTAACCAAGTACAGTAAAACCCTGTTTTAGGTAAAAAAAAAATCCCGTTCTGTAGCTTTTTACATAATATAGTTTTTTATGTAAAATGAAGCAAACCCATAGGAACTCTGGGGAAAACCGTTATGTAAAATGATTTTTTACATAAAATGAAGCAAACACAGGGAAAACCATTACTTAAAATGATTTTTAACGTAAAATGGGACGTGATTGCCCCAGAATTTCCTTACACAAAATGATTTTTATGTAAAATGAGGCATACGTAAAACGGTGTTTTACTCTAAGTATATAATGACACTGACCTTCGAAGTTGTGACCCGGAACACTGATGGGGTGGAATATATAGGAATGTAGTACAGTTGTCCTTCAGTAGCCCTGGGCGCTCCTTCTCATTTCTCCCCACATTGTGGGGAATGTGAAAATGTGGCCTTCGCCTCCAGCTGGCTGGTTAAAAGCTGCATACCCTTTGTTCTGCTGCATAGGAAAAATGAAACAGAATATAATGCCTAATATTGATCTAATTGAGAAACTGCTCAGGGAAATTAAAATTTATTCCAACCCCCCCCCCCCCAATTATTAGTCTGCTGAAGGGGAGACAAGTATTTTTTCTTTCTTTCCTTGATTAACTGACAAGGTGTCTGCTGCAAATAGCAATCAACACAGATCTCACCAGAGAATTATAATTCTGCCAAACCATCAAATAATGGCAAACCATCAGTTAACATGCTTTCACATTAACAGGCATAGTTGTCGAGGGCTAGCAAAGTATCCTGAGTGGGACCCCATCTGCTTTCTCCTCCCTCCCCCCACCACAGTCCTCAATAAGATCACTATCACTTCAAGCTTGTTTGTTTTTTGGTGTCAGAGTTTACTCTGGGTTGAAAGGATTTTTGCAGAATGAGGCTCCTTTCATGTCTCCTATTGTGCAGCTCTCGGGGAATCGAACCCCGTCCTTTCCGTTTCCAAGCACAGTGCTTTTATCCACTGAGCCACCAAGAAGCTAACTTTGAGTTAAAACACAGAAACTTTCACTTTTCAGACTCCATCTTTCACCTCAAGTGTCGGTCTCCCTTTCCTCTTGAGGCAAGGGACTGTAAAATGGGGCCTAAATCTGCTTTTTTTGATTGGCTGGAAGTTGATGGAACAGGCGTAGGCAGTGACTGCATCACAAGCAGACCCCTGTGGCATCCTCTCTCCAAATGCTCTGGCAGTGTGTGATGTGACTCAGCACCACCAGAGAGTGACTCATATATCCTGGGCAATGTCACAGGAGTAGAGATGATTGCACCACTGGATTAAAGGTTTAGCGGTTTTCTCTCCAGGAAGGGAAAGCTCTTTGTTTGTGCTGTGTATCACAGACCACTCTATTCAAGTCTCAAAAAAGAGAGACACTTTCAAGGCAAGAAATAAAAAAAGCAAAGTCAAGTCCTGCTGGGTAGCAAGTTAGTTCCAAGCAGGGAGTTCCGAAGCCAGAGTCAAGCAAAAGGTGAGAGTTTGGTTCAACCAGCAAGGATAATACAAAAGACAAGAAGTATTCAGGCATTACAGCCTGAAGGCAGGTAGGCCTTCAACCCAGGTCAAGTCATGGACACACATGCAAGTCCCTTCAATCTGGAAGCTGTGCAGACTTTTGCACATTCATAGTCAAGGTATGAAATTGATGCTTGTAAATGTGTAGTGAAATATGCTTACAGCAGTTTTCTTCCTGGGAGCTCTACCCTATCAATAGATCATGGAGTCTCATTTAAGCTTGTTTGGCTGAACATCTTTACAAATACCACTGTGTTTCCACTGCCATATCTTTGCTAACTTTTAAGTAGGAGGGGACCAAGGGTAGCTTATGAAGGGTATCTCTGTCCCAAATTTGTAGGTGAAGCTTCTCCCCTCTCCATCCATAACCTGCCCCTTACCTTTGTTCCTCCACTTCACCACATATCAAATCCTAACATCTGAAAATTGCTCTGGAAACATCAATACACTATTGCTGACCAACAAGCAAGTTTGGGTACACAGAAGGAACCTCCTCAAAGATTGTGGTATTTTTGAACAGCTATAGGGTGTACCCCCAAGCAATGGGAGCCTTGTTGTGCCAGCTAATCTTTCTCTCACTAGGCAGGCAAAAGGAACTACAGAATGAATCCACCAAAGGTGGCTTCCTTTGGGCAGCTTCACATTTGGCCTAGACACAGAAGAAGAAGCAAGCAAGTTGGTACAAAAAACTCCAGGCCTTTCACTTGGTACTCACCAAAAGTATTGCTGCTCTGCCCTTGTAAATAAAGAGGAGAATGTGTCCTTTTTTGGACTACGGTTTCCAAAACATCTCAGACAGCGTGAGCTGTGCTATATTCTGGGAATTTTAATTCAAAAAGTAACTTCCACGATCTCTGACTGAAAGCATGAAAGCAATCCTAAACCCTTTCCGGAGCTACGGCAGCTCAGTGGTTAAGTAGCTCGCCTTGTTAGCTGGAAGGCTGGCAAGTAGACAGTTTGAGACCCAGGTACTACACGAAGGATTGAGTTCCCATCTCTGTCCCAGCTCCTGCCAACTAGCAGATCAAAAGCAAGAAATTGCAGGTAGATAAATAGGGACCACTTCAGCGGGAAAAAGATCTTGGGGACATGAAAGGAGCCTCATTTGGGCATTCCCTGAGTGGAGTTTCTCCAGCAAAGATCCTTTCAACCCAGAATAATTTCTGGCACAAAATTATTATTTATACCCCTTCTGTAACTTGAATCTCCAGAAGACATGGAAAATTTCACTTATGAGTGCGAGATTTTTTGCTGGAAACCAAAACACTGAACGCAAATGTTGGTGAAAGTTTGTGTTTTCTGAGACTGTTATGCATGCGTGTGAGCATACAAACATATCTCTCTTTCCATTTATTATAGCAAATCTTCATAAAAAGGTTGCCAGTTAAAAAAAATAAAAGCAAAACCACATATTTTCTAGTTTCCTTTCTGTCTTCCCATAACTATCATTCATAGGGTGCTGTTTAGCGAAATGTGGTCTAACCAAAATGCATTGTTGCAGAAAGGGCTAAAATGTATGTAATGAACTGTTTACTCTGATATAAATTTCTGTCTATTTCTATGTTCCACATTTCTAAAAGTTCTAAGGGATAATAATAGGGTTTGGGGATTTTGTTCATTTTTAACGGAGAACACTTTGACAACCAGTAATACAGATTCTTGCCTTTCCCAGGTTCTGACTTACATATCATTTTTATATCACAGTCTTTGTTCTTAATCAAGAACGCCTCTTTCCTCTTCATACCAAGGCTTCACATAGCCTGGAAACCATAGCACTAATAATAAATAATAGTGGCATTTTACAGTGTTTTTGAAAGGAATGCCAGCTTGCTTGTTTAAATCCTCTGGCATGGTAAGAGTTAAGATAATCCCACACTGTTTTCTTGTTACTTTGTCACTGGTCTAATGGCCATCGATAATAGTTGAATAAGAATTGATGGAGAGATAGATTTAATTAACCCTGGTGTCAGCAAGCCGACGTTGCTGCCTGTTTGGCTGGTAATGGAGTGATGCGGTGGGAAGAGGGAGGGGGGCATCCAGCGTGGCTCAGCTGGAGGCAAATAAAACAGTTCTCTCCATCAGCAGAGCCTGGCAGGTACGCTTGGGTAGCCCTGTGCAGAAACACACATCAGGCATCTCCCCCACCCAACACACAAACACTCCCCTGGTCCCTCTTACTGCCTGCAGGTACAAAGCAATTACCTAACTGCTTGAAATCAAAGACTAGGGTTGTGGTTGTTGTTATGCCCCGTTTGCAAAGTAGCTGAAAGAAAGTTGTGGGTAAGAGAAGCAAAACCAGGCTGTGGGTCCTTGGAGGCAGGTGGGAACAAAAGGCCAGGAGAAATGAAGGCCACCACCAGATGGGTGGAAAAATTCAGGTGAAAGTAACAGAGTCGGTCAAAAACGAAGGAAGCTAATGGAGGAAGAGAGGAAGCAGTGGTCAGGGTTGGAGGGCTTGCGGTGTATTTTGCTGATATCAGGGCCGTAGCCAGAGGGTGGCCAGGGTGGGCTTGGCCCACCCTGTGTTAGCAGTTTGTCCACCCTGGCAAAGCATGGTTTCCCATAGGAATGCATTGAAAAGAAGCTTTGTTGCCCATCCTGAAAAAATATTTGCCCCCCCCCCCCAAATCTAGAATTCTGGCTATGGACCTTGCTGATTACAGATCTTCTTCTTCTCCTCCTCCTCCTCCTCCTCCTCCTTCTTTTTCTTCTTCTTGGTGTTGAGGGAGATTACGAGATTCTTGCTTGGCACTGCTAGCATCCGCCACCAATGTTATTTGGTGTTATTGTAAAATGTCTTTGATGTTACCTTTCCACCTTCCTCTGGATCTGCCGCGTGGTGTTTGTCCTTCTCCTCTTTCCAAATATGCCTTGTAAGGTATGGAATTCCAAGCCTTTTTTCCAAATGGGCAAACTACTTTATTTGTTGTCTCTGTATTTAATTTAAGATGGGTTCTATTCCAATTCTTTCCCTTATAGTCTCATTCCTGATGTCATCCATTCTAGTCACTCAATCAGCCTTCCTCAGACATCTCATCTCCATAATAACCAACTTTTGTTTATGTTTTCTTGTAAGTGTCCATGTTTGCCACTGGTAACACAAGGTAGGAATGAATATTCTTTGTATGAGGTGTTTCTTTGTTTTTGTCAGTATTGCCTTACAAAGTGCTTGTTGCAGAGCAGGGATTCTCAACCTGCGGCCCATGGGCTGGATGCGGCCCATGACACAATTTCATGTGCCCCCCGCCTCCACCACAAAACAAAATGGCCACCCCTTTGAAGCTGTTGGGACAAAATGGTTGGCCCCTTCATGCAGGCAGGGCAAAATGGCCATCCAGCCTTTGAAGCTGACTGAGAGAGCACCTGGCTTTAAAAGGTTGGGTGCCCCTGACTTAACAAGATATAGCTTATATTTTGATAGTTTAATGCTGTTTTATTTTCTAGCTTTGCAAGTTTGATTCCTCTTCCTTTAAGAACGCAGAAGCAAAGCAGCATGTTTATGCCTATGCTGTTTACATCATCTCTGTAAAACACTGTCTTGGGAGAAATGACAGCCCTTGGCAATTCTGTCTTCATAAGCAGCCATAAAGCACAAAACAAATTGTTTTCCTTTCTTGGGAACAGCCATCCTTGGAAGGTGGGGGTGGAGATACAAAACCAACAGGTGTATGCTGCAGAAAGGAGTCTGCTTCACTTTGTTTCAGTTCTAAGGGCAGAGATGACTGAGCTGGGAGTATTTCCTAAAACAGGAGTTCTTAACCTTTGTAAACCCGGGCTCGGGTCATGCTCCCTCATGGGCTTTGGGGCCCAGACAGCCATTTTACCCTTCCTCCACCACATGGCACTTCCTGGTGTGGTGGAGGCAGTGGTGAGGGGCACATGAAATGGTGCTGCAGGCCACATCTGGCCCACAGGCTTCGGGTTGAGAATCCCTGTCCTAAAGAAACTAAATGTGTGGGCAACAGACTTTTGCCATCAGAACTAAAACAGAAATTTCCTCTATGGAAGTACGGTACTGTAGTAGTAAACCTCCGAGTACCAAATGTTGGGGATAAACAATAGAAAAATATCATTGTGTGGTTTAAGTGACATGCCTAATATAAGGAGAGCCAAACTGAGAGGGTTGGCAGAAATGTTTTGTCTGTTGACCTACAGCTTGATAAAGAATTCAGACTTTCAAAACTAAGTCTTCAGGTGATATCTTATTTTTCAATATAAGCTACCTCCTCAGTGGAATACACATAACTCAACGTTTCTTCATTTCATCAATGCACAATTCCAACAGGGTATTTCTACAGAGCAACTTTCAAGCAATGCAGGATTTCTTTTATATTAGGTAATGTAAAATGTGGCTGGTAACAAACAAAAAAGCAAAACATGAACAGTTCAGTCTCCGCTAGAACTTGCAGGCTTGATCAAACATAGACATTATTGCAGCGATGGGATGTAACAGGTTCTCACCAGTTCACCAGAACCGGTAGTAACTTTTCCCAGTGTCCCAGAGAACCGGTAGCAGCTTTTTGGGGGAGTCACCTTTGGGGCTTACCTTTTCACTGGTTCCCCCACTTATGCATGCATGCCTACAGTGCTTGGCGCATATGCACGGCCTCCTTGCTGTCCTCCCAAGCGGGGAGGAGGAAGAGAAGCTGCTAGCCTGAAGCTCCCTATAGACTGCTCCCCAGGGTAAGTGACTCACCTTTGGATGTGGTGTGTCTGTGTGTATTTTAATGTGTATTTAATACCTTTACCTGTATTGACATACTACCACAGTTCCTAAAAAGGCCTGACTGCCTGGCTTGGGGTTTTTAAGCAAAGTCTTGGAGTTACCCCATCAATAAGCTACACTTGTGCTGTTCCAATTGCTATTCCAATTGGAGAACCCTTAAGGAGGCACAGCTGTTTTACATTTACATTAATGCATATTATCCTAGAGAACTGATTAGGCAAAGACTTAGTACCTAACTTCTTTAACTGTTGAAAAGTTGAAAAGTGCCAAAATGAAGCCATCTTGTGGTGAGTTCATTCTGTAGTTCCTTCCATCTGACCTAGTGTGAGAAAGATTAGCCAGAATAAGCTTTAAGCTCTGGTTTAAAAGCTCTGGTTGATTTGTGATTGGGTGGGTGGGTGTATTGTAATGTATTTTTATTGTATTTATGTATTTAATTTACGGGTTTGTGTTGTGAGTGGGTGGGTGGGTTGAGGGGCATGCGTGTGTGCTTATTTTTATTTTTATTTTTTATTTCTTTTGGCCTCGCCCACAACATCATGACATCATGATGCTGGCTCTGCCCATGATGTCATGATGTTAGCTCCACCCACACTGTGATGACATCACGGTGGGGTAGTAAAATTTTTGACATCCCACCACTGAGTACAAAGTAGAGGCACGGTAGAAACTGGAGCCTAGGAAAACAAAATATATCTGAAGATTGTTTATTTGTTCAGATTGTATTCAGTAGCTTTTTAAATTAGAAACATGTTGAGTTTTTTAAAATATAGAATTGAAGCCAAAAACTGATTGCTCATTTCATTTTTATTCAGCTTCACAAGGTTTTCAGAAAGCCCATCTCAAACAACATATGAGGAAAACATGTCTATTTGTAAATTGTTTCACAGTAATATAGGACTCTCAATATTTGTCAAGTTAGAGGCCTGTAATACTTAAAAGTATGCTTGAATATTCCATCGGTGGCCCTGTGTACTAAACTATATCAAGTTAGCCATTTATAAACCAGATTAACTTCTTGAAAGAAAATGCCATCTCTTTCTAGGAATGGGTTGATGTAAAACTGAAGTGAAATCCTAAAGACTATGCTGGAATAATGTCTATCCGTGTCCCTTCAGATTCAATATGGGTTCCTGACATTGTTTTGTATGACAAGTAAGCATTATATGGTTTTTCATGCACATTATCTCTATTCCAGAAATATATAAGAGAACAAATATGTCTAGATTTCATTTTGACATTTCTGGAATCAGAGCATACAGCAGGGTGCTAATATAAAGTTTTGAAAATCATACTGTACTGTGTAATAATCTACAATAATCTTAGACCTACGTGATTGTAAAGGATCTTATCCAGCCTCTGTCAAAGAGGCACAATGGGGAATTAAACACTCAAATGTCTGACTCATACTTAAATCACTAAGATATATTTTCCAAGGCAAACTGTGATCAGTGGAATAATAAAACGTATATAAAATGTATCTGCTGGACAGATTAAGAGCAGTGAATAGATTAAGAACAGTGTCCTGAATGTATGGCTGGGGAAAAGGATGTGCAATAGAGTAATACTTGAATAATTGTCATTTATTTGAACCACACAAATAGTGAATAAGGGTTTCATATTCTTGGGTGGATAGATATAGAAATTGAAAAGCAAAAGAGCCTTTAATCATTATTTTCAAAAAAAGGGAGGAGAAATGGAATGCCATTGGATGATAAAATGAAGGCAGAGCAGTAGATGCTAAAGGTGTAAAATAGAAGACAGTATCCTGGTTGAAGCTTCAGAAGTAAATCTCCCCCTTTCATTGGAGTACTGCTACTTCTACAGTGCACTTCAATGTAGCAAAACACCATTGATTACCTCAACAGTCATCTGAAAATGTTACCTATCTGTGGCAAACCTATATGCAAAATACAGCAGGTACATGTTTAATAACTCCTCACTGAATGTTCTTTTAGTGCAGATGGCCATTTTAAAGTAACATTTATGAAGTCCGTTGTGAGACATGATGGGACTATTGCTTGGACCCCACCAGCTAATTACAAAAGCTCTTGTACCATTGATGTCACATATTTCCCATTTCATCTCCAGAACTGCTCCATGAAATTTGGTTCCTGGACTTACGATGGCTCACAAGTGGATATCATTCTAGTTGATGACGAAGTAGACAAGAGAGATTTCTTTGATAACGGTGAATGGGAGATTGTATCTGCCGCTGACATCAAAGGGAACAGAACTGATGGATGTTGCTGGTATCCTTTTATTACCGGTACCTACTCATTTATAATTAGATGCTTGCCTCTTTTTTACACCCTATTTCTCATTATTCCTTGTATCGGGCTGTCGTTTTTAACCGTCCTGGTCTTCTACCTTCCGTCTTATGAAGGTGAGAAGATTTTTCTGTGTACTTCAGTGCTAGTCTCCTTAACTGTCTTCCTCCTTGTCATCGAAGAAATCATACCATCTTCTTCTAAAGTTATACTGCTGATTGGAGAGTACTTGGTCTTCACGATGATTTTTGTGACACTGTCCATTGTCATCATGGTGTTTGCCATCAGTGTTCATCACCGATCCTCATCTACGCACCACACAATGGCATCTTGGGTTCGAGAAATATTCCTCCACAAACTCCCAAAATTGCTTTGTATGAGAAGCCATGTCGATAGGTACTTTGCCCGGGAGGAGGAACACAACAGCAGCAAGAGATCACAGCCCTCACGGAACACCTTGGAAGCTGCCTTAAATTCTATCTGATACATTACAAGGCACATTGTTAAGGAGAATGACGTACGTGAGGTGTGTGTGTATCAGTCACAGTGTTTTTCAACTCTTTCTAGTTGGAAATCTGAAATAGCATAGTTCATTTCACCATACAATCCTTATCATTTTTTGCTTTATGGCCAGTTTCTATGGGATATAGTGGATAAAGTGATGGACTTGGATTCAGGAAACCCAAGTTCTTCTTCTTGCGTGTCCCAATCAAACCCTGCACTGACAAAATGAAGCCACTTGCTTGGCGTTGGGTTTGACATTGGCCAAACTTAAGTCCTAATTGGTGCAAGTTTTTGGCACTAATCAGCAGACCAGTAAATGAGCTGGACTCTGAATCTTTCCACATTCACACCACATGTTGTTGTCCACCAGCAGCTCCCGCTTGAGCATGTTGATCTTGCATTTAGGGTCTCCAACCCTCAGCCTATTCAATGTTCTCCAAGTGACGTGGGGCGGTTGAGTTCCTCAGCTATATCCTCCTTTAATGATGTTCCTTGTCTAGCAAGCTCCTTCATCTTTTAATTTGGCTTTGATGCAAGTTCAAATTGCCAATCGGTCAAGGAAACTCTCTGATGGTAACATTGGTGAAACTGCTTCTTAAATATTCCACCTTGCGAACCCTGTTAGTGTTGGCATACTTTAGATGAAGCTTGATCATATCTTGTCACAAGGAAGATTCACATTGTGCCATCCCTTGGCATTAATTTTGGCATTTTCTAATTTTAAAGTATCTGGCCTTAGTCTAGCTACCAGCCCTGAGGAGAGTAGACTCACTGTATCAATAGGATTTACATATGTGTTGGTGTACCAGTTAGCGATTCGGATTAGTAATAGGATCTAGCCCAGTGATGGCCAACCTTTCAGAACCTGAAATGGGGGCAGACAAGAAGCTTTGAATTGAATTTTTTTCTAGTATGAGCTGATGACATCATTGGCTTCTGCCAGTGTAAACTTGTGCAATAGGATTTTAGTCAATATTTGGCTGTGAACGCCTTGGAACAGATATATTGACCATTCCCCCTCTTCTCTTTTAGGTTGTAGAAGACTGGAAATTTATAGCACAGGTGCTGGACCGTATGTTCTTATGGCTGTTCCTTCTGGTTTCATTTATTGGGTCGCTGGCCCTGTTTAACCCTGTAATCCATAAGTGGACAAGCATCATCATCCCGGTCCATATTGGAAGCACTAATAAATGAAGGGTGGAGCAGGACCCGGTGTCTTCCAGCTGGAGAGGGGGAATGAGGGCCAGCTGTGTGGACCAGCTAGCTCAGCCATAAAGACCTTGCTGCTACTGCTATTGCTGCCTCCATGATCACCTCAGGAACATCACAGAACTCTCTTTGCCTGCTGGAGAGGGGGAATGAGGGCCAGCTGTGTGGACCAGCTAGCTCAGCCATAAAGACCTTGCTGCTACTGCTATTGCTGCCTTCATGACCACCTCAGGAACATCACAGACCTCTCCCTGCCTGCTGGAGAGGGGGAATGAGGGCCAACTGTGTGGACCAGCTAGCTCAGCCATAAAGACCTTGCTGCTACTGCTATTGCTGCCTCCATGACCACCTCAGGAACATCACAGAACTCTCTTTGCCTGCTGGAGAGGGGGAATGAGGGCCAGCTGTGTGGACCAGCTAGCTCAGCCATAAAGACCTTGCTGCTACTGCTATTGCTGCC
The DNA here is from genome assembly GCA_030440675.1 of Furcifer pardalis. Classification (NCBI taxonomy): domain Eukaryota; kingdom Metazoa; phylum Chordata; class Lepidosauria; order Squamata; family Chamaeleonidae; genus Furcifer; species Furcifer pardalis. Next base: position 205,422,662 of record CP126890.1, read on the forward strand.
TCCATGACCACCTCAGGAACATCACAGAACTCTCTCTGCCTGCTGGAGAGGGGGAATGAGGGCCAGCTGTGTGGACCAGCTAGCTCAGCCACTGTATTTTATTGTATTGTTTTTTTTTCTTTTATGTAAAATTTATTGTGTTATCTGTGCTGCATCTGTTGTTATATTTTTATATTATGCTGTATTTATATTTGAGATTGTGATACTGTATATGTTTGTGTTATGTGAGCCCCTCTGAGTCGCCTCAGTGAGGTGAGTAGAGGGGCATATAAATCTAAATTAATAAAAATAATAATAAATAATAACACTACAATCCAGGGGTGAGTAATATTCCTAAGATTTTTACATTTAAAGACATATAATAATACAATTATCTGATGTTGTTTATCATTATGAAACCTTTGAGGGATACCAATGAGAAGGGGAATTTGTCCTTTTACAGAAAAGCAAGTATCACTGAATTCGATTTTTCTTTAGGGATCAGTTGATTTTCTTCCCGTGAGTGGGTTAGAGCAAGGTAAAGGTTGCCCTTGCTCGAAAGCCAGGAGCATCTGACTATAGGGTGCGGTGCTCATCTCTGCTTACAGCCAAAGAGCCAGCTCTGTCTGTGTCTGCAGACATTTCTGTGTACATGTGGCAGGCATGACTAAACACCAGAGTGCATGGAACGCAGTTTACCATTTCACTCAAATAGTATGGTACCTATTTATCTACTTGCAACTTCTTGCTTTCAAACTACTAAGTTGACAGGAGCTGGGACAGAGGTGGGAGCCCACTCCGTTATGCAGTACTCGGGTCTTGACCTGCTGACCTTCCAGCCATCAAGTTCAGCATCTTAACCACTCAGCTACCGCAGTCCTTGAGTCAGAGCAAAGACCTCTCCAAATGGCATTGTTATAATCATCTGGTTGTTAGGATGGCCATCAGTAAGATCGTTATAGCCTCATAAAGCTAGACATGGGTTGCTTAAAAGCTTCTCTAAGCCAGGACAGCTGAGTCATTCTGAGGAGAGCAGAAAACTTCCTTGCTTGAAGCTATGAAGTTTTTGATTTAAAACCATGGTTTATTTATCGTTCCCTTCTTCTGGAGCGCCCTGGGGTGGTGTAGCCCAGGGGCTCCCAACCTTTTCAAGCCGGGGGCCAGATCAACAATCTCTTATTCCAGCTTCAAGGGCTGGATGACCATTTTGCCCTGCCTCCACGATGAGGTGATCGTTTCCCCCCAACAGCTTCAAAGGGGATGGCCATTTTTTCTTGAATGCCCTTGGAGAGGCAGGGAGCCACATGAAATGGCTCCACTGGCTGGATCCGGCCCACGGGTCTTAGGCTGGGAATCTCTGGTGTAGCCCAACTGCGGCTAGTAGGCTGGCTCATGAAAAACCATCATGAAATTCAAGAGATACTCCAAACATTGGCACATGGTGTTATGAAACAGGAATTACACAAAATGGTCATAATGTACATGTGCACTTTAGAGGTACAGTATGGGTAAAAGGTGGGGAAGTTTCATATCAGGCCTGCACTGCAATAACTAAAAGCATGTTTGCAGTTTGTATGAAACAGCATCCATTGTCAATACGTTTGTCTTATAAGGAGGGTGAGATTTTTAAAAAAATGTCTGGGAGAATCTAGTTTTAAATCCAAAGGTTTTTAAAATGAGGAATTAAAAAATACTACAAGCTATTCAAATGCACTTGAGGGCTGATGATTATTAGTGACAATAAACTTAATCTTGCATTTGATGCTTGTTTTTTATTTGCAAAATATTTTTATTAGCCAAAACAATATTTTTTCATTATTTTCTGCAAATTGAAATTGAGTGTTTAAGGTGGGAGAATTCTGAATGTTGTTCCCATAATGATTGGGGAACTTGGAGCAAGACTTAAAGGACTCTTGAGATATTTGGTAATTTTGGATTTACTGGAGTTAAATACCCAGTCTTTGATGGAATCTAATGCTAGATTTTCTTTTACAACAACAATGTGCCATCTAGTCAGTTCTGACTTCTAAAGACCTTGTCCAGGGTTTTACCTCAATGTGCTCCTCAGCCGGGCTGTCAATAGTGGGGGCAGCAACAATGGCGGTGCAGTTTTTAAAGTCTGGCGGGCAGCTCAGCTGTTCCTCCTCCCCTCCTCAGTCAGGGCTGGCTGTTTCTGTTTGTTGAAGTTGTCCTGGATGCATTCTGACTTTTTCCCTTCTGTCTCTCGGCTACTGCAATGCACCACAGTGGCAAAAGGTTATGCACGTTCAGGAAAGTTTTCCTCTGGCTTTTCTTACTCCAGATCCCTTCTCAAACTCTGCTTTCCCTGAAAAGCTTTGGGTCAACTGCTTAGTGTCCATTACCTGCTGGATCTAGGCCAGGTAAAGAGAGAAATAAGTGCACACAATCTTCTTCATCTTTGTTGGATGGCAGGAAATGATGATTCTCTTTGTAGCTTAAAATGCTTTGCTTTGACTGATATAGCGCTACAGCACCTCAGTGTTGTGATCCAGCCCCCATTGGACTCTGAAGATGACCTGGATCAGGAGGTACTTCCTTTGCTCAGCCCAGTTCTACTTTCAACTGATCCGGAGAATGTCTTGAACCAGGAACCTCAGCCTTCTTCTGGCCCAACTCTGACACCACAGGCAGGTGACCTTGTCAGACCAGAGGTTATGTTAAAGTACTTATTTGCTGTGTCTTTGGTTTAACAGAATCAGAGTGCTGCAAATTATATTGAAGTAGTCTGTGTATATATATAATATATATATATAATTGGTAATTTCCAGAATATCTGGTTAGGAGAGAGATACAAAAATCTCAGGTTGTATGTATTAAAAATTGGGATTTATTACACTTTAGTCTCTGCCCAATGTTTTCTGTATACCTTTGTAGGAGGCCATCAACATTCTGGCTGAAATGCTTTGGCCAGGTTTAAGGTTTAACACAACTACATAATAAAGATTTGATTTGATAATACTATCCAAATTATATTGAAGTAGTGTTTATATATAACTGGTAATTTCCAGAATATCTGGTTGGGAAAGAGGTACAAATATCTCAGGTTATATTACACTTTAGTATCTGCCCAATGTTTTTTGTAAACCTTTGCAGAAGGCCATAAACTGTTATTAACTTTTAATTTCCAGTATATCTGGTTAGGAAAGAGATACAAGTTGACAAGTTCTATGAGGAATTGCAGCACCTCGTAGAACTGACACCAAAAAACGATGTCCGTGTTATATTGGGAGATTGGAATGCTAAGGTAGGAAGTCAAAAAGTAAATGGGATAACAGGTAAGTTTGGTCTTGGAAGATAGAATGAAGCAGGGCAAAGGCTAATAGAGTTTGGCCAAGAGAAGGCACTGGTCATAGCAAACTCCGTCTTCCAGCAACACAAGAGAAGACTTTACACATGGACATCACCAGATGGCCAACATCGAAACCAGACTGACTACATATTTTGCAGCCAAAGATGGAGAACCTCCATACAATCAGCAAAAACGAGACGTGGAGCAGACTGTGGCTCAGATCATAATCTATTGATTGCAAAATTCAGGCTTAGACTAACACAAAAGGAAAAGGTGAAAGAGAAAAAGTCAATGAATTAAACATAGATTTTCAAAGAAAATGAACAGTGCAAAGTAATAGAGGAAAACAACAGAAGGGGGAAGCACTAGAGATCTTTTCAAAAAATTGGGAAAATCAAAGGAACATTGAATGACCATGATCAGAGATAAAAATGGCAGAGATTTAGCTGATGCAGAAAAGATTAAGAAAAGATAGCAAGAGTACACTGAAGAACTCAACAAAAAGGACTTCAGCACCAGTAGCATAGCGTGGGAGCAGGGTAGGGGATGGCCAGCCCCGGATGGCACTTTGTGGGGGGCAGTAATATTTCCTGGCAGCCAGGGCGGGGAGGCCACCATGGAGACAAATGTGGAACCCTCCATTACCACCCTGGGGCCCGCACCATGCTGGAGGGTGCGGGGAGGGTGCAGGCCCAACGGCGTGGTGGGGACCAGGGGTGCTTTTTCTTCCTCCATGCCTTTGTCCTCCTTTTCCTCAGGAGCCCCCTTCCTCATGGCCAGTTCATGGAGCCGGGCAGTGGTGTGCAGGGCCTGGGGCCACCCTTGATCCTGGGTCGAGAGCCAGAGGCTGAGGCGGTAGAAGCCCAGCAAAGAGCCCACCGTTTGTGTCCCACCTCTCAGCCCAGTGGCGGCAGCTCATTCACCTGTAGCAGCGGCGGTGTCCAGGAGGGCGGGAAGCGAGGACGGTTGTCGTTGTGGTCCAGCACACACAGCTGGAGCAGTGCCGGCCAGGTCAAGGACCCCCCCCCCGCAAAGCCTGGCAGGTGCTGCTCCGGCTGCAGCTGCTGGACCGCAATGACCACCGGTCTAGCTTCCTGCCATCCTGGCTGCCACCGCCACTGAAGGTGGACGAGCTGCTGCTGCTAGACATGGAGGTGGCGCGCCTACGTGCCTGGGATGTTGATGGTGGGCTCTTTGCTGGGCTTCTGCCGCCTCAGTCTCTGGGTCTCAAACGGGGACCAAGGGCGGCCCTGGGCTCTGCACAGCACTGCCCAGTGCCATGAGCTGGCCGTGAGGAAGAGGGCACCTGGGGAAGAGGAGGAGGAAGGCAGTGGAGGAGGAAATAGCACCCCTGGTCCTCACCACGGTACTATTTTGGATTTTATGGTGGGGGTGAGCCTAGGCCAGGGGACACTTTACTATAGAGTAAAACCCTGGCATATAGCTGCCCTTGCTTACCTTTGCCATGGGTTCCGAGGGCAAATTTAATTAAAATAATTTTCTGGGTTACGAGTAATTTTTGGTTTACAATAGAAGATCGCACGATTTCAAAATCCAAAATGGCTGCCACCACAATTTTTTAGTTCAGTGGTGGGATTATTATTATTATTTACTACCTACTCTGTGGTTGTGGTATGGTGGGCATGGACAGGGGAAAGCCCTGTGTTGCATCCCAAATAGGACTACTTTATTTCAAAATTGGATGGGTGGGCCCAGCCGGAATTTCTGCTACCGGTTCTGGCAAACTGGGCCAAACCTACTGAATCCCACCACTGAGTTCAGCCCTCCACAGGGAGTTGCAATGGAGCGCTTACCCCGCGGAGGTGCTATCATCATCGTCATGGTCGTTTCTGCCGCTGTTTTTGGACTGCCACCCACCCCTGCCTCCTCTGGGAGGGTTTGGGGAACTTACCCGTTCAGTTGCCGCCTTGCTCTGAACTCCTTGGGCTTCATTGCAGCCAAAAATGCAGACCTCCCCCAGGCACACATTTTTGGCTATCGCAAAGCCCCAGGACCTTGGTTGAAAGCGGCAACTGAGTGGATAAATTCTGCCAACACTCCTGGAGCTGGCAGGGGTGGGTGGCAGTCCAAAAACAGCAGCAAAAATGCTGTTGTTGTAACAAACATCCTCGTGGTAATTTCTGCCACTGTTTTTCGACTGCCACCCACCCCTACCAGCTCCGGGAGGGTTGGCGGAACTTATCTTCTCAGTTGCCATCTTCCTCCAAGGTCCCGGGGCTTTGCTATAGCCAAAAATGTATGCCAGGGTGAGGTGTAAAACGCTGGGGTGTGCAGACCGAAGACCTTACGCTCCTTCCAGAAACAGGGCCATAGAAAGTCCTCCGTCCCGGGGGGGGGGCAAAAACCCTCCTAAGCTAACACCTCCACCCCACCCCAGGATGCCAATGTTATGTGTGTGTGACATTGTTGCCCCTCCTGAAAATCCCGCCCACCATCTAGAATCCTGGCTATGGCCCTGCTGTGAAGTATTTGGTCTGCCCAGGACAGCGTTCTTCCCAGGGCTGCTTTGCACAGTGTTCTGCAAGCAAGGGCCGCCTGAACATAAGAACTGCCGCAAGGAGTGTGAAGTCTTCAACCGGCCAAGGTAGGCTTCTTCCGGAGGCTGAAGTCTTGACGCTCCTTGCAGCAACTCTTAGGTCCAAGCAGCCAGTAGTCTACTTGTCACGGAGGGGATTTCCTTCTTCACCGAACACTGACCAAAACAGCCCCTGGAAGAACCCAAGCCTGGGCAGATTGAAGACTTAATGCGCCTTCCAGGGGCTACTTTGGCCGGTGATCGGTGACGAAGGAAAGCGCCTCCACGGCGAGTAGACTAGTGGCCACTGGGATGTAAGAGCTGCTGCAAGGAGTGTGAAGTCTTCAACCGGCCAAGGTAGGCTTCTTCCAGAGGCTGAAGTCTTGACGTTCCTTGCAGCAACTCTTAGGTCCAAGCAGCCAGTAGTCTACTCTCCACGGAGAGGCTTTCCTTCTTCGCCGAACACCGACCAAAGCAATCCCTGGAAGAACCCTAGCCTGGGCAGACCGAAGGCTTAACATGCCTTCCAGGGGCTGCTTTGGTTGGTGATCGGTGAAGAAAGAAAGCCCCTCCATGGCGAGTAGACTAGTGGCCACTGGGACATAAGAGCTGCCTCAAGGAGTGTGAGGTCTTCAACCGGCCAAGGTAGCGTTCTTCCAGAAGCTGAAGACTCTAACATTGGCTACGAATGTTAGAGGAAGGCGGGAATTGAGCAGAAAAGTTCCCCAAAGTCTCCCGATGGTGGCAGGGGTGGTGGAGAGTCCCAAAACAGTGACAGAAAGAACCACGAAAATGTTTTTTATGACGTCTTTGTTGTCATTTCTGTTGCTGTTTCTGCACTCTCTGCCACTCCTGCCAGTCCTGGAAGACTTTGGGGAACATTTCCACTCAGTTCCTGCCTTCCTACGAGATCCATGACCAACGCTAGAGCAAAGAATGCGCACCTCAACCAAGCGTACATTTTCAGCCCTAGCGTTGGCTTTGAAGGAAGGCGGGAATCGGAGGGAAAAGTTCCACAGAGTCTCCCAGTCAAAAAACAGCGGCGGAAACACAGCTGATGACGTCAGACACTTCTGGTGGCAGCCAGGGAGGAAAGTGGATTTGACGCACATCTCCCCCAGGTCGGAACCCAGTGGAAAAGGCCCCCAAATGGCATGGAAAATGTAAGAAAATGGCTTTGTCACTTTTGTGGATCTGTGAGATGGTCGTGTCTGGGATTTTTTTGTATTTTTTTGGTTTGTATTTCAGGAGGCAGCAAGAAAAACTATATCAAAAGTCTAAGTCTAAATAATATATGTCTAAATCATAAATAAAAAGAAAAGAAGTTTAAGAAAGCAAAGTGGCTGTCTGATGAGGCTCTTAAAATAGCAGAGGAAATAAGGAACGCAAAAGACAGGAGAACCCTAAAAAGTACAGTACTGCCAATAACAAAGATAGTGGAGATGAATGCATTCTAGTTAAATTATTCAAAGCCCTAAAAGATGATGGAATTAAAGTACAGTAAAACCCTGGCATATGACTGCTCTGGGTTATCTTTGCCATTGGTTACAAGCACAAATTTAATTAATTCCCCAAGTTACAAGCGATTTTTGTTTTATGATCGAAAATCATGCGATTTCAAAATCCAAAATGGCTGCCGCCACCATTTTTTAGTTCAACCAGTGGTGGGATTCAATTTTTACTTCCCACAAAGTGTGTGTGGTATGGTGGGCATGGCTAGGGGAAAGCCCTATTTTGCATCCAAAATAGGACTACTTCGTTTCAAAACTTGGAAGGCCGGGCCCAGCCGGAATTTCTGCTACCAGTTCTGGTGAACTGGAGTGAACCTGCTGAATCCCACCACTCAGTTCAGCCCTCCGCAGGAAGTCACAATGGAGCGCTTACTCCTGAGGAGGTGCAGTCATCATGGTCATTTCTGCCGCTGTTTTTGGACTTCCACCACCCCTGCCGCCTCTGGGAGGCTCGGGGGAACTTATCCGTTCGGTTGCCGCCTTCCTCTGAACTCCTTGGGCTTTGTTGCAGTCAAAAATGCAGACCTCACCCAGGCACGCAGTTTTTGCTATAACAAAGCCCCAGGACCTCGTAGGAAGGCGGCAACCGAGTGGATAAGTTCCACCGACCCTCACGGAGCTGGCAGGGGCAGGTGGCAGTCCAAAAACAGTGGCAGAAATGACCACGAGGATGTTTTTTAAAAAAATGACAACAGCATTATTGCTGTTTTTGGACTGCCACCCACCATCGCCAGCTCCGGGAGGGTTGGGGGAACTTCTCCACTCGGTTGTCACCTTCCTCCAAGGTCCTGGGGCTTCGCTGCAACTGAAAATGCATGCCTGGGTGAGGTGTACAACACTGGGCTGTTCAGACCGAAGAGCTCAAGCTCCTTCCGGCGGCTGCTTTGCTTGGATTTTGACAAGAAAGGAAGGTGGTTCCTGAGTGTTTTGAATAGCGGCTGCCTGAACTTCGCCTGACGCTCGAGCATAAATGCTGATGGAAGGATTACCCTGGGCAGGCCAAACACTCAACTCTCCTTCAGTCAGTGTTTATGCCTGAGTGGCAGGTGAAGTTCAGGCAGCCACTATTCAAACCATACCGGAGCCACTTTCCTTCCTGGCCAAGCAAAGTCCGAGCAAAGCAGCGGCCGGCTTCCTGCTGGCTTCTCTTTCCTTCCCTGCTTGCTCTGCTTAAAGAGCAAACTCGCTTAAAGAGCAATCCTGTGGAACGCATTATGCTCTTTAAGCGAGGTACAACTGTATGTTAAGTAAAAATGCATTCCAATCAATCAATCAATCAATCAATCAATCAATCAATCACACAAACTAGCTAATACTTTCTTATGTGTTGTGTTTGTTCATCTGGCTTGTTTACTCCTGCCTTATGTTATTTTGCTTAATTTTCCTCACTCTATCTAAATATTTGTTGGAGTTTATGTTGCTTCTTTTCTTGTACCTTTAGTGCTCTACTATGTTTTGAGGCTCTTCCTCTCACTGCGTGTAGGCTTCTAAATGTCAGTGAACATGATGCTAAGGTTCAATGCACGTGCACAGCCACCCACGCACACACAAGGATAATGCACAGGTGTGCTGCAGCAGCACATGCTGTGAATAGAAACAATACTCACACATTACTATGTGGTTCCCCTCCATGCAAATGTCTTGCGGAAGCCCTCGCTAATCATATAGCCATCTTTCCTTCCCCAATGGAACACTGCATATGGAAAGGGGCATCCTGATTTTGTTTACAATACATTCAGGTACGGCACTCGTTTCCAGAGCTCTTGAAGAATTATTTTCCTCTTGTTTTTCTTTTAATTTGCCTAACAAATGCTGGCTTTACCATGTAACAGATTCATTAGTAGTTGATCTTTCAGTGCACATATAAGAAAAGAAATACTGCTGGTTGAAAACAATGGGAGTTTTAATTCAATACATCCAGCAGACCCAAGGTTGAGGGAAAGGTCTTCTACCGAAATACACTCCTGCCTGCTTTTCTTTGAGTCGTCATTTTCTCTTCCCACTTCTTCCAATAGCCAACATCATGCAACAGGGATGGTCACATCCAAACCAGTCTGTTGTGATTTTTAGTAATCTTGTAGTGATCTAGAAAAAAAATATCCAAGTTCTGCAGCTTCTTATGTTCTTAAAAAGAGAGGGGACAAAATACCACCCTCTGCTACTGCCTGCACTATTAGTGTTCCTCCTCACCCAGGTGTCTGTATGTTCAACATCTAACAACTCTGTAAAGAACTTGATGGACTGCAGAGGGAAAAGAAGTCTTTGAGGGCATTACTTTTGAAATCCCACCAATATTGGCAGCCTGATTAGGCAAGGTCCATTTGGAAGGTGAAAAGAGAAGGAACAACTCAAAAAGTCTGTGCAACCTTCATAGCTGCAGATCATGTCTAAGCTTCCTTCACTTGTTGTATGGAACATCATTGTCATGAGCTTCCACAGTACACTCTTGGTGATATTACAGAGCCTATTTTAATTTAACAGGACAGGTGCGAACAAGCTGATACGCAAATGAAAGTATGTCACAGCCATGGTTGTTAGACCCCCTGCCCACTTGTTTCTTTAAAAAATGGATAGCAATCATACCTCGTGATCAAGAAAGGTGGCCTGAAGATTTGGGCAGCTGTTGAATAGCAGGAGATAAAGATAAACAATGCAGACCAATAATGTAGAGACAGCCTGACACCCTCCCATCTTTTTTCACACCTCATCTTCTTTTCATTTTCAGTTCTGATTGGTTTTCTTGTTCAAGCACATGACCCATTCTTTTGTCCTTGACTTTTAGAGCAATGAATTCCCTACCAGTCAGGGTTGCTCTGCCTGGCATGCATGTTCAGATCTGTTGGTGGGGTGAGTGGGAGAAAGAACTATATTCCCCAAGCCCTGCAGGGCACTTACCACTCTAATAAAGATGGGTAGATTTCCTTCCTACTCATCACAGCTGAGAGAATGGGCTGGATGGTACTTAAAGGCCAGTGGGGGTTCTGTGTTCTCGAAATATATAGCAATGGCAACCAAGAGTTTATTCCCAGAGTGGAAGAGCTGGAAGTCACTAGCAGGTTCATAGCATTTATGGGCCACTTTCACTCATACCCAAGGGTGCAAAGATATATTCTCTCTTTCTAAAAGAGGACTCCCACCTAATTGCAGAGAACCCTCATCACTGAAAGGATGGAGGGTTAATCGTTGCCATACTTTTACAAGAAGTACCCTAGTTTTTGTTTAAAATGTTTCCAGAGGGGTAGCCATGTTTATCGGTTGCAGGAAACTGGGCAAAACCTGATTAGCTCTGGTCATAACCATTAACTCAAATGGTGTAACTTTAAGAAACAAGTTGCTTTAAAACAACAACACAAGAATTGAAATTTCCAGTTCTGTGCCAGTTTGTGTGATTGAGTTGCCACATAAGAGATTTCTATGGTGATTTCTTAATTTGAGGGAATTCACCTCAAGAAGTTACACTGCATTAAAATCCTAACAGGATTTTGTCTCAATTGTCTACTGACTCTTTAAACACCTAATACTCTACATTTTTTTAACATCTTAAGCCTTCAAAAATTGGAGCTATTTCTTTATACATGTGGTGGGTTATTCTGATTCATTTTGAACTCTCTCCCTCCCATCCATTTATCTGTTTCAATATGTGTATAGTGTAGTGGATAGAGTGAAATCAGGAGACCTGGGTTCAAATCCCCACTTAGCAAAAAAAAAAACTCACAGAGATGCCCTTTATCCACAATGGATAAACCACTCCTTAAGTATTTCCTATACCTTGAGAGCCTTCTTACAGTAGCTATAAGCCGGGTGTGACATGTCCACACATAATAGTGACAACATACACAACATTCTGTTTGTGCCAATGCAAAGTAAGTTGTTAGGTCAGAGGAAAATTAAATACAGAAAGCATAGACAGTGACAATTAGGTTGTTAGCAGTTGCCATTCACAATAAGACAATGAGCTATCCCTAGTCCAATTATTCTGTGAATGACCAATGTTAATAGCATAATTAATCTTGCCTATACTTCCTGCATTTTCTTTTTCTCTCATCTCAGAACTTCCATGTGCACAAAATGTAAGTACTGTATGACTGCATATGTCTATATCATTGTCTTTCAGCTGAAATCCTATTGCTTTAACTTAGGCTGATGGTATCAGCCACAGTGGTTTTTAGAATCAATGGTTCTTCCCAGTACCAAACCTCCTTTGAGATCAATTTCATTGTAATGGAAGTGGTTTTTTGAGTCCCAGTAAAGGTATCGCCTTTTCCCCACATTTGTTTTGTATAAGGATCACTAAAATGCAAGAGCGTCACCAGACTGCCGCCTTTCCAACTGCTAGAGAGTCAGATTATCCTGCTATGGTAATAGAGTAGACCACACTGCCAGTGACTCAATGCTGAGTGTCAGGCAGTATTTATGCTAACCTGACCACCCTGAGGACTAACAGCCTTGGGTGGTGAAGTCCACAGGGAAGGGTGATGGTCCCCAAGTGGATTAAATCCCACTTGAATCCATCTTGATAGAGGGAAGCATCTTCATCAATATTGGCCTGGGGCTGAGGAGGACTTTGTGTGCCAAAAGGGCTCAGGACCAGAAAGTGACTCACAGAGCTGGATCAGTGGTACGGGTGTCATGCTGTGATGTGGAATGCAGATGAAAGGCCACTACATTATATTCTCAAGACAGTCTTCATGGTTGATTGCCATGAGGATCACCATTATTCAGATTCAGATATGACAGAAGATGAAGAAGGATCACATGACTCTCTTTGTTTGTTTTTGGAAGTCATTCAGTAACTGCAGCTTCTCATAGTTTTGTTAAAGCCCAGGAGAAAATGTCATAAAGTAACACATCCACAAAGACTTTTTTCAGATCAGGGTTTGCAGACAGCTGGCTAAACTCCAGAGTGATGGAGGATGCAGCATCTTTGGCTCTGCTTTAGTGTTCCTGTAAGCTGAGAAAGAAAAGTGGAAGAAATTCTAATGAGGCAGAAAAGCTTTCTTATGAGGAAATAGGTAAAGGTCGCCCTTGCTCGAAAGCCAGTCATATCCGACTCTAAGGTTCAGTACTCATTTCCATTTATAGCCAAAGAGTCAGTAGTGCCTGCGTCTGCAGACGTTTCTTTGGTCATGTGGCAGCAGTGATGAACACCCAAAAAATTTACTACCACACTGAGGGCGGAGCCGACGTCATGGGCGGAGCCAACATCATGGGCAGAGCTGATGTCATAGGTGGAGCCAACGACGTGGGTGGAGCCAAGGTAAAAAAATTCATAAAAATACAGGACGAATAAAAATACATATAAAAACACATAAAACAAATTAAATAGACATTAAATTGACATAAAACACATAAATACACGTTAAAATACACATAAAAAAACATAAAAGGACACTACATATTCCACCCACCCACCCACCCATCCCACCCCCAAACACAAACTCGTGTCACTTACCCTGGGGAGCAGGCGGCAACAGCGGTGGTGCAGCGCAGCCTAGCGCAGCTTGGCCCGGTAGCATGACCTGGCCTGGTGGCGGCATGGCCTGGCATGACCTAGCCCGTCCTGGCCTGGCAGTGTGGCCTGGGTTGGCAGTGGCGCGGCCTGGCGCAGCCTGGCAGTGCGCTGAGGCCAGGCCTGCTGCAATGACGAGTGTCTGCTGCGGCAGTCGACATCTGTAGTCATCGTCGGTCATTGGTCGGCAGCAGTGAGGTGCGGTGCAGTGGCAGCAATGAGTCATGGTGGCAGGCGGCAGTGATGAGACGTGGCTAGGCACGGTGGCGGTCGGTGGCGGCGAGTCAGGGTGGCGTGACAGCGTTTGGTGGCGGCAAGTTGCAGCCACAAGGCGGCGGTCATCAAGTCACGACAGTGGTTGTCATCGAGTCACTGTGGTGGCCAGTGGCGATGAGTCATGGCGGTGCGATGGGCGACTGCGCAGCACGGCGGTGCAGCACAACTCGCACAAGGGCCACCATCACTGCTGCCGCTGCTGCCACCCCTGCACCTACGAGGAGGCTTCTCGTAGGGGCTTCTCCAGCAGCCCCACTCTGCAGCCCAAAATGGCCACTGCAGAGTGTGCATGCATGAAAGTACTAATTGACACATGCGTGCCTCCTGTACTCAGCCTTTAAAAAAATGGTAACCAGCCTGGGTGGTCTCCCTGGGAGGGTTAGTAACCCCTCGGGAGACTATCCGGGATTTTTACCACTGGTTTTGCAGAACCGGGGCAAACCGGCCCATGCCCACCACTGTGTGGCAGGCTTGACTAAATGCTGAAATGCAGGCAATGCTGTTTACCTTCCCACTGAAGTGGTACCTATTTATCTACATGGAATTTCTTGCTTTTGAACTGCTAGGTTGGCAGAGGTGGGGCAGAGATAAGAGCTCACTCCATCGTGCAGCACTCAGGTCTCGAACTGCTGACCTGCCGACCCTCCAGTTGTCAAATTCAGTATCTTAACCACTATGCTACTGCAGTCCACCTATGAGGAAATTAAAACTTGCAAATTATTGTCCAGAAGTAGTGCCATCCTTTATTTTTTTCAAGAGATGTAGGCAAAGTTGCCTTCTTTCATAGTTAATACAGGGATTACAAGAAAGGGGTTACGTTTAATATCTACTACTCAGTCAAAATACATCTACAGTTCCCACACACATGTCAAAATGTAACATTTGGAAGACCTGGGGGAGGTGCTGAAACATGAGGAATGACAGCACATGGAAAAGCCAAAATATCTCATAAGAATTTTTTCTGAGAAGCATACTGACATCTTCTTACTCCCCTAGACACAGAAGACCACTTTGCACAACAATTTCCAAAATACCTCTGTCACTTTCTTGATGACTTCCAGCATCCTGCAACCACCACCACCACATCCTAGAATGACACTAAGTAGAGGTCATTGTGGAAGAAAGAATGGTGGCTAGGACAGTAAATGCAGTTGTTGGTGTTGCCACTTGCAGTGGGAGTTCAAAACAACCAGAAATCATGTGGAAGAATAAAGCTACTGTATATTCATGGCTAGTGGTAAACACTGTCTCTGAGAAATTAATGGAATATTTCCTGCAAAGAAATTGAGTGAAATGGTCTCTCTCCTTTACCCCCACAAATAGGATGAACAGTTTCAAAGAATTGACATATCACCTACTTAGCTTTATAGATGCTACTTGGTCCATTATCAAAACTTTTGTTTAAAAAAATATTTAGCCCTTATAGAACTGGGCTTAGTGCTTTGACCAACTGTTTAGGAGACACAAGCTTCCCCTATCACAGTGGTGGCAAACCTATGGCAAGCGTGCCAGAGGTGGCACTCGGAGCCCTCTTTGTGGGCACCTGTGCAGTCAGCCCAGCACAGAGTTCACTCTGCCCTTCTGCCCAGGAGCCCAATGGGAGCACTTCTTTCCTCCTCAGCACAGACTTTGCCCCGCCCCTCTGTCCAGCAGCCCAATGGGACCACTTCCTCCCTCTCCCCAGCACAGGGGTCACCCTACCCCTCTTCTCAGCAGCCCAATGGGATCATTTCCTGTTGCCAGTATGGGCACTCGGTCTCTAAAAGGTTCACCATCACTGCCCTAAGACATCATTCTGACATCATTCTACAAAAGCCTATTTGCACAGGTGCTGGCACTGTTTGATTAGAAAGCAATGGTGTTTGGGGAATTATGGGGGATCATTGTCCAAGGGAAAAAAACTTTTCCAAGTTTTGAGATCATGCATCTTTTGGCATTTCCTGCTTTCCTGACCTCAGTGACTCTTTCAGTCCACAGGTCTCTATGACCGTGATTCTACGGCTTACCAGAAATCCTACTTTATTTCCCACAGGCTTCTAGGAGCTTAGCTAGGTGCTGCCCTAAGAAAAAGAAGGTTTGGAGGTGACTGGATGTGAGATTGTAGGGTATACATTATTAAAAGATCCTGCTTGTCGTTATTTTTGTTGCTGTTGAGCTTTGAATTGCTGTGAATCTTAAATTTCTGGAAGGAGTTTTTAGACAAAGAGAAGGGAACAATTTTAGATATATTTTTCCCAGTAAGGCTCCTTGAACTGCTTACTCAGATATACTCTATGTTATCCCAAATTAAGTGTGCATGCGATATGGATATATCGGCATTGATTATGAAGCAGAGATTGGTGAAGTTACTCTCTCGGACTGCAACTCCCCCTAATCGCTCGGCCAGCATGGTAAATAGTTCTTCTGGCCGAGGCATGGCATAATTTATTTACTGAAAATGTATTCAAGCTCTGCTGTGCATTTAATTCCCAATATAGCAGAGCAGTGAAATAAAATCACAGTGCAGGTCAAGACACAGGTGGCATTCCTGGATTGACACTTGCTTTTGTATGTGTGTATAAAAAGTCAAATATAGCAACAAAAAAAGAGCGATAAACTGAGATATTTTCTATTTATAATAACATATTCAAACTGCCATTATGAGAGAAATGGCAGTTTGTTTTTCCCCAACATTTCCTCTGGAAATTAGATATACAGTACAGCATTTCTGTGTTGTTCTAACAGATCAGTAAGAGGTTGTTTTTATCCATCAGTAAAAACTGATGGGGGAAAAAACCAACGTGTTGTCAAAATCCTGTTTATTCATTTATATGGCCCAGCAACATACATGGTTGGTTTTGTTTGGTGCCCCTCTCTCCACGTTATTCTGAAAATGCTTCGTGACTCAGCAGGGATTTGAGTAAACATCTCTCTGTCCCAAATTCAACATTCAGCCCATTGTATTCTACAATACTTCCATCAGATCAGAGCTTACTGAATAAATGATTTCAAGACAAAAATATATATTGGATCCTTTTGCACGTTGGGAATAATGTTAGTGGTAGCAGAAGATTGCCACTGATTAAAAGTCCTTCCTCTGATCTCATCTTTGCAAGTTGCATACACCCTGAGAACAAAGAAGGGGGTTATTTTATTAGTAGCAAGCTGCCACTGCTCTCATTCCTATTATGCCAACATAGCTACTCAACAGGATAATGGTCATTGTCCCCAAAATAAGGCAAAAATTGATGTGCTTAATTTGCATAATATGAACAATCTACACCAACAAACACATTTTTTCAAATCTGCATATTATCCAAAAGTATCTGGGTTAGAAGAACTGGAATATGGCAACCCTATCAAAAGCCTTTTATGCACAGTTATAATACACGTATCTATCTACAGTTGTACCTCGCTTAAAGAACATGATGTGTTTTACAGGATTGCTCTTTTAGCGAGATTGCTCTTTAAGCAAAACACCATTGTAAATGACCAATTGTGACTTCTGGTGGTGGTGGTGGGGGGATTGCGAACCCTGATTTAGTTGTTAAGTGAGTTTTTAGTTGGTTTTATTTGTTAAGCGAAGCGAACATTGAGAGAAAATTCTGCTCTTTAAGCGAGGCACTCTTTATGCGAGGTTTGACTGTATATTATGTCCATGTGTGTCACAGTGAAGTCAAGGAATAGTCAGGAACATGTCCTACAAATAACTTGTACATATGTTAGTCTTTGAGGCTAATGTAGGTTAGGGTTAAAACACATTAAATAACTCATAAAACAATTAAAATATCATAATAATTAAAATACATTGAGTGATTAAAAGCATTAACTAAAAATCCTAACAAGCTAAAAACCACCCTCTAGGGACCCAGTTTTTAAAAAAGAGTTAAAAGTTAAAGAATGTTTTTGTTTTGAAGGCTCAGTGGTAATTATAGCTTTTGGGCTTTAGTAACAGTTGAGGTTCCACTACTACCGTAGATAAACCACCCAGGCAGGAAATGAGTGATGAGTTACATTCCATGTGGATAAATCTTGCAATGGGATGGAGGAAAAGAAGGAACAGATGCAGCTTGTTTTGGGCCAAACATAACTCCACAATTCTACTGAAAGGGTTGACAGAGTTATGAGCGACAGGGCGAAGCAAATGAAGAGGGCAGGCCCTTCTACTTGCCTAGATGCAAGCCATTTTGCTAACAATGGAAGTCATGGTCCAGTTCAGGGAAACATCCTATTTTGACTCCCACAGGCTGTACTCCAAGGTGAGACAGCACTTCCTGCCACCATATACCTGCCAACAGGAGCAACCCAAAGTACATGGAGGTGATGAGTGGCATCTGCCTAGAAGGTCAGTCCCAGGAATTACAGGCA
The DNA here is from genome assembly GCA_030440675.1 of Furcifer pardalis. Lineage (NCBI taxonomy): Eukaryota > Metazoa > Chordata > Lepidosauria > Squamata > Chamaeleonidae > Furcifer > Furcifer pardalis. Next base: position 205,440,130 of record CP126890.1, read on the forward strand.
GGGGAGCAGGGACAATGGTTAAAATCACTCACTCCTCACCTATGGACTTTCTGGTTCCCACAACTTCCCCATGTCTTGTCTCTATTTTTACCGGTCAGGATAACAGGGTCTGACGTCATGTTATGATGTTGCTACTAGCAAAAACCACTGCAAAAATGTTTTTCTTACTGAGTTAGAAGTGACTAACTTCCTTTGGACTCACAGCTATAATATTTATGGAACGAATTATCTGGAAACCAGACTCCCACCTCACTCCACCCAGAAACTCAGCTCTCATCGACATCGTGGCAATAGTTGTGTGTTGTCTCATGCATTTTCACATGCAAAAAAGCACACGCTTTAAAAAGTATTATTATCTCACTAGATTTATGGCATTTACATCCAGACTGGACTGGGTTGGGTGCCCCAATAAGAGGGTGTGAAAAATTCTAAGGGGAAGTAATAGGATACTGAATGATATTCATAGCAGCAGCAGCAACAAAAGCTTAAACAAATGATTTTCAAATTTCTTACCACAAAATTTGTCTATTGGTTTTGTAAGGCTATAATTTCAGAGAAGCAAAAGAATGATGCAGAAGTTAATAGAATTTTTACTAATATCATGATTGTGTGTGTATGTACTGTATGTGTGTGTGTGTATGTATGTACCGGTATATGTGTGAGTGTACATACAAACACATGCACAGGAGACCAGGAGTTCTCGACCTTTAAAGCTGGAAGCCGGGTCATGCTTCCTCATATAGGGTGCATTTATGACAGCCATAAATGTGCCCACTTCCACCTTTGGGGGGCATGATCTGGCCCTTTGAGCTGTCCAGGAGGTGTGGTCAGGCCTGTGGTGTAAAAAAGTTGTCCACCCCTGGTGTACACCAGATTTGGGCTGATCCCAAACCAAACTAATCTGTGCAGGGTCAGGATTCAGTCAAAGTGAAATGATTCAATGATTAGGAGAGATACAGACAACTGACATATACTGTATGGGTATTCTACAAAGGGGTTAAAGTAAGAAGTGAATACTAGCTGTCACCTTCCCCTTCTAGTTCTCTGCATATGGAGGCCTAAATACAAGAATTGTCTCTGTCCATGAAGAATTTCAAAATACTTTGGAACACCAGTTTTTCAGGATTCCTTATTGCAGGGAGATATTCATATATGTTTGATCCTTTTCTAGAATGCCTGAATATGGCTTATTACTGACAGTTGTTTTAACCTCTTCATAGAATGTCTGAATACAGTGGCAATCCAAGAAAGCCAAGTTTCCATACTGTGGGTGTTTTATTGACTGACATCTCTTGCCTCAAACCAGGGATGAACCTCTTCATCCTTTTTCTTTTTTAATTGCAACCAAAGTTCTTTCAAGATGGACACAGAAATAAATTGTTAGAGACTGCTCTAGTGTTTTCACTACATTTTGTAATTGTTTGCCCCTAGTAGCAGAGGCAGCATCAGCAGCATCATTGAGACCTTCCAAAAAAGGTCTGAATTCCAGGTCTAATATACCTGTATTTTCTTGCCTGTTCAGGGGGTGCTTACTGATGGATCCAGCTCTGCAACTGCTATTATTATTATTATTATTATTATTATTATTATTATTATTATTATTATTATTATTATTATTATTATTATTATTATTATTATTATTATTATTATTATTATTATTATTATTATTATTATTATTATTATTAAATTTAAATTTATATGCCGCCCTACTCGGTGAAAACCGACTCAGGGCAGCTCACAACATACAATCAAATACAATGTAACAATTCAATAGAACAACATAATGTCACAATATAGTGAAATATACATCAATAATTCAAACAATAGAATATCATAAAATACAATACAGTAAGATAAAACCCCAACATACGTCATAAAGTTACAAAAATATTACAAAAAACATAGGAACATTACACAATCTTACAAAGAAAAAAAAATGTTACAAAATGGCATCCCCACCCTACCCACCCCGGATCCTACCCATTAAGGTGGTGGCCACCAACCGACTAGTCCCCTTCCTTCTGTCCAAGGGAAAGGAGAAGGGCAATGTGTCCATCCAACATGTAGGTGCTGCCACAAAACCCCAGCCTAGAAAAAGTTTAGCAAACACAGACTGGCCGAAGGAGGGTGGTGTTGGAATCAGCTGGGGCCTGGTGTTTGATTCCTCCCAGAACTGCAGCCGGCTTTTTCACTCCTGGCTTTGGAGGGTGGTGTTGGAATCAGCTGGGGCCTGGTGTTTTCTTCCTCCCAGAACTGCAGCCGGCTTTTAAGTGGAATTCCACCGAGTGTCAAAGTAGACAACATGCACAGATTAGATTTTGAAGCAAAATGTCCTCTAGTGGATGTGAGTTGCTCTAAGTTTTGCATCTGCGCAAACAAACTTGTAAGTTAAGCCTGTGTTTACTTTCTGATGACAAATAAAAAAGCAAAGCATGCTAACTTGAAAGCTCCAGAGGTCAGGAAAATTCGTGGTAGGAAAAAGAAGCACCATCTACCACTCATGTCTGGCCAGGTTGTCCTGCTATGGTAATAGAGTAGACCATACTGCCAGTGACTCAACACCAAGTGCCAGGTGGTGGTTAACTAACCTCACAATCCTGAGGACTAACGGCCTTGGGTGCTGAAATCCACAGGGAAGGGTGCTTTTAATTTAATTTAATATTTACATTTGAATGCTGCCCATTCGCAATGTGACTCAGGGCAGCTCAGATGCACCACCAGCATATAATAACATACAAAGCTAAAATTAACACATCTAAAAACAAAATAGAATTAAAAGGGGCTAGATATCCACCCAATATTGGGCCACATCAACAGCATTTCCTCTTGCCAACATAAGGTCCTCTTCACTGCACGTTGAGGGGCATCATGGGCATTGTATCATATGTAGGGTTGCCATATTTTTTTCTGCCAAACCGGGACATAATTTTTTCCTGCCAAACTGCCCCCCCCCAACTAGGCTGGCTGCCCTCCATGGTGCCTGTCCCTATTCTGCCCAGTCTGCCCTTGCTCCTCCCTGCCCGCTTTCTCTTGTGGCGCCCCCCGTACGTCCCACTGTTCTGCCGCAGCTGCAGGGAGCCAAACCCCGGATTGCTCATGTTTTTGGCATCTGCCTTGTAAAAAAATTTCATCTTTGAAATCCACGGCATTAGTGACCTCGTGGCAATGACCACATTTCCCAGACTCCCTCAGTGAACTGCAGCCCTCGGAGTCCCTGTTTCCCCCCAGAAGCAGAAAAGGGAGAGACTTATTTTGGAGGAGGCCCTTTGTGAGAGACAACTCTTCACTTCTTATCCACAGTGTTACCTTCCTTTTTAGGAATGCTGACTAAGGACTCCTCCATAGACATGGGCATTTCTTGCTCCCTCCTCCCGGGACTTTTACATGTTTTTCTTTGAAACCAGGACTTTTACATGGTTTTTTTTTTTAACCAGACAGGACAGCTTGAATTCGGGAAAATCCCGGAAAATCGTGATGTATGGCAACCCTAATCATATGGGAGATAGTTTGTACTTCTCCACATTCACACATGCTGCCATCTACAAGGAAACCCCACTTTCTCAGATTAGCCCTTGATCTTCCTACCCTTGCATGCAGTCTATTTAAAGCTTTCCACACAGGCCATGGTTGTTCTTGGCTAGGTTGTGTAGAGAGCACCTTGCTTGCCTTCCATAGTTCTAAGGTGGTCTTGGGGGCTGCTTGTTTGGAGGGGCAGAAGTTGTGAGGAAGCTATGCCTTGATTTCAGTCTCTGCTTTGGTGGTTGGTGATCAAATTGCAGGTGTGTTTCTGAGGAAGTTGCTTTGGCCCATTCTTTCTGAGCAGCACTTTCTCGGTGGAACTTTATGGAGGAATACCAGTTACATAATGCACTTTTTGTAACTGGGTTGGTTTTAGGCATCCTGTGACCAATCTCACAGTTTCATTTAGGGCCTTAAAGCCTAAGTGCTATATTTTAATGTGAGCTTTCATGGATCAAGTCCATTTTCTCAGACACAGTGTGTGATTGATCTTTTCCCCCCCTTGTGCATTGGAGTCACATAACAAAGAACAAACAAACTATGAATACTTTGAATTTCCATTACACTACACAGTCAACAAACTCCATATGGTAGACTGGTATATATTATCTCAGTAAAGTATTTTCATGTACTCTGTAGGATGATGGATTTAACATTTAAGTGACATGATGCAGTCAGTTATATAGAAAGTAAATCAAACAAAACCTAGAGTTGTTTCTTCTTTGTCGTTTACTCCCTAATTGCTATCTCCTGGATTTACCCTTCTGAAATATTGCAGATTTCTTTTATTTTTTTAAACTGGGTTGGTAATTTATGCCATTTTCATACAGATTTCCCTCAAATGTCAGTGTAAAGTGGGGTCAAAAGGAGAAGAAGATATTTCAACATCGTTATTCAAATTACTCACACACACAAAACACAGGATGTGGATTCACCATAGACAAAATGAAACTGTCTCTTGAAGCTGCTCAGACTCTCATGGTTACTCTTCCACATACTCCCTGCGCATCTCTTTTTGAAACTTTATTAGCTATTTACATAGGAATATCCTAACTATGCCTGTGTAAATGTCCCAGGATATCATGGATGAGTGTTCTCTCTCCTCCCTTCAAATCAACTCTAAATGTGCCTAACACAAATATATGGAGCTGTCTTTTTCCAGTTTTGCACACTGCTTCAGAGCTGCAGTGGCTTAAGACACTGAACTTGACAACTGGAAGGTCGGCAGGTCAGCAATTCGAGGGCTGAGGGCTGTGTGATGGAGTGAATGCCTGTCATCTGTCCTAGCTCCTGCCAACCTAGCAGTTCAAAAGCAAGAAATTGCAAGTAGATAAATAGATACTGCTTTGGCGGAAAAGGTAACAGCATTCTGTGAGCTCCAGTGACTAGTTATGCCTGCCATGACCACAGAAACGTCTGCAGATACAAACAGCAAATTCATCTGTTCTACATTTGCAGCAAATCCTTTATTATTTGTCAGTTTAGTCTCAGGTTGAAACCTACTTATAACACATAAAGTACAGTAGCTGTCTCTTATCAAATGACAAATATAATGCATTTAATTGTCTCAGTTGTTGTCTAGTTGGCATAATTACTAAAAAAGGAATTAATTACAAGTAACTAGTTATGAATAGTTATAGTCAGCAGACTAGTTGTAGCCAGCAGTTTGATTCTTGAGTACTGCAGGATGGAATGAGCTCTCATCTCTGTCCCAGCTCCTGCCAACCTAGCAGTTTGAAAGCAAGAATCTCCAAGTAGATAAATAGGGACCATTTTGGTGGGAAGGTATTATCATTGTCATCGTCATCGTCATCGTCATCGTCATCGTCATCGTCATCGTCATCGTCATCGTCATCGTCATCGTCATTATTATTATTATTATTATTATTATTATTATTATTATTATTATTATTATTATTATTATTATTATTATTATTTGGATTTGGATTTGGATTTGGATTTGGATTTGGATTTGTATGCTGCTCTATTCGCCGAAGCGACTAAGATTGGCTAACAACATAGATAACAAACAGTACAATCTTACAATCTCAAACAACATAACATAAATATGGCATATAATGCAACACAATACAATCAATAAATCTAACCGTACAATATATCAGTAAAATAATACAATTTACATAATTAATATAATTTACACGAAAACCCCCATAGTACTTAAATAACATAACAATTACATATAAAAACTTTCACCCGTCATAGTGTGCGCTCCGGTGTCTTGTCATTGCTGTCACATGATCACGGAAACATCTGCAGAAGCAGACAGCCCTGGCTCTTTGGCTTTGAAACAGAGATGAGCACTGAACCCTAGAGTTGGATATGACTGGCTTTTGAGCAAGGGAAACCTTTACCTTTTACTTTAGTTGTGACTAACCAGTTAGTTCCAAGGCTGTATCTATGGTATTGCTAGATGTTAATTTTATTTGAATCACTGTTTTAACTTTTACTATTCTTCTTAGTCTTGTGTTATTTTTTGTGCTTTTAAGTTTTGTTGCAAACTATCTTGAAGAGTTTACCACTAAAAATGGCTTACAAATCTTTAAAGAAAATTTATCAAATAAAATTGAAGGCCCTGAACTAGATGATACATGAATGTGATTGGAATGTTTCACTTGTTTTCATAACACAGTGTCAGACTTCAGGCGTCTCTGTAAGGGCCCTCCCACTCATGCTTCTGAGCATATGCTCATTTCTGGAACATATTTAATCCTTACCTTTCACCTTTGAGAGACCTGAGCCGCTTTTAAAAAGAACTTACTGAGCTCTGGCAGTAGAGCAGAACAAGGGAGGCTTCTTCTTAGTAGCGTAGCGTAGGTTGCTTTGTGTGTGTATGATAAGAAAAACAACAATCTTCAAAGAGAAACAGCTGTTTTATTCTTCAGGTTCATTGATAGCAAAGTCCATGGAAAAACGCAGATTAAAAGGTCATAACAAAGAATCAGTCCAATAAGAACAGTCCAAGTATCTTTAGGTAATCATAGTGAAAAGGAGAGAAAATCCCATAAGCCAAACTGAGATCTTAGTCCATTGAGAAACAGAGACGAACTAACTAACTGTTCTCCAAAAATGGAGAATTCCTGGTCAGGTGCTTTAACCCTGGCCAATCAGGTATCAGAGAAAACTTTCTCAAAACAATGAATTGTTTACATCCATTTGAAGACATAACACTCTAAGCTCTGCAACCTGGAACGATAACACGGGAACACTGGCTGAAAACAACCATCTTGTGACAGTCTTGTGAGACACACAGAGATGGGAAAAGATTTTTTTATGAGGCCTAGCTGAAAAATACCAATTTCAAGCCTTGGGAAGCATTAGGAAATAGGTCTTTTCCTGACACACAGTTGACTACATTAGCAATTGTTCTGGCAACAGCTGATTTATAAAAGGCATCCTGGTTTCACCCATGATGTGGGCAGGACTTTAGGGGGAGATGTCATAGGAAAAAAACATTTGCCTCTTTCCTGGGACATGCTACAACTTTAGAAATAGTGTGGCCTTTGTTTAAGTAAGCCTTTTATATATCTGTACCTTGTGAAGAACATGTGGAGATAACAGCAGAAAATGGAAGTGCAAAAGCATGACTTGTAGACCTAGTTTGATCTGTTTCTGTATCAGCATACATATGTCAGAATTAGGCCAGCAATTGATAGGGAAGAATGTCATAATATGATTTGCTAGATCTGTACTCAAATGCTCTGTACTCTCACATGTAATCAAGATACATAACCAAATGTGTAATTAAGACACACAACCTGCAGTGTGGACAACAAGATAATCTACAATGTTTGAGGCACAGCTCCAAGCCACTTGATTTTGGGCCTTATGAACTCCATTATTCTTCAGGATGAACTAAAGCAAAGCCCCCTTACTGTGCCTATACTGTGTCTTTCTCTCCCACCCCTATAGGTGATTGGTACAACCTGCCGAGTTGTTCGGACTTTCGTTTTTGCAACAGATGTGTTCAAATGCTGCTTGCTTTGATTGTTATGCGATGGAACAAGGACTACTATAGAAGTCAAAGCAAAATTAATTGCCATCCATGGTATGAGGGCAACTCAGCCATTTGGGATAGAACTCCTTGTGTTCCATGCATGTAAAATAATGATTATAATAGTGTGCCATCAAATCATTTCTCACTTATGGTAATCCTTTTCAGGCTTTTCTAGTACTCCCTTCTTCTGGGGGCATAACCTTATGGAAACAAGGGAGAACTAGGCCCCATCATGTGTTAATTGGTGCAAATGAAAACACATGGATGAATATATATGCCTGAAAATCTGCAGGTTTCTCAGAGGACCTAAGGGTTTCTTAATCAGCATGGGAGGGGGGTTTAAGGGAACTCAATTGACTAATGCTCCATTCTTCATCAGATACTCCATGGGTAGCACGACCCTGTTAGGATGCAAAATAATGTAAAATTGCAGGAGGGGTGCTGACTGTTTAAACAGAAGATGCTTCAGTGAGAATTATCCAATTACCTTGCGTCTGCACAAGGAACTCTATCAGCAAAACCAATATAAGCCAGGCTACGTAAATGAATATAAAATTAACTAATCATAAGGTGTAATGCACTTCCCCATCTGGTGTTCTCTGTGGGAGACCACTGTCAATGGGCTGATAGGGAAAAAAAGAAGCATGCGGAATAGCCTTCATAGAGTGGGGAACTCCCTTTGTGCTATTTACAGAGGACACAGAAGGAAATGAATGGAATGTGAACCTTTTAAAAGGTTAAGATTCTTGAATTTTGGAACAAAGGCACAGGGTATGAAGGTTGTACCAAAGTGGCAAACTATGTTTTGGTTGCTGTTATACATGAGGGAACCTGGACAATATCCAATGACTGCATCAGAAAACTACCAAACTATTACCCTATTCTTTACATCAGTGGTTCCTAACAAGGGGTACACAGCCCACAGGGGGACTTCAATTTCCAGAAGCCTAAGTCAGTACATTGGCTGATCAGTGCTTTGGGGAAATGACTTAGGCTTCTGGAAATTGAAGTCCAAAAACCAGCATTTGGGAAACACTGCTCTACATCATCTACTTATTTTCCAAATGAGGTATAGCTGGGGTTCTCAACCTGTGTCACCGTTGTCATCTCTGCCACCTCTGCCTCAATCCTTGTCCCCTCTGCTTGGCGTGTCCCTAATGGTGCTCCACTACAACATCTGCCCTGCTACGGATCACCGTTAGGGACACATCAAGCCAAGTGAAGGGGACAAGGATTGAGATGGTGGCAGAGGAAGCAGAAGCGGTGATCAGGGCGAGGGCGCAGGCCAGATGAGTTGATTCTCCTCAGCTTCTGCACCCACGTGGGCCAGTCCCCACCCTGGGGAAGTGCTTGCCAGCCTGCTTGTCCATCCTGCATTCAGCCTGAAGTGGCCCTGGGCTGAGCTGCACTAGCTCACTCCAGCGCTGGAGCCTCGACTGCTGGGAAGGACCGAAGGGCAAGTGGAGATGGAGACTTTCACTGCCTCGTGTGTCTTGCGCGAGGGTTGGAAAGGCAAAGTAGGCAAAGCCTTCACATCGTCTCCTTCCTCCTCTCCTGGTATGGTATGCAGGGAAGTGGTGGTGGGGGGAGTGGTGTCTCAAGGTGGTCTTTCTAGCAATGGCAGTGGTGGGAGAGGCAGTGGTGGGGACTTGGAGTGGTCCCATAACCTCTGAAGTTGGTGGCACCGGCAGGACCACCCCGAGACCCCATCCCTGCCACAGCCACAAAAGGTGGCAGCGGTGGTGGGACACCAGTCCAGCCTGCCAACAGTCTGAGGGGACATGAACTGGCTCCTGGCTTAAAACAGTTGAGGACCCCTAAGACAGAGAAAGGAAGCTGCATCACAGAAATCAGAACAAGAACAGACAGAGCTGACAAATGAACTGATATATTTTCATGAAAATATTTAGTAGCTATGGAGGCTACTAAAAAACCACTCCCTTCTCAGAAAGTTATCCAAAATGGAGCAAGGATTTTTGAGTTTCAGAACAGTTGACCAGAAATAATAAGTGTCTTGAATCTAGAATTGACATCCTCTTATTCTAGAGACAAGACATTTATGGTTTCTGGTCAATTGTCTTGTATCTAGAATTGCTAGATACAAATGTTTTGTATCTAGAATTGAAATCCTCATATTTATCCTATTAGTGGACATCTGCAGTAAATGCAAATGTGACATACGGTACTTTTGATCCACACAAAAAATCGTGTGACAGCAAGGTGCAGACCCAAAGTGGTTGGAATGGAACTAGTGATTGAGAGACTGCATGACCAGTATGGGAGTGCAAATTTTGTTAGACCTGACCTCAGTAAGATATTAGCTGCACTGATGGAAACAAACAACATTGAAATTGTCACCATCCAAACCCCACAATTCTTTGTTATATCTGTCTATAAGCCTCCAGAAGCAAATTTTTGTTTTAATAAACCAGACAATTTTACTTTTGACTAAATAAATTTTGTTATTGGAGATTTCAATTGTAACAGTGAAGTTTGGGAATATAATCAGACCAATGAGGATGGTGCACAACTTGTATCTTGGCCAGACACCAATGACATCCTTTAACAGTGGTAGATGGAAGAGGGGGCATAATTTGGACAACATCTTTGTCAGCAAGAAGATAGCAGGACAGTGCAAAATGTTGTTGACGATCCCATCTCATGCACTCAACGCAATATTAGTACTGAGCTAGTGCTACCACTTCCCTTTCCACAGGCAGCCCCTCATCTATATGACACCATGCAGATACCATATATAATCCCTTCCAGGTATAGCTGGACCTTGTTAATCTGGCCAGTACAAATGGGAGAAGAATATCATTTCAGCTTGTTTTGAAAATATTGCATAGTTCACTGGTTTCTTCATATTTAGGATGGAAGAAATTGAGATGTTACCAAAATGCCCTCCCCCCCTTAGAAACAGACTCAGTTTAAACACTGAACAAACAAAATTTCCCAGAAATTGAGAACTAAATTGGTATGTGATTTGGCATCTGCTCCAAGGGAAAGATTATAGATGACCAGGAAATGACACCATTCATGCATTGCTGTTTTGCTGTCATCTTTGGTATGCACATTTGCATGGGGGATGATAATCTTGCTGTGTTGGCAGAGATATCTCTGGAAAGTATTGGTGGCATGAGATTCATTCAGCAAGCTGCACAGTTAGTAATTACAGAACAGCCTTTGCCATGGGCACCATTTCCCCCCCTGGTGCTGCCAACTAATTTTACTGGGCTTTATACACCAGTCAGCAAACATTTCAGGAAGCTGCAGGATATAGAGATTAACAACCCAATCCAAAGGAGATGTTTTCACTTTTTCCAACATCCATATGGACAGCCCCACACAGTTCCCAGAATCTCCCAGATTCATGTTGATAGGTAAACATATTAAAAACTAAGTTTGATTCTCAGACTGTTCCACTCAGACAATAACGTTTGAGAGGCAGATGGGCTTCTAATGGCCATGTCAGTGATTTGTTTGTGTCAATGCCCAAAACCTGGCAGTAGTGTGACTTGATTTGGGGCTGTAAGATAACATAGTTATCAAGTGTCTTTGCTATTAAAAGTCAGGCAGAACTATCCTGTACTGTACTCCAGTTATGTAGGGAGTGTTCAATAATCTTTGCAGAGTGGTGAAGCTAGCGTGTCCCAAAGGATTAGGCCCAAATGTTTTGAAACACAAACTCTCCCCAGTTCCCTCTTTCTTTCTTTTTAGTTCCTAAAGTACAAATGCTCTGGCACCAGTTTCAGCAGAAGGGATAAAAAGAATCTTTACTTATAAAGCTTGTATTCAAATAAAATCATTAGGCAGATGGCGCAGCTCCTCTGGTGGTTTAGTGGTTAAACACTAAGCTGGAGATGAGAAGGTCGGGTTTGGTACCCTAGAACTGCACTTGGGAAGAAAAGGAGCCTCATTCAGGCATCCCCTAAAAATATTTTCAATCCAGAGTAATCTCTGACATGAAATAATAATAATAATAATTCTTCTTCTTCTTCTTCTTCTTCTTCTTCTTCTTCTTCTTCTTCTTCTTCTTCTTCTTCTTCTTCTTCTTCTTCTTCTTCTTCTTCTTCTTCTTCTTCTTCTTATTATTATTATTATTATTATTATTATTATTATTATTATTATTATCATCATCATCATCATCATCATCATCATCATCATCATCATCATCATCATCATCATCATCATCATCATCATCATCATCATCTCAAGCAAGTTAGAAAGAACTAGGCTGAACAACTAAACAATTCAGAGAGGCAGATTGGACAAACTAGACTAGGACAGCACCCACAGACAGAGCCCAGTATACTCAGTGGAAATACTGGGTACACAGAAAAAGCTTCCTCAAAGGTTGTGGTATTTTTGAGCCACAATCATGCGAACCCTGGTAATGGCAACCTAGTGTTGCTGGCTAATCTTTATTAGGTCAGGCAAAAGGAACTGCAGAATAAACTCCCCAAATGGTGCCTTCATTTTGGCAGTTTCACATCTGGCCTAGACGCGGAAGAAGAAGAATTGGAAATACTAAGTGGAAAGTTATTTTTAGAGGGAAGAAACATTTAGCCTGCTGATTGTTTGTTTGGATTTAAAACAGATGATAACTATATTTGTTAAAAGTTGGTCCTTTCCATCTCCATATTAGTGTACAAAGCAAACACATAGTGAGATTGCCTGCTGTAAGCTCAACAATTAGTAGAAGTACATCGCTGCTAGACTGGAGAAATGGCTGCCATATCTTACATATGGGTCACACATGGCTCCTCCTAGCCACAATTGTGATCTGCAACCCAGCCCCTATATTCACTGCAGAGGTGGCAGCAAAATCACTAGTTCTTTTTAAACATATAAAAGTGATAGTGTTCAGTAGCAGAAAGGTAATACTGTACTGTATATCATTTGGGGTGGGGGCATTTTTTAAAAAAACATTAAAATGACAGTCACTTTTAGAATCTCTAGAAACACTACCCTCGCCCAGTGATGGCAAAACTTGGCACTCCAGATGTTCTTGAACTTCAATTCCCAGAAGCCCTGATCACCAGGAGTGCTGACTTGGGCTTCTGGGAATTGAAGTCCAAGAACACCTGGAGTGCCAAGGTTCACCATCACTGTCCTAGCCCATTAGTCAGAAGCTGTGCCAACCTGATCAAATACTTTCTAGAGATAGGGTGAGCCAATGCAGTTACCACTAGCTACATGACTACCAATGCTGGACTTTCCCTCAAATCATCACCTCCAGTAGTATTGCCAGTAAAAACCCTGGTGCTATAAGTACATAGTATCAGGACCCTTCAGCCTCAAGGTTCAAATCCATATCCAGGATTCTGAAGCACAAGGCACAATTGGGAGTAAAAAGATCCCAGACAATGCAGCACCCATATCGTCAGCAGCATCAGTGGCAGCATCAGCAAGTTCTGTGCAAAGAATATTGGGTAGCAAGTATTCTCCAGCAATTTCAGTTGTTTCCAATAGCTTCGGCATCATTCCAAGAGACAGTGATGGTTTTAAGATCTTCCTTAAGCATTTGGCGCCAGCCTCATTTCCTCTTTCCTCCAAGAGATATCCATTGTAGTGTAACTTTCAGATGCTGATCTTTGGACATACTTAAGATGTGGCCAACAAGTTGCATCTGATGTTCATTTGCCGTTCTTGACAAATGTTCTGAGTCTGATCTTCGTAGTATCTCTTCATTAGTGATATGGTCACAATATGAGACATGGAGGATTCTTCTCAGCCAACGTTGTTGGAAAACATTTAACTGTTTATTTGTTTTGATTGCATCCATATAATTTATTGCAGTCTCTATGAAATCTGTTGTGAATGGACCAAGTGTGTCACTCCCAGATGTATGGCCGATAGATCATAATATTCCAATCACATGTCCCAGAATGTTAAGATCTAGTTTTGAGCTCAAAGAAGGTGTAAAAATGCATATTTTTATTGTATATTGATGGCCAAATGATATTGTAGACACAATGGGCACAGAGCTAGGCGGGTTAAGGAAGCTGGTGGAGAACAGAGGTGCCTGGCAGGCAATGCTCCATAGGGTTGTAAAGGGCTGGAATTGACTGTGCGACTGAACAACAACAAATGCCAATATTTATATGCATTACAAATTCCATAATTTTATTTATAAATAAATAATCTATAAACCATAAAATGCATAATTTGAGTTTAGAAAATGGTATGGAAGGAGGAATATATGAGCAGCATGGTTGGTGCTCCCCCCACCCCAGGTTATCTGTGTGTTGGATGCTCTGTCCTGAAATCACCAGCTTTTAGATGCTGGAGTGGAATGTTGGTGTTTACAAGGTACCAGTATCTGTTTTGGTTTTAAGGTACCAGGTAGCAAAATATTAACAACAGGCTGGATAGCTCAGTGAGTTGGAGTATCTGTCTGTGGAGCCAGAGTTTAGAAGTTTGATTGAGCCTCCCAGAACAACCAGCCTGTATAGTCTTGGGCACATTGCACAGTTCTGGAGTGCCTCCTGATGAAGGGAATGGTCAACTATTTCTGAGTGTTCTTTACTTAAACCCCCTAAAAGGATCACTGTAAGTTGACATTGAATTGAATGCCTGCAATTAAATAATATAAAACTCAACTAGTAGTCCTAACTAGAGCCTTCTTCTTCTTGTGCTGTATCTGATCCTGAATATTGGCAGTCATCATGGTGATCATGAAGATTTTCCTGAGAATATAATACAATGACCTTCCATTTGCCTTCCGCATTGCAGCATGATACCCATATCACTGACTGAGTCACTTTCTGGTCTTGAGCCCTTTTGGCATGCAAAGTCCTCATCAACTCCAGGCTAGTATTGATGAAGCTGCTACCCACCACCAAGATGGAGTCTAGTGGGATTTAATCCACTTGGTGACTATCACCCTTCTCTGTGGACTTCGCTGGCCAAGGTTGCTAGTCCTCAGGGTTCTCAGGTTAGTTGGCTGCTGCTTGGCCATCAGCATTGAGTTACTGGCATTTTGGTCTACTCTATTGCCATAGCAGGATGACCTGGCCAGTCAGGCTAACTAGAGCCAGTCCATTTAATTAGCTGTTGAATGAGGAAATCAAAATGTGTAAATTTCATTTATTCAACAATGGTGTTTTAACTGGCATGCCAACTGAAAGCAACAGTTCCATGTTCCTGTGAGCAGATGTACTAGTGAACTTAGAAGAGCAGTTGCTCAGCAAGAGTGTCTTAAAATGCAGGCAGTGGTACTGATCCGTGTTAGTAAGCAGCAAGTCTTTTCTAGAGAGAATAATCCTTAATTGCCCGTTGCAGACTAGGGAAGAGCCCTGACCTCCAGATTGAGTCTGTGTCCAAGTTGAGGGCTAAAAAATTATTTGCTTCAGTCAACCTGTGCCCTTTTGGAAACACTTTGACACGATCTTTGTCCTCTTGCTTGCTTATATTGTGCATTTCTAGATCTCTGTTGTGGGGTGGGGTGGGGGAGACATTTCAGTGAAGCACACGTGCAAATAGCAATGACTGGGGATAGAGGGATATAGAGCACTATCAGAATTCTTTCTGGCAGAATTATTTGCCTCCCTCCAGACCAGAGAACACAAGAAGAGAATCAAGAGAAATATGTTCTCACCTTTGTCAGTGACATCACCACAGAGAAAAAACAAAGGTGTGTTTGTTGGGGGATGGGAAGCAGAAAGGCCCAAATGTCCTAAAGAGAAGTTCCAACCTGGGCACAAAAATGCAGGCATTAATGAAAGGCAGGCAAAACCCAAGCAGTATGTTGGGAGTCCCTTTACTTGGCATTTAAATGCAAAATAACAGAAGCTGCTACAGGTTGGTGACTTTGTTTGTGATCCTTCCTTCCATACATCAGTGAGTAGAATGTGCAAGGTTTGGGGACTCACTGCAGAGTACATTTGAAGTTCCCATCTCTGTTGCTGCTCACTCAGCTGCCTTCTTACCATAGCAACAGTAATTACACAGTGGTGGGATTTTACATTTTTTACTACCTACTCTGTGGGTGTGGTATGGTGGGCATGGCCAGGGGGAAAGCCCTGCGTTTTACCCAAATTAGGACTACTTTATTTCAAAACTTGGATGGGTGGTGCCAGCCAGAATTTCTGCTACTGGTTCTGGCAAACTGGTGTGAACCTGCTGAATCCCACCACTGTAATTACACTTATATGCCACACCATAGCACTTAGTGCACTCTCTAGCCAGTTCACAAGGTAATTAGCATTTTGCTCCCGACATACTGGGTACTCATTTTACCGACCTTGGAAGGATGGAAGGCTGTGTCAACTCTTGATACCCATCAGGACCGAACTCACAAAGTCAGCAGTTTTGGCTGCAGTACAGCAGTTTAACCACTGGACTTCTAGGGCTGAAGTTGACAATGCAAGGTATCAATAGTTTTGGTTCTGCTTTAGTTGGTTTTAATCTTGCATTTTAATTTTAATTTTAACCTCACAAGTGCCATGAAGAATCTGTGGGAGATGTTATTCCACCTTGAGAATGTCTTGGGATCTTTACTTTGTCCACAGTTGCCTTGGAAACACACAAACGGCCCTGATTCATTTAGCATTTCAGCATTCAGCCAAACAGAGTGAATGTTTGCATTGAAGAGCAAAGCCACCTTCATATTATCTGAATTAGAACCATGTTAGCTTCAGACGATACAATGTTTCTGGGGAAATCCATTACTCCCCAAGCTGTTGTGAGAATAATGCTTTGCACACAAAGGTACAGACATTCTCCAGAACAATCATAGGCTGTGGTGTAGTAGAGCCAAAGCTCCAGGGAATCTCTGAGACCCTGGGACTATGACATCATCTGCCATTCCTCCCTATTTCCCACTACACCACAGCCTATGATTGTTCTGGAGAATGTATGTACCTTGGTGTGCAAAGTATTATTTGCCTATTGTTTTCTTTTTTAAAAATCAGCTGATGAGCATTAAGTGTGCATGACATAGAATCAGAGCAATATAGCCCCATGGCATCTGCCTTATCCTTTCCATTTATGTATTTTGCAACTGTGTGCAATTCAGTGGTGGTGAATGAAGATGCATTCTTTCTACTTGCCCTTCCTAGTGCCACTGCCATGATACCTATTATACCACCTTATTTCTGTTGTTGTTTAGCATATCAATTCCACTAGCAGAGTATTGTTCATGTTATGGTACTTGAGCAGGGGTGCCCAAACTACAGTCCGTGGGCTGGATCTGGCCCACAGTGCCAATTAATCCAGCCTGCACCACCCTCACCACTCCTGGAAGTAGAAGTAAAACACAGATGCGTGGGCATTGAATGCGCCCGTGCATGCACAGAAGACTCTTGTAAATTACCTGCGGCTGTCGTAAATGTGTTTACAACAGCTGTTGGTCATTTACGGCAGCATTCTGTGCATGCATGGGTGCTTTCCGTACCTGCACATCCATGTTTTACTTCTGCTTCCAGGTGGGAGGAACCACATGACCGGCATGCTCAACCACATGACTTGCACATGGTCCAAAAAAAAAAAATTGACCACTCTTGCCCTAGAGTAATCTATATTCTGGTACTCTCCAAAATATTGAAATTCCCCAAATAGAAGCAAATTAAAACTAATTTGCACTGACAGGCTCCCATCCTATACACTTTCCTCTGTGGCCATGGTTCTCAATGTGGAGCATACACCCCACAGGGGGCAATTAGATTTTTAAGGGAGGCAATTCGAGAATGAGTTATTAAGAGTGAATGGCCTTTTAAGCTTTCTTCTTGTGAACAGGAGTTCACTTTCTGAATAATAATTATATGCACAGGGGATGGAAAATCAGGATTTTAGAGATGCTTGGGTGGGACATGGCCAGAAAAGGGTTGGGAACCACTGCTTTATGGATTTTAATCTGTTCCATGGGACTCGTTGTTGTACAAAACAAGTGCTATATCATGCATGCATCGTATAGCGATTTTCCCTATGGGATGCATCGTACATCACTTTTTTTTTTTTGCGAAGTGGTTTTTCCCGTTGAAAAATTGTTGTATGCTTTTTTTCCATAGGGAAAATTGTTATGCGGCACACCATTTCACCCCAAAACCTAATTGTTATGCGATTTTATTGCTATACGGGGTGATTGTTGTATGAGGTTCCACTGTGATTATTTTTGCTGTCCACGTGATGCAAAGGCTCAACTGAATCTGTTTCTGGCTATGTTCTTCCAAAGTGTCTCTTTTCTGTGCCATTTGGGAGACTTCTACTTTTTTTCCATATTAAAGCAATTTGAAAGGAGTTTTCCCCATACTGATGCCTATAAAATGTGGGATGCATCTGTAGGTATCTGTAGGTGGCATTTTGGTAAAATAAGTAGTTGTGCATGATGTTTAGGACTGCAGTAACACCCCACCCCCCCAATGAAGTTCCATCTGTCTTGGTCATCTTCCTTTTTTAATTTATCAAATATATGAAAATAGGACTGGATCACTATATCATCATATCATTAGGTCTTTGTTCTTATGAAATGATATGAATTCCTGCAATGTATTTGGAATGTTGCCACCTTTTCCAAAACACTGTGTAACCCTTTCAAAATCAAGGGACAACATTCCATTTCATCCCAATTGCTTCTTCTATGGATGTTGTCTGGGGAATGGAATGTGATAAATACAAGAAATAATCATAACAAAGGCCTAGTGATAAGGTGATAAGGTGACATAGTGCTATTCTTCTGTGTTTAATTTTAAAAAATAAAACAGGTGGGATCCCATGAAGAAAACATGGGTGGAGACAGATTCACAGGAAGGAAGAAAAGAAGGGAGGGTATGGTTTGGATTGGAATGCCAGTTGCATCACCAGAGTTGACACTGAACTTCTGATTCAGTCCATAAGCCCAATGTGAGCACTTATTACAACATCAGCTGTAGCTGAGGCTGCAAATCAAACCACAGCAGAGTGAATCGCTCTGCTTCTTTCCTAACTCAGGGTGAGATTAATTATTCATTCTTGATGAGACAGCTTATCTCAGCATATCAGGACAGACTTTAAAGGAAACCTCGTTTCTTGCTCAACATTTCTTGCTCCCAACATGAGAAAGAGACAGGATCTTCATAGAGGCTCCCCCAATTTGCAAAAATATTTTGTCACAAAAATATTTTTTCACATTACAAAGCAAAGTGTATACATATATCAGGCAGAGAAGGACTGTCTGATGGGGAAAATATGTAAGCAACCCATCCAGTGCTTCTAATTTGAAAAGTGTGTGCCACCAGCTATTGTCATTCTGTGCACTTGCACAATTTGTGCAAAAAATGATTCTTGAAAGAGCAAGGACTTCTAATGACAATGGGAAACAGCATGCCATCATTTAGCATGCAAGGAAGAAAATGGGTGGTTTCTAGTTTTCATGTAGCTCCTTTTTACACTTAATCCTGAATAGCTATTTACAAGAATGAACCATGTATGCTCTCTGGAAATGCTTTTGTAAACTATTTCATCTCGTTGCTCTCTTTTGCATGGGCAAACCTTTCCATGAGATTTACTGGGTTTTTCATCTCAGCCAGCAGAATGCAGGTGTAATGAAAGATCAAGGCTCTCCCTGCCACCAGTTACTGTATTTCATTTATCATTTGACTGGTAGAAAGAGGAAGCAGTGTGCTTATGGCATTCTTTATCCCTTGTGCCCGAGGAAGTTGATTGGCTTTGGGTACTATGCCCTTTGATTTAGAGACTAGAGAACCCCATTTGTAACTCTTCCCTAAGTAAGAAACACTCTTGCTGGTTTGATGCACCCCACTGTTCTCAGAGTACACCCAAACTGATCCCTGTACTCTTGCTTCTCTAACTCCTTCCTCACTGCAAGACAGAAGAAGATCTGATCCTGATAGGATTAGCCTTCTCCTCTTTCTCTCAGTTTTAATCCTCTTTGATTTATTTTGCTACTTTTCACTGCCCTCAGCTTTCTCCCTCTATCTCTCCCCCACACACTAAATTAAAAGCCAATCTCATTTACACTGCTCATTAACACAAAGGAATTCACTATTCTTCCTCTCCACTGGGGTAATTAACTGAGAGGGGAACCTGGCCTAACTGGATTGGCTTCCCACTCTAGCATGCTCGTATGGTGCTTTCTAACTTTGTCGACAATTTTATGCTTTCTCTCAAACCTATATTTGCTCCCCTACAAATGATCTCCCCTGTCCCTGCTCTATTTTCATTGTGGGCTTCAAAGAAGATAAAAGCAAACAAAGTTGGAAAAAATATGTAGTTACTGGATCCCCTAGAGACCAAAATATAGCCTTGGAGAACAGCCAGGGTTTATTTTATTAGATGTAATACTCATCTATCAACAAAAATACAGACTGAAATGGTTTTTTTTTTAGTTAAACACTACTGACCTATTTAGAGGCAATCCCCCATATAATCATACATTTAAAACTTTTGCGGGTTTCTCTGACTAGCTCTGTAGTAAACACACCAGAATACTTTAAAATTGTGGATGTTGTTCGCTACAACATAACGACCACTTGAGGTACACTGTGTATGTTTACAAGATGGATCACATGAAATATAGAAGCTGTTATTATTTTTTAAATGGAAACTCTAAAAATTCCATGGCTAACTTGTCAGGCCCCCCTTACTTGTGGAATTCTGAAGTGTGTAGTCCAAAAAAGAGTAAGTTTTTCAACTCTGAATTGTTGTTGTCTCTGATTATCTACAGTGACTCCATGAATGAGAGCTCTCCAACATCTAATGTCCTCAACAACCCTGCTCAGTCTTGTAAATTCAACCCTGAGGGCTTCCTTGTGGAGTCGATCCATCTCATGTTTGGTCTCCCTTTTTTCCTGCTGCCTTCCACCTTGTCAAGCATTACTGCCTTTTTTGAGAAAGTTGGGCTCTCTGGAAAGTAAGATGGCCTCAGCTTCATCATTTTACCCTCAAAGTCATTTCAGGCTTGATTTGCTCTAGAACCACTGTTTTGTCTTTCTGGTGATGAGATTATGAGACATTATTCATAGAACACAATCTTATAGTACATAAGGAGATTTCAAATGGACAATAATCTATTACAGCTCGTATTATAACTATACTAAATAGACTTCTAAATTATAGCTGGGAGCAAGGATAGTTTGATGTTACTGGGGAAAAATTGTAATTTTAAAATCTTTTTCACTCCATTCATTTTCTTTATTCTGCTTTGGCACTATCATTCGTGGCAGCGGCTTCTACTTGCATTTCCGGAGAGATACCAGCTTGTCATAGATTATGCAGTCATGATGCAAGGCAGCCCGTTACGTTCTGATGCCACTGAAAGTGAATGCAGTCTATTCAGGCAGAGGACTCTGCATGCAGAGGAACTGGGTAATTATTTCATCTTTTGAAACAATCACTGAAAAATTGTCCCTCAAGGTGTGCAGGGGTTGCAATTTTCAAAGTAGAAGAACATTTTTTGAAACACACACACTTAGCTGTTGTTACTGTTATTATTGGTGACATAAGTGGACATTTAATTTGTCCAATAATAATAATAATAATAATAATAATAATAATAATAATAATAATAATAATAATAATAATAATAATAATAATAATAATAATAATAATAATAATAATAATAGTAGTAGTAGTAGTAGTAGTAGTAGTTGTTGTTGTTGTTGTTATTCGGAAGTTATTCTGAGTTGAAAGGATTTTTGCTGGAGAAACTCCATTCACGGGATGCCTGAATGACACTCCTTTCGTGTTGCCAAGAGCTGGGACAGAGACGGGTGTTCAATCTGTCATGCAGTGTTCAGGTCTCGAACTGCCAACTTGCCGCCTTCCAGCTAACAAGGCAAACTTCTTAACCACTGTGCCACCACAGCCCCATCTATCCTATATAAAGGCTACATAAAGTTACTATCATCATGGAATAGAATACCGAGAGATTTACTCTTTATTGTTTTTGCATGTAACTGATTACTGAGCTATCAATACTTGCCTGAACTGCAAGAGATATCGAATTAAAAATACCCAACAGGTTCCTTTGAAGGCAAGCGGGGAAGGTCTCCCAAGCTGGAAAACCTGACTTTGTCTTGGACTCCCCAGAGAATGTACTTTCCTGATTACAATGTCCTGTTTTTCAAAAGGTGACAGACTGAATCTACGGATTTCCTGAGTCACATTTTTCTCTCCCTGCTCTTTCCTTCTTTTTTCTTCTGGTATTAAGATAAATCCCTCTTCACTCAAGAAACAACACTGCCTGAGAGAGTAAAAATTAAGTTCTACACAGGGGATTCCCTGTCTCATCTAATCCAACTCACCCCAGCATCCATTCTGCATTGCCCAGGCTACCTCTGTGGTTGTAGTTCACTCCAAAAGAAAGCCAGCAAATGAAATTGCATTAACCTCCTCAGCTCAAGTGTTAATTTGTTCCCCCAAAGGCCATCTGACACCCTCAAAAAATCCATTCAGTCCCCTCTGGTGGCAAACACAACCTGTGGGTAAGGACGGAGGGGTCTCTGAAGCAGAAAGGCTTTTTTTGCACTGCGTCTTTCTTTTCTGTCCTGATCTTTAGTCATTTCTGAGAACTCTTCAGCCACAAATTGAGGTGGGTGGGTGTTTGAGTGCTGTTGAAGTTCAGTTCCCTATATCTTGCAATGTAAGGGAATTTGATTACACATCATTACAAACAAACAAATAAACCCCAACAATAATAGCCAAGCAGCTGTGTTGATCCATAGGAACAAAACAAAATCCAAAATGTAGAAGGGGCAACATGGCTTTAGTAGAATCAGTTACAAACACGCAGATGTTTGGGTTGCCCAGAACTCTCATTCCCAATGTTGTTCTGTGCCTTCAAATCAGAACCACCTTTCAGCAACCCAAACAGGGCTTTCAAGGTGAGTGAAATATTTCAAGAGTGATTTTACCAGTTCAACACTTCCAGTGAGCTTCCATGGTGGAGTGGGAATTCAAACCCAGGCTTTCTGAGTCCTCGTCTGTTATATTATCCACACTGGTTATCCTTTTAAATATGATAGATGCTGAAACCAAATCTGAGAAGGAAAAGGGGATTTCATTCAACACAAGTTGTAGGTTTTCACCCTTTTGTGGGTATAGAGCCACAAACTGCATCCATTGCATAGCTTTGGAAAGTTTCTTTTATGGGCTACTATATATCCCAATAGCTCTGCTTTTTAATCCTTAACCTGGTTTGCCATTCTCTGTGATGTCGAAGGATGTAGTCTGTCCTACTGGCTGTATTGGGGAGGGTATTTTGGAAGTGTTTATTCTAAAAAAAGATACTTTCCCAAGCTATTATATCAATGAAAATGTAGGGCTGTGGTGGCTCAGTGGTTAAGAAACTGGCATCGTTAGCTGGAAGGCTGGCAAGCTGGCATTTTGAGACCCCGGTACTGCATGATGGATTGAGCAGCTCTTGGGGACATAAAAGGGGCCTCTTTTGGGCGTCCCCTGAGCCGAGTTTCTTCCACAAAAATCCTTTCAACCCAGAATAATTTCTGACAAAAAAAATTATTATTAATGAAAATGTGAGTTAGGGGAAGTAGTTCATGGCACTTATATAGGTTTTTACGTTCTCTTTCGTTGAGCCACACAATTTAGCAGGTTTCTATGTCATATGACCTGACTGTTTTGGACAACTATGGAGAGTCACTCTCCAATATTCTATGCTTTTGGAAAACACTGAAAAGTGTGCAATTCCTCTGAGGATTCTGGGATGAAGTGGATTTTTAGATCCATTTCAATCTGGCTTCAGGCCTGAATATGGAACAGTTTTTGTTGCCTAGGTGAATGACCTAAGCTAGGAATTGGGCAGCGGAAGATGTTCCTTTTGGTTCAGCTGGACTTCTCTGCAGCCGTCAATATCATTGCTCATGATAGTTGTCTGGGTTGTCTCTTTGGGATGAGACTTGAAGGCACTGTTTTACATTGTTGTGTTCTTCATGCTACTTAACATCTTCCTGAACATTCTGGAAAAGGATTCCAAAAATTTTGAATTCAGTATCATTAGTAAGCCAGTGCTGGTTTGCTGTCCATTTGTTCCCTTTAAGTGTGTTGTTAAAACTTTTTAAATTTTTAGATGACTATTATTTTAGCTCCTGTTATACATTCAATCGTTTTTTTAACTTTGTAATTAAATGCCATTTTAGTCCAGTTTGTCTTGATTATTCGTATTTGATTCCCTTTCCCTGGGAGAAGGGTAGCCTAGAAATGAAATAAATGAAGTTTTGAGAGTACCCTGGACAGCAAGGAGAACAAATAGGTCAATCTTAGGAGAAATCAAACCTGACTGCTCCTTAGAAGGTCAAATAGTGAAGATGAAGCTAAAGTACTTTGGACATCAAATGAGAAGAGAGGATTCGCTTGAGAAAGCCTTGATGCTGGGAAGGGTGGAGGGCAAAAGAAGAAGGGGGTAGCCCAAAATGAGATGGCTAGATGGTATTGTAGACACAATGGGCACAGAGCTGAGCGAGTTGAGGGGGATGGTGGAGGACAGGAGTGCCTGGCGGACAGTGGTCCATGGGGTCGCAAAGGGTCGGAATTGACTGTGCGACTGAACAACAACAAAAAGAATGAGGTTTGGCCCATGGAAATGATAATACAGAAATCGTCCTGAGAATGCGCAGAGAAGACCCTTAAAACTCAAGACAATTTGCCACTTGAGGGCTAAATTACACCCTTCCACCATTTGACTGGCAGAAGTTGATTGGGCTGGCAGTCAAACCTTTGTTTTAAATAAACTCCACATAACACATTACTTTAAAAATTCTATCTTTAGAAAATAAGAAGCCTTCATTTGCTTCTCCTGCTGTTTAAGGCAAAAGTAGTTATTTGAATGTTAGCATGTGACATGGTATTTTCAAGCTTGGAAATGCACAGATCTACTGGTCAATGTGCAACGCGTGTGATGATGTTGCCTCTGTTATTTCTGCTCTATTTGCACAGATCTGCAGACACACCAAGAGAGTGCATTCAGTTTCCAGACTGGGATTTTGTCTAGAACAAAGATTCTCAACTTGTGGTCCACAGCTCCGTTTCATGTGCCCCCCCCCTCACCGTCTCCACCACACCAGGAAATGTCATGTGGTGGAGGAAGGGCAAAATGGCCGTCCGGCCTCCAAAGCTGTCTGAGGGAGGGTGACTCAGCCCCTGGCTTTAAAACGTTGAGAACTCCTGGTCTAGAAATACATTTTTTCTGAGGTATTGCCCAGAGCCTCACCCAGCTCCAACAGAAATGTTTCTGTCACCCACCTACTTTTGCTATTATTTCATTTCTAGGCTACCCTTCTCCCAGGGAAAGGGAATCAAATACGAATAATCAAGACAAGCTGGACTAAAATGGCATTTAGTTGTGGCCCTAGTTATGTGGGCACTGAAAATGGCCCTAGTTATGGGCACTGAAAAAGACAAAAAAAAAAAAAAAACCTACAATTTTCTTCTAAGTCAGTCATAGCGAATTTAGTAGGTTTGTTTTTTCCTCTTTTTCATAGCTGTGGGGTTGGTATGGCAACGGAGCTATTTCCCCCCCCCCTCTGTCTGAAACAAAAAACAAAGTGGGCCGAAAGAAACCTAGGAGAGCCAAATATAATAATAACAACAATAAAAAAATAAACAGTTTTATTAAAACTGTGCCACCCAGGCAGGGATAAAACAAAATCCCATTAAACAGGAGTATGGCTTTTGCTGCAGGAAATGGTGAGGCACTTGTCCCCTCCGTGTCAGTCGCATGTGCTATCTTTTGCCCCCTGAAAGGTAACCTTTAAAGGTCACACACTGAAATGTGGTACTCAAACCTCTGGCATTTACCTTCATTTGTGCCTACCTTCTGTTCCTAGCAAAGTCCTTAATGTTTTAAACTGGCTGGTGGGAAAGGAAGAGACAATATGCTGATGGCCCTCTGCTTGTCTCTTCCCTTTTCATAACATTGAATTGCAGTTTTGATTAATGCTCTGTAAATGTTTCCCTTATTTTAGGGACTCTGGAGAGCACTGGAAGCTATATACACCCTTCCCTTGACCCATTTCCATGAGCGCCACTTTTTTGGAATTTCTTATAATTTTTTTTTAATTGACAAAGCTCCCTGCACCCTCTAGTGGTCAATTTCTTATTATTGTTATTTTTAAAATAGGGAGTGTGGAGAGATCCTGGGATGCTGGAGTCCCACAAAACATGACAAAATTGCTTCCCCGTACAACTAACAAGGCCCAAGTGGGTGGTTTGAAACAAAACACTTTTCCAAAAATAGATACTTAACTGGATTTTCAAGGAAGCAATTTGGATGTGAGTTTTGGATGCAATTTTATGAACTGCTCTCACACACTGCAAAAAATAAAAATAGAGAAGAAAATAAAACTCTTTGCACATCAGATGACAGCAAGGAAAACAGGAGGGAATAAAGACCCAACAGACAAATTGGTATTATGTAATGTATGTTTATATTTGGAGTTGTGCCCCATTTTGTTCAATGGGACCTGCCTTCACATAAACAGGAATAGATTCACAGCTGAATTTGTTCACTGTTTCCAATCATACCTTCTTCCCTCTTGAGGAAGAAGGAGATGGTATCACAGTGGCTGCTGGGCTGTAAATGTATTACACCACCATTGTCCTCAACCTCAGTGAACATGGATACTGACTGGGGAATCAAATGGTTGTGGTCTAGAGCATCGGAAGGGGCTGATGGAATTGAAAAGTGACCATAAACTCAAAATTATTAAATCCAAACTTCAGCTGGACCACAAAATCACTAGCTGACATTTAGCAAAAAAATGACATCAAGCCTTGATCAATTATTGTCAGTATGGTCAGGACTACAGTCTGCCCAGATGATCCTGCTATGGTAATAGAATAGACGATACTGCCAGCGACTCAACGTCAAGTGTCAGGCAGTGGTTAACTAACCTGACCACCCTGAGGACTGGGTGAAGTGTGATGGTTCCTAAATGGATTAAATCCCACTTGAATCCATCTTGATGGAGGGCAGCAGCTTCATAAATACTGGCCTGGCGCCGATGAGGACTTTGTGTGCCAAAGGGGCTCAGGATAGTGGTGGGACTACTCAGCAGGTTCACCGCAATTCACCAGAACCAGTAGCAGAAATTCTGTCTGGTCCCACCCATCCAAGTTTTGAAATAATGTAGTCCTAATTCGGGTGCAATGCTGGGCTCCACCCTGGCCATGCCCACTATACCACGCACACAGAGTAGGTAGTAATTTTTTTTTGAATCCCACCACTGGCTCAGGACCAGAAAGTGACTCGTGGAACTGGATCAGTGGTATGGGTGTCACACTGCAATGTGAAAGGCAGATGAAAGGCCACTGCATTATATTCTCAGGACAGTCTTCATGACTGATCACCATGATGATTGCCAAGATTCGGATTCAGATACAGCAGAAGAAGAAGAAAAAATGGTCAGGACTTCTGAAAAGTTACTTTTTAAGGTTATATTTATCAAAATTTCCAGATAGCAAGTCCAATGACCATATTGAGTGGGGTTAAGTGGGAACTGTGTCCCAAGACATTTGTAGGCCACCAGTCACATTGATTGCTTCTCCTTTTTGCTTCAATTGTTTTCAGGGGTTGATGTAACCCAAGGCACCATATCACTGTACAGTATAAGGAACATCCCAGGCTCATCTAGTAATAAATGTTTAGGGGTCTATGCATTCGGTATCTATCTCTCTACTGGCCCACTGTTTCAAGCTCATGGTGTCAGAACCATTAAGACGTTTCCAGCATCCAGTTTCCCAGAAAGCAAGCATTTCCTGTCCTATATGGGAACAAGACCAGCATCTGGGCCATTTTCTGGTTTGCTCCC
This sequence comes from Furcifer pardalis, assembly GCA_030440675.1. Lineage (NCBI taxonomy): Eukaryota > Metazoa > Chordata > Lepidosauria > Squamata > Chamaeleonidae > Furcifer > Furcifer pardalis. The sequence goes on from CP126890.1 coordinate 205,467,430, forward strand.
CCTTTGAGCCCCTGTTTCTGACATCTGGGCATCTTTAGGATAAGGCCTGAGTAACACTGTCTTTTCCCTTCACTCCTTACACCCCCACCCTAGGTGCTGCCAAAAGCCAAATGCAGATTAAGTCTTGTATTCCTATCTTCATTACACAGCACTCTATGGGGAAGAAACTTCAACAACAACATTGCTTTTAAGTCATAGAACAGCTGAAATTGCCAGCAGCAACGAAAAAGCGTAAAGTTCTTTAGCTGCTGAGAAACCAAACCATGTGTGACATCTGAACAGGAGACAATAAAAAGCACAGCAGGGTAGGATTAAAAGACCTGACATATAAAAAGTAAAGATGTCAACCCTCACACCTTATTTATCAGATCTTTCCTTATGAGGGTGCATCAACCTAACTGTAGTGGTGTCTGACTATTTTTCAAATGGCAAATGGCTCTGATCTTCATTCTAGCATCACAATAAAACAATGGGATGGGGTGGACGGAAACCACAGCCAAAAGTGTGAATGACAGAAGAGTTAGACTCATGCCTTATGCTTTAAGATGATCTTGTGCCCTGGGAGAGCTGGTGGGATGCTAAGTTAAAGCAATGGCAAGATCCAGTTTGACAATCTGAAGTAATGGGGGGTCACCAGAGCCTTTCTACTCCTCTATGTACATGGAATTAGAAATCCTAGGCAGAAATGCCCCTTTAACTCTTGCAATATCAAGGAGATAATTCTTCATCTAGTGCGCCTGAAACTGAATACAATGTGTGTTTATATTATACGAGTGTTGTTGAAAAGAAAGGGTAAAGTGCAGCTCTGTGAAGACTAGTAGATGTGAGCTCTGCAAAACTAGGTTGCAGGCATAAGCAACTACAAATACCTGTACATTCAAATTGGAAGAGCTTATGGAATTGCCTTTTTTTAAAATGGGGGTGTACAGATCCTATACAGGGACTGTGATGGCTTAGTGGTTAAGACACTGAACTTGACAACTGGAAAGTCAGCAGCTCCCATCATCTGTCCCAGCTCTTGCCAACCTAGCAGTTTGAAATCAAGAAATTACCACTTTGGTGGGAAAGGTAACAGTGTCGAGTCATGCCTGCCATGTGACCATGGAAACATTTGTAGATGCAGACAGTGCTGGTTCTTTGGCTGTAAACGGAGATGGGAAAGGCTATGACTGGCTTTCAAGCAATTCCTTCTCCTCCTCCTCAGCTTGCACAGTGGATTCCAAATTCTGCAAACGGGAAATGTTTTGAATTTTTTTTCTTTATTATGAAAGGAGAAATGTATGCAGGTCCATTTGTACGAACAAGCTAACCTGATATGGTAATGGAAAAGTAGCTAAGTGAAGGAAAAGGTGTGAACATGCCAGATGTCTGGGTGCAGCAGCAAACAAGGTTCACTAGGCCTGTGATGGTAAAGCTTGGCATTCCAGATGTTCTTGGACTTCAGTTCCCAGAAGCGCGTTTTACTTCCACTTTTGGGAGTAATTAGGGCAGCACAGCCCAGATGAATCGCAGTAAATCCATTCATGTGGATTCACAGGGTGCTTTGGGCTTCTGGGAATTGAAGTCCAAGAACATCTGGAGTGCCAAGGTTCGCCATCACGGCACTAGTTTGAGTGACAGGGTCTCAGTGGTCTATTATGAGTCCATCTCCCTCCACAGGCAACTTCTTCTACAATCGGAGGGATGGAGTGTCCATATCTGGTAACATGGCAACAAGAGAAGATTGGGATTCTTATCTGTGTATCATCCACCCTGCTGTTCCATTATCTCCTTGCCAGAGCTGACAGAGGTGGAGAAAGACATGCCATGAGTCCAATTAAACAAGGTTTAAAGTTCCTTATAGGTGTCATTCTGTAGCAGTGAAAGTAGTGAAAACCTTGTTCTCTGCGCTCCCCTCTGCATTAGCAGAGCCTCATCTGGCAGGGTTGTTTGGGATAGTTAAAGGGCCATTACATGGGACTGAGGCGAGACCGTCAGAAACCTGCTGTGCTGAATTGGTGAAACACCTTGTGTAGAAAACTGTGGCATCCATTCAAACTTGGACTCTGCTTTGAGGGTTCATTCTGGGAAGGTAATTGAAAGGAGCATGTGCCTATTTTCAGTAGATGAGTTTCGGCTTGTTCAGCCTGTTGGCACAGGCACTTTGAGAAGTGAGGTCAACCACTTTTGTGTTATACTTTAGTCTCTCCTTGCTGATAAAGGCTGCCTGAGAAAGGCTGCCAAATGAGTGCTAGAAGCAGTGAATGATCCGTTGAAAGAGGGTTGTCTTCCAATCACTCCGAAGGAAGCAATTTTAAGAGCTTTGTTGAAGAAACAATTGTTAGATTCCACCACCTTAGATAAATATCAACTAGTGTCCATAAGATCAGTTCAAGCCACTAATTTTGATCTATAAAGCCATAAACTGTTTGGGCCCAGGATTTTCTGCTCTGCCATCCATACCCTCTTAAAGAAAACACACTATATAACAGTAACAGTCTATTGATGCTGAAAGATCTTGCTTTATTTGTATCTGAGCATTGCACAATAAAAATTGTGGACATATGCAAAAGATAGAAAGTATTCAAATAAATTTTAAAAATTCCGACCAGAAGCAGACTATTTCAATAGCATTATGTTGGCCATTTACTAGGTCTCTCTTTTGTGCACATAAATACTACAACAATTGAATTTTTCTAGAATTCAAGCTGGAAGAAAATTTGTCCTGTATCCCATTTTACACTTTGCTTCAATTCAAGGAATGTTAGGTAAAGGTAAAGGTAAAGGACTCCTTTTCTTGAAAGCCAGTTGTACCCAACTCTAGGGTCCAGTGCTCATCTCTGTTTAAAGCCAAAGAACCAGTGCTATCTGCAGGTGTTTCCATGGTCATCTGACAGGAAAGACTAGACCACTGAGTGCACGGAACATCATTACCTTTCCCGCTGAAGTGGTACCTATTTATCTACTTGCAATTTCTTGCTTTCAAACTGTTAGGTTGGCTGGAGCTGGGATAGACAATGTGAGCTCACCCTATCACCCAGTATTCGGATACTGAACTGCTGACCTTCTGGTTGTCAAGCGCAGCATCTTAACCACTAAACCACTGTGGCCAATGTTAGATCCCTCCCAAGAGCTGGCTGTTACACCTCCTGAGGCCTATCAGAGAGTAAATAAAACATATTTTAGAGTCTGCTATGCAAGATGAATGTAACCCCCTAGTTGTTGCATTTTTAAATTTGATAATGTCCCAGAAACCCCTGGCTAATATTCAAACCTTTTCTGTGGGTGTCTAGTATGTGTATATATTGTTATCACCGCTCTCTCTCTCTCTCTCTGAATCCTTGTTTTGCATAGCAGACACAAAGATATGGAGGGGGAAGGGATGTTTTTCAAGACAGTTGACCTCTAGCTGTGCCTGAACCCATAAAGTTTCCTCAATCAACTCAGTAGGAAATGCATAATGTCAGATGCATGTCAGAATGTTTATTTTGTAAACCTAACAACACAAACTGTTTTCCATCAGAGATTCGCCTGACAAACTGATTACATTTTATTACCAATTGTAAATAACTCATTGGTTTACATGTCCATCTTCTGAACCAATCAACCAAATTTGCATAGCTACCCTGGGCCTCTATATCAAATGTATAAATGTATACCATGAAAATCCACTCTTATGTCTGATGAAATGGACTTGGTCCACAAAAGCTAACATTAAAATACAGGAGTTAGTCTTTAAGGTGCCACAGTGTTTTTCGTCTTGTTTTGTTTTATTTACTCTCTGATATGCTTGCACAGACTAACACGGCTACCTCTTAAAAAAAAAACTCCTCCTGCCTGTGCCTTGCAAACCAAGAGTACTTTCAAATACCACGTGACCATTTTAATGGGGGGAGGGGGTCAACCAAAAATCACGGAAAGTCAGGGGGGGGGGTTCAGCATAAAGTCACATGAATCCAAAATTTCAACTCCCTGGCCATGTGGAAGTTCCGGGGTGGGGCGGCAGGCATCCTCAGGCTCTGGGCAGGACCGTCTTCTGCCACTCAAGCTAGTGTGGCTTTTAACCCCCCTCCCCGCCAGATGAAAGTTTGGGGATGGGGTGGCAGGCATCCTCAGGCTCTGGGCGGAACTGTCCTTTGCCACTTGAGCCGGTGTTACTTTTAACCCCTGGCCAGGTGGGAGTCCGGGGGTGGGGTGGCAGGCATCCTCAGCCATGCTTCTGCCGTTTCTCTTCAAATCAGGGGAAATGGAGAGACCACGTGATTTAAGGGGGGAGGGGGGTTGGTCAAAGGTCACAGAAAGTCATAGGGTGTGTGTCAAAAAGTGGGCTATTTTAGGTCACGTGGTATTTGAAAGGCCCCCAATTGCCCCTGAAGCATCCCTCTGAAACTCAAGAAGCCAGCTGCATCAGAGTGAACCAGAAGAGTAGAGCTCTCATCCAATTAGTTCTGCCAAAATGGCACCCAATGAAAGCTGGCCAAGAAGTGGCCACATACTCCATGTCCTCCATCCCCTTAGGAAACTTCATGTGGTGATGAGCCAGATAAACCCCCACTGTGGCCTTTGAGAACCAGCACACAGGATTTTGCCTGGAGGGACCATCTGGTGTATAAAGTTCAGGTGGCCTAGGATTATTTCTTCTCATTCAGGACACACCACAATTTGCCTTTCAATGTGTCAAGCTTTTCAGCTCAGAAAGGCAAGTCAAGAGGAGCAGGCCTTGGTCTTCTCATGTGCTAGGGGCACCACAAGTTCACTTGCCAGATATTGAAATGTGTATGGATGCTTGCCAAATTCCAAAGACTCTACAGGAACTGCCACCAGAAAAATAGTGAGCGATAGTGATTGATGGACTGTGAGTGATGGTCTGAGTCCTCCGGTCTCCCAAGCAGACCTTTCCAGAAAACTCCAGGGCAGCAAAAGAAATTCTGCACCTCATGGCCATTGTCTTGTCACTAAAATAATGTTCCCTTGAACTTAAAAGCCAGCAGACAGAAACCCTCAAGATAAACCAGTAAAAGATGGAACACCACTAGGACATCACAATTTGCTATTAATGCGTAAGGCCCACCCTGACCATACAAATAGGCTGATATGCATGGGGGTAAGATTGTAAATATTCCCCCCCCCCCCAGACTTGGTCTTTTCTCTTGAGGTGGTAGGGGATGTTAACCTCTCCTTGTCGTCCTCACACACACACACACACACACACACACACACACACACACACACACACACACACACACACACACACACACACACACACACACACACACACACACACACACACACACACACACACACAGAGCTGATGGCTGAGACTTTTCCATTTGAAAGGAGTTCTAGTGTCTTCTTCTGCATGGACAGGAAGGGTGGAAGTGACTGCTTTCAGTTTTATGTTCCTTCCTGGAATCTGAGATTTTAAGTAGAGGCTCCATTTTTGTGTGTGTCACGTCCTGGAGATAATAAGTTAATACATGCATAGACAAAATTTCTATTTTGTGAGGACTGCGGTGGCTCAAGTGGTTAAGACACTGCACTCAATGACTAGAAGGTTGGAGTTCAATTCCCAAGTATTGCATGATGGAGTGACCTGCCGTCTCTGTCTCAGCTCCTGCCAACCTAGCAGTTTAAAAGCAAGAAATTACAAGTAGATAAATAGGTACCACTTTGGTGGGAAGGTAAACAGCATTCGATGCACTCCTGTGTAGAGGCATGCCTACCATGTGTCCATGGAAATGTCTGCAGATTCAGACAGCACTGGCTCCTTGGTTATAAACAGATGAGCACTGAACCCTAGAGTCAGATATGACTGGCTTTTGGGCAAGGACAACCTTTACCTTCACCTAGACAAAATTTTGTCTGGAGCAGGGCCTTAGTTGAGGAACTCCTTCCCAAGAGAAGTCAGGCTGACTCTTTCCCTTATGTGAACTTTCAGGGGACAGCATTAACTATATTGTGTCATTCAGCCTGTGGAGCTTAAAACTAATTTTTAGCTGGCTTTTAGAACTTCTTCCAACCTTTGGCTCTGCTGGAAGATACTTAACATGCTGAGCTTGTTGTTGTTCAGTCGCACAGTTGATCCTGACCCTCTGCGACCCCATGGACCACTGTCCTCCAGGCACACCTGTCCTCCACCACCCCCCTCAACTCGCTCAGCTCTGTGCCCATTATCTCTACAATACCATCTAGCCATCTCATTTTTGGCTGCCCCCTTCTTCTTTTGCCCTCCACTTTTCCCAGCATCAAGGCTTTCTCAAGTGAATCCTCTCTTCTCATTTGATGTCCAAAGTACTTTAGCTTCATCTTTATTATTTGACCTTCTAAGGAGCAGTCAGGGTTGATTTCTTCTAAGATTGACCTATTTGTTCTCGCTGTCCAGGGTACTCTCAAAACCCTTCTCCAACACCACATCTCAAAGGTGTCTATTTTTCTGCGCTCCGCTTTCCTAATGGTCCAGCTCTCACAACCATACGTTGCCACAGGGAATACCATTGCCCTGACTATGCGAATTTTTGTTTGCAATTTAATGTCTCTACTTTTCACTATGCTCCCCAGGTTTCTCATTGCTTGCCTCCCAAGAATCAGTTGCTTTTTAATTTCATGGCTGCAATCACCATCTGCAGTGAGCTTTGATCCTAGGAAAGTAAAATCTGTCACTGCCTCTACTTCTTCCCCATCTATTTTTCATGGACTGATAGGGCCTGTTGCCATGATCTTGGTTTTCTTGATATTGAGTCTCAAGCCAGCTTTTTCACTCTCTTCTTTTAACCTTATCAGGAACTTCTTTAGGTCCTCCTCACTTTCTGCCATTAGGGTGGTATCATCTGCATATCTCAAATTGTTGATGTTTCTCCCAGCAATTTTGATCCCAAATTGTGATTCCTCCATTCCTGCATTACCTGACCAGAATTTTCCTTTGCACGCAAACAGAATTATAGTTGCAGAGCAGTAATTTTTTTAATATTGTCTAGCAATTCCACTAAATTGCACACTAGGACTCACTAATCCTGCTCAAATTAGCATCGCAGGATGCACACCTGAATTTGCACACCTATAGACATTGGAATGCATAATGTTTCATACTTTGTATAGAAACCCTTGATTCTCATCACAGGTGTGGAAGAATTCAAGCATGTTTGACACATTAGAGCTACTAAAAATGTTTATGCTCCTGCATTTAATCAGACCTACTAGTGGTTTTCAGCTTTTATGTAGTTCTTTTTCCAAAAAGCAAAACCAAGACTGAATAAGGCATTAAACAAAGGTCCTTACTGAACAGCAGTTACATTTTACATATTTCCTCCCTTCTATCTCCATCAGTGGAGGGTTTAAAGCTGGGGTGTCCAAACTACGGCCTGGGGGCCGCATCTGGGCCCCAACACCAATTCATCCAGCTCACAAAGCCCTATTCGCTTCCGGAAGCGGAAGTAAAATGCACGTTTTACTTCCACTTCAGGGAGTGATGAGGACTTTGTAGGCTGGATGAATTGGTGTCAGGGGCTGGATCCGGCCCCCGGGCCATAGTAACCAGACCCCTGAACCATGTGACAAGCTTGTAGCCCAAAAAGTTTAGGCACCCCTGGTTTAAAGTGTCCAGAACAGCCTCTGCACTGCTGTGATGGTTATGGATTTTTGCAGCTTATGGAAGAAATGGCTGATTATTTCAGAGACACTGGAGGGGGTAGGTGGATAATGTGCCCCCATCTGAAGTACCTGACCTTGTCCTTCAGGTAACCTGGGATTTTCCTATGTCCATGGCAGATAGAAAGTCTGGAAGAGTTTGTATTAGTGTCTTTTGCTGGTCAATTTTTGTGCAAACACTGGGAATAAAAAATGAGTGAAGGTTTTATATTCACCTGGAATGGACCGAAATAGCATTTCTATGTACAAAAAAAGAGAGAAACTATTACCTCGTGCTTTATTGAGAGTTGCCGCTTCAACATTACAAAATTTAAGGGCGGCGAGGAAGCTGTGAATCTTTTACTTATGGAGCGTTGTGTAGCTACTCTATAATGAAATAAAGGGACATCTATTATGTTTTATAGACTGCAATAAGCAGTATGGAGGGATAAACCTTTAAAATAAAAGCTGTTTAAAGATCATCGTTAAAGGACTTGCTCTTTCATCTGGCTCTTAGAAAACATAGCTGTGGAGTTTAGAGACATCAGTGCATTCCAAGCTTACACATCAATTACAGACTGTCAGCTCAGCACAATGTAGGGATAAGGAATTTGTGTCTGCCACATGGAACATAACACCTAAGCAAGTCAAAAAAGGAAGAGATAAGACCAGTCCGGGGCAGGCTGTAAAGATGGAAACACCTGGTATAGGGACCACTGGCATTACCAGAAGGCAAGAACAGCAGAAGAACAAGCTGCAAGCAAATAGCATTGCTGACCAGATGGATTCCATCTGTCTTAAGTGCTCTGCTATTAAGGATGGTCAAATCTTTCAAATTTGATTTCAGTCAAGTTCTTGCATTCTCACTGCTATATTTATTCCACCTCATTTCATCATGATATTTTCCGCAGTTCACATGAATCGCGTATTTTAATGCATTTTACCCACATGCATTTTTTAAAAAGTATGAATATTTAAGATGCATGCATTTTTGTGAATACTTTTTCAAAAGTGCACACATGGATTTTCCCAGATAAACATGCTGTGTGTGTAGGTTTTTATAATGTGCACTTTTGTTCAGATCTATTGACTTTAAACATTTTCCCCATAAAAATGTTTGCACACATATTTTTAAAGTGAATTTTTATCTCAAAAATATGCATTTTTCTACACATTTTTTTGGTGTGGACAGCATTACAAACATCAGCATAGTATGAATCTCAAGGTCTCAGTGCACTTTTTTATGCCTGGGTTTTGTTGTTATGTGCAAGTGAGAACCAACTTACAGCTACCCTAATAGGGCTGTCAAGGTGAGATATTTAAGGAGTGTTTTTACCAGGTCTACTCCCTCAGTGAGCTTCCATGGCTGAGTGTGGATTCAAACCTTGGCCTCCTGGGTCCTAGTCCATCACTCATCTACTGCATCATGCTGGGTATTTTGGGTTTTGTTGTTCAGTCACATAGTTAATTCTGACCCTTTGCAACAATACGGAACATTGCCCGCAAGGCACCTCTGTCCACCACCATCTTCCTCAGCTCGCCCAGCTCTGTGCCCATTGCATCTACAATACCATCTAGCCATCTCTTTTTGGCTGCCCCCTTTTTCTTTTGCCCTCCACTTTTCCCAGCATCAAGGCTTTCTCAAGTGAATCCTCTCTTTTCATTTGGTGTCCAAAGTATTTTAGCTTCATCTTTACTATTTAACCTTCCAAAGAGCGGTCAGCGTTGATTTCTTCTAAGATCGACCTATTTGTTCTCCTCGCTGTCCTGGGGACTCTCAAAATTCTCCTCCACCACCACATTTCAAAGGCTTCTATTCTTCTGCGCTCAGCTTTCCTAATGGTCCAGCTCTCACAACCATACATTACCACCGGGAATACCATTGCTTTGACTATGTGGATTTTTGTTTGCAAGGTGATGTCTCTACTTTTAACTAGGTTTCCCAGGTTTCTCATAGCTTATCTCCCAAGCATCAGTCACCTTTTTATTTCATGGCTGCAATCACTGTCTGCAGTGAGTTTTGATCCCAAAAAAGTAAAATCTGTCACTGCTTCTACTTCTTCCCCATCTATTTTCCAGTGACTGATAGGGCCTGTTGCCATGATTTTGGTTTTCTTTATATTGAGTCTCAAGCCAGCTTTTGTACTCTCTCCTTTCAACCTAAGCAGCAGCTTCTTTAGGTCTTCCTCACTTTCTGCCATTAGGGTAGTAAGTGTAAATTTGTTAAATGTTCCATGAAACGTGAACTGGACAAATTTCAAACTTTACTTTGTGTACAATGTAGTGGAAGATCTTGGTTGCTGTGAGCAAAATGTGCTCTTTAACTACACCCTTTTCCTCTTCTGTCTTCTGAACTTTTTGAATCACTAGGATGTGTTGACAGTAGCAACTTTACCTTAGCCAGTAAAAAATCCTGAAGGCTCTTTGACATTTTGCAGCAACATTTGCCCTAACCCAAGAGCAATATCTATCTGCATTTATTTTGTTGACCATTTTCTCCCATGCATTACCAGCATGCAGATAAGGAAGTCCTCCTCTCTTCATGGTGTTTCAGGAAAGCAATCTCTTCTACCTTCCTGAAAATTCAACTGGGGCATTTTCTTGGGATATTAGTAAAAGGGGAGATGGTAGCAAGATTTCTGGTGGATGAGATGAGAAATGTTTATATATATTTAAAAACGACAACTCCTAGAATTTCACACCCAGTGAAAATTTTGCATTTTTCTCCTTGCCTAGTTGTTGTCAAATAAAACTGGCAAAAATCCTAACGCTGTATTATCTTCATCTTCTGATTTTGCCATGTGTGCACAATTAAGCCAGTTTCCAACAACCCAAGTAGAAGTCCTGAAGAAATCAGACAGTATACATAGTCTTTTAAATAATTGTCAGCTAGCACCTGGTGGAGGATACCCGCGAGGAGGAGGAGCAGTGGTGGGCTCCAATTTTTTTTTACTGTGGGCATGGTATGTTGGGCATGGCCAGGGGGAAAGACCTGTGTTGCACCCACATTAGGACTACTTTATTTCAAAACTTGGATGGGCAGGGCCAGCCAGAATTTCTGCTACCAGTTCTGCCAAACTGGTGTGAACCTGCTGATGCCCACCACTGAGGAGAAGGTCAATTATCACTTGAAGGCAAGTGTCTGGGTGTCTAGATCTCTGATGGATTTGAATAAGAACAACTTTGAACAGGAGGTGTTGGTTGTTGTCCTTGAGGAGGAATGGGAAGACAAACATTAAGGATGGATAGTAGTTGTGGTGGAGGAGAGGAAAGAGTTAAAGGGGATCAGAGAAGGAATAGAACAGCTGGAGTTGGTGGAAGAGTGAGAATGGGAAACAAAGGAGGAGATAAAAAAGGGAACAGATGGAAGGAGAGAAGCACTAGGAGAGATGCACAGGAAGACCTGAGGATACCTGTGGGATGGATCTTTATATTTAAGGAGGAGCCATGGATTGGTGAACTTGTAAGGATGAAGGTTTCCCTGAAGGAGCAGAGTGACACAGAGTGTCAGGGAAAAGATACCATGTAGAAGACCTTCTTATTGGTGGGAAAGGGAGCAATTGCTCCCATCTCTGGGCCCACACCAATGGCCTGAGGGAGAAGACATTGTGGCCTGCCAGACGGCTGAGGACCTTGGCCCCTTCTCTGCACCCACACCAACAGCCTGAGGGAGAAGACGCCATGGCCTGGCAGGCTGCAGAGGACCTTGCTCCAGGCCCCCATCAACAGCCAGAGGGGAGTTAGTCTGTGTCCTGCTTTGGTTGTTTTGTGAGGTTGTATTTTATGATTGTTACTGTACTGTTGCTGTTTTGACTATAAGCCGCCCTGAGTCACCTTGGTGAGTGGGCAGCAATATAAATCTGAACAAACAAAAAAATAAATAAAAAATGACAAGTGGAAACTCAGGAGGGACAACATGTGGGGTGGAATAGTGGATGATTATCAAGGGGAATATCACTGGTGGATACTCTGCCAAGTCTGGCATTGAAGAAACTATAAAGGACCTTGGAAACATCAGACAATGGAGTAACTATCAGCTATCCTGGATTGTAAATACAGTCAAACCTCTATAAAGAGCGCCTCGCTTAAAGAGTAACTCGCTTAAAGAGAAGAATTTTCTCTGAATGTTCACTTCGCTTAACAAATAAAACCAACCAAAAACTCGCTTAACAAATAAATTGGGGTTCGCAATCCCCCCCCCCCCCTCACAATTGGTCATTTACAATGGTGTTTCGCTTAAAGAGCAAACTCGCTTAAAGAGCAATCCTGTGGAACACATTATGCTCTTTAAGCGAGGTACAAGTGTACAGTAGTTGAAACTAAGTCAAAAATCCCACAGTGGAGAATTTGTATACAGTATTCAAATAGTACACATTTGAAAAGTGCCTGTACCTTTATCTTTAAGATGGACAAGGCAGGTGGACCACACACCTGCACACAGTTTGTGGTCTTAAAAGTACTCATAAATCAGTGGTTAAGAAGCTTGTTTTTTTAGCTGGAAGGCCAGCAAGTCAGTAGTTCAAGACCCAGGGAACTGCATGATGATTTGAGTGCCCATCTCTGTCCCAGCTCTTGCCACCTAGCAGTTTGAAAGCAAGAAATTGCAAGTAGATAAATAGGGATCACTTTGGTAGCAAAAGATCTTGGGGACATGAAAGGAGCCTCATTCAGGTGTCCCCTGAGCAGAAGCGTAGCTTACCTTGGCGGGGCCCCGTATAAAAATTGTTTGGGGGCCCTTTATATGCGGGGCGGAGGTAACGTCATGACATCATGACGTCGTGGGGGGAGCCAACATCATGACGTCATGACGTCGTGGGCGGGGCCAAAAATAAAAATAAAATAAATAAATGAATAAAATAGAATAAAATTAAAACAAACAAACAAACACACACACACCTCAACCCACCCACCCACCCAAACAACCACAACACAAACCCGTAAATAACTTAAATAATTAAAATAAATAAAGAAATAAAATAAAAATTTAATAAAAATCCACCCACCCACCCAACACACACATAAACCACCCACCCACCCGAAACACAAAACCCTCACTTACCCTCCTGGGGCCGCATGGCAAGGCGCGCTGCCCCCAACTACAGCCTCCTCCTCCTCTTCCGGAGCCGCTTGCGGCTTGCCGCTGCTGCTGTCGCCGCCACCACCGCCGGACCCGGGTGGTGGAGCAAGGTGAGGGGAAGGGAAAGGAGCCAAGGCTTTGCTGCCCATTTTGGAAAGCACCGCCGCTGGGGGCAACTGGCCCCCCTCACCTTGCTCCACCACCCGGGTCCGGCGGTGGTGGCGGCGACAGCAGCAGCGGCAAGCCGCAAGCGGCTCCGGAAGAGGAGGAGGAGGCTGCAGTTGGGGGCAGCGTGCCTTGCCATGCGGCCCCAGTTCTGACTTCTTTTCAGACCATGAGAAGTCTTTACAAAGGACTAGGTTGCCCTTGCTTGAAAGCCAGTCGTATCTGACTGTAGGGTTAATAAGCATTAGGGGAATCCCCTCGTGAAGCGCTCTTGGCGTCCACTTGGGACTGGGAGCTCGAAACTCCCTCCTCAGCCCTTGTCATTTTCCCCCTTCCTTCCTGCTCCCTCGTCTTGAGGTCGTCCCTCTTCCTCCCTCGGGTGCTCCCCCCATGTCTGGTGGCCCAGGCTCGTCTCCTCCTGAGCCCTGCCCTGAAGAAACCCACGCCAGCCCCTTCCCCTCCCGGGGCTCCTTCCTCTCCCTCACAGAGAGCAAATAAAAAAACCCGGCTCTGGCGAACCGACCAGCCTCAGCCGCCCCCGCGCGCGCCTCCTTTTCCGGATCAGTCCTCTCAGGGCGCGCTTTAGCTCCTCGTTTTGGGGTCCCCCCCTTCCCCTCGTGTGGTTTTTATAGCACCCCTCCCCCAGAAGCGTAGCTTACCTTGGCGGGACCACCATCGGAGCCGCTCCGAAAAGCTGCGGCTCCGACTCTGAATTTTTATTTTTTAAAATTGGAGCCAAAAATGGCTCCAATAAAGTGCGCATGCGCAGAAACTCAATCTGACGCATGTGCAATGCGTCAGATTGAGTTTCTGCACATGCGCAGTAAATTTTTGCTCCAATTTTTATTTTTATTTTTATTTTTTGCCGTTGGGGGGCCCCGTAGCCAGGGGCCCCCGTATAATTGATACTGCTGATACGGCGGTAGCTACGCCTCTGCCCCTGAGCAGAGTTTCTCCAGCAAAAATCCTTTCAAACCAGAATAATTTCTGACATGAAATTATTATGATTATCATGAAATAAATACATTTTATGTCAGAAATTACTCTGGGTTGAAAGGATTTTTGCTGGAGAAACTCTACTCAGGAGATTCCCAAATGAGATTCCTTTCATGTCCCCAAGATCTGTCATGTAGCACTCTGGTATCGAAACAAAATGAAAATACAAATACTTGAAGACAGATGTGCCTCTTAACACAGCTTTTGTTTTCTGGCTGGATAATATCCTTGATATATATTTCCAGCCAAACTCTGAATTTCAGATCCCAAAATTCAAGTAGCGCATATTGTCATTTTCCAATTCACAGTATCTAAAGAGTGAAGGAGTGTTGTAGTTTAAAAATGTGACGTTAAAGAAGATATGTACACTATTTTGTTTTATATAGATAATTCTGTGGGTGATGCCCATCTTTGGGTCACATCTTTGAATAATGTGGATTTCGTTGGTGCCATTTATTCTGGAATATTCAAGTCTCACTTCCTTGATAGTGTTTCTCAAACATCATTAATTTCCATCTACTATCCTGGCCAAGTACAGCAGAGGACTTTTTACTGCCAGGTACTGCAATATTCTTAAGCGAGGCACAACCAAGGAGATAAAGGGGAATAAAGGTGAAAATGCAGCCCATGATTCCATTATAAACTAAGAAGTAGATAGGAGCCTATGAAACACTTACTGCTTCGGTGAAATAATGTTGGTGATTTCTAAAATGCACTTGAACCTCTTGTGTAATTGCCAAAGGATGTGTTATAGGAGGGGGAGATGACAGTAATTTATCAAATTGCTCCTTGCAGATGTTGTCTAGGCCAGGGCACTTTAACACCTATTTCTGGTATCTCATATCATGTCCAGCCTGAGGGTGTGACAAGGTGACCAGTGTTGGTGCTAACAACTGTGAAATTTTGGGCAGAGAACAGTAAAGCAAACACAGAGTAGCCAACCAATGGAGACAAAGCCAGCCTTTTCTAAAGATGTTTGAAAAGAATAAGCTAAGGACACATTGGAGAGGTTATGACAGTGGGACTCTGATTTACGTGGACTTCTTTGGGAAGCTCTTGCCAGAAAGTAGAACTGTACATTAACTCAGCATATCAGTGTGTGTTAAATATCCATCTTTCTCAGTGTAAGTTAGGGGTACACAGAAAGAGCCTCCTTGAAGATTGTGGTATTTTTGAATCACATTTGGGTGTACCCTGGTAACGGCAAAGTTGTGTTGCTGGCTAATCTTTCTCACACTCGGTCAGGCGAAAGAAACTGCAGAATGAACTCACCAAAAGGTGCTTAGAGAAGACCCTGTTGAGCTTGACTTCATTTTGGCAGTTTCACATCTGGCCTAGAAACAGAAGAAGAAGAATTGTAAGGCACATTGAGGGGGTGGAGGATTCTGGGGTGAGAAATCAAGGTAAGGAAAGATTGGGTGACAGGACCTCCCTTGAGCTGTAGATGGAGCAACTCCCATAAGACAGGAGTTAAAAAGGTTCTTAGAAAGGCCCATGAAGGCTGTGGGACTCAGGCTTGAAATATATGGGGGTTGAGGAACTTTTTATTGCAATGGCATGTGAAAAATGCAGTCATTGTGCTGTGACTTTCCTGTCTTTCCTAGACAGAATATCCTATGCCTTGTAGTACTGAGGACTGCTGTCTACTTTAAAGATGCCTTTCATTGAAAGAGCTACCCGTTTAAAACTGAAGATCCAAAAGAAAGACATTAGAGAGCTTGAAGCTGCCCAGTTTGGCAGGCTTGCTGGTCAACTAGGCATTACTTGTGCATTGGATCCGTGGCCTGCCTGGTTTATTAAACCTACCAGGACAGTGACAGGTTCATTGTGGAAGGGGTTTTTTCCAGCACCTCTAAAACATGCTCTGGTGCGCTCTCTCCTGACCCAGAAATAATGACAAACTTTCAGCCTGTGTCCAACCTGCTCTTTTTGGGTAAGGTGTTGGAGAAGGCAGTGGCATGGCAGTTACAAGAGGTCCTGGATGAAATGGATTATCTGGACCCATTTGAGCCAAGATTCAGGCCCGGATATGGTATGGAAACTGCATTGGTTGTGCTGGTGGATGATCTCTGGAGAGAGCGGGATGGTGGACATCTATCCGTCCTGGCTCTTTTTGACCTCTTAGTGGCTTTCAATAACATCAGCCATGGTATCTTTCTGGAAAGGCTCTGAGGACTGGTGATCCAGGGCACTGTGTGGTCCTCATTTCTGAGGGGCCAGACCAAGACAGTGTGGTTGGATGGTGAGGTGTCCAGCCCTAGGATGCTCCAATATGGGGTACCTTAGGGCTCGGTGCTTTCACCTCTCCTATTTAACATCTACATGAAACTGCTGGGTGAGATCATCCGTTCCCATGGGGTGAGGTATCATCAATATGCAGATGACGCCCAGTTGTATATCTTGGCCCGTGTGAGTCCTAGCGATGCAGTGGAGGTCCTTTCCAGGTGCCTGGAGGCTGTTAGGGACTGGATGGGGACAGCGGGCTACAACTGAATCCTGGCAAGACTGAGTGGCTGTGGGTCAGGGGCCCTGTGTTATCTTGGGAGCGACCATCTTTGGTTCTGGATGGGGATATCTTGCCCCAAACAGACCCGGTGTGTAATCTGGGGGTCCTCCTGGACTCATGACTCCTGCTCAAAGAGCAGGTGGCAGTTGTGGCCAGGAGGGCTTTTGCACAGCTTTGTGTGATGTGCCAATTATGCCTGCTCCTAGATCCAGACTCCTTGCCCATGGTCCTGCACACTCTGGTCACCTTGACTATTGTAATGCGCTCTACATGGGGCTGCCCTTAATGACCATTCAGAGGCTGCAATTGGTCCAGAATGTGGCAGCTCGGGTGATGTTGTGGTGTGGGCGTTATGCCCGTGCCTTGCCACTGGTCCAGGAGCTGCACTGGTTTCCTGTGTGCCTCCGGGTGCAATTGAAGGTGATGGTAATTACCTTTAAAGTGCTACATGGTAGTGGGCCAGGATACTTAAGAGACCACGTCACCCCAAGAATATTTGTCTGTCCCACCAGAACAGACCGGAAAGGCTCTCTCATTGTCCCATCGGCTAGAAGGGCACATCTCTCTAGCACTAGAAAGAGGGCCTTCTCAGTATCTTGGGAGCTACCATCTTTGGTTCTTGATGGTGCAGTTTTGCCCCAAACAGACTTGGTGCGTAACCTGGAGGTCCTTCTGGCAGTCATGGCTAGGAGGGGTTTTGTGCAACTCCGTGTTGTGTGACAGTTACGCCCGCTCTTAGATTGGGACTCCTTGCTCATGATCACACATGCTTTGGTCACCTCTAGACTTGGTTATTGTAATGTGCTCTACATGGGGCTCCCCTTGGCAACCATTCGGAGGCTTCAACTGGTCCAGAATGCAGCTGCTTGGGTTGTGGTGGGGTGCAAACGTTGTGCTCATGCCTCACCACTTCTCCGAGAGCTGCACTGGCTTCCGGTATGCTTCTGGGTGCAATTCAAGGTGTTGGTTATCACCTTTAAAGCCCTACATGGTAGTGGGCCAGGATACTTAAGAGACCCCATCATCCCAAGAGTATCTGTCCATCCCACCAGAGCAGACCGGAGGGGCTCTCTGGTCATACCATCAGCTAGAGAGACTCATCTCTTTAGCACAAGAAGGAGGGCCTTCTCTGTGTCCGCTCCGGCCCTATGGAACCTCCTGCCAAGTGAGTTGTGTTTCTAGACAGAGCTGCTGCCCTTCAGAAAGGGGGTGAAGACCTGGCTGGTGGGGCATGTGCAGGGTGTGGGTCAGGTGGTCAGCTCGGTTGGCTGGCTCCTGTGAATAACCCCACCTTTCTCCTTGATCCTGTTGTTTTTAACCTTTTAACTTTTTTAATCTTTTAACTTGTAATTTTTAAAATCTTTGTTGGATATAATGTGTTTTAACTGTTTTTAAACTGTAAGCCGCCCTGAGTCCTCGGAGAAGGCAGAGTATAAATGTAATAAAATAATAAATAAAATAAATACTCCTAGGCTGAACATATAATTCTGTTTAAATTAGAAAAATCTAATTTTGCATCTGTACCTACAAATAAGCATGCGAGAATTTACACCAAACCAGTACTGTATCTTCTTTCTTTCCTATTTCTTTGGTGATGTGCAAATAGTCACCCTATATCCAGAGTTTCAGTCCATTTTATATCTCAGGGAGCTGGGGACTATTTTGTTCACACTTGTGGTCACTTGGGGACTGTGTTTCTGGAAAAGCAGAGGAAGCTGTTTTGTTTGCAACTCTTAATTTCCCTGGAGCTTCCAGCCTACCCCCACAACCCTTTTTAACCCCCAAGGCACACTGCAATCTCTGTGTTCAGTCAGAGGTGTGTCTGTGCGTGTGCGTCCATGTATGTGTGTGTGTGTGTGTGTGTGTGTGTGTGTGTGTGTGTGTGTGTGTGAGAGAGAGAGAGAGAGAGAGAGATTAAAATGGGAATGCTGCTTCCTTATTTTGCATAGAAGAAATTCCTGTTGGATTACTGCTTGCACAGGGGTTTAGAAATGTTTTATTAGGATGGATGCATTCAAATTTTAAATGCAACAGCCAGGCAAATAATGCAGTCAAGTCATATTTTATTTATTTATTTATTCAATTTGTATAGCCGCCCCAATCGACGTGTAACTCTGGACAGCATACATAAAATCTCCGTATAAAAGGAAAAGGAAGCAAAGCAAGACTATCCCTTTGATCATTGCACTTTTCGTTATGAAAGCATTTTATAATGCAGTTTAAATGTGAAAGAAACCATTACTGGAATGAAAGTATGTACACAGCCAGTTTGTACAACAGGTAAAGCACAGCCCAACTGTGAGGAATGTCGAATCACTGCAAAGGTAGCCAACAGTATTTCTTCCCCAAATCTAAATGTCGTAACTTAGTGTTTCTCAATTTTGGGTCCCTGGATGTTCTTGGACTTTAATTCCCAGAAGCCCTGATCAGCATCTGTACTGAACTGGGCTTCTGGGAATCGAAGTTCAAGAAACTGCCTAGGAGAGGGGTGGCCAACCTTGGTGTCCAAAGCATTCTTGGACTTCAATTCCCAGAAGACCTGATCAGGTTGTGTGCTTACTTGTGCTTTTAGTAATTGAAGTCCAAGAACACCTGGGGCACCAAGGTTGGCCACCCCGGCCTAGGGTTTGGCTTTCAGACAGGTAAGGCCATTTGGCTATCTTTGCAACAGCCTAACACTTCTATGATGTCGCCTACATCAATTTGTAGTTTGGTGATGTGCTCAAGCAATTTTCTTCTAGAAAGCTCTCGTGCAATAATCTCTTGAACCACAGCAGAGAATTCCACATATCTGACCAAACTACAGCTCCCAAGTTCATCAGGAGCCAGGCATGGCAGTTGACATTGTTATATGGAATTGCTATAATGATGTAGGAGAGTTGCTGAAAAGAAGACAGCTCAATGAATAAACAGATCCCCAGAATCTGTGGCATGTAGCCATACTATTAAAAGTGGAATCGCACTGCTATAGCTATCTTTAAATAGACTTCTGAAAAAGGGTTTGAGGGACTGTGATAGCTGTACAAATACAAAACCAATGTAAGTTTGTAGCATAAAATCTGGTATGTACATTCATTCTATGATTAGTTAAATTTGCAGTTTTGGGTGGTGTTTAAAAAAGGAATGAATTTCCCTCATATTTTTAAAATACAGTAATACCTCATATAACATTAGTATCAAATAACACTAAAATCGCATAACATTAAGGAATCGGGGGGGGGGGGAAGAATTGCATCAGATAACATTAAGATCCTATGGGATGCTTCAGATAACAACCGCTAAAGCCTGTGTGGTTACAATGTATCTCTATGGATCCCATAGAGGATCAGATAACACTAAAAATCATATGACACCAAGACTTGTGGAACCAGGTTTTAGTGTTATATGAGGTTTTACTGTATACTGTATGTGTTTGTCAATAGTCTCTCAAATGTAGTTATTTTTCTTCAAAACACACATACTGGCTGAAATCCTGTGGCACAATTCTGTAATCCTCATGTACAACAGCGGTGACAGGTTGTATGCAATTACATCGCACTGTATAGGAATTTGTGAGCCGCTCTGAGTCGGTTGCTACCGAGGAGAGCAGGATACAAATCTAAGTAAGTAAGTAAGTAAGTAAGTAAATAAATTATATGTACCCAAAACCACTTCTAATCCATGATGGTTTCCCTTTAATCAGTGGTGATTTGCTGCTGCTGCCATTCTACACATGGACCTGTACAACAGGTTTCTAGTCAATGTGTGTACAGTGGTACCTCGTTTAAAGAGCATGATGCGTTCCACGGGATTGCTCTTTAAGTGAAACACCATTGTAAGTGACCAGTTGTGACTTCTGGAGGGGGGAGGATTGCGTACCCTGATTTAGTTGTTAAGTGAGTTTTTGGTTGGTTTTAGTTATTAAGCGAGGTGACCATTCATAGAAAATTCTGCTCTTTAAGTGAGTTAGTCTCTAAGCGAGGCGATCTTTATGCGAGGTTTTACTGTACAGTTGTACCTCGCTTAAAGAGCATAATGTGTTCCACAGGATTGCTCTTTAAGTGAGTTTGCTCTTTAAGCAAAACACCATTGTAAGTGACCAATTGTGCGGGGGATTGCGAACCCCGATTTATTTGTTAAGGGAGAATTTGGTTGGTTTTATTTGTTAAGCGAAGCGAACATTCAGAGAAAATTCTGCTCTTTAAGCAAGTTACTCTTTAAGCAAGATGCTCTTTGTGCGAGGTTTGACTGTATTTTAAAAGATGTTTGAAAAACGAGTGCATTTTTATTTGAATTCAATGAACGTCTTACGTTTCGGTAAGTTGGTTTGACAGCGTTTGCCATGTAACAAAAATTGTGTATATTCAATGAGTTGCCACACCAAAACTAAAGCACTGATTAAGCTAATGTTTTTGTTGTATGAAAGATCGTCTCAGTGACTTTAAGTAATTGTAAGACCCAAAGGCCAAAAATGCAAAGTGATGACATCATAAGTTTTGAAATTTACCTCGGAAAAGTGAAATTTTTGCCGGGGGGGTGTTGTTGGTTGTCAGTGAGCCAGCGACGAAACCACTCAACTGATTGAAATGATCCAAAGTGTGTTGGAGAGAGGATAAAATAATCCTTTCAGTGATACTATTAGAATTTGGATCTGACTTCAGAAAAATTTTCTATGAAGCTTTTTACAAAAAATCCCATGACCAACAGCACAAAAATGCTAAAATAAAAAGGGAAAATCTAGTTGAAACCAACCAGGACCACTTTCTGAGGTTGATAGAGTTTACCTGCATTATGTGAAGAAGAAAGTTGCCAGAGCTGTTATCAACCACAAAGATATATATTGAGGAAAAACGTGCCTCAAAAAAGTGACATTTTGCCGGCAGCTAGCTCATTGACAACTGAACGCTTACTGAAAGACCCAATGGCCGGAAAAGGAAATCGGTTACGTCACTGCACTCGGAAGCTGCCTTTCAAAAGTGACAGTTTCACTGACAGCATCAATAAATGAATTTTATGAACATATTTTGGAATAGTAGCTGTGTTAGTCTGTGGTTCAGGCATCTCAGAAAACAAAACAAAACAAAACAAACAAAATAAAGTAAAATAAAAATAAAAAACACAGTAGCAACTTTAAAGACTAACTGCTATATTTTCACTGTTAGCTTTCGTGGATCAAGTCCACTTCATCAGACAAGGAATGAAACTTACAGGCATTTGGTATATAAGAACATGCCTGTAAGTTTCATTCCTTGTCTGATGAAGTGTACTTGATCCACGAAAGCTAACAGTGAAAATATAGCAGTTAGTCTTTAAAGTGCTACTGTGTTTTTTTATTTTTATTTTACTTTATTTTGTTTATTTTGTTTTGTTTTGTTTTGTTTTCTGAGATTTATGAACATAATGTCTTTATTTCCCCCTTTTGAAACATTGCCCTTAGCTAATGAATGAAATAAAATAAATAAATGAACTAATGAACATAATTCAACACATCGAATTCACGAACTAAATCCCTGATGGTAGTGTCCTTAGACTCTACCTGCCGCTTTTTGGTACTCGGTGAATGAAACTGTTGCTTACCATAGTAAGTCCCAACTAAAGCAGCCCGGTTTGAATCAATGGAATGAACGGGGGAGTTGACGTACCAATTTTCCCACTGATTTAATGGACCTATTCTAATTGCAGTTTACTATGCTAATCAACGGGACTTGAGACAGTGGCTGATAAACTGTTGCTTAGTGTAATACGTTACATCTAGAGTAGGCCCATTGATTCAGTGGGGATTTGGTGAGTTAATTCCTGCATAAATTGGGTTCCCAAAGTGGTGGTTGGAAATCCTGCATCTCGCTCGATGCAAAAAGTAGCAGGAGAGAATGATGACAGTTATAAGCATAGAGTTTGAAAAATTACTTTTGGGGTAGCATAGCCAACTATAATCCCTCAAAATTAACTTTTTTGAGTTCTGCTATGGGCCCTCTGTTTCACCTTCAATTCTTTATAAAGCCACAAGTCATTTCTGGCCAGCTAGTAGGCTTATGCCTCCATCTCTGCACACCAAATGAGGAAGGTAATTTTCCATTGAACCAATTAGCTGCTTTTAAAAATATATATATCTTTCTGTCCTGAAGACCAGACTCTACTTGTTTGGATCAGTTTTAGCACCTGCATAGCTTGGTCACATTTAATGGTGTTCCCTTCATTTATTTATTTATTTATTTATTTATTTACTCCAATTTTTATACCGCCCTACTCGGTTGGGCCGACTCAGGGCGGTTCACAAGCACAGAGTAAACAGCAAGTCTATAGACACATCATGTAAATACAAAAAGAGAGAGAGAAAAAAATCAGTATCAACACCATAAACAGCTCAACATCGTTACATCATAAAAAGTTCAGTCAGTATCAATTTCAAACAATAATCAAAAATTACAAAATTCAACACATTTACACAAAGATTTTAACATTATCAAAAAGTCCAGCCGCCGCTGCGGCTTTTAAACGTAGCCTCCGGGACAGGTGGAGGGAGTCCCGGCTGGGCGCAGCGATAGCCTCTTCCCCCCGGCCGCAGGTGTGTTCCGTGGCGGCGGGGCGAGAATGCTGTGCCGGGGACGTTCAGCCACTGCTGCGGCTTTTAAGCAAAAGCCTCCGGGACAGGTGGAGGGAGTCCCGGCTGGGCGCGGCGATAGCCTCTTCCCCCCGGCCGCAGGTGTGTTCCGTGGCGGCGGGGCGAGAATGCTGTGCCGGGGACGTCCAGCCGCCGCTGCGGCTTTTAAGCAAAAGCCTCCGGGACAGGTGGAGGGAGTCCCGGCTGGGCGCGGCGATAGCCTCTTCCCTCCGGCCGCAAGTGTGTTCCATGGCGGCGGGGCGAGAATGCTGTGCCGGGGACGTCCAGCCGCCGCTGCGGCTTTTAAGCAAAAGCCTCCGGGACAGGTGGAGGGAGTCCCGGCTGGGCGCGGCGATAGCCTCTTCCCCCTGGCCGCAGGTGTGTTCCATGGCGGCGGGGCGAGAATGCTGTGCCGGGGACGTCCAGCCGCCGCTGCGGCTTTTAAGCAAAAGCCTCCGGGACAGGTGGAGGGAGTCCCGGCTGGGCGCGGCGATAGCCTCTTCCCCCTGGCCGCAGGTGTGTTCCGTGGCGGCGGGGCGAGAATCTCTGCTCCCTTCATTTCCCCAAATGCCCCACAAAAGATTCCTCACACCCTCTGCAACATCCAACACCATCGTAGCCATTCTCCTCTTCTCTTGAATCAGACTGGAATCAGAGAACAAGAGTGAGAAGGGCCAAAGAAAGAGGAGGGCAAAGGGTGTGGTTTGGTCAGCCCCTGATTGTTTGTGCCTTTCAGAATGGTTTAAAGGGATTACAGGCTACAGGCCTCTGGGGAAGATGTTGGGACAGGAACAGACGCCTCAGGAATAGAAGAGATTGCTTTTCTGTTTTGTTCTATTCCATCATGCTTGTCCAGAAGGGCTGAGAAGAGGAAGATAGATAGAGAGGATAAAAGGGCATCCAATTAATTCAAATTTAAACTCAATTTCATTTGCTTTATAATTAAACCAGCAGGCATGTTTCAACAACTGATTATCTGGCCTGGACATTTGTTTATGCCCTACTTTGCTTCTTGTTCACACTGTCTAAAAATGATGTTAGGTTTGATTTTAATTTCAATTTTTAACTGCAAGGAGCTCAGCTACTATTTCTTCAGTAGTATTTTGTTCTCATTTAATCTCCACAAGAGTTGAAAAACAAGACTTCTCATTTTACTTGCCAAGTAAAATGAGAAGATATCTGGAAATATTGTAAAAAAAAAAAAACCTCTGGCAGAGAACAGGTTGACCATATATGCTACTTTATAACAGAACTTATAAAAAATATGTTTTTCAGGTCTGACGAAGTTGGTTTGATCCACTAATGGTCACATTAAAATATGGCAGGTAGTCTTTAAGGTACCACAACATTTCTGACTTTTTAATTCTTATTTCTTGTTTTTACTTTTGTTTTGTTTCTTGTCTGATATGCCTACACAGACTAATATGGTTATCACTTTGAAAATTACTTTTTCAGACCATCTCTAACACCAAAGCCCAACCAAAGTGGCAAGCACCTCACAGGACTTTAAATATAATGCTTTCCAAAGGAAGTGGTTGAATGCTACTGAACAATGTGCTTGGAAATTCAGAGCTTAAACAACACTACTTTCTTTATTATTATTACAGTTCCCAGAATCCCCTAGTCCAGGAGTGGCCAACCTTGGTTTCCCAGATGTTCTTGGACTTCAACATCCCAGACACTCTGATCAGCAGGTGTGCTTACTTGGGCTTCTGGTAATTGAAGTCCAAGAACAGCTGGGGCCATCCCTGCTAGTCTATGTGGTTTCTACCTGATGCAAAGAGCCTGGATACATGTCCACTAGCTATACTAACTGGAGAAGTCTAGGAGTTGTTATTCAAACCTTCACCATGGTATAATTCTAGTACCAATGGAGGGAGTGGCCATGCCACGAGGCAAAGTGAGGTAAGCAACAAACGCTGAAAAGCATAGAGTTGCTAGAGTTACATGCCCCATGTCACTACCTCTGTACCGCTGCACACAATTCCACTGCCCTCAGATTCAGTAGAAGACATGGCTTTGAAGATAGGGCTCCTGTGCTTTTAAACAGTTGTATAAAAGTGGGACGTTAAGTTGGTTTAGGTTACTTCACAATCTGCACCTCCTGATATTCCTGCTTGTACACAACCATTTAAAACTCCAGGATACCATCCTCTTCTTCATCTGCATGTGTCATCAGTGTTGGGATAAGATCCATTTCTTCATTTGGTCAAGTCTCTACAAGCAACATAAGAGGCACTATCTTGTCCTCTGCCTCAGGTAGTATTTTGGGACGTTTCTCTGCCATTGGAAACAATTGCTCCTCTTCTGGAATCCATTTACTTAAAATGGCCTTAACCATGGTGGATAAATTACTACCTTTTATGGAGTCAGATCACTGCCCTGAGTCACTACTGTCCACCCTGCCTCACGAAGCTCTCCTTGGCCCAATACTGGAAATGTATCATTTTAGGACAACAGATCTCAAAATCTCCTACTTAGTGTCTTGGCTGAGACTTCTTGGAAACATAATACAAACCTTGACTTCCCCAAGCTTTGTCCAGGTCTTAGACAGAGGTCTTTTTCCAGTTCTGCTATGAAAAGGCAGGGGACTCAAAGTATGCATTCTACCAGTTTGCTATGGGAATTGGTCCTCCTCAAGAAAAGTTCATTTCTTTTAGCACACAAATTATTAGAAGCCGTTGCTGAAATTGAACTTTTTCATAATGGCTCATTATAGAGAAGATATTCACATGATTAATCAGGAATTTGTAGTTAACATTTTCAATTCCTTTGGTGCAAGGCTGAAATGAACCTGTCGCAGCCATAATTTTCTCTAACAAATCTTGATCAAGAAGATTCATGTACTTCTTTGACTTTGCTAAAAACAGAAATGAAAGTAACCTTAAGAGTTTTGAACTTTGCATTTTGGTAGGCTTAATAAAGTTGATGCTGAGTCTGTTGGTATTTTAAAATGAGGCTGACTAGGCCAGTTCACCTAAAATCACAGTTTTAATAACTGTCACCATGGAGTCATACATTAGACCTAATTCCACACAGCAACAGCTGGCTGGCTGAACAAAAATGGGTGAAATGCACCAGTGCTGGAATATGAAACATCAAAATATCTGCATGAATTCACAAGCAGAAAATAAAGCATAAATCAAAAGTAACAAAGAGCTTTAGAAGGATATAGATCTTTTTCAAAGGGTCACTTCCAGAGTTCATAAGGCACCTTTCAGACTGCTATGGTCTCTTCACTCTTCCTGACTTCTACAATGTCCTGTGCTAATCAAAGCTTTCAAAAGATCCTTTTTTGGGATACAATTCCCAGAACCTTCCAATTAGCATGACTGCATTTTTCCACATAAGAAATTAATTATAGCAGAAATTGAGACTAATCAGATTAGCATCCTGAAACTTCCATTCTGCATTTTCCAATGGAATAGGCATTTTAAGATGAGTGGGGAGTACATGGACCTCCTTGTATCATTAGACTGGAACTTCTGTTCCCTCCTTCCACCATTGACTATGTTGGCTACAGCTGAAAGACAGCATAAGCCAATGATGTCTGGATGATCACATGATTCCTACCTGCAAAAACTCCTGTTTTAGAATGAAGAGGAGACAAAAATATCTTTTTAAAGGTTAAGGTCACCCTTGCTTGAAAGCCAGTCATATCCGACTCTAGGGTTCAGCACTCATCTCTGTTTATAACTGAAGAGCCAGCGCTGTCTGCGTTGCAGACATTTCCATGGACGTGTGGCAGGCATGCCTAGACACCGAAGTGCACGGGACACTGTTTACCTTCCCACGAAAGTTGTCCCTATTTATCTACTTGCAATTTCTTGCTTTCAAACTGCTATGTTGGCAGGAGCTGGGACAGAGATGGGCGCTCAATCCGTCATGCAGTACTCAGGTTTTGAACTGCTGACCTTCTGCCTCCCTGTCAGCATCTTAACCACTTGAGCCACTGCAGTCAAATATATAAAACAGTTAGAAAAATATAAAACAGTTTAAAACATACAAACATAAATTGTCCAATGACATGCAGATTTGATGTTACTTTTCTAAACTCTTTTTTAAAAAAATAAACACCAAATATCTGCTCTTTCTTGGTTTGCAATCACCTTTTTTGGCTATTGTTTCTTTGTTTTGGGCAATTAAGTGGCACATTGACAATTTGGGCTATTTTAGCCAAAGAACATAATCAACACTGTTAACAGCAAGATATATGTTTCTCTGTGTGACACTCTGAAGGGTCATGACCCTGACCTCTAAGAGGTACATGGGTGGTCTTTTTTCCATATGCATTCGGTCAGGTGTCTTCCCTGAGGCCACCAACAAGGAGAGTATTTAGCTCTCATGGCATTTGTGTGTTTTGTATTGTGGCTGAGTTCCCATTAGACGCTGGTACAGATCCAGCACAGCTTTTTTCTCATAGATCCATGACACAAAAACAACATTTATGTTAATAACATTGCAGCGAAGTAATGCACACAACATGGTAATTCTATTTATCCGGTGAAAATATAGGATGCCTATATAACACACAAAAAGCCAAGGAACAAGAAATAATAGCCCTAAGAATCGAAAAAGAAAAATGGAAAAAGCAGCTGAACAAGTTTGGAAAATTACTTTTTAAGAGCAAATACTGCAATTATAGTCCCAAGGCTCCCCTAAAAACTAGACAATATAGCTATAACGGTTTTATATATATTGTGCTTCTGCAACCTGCAGTCCACTTCAGGCACATTTCCGATTCTTAAAAGTAACTAAACAATGAAATGTTTGTTTTACTTTAAAGGCTGAATACCAGTTGCTGGCTTGTGATGCAAAACATACTCTTCTGTCACTTGGTTAAAGAACTGTCCTTTTCTGTTCCCTCATGTTCTGTAGTGGGAGCCGAGCTGAACATCTTGCTGTCACCTTCACACATGTAACAGGTCATTATGCAGCAGCGTGAGACACTGCTTGAACGATGTATCCCCCTCCACCATTTTGTGAGGACTTGTCCATGTAATTATAATAGTAACTAAACAATTACAATTACCACAGCTATTTATTCGTTTATTAAATTAATGGCCCAAATTCTGCTACATAGAAGGGAAACAGTGTCACTTGCAGATGCAAATTACCACCTAATTAATGTGTTTCCACTTAGATTCCAGGTCTCTCACTGATTGGCAGACATTGGGAAATCCAACCAATGGTTCATTAAGTCTTGAACGGTTTGGAACCAAGTGCCTCTTCCTCAGGAGTTATACTTGAAGCACCCATGCACATAAACTCCGAATGGTAAGCCATCCTGAGTGATGGGTATAAATGTAAATAAATAATAAATTAGCTGCTGCAAGTTTATTCATTCATTCATTCAATTTGTATTGCTGCCTGCTCGCCAAGGTGACTCCGGGCAGCTTACAAACAACTATAAAAACATTCAAGTTAAAAAACGTCCCTACAACAATTAAAATCATAAAAACCATTTAACATTTAGGCCATAAAATACCCTCCCACATTCACAGTAGGTTAAAACTAAGCTGAAACCCAAACAGCCATTCATATAAGCCAGCGGGAGGGGGGGCTGTTCCACTGGCAGCACCCCACACCTGCTGAGCCAGCCAAGTTTTTAGGCCTTTCCTGATGGTCAATAGCTCTGTCTGGAGGCGTAGTTCAGCTGGTAGGAGGTTCCATAGAGCTGGGGCACCATTAGAGAGCCCCTCTGGTCTGCTCTGGTGTGACGGGTAGATGTCCTTGGGGCAACCCAGTCTCTTAATTTACCTGGTCCACTACCATTTATGGCCTTTCCTTTCTATCAGTGTAACTATGCAACAGAATTTGGCCACTTTAGTTAGTTAGCAATAGCAACTGCACTTATATACCACCCCATTGTGCTTGTGCACTCTCTAGGCGGTTCACAAGAGAATTAGCATTTTTACCCCCCAAATTCTGGGTACTCATTTTACCAACCTCGAAAAGATGGAAGGCCAAGTCAGCCTTGATCATTGTGGGTCTACAGTGGCTCAGTGACTAAGAGGTTCACCTTGTAAGCTGGAAGGCTGGCAAGTCAGCAGTTTGAGACCTAGGCACTGCATGGCGGTTTGAGCACCTGTCTCTGTCAATCTAGCCCAGGTCCTGCCAACCTAGCAGTTCAAAAGCAAGAAATTGCAAGTAGATAAATAGGAACCACTTTGGTGGGAAAAGATCTTGGGGACATGAAAGGAGCCTCATCCGGGCATCCCCTAAGCGGAGGTCCTTCAGCAAAAGTCCTTTCAATCTAGAATAATTTCTGACATAAAATTATTACATTAGGATTGAAATCACAACATCAGCAGTTTTGGCTGCAGCACAGCAGTTTAACTGCTTCCCCACCGGGGCTCTTCTAGTAACTGTACAGTCAAACCTCGCATAAAGAGTGCCTCGCTTAAAGAGTAACTCGCTTAAAGAGCAGAATTTTCTCTGAATGTTCGCTTCGCTTAACAAATAAAACCAACCAGAAACTCACTTAACAAATAAATCAGGGTTCTCAATCCCCCCACAATTGGTCACTTACAACCGTGTTTCGCTTAAAGAGCAAACTCGCTTAAAGAGCAATCCTGTGGAATGCATTATGCTTTTTAAGCAAGGCACAACTGTATTTGGGAAAGAAAGTAATTACAGCCAGTTATAATGAGTTATTTCTATACTCTTCTGTACTGGTAACCAGTGATGGGATGTAACAGGTTCTCACCAGTTCACCAGAAACGGTAGCAACTTTTCCCAGTGTCCCTAAGAACCGGCAGCAGCTTTTGGGGGGAACCACCTTCAGGGCTTACCTTTTCACTGGCTCCCCCACTGCGCATGCACGCCAAGCACTTGGTGTGCATGCACACCTACAGTGCTTGGTGTGTATGCATGGCCTCCTTGATGCCCTCCCATGCGGGGAGGAGGAGGAGAAGCTGCTAGCCTGAAGCTCCCTATAGCCTGCTCCCCAGGGTAAGTGACTCACCTTTGGATGTGGTGTGTCTGTGTGTATTTTAATGTGTATTTAATACCTTTACCTATATTGACGTACTACCACAGTTCCTAAAAAGGCCTGGTGGCCTCGCTTGGGGTTTTAAGCAAAGTCTTGGAGTTACCTCATCGATAAGCTACACCTGTGCTGTTCCAATTGCTGTTCCAATTGGAGAACCCTTAAGGAGGTACAGCTGTTTCACATTTACATTAAGGCATATTATCCTAGAGAACCAGTACGATGACCATATTCATTTTGCAACATGGTGTTGCCCAGGCACTTATACTAACAGGTAAGTGATGGGTTTGTGTTTGGGGTGAGTGGGTGTTTGGGTGTATTTTAATGTATTATTTATTTATTTATTTTATTTATTTATTTATGGGTTTGTGTTGTGGGTGTGGGTGTGGGTTGAGTGTGTGTGTGTGTGCTTATTTTTATTTTATTTTTTCTTTGGCCCCGCCCACATCATGACATCATGATGTTAGCTCCGCCCACACTGTGATGACGCCACAGTGGGGTAGTAAAATTTTTGACATCCCACCACTGCTGGTAACAACAGCACACCAACAGCAATAGTTAGAACTTACAAAGTACACAAGAGTTTTCAAACTGCCTCATGAAGAGTGTCTTTTGCCTGACAACAGCCCTTTAAAGTCAGTCTAAGCAGTTAGTTTAAAATTGCATGCAGGGAGCTAAGCCAAGAAAAAGTGGGTTGCTTAAGAATGAGGGAGTTAAGACTGAAGAGCTCTGAGAGTAGGGCTTCTTGTGTTTGTTTCAAACTACAGTTGTACCTTGCTTAAAGAGCATAATGCATTCTATAGGATTGCTCTTTAAGTGAGTTTGCTCTTTAAGCAAAACACCACTGTAAGTGACCAATTGTGACTTTTGGTGGGGGAGTGGGAATTGCAAACCCTGATTTATTTGTTAAGTGAGTTTTTGGTTAGTTTTAGTTGTTAAGCGAAGCGACCATTCAAACAAAATTCTGCTCTTTAAGCAAGTTCATCTCTAAGCCAGGGGCTCTTTATGCAAGGTTTTACTGTACTGTATTTGCAGCCTTGATGGTGGGGAGAAAGTATAGGAGGACTACAACATTTTGAGACATATGGGTCCTTACTGGAACAGAGTACAGTGGAACCTTGCTTAACAAACAGCTCACTTAACACAAAAATTGCATAACAAAAGGAAATCCATAGAAAACAGTGGCTTGGTTAACAATTTTTTTCCAGAATTGATTAAGTGGTTTACAATGCATTCCCATGGGAAACCGCCCTTTGATTAACAAATTTTGGTTTTCAGTGCATTCTGAGGGGAAATTGCATTCAATGGAAAATTCACTTTACAAATTTTTCATAGTACAAAAGTTCCTAGAGAATGCTTTAAAATTGTTAAGCGAGGTTCCACTCTATTAGGATTATGCTGCTTACGAACAGGAAATTCCACCTGTGCTCTTTCTCTGATTAAGCCTCCCTGACTTATTTACCCTAGGGGGCAAAACATTCGGGAGTCATATAGGTATCTTCAATATTTCATTCCCAGCAACAAATGACATTAGATGGGGAAATGGCAAAGAAGAAAGTTAATTATCTGCTCCAAATTCAGTCAAAGGGCCTGCGGCTGCTATTAACAATGAGATAGTGGCAGATGGATCCTACTTTCAGATCAACCTGCATCATGATAATTTGCCAAATCTGCAACCAGTATAGCCTCTGGCAAGGCAAACTGGGTGATTCTGGAAGATGTGGTCCAAAAAGGCAATTTACCCCAGCCGTGCAAGTGTGATCCAAAGATTAGCCAATGTGCTACAATCAGTACAAACCAGAGACACATAGATTCATAGAATGAAGCTGGAAGGGGCCTTTAAGGCCACTGAATCCAAGCCTCTGCTCAACGGAGGAATCCAAATCAAAGTATGTCTGTCACATGGCTGTCTGACTTTCTCTCCAGTTATTAAAGAACTCATATTGCTTCACTTACAAGTACTGCCTTTGGGGGTGAACAGTCTGCATGTTTCCGGCCTTCATTAACTGAAAAAGCTTCAAAAGAGTACTGGAACAGCACAAATTTTCTTGTAAAATATTGAAATTTATAGTCAACCAATCCAATTTCTGCGCATTATGGCAAGAATCCTAACACCTTTCAATGCCACCATAAATCAGTTGGTGTAAATCATGATGACAGATTACAGGTACTGTATCCCAAATTAAGAAATCAGTCTTGGCATATGCTATTGCACACCACAAAAACAAAACTTAACATGCAAAAGCAAATACTTGTGTCTTAACTTGCAGAAATACACTGTAAGGACTTTTGCTGATTGAGTTAATGCTGACATAAACACATAAGATTCTGACCTATATCCCATTAAGAGCCTCCATGGCATATTGGTTAAGCTACTTCAGCCAAAGCTCTACTCATGATCTGAGTTTGATCCCAATGTGTCAAGGTTGACTGAGCCTCTTATCCTTCTGAATGAAGTAAAATAAGTACTACGTTGTGGGCAAAATGCTAATTACTTTGTGGACTATCCAAAGGGTGCTCTTAGCGTTATGGGGCGGTATATAAGTGTAATCCCTATTAATAACTCCTTGTGCATATGGAATTTAGCAATTTGACTGCAAAGTTGCTTCCCTTCCTCATTAACATCAACTGGTCTGGAGCCCAACAAAATGTTACAAAATATCCCATCACTATCAGGACATTTCTTGAGTGCTGCTTTTATGAGAGATTGCCACAGAAAGAAATTTTCTCACCTCCCATAATCTGCAGATTAGTTTATTCTGTTTTGTGGGTGGCCTTAAAACCACAAAGCACATTTTTCCTTTGTAAACCTGGTGCCACACCCCAATCACATATCTTGAAAATCTGCCCCATTTTCATCTTTAAAGCATACACCTGAGTCCAGTTGTAATGACTGATTATCTGTAATATACATTGTGGCCAAGAGAAGCAGCAATTAACCACCTGAGATATCCTACATAAAACACCTTTTGTTCTAATCTTCCAGCAGCACAAAACCTTTACCAGCTATAAATTGTCATCGTCCGCTGCTACTTGTGTCCAAGTATTTATTTTTTCCTGAAAATCATTTTCACAGATGATGGATGTATCAGAAAAAATGCCATTGGCATGAATTTGTTTAAGGCTTGCCATGAAGTGACCCACACACTATGATTTCAGAGATGCAGGATTTAACACTGGGATGTACCAGCTATAAATATGCAACAAATTTCAAAATACTTCTTTTTTGGCACTTAACACTGATGGCTTGAGAAATTTTCGGATGCACAACAGCCCTCCAACCACCTCAGGAGATATAGCTAGTGGCTGTTTAAAACTTTCCCCATTTTCTTATCCATAGGGAAAAGAATATAGATAGTAATCGAGTTATGTTCATGAAATACAGGAAGAGTAAGCAGGTGTTTCTATAGTTGTGGTTTTTAAAGGTTTCTCCAGATTGACATGGCCTGAGATGTTATTGCAGATATTATTTTTCTGGACTACAATACCCAGAGTCTCTCAACCAGTGCTGTTTGAGAGATTCTGGGAGTCAAAGTTTTTTTTAAAAAAGAGTAGCCTTGGATATGATTTACATCTTAAGGGCAGGGAATAAATGGTACTTAAAATGTTATTGGGCAGCAACTCCCAATATGCTTGGCTAGGGTGACCAATTGGAAGCAATGAAGACACCTGTTGCCCAGCAGGGTTTATAGAGATACATTACCCCATTCCTGGCGTGCATGGATGATCCCCATATAGTTTCATCTTCCAAGTCTATTAAGGAAGAGGATTCTTAAAATTCTTTTTGGCCAGAAAGTCTTAATTTTGGGACAAAATGAAACTCTTAGCTAAGTTTGGCCATCAGTATTGATGAAAGGTTGGCAGGTCAGCAGTTCAAGACCCGAGAACTGTGTGATGAAGTGAGCTCCAGGTGTCTGTCCCAGCTCCTGCCACCCTCGCTGTTCAAAAGCAAGAAATTGCAAGTAGATAAATAGATACCGCTTCAGTGGGAAAGGTAACAGCATTCTATACATTCTGGCCTCTAGTCATGCCTGCCAGATGACCATGGAAACATCTGCAGAAGCAGAGAACACTGGCTCTTTGACTGTAAATGGAGTCAGACACACAGGCTTTCATGTAAGGGAGAGCTTTTTACCTTTATTGATGAAAGTAGGGTCACTTTTCTGGCAGCTGCTAGACCTTGAATACTGCAGCTTTTTGGTACAATCTTTCTCAGTGCTTTGTTATGGCAGGTGAATTCTTATTATATGTATTCTGCCCACAGTATTACTGCTTCATCTTCACATGTTCACTTCCATAAAACCAATTCGAGCAGCCCTGCAAATTTCACAATAAAGCATCTTTCTAATTACGAATATTCTGATGACACTTTTCATTATAGCTTGACTGTTCCTTCCATGCTAGGCTGCTGGTTATGCATTTTGGAATTTTGAAAGCTTCTGGGTCATGATAATTTTGTATACTGTATGTTTAAAACATTATTTCTCTATCTCTATATACTGTAGTGCTGTTTCTAAATCACCGACATAGTTATAACTTGTGGCAGCCTGTATAGGGACACCAATCACACTATATATACTGTATACACATGCTGAACTTATATATATTTATACACATGCCGAACTTATATATATTTATACACATGCCAAACTTTAGCTTTATATTATTTAGGTAAACCTCTTGTTCTCTGCTTTTATCAGCAACATAGAACAGATGCATTTCGATTGTAGACAATAAAAGGGATGGTTGTGAGAATGGCAGTAGAGATAATTCTCAGGAGCTAGGAATCCACTCAAATGAAGAGTCAAATTACTGGAAATGAAATACTATTGTGGGTAGCAGTTATCAGAACTGAGAGTAGAGATGTTAGCTCAGGTGTGTTTTTCCATATATATTTTTAGATCTATATGTAGATTGCTACACTTTCCTCCTTCTCATTCTTAGGTTACTTCCTGCTTCTCCTGCCTCCTAGGCATATTTACCTTTCTTCTCTGTAATGGATGAATAGACACACAGAAGCCAGCAATTAGGCATCTCTAATGAACTGTAGGGTTTTTCTTCTCCACTATCCCATGTGATTTTTCAGAAAGAACAAATGTAAGTTTTCTAATGTTTTAAGCCACTTTGTCTTTGTGGACCATTTGTTTTTAAAATCTGGAACTGTTTACTCTAAAAATGACCCCTATATAACCATACTAGGGATCTGCAGAGGCCTACAGTGGTGCTCACATCAAAGGGTGGGGTATAAATGTAAACAAACAAACAAGGTGGTCAGGAAGCCATGTCTTGGCTTCTCATAATATACCTAAAGTATGATACCAACCTCAGTTTCCCCATGTTTGTTTCTAGGAATTGTTCATGATTGATCTAGTATAGAACTCCTTATAGGTCTTTCTGTCAGTCTATGGCAGGGATTCTCAACCTGTGGCCTGTGGGCCAGATGCAGCTTGAGGCACCATTTCATGTGCCCCCCCCCACTGCCTCCACCACACCAGGAAGTGCCATGTGGTGGAGGAAGGGCAAAATGGCCATCTGGCCCCTGAAGCTGTCTGAGATATTTTTAAAACTCCTCTGACACGGCATTTCAAATTAAATAATTTTTTTCTCCTTGCCAGCTTTTCCACTGTCCAGTTATCAAACCTGAAAGTAATATCAAAGTATTGATTATTTGGCCTTGATCTGGACTCCAGAGCAGTGTTTCCCAACCTTTGGTTTTTGGACTTCAATTCCCAGAAGCCTAAGTCAATTCCCCAAAGCACTGATCAGCCAATGCACTGATTATGCGATTGTTATGTTAACCGAGCTGTTTGTTAATGGAGGTTCCAATGTATCAGTTTTCTTCAGATTTCTTGGCTCTAGTATCCACTAGGATGGATGATTAAAGCGAAACACAGGCAATTTTTAACCATTCAAATTCTTCATTGTCAATATGAAAGTCACAAGAAGACAAGACTATTTAAAACACAATACTGCTGGGGAAAGACCCAATATCAGATGATCTGATCAAATGTAGAAAACCAGATATGAGATGGTCTGGCTCAATAAAGGAACCCATGCTCTTGAATTTGTAAAATGCAGTTGATTTGATGGCCCAGAACAATACAAAGATTTCCCTACGTGATTTGCAGTAAACATATGATTTTCAACTGATGACAATGGCAACAAAATGACTTCTTATCAATTTAAATCAGGGGTTCCCAACCTTTTCAAGCTGGGGCCTGGGTCATGCTCTCTCAAGTCAGCTTCGAGAGCCAGACGACCATTTTGCCCTGCTTGCATGATGGGGATGGTAATTTTGTCCCAACAGCTTCAAAGGAGACGACCATTTTGCCCTGCTTGCATGATGGGGATGGTAATTTTGTCCCAACAGCTTCAAAGGAGTGGTAATGCTGTTTCTCGAATGCCCTTGGAGGGGTGGGGCCCCCACATGAAATAGTACCGTGGGCCACATCCACCCCACAGGCCTTAGGTTGGGAACCCCTGATTTAAATAAAGAAACCGTGAGGTAACAAGAATTTGATCTTTGTGTGGAAGAACCTGGTACAGTATTCATAATAAATATCCTTCTTGTTTTGCATATGTTTATTGGTGTAGACTTTCGTTCTGAGGTACATTAAAAAATAATTGACCTCAACTGTTCTAGAAGGCAATTTTTTGCTACCCAGGACTTCCTAGTTGTTGCATAGACTGCAAAAAAGAGAAAAGAAACAGAGATAAACAAAAATTGAGAAGAGCAAGAATGCATCCCCAACTTTTTCAGTGTGAGGGGGAGCTGGACCTATTTAAAGCAAGTACCAGAAACTTCCACAAGGGAAAAAGGAGGACAGTGGAAAAGCAGGGAGCAGGAAAACAACCTTGGGGGACACATGATGTCCCCACATGTCATACTGTCTTCCCCTGCTCTAGTTGATCTCTGGGATTTTCTAAATATTACTCCTAGTTATAATACATCATATTCTCAATCTAGTTTCCACCTGGTTTAGGAATACAGAGGATGGATTTTAGAACTAAAAATTGGCAACATAGAGAAGAGGGGGGAAACAGCCACCACAAAAGTTATGCATTTTCATGTCATCTTGCAACAAATGAAATGCGACAGTTTATGGTTAACAAGTCCAGGAGGAATATGTAGCTAAACTACAAGGTGTCACACTCTATTGTTTAAATATCGGGAGAAAGGAACAGTTCCAACCATTTAACAGCTTGCGCTTTAAAAATATTTGCACTATATTTCATGCTGTGGATAACAAATCTATGAAAGATATGGATTTTCTGGTGTCTTCACTCAGGTTCTGCCTCCTATCACCCAGAGGAAATTTCAAAGGCAAAAGTGAAAACATTTTTGTTCCTCCATGTGTGACTTTAATGTCAGGCTTTGCGACAAGCAAGACAGCCTGGGGAAGAAGCAGGAATTCTGGCCTGACACCGGGGATTTTTGAGCAGGTTTATGAAATGACTTTAAAGGATTGCTAGGCAAGCTGACAGCAGAGAGCTATCCTGGCCTAATTGACCTCAAAAGATGACACAGAAAAATTCTAGAAAGACCTTGCCCAAGGCATGGAGAGAGGGTCATTATACACTAGCACTTTTCCTCTTGAGAAGAAATAGGGTTAATGCACTGTTGCACAACCTGATTTTTCTGGGGAAGTGTGCATGCACCTTCCAAACCAGTGGGATTCAACCCCATTCGAGTTGTAGTGAAAAATGTCATCCCATAGATTCCAAAGTTGCTACTAATACTAGCCCAGCCTACAACAACCTCAGCAGAGATTGCTGGAAGATGGGAACCTACTGAAATGTGACATGTGGGAGTAAGTGTGTGTTTGTATGTGAACCCAGAAAATGTAGAAAGATTAGCACAGTCACATCACTGACCTCACACAAACTAGTACTTCATATGATAAAAATCATCTTTGGTTTTTGGACTTCAATTCCCAAATGCCTAAGTCCCCCTGTGGGGCGTGGGACCCACACTGGGAACCACTGTTCTAGAAGCATTTAACATTGGAAAAATGTATACTTACACTACAGTTACTATTTTTAATTCAGTCAAGGAAAAAAAGAAAAGAAAATGGAGTCTCTAGCACAGTGATGGTGAACCTTAGCATGCCAGCTGTTCTTGGACGTCAATTCCCAGAAGCCCAAGTCCCTGTGAATCCACACGAAGTCCAAGAACAGCTGGAGTGCGAAGGTTCACCATCACTGCAGTCTAGCACATGGAGGCAACCTCCATGGTTGTTGCTTGGTTGGAGGTCAGAGGAGAAGAGAGACTTTTAATAAAACAAGGAAAATAGGAAAAGAAACAAGAAGAGGGGGTTGGCGCTTATCTTAAATGACAGAGGTGGGAACAGATCTTTACCAATCAAGTTTGACTGTAAAGCCACCCCCCTCCAACTGATACCTAATGCTAATACATGCAAGATTACTATTATCCAACAGAATGTATGGGTGTGCATAGGTACATGTGTGTGTGTTTATGTCTGGCCTCTAGCTGGCATCAGATGCCACTTGTCCACCAACAATTAGGGATGCAGGAGCCAAAATAGTTTCTTTCAGACCTAATCATGCCCCACAATACAATTGAATGTCACCTCCTGTCATCGCCACAATCACCACTGAGGCTTTCAAAGCTAAAATTGGGTAACTTGTGCTGGCCTGGCTGTAGCCCATTCATCTACAAAGAACATAGCAGCATTGTGCCATGATGTGAGGAGCCGCTGGGTATAGAAATTTCCCCCTATTAGGACTGGGATTTTGCTTGAACAATAATACTTCTGAATCTGGTGAGTTTAAACCAGAGCTCTAAAAAGTGTTTGATGGCAAATTCATGGACCAATTATTTGGTGTGTGTGTCCTCCTTTAACATTGCCAAGTCTTTGTTCAGTGCAAAGCCCAGTAATTGGTAACAGGCCAATCTCCAGTGCCTGTAACTGCCAGCCAAGAATTCTCAAGTTAATTCAGATCACTAGAGCAAGTATGGTGTAGTCAGTGGGTAAAGTAATAGACTAGGACTCAGGAGATCTGGGTTCACATCCCTATTCAACCATGGAAGTTCATCAGTGGAAATGTGTGGTACTGGTAGAATCACTCAAATATTTCACCTACCGGTACCTTAAAAACTTCATAAATTGAATATGACTTGATATAAACAACAAAAACAATGCAGAACAGTCTAGATATAGAGTTTTGTGTTTGTAAATAAGATACTGGCCACTTGTTTGGTCTATAACTTACAAAAGTCTCCCATTTAGTTAAGGGATTCTGTAGTTCAAATAAGTACCCTTTGCAACCTCTGGAAGGGATTAATCTCCTTGTTTCTTAAAGGTATCTATTTTCCAAATAGTTTTCTTAAAGGTACAGTATATATTATCTACATGGGTTAATTTTACCTGTTTGTCTACATATGCCACACAAAAGTAAACTATATCCTCAAATATTAGTGGTCAGTGTCATGTTGCTAATCCTGATTATACACATTGACTCAGTGGAATTTGCAGAAAAGTAGATTTACCACTCTGAAATTGATCCAATAGGTCTACTCATAGTTGGAACTAGCAACATTATAATAGCCTGTCTTTTTATAGGTGGACAATAATATTTTTCATGGATACCAACAGCTTCCCTAGAATTTGAGATCTTCAGTTGAGGCCAAGTTGTGCATGTCAGTATCTCAAAATGTTAGTACAGTCAAACCTTGCATAAAGAGCGTTTCACTTAAAGAGTAACTCGCTTAAAGAGCAGAATTTTCTCTGAATGTTCGCTTCGCTTAACAAATAAAACCAACCAAAAACTCGCGTAACAAATAAATCGGGGTTCCCAATACCCCCACAATTGGTCACTTACAATGGTGTTTCGCTTAAAGAGCAAACTCGCTTAAAGAGCAATCCTGCAGAACGCATTATGTTCTTTAAGTGAGGTACAACTGTACATGAATCTGGACTGTCTTTGAAATAATCCCTTAGTTGTAATATTTATTCCAAGGAGAAGAAAGAGTGACTCTCCATTCCTGATGAGCTTCCAGCAGGCAACCAAAAATATAAATTTGTGTATGTGTCCATTTTACTGTTAAAAAAGCTTTAAAGCTGCTGTTAGCATTGTTGTTTATGTTTTTAAAGAATGCTGATCAATGGTAGGCACACACACAAAAAAATTACTACCACACTGTGCCTGTGGTATGGTGGATGTGGCCAGGGGAAAAGCCCTGCGTTGCACCCGAATTAGGACTACTTTATTTCAAAACTTGGATGGGCGGGGTCAGCCAGAATTTCTGCTACCCTTTCAGGCGAACTGGTGCGAACCTGCTGATGCCCATCACTGATGCTGATGTGTAAAAAAATATTCCCTTGTAGTCTCAATGGAATGTTTTTTATCTCTGCATAATAGTGAATCACTTTTAATAAACTAAAAAACAGTGAGACCAAAGAAAGCACCTGAATATTCCATCCTACCAATGAAAGGCAATGAAAAAGAAAGGGCAATTATACAGTTAAAAATCCTCAGGTGGAAGCACCATCAGGTCCAAGTCTGACTCTGGGAGACCTCACTGTCAACCTTATAATCTCTGACTGTAACTGAATAGGCTAGGTAGGACTAAATTTGGAACTTCCCTAGGGATGTAAAATTCTCAGTTTTGATGTGGTTTCTCCAATTCCTACCAAGATTTGGTGTCTTTGTATTCCAGATGCATTTTATTTATTTCTTGGCTCCACATTAGGTTGTGAGACTTTGTTTTTCTTCTCATGCTAATGAATATAAACATTTTTTGCACAGGTTTCCCACTGTGCATCTTTATTATGCATTTCACCTACTGCACCCTATTTCCTCCTTTGAGAGCTTATTTCTCAATAATATGCAATTTTAGCCATTCCCATTTTAAATTGGGCACTTTTTATTCCGTTTATTTCTCTAAAATGCCCCAGAAGCTTCAAAAATGTGTGAATTCTTAAAACAAAGTACACTTCTTTCCACAATCCTTCTGGGAAATGCTACTTTAATTGAGCAGTGTTCAAAGAGGTAGCTGTGTTTAGTCTGTTTCAGTATGTATAATACAAACAAACCTTTAAAAAAGACATTGTGATGCCTTCGAGACGAAAAGATTCATATCAGTGTGAACCTTTCTATATTACATGGATTTTTATATATATAAAAAAATCCTCCAGGATTCTTTGTTATTGATCTGAAAGTGACTATTATGGGGTGGGGGTAGAATTACAGATTTGAGAGGTGGCCAAGGCTAGGTACACATACTTTATTCCAAAATATGTCCAAATTTTTAGAGGAATCTTGACTTATTATATATACATTAATATTAATAACCAGGGGTATCATCATCCCCCCTCTTCTGCATGGATAGGTTTAGTGACTCCATCCTCAAAACCTGAAGTTGATTCAGAAAACTAGAGCAAACAGCCAACAAACCATCCACAAACTATTTCTGGCTCATGTCAAAAATCAGGACCCAGGACAACCAGGTAACAATCCCAACAGTGACTGAATCTCAGTCCAGAGTTCATGTCCAAGTGAAACCAGAGATATAGGAATAGTCCAAGTGACAAAATCATTGTCCAATCAAGCCCGAAGTCAGGCATCCAGGTGAACAGACATGGCAGAAAATCCTCAGAGGCTGGAATTCCAGGAGCAAGGATCCAGGCAAGGCAAAACAAAACAACAGTTCACAGGAACAGGGCAGGAAGTCTTCAAGAGCAGGAACAAGGCAGGAGATCATCTGGAGCAGAAATCAGGAGCAACATAGTTTCAGTTTTCCAAAGGTTCAAAAATATTCAATAAAAATCTCTTAAATATACAGTTGTAGCTTGCTTAAAGAGCATAATGCATTCCATAGGATTGCTCTTTAAGCGAAACACCATTGTAAGTGACCAAGGGGGGGGGGGGGAGACTGCATACCCCAATTTATTTGTTAAGCGAGTTTTTGATTGGTTTTATTTGTTAAGCGAAGCAAACATTCAGAGAAAATTCTGCTCTTTAAGCGAGTTACTCTTTAAGCGAAACACTATGCGAGGTTTGATTGTACAGTATATTTGTTTCTATGGAACATTATCAAAGCTGGCCACCAGAGACTCCTGTCCGCAATATGTTTACAAGGAATGGAGGCAGAAATGTTTGTAG
Source organism: Furcifer pardalis (assembly GCA_030440675.1). Lineage (NCBI taxonomy): Eukaryota > Metazoa > Chordata > Lepidosauria > Squamata > Chamaeleonidae > Furcifer > Furcifer pardalis. The sequence continues at coordinate 205,509,473 of CP126890.1, forward strand.
CTCTCAATGATGGAGAGATTTGAAGCTCCCATTCTATAACTCAGATATTTGTATTAAATACTGTAAAGGGTTTGCTGTTATCTGAGGTTTCATGTATTCATGGAATGTCTCTGAACATATCTCCCATGAATGCAGGGGGAGACCTGTATCTATTAATTCCTAGAAAGTGTTTGAACACATCAGAATTGAGTTCACAGCACATAACTAATTGATTTACATAAACCTGTAGCTAAACAATTCGCTTTGCCTTTAGGAAGTGATTCATAGTCCACAAAAGTTCACACTGAAATGAGTCTGCTAGTCTTTAAGGTAGCAGACATCCTGCTACAGTAATGGAGTAGACCGTATAACCAGTGACTTAACACTGACTGTTGGGTGGTGGTAAATAAACTGACTCCCTAAAGGGGCAAATGGCCATGGGTGTATGAACCCATGGTCCCCTCAGATTGGGCCTAATGGCAAAATGAGTGGAGGAGAAACCACTTCACTATTCTGATTCTGATTTCCAACAGCCATGGAGCCAGAAGAGGGCATGCCAGATGGACTGGCTGTGAAGGCATACCTTTTTAATATCCTCAAGACTGTGGCAGTTCATTGCATTCCCACGGTTAAATCTTGCATGTGACATTTCATATGTGCTGCATGAGATGGCTCCATGATCATAGTGTGTGGGTCACTTCATGGCAAGCTGCTGTCCACCTTAAACAAATTCACATCATGGTATAATGTATACTCGGATATGAGTAGCAGCCGATGACGACTACCATACTTTTGCGTTTTTTTAATTTTGTTTTTGGTTTGTTATGGTTAACAAAATGATCAAATCCTACCAGACTGTAATCCTTGAATTATGTTGATACTGTTTGTTGTCTACAGCAGGACAAGAAATAGTGTCCCTGTTTCTGAAACAAGGAGTATAACTCCCCTGGCTGGTCATGGTATTTTGGGACCTGAGGCAGAAAAGCCTACAAATGCCTTCACTGGAATTTAAAATTATAATAGCCAGAATCCTATTATCTTTCATATGGGCCTAACATAAAAAACATACATCTCAGTGGCAAGTTGCTGCAAATTTAGGAGTCAGTGTAGATGTTTGCTAGTGCATCTTGGTTCGTATCTTGGCCCACAGCAACAGATGTCTACACCAAGGGTTCCCGACCTTTTGAAGCCGGAGGCCGGGTGACACTTTGTCAGTCAGCTTTGAGGGCTGGACAGCCATTTTGCCCTGCCTGCATGATGGATGTGTGTGGCCATTCTGTCCCAACAGCTTCAAATGGATGGCCATTTTGTTTCTCAAATGCTCTTAGAGGGCTGGGGGCCACATGAAATGGCACTGCAGGCTGGATTCGGCCCACGGGCCTTAGTTTGGGAACTCCTGGCCTACACTGACTTGTTAAAACTTGCATCGATTTGCCACTGAGATTTTCACTGGACACATTACTTTGGTGGGCACTAGTAAAAATGTTGTTAGCCACCCAGAGTGGGAAAATCTCCTAGATGGGTGTGATATAAATGTAATAAAATAAAAAGCAGAAACTAAGGCCAGAATCCTATAGGGAATGTGTAGCATAATGGAAACAGTGTGCACTGGCTTTTGGATATCTGGGTCATGTCCAGGTTGCATATCTTGTTATAATCCCCCCACTCACATTCTTGGATGTGTGACAGATGACTGGGAAATTATGAAAACCATGATTCCTTTTGTGCACATACTGTTTTGGCCTGAAGAACAAATGTGATTCCAGAGGCTATTAGTTCATACTACCTTCTGTTAGGGTTTGCCCCATCTCCTCTAGCAATCGCCAGTCATGTACCATAGCAAAGGGCAGGGGGCTTTTCATAGACGTTCTGCTTAATATCAGCATAAAAGTTGTATTTGGGGATCTGCTGATGCAATAACTGAATACCACCATTCTCCCTATGAACTGTCAAAGCCATTTCTGAAGAATGACATGCCCTTCATTATGGTGAGTCATATTTTTGAAATATTGCATTTTGCTGTCAAGTGGGAAACAACGTTTTGGCAGACTTTTGTCCCAGGATGTTAAACACTGACATTATTACATCTTGGGCTTCTTATTTTCCATACGATGAAAATATGTTACATTCTTATGTGATTCCATCCCTTTTACATTTTGCTTTTGCTGACTTGTGAATCTTTCTGGACTGAACAGAATGTTATGTTTTAGCTTATTATTTGTATAGCTTTTCACCACATCTGAAGGTGGCCATAAAAGGTGAGAGATGCAGGTGGAGCAATGAGATAAGGTTCGGAATCCAAAGGGAAACAGGCTGATCCTACATGTGTTCACTTAGATACAAATTTTCTCAAGTTTAATGGAGCTTACTCCCAAATAAGCAAGCACAGGACTGTAGCCTAACAATGTCTTTATAGCACAATGACACAAACAGAATGAGGTCTAGGCATGTCTTTCCAAGCAGTTTCTAGTTATGAAGGAAAAGATCTTGTCTGAATATTGTAGCCAAGATGTTCATGGCAGCATCAGGTTGCAGGTGATAAACTTGATAACGAGAGATTGCAAAATCCAATTCCAGTATATGTGCCTAGAATCTAGATTATATGGCTACATTTTCTGGCTGGCTGGATATCCTGCTACAGTAATGGAGTAGACCGTACAACCGACAACTCAACACCAAGTGTTGGGTGGTGATAAATAACCTGACTCTCTTAAAGGTGCCAATGGCTACGGGAGGATGAGCCCCTTCAGATTAGGTCATGGTACCTCTCAGTGGAGGAAAAGCCACTGGAAACCATCATATTGGGTCCAACAGCAAAAATAAGTGGAGAAGGAACTCTGATTCCCAATGGTCATGGAGGCGGAAGAGGCCATGCCAGATGGACTGGCTGTGAAGGTGCACCCTGTTCATATTCTCAAGGCTGCGGCAGTCCACCGCAGTTCTGGTGTTAAACCCTGCATGTCTCATTTCATATGTGCCACAGGAGATGGCTCCATAATTATAGTGTGTGGGTCACTTCATGGCAAGCTTGGATCCACCTTAAACAAATTCACCCCCCATGACATTTTCCTGCTTCAGGAAAAAATGCATTCTCAGATACAAATTGCAGCCGATGATGATATGGCTGCCTAGAGAATGCAAGTCTTCCTACTTCAAGAGCCAGGCTGTGTTGGGGCATCTATTTTGGTTCTGACTCCCCAAATAGAACCAATGTCTCTAGTTATCCAGGAATATCTTCTGAGATGGGTACAGAACTAGTGCAAGACAGGCAATTTGCCCTTTTAAGATCCATGGTCTCATCCTGGCACCAGTACCACGTTCCCAGTGTTGGGCTCCAAAAAATTTTTACTACCACACTGTGGGCATGATATGGTGGGCGTGGCCAGGGGGAAAGCCCTGCATTGCACCCAAATTAGGGCTACTTTATTTCAAAACTTGAATGGTTGGGGCCAGCCAGAATTTCTGATGCCGGTTCTGGCGAACTGGTGCAAACCTGCTGATGCCCACCACTGCATGTTCCTATGTTTTCCTTTTCATCCTGGCCATTTGATTCTAGTACTTCTAGCAATTAATCTCTTGCAGCGGTGTGGTGGAGTTGGGCTTGAAGGGTCAAAGCCAGTAACCTTCTGAGTAACCGGGACTTAATAGACTTAGATCCTCCCATCTAAGAGCTTAGAATATTGGGCAGCTAAGGATCGCCAGCAGCTTCAGTCTTGGGGGAGTGCTTTGGCCTCCTCCCATGTAATTTCCAGGGTCTTCAAGTCTCCCATGAAAGTTAATTGCCATGGTATTTCAAGGGTGTTCTTGCTGTCATTTGGCATAACCAAGACTATGACAACATGAATTGCTGGATAGTTCAGGTATCCAGTCAGGAATTTGATTCCCCACTAAGCTTCATTGAAAAGGGCTGGACTCAATGATCCATAAAGTCCCTTCCAGCACTGCGCTTCAATGATGATGATGATTTGTCACCCCCTTCAAACCTCCCTCTGTATTGCAGTCTTTTGAACTGTTGCAAGCTTCCCACCTTGTAATGCCAAGTATCGGTATTTGAAGTTGGTCAATTATTGAATGAGCTATCAAGAGACATTCATTTTGCAGGAGACACATTTTCCATTTGTTGATAGGGGCTAACCCAGACTGTCTGCATTTTGGACTCTACTGGGGGTGACCCACGGGGATCATCATGACAAACCCCTGCATGTATGCATTTCTGGTCTGCTGCTAAGCAATCTCCAGTCTTCCCTTTTGCTGTAATTCTGGCTACTATTTAACATCATGTTGGGACCATTCTTTGGTGGAATTCTTCACCTGACTTCAGACACTGATGCTAGTCCAGTCTGTCTGGCAAGAGGCAGGGATTTTCAGTTTCTTCTTGACTGTACCTCCCAGAATTTGGCAGGAAATCCCCTGGACAGAGCTTGGGAGGTGCAACTCAAAAACAGTAGCTGAATGATGAGGTTTCTTTGCATCTTTGTGGGCCTCTGTCAAGGTCAACCTCTTAAGAGAAAAGAAAATGCTCCCAGTGATGCTTGGAAGTGGCAAGCGTCCAAGAGAGGTATAGTTTTTCAAGAGACTCTGCTACAGAGCCTAATAGGCAACAAGACTTACCTGCCCATGATCCCTCAAAACTCCCATAAACCCTTGCCACTTACAGGTAGATTCAGTTTCAATTTCTTTCTTCTTGATAGGCCAATATAATGATGACAGAGTGTCACTTGAAGGTAAGAAAAACTAAACTACTGTTTTGGGGCAGCAGCTCCCAGGATTCTGTCTGGGGAAAATTCCTGCCTAATTCTGGGAGGTGCAGAATCTCACCCTTGATTACAAATTGTATTCTTTTTCTAGCCCACAAGTCAGGCAGCTGAATGAATCTCCTTTATCATACAGTTTGCCACCTCATACTTTGCTCCATAATTAGTAGACTGAGGAACCACTATTAAGACCCCAGGATACAGCAGAGAAAAAGCTAGGAAATTAATTAAGTTCATAACAGTTCCATAAGTCTACAAGCCTCTGACATATCATCTAACTTTAATGAGTTTTATAGAAAGATTTTATTACAGATGAAAGAAGGGGTAGCCATGTTGGCAGAGAATAAACTCTTAAATCTGTAGTAGCGTGGTACATTTACAGGCCAATCTAAACTACTTCAAAAAAGCACCTTATAGAATTTTGTATTATTTGGAGATGAATAATTGACAGTACAATTATTTCACGTAGAAGCAATGCTCATTGTGTCCTAAGCAAGTGAGTATTAGATTGCCTAGATTTTAAGCCAGCGTGTGTTTTATCCATTGTGCAGTTTTAAAATTTTTGGATACCACTTTAGCTGCCAAGGTTCCATCCTATGGAACTGTGGGGTTGGTCATCTGGTCAGCTACTTAGAATTCTCCATCACAGTGCATTTCACTGACTACAAGAGCTAGAGCTCTCTAGCAAAGAGTCCCAAGTACTTCATCAAACTACAAATGCCTGCATTCCTTAGGATGGAGTCTTGGCAATTAAAGTGGCATCCCATTTCCAAGAACGTCATCAAATTACAATCTCCAGAATGGTGCCAGCTAAAGTATAATCAAACACCTATAACTATGTAGTTTAATTACAGTTAGGATGAGGCTTTTATTGTGTCCGTGTTCTGTTGCATTTGTGGAATTGCACATATTATCCAGATGTTGTCATTTCCTATGAGTATCCTTCTCATACATCCCCAAACTCTCCCAACTGAGATGGCAGTGAGGGAAGAAGGCAGCGGTGGCGGTTAATAGCCTTAACCGCCTGCTTCTACCATCTTATCATCAGCGCATCTCAATGTGCTGGCTCCCCCTTCTTCCCTCGCCACCATCTCAATCGAGCATGGAGAAGTCTTCTTTCCTGCTGCATCTTGGGAGATGATGGTGTTCTCCGCACCTCATTGAGATGGCAACAAGAGAAGAAGGCGGCAGCAGCTAATAGCCTTTGCCTCCCACTTCTCCCATCCTGTCATTGGCGCATCTCAATCGGGCACAGAGAAAACCGGCATCTCCCAAGATGCAGCAAGAAAGGATTTTTTTTCTGCACTAATTGAGATGCACCAAAGACAAGATGGGAGAAGTGGGCATCAAAGGCTATTAGCTGCTGCCGACTTCTTCCCTCCTGCTCGGTGACCCGAGTATAAGCCAAGTCCACTTTTTTGAGCTCATTTTTGGAACTGAAAAATTCAGCTTATACTCAAGTATATATGGCATTAAGAAGGATGTGGCAGAATAGCTGAAGAATGCCTTTTGACTACTAGCACAACTGGGAGCTACAAATCTCCCTCAAAGCAGGAATGTTTATTCTAATAGTTGGAAACAGGAACCACTCAGACTCATGCTAAATGAAAGCTCACAGTTTAAAAACTATTATGTGCAATAGATTTCCAGCTATATTTATTGTAGTAGGCTAGCATTTCAGAAATCAATGTGCTTAACTGTGGAAAGTGTGAAATTATTAAGAAATGTTTTACGTACACATCTGAATTCAGACTTCCCTTGTAATAGAAACCAAGGGCAGTGTCTAAGTTGGCTCAACCTCAGCTCATAAACTGTAATGGTTCTGCTACCTTTTGCTTCTGGAGAGTCCTAGCTCTGGGTTGTCTCCAGACCCTTCTAAAATGGACCCCATGTCAACACAAGATAAACTTTTTTAAGAAAAGGAAAGGTGCACCAGAGAAGTCTGATTAAGTAACTTAAAGCAGAGCTTCAGAGAAGGCGTCTACTGGGTTATGACTCAGTTCACCTTTCCTGAGAAAGGATTGCTCAAAATAGATTGGTGGCAAAGTGTCAAAAAAGGTAGTCATTTTACTAAAGGAACATCAGGAGGATGCCATGGGGTTGGAAAAATTCTAGTCCTCACAGCAAGGATCGTAGTTGACAATGGAAAAGAGATGATAAATTGACCAGGTATAATGAAAGGGTACAAAAGCTGGGTTGGGTTGAGTGTAAAGAAGAAGTAAAGAAGAAAACAGATGGGAAGAGGTCAGCATGCAAGGCAGGAAGTCCACACAGCATGCAATATAGAGGCATTACTGAATCCAGGAGGGAAATGGTGTCTGTATTGTGGGATTACTGAGCACTTGGGAGATGAGTGGGCAAAATAATTGCCTGTGTGGGATATACTGATGAAGGAGATAAAATTATAAGGCTTGTGGGATACAGGGGGCAGGAGGATTATAAATCACATAGTGGAGGAGAAATAGTTGAGCTCTTGTTTATAAAACTTGTAGTCCTTGTAACTTTTCTGAAGAGAGGGCCTCCAATGAGATCCAGAGTGATTCAGTGGTATAAAATCTGCCCTCCAGGTGTTCTGTCATCTTCCTGTAATTGTTATGTTACTGTAACAAGATCTGTCTCAGCAAGGGATGATGAATTCAGCATAAGGGTGACCTGGGAAGTTTGTCAAAGCTGAAACTGAGCATCTGCTTTCATCTGGTGTTCCAAAACATCCACAGCCTCTTAGACCAGTCACGTAGCCATTCACTGAGGTCTATCCAGCCCAGGTTCGTCATCGTTCAACACCAGGCTAAGAAGTGATCAGACACAGCCGAAGAGCAAATGGTGGTAATTTGATTGACTGGAGAACAGCAGTGCAAATGAGATAAGAGACGTTGCTGCTGAGAAGAGAGGAGACGCTGCAGGGTGTGAAGCAGCAATATGGACAAAGAGGTCCTCGAGGAGCCTTACAAGGAAGCAAGTTCTAATTTAGGCATCTGCAAGAAAAGCAAGGTGTCTGGTTGATAGTGTACCTGTGGGCATTGGGATAGATGAGAGGCAGCTGGCTGTAACGAAACAGATGTCTGTTGCAAAAGCTACACTTTTATTTTTCTGAGGCTTATTAACATGATCAACAAATGCAAGGGACAATTGTATTACATTATCTGGATAGGAGGCCCCAGGTCAAAGATAACGCTTTGTGCACTATCCACAGCGCAGTTGGAAGAATAGCATTGCTGTGGGGGATCACGATATTAATGTTGACTCTGTCTAATTTAAAATGAAGCCAAGATAGCCTTGCAGTTTGGTGCTGGAGAAAAGATACCTAGAAGTCAAAAGGATGCAAACAGAAATATAGTTTTTAGAAATATTCAACAAAATGATGGGCTGCTGCTGCTTGGGAAGAGAGCATCTGTACTGATGCTGATCGTATATTTTAAAATTAGAGAACCATTTTGTGTGTAGGGATGTGGCAGAGAGATCTAAGAGTTGAGTATGTTGTCAGTACTCACATAGGGGATACATACTCATCACCACCAGAGTCTTCTCTTGGTTGACTGGCTGGGGTAGGGGAACAGCTGAGCAGCACCGGACATAGTTTTTTTGTCAGAGCAGTGGCAGAGTGATCTGAAATTTCAGAAACTAGACATTACACCTGTGCCGTAGTCAGATCACTTTCTGGTGACTTTGGACTTCCTGGGGGCAATGCTTCTCCATGAGGAGGTGGGGCCTATTAAATTGGCCCACCCCTGGTGACTACTGGATCCTGATGGATTCCAAAGGGAACTGGGGGATATTTCTCTGGACCGGCATAACGATTCACCTGGTTGACCTCTGGAATGAGAGGGCAGTGGCGGCCTTGGCTGTAATCACTCCACTACAGCCTCTCCATGCTCATGGGCACCATTCGTCACCGTGGTTCACTGAGGAGCTTAGGGTGCTCAGATGGGCTAAGAGACACCAAGAGCACCGATGGGTGAAGACACGAAGTGAGTCTGACCGAACACTAGCTAGAGCTACTATTAAAGCCTACTTAGTGGCGGTGGAGGGGGTGAAACACCAGTATTTCACCTCACTCATTGCCTCCGCAGATAACCGCCCAGCTACACTGTTCCGGGTGACAAGGTCCCTCCTGGGTAAGGGGGGGCCGGGCCCTGGGTGGCAGGGATCGGCTGAGGTTTTTGCGGATTATGTGACAGAGAAAATTGCTCAGATTCGCCTGAAGTTGAATCCTGGCGTGGAAAACATAGAGCTGGGGTTGTCTGAGGTACAGTCTTGCCATGTTATCTGGGATTGGTTCGATCCAGTTGTCCCTGAGGAAGTGGACAGGCTCCTGGGAGCTGTCCATGCTACTGCCTGCACATTAGACTCTTGTCCCGCCTGGCTTGTAAAGTCTGCCCGGATGGTGACTAGCGGCTGGGTTGAGGCAATTATTAATTCCTCACTCCGGGAGGGGGTTTTTCCGGCATCTTTCAAACATGCATTGGTATGCCCCCTCCTGAAAAAGCCTTCCCTCGACCCAATCATAATGGCCAACTTTCGACCGGTATCCAAACTACCTTTTTGGGTAAAGTATTGGAAAAGACAGTGGTTACAGGAGTTCCTGGATGAAGCGGATTATCTGGATCCTTTTCAGTCAGGATTCAGGCCCAGATATGGGACAGAAACTGCATTGGTCATGCTGGTGGATGATCTCTGGAGGGAGCGGGATGACGGACATCCAACTGTCCAGGCTCTTCTTGACCTCTCAGCGTCGTTCGATACCGTCGACCACGGTATCCTTCTGGGAAGACTCCAAGGATTGGGGATCCAAGGCACAGTGTTGGCTTGGTTTTCCTCATTTCTGAGGGGCCAGACCCAGTCGGTGTTGTTGGAGGGTGAGATGTCCAGTCCTAGGAGGCTCCAGAGAACTGCACAATTTAAAATTATGGACATATATGAAAAACAGGTAACATTCAAACAAACACAAATGTTAAAATGGAGAGATACTATGAAAGTGAGATGAAATCACACAGTATTGATGACCTGCTGGAGATGGGAAATAGTGCTTGCTGTTATAAACCTGTTTGTAGGGCCTATCAACAAAATCTGGTTCATTAAAATTCTGGAACAGATTGTGATGTCAGAGTCTTTAATACACAAGGGTCACCAAACCAATGTACTGTACTAGCATGCCCACAGGATGTGTGGTGAAGCCTCATTAATCCAGGCAATTATTTAAGGTTCCACAGCTTGTCTCATGGGTTCTAATCTAGACCAAACTCAGAATCCCAAAAATATCAGCTGGTTCTAGTGTCCATTTCTGTCTTTGCCAACAGAGCAGGCTAAACCTTTCTGAAATATAGTGGCATCCCTATTGGGGTAACATTCATACAGTATACTGTATTAAATTTGTGATGGTACCTCTGCTGAGTTACATATTTAGTGTTTGGAATTATTAAAGCCAGGAAGGTCAATGGCAGAACACACATTTTGTGCTCAGAAGGATTGGGAAAGATGATTGTTATGAATTTTTGACAGCTGCTGGTTTCTCTAAAGTAGTATAGAGCCATATGTTTGCTAAGTATGGTGATGATTTAAATGTTTTTTAATTATTACTATATTTTAATGGCTGTTATTGGCTCTGTAAACTTTGTGGAACTTGTTGTGCAACTTGTTGCAACTAACTGATGAATTGCCGAGGTACATCTTAGTTGTGAGGTTGATCATATGACCAGGCATACAGCAGGGGCGTAGCTACCGCCGTATCTGCCGTATCAATTATACGGGGCCCCGGGCCACAGGGGCCCCAACGTGCGTAAGCAAAAATTAATAAAAACTTCCCAAAAAAAATTTATTTCACAAATGACAAAAGTCAAAAAAAGCAATTTTTTTTTTCTTTTGTGAGAAATCTTTACCCTTCCTAAGGGCCCCGAAACAAATTTTTACACGGGGCCCCGCCAAGGCACGCTATGCTTCTGGCACACAGCCAAGATATGCTATAGCATTTATCAGTTAACTACAACTAGCTGCATGTTACACAAATTTTATGTAAATCCTAGTAAGGTTCAAGCAATGATTCTGTTGTTATTTCCTTTGTTACTGTTTTAACTTTTTTAACATTAGTAAAATAATATAATAAACTTGTTTTAATTTGTCTTTAATTATGTATATGACTCACCTTTGAGGTCTGTTCTTCAGTGTAGAAGGGGTATGAAAAATGAAAACAATAACAGCAGATGGATCAATGGTTAGGACTTACCAGTTTCCAAACACTGGATGAGGAAACAACAGCCTATCAGATGTTTCTTTACACCAGTTTCTATGATAACCAGTCAGCATAGCAAGTGGTATGGGAGCTGCAATTCATCAACAGCTGGAGGGCTGCAGGTTTGCTATATCAGTTAAGAGTACAGTATATCAATGACATCTAGTGTGCATATATAAAAGTATATGTTTCAACTCGGTGTATGGAGAACACAGAAAGATCCTCCTAGAAGATTGCAGTATTTTTGGTCCAAAATCGGGCATACCCTGGTAACGGCAACCTTGTGTTGCCAGCTAAACTTTATCACACTAAGTCAGGCAAAAGGAACTGCAGAATGAACTCACTAAAAGGTCCCTCCATTTTGGCAGTTTCATGTCTGGCCTAGACACGGAAGAAGAAGAAGAACTTGGGGTGTATGACTCTTGGCAAATAAGTAACAAAATTCAGATAAGTGTCTACCTTGTAAAGTGAGGGGCACACTGTATCTTATGCTATTGATTTGCCGTCCTCTGCCAAATTTCATTTGCTGTGCTGAAATGGTAGTGCTGAAAAGGAAGAATATAATAGGAGCTATAAACATGAGTATTTCTTCTGACCCAATCTGTGAGTAGGAAGAATGGCCATATCAAGTTGGCAAGTGGTAGCTGCTCTTTCCTTTTAAGCCTCATAATTCTGGGTGACCAAGCAGAGTGGCACTGGCAAATTGTTCTCATAAATTACAGTTATGTCCAGGACAATGAGGAAGGGAAAGGCTGCTGTAATTAGAAAGCGATATCACTTCCACCTGACTTTATTTTGTTCAGTGAGAGCCTGATTTGGTTTGTCAACTATCCTGCCTGTGAGAAGCAGAAAACCAGGAATTTGGAAAGGAATCAAATTATTTGTAAAGGTAAAGGTCACCTTTGCTAAAACTTACAGGGAAGGTCGAGGACTGCTGGGTAACAGTTTGGGAAGCTGCAGAGGTTGCCAGTGGTACCATGTAAGCCAGCTGAATTGCCATGCTGTTTGAGTGGTGGTACAAGGGATCCGGCAGGAAGCTCTGTATAAACAAATTCAAGTGTGGTCTGGTGTACCTAATGGATTGGTTAGGTTCAGTAAAGCTTTGTTCTATTACTCACATAGTGGAATTTGCACAAGCAGGTATAGTGTTTCCTTGTACAAACATAAACTCACTGGCAAACAATGGAGCCAATCTCAGGACTGTGCAATAACCAGCTGGAGACTATGGAAACTCCTCCCACAGTAGAGGATGCTGGTGGTCAGAACTTCGTAGTGAAGAAGGAAAGGAGGACATTGAGTTTTTACCATGTTATTGCAGCCTTGGAAATGTTTTATACTTAAAGGTAGAGTATGAATCTACAGTTATAGAAGAGACACCCAGAATGAATGCATATGTTTTGGATCTAGAATCTCTAGGGCAGGGGTTCTCAACCTTTTCAAGTTGGGGGCTGGGTCACGCTCAGACAGTTGAGGAGGGCAGACTGGCAGTTTATGGCTGTTGTAAATGAGCCCGCAGCTGATTCTGCTGGCAGCAGATACAATGGTGGTGGCTGGCTCAAAGGCCAAATCTGGCCCATAGGCTGAAGGTTGAGAACCCCGGCTCTAGGGTTTAGGTCAGGGGTTCACAACATTTTCCTGCCAAGGGCCAGTGCTTACGTTTTCATCGTCATCATCAGTGGTGGTGGTTATGTCAGTTTTGTAGCTTTTTGCATAGTCTCCACTGCTTCTCCCAGCAGCAGAAGGCTTTGGGGAGCATGATCACTCAGTTTTGGGGTCTTTCCAACACTCCTCCGTGGCATTTCAGCAGGGAAAGCGTGCTGTTTTGGGACTTCCTGGTTCCACGCTGGGAAAGCAGGTGCTGATGTACCACTTGGCACAGAAGTCCCACTATGTCGTGCTTTCCCTGCCAATGTGCCACATAGGAGCATCAGAAAGACCCCAAAATGGAGCAATTATCCTCTCCAAAGCCTCTTGCTACCAAGAGAAGTGGCAGAGACTGTGCAAAAAGCTGCAAAACTGATCACTTCCATCACCGTTGATGCAGTGAGTGATGTGACTTCTGAGGGTGGGGGCAGGTCTAGAGGTGCCTGGGTGACCACTGTGGGCCTGATTAATGATATGCATAGGCCAAATTAGGCCTGCAGGTCATAGGATGTAAATGCCTGATATTTGACCAGTTGAAATTGTGCAGAATCCAAACTTTCCCTAGAAATGTTGCGCAATGCATGTTTCACTACAGGTTATATTGCAACATAGGTTTTGTAGCCTCAAAGCCAAAACATCCCTCTTCATTCTGGAGGATTTTTTTCTTTTTGCTCTAGTTTGTCCATGATATTGTCGGATTTAGTGAGAATATTTGCCCTACAAGAACTGGTATCAACATTGTACTGTATATCTATTTCTATAAGGAATGTGGAAATAAGTTAAAATGTATAAAATACAGGCTGTTTTGACTATGGTTTGAAATATATAAGCGTGATATAACAATGACATCACCTTAATTTCCAATAAATGTGAAGAACAGAATTTTAGGGTTCGGAGTAAAAAGTGACAGAATCTCAGTACCTGACATGAATTCCATTTTCTGCAAATTTCAGCAACAACTCTGTGATGAATTATGCATTGCAAAAACCTGCTTATTTTACAATCAGGTAACAACAACAACACAAAACCCCAACACTCATGAGCTCGCTTTGTGCACCTTGCAAATTGTACAATTAACATGCTTGTCCCATGCATGGCTAGGAATGATCCCACATGTAATATATAATGAAAACGGCAAGAAGAAACCACTTCACCTTCATTGATGCCAAACCTGGGTAATTGCTTAACAATTCATGGCAGTAAAGCCCAACAGTTTTCGAAAAGACAAGCATATCCAATTGAAACCACACTGGGGAATCCATTCAATTAGAATTTGGCTGGTATTCAAACACACCTCTCTTTGCGGGTTGCCACCCCTTGTCTCTTCCTCGCTCCTCTGCAATTCGTGGAGCTAAGAGCTGCATGGAAATAAACAAGGGTAAATATTATCTTGGCCTCTGCTGTTTAAAATGAATTAACCAGTTTTACTGTGATTTGTTTTCCATGACTTGAGATTAAACCAACTGACAGTTTCCAGGGTGAGGAAGCAGTTGTTTCCAGGAACATCTGAGTCCTTTTCTTAGGTCTAATCTTGGAAGTGGAACCGAAATTGGCTCAGCACTGTCAGTCACCCCTCCACCTCTATTGAATCCAAGCTGATAGAATTAAATGTTTTTACAAGATGCATTTGCTATGAGAATAAGGCTTACATTCAGGGGGACATTCTCTGAGGCCAACATATAAGAAATAAAGAACTCCTGACTCTAGACAGAAATTGAAAGTTATTTTTGGATTCCAAGCAGTAACGTTGTATGGATTTCAGCTGCCCGGGCCTTAAGCCAAATTTGCTGCCCCCCTGGTGAATGCTGGCACCTGCTCTCGCTAGGGCTTCTGGGAATTGTAGTCCAAGAACACCCATAGCCCAAAAAGTTCTGTCCGGGGCTGCCCTCACCCAGGGGGCCCTACCCTACACCACTGATTCCAAGTCACAGAATGCCCCAGCCAACATAGTCAGTGATAGATACAGTCAAACCTCGCTTAAAGAGCAGAATTTTCTCTGAATGTTTACTTTGCTTAACAAATAAAACCAACCAAAAACTCGCTTAACACATAAATCGGGGTTCACAATCCCCCCTCCCCCACAATTAGTCATTTACAATGGTGTTTCGCTTAAAGAGCAAACTCGCTTAAAGAGCAATCCTGTGGAACGCATTATGCTCTTTAAGCGAGGTACAACTGTATGGGGAGCTGTGACTCCAAAATGTTATAATTTAAATGTGTGTCATGGACAGAGTGACAGACTTGAAGTTAGGAGACCTGGACATCAGATACACAGAAAGAGCCTCCTTGAAGATTGTGGTATTTTTGAACCACAGTCAGACATACCCTGGTAATAAGAACCTTGTGTTGTTGGCTAATCTTTCTCACACTTGACATAGTGTTGTTGGCTAATCTTTCTCACACTATGTCAAGTGAAAGGAACCGCAAAAAGAATTCACCAAAAGGTACCTTCATTTTGGCATTTTCATGTCTGGCCTAGTCATGGAAGAAGCAGAAGCAGGGGCTCCATTCATATTCTAGAGCAGTGGTGGTGAACCTTTTAGAGAGCGAGTGACCAAACTCACCTTCACCACAGACTGAACAGGCTGCCATCCGTACCGCACCCTCATGCCGCATGTGAGTTGCCCACCGTACCACAGACAAGAGAGAGAGGAAGCACACCCATTGGGCTACTGGGCAGAAGGGGAAGGTGAACTCTGTGCTGGGGCAATGACACATGTGCCCACAGAGAGGGGTCTGATTGTTCCCTCTGGCACATGTGCCATAGGTTCACCCCTAATGTTCTAGAGGAAAAGGGATTTAGACTGTAAAGCCTCTTCCCATTAAAACTCCAGTGTTAGAGCATGGAAGATAGTTATTATCCCAATGGAAATAACCTAAACTGGTGAGCATGAGAAATTTAACAAGTGCTCTTTGCATCCTAAACATAAAATGGAAGGAAGACATAATCCAGATATTTGTCTCAGAAACTGAGAGGATTTAAGATTGATCCTGCA
The DNA here is from genome assembly GCA_030440675.1 of Furcifer pardalis. Lineage (NCBI taxonomy): Eukaryota > Metazoa > Chordata > Lepidosauria > Squamata > Chamaeleonidae > Furcifer > Furcifer pardalis. The sequence continues at coordinate 205,525,072 of CP126890.1, forward strand.
ACCATGTGACAGAACCTTGAGGATTCCTCTCTCCCTTAAGGAGAAACCTCAGCTAGAGAAACTTATCCAGAATAGGGATTATTTTAACCTTTTCTGATCCCAGTTCATGTCCTCCCAAATGCTTCCCCCAGAGTTCAAATCCTACATTTCTGAAAACAACATTGGATTCATCACTTATTTGTGAGACCTGCTTTTGCCTAAACTAGAGGAAGAGTAACTTGTTTTAATAGTTGTACAGAAAGATTTTTCTTCTTCTTTTGCACTTAGCCATCCTAGACTTTCTGCAGAGTTAAAACAAAATGCATCTGACTATAGAAGTTTTGTATTTAATTTTTGGCTATTAAAAACCATACCTAAGGGGTGTTTTTTTTTGGGAGGGGGGGAATCTCCTTTCCCACCTTAATAGAAAACAAAGTTGGGAGGAGTCGAATATAGTATGTAAAGAAAAGAAATCTGTGTATAAACCATGATGTCTGAACTTTTGTGACATTTATCTTCTGTCACCCCATGAAATGGATGTTATTTTGAGGCCAGTTTCACCTAGGCTGTCAAGTTTTCACAGCTATGCTTAAGATGCAGGATGACAGCTGCATTTTCACCAGCCAAGGCAGCAATGTGCTGCTTTCACCATTGCAGCAAACGGCGACAGTACAGTGCAGCTCGGTAAAAGGTACTGTAGATATCAGTTTTATCTGTCCTCCCCTCAGCATGGGTAGAAAGGAGGACAAAAGAAATGGGGGTCCTGTACTGTTAATTACAAAGAGAAAATAAATTTCAAGAGGAGAAGGCTGTGAAACAAGACTCACAGAATAATGTACAGACGTCCTGTTCTGTTTCCATATAACCATCCTAAGCAATGATATTGTGGTCAGTTGATCTTGTTCACAAGGGAGAAATACTTTGGTGTGGCAAACAACATAACACAACTCAGCTAAGATTGTTGTGCAATTTTGGGCCTGGCCTTTTATTTGGCATGGAGAGAATCAGAGATCAGTCTTACACTGCAGTTCTGTATAAGCATGGGAAAAAAACCTACAGAATTAGTACTAATTCTGCTTCCTGATAAACTCACTCTTTGTTTTTGTAATGAAATTTCTAGCTCTGATGTTTGTGAAACTACAGTTCAAATAGGGATTTTATTTTTAAAAAAATATTCTATAGCTAGAGACAGTTTGAAAAGTTTGCAATTCATAGCAGGGGCAGATACACTGTGGCCCCCAGGTGCTATTGGACATACATTCCTATCAGCCCTGACATTGGCTAAAGTTGATGAGTGACATTCAACCCAAGGTTGACGGTTTCTTCTGAGTTGCCACTTGAGGCATCATTTCTGAGAAGGAGAGTGTTGATAATTTGATAAGCGTAGGAATAACAGTACTAGTTGATCTTCCAAAAAGTATGAAGGTTGCACAGTTCAGCTCTCCTTTGTACAGAATCAAGGTTCATTTGGCAAATTGATTTTTTTAAACTTCAGATACATTTGGAGAAGAAGGAAAGGGAAAAATTTCACAATCATAATTTCTGTATGATAAAAACACGATGCAGTAATTGCAGTAATTTTTATCCAAGAAAGTTGAACCATTGAAGCAGTGGGGATTTTGTGAGTCAATGGCTATATAGTCTCCATAGGTTCAATGGGTCTGTTTTAGCTGTGGCTTACTATTGGATTTCAGACACAAACAATTCTAGCTTAATCACATTTAATTGGGGTGGACAATTTATGACCTTCCGGGTACTGTAGAACTCTAAATCACTTCTGCCCTAGCCATTGGTTATGCTGATTACTAGGGCTATTAGGAGTTGAAGATGAAAAACATTTGGAAGGCCAAATAGTCCTCACTGTCAACCTGAACACATAATGTACACTGATCTCAATTATCCTAGCACACCTAAGAGTTATGTCCTCCAGAAGATACCTTTGAGCTGAGCCTATATTTTCAAACTGAATTTTTACATGTTAAATTACCGGTATTTTTTATATGTTAAATTTATTTTAATTACGTTTATGTCCAGTCTTTCTTCCAAGAAGTTCAGGTCAGTCTTCTTCCTATTCCCACTATTAATGTTCTCTTGCTATGGTAACAGAGTAGACCATACTGCCAGAGACTCAGTGTTGATCATCAGGTAGCAGTTAACTAACTTGACCACCTTGAGGACTAATGGCCTTGAGTGCCAAAGTCCACAGGGATGGGTGATGGTCCCCAAGTGGATTAAATCCCATTTGAATCCATCTTGATGTAGGGCAGCAGCTTCATCAATACTGGCCTGGAGCTGAGCAGGACTTTGTGTGCCAAAAGGGCTCAGTGACTTGGGGGACTGGATCAGTGGTATGGGTGTCAGGCTGTGATGTGGAAGGCAGATGAATGGCCACTGCATTATATTGTTCCCAGGGCAATCTTCGTGGCTGATCACCATGATGATAGCCAATATTCAGAATCAGATATGAAACTTGAAGAAGAATGTACAATAACCCTAATGAGGTAAGTCAGGCAAAAAGAAAATGACTATTTCAAGGTTGCTAGTGGCTAGAAACCAACTGACAGGGGGGGGGGGGTTTCTCTTTTCAGGGAGCCTGTCCCATTGCCATGTCTTCATGCTGACATTAGCAGGGCTGGCTATATTTCTGCTTCTCATGCAACTTTAAAAAAATAATCACAAGGACTTTTATAGGAAAGAAACTGGGCAAACTTAAAAAGCTCATAATTCTCAGAAACTGATCCATGAGAGGGGGAGAGTGCTATGCTTCAAGGAACCAGAAAAATCCACAAAAATGTCAGGAGTTGATCATTTCCTGCGCTCTCTCTCTTTCTACCCCTCATACATGCTATCTATATACCAGAGTAAATGCACTATCTATATACCAGAGTAAATGCACTTTTTAGTCAAAAAAGGCCTTGAGAAGGAGGTGGCTCAGTTTTTGAAATAACAGCCATTTGATAATGGAAGGTAAGCAGTCTCCCATTAATTAAAAGGCCTAACTGAAAGGTGACTCACCATCCTGAGTGCTTAAGAAGAGCTAATAAGCATCAGTGCACTAATGGCAGACAAGCATTGGAAAAGAGGGGGTCGATGCTCTCTAAAGCCATGCCTCAAAGTGCAGTTTTTAATCCAATTCACCACATTAAAGGAAGATGAAACAATGATCAGGAAAAACAAACATTATGATACGAACAGACAGGCTTCAGAGGCAGGGAAAAGCAGATGGTAGCACATTTCCAGTTGTGCAGTAATAACCTTAAGTCCCTTCACATCAACCCTGGTCATCATTAGTACAAGTTCGTAGACCCTTTTTGACTTTTCCTCATCACAGAAAACACATCTGTGAGATCAACAAAGCCAGATTAAGGGGATAAAAATGATCCTGACATGGCAGGCTGTGGATCCAGGGGTGGGCTAGCACACTGGGCTGCCAGGACTCATCCCGCTGTGCCCTAGCCCCTCAGCACCAGTGATGTGCCCTTCGGATTGAAAGAGGAGAAGCACCAGGCTGTTTTTTCTTCTTCAAATCAGAAGGCAACCCTTGGTTTGGAGGGTGGGGGAACAGCCTGTTGCTTCTCCTTTTTCACAGTAACTGCTCCCACCGGGAGTGCACTGGGCACACCAAGCAAAGGGAGGATACGTGAGGCAGGGGCTGTGGGGTGGGAGGCTGGGATGAGCTGAGCCACACCACGGGTGGGGGAAGAGCCATCCCACAATCAGGAAGTGCAGGAGAGCCAGCCAGCCCTGGCCAGCCCCGGCCAACAAGCGGACAGAGGGGTCATGGATGGCAGTGAAGGTGATGAACACACACCCCGGCACCGAGCAAACTTTTCTCCGTCCGCCCCGCTTCTGTGTCCAGGGGGCAGGAGGAGCACCGAACCCCGCAGGCCTCTCTCTGCCACCACGACAGAGGAGAAAAGCCCACACTGAACTGGCAGACGCCCTGCTTGGTGAGTGGCGCTTCCTGTCCAGTGCCCTCCCAAGATGGTCAGCACACCCCTGTGTGGATCCATCCACTCTTAGGAAGTATCCTGTTTCAGATCAGGCCAAGACAGAAGGAGGGGGTAAGAGGTAACCACTTACATGCAATGTAGCTATCTTGAGCAAGTTACTCTTTTTTTGTGGTAGTCTGGACTTAATAGAGCTATATTTCAGAAGTAAAGGAATTAATGAAAATTAATTAACAGCACTGATGGAAAAGGCAATGCTTTTTAATTACTTTAAAAGGACATTACTGTATTAGTTATTTTCAGAGAGATTTTGGCAGGAACTTTTATCCCACTGTCACATCAGTTGCAAGGATGTTTGTGTGTTAAAGCAGCTAAAACTAATGGAAATGTAAGAAGCAATGCAACATTACTATTTAAACACTGGAATAAGTAAAGAGAACACATAATTTCCAAAGCACGGTAGTGAATAATGAAAACAGATTACAGTTGAAAACTAATTTTCCAGGCTCTGGACAGGAACTCCTGAAGCAGAGGATGCAGGCAAAAGCCATCCCTCTCTGATGACCATGCAAGCAATTGAGATTCAGAGGTAAAGTCTATCTGCATTTGAAGATTCAGGCTAGTTGTCATGACTACCAGCTGGTGGTAGATGAGTCCTCCTTGGACTTTTCTTATGCTACATTAAAAGTCATTGAAGACGGTGGTCATTCAATACCATGCGTTGTGGCTCCAAATCTCAGCACTTAAAAACTAGTGTTGGCAAACATGCAGCTTTCCATCTGTTGTTTGATTCCAGCTCCTATATGCTTGGCTTAGCTAGAGGTGAGGAATGATGGCAATTATAGCCCCAATAACGTAACTTCCTCTCCCCAGTTTAAACTATCTGAAGCAGCACTTTCTTCTCTTTGTTTTGAATTTGCTTCCACATTGTGTCTTGTTTTATAAACCTGTATGACACCCACTCTTAATTTATATACGTCAGGGGTGCCCAAACTATGGTCCATGTGATGTCACCATCTGGCCTACGGGCCAGATTGCCACTGACACTGGAAGTGCCGAAATCACTGCAAAAACATGCCAAAATGCGTAAGAATGCAGTGAAAAATTCAAAAACAGCATCAAAATGTCCCTCCATCGCTCCCCCCTCCAAGGGAAATGGCGGAGGAGGGAAAACATTGACAAATACAATGCAGATTCACATGCTGCCACTGCCTCTTCCTTCTGTGTCTAGGTCAGACATGAAACTGCCAAAATTAAGCCACCTTCTGGTGAGTTCATTTTGCACTTCCTTTTGCCTGATCTAGTATGAGAAATATTAGCCAGCAACACAAGGTTGTCGTTACCAAGGTAGACCCGATTGTGGTTCACAAATACCATAATCTTTGAGGAGGCTCTTTCTGTGTACCCCGATACTTCCCTAGAATTTGTTGAAGATATTATGATTTAAGTGTCTGTCAAGAAGAAAACAAACCCCTAAGATTTAGAACAATCTTTACAGAGACACTCAAGAATTGGATGGTTCCAGGACAGAAAGCCACACCATTCCATAAAACAACACTATTTAGCCCATTCCTCCCACTCAGCTTCTGTGCTGTAGCATCTCTTTCTCTCTTTAACTCCACAAAGAGCAGGGGGAAACTAGACATCTCTCCCCCCCCCCATTCATTGCTAAATGACACATCACTGCATTGGCTTGCCACTGAAATAAAATAGCACTGGGTTGTACAGAGGAACAGGGGGAAGCCAGGTTTTACTTTATTATTTATTGGTAGTGAGATATCACTTCATTGGCTTGGCACCCAAGAGACATAATGTTGAACTGTTAGAGGAAACAACTAGTATCACTGCTTTGGTTCAATACTGATTATTGAGCAATACTTATGCTAATGCAGTGTTCCAAACCTTTGGTTTTTGGACTTCTATTCCCAGAAGTCTAAGTCAATTCCCCAAAGCACTGATCAGCCAATGTACTCGGGCTTCTAGAAAATGAAGTCCCCCTTTGTTCTCTACATTGGGAACCACTGTGCTAATGCATTTGAACTGTAGTGCTGGAGAAGACATTGGAGTCACCTGGACTGCAAGGAGATCAAATCAGTCAATTGTAAAAGAAACCAACACTGACTGTTCCTTGGAAGGTCAAATACTGAATCTGAAGCTCAAGTATTTGGTCACCAAATGAGACGAGAGGGCTCACTGGAGAAGGTCCTGATGCGAGGAAAGATCAAAGGCAAAAGGAGAAGAGGGTAGCAGAGGATTAGATGGTTAGACCGTATCGTTGATGCAGTGGGCATAGATTTGGGTGGACTACGGAGGATAGCGGATGACAGAGGAGACTGGTGTATGGTGGTCCATGGAGTCATAAATGGTGAGACTCGACTATGCAACTGAATAACAAAAAACACATGCTAAAGAAACAATTGGCCCTGGCAAAAAGGTGCCAGTGGGCATGAATAAGGATCGTACAGGTTCATAATTGCCTGTATGTCATGTGGTCATCCAAAATAGAGGGAATCAGCGCATGTTCAAAGCAGTCCAAAATGTGAGATAAAGCACTGTCTGACTGCACCCTAAGTTTTTAAGCAGTGGTTCTAATGCTTTGGTCCTCCCCATGTTTTGGACTAAAATTGCCACCATTCTTCATCTTTGGCAATGCTGGTTGGGGCTTCTTGGAGTTGGACTCATTTAGAGCAGTGGTTCCTAAACTCGGGTCCTTGGATGAAAGCTCCCAGAAGCCTTTGACATTGGGTCAGATGGCCAATATTTCTGTAGTTTAAAAAACATCTGGGCCCCCTAAATTGGGAACCATTAATTTAGAAGACAAAGGTTTCCCACCACTGTTATGCAGCAACACCTTTTTGCTCTTGTCCAAGAACTTCTGCTTCATCATTACTCTCCTAACTCCATTGATCTGGGCATTTGAACATGAAGCCTCACTTCCTACAGTTTGTACTGTTGACGGGCTTTGATATCCTCCTGAAGACAGTCTTGCTCTGGTAGATCCAGATAGGTTGAAACAAAAACTCCAGATATGATAAAACAGGAACCCCCAGCAATGATGAAAAAGAAAAACAGCAGTGATTTTTAACTGCTGAAAGAGCTTTATGGCAGGGGGGAAAGGCCTGCCACTTTGTGAAAGTTGTATTTGCACCTCAGCAGCACACCATGAGCAAATCAATGTGTTTACTTCAGGATTAGATGGGGATTATGCTTTATAAGGTAAGACAATACAATTTTTTCAACTCTCCCTTCCCCAAACACCCCACTTTGACTGATTTCCATCCTGTAACTTTCACATGAATAATTTTTGCCTGTGTTCCCATCAGTGAGCGTACAGAACTGACAATGGCAAGAGTATCGATCAACTGCTGAGTCACTTCTGTTGTGAGCGCAAGCATTTGAAGCGCAAAGCGGGGGATAACATCTCCCAAGACAAGAATCTGTTTAAGCAGTACAAGGAAATGAACAGAGGAAGGGGCCCCCCTGCGTCCATATTCAGTGGGATTCCTGCTAGTTCTATGCAGGTGCTTTCATTGAGCACGTCAAAGGCTCAAATGTACAAACCAGCAAGACAAGCTGCAAGAAACTTGAAAGAATCATGTGCTATGGGGGCATTTTAAATTTTGCTAGGCTTCTTTCTCCTTATTTCATATTGCGGTAGGGAATGAAAACCACCACCCCTTTTCTTTTCAGGACGGGGCAGCTCTACTAGCAAGGCAGAACCTGCACGCACCGGAAGGCAGAGGTTGTTGTAGAGAAGGAAAGAAATATATCAAGCACAGTTTGCCAGCCATTGTAATATATTTGATAGTCTTTAGGGTGCCAGAAAATATTTTGTTCCTTGCTGTTTTTCCTATAAGGCAAAAGAGAAGATTCAGCATATCATTATCAGGCAAAACTCCTTTAAGAAGGTAAAAGATTTCTAAAAGATGTCTGTTTATCCTCCAGTATGTATGCCTCTACATTTTGCAGATTAGCTTGCTTTTGCTTTGTGTTCCTCGGGAGCTAAACACAGGCTTCATTTGCAAGTCTGATTGCTCAGGTACAATGTTTTGAACAAACAATGTGCCTGGAGGGAAGATACTAAAGGTAGAGGTTTCCCTTGCTTGAAAGCCAGTTGTATCTGACTCTAGGGGTCAGTGCTCATCTCTGTTTCAAAGCAAACTGTAACATCATATATATATATATATTTATTAATGTGATTTGTGAACCTGAGTCACATATTTCCATACAACCACATGAGGAATATCTTGGTTCCTATGACTATTCTTAAGGAAAAGTCAAGGAGTCTGGCCTGTATGGTAATAGAGTCGATCAGGGTGGCCAAACTGAGCAGGCCAGTCATGTGGTTCCTCCCACCAAAATGCTGCTGTAAATGCACCCATGGTGTTATAAATGCATTTTTGACAGCTGAGGGAGCATTTACAGCAGTGTTTTGTGCATGTGTGGGTGCACTTAACTTCCACTTCTGGGAGCTGTGAGGGTGGTATGGGCCAGATTATTAGGCACCATAGGCCAGATCTGGCCCATGAGGACTAATTTGGGATCCCCTGGAGTAGACTATACTTACAGTGACTCAACGCTGAATGTCAGGCAGTGGTAAACTAACCTGACCACCCTGAGGACTAATAGCCTTGGGTGCCAAAGTCCACAGAGAAGGGTGATGGTTCCCAAGGTGATTAAATCCCACTTGAATCCATCTTGATGAAGGGCATCAGCTTCATCAATATTGACCTGAGGCTGATGAGGACTTTTCATGCCAAAAGGGCTGAGGACCAGAAAGTGACAGGTGGAACTGGATCACTAGTATGGATGTCATGCTGTGATGCAGAAGGCAGATGAAAGACCACTGCATTATATTCTCAGGATGGTTTTCATGGCTGATCGCTGTGATGATTGCCTATATTCAGAATCAGATATGGCAGAAGAAGAAGAAGAAGAAGAAGAAGAAGAAGAAGAAGAAGAAGAAGAAGAAGAAGAAGAAGAAGAAGAAGAAGATGATGATGATGATGATGATGATGATGATGATGATGATGATGATGATGATGATGATGATGATGATGATGATGATGATGATGATTTATTTATTTTATTTATTTATTTCCTTCGACTTATTATCCCGCCCAATCGGGTCAAAAACCCAACTCTGGGCGGCCTACATACACAATTTAAAAATACATAGCTAAACCACAACTCAATATAAAACCACAAATCAATATACGATAGCCCACCCACAGTTAAAATATAAACCAATACAATAATTAAAAGTCAAGCTAAAAGAAATTAAATATTTCCAAGTTATAAAATTATGCAATTATTAAAAAACAGAACCAGGGTAGGAAGGTAAGAACAGCGGGTGGCTGACTCATCTGATAAGCCACCCAACATGAGATCCGGTATTTCCGGATCCCCAAACTTGTCCTGCCAGCCAGGTTTTAAGACCTTTCCGGAAGGGCAGGAGCTCTGTTTGTTGACGTAGATCGATAGGCAGGAGGTTCCACAGGGCTGGGGCGGTCACGGAGAAGGCCCTCCTTCTGGTGCTAGAGAGGCGAGCCTCTCTAGCTGATGGAATTGCAAGGGAGCCTCTCCGATCCGCCCTGGTGGGACGGACAGACGTTCTTGGGGTGACGCGGTCTCTGAGGTATCCTGGCCCACTACCATATAGGGCTTTAAAGGTAATGACCAGCACCTTGAATTGCACCCGGAGACATACTGGCAACCAGTGCAGCTGTCGAAGCAGTGGTGAGGCACGAGCGTAACGCCCGCACCCCATCACTACCCGAGCAGCCGCATTCTGGGCCAGCTGGAGTTTCCGAATGGTCACCAAGGGCAGCCCCATGTAGAGCGCATTACAATAATCAAGTCTGGAGGTGACCAGTGCATGTGTGACCCTGAGCAAGGAGTCCCGATCCAGGAGTGGGCGTAACTGGTATATTACACGAAGTTGTGCAAAAACCCTCCTGGCCACGCCTGCCACCTGTTCTTCGAACAGTAGTTGTGAGTCCAGGAGGACCCCCAGATTACGCACCGGATCTGTCTGGGGCAAAACTGCCCCATCCAGAACCAAAGCTGGAAGCTCCCGGGATAACACAGGGCCCCTCACCCATAGCCACTCAGTCTTGCCGGGATTCAGCTGTAGCCCGTTTTCCCCCATCCAGACCCTGACAGCCTCCAGGCACCTGGAGAGGACTTCTACTGCACCGCTTGGGTCCCCACGGGCTGAGATGTACAGTTGGGTATCATCAGCATATTGATGGTACCTTACCCCGTGGGAACTGATGATCTCACCCAGCGGCTTCATATAGATGTTAAACAGGAGAGGTGAGAGTACCGAGCCCTGAGGCACCCCATATTGGAGGAGCCTAGGGCTGGACCTCTCATTCTCCAGACATACCGTCTGGGTCCTGCCCCTCAGAAATGAGGAAAACCAGGCCAACACAGTGCCCTGGATCCCCAATCCTTGGAGCCTTCCCAAGAGAATGTTGTGATCCACGGTATCGAAGGCCGCTGAGAGATCGAGAAGAGCAAGGATGGTCGGATGGCCTCCATCCCGCTCTCTCCAGAGATCATCCACCAAAGCGACCAGTGCAGTTTCCGTACCATATCCGGGCCTGAATCCTGACTGAAAAGGGTCCAGATAATGATGATGATGATGATGATGATGATGATGATGATGATGATGATGATGATGATGATGATGATGATGATGATGATGATGATGATGATGATGATGATGATGATGATGGCTATCCTTACAGCAGGACTTTTAGAAAATGTTCCACCATCCTTTAACAGTCTGAAGTCTGAAATAATGCCCTTGGACATGGGTGTTAAACACTCTAGTTACATACATGCAAAGCTTAGGGAAAGTTCCTTCCAGAATTCCCCATCCAGTGTAGCCGCTCTGAGAGTCGTAACGCAAATAAATGACTTTTCAAAGCACTGCATATAGATTCAGCCTAGCAGGCTCTGGATTTGATGCCAAAAGAAGGCTCCAAATTTGCTAGATGTTAGTGCATAATCCTTATATCAATGTGTGGACTATTTGTTGAGACTTTAAAGGCAACAAACCAGAACATTTTGGCAGCCAGGATTTAATGTGAGCAGGACTGCCAGCCTTTTAGAAAACCTGGACCTTGTTCCTTTCTCACTCTCTCTCTCTCTAGCTCAGTAGTTTAATTTGAATGCATTAACAGACCATAATGCTTTTCTCCATGCTGGTAAACTATTGTACTGATAAAGCTGCCATTATGAGAGATCACGCAGAAGGTTTGAAGGGAGCAGCAGTTTCCAAAATACTCCTCTGGCCCACATTATGTATCATACTGCCATAGCTTGCTATTTGTTACTGTATAAATTCATTTTGCATGTACCCTGTTCTGGGATGAAAAGAAAAAGGAAGCCATTTTTTTGAACTGGCTTCAGTAGCTATGCTGTGAACCTCTTTTCACTCTGTAGCAAGTCAGCAGGCCAGAAATGTTTCAGATCATGAAATGTTTCATATGCTGATTTCTGATACACTAGTACCTCGGATAACGATAAGACTTGGTTCCACAAGTCTCATCATAATCATCTTTTTAACGTTGTGCGATGCAGACATTACACAGCATTAAAAAATCCCCGGTTCCCTTTCCGAAGAGGAAAGGGAACAGGGGAGCGATTCACCTGCCTCTTTGGAAAGGGTAGCTGGGATCTCCGCTGCCCTTTCCAAAGAGGCAGGTGGATCAAGGCAAGCGGCAGCTGGGTTGGGGAGAAAAAGGTTCTCTCCCCAACCCAGCCGCTGATTGCAACATGTGATCAGGGCTTGAATTGTGGGGAGGAACAGGTGCGGACGCTGGTTCCTCCCCAATCCAAGCACCTGTGAGATCAACGCTTGGGTTGGGGGCAGGAATGGGTGCACAATTGGTCCTTGGGTTGGGGGAAACCGGCACACATGCCCATTCTTGTCCTCAACCCAAGCACTGATCATGTGGGTGCTTGGGTTGAGGGGAGAACCAGCGCACGCACCCGTTCCTGCCCCCAACCCAAGTGTTGATGGCAGTGCAGTGGTGGCATGGCTCGGAAGCCGAACGGGGGAGCTCCCGGTTGGCTTCTCAGCCATGCCGTTGCTACAGGCGCAGTGGTGGGATGGCTGGGAAGCCAACCAGGGAGGCCCCATTCAGCTTCCCAGCCACACCACCATTATGATAACCTTGGATAACACTAAAACATCACTATCTGTATTTTAGCATTATCTGATGTAATCATTATCTGAAGTATTACTGTACTAGGTCTTGTTTAAATATGTAAAACTGACTTAGGTCAGGTTCTTTGTCCAACAATAAACTTAAGGTCCAAATCTCAAGATGCTAGATCTCTCTTGAATGTTAAAAACCAAGAAGCAGAATGCATATTATTAAAAGTATCATTGACTTTTTCAAACAGTTTGGGAGAAAAGGTTTTGCTCCCTCTAACAAGAGCTGTACAGCAAATATATTACAAAGAGTGACAGCTTTTTCAACTTGTTCAGCTCTTGCTGCTAGGATTTCCAAGTCTTAGGGAATCACCGCCCTTCTCTGAGTCTCCAGGCAGAGATAGATCTCAGGGTAAGCATGTTGGAGAAGGAGAAAATCTGATTTCATTTTACGTGCTGGCTTTTTTGCCAAGGCAGTGGTGGGCAGCAAAACTTTTCACTACCAAACTGTGGGCGGAGCCTATGTCATAGGCAGAGCCTACGTTGTGGGCAGAGCCTATGTCGTGGGCGATCTAGTCATGACTGCCATATGGCCATGTATACATCCACAAACACAGGCGGCACTGGCTCTTACACTATAAATGGAGATGAGCACTGTACCCTAGAATTGGATATGTTTGGCTTTTGAGCAAGGGAGACCTTGAACCACTTGCAGGAACAAAACCTGATGTCAAATTTGAATACCAATCAAGGATCTTCTGTTATTAGGTAAAGGTTGCCCTTGCTCAAAAGCCAGTCATTACCAACTCTAGGGTTCAGTGCTCACCTCTGTTTATAACCAAAGAATATGGACTTGATCCACAAAAGCTCACATTAAAATACAGCAGTTAGTCTGTAAGGTGCCACAACATTTTTGTCTTTTTGTTTTCTTTACTCTCTGATATGCTTGCACAGAATAAAACTTTTTAAATGGTAGTTGTGTTAGTCTGAACAGGGTAGGGACATGGGCATGGCCACCCAATTTTGCTACACACACACACACACACACACACACACACACACACACACACACACACACACACACACACACACACACACACACACACAGAGTCTGAAGGCCTTCCAATTTTGCCACCCCCCTGCCCGAAGGCCACCCAATTTTGCTTTTCCCCCCCTTGCAGGGGTTTATGAACCTGTTGCTGTCCACCACTGTACCCTGGTATCCATTATCTTCCATCTCCCAACTAGCAGCAGTTTCTACTGGGTTGATGTGAAGGTGTTTGTAGTACTGCCGTACTATGCCTATGATATTCATTTTGGAGACACTTCAGGAAATCCATATCATTCGTCCCTTTCATGTACCCACAGATGCATGCACACACAGACACTCATGACAGAAGGATCTCTTTGTTTCATGTCTATGCCCTGAAATATTATGGAAAAGGGAAATGTTGAACTGGCAACCCTACAAACTACTTATTTATGGCACAAGAACACAAACAACCAGGTTTTGTTTGACTTTGATTTTTACGTCTGTTTAAAAGGTTAATATGTTTTACACTGGTGGAGTATGTGTGGAAATGGCCCTTAAGAAAGAGTTGGAGCAACTGTGTAAAATGGGGTATATTTTCCATCACAGAAGGATTGTGGATTTTATAGAAAGGAAGATAAATAAAAGTCATACTCATTTCCATGCTAGTGGGCAAGATAGCATGGAAATGAAAACACCATTCATAGGGTATTCAATATCACAAGCTTCATAAATGTGTGTATGTTCATTTTCCTCTCTCCTGACCCTCCCTAAAATTAGCCCTATAGCACATTTCACATTGTATTACATGGTACATCTGTTGATGCTTCTCTGTCAATACTTCTAAAGAAATAATTTCTTTTTAACTCAAAAGGATGCATAATTTGAATCATTCAATCCAGTTTCCTGCTTCTATTTATGGAACATGATGGACAGGTTTACTTTGCAATGTAAGAGGACAGCCAATTGCATGGGCATTTCTAAATGTACAAAGGCTAGGCTTTCAAGAGGGTGCTATTTATACACACTCACGTACACAAAGCAGACTTCCTTGCCAATTGAGGGATAGGAAATGCGGAATGAATAAAAAGGATGAAATTCCTTTCTTAAGGGTGTGTTTAGTAAATGACAGCAAACCGCTTATCACATGATAGTTTGACATATTAGGGAAGATATGAAACAAAATGGGTTCTGTACCTTTAAAAATTGTGCACTAGGAAGGACTTCTACAGATGCAGGTTGTCATGCAAACTAGCCATAATAGTTGCGCACCTGGTAGTTTCCCAGAGAGAGAGAATTTATTAACCACCGTCAAGTGCAGATGTATGATTAAAAAAACAGTGGCAAAGTAACTGAGTCTACTCATTATTTACAGAATATTCTTCATATAGAATTGTCATTTATTTCCTTGGTATGACTGTGGTGCTTTTGTTAACTGCTTAGAATGGCCAAGATGGAAACCTGGGGAGTTGTGGATAAAAAGAAGCAAACAAAATCATTCTGAAACAGACAAAAGTTTAATTTATTGGGGGATTTTGGCTATTCCAGTGAGTTAGCAAAGTATGAGATGAAATAACAAAAGCAGCACAGGAAAAAAGGGATTAACCCAGCCTCATCACACAGACCCTTCCGTTTTGCCTGCACAAATTAGCACTTTGCATGATAAAGGTAGTCAAGAAGCATTTAAAGTTGGAAAAGGTTATCTTTACTTACAGTTATCATTTGTAGTTAGAGTCACAAGGAGTCACTAGCACATGGAGAGAACATCCATGCTTGATGCTTAGTCAGAGCGGTAGAAGAGGCTACTAACAAAATAACAGAAAGACAAACAGGAAAAGGGGGCAAGGGCTTGCTTCAAATGCCATAGGTAGCAGAAGTGCTCTATCATTTAATTTAGTGGCAATGGATATTCATATGTGGAAAGTCTCCTCCCACTGATATTCAGTGTTAGTGCATGCAAGACTGCTATTATCATATACATAATAATAATAGTTTGGGCTTTCCCTGAGCGGAGTTTCTTCCACAAAAATACTTTCAACCCAGAATAATTACTGACATGAAATTATTATTATAATCATCATATAACTCATCACTGGGCAAACTGCAGTGCCTCCTGGTTGTTTGTCTAACCCTCAAAGTTTATTTTCTTTAAGAAAAGAAGGGAGGAGGTGAATTGCAGCTCTTTGATACCTCCAAGATTTACTATTCACAGTTTCAATAGATCAAACTATCCCCTTTCCTTGTTTCACAATCCAAAATATCAATTTTCAAATTGAAAAGTAGAATTCCAACCACTTGCCATTTCTTTTCTGTGTATGTTTGGCAACCCCCCCCCCCCCCGACCACTGGCCCCCAGACAAAGAGTTGTCCACTCAGTTCCTTTTCCACAGCAGTCTACTGCAGTCTTTGGGGAAAATCTACAAGCAAAGAAGCAACAGGATAGACAAACAAGAGGTCAAGACTACTCTTCCACTGTGTCTGGAGTAATGGGAATGGTAGTCAAGCACCTCTAGAGTTTCTGCTGCTGAGCTGTTGTTAAAGGTAAAGGTCACCCTTCCTCGAAAGCCAGTCGTATCCAACTCTAGGGTTCAGCGCTCATCTCTGTTTATAGCCGAAGAGACAGCACTACCTGTGTCTGCAGACTTTTCTGTGGATATGTGGCAGGCATGACTAGACACTGGAGTGCATGGAACGCTGTTTACCTTCCTACTGAAAGTGGTCCCTATTAATCTACTTGCAATTTCTTGCTTTTGAACTGCTAGGTTGGCAGGAGCTGGCACAGAGACTGGAACTCATTCCGTCATGCAGTAATTGGGTCTCAAACTGTTGACCTGCCACCTTCCAGTTAGCATCTTAACCACTTGAGCCACTGCAGCTGTTGTAGAAGGCAACCTAACCCTTCATAGCTGCTGTTAAAGGCGCCCTGGCCATAAAGAGAGGCCGTGGCCAAAATGGAGCCAGGAGGAAGTACTTCTTCCACACCAACTTTATAAAGTGTGTTCTAATTGGTCGAAATTAAAGGGATGAAAAGCAGACCCCCGTTTTTTGAAAGATGACTTGATTATCACATTCCCTTGGCTGGGGAAGAGAGGTTGGTTTGTTGGCTCACCCAAAAGTATGCTTATACCCTTAAATCAAAGGGTTGTGGAGGTGGAACAACTAGGATGGGCAGCTGCAAAACAAGTCTGGACTCCTATTATTTTTAAGAATTGCAAAAGAAGCAGAAATTTAATTAGGTGTAGCTGCCATCTGGGGATCTGAATGAGTCTCTGGGCTTTCTCACTTGCCAGTCCTGCATCATTGGATGCTATACCAAATCTTATTTTACTGTTTGCCTTTGAAGTCTTATTTTATGGGTTGGTGCTCAATTTACGATAGTGGCACATTTTGAAGTACATGTAATTATTGTGATGGCGAGTCCTCAAACACAGCCCAAAGTCAAAGGGACCTTCAGAGAGGATATCAAAGAGATCCATGGCATAGATGTGTGTGTTTGAGAGATCCCATCCTTTGAGCACCAGTACTTTGCATAACATTGAGTTTTATTCTAGTCAATTGGCAATTATTGAATAAGACAGAGTTTCTCAACCTTGAGTCCCCAAGTATTCTTGGACGTCAGTTCCCAGAAGCCAAAGTCAGGACTTCTGGAAATTGAAGTCCAAAAACATCTGGGGACCCAAGGTTGAGAAAGCCTGAAATAGGGAATAAAAAACAGACAGCATGCCAGTGGCTGGCATCCTAAAATAGTTTGGGAGAGAGAAAGAAATGCATGGAAAACACTGTATCTCAGTGTTAAAACAACAACAAAAGTTCTAGCAATGTTAATCTCTACCAAGAGGAGGTTTTCCATAAACTAAAGGACATTTATTCCCCATTGATTATCAGAATCACCTTAAAATACATTGTGTTGCATTTGTAAAAACTCACAATAGTGTATTTGTTGATTTATCCCCAGCTACTGTGATGGTTGCAGTTATGATCAGAACAAACCAGGAATAAAAGAGACAAAATAGAGGACATCAATGCTCTGGCAATTTGAATGTCATTGTGCTTTGACCTTGCCCTCCCTGACCCCTCAGCAATATGGTCTATAATGCTATCAGCTGTGTTATACTTAATAGATTCTGTCTGAAATTTGGTTCGGTTTTATTAAAAACGTGAAAGGCTTACATGTTGTTTGGTGATCATTATTGCAAAAAGCAAAAATTGCCTTCTGAAATGAATGGAGTTTAAGAGCCTGACTTGATCATTGATTGGATCAACCCAAATTCAGATATTATGAGAATAAAAAACAATAACAACCGAGAAGATAATGATTTCATCTTTCATCTTTGGTGTGTCTGAAACTGAGTACATGAGACTGAAGCTTGTGTGTGAATATTCCCTGCAAGATAATTTTAGATGATTATTTGCATAGCACTAGATTATTTTTAGCATTACATAAATTGTTTGCTGCATATACTGAAAGATTTCCAAGAAAAGTTGGGTGTATTGTTCATTCTTTCATGAACTGGGCCATAAGTGTGTCCATTTTCTGCAAATACCTTTTTGGCTAGATATGTGTTTGAGCATTACTTTCCTCCTCTAGCAGAGAAGATGTTACTGCAAGGTGGAGAATTGTAAGAATGTATTACAGTAGTGCAGGCAAGCCCACTGGCACTTGTTTCGTTCTTGTTCTCTTTTAATTCTCCATTGAATTTGACATGATCTGTATTTATGTCAGTGAGAGTGACAACTTTGTTCCTGTTGGCTTCAAAAAGTCTCTCTTTTCCCCCACTATGTGTTTCAGATGCTGTGGTACAATTCACTAGAAGGCTGTATTAGTTGAGAGCACCATGGCTGTACTTTTTTATCTGGAATAAAGTCACTATTGAATCAAATGGAGCTTATAACTTATGTCTAAGTTCATGTGTTTGTTCATGATGGGCAAATAGTTTTCACCCATATAAAACAAAATTCCATTGTTCTCTTCCAAAATCTGTAGTCTGGATGCCTCTGCAGCTCCCTTACCTGTAACCTGACGAGAGGACAAGAAATGTGTCAGGTACCGGTTGTCCCAACTCAAGGGCCCCTCCCCCCAGCTCCAGAGACCCAGTCTCTGTACGGGAACAGAAAGCCCTTATTACCTTTATGGGAGAACCGGCCCGCAAAGAAAAACCCTTACTGTGCTCATTCAATTGAGCAGATAGGGGAGTATATGGTAGCTTGCCTTCATGTATGTGGTTTATCTTTTTGGTGATGAAAAAGACAAAGATCTTCACGTGAAAATAGTAGGTTTATTGATCAGTCCATAGTCCATAGGGAATAAAACGTAAATAAAGTCCAGAAACACAAGTCAGTCCAGAGACCGTCCAAGCACTCAGGTAATCATTGTGAAAGCAAAAGGGAAAATCTCCAGACATTGATGTTAACCCATCGACATCCAAATGTGAACTCCAACTGTTATCTCCAAAATGGAGATTCCTCTACCATGTGGGGCCTTTTGGGCCAATAAGAGAATGTCTTCATAGGAAGAGAAGGTTCTCACAACAACATGTGTTTTCAGACATACATAGTCACAACAATAGAGAACTCAGCTAGCTACAGATAAGAAATGGGAACACTGAACTGAAAAACAAGCTGTCTCATGACACGCAGTCTTGTGACACAGAGAAGAAAGGATTTTTGAGGCCTAGTGAAACCAGGTCCCCTTCATGCTTTGGGAAATGTTAGGAAAGAGATGTCGTCTCATGACAAAATGACAGCCAGATTTGTCCTTTCTCAACTGTTAGAGTAGGGATTCTCAACCTGTGGCCCATGGGCCAGATGCAGCCCATGACACCATTTCATGTGTCCCCACCACCACCACCTCCACCACACCAAGAAGTGCCATGTGGTGGAGGAAGGCAAAATGGTCATCTGGCTCCCAAAGCTGTCCGAGGGAGTGTGACCCGGCCCCCAGCTTAAAAAAGGTTGAGGACTCCTGTGTTAGCACTTAGATACTGAGACTGAGTTCGGTGATGCTGCAAATCTTCACAAAGGGTGCTACAGCCAGAATAGCACAGAGTACACTGACACCTTGAAGATTACCACATTCGTTACATCATGGCCTTTTAGTGATTATCCTGTGACTGTATGAATACCTGAGATGCTATGAAATAGTTTACAGATACTAAGCATTGCTGTTGTAGCCATTGCCATGATTATTCATATAAATGGGTTTTCTTTAAATACAGTACTTGTTCAGAGAGAGACTCCCTTCCTATACTTCAGGAGGTATCCATCATTATGTAGCTAAGCAGCTCCATTCTGACGATACAGCACACAGAGACATGGCAGAGGTTACTCTAGGTCAGGAATGTAATGAATTGGCACAAATGGTTGAGAAGTCTCTCATCTGGAACACAAGTGGCTGGTCAGGAAACCATTGGGACTTTGTTGGCAGTCTTGCAAGAGATTGAATGGTTCCCTAGGTTTTTCCACGTGTGACTGCTGTTTAACGTTAAGAAGCATCCTTGGCAAAAGTATCTAAACAGGATTTGTAGCATGGAAGGAGAGGAACAATGAAAGCGAGTGGAATTAAAACTGAGAGAGATGATACGAAAGTAGAAAGAGGATCTGCCAGGTTTTTGTTGTTGTTCAGTCTCACAGTCGATTCCAACCCTCTGCGACCCCATGGACCACTGTCCGCCAGGCACTTCTGTAAAGTAAGGTAAATAAGAATTGCTGGGACCTTTGGGGCCAATATGCAAATAAACACACAGGATCATACTAGGAGTGTGAAGAAATGTTGCTGTTCCTAAGATTTTCCATGAGTGAGATTGTCCTAACATAAAATATATTGTACTAGGAGCATCTAGTGACCCCCTTGACAAATCTTGGCTTTAGTAGGAGACCCAGATGCAATGAGTCATCATTTTCACAGTTCACAAAAATTGTAGATGTGAAATATCTGTGTTTTCTCTTTGTGAAATTAAAAGTGAGTGTACAGTAAACCCACACAACAGCCTAAAGCTTCTACATTTCTATTCATTTATCTTTTTTAAAAAAAAATTAGATGCCTTCCAAGATGTCGATTTTCCAAAGGTGGCACATATATAACAATATTATTAAGGGTCTGGTTAGCTCAGTAGTTAATATATATCTGCCTGTAGAGCCAGAGGTTGAGAATTTGATTCCTCATTGTGTATCCCAGAAGAGCCTAGCTATGTGGCCTTGGGCAAGCTGCACAGTTCCAGGGCAGTTCCAGAAGAAGGTAATGATAAACCACTCTGTGCACTCTCTACTAAAGAACCCTGAAAAGGATGAACATAAGTCAGAATTGGCCGGATGATGAAAATCTACCATTAGATTCACAGTCAAAAACTGGTATAAAATTAACAGTTTAAGACTTGACCAAGGACCTATGAGCTGTTAAGGTAACATTTAAATGTTATTAAATATATCAATTTCTGTATAATGAGGCCTATGTCCTCTGGGGTTCTTTTTGTTCCTTTACTGCTCCCAGTTGCTACTGTCAATAAATAAGGGCTATGTAAGTGCCTCTCCACACTTCAGTGAACACAATAGCAATATTCATGCATAGAACAAAAAAGTTAAAATGATTAAAGAAGTCCTTATTTATAAACAATGGGCTGGATCCAATTTAGGTCAGAGCAATGCTCATTAACAAATAACATTGTGCAAAACAGTGTGGTGTTATTGATGTTCCTAGAGTCTCTCAGGAAATAAATTAAGAACTTTAGCTAGAGTTTGGTGCAGTTACTTCTTCGGAATTCCCCAGCCAACAGAGACAGTGTCATGATAGCTGGAGGTTGTGGCATTTGAAGTAAGTTCTCTTCACTTTTCTAAGCTATGCCTTCCGTTTATTGAAGCACTGCTGCACTTCGTGTGCATGTGCGTAACCATATTTAAGTTTAAACAAAGCATTTAACAAAGAAGTACAGGGACCCTTTTCATTCTGAAGTGTGTGTGTGTGTGCATTCCAGCACGCATGTGTGCATCCACAGTTCTCATGAAAATGTCAAGTATAAAACAGAGGGAGATGAGTATGTCTTCTGTCAGGTCTTCAATGGGATTTTAGCAGCTCAGTGTGACATTATAATGGAATGAGGCTGTAAAAGGAAAACAAAACAAAACAATACAACCAGCCTCAGAGCCCTGCATGAGAAATGGCAGAACAGGGAACCCAATCTCAACTTTGACAGTCATGGGAGGTAAGGTAAGACGTATGGCATGCAGAAGAGATGCAGAAGAGATCCATTGCGCAAAATGACAGAAACTCTCAGTTCAACATTGTTATGTTAGCCTTTGTATTATCTCAAACCACAAGATTATTGAGAAAGAGAAATTTGCTTTTCTTCAGCTGCTACGCAGCTCTTGTTAATGCGCCACTCAAATTTTCTTCTAATTTCTTCTCTTTGCTAAAAAGACATGGTTTGCTGTTGAACTTTGTGGACAATATGAGGAAGGAAGGAAGAACCAGTTCTTAATCCCTGAACCTTTTAGTGGAATTGCACAAAATTAAGGAGGGGAAGAAATTTGTTGGAGTCAAGATTTGAGAAAAGTTCCCATTTCATATGTCCTGGATCATGTTGTATACCTTTCTCCACAGAAACAGGCACAAAATGTGAGTAAATTAAACCAAACATGACTAGTTTAAAGTGTAATGAACTAATATATTTTTTATAAATATGGTTTGTTGTGTGTGGGGAGAGAGAGTTGCCTCCAGGAGGGACATCTGCCCATAGCCACTACTGGCAGTGGGTCAGCTGGCCTGGGTTACCATTGCTGATGGATACCAACTGGGTGAGAAGGAAAGAGTATCTTCAAGCTACTTGCTGGGACTGTGGAGGAGGCTGGAGTCCCTCATGAGAGGAGAAAGGACACTTATTGCGGGAATGTGATTATAGACCCAGAGACTTCTGAAACTGACAAGGAGAAAGCCTAGAAGAATAAGCAAGAGACATCCACATGGATGTGGTGATGGATTATGTTTACATAGAATTTGTTGGACCCCTAGTACAGTTTCAATTTCTCCAGGGTCAGGTCCAGGGTTGGGTCTGCTGCCCATTGTGTCCATATCAAAGCATCTGTTAGAGACTATAGCTGCTGGAGTGCCAACCTGCCCCCACACCAATGCAGGGGAAGTACAAGAGACAGATAGAATGTCAAAGTAACCTCCTGCAGCAATAGCTGCGAACCTCTGGACCATGACAGAGGCAAGGTATTGTCAACTCTCCATGCCCAGAGCCATCCCAAGCTCAGACTTTGGGCTCCTGAACCCCAGTGAGGTTAACTTAGGCCCCAGACTGAGCTGACCCCAAGGAGGATTAGTGAACCAAATGCAGTCCTCAAAGGCACTTATGGGAGTGAAGGATATTCCCAACACTGTTTTAGTTGTATGCCCTGCTCCTAGTTTAATAAATCTATTTTGGACAATCTCAACCATTTCAAGCTCATGGATACAAGAATGGGTAAGGAACTATCCTGGTCTCACACTCGATGAGCACAGCAGTGCTCACATAGTGAATGTGAAAAATGCATACCAAAATACATTCAGTAGGAAACTTATATAGAATAATGAGTATTTTGGGATAAGCAGGTCATGAATATTCACAATTTTTTTGTCAATGAAGAGAAAGGATATTTCAGCTAGCAATAGAATTCTGACTTATGTTAATCCTTTCTAGGATTTACTAGGTGGAGAATACAAAGATGTGGCTTACCATTGCCTTCTTCTGGGGGCTCCCTGGAACTGTGTAGCTTGCCCATCACAGCAGGCTGGCTCTTCTCCCTGGAGGCACAGTGGGAAATTCAACTCTCAACCTCTGATGCTTAAACCACTGAGATATCCAGCCAGGAATACAGTACTAGCTTAAAATACCAGGGCCAGTGTCATGTGGTGTTATATAGTCACTCATGAGATTGGCCAAGGAACTGTTGCCACGATCAGTGGTACAATGGGGAAACCTGCTATAGCAAGCATGTGTTTACATGATTGTCCTTATATTCCAAAGAGGTTACTGGCCACTCTTAGGAGCTGGAAACATACTACTAATTTGTGTTGGAGAGCCACAAAAAAACAGAATTCTCTTCCTACTCAGAATTCTCAAGTCCATTGAGGAACCCTGAGCTGTTTGAATGGCTTTCTTGCTGCTGTTTTTGCAGTGTAGATGGGGACTCCTTCCCCAAAAAGCAGCCGATATTTTGGGAACACGTTCTTCCCAAAGCTTCTCTGCAGATAAATTCTCTCCTCTTCCTTGAGGTCTCTCTTGCAGCTCCTTCTGATATTATTTTGTGAAAGGTCACATACATTCACAGTCACTCAGAAACAATAATTAAATCATCTCCATAATCCCTCGAGGAACCTGGCAGAGGAAATATAGGAGAGAAAGAAGAGAAGGTTTACAAAAATTGGTCTTTCGTTATGAGAAAAGTAAAGTAAAACGGCTGCATTACCAAAGCTCAGCTCATGCAGGGTCACCTTACTGGCAGAATGCATGATTGAGGTGCAGTTACATGCTTCAAAAGGAATACATTTGCTTTAGAGTTGACACTGGTGAAATAGATCCAGATTTACTTGTTGACAATGCAAATGTAATCTCTAATTATATGCCCCTAGCACAGGTTATCTGAAATGGTCTTGAGGGCGTTGTTTATTTGTGTCACATCAAATGGTACCAATTTTGTGCATGTGCCCTGATGAATCTTTTCATGTTTCTCCTCAAGTATTGGGGGAAGCATCTCAGTTTCTACCAACACCAAAAGGATGGGAATTAACCATCAGCATCCCTTGATCACCCAACAGTAACAACATGGGGCAAAACTGCCTCACTAGTTATTCCTGCCTCACAGAAAGTTTTAAGTCTCCTCAGAACTCACAAATAACTAGAATGGACAAGTGTTGGGATATTGGCTAATGTCTGAGGGAATTGCTCAGCTTCCCTGGGTTTCTAAGAGGAAGGAAGGGGAGGCACACCTTAGTGTTAGGAATGCTGAAGGAGAAGTAAAATGGATGTTACTATGTGTGGAGCCTTTAACGCTGTCCCTGTGTCACAGAGGCAGAACATGTTTGTCTGTAACTGACTAGACTGCTAGAGTGGCCCAGAGAGCGGTACATAGAGATAGAATACTTGTGCTTGGTCCATAGATGACCCAGTTGAAGTGAATTTCAAGAACAAGAGTCAGAGAAGACATCTGCCTAAGTCTTTGGAGTTTTGGTGCTCCTCACCTAAGATTTGTTGTTGTTCAGTCGCACAGTCGATTCCGACCCTCTGCGACCCCATGGACCACTGCCCGCCAGGCACTCCTGTTCTCCACCATCCCCCTCAACTCGCTGAGCTCTGTGCCCATTGTCTCCACAATACCATCTAACCATCTCATTCTTGGTCGCCCCCTTTTTCTTTTGCCCTCCACCTTTCCCAGCATCAAGGCCTTCTCAAGCGAATCCTCTCTTCTCATTTGATGTCCAAATTACCTTAGCTTCATCTTTACAATTTGACTTTCTAAGGAGCATTCTGGGTTGATTTCTTCTAAGATTGACCTATTTGTTCTCCTTGCTATCACCTAAGATAGTGCCAAGTTAAACTGACTCGACATAAGGCTGCTTTATATATTCCCAGAAGATACAGCAACCAATCTTGAAGACAACATATAATTTATGTAGATAAAGATGAGAAAACTGAATAATGGAGCCAATTGTCCATTGCTATGTGGCAAAAAAATTATAATCTTCTTGAGTCACTATGCAAATGATCCTAATGATCTGTTTTGGTACAGATGATATAATATACATATTGTTTGTGTTTGAATGTCGTGTCTTGATATTTCCCTCTTCCTTATTCAATTCATTATTATTATTATTTTAAAAAGTAATGGAATTCAGAAAGAAATGGGAACCTCCACTTTTCTTCAGTTGATCACAATCTGATTCTTAAGCAGTGAGAGGGTGTCGTAAGGGAAGAGGGGGATACAGTGTCAGTCACAATAACCAGAATTGCTTCAACCAGAGTCCAGACATTTTGGTATTGTTGAGAAATGTCAGCAGCTCCAGGAATGTCACCTTAATTTTATCCTGTGATGCCAGCTAATTTATCACATGCTGACTCTTGACATGTACGATTTGTGTTAGAGTTAAGTGTGACCTAGTTGTACAGAGAAAAGAAAACAGTCCCTTTCTTTATATCAGAGTGTTGCACAATTTAAAGTTATAACATATATGAAATATAAGTAAAATACAAAACAAATTAAAATGTTAAAATAATTAGACTTGTTTTTGTCTTGTATCTAATTAGTTGCATTTAACTTTATCATTCCTTGATCTTATTACTCAATTCAAACTGACTTCAAGTGGTCCAGCCAGAATCTTGTTCTGCTGGGAGACACTCTTTGGCATCCACTCATTCAGCAAAGTGTGCTATTTTTGCTCTCCATTGAGTTTCTTTTCATTTAATACAGTTAGAAATTGGGGTTTGGAAAGAAAAAATTCCCTCTGTTTTAGCCATTGTCTAGCAGTTTGGGGTCCACAGAATGGTTGAGTATGGTGCTGTATTACCTTATTTAATTTATTATTTTCTAGCAGCTCTCAATGTAATTTCAGAGTGAGAATGCCAGCCAAATAATAAACTTTTCCAGTGGGGGTAGGTTTTAGGCAGCCAATGATAATCCTGCATGATTCATTAAGAAAATAATGTGAATCTGACCATCCCAATCCCATGGCATTTCTCGTCTCATTTGTCAATGTAACTGCCCCTTCCTAAACAGGAAGATCAAAGAATACTCAAATAAAAAGGGGCTAGAAGATAGAGGACACATTTTCTTTGAATGTAAAGAAATCAACTAATGCAGCATTTATATGCATGCAATTTACTGCTCACCACATATACACAAAGAAAAAAGAAAAATTTGTTTTGAATTTTACTTATATTTCATATACACCCATAATTTTAAACTATGCAATGCTCTGGTATGAATAAAGAAAGACTGCTGGATTTCAGCCATTGAATAGCCATTGAATAGCCAAGTTATTCTTTTAAGTCACAATAGTAAAAGAAATATCTTCCTCTTCTTTTGGCTTATTCTGAGACCTGGGAGTACATTATTGCCTTCTTTCCTTCAACTTCCAAAGATATCATGTAAAGTCAGGGAGCTGCCACCTCAAACTAATTTAAATAAAAAGGAGTAGTGGAAATGAAATGATCATCCGTTCCCATGGGGTGAGGTACCATCAGTATGCGGATGATACTCAACTGTACATCTTGGCCTGTGGTGATCCCAGAGTCAGAGTCCTATCCAGGCGTCTGGAGGCTGTTGGGGTCTGGATGGGGAACAATGGGCTACAATTGAATCCTGGCAAGACTGAATGGCTATGGGTCAGGGGCCCTGTGTTATCTTGGGTGCTACTATTTTTGGTCCTGAATGGGGTTATCTTGCCCCAAACAGATCTGGTGCATAATCTGGGGGTCCTCCTGGACTCATGACTCCTGCTCAAAGAGCAGGCGGCAGTCATGGCCAGGAAGGATTTTGCACAACTTCATGTTATATGCTAGTTACGCCCCTAGATCAGGACTCCTTGCTCATGGTCACACATGCTCTGGTCACCTCCAGAATTGATTATTGAAATGCACTCTACATGGGGCTGCCATTGATGACCATTCAGAGGCTGCAACTAGTCCAGAATGTGGCTGTATGGGTGATGATGGGGTGCAGGCAGTATGCCGATGCCTCGACATTGCTTTGGGAGCTGAACTGGTTGCTGGTGTGTTTCTGGGTGCAATTCAAGGTGCTGGTAATTACCTTTAAAGCCCTACATAGTAGTGGACCAGGATACTTAAGAAACCGCCTCACCCCAAGAACATCTATTCGTACCATCAGACCAAACCAGAGAGGCTCTCTCATTGTGCCATCTGCTAGGGAGGCTCATCTCTCTAGCACCAGAAAAAGGGCCTTCTCAGTGTCTGCTACAGCCCTATGGAACCTCCTGCCAATTGAGCTGCGTCTCCAGACGGATTTGCTGCCCTTCAGGAAAGGGCTAAAAACCTGGCTGGCAAAGCAGGTGTTGGACACCAGTGATGTGGTGGCCCCTGCCTGATGGCTGATTTAGTAAGAATGCTTGCTCTCTCTCTCTCTCTCTCTCTTTTAATCTGTAGGGGTTGGGCTAACTTTTGGTAGTAGTTTTAATGTGTTTTACAGGTTTTAAAGTTTTTAAACTGCGATGTTGGTTTTATTCTCTATGTGCCGCCCAGAGTCTTCTGAGTTGGGCAGCAATATAAATCAGAAAATAAATAAAATGTTGATAATAAAGATCTTGGAACCCAGTTTTGTTAGCACTGGGAACTATAAGCTAGGCCACATTCACTGAGGTTTCTCCTTGCCATGGCACTGGGACATCATGAAAGATGGTGATCTAGTGATGGACAGGCCAGAATAAAACATTTCAAATTTCTTCTGGATTGTGGACCTGTTTAGGCTGCAAGCTATTACAGAGGCTACAGCTATGAATGCTTCTGCACAATCTGCTTTTAAAAGTTTCTACACATAATGGATACTGATGCATACTTGATGGGTCCCTGATATACAGTACGGTATATTTTGCCTGATATACAGTATAGTGGTGTGGTGGGCTCCTCTAAACACAGTACAGTTATGAATAAGCTTGTATCCAAAGCTGCTTGTATAGTTGTGGGATGTGGGATGGAGAAAAAAGAAAAGAAAAAGTCCAAAAGGCAAACAGGAAGGAGAAACATTGTGATATAACATTGCCGGAGACAAGTTCCCCTCTACTATTCTCACTGGGCAGACAGGGACCTTGCATGGTACGCTGGCTCGGTGATTGATGTCCTTAGCTATGTTCTTTTCTCTTTGTCTTCCTCTTCCTCCACCCCCTAGGGCTTTTTCATTCTGTAATTACAGCTGAAGTGGACAATCTGTCTTTTTTATTTTTAGGTTTGATATGGTGCCAGTGACCACAAGACTACAGACCCATGGAAACCTGTGGCAAAGAAAGTGAAGTCTTGTACAGTATAGCTCAAGAAGGTTGTTAGGCATGTGCTTAAAAAGATGTTGGTATATGTGTGCTGCATGTCAAAATATCTGCAGGTGCTACACTGGCTTTCTTGCTCTCTGCCTATGTATTTGTTCTGTTTGATTCTAGGACTCAGTTTTGGTGTATTTCTTCAAATGCCAGCATTTCTTCTCATAATTTAAAAACATTACTTTTTTGGGCCTACAGTGCTCAGAATTCCTTAGCCATCATGTCCAGAGGTCATGCTGGCCTAGGGATTTTGGAAATTGTGACAAAAAACCCCTGAGATTTTTCTTCTTATATCTGGATTATTATTTTTTTTGCATGACACAGTGCTTTGAAAAGTTTTGTTTGCATTCTAGTTCCTAAACCCCAGCTAGCCAGGGCAAACTGGGTGCTGTAATTCTGAAAATACCGTATATGCTGAGGTATAAGATGACTTTTTACCCCTGAAAAACATGCCTCCAAGTTGGGGGGGGGTCTTGTACACCAGGTGCACTTCAGTTGAATAAAATACAGTAATACCTTAGATAACATTTACCTCAGATAACGTTTACCTCACATAACGTTAAGCAATCTGGGGAGGAGAATTGCATCGAATAACGTTAAGGTCCTATGGGATGGATCGGATAACAGCTTTTAATATCAGATGACGAACAGGAGTTTGAAGGCTTTTAAAGGGAAACTGTCACACCAGCAAACTTGCTAGGGACTTGCCTGGCACTTGCTCTCTCTCTTTATTTGTTATCTTCCTTCTGTCATTGACAGTTCCAGTTTGGTTAACAGATTAGAAAACAAACAGCATGGCAACTCCCATAGGTTTATTGTTCCATTCAGCTTTAGTGAATTGTCTTTGGTGAATTACGTTTAATAAACTTGCACTGTTTTATGTTTACTGTACATGTTTGATAACATACAGCTTTGTGACAGTTTTTCTGCATGTCACCAGCATTTGAATATAAATTAACATGTTGAAATAAAATCTGATTTTTTTTTATGTTTTATTTGGTGTGTGGAAGGTGTGCGGAAGAGGGGGTAGTCTTATACAGTGAGTATTTAACAAACTCTATATTTTGAGTGGAAATGTTGGGGGTTGTCTTATACGCCCAGTCGTCTTGTATGCCGGCATATACGGTAACTGATACAGTATGTTCTATATCAAGTATCTAAAGCAGGGGTTCCCAACCTTTTCAAACTGGGGGCCTGGTAACACTCTCTCATTCAGCTTTGAGGGCTGGATGGCCATTTTGCCCTCCCTACATGATGGGGTGGTCATCTTGTCCCAACAGATTCAAAGGGATGGCCATTTTGTTTCTTGAATGCCCTTGGATGAGTAGGGGCCACATGAAATGGTGCCATGGGCTGCATCTGGCCTGCAGGCCTTAGGTTGGGAACCTCTGATCTAAAGGAATGCCATGGAATGATTTGGTCTGGACCAACACAATCCTACCAGAATTGGGGACTGTGGTTGCTCACCCTGATTGAAGCCCAGAAGGCTTTAATTTGAAATAATCCCTCCTCTGTTGTAGCACCACAGGTCTGGAATTCTCTTCTAGTGCAGGTTTGCCAGGCTCTTTCCCTTCTGATTTTCAGAAAGTTAGCTAAGACTGAGCTTTGGAAAGAAGCATTTTAGAACATCCTACCCTTGTGAGAACTCTGCTCTTGTTGACGGCTATGTATTAGTCATTTCTATTTCTTTATTTGAATTTTTCTAAAAGAATCACACACACAAACAGTACTGTGCATAAATCTTGGGCCACCACCAGCTGGTTTGGGGGGGATCAATGAGTTATTTGGAGGACCAAAACTCAGACATCTTAACTCTAACTTTGACAGGAGAGTCAGCAGAAGACTCACTGTAATTTTGGTGTGTCTAGGTGGGTTGAGGGCTGAGCTATGCCCCCTACCACTTGTTGAATTTTCTCCAAACCAGCTGGTGATGGCTTAAGACTTGCATTGTGCTATATATACTACTTCTATGTAACCAGGCTTCCACACCTGGGTTCCAAACATTCAATAGAGCAATAAGGTAATTTTAAACTCCAGACATTTGTATGATGTTTGTGCCTAGTACTATTAGATGATTTTGGTATTCCACTTAATTTGAAATATATAAACCAGTTATTTCTGTGGAATCTGCCCCTAAATCCTGCTCCATTAGCATAACTGGAAATGGTTTCCCTGCCCAAATTGTCAGCTAGATAATGTTTGGCAAGGTATGCATGTTTAATCCAGCATATATGCCAAAATGTTGCCTATTCACCATATGTGAGGAGGTGCTGGGTCTAGACCTTATAGTCTCTTTCTCAAACAGTTAAGAAATCAGATTATGAGATCAAGGTACACATATGTACATAACATATCAGAGAGCAAACAAAATGAAACAAAAATTCAAAAACATTGTGGTACTTTAAAGACTAACTTCTGTATTTTAATATTAGCTTTCATGGAACAAGTCCACTTCATCAGACATAGGAGTGAGACTTCATGGCATCAATTTATACACACCATGTATAGAGATAACAGATAAGTATACATATCAATATGGGTCTTTACAACTGGTAATAACAGAAGATATCTGGTTGTTATTTGGATTAGTTGTAAAATTTCACCCTGTTGAATTGCAAATGGTTAGTAGGAGGGTGCAAGACAAACACCTGGCATTAAGCAGTTTAACCTTCAATGTCTATTGACAATCATATGAGTTCATCCTTTATTCTGTGAAGTAGCTTATCCTGTGGGTGAGAATTCTACTGGAGTAGTTTCTTAAATAGTAGCGGTGGCCATTTTGAATTCCAAATGGTCACCACAACTATTTCAGAATTCAAAATGGCCACCCCTCCACCCAAAGTCACAATGCAGTGCTTACTGCTGCGGAGATGCCGCCACCATCAGATAAGGTCCCCAAACAGCATGGAAAAGGTAGAGAGATCATTCCAGGAATTTCCATTGCTTTTGTGGGGATGAGGGATGATCACATCTATAATTTTTTGTGCGTTTTTTTTGTATTTTTGGTCCAGTAGGGACCTTTTTTCTTTTCAATGTATTCCTATGGAAAAACGTGGTTCAGGTTTTGTTTTTTTTTTTGTGTTACAATGGAGGCTGTTGGAACAGACCTCCGTTGTAACCTGAGGTTTTACTGTGCTGTACTTACCCTGGATTTTTCAGCTTAACCCACACATATTGACAATTTTTTTTTTTGAAATTCGGCTGGCTTTGGGGATGTAGCCAAACTCTTTCTGCCCACACTAGGCATTGTTATACATTAGAAAATTGGAAGACTGTTGAAGCTACTCTTCATTCTTGTAGCTGCTTTGGAACGTCGTGGGTACTGTACAGTCAAACCTCATATAAAGAGCGTCTCGCTTAAAGAGTAACTCGCTTAAAAAGCATCATTTTCTCTGAACGTTCGCTTCGCTTAACAAATAAAACCAACCAAAAACTCGCTTAACAAATAAATCAGGGTTTGCAATCCCCCCCCACACACACACACACAATTGGTCATTTACAATGGTGTTTCGCTTAAAGAGCAAACTCGCTTAAAGAGCAATCCTGTGGAACGCATTATGCTCTTTAAGCGAGGTACCACTGTATACATAATCTCCAGTATAGCTATAGTTAAAAAAAGGAAGGAAGAAACCAAAATCCAGTTGTATGAACATTTCATGAACCTGGAGTGAATTTTAAGATTGCTGCACAGGTCAGACCAAAGAAATTTTCACATGTTTTGGATTTTATTCTGAACATTTGAGCTTTTCTGGGCTGTCAGTCTCCAATGTGTTAAATGAAGAAAACCTCAACTTGTATTTTCAACTTAAAGAGAAATCCCGTGGAACGCATTATGCTCTTTAAGCGAGGCACCACTGTATTGCAAAACTGTTGCATCAAAAATAGAAAAGAGAATGACGAACAGCAAAAACTGGTGCAGGGAAAACAAAGCAAGAACATCAATACTTTAATAATTGTGCAGTCAAAAGCTAGGTGCTCTCAGCACTTCTCAAGCTAAATAATTTCCTTCTTTGGGTGACAATATCTTTGAATCTTCAAAAGGCAAGCTATTGCTCATATAGCTGCTTTCTTTTCAAGGGTCACTTGGAGTTTGCAGTGCTGTGAGATGTGAACTCTTTCTGCTTCCTCTTATTGGAGAGGACTTGTCTGTAAACACAATTTTTCAAAAATTGCAACTGTCTTCCATTTTATTGGGTTGGTCTGTGGAATCCAAGAACTTCTTAAACCTACTTCATTGATGTTAGCTCTTTCCACCACGTTTAACAGCAATCTTTCTCTATTTAATTTCTGGCTTTTAGGTTTTCGGTATTCCACATCTTTCAGTGACCTCTCAAACGGAAGTGGTTCCTGCTGCTGGATTACTCATTTCACTCCTCTTCTGTAGTTATTTCAGTTCCAAAAGAGATATGTGCTGGATAAAAGGTTGGGGGCTGCCTGCAGCCTCACTTCAGCACCCTCCATGGAAAATGGCAAAGTGACATAGAGGGGTGGGTATGTCTGTCTGTTTTGCTTCTCGCATATTTGATTGTTGTGAATTCTGGTCAGTTCAGATAAATGAAATTATCACTTATTCCTAGGAGATAGGAAAATGTGTCAGAGCATGTCTAGCTCGTTTTCAGGATACTTTTGGAAGAGGGAGGGGCTCATTGACATTTAGCTCACCCCCTGTTCAAATACCCTAAGTGACCCTTTACAGATAAGCTGCATTTGTCCTTAGCTTCAGCTTTTTGTGGTTGGGTGGATAATTTCTACTAGCACTAGTCCAAAAGGAAAGGACAGGCAGTTGAAGTTCCAGATCTTACTTTCAGACCATTCCTTTCTGTATGGTCACTGTTGCTCAGTCAGCATGCCATGCCTCCCAAAATTCTTTTATTTCAAATTAAAAGAACAGATTGATTGCCTTGTTCCCTGCAGAGAGAGGAAAAAGCTCCTGTCCCATGGAGAATGTTCTACAACATGCAGTCCACCCATTAAGGAGAGAGATCCCCCATGTCATTTTCTTTCCTAAAGAGTGGTATGACAAGAAGGCTGGAAGGAGGATTATAAGGCAGAGTTTCCTATTGCTTTGGAAGCTTGTGACCACTAAAGTCATTAGAACCAATTCATACTGTGTTTAATCCTAAAAAGAGTACAGAAAAAATATGTCTAATAAAGAAACAAAATGATGCTACATTACAGTTGTACCTTACTTAAAGAGCATAATGTGTTCCACAGGATTGCTCTTTGAGCGAGTTTGCTCTTTAAGTGAAACACCATTGTAAGTGACCAATTGTGACTTCTGGAGGGGTGAATTGCAAACCCTGATTTATTTGTTAAGCGAGTTTTTGGTTGGTTTTATTTGTTAAGTGAAGCCAACATTCAGAGAAAATGCTGCTCTTTAAGCGAGTTACTCTTTAAGCGAGGCACTCCTTATGCAAGGTTTGACTGTACAGGGAAATCATGTGTTATGAAACCCTCCATGTCATGATGACCACACAGTTGGAACCTTGAGGGAGGCAGACTGATGAAGAAAGAACAAGCAGAACTTA
The DNA here is from genome assembly GCA_030440675.1 of Furcifer pardalis. NCBI lineage: Eukaryota > Metazoa > Chordata > Lepidosauria > Squamata > Chamaeleonidae > Furcifer > Furcifer pardalis. Next base: position 205,558,742 of record CP126890.1, read on the forward strand.
TGGAAACTGAGGAGCAGACAATGAGTTTGCTAAAGAAAGGAAGATGTCCTGGACATACAGAAACAAGACAGGAAAACTTATGGTTGTTTCATTTCTTGTGGCTCACGTTTCACCATCCAATGTTAAAGGACACTGTTAGCAAAAAGCCTAGGTGGGTTAATAAAGAAAAATCATGTGTCAACAAGTCATTTATGACTTATGGCGACCCTTTCCAGGGTTTTCTAGGTAGAGGATACTCAGAAGTGATTTATCATTCTCATCTTATGGGGGCAACCTTGGAAAATGCAGCTTGTCCAAGGCCAACAGGTTGGTTTTTCTGGGATGCACACTGAGTATGAGAAAACAAGAATATTGTTAAAGGAAATATAGTTCAGAAGCAGGGGAAAGAACATACAATAGAAATAAGACAAGTTAGTTATTCTGGGAAGAGTCTTTCAACATGGCTGTCATTTCCTAACAGGTATATGTTATGTTTTATTTTGCTCCAGTTCAATTTAACAACAATGCATCACATAAAACAGCAATAATATGGCTGGAGATTTTTACATTGAGGGAGAATGGAGGGCACAGCTCCACCCATTTCCCTGCTTTTTTGCCTCTCATTCAAAGGTTTGCCCTTGTCATCACAGAGCTAGATCTGCTATTCTAGTTTTTATTTCACAATTTCACCTCTATGCACCACACCTCCAACCCCAAGACCGTGAATAATTGACAGTTCCAATGTAGCTGGGACAGAAATTTGTCACTGGGTGAAATCTGGACTTTCCCATGCTCCTGACTCATATATGGCAAGAGAACACACCACTATATATCTCACTGCCCTAATAATGCCTATCCGATCATGACATAGTATCTGTAAAATTCCACAAAGAGCAGACCTCCAGTGATATCTGTAGTTAGAAAAGTACACTGGCTGTTCTGCAGCATTTTTGAAATGTTTACAGAAAAAAATAGTAGATCAGCAGTGAGTGTGTTTAATTTTGTCACCAGTTTGGGCAGGGATGGGTATGTTCCCTAGTCCCCTAATGCCAGGAATTCTCCTCCAGAGTTTAAATTTTAAGAGCTTGTTATACAGAGTAAAGAAGGAATGCCCATTTGTTTTGAAGAGAAATGAGAGAAATTACAGAACGAAAGGTGATAGTTAGGAAAAGACCCACAGTGGACTGTTATGGGGCAAAGATTCTTCTGCCATGTCAGTTGATTAGGCTGTGCATCTTTTTGCTCAAGAGAACTCATTCCTGGGAAGAGCTACATTTCCAAGGAAATTCAGTGTATACAGGCTTGGGATGTAGTATATCTTTCTTGAGTCCTCTCCTTAACTGCTAAGGGAAAACACAGAGGAATATCTTTTGAGGGCACAATGTCAAAAAATATTTGATATATTGGAGTAAGCTTTGTCCTTCAATATTTTTGTCTGGTACTTAAAACCTATCCTTAGAGGGGATTAATTCTGCCCTAAACAAACCTCACTCTTTTGGTGCATGTCAGTGTGGTTTAATTATCTAAATGGTGGAGCCAAAACTAATACCACTGGTTTAATTAGAAGATATTCAGTCTACAGAGCTGTATTCTTAATGTGTGAGTATAACAGTGGAAAACTATTAGAAACAGGGGCAATAATATAAAATGAACATGATCAGATCAGGGCAACTATTAATATTGATTAGGTCACTAATATCTCTTTAAGGGATAAACATAGTGGGTTGGATGTGTAATTTACTGCTGCATCCATTTAATGCTTTTCTAAAAAAATGTTCCTGATGGAAGAAAAACTCAAACTAGTTACATGTTGCTACCATATACAGTACTTTCTCCTATTTTCAAATATTTCTTCCTTCCTTTCTTTTGGTACTAATTTTAATTCCCCCCCCCCCATTGTTGCAGGTTAAAACTAAAAACACCCTGCAGATTGGATCAAGATTTAGTTATGCTTAGAGCAAAACCACTGAAATGACTGTATTAGAGTTCTGGGCGAATAGTTTACATGATTGTAATTTAATGGCTCTACTCTAAGTACAGATTTGGCTCTTTCCATTTAAGGGTGGAATATGCCCAAGTTGGTAAAATTTACTTTCTTAGAGTATCAATCCAATTGGTTGTGCTGGCTGAGAGACTCTGGGAATTGCATTGCACAAGAAACTGTATTCAACACGATGATGCCCTCTTCTTCCCTATATGCCCATGATGGTGGATCTTGGCACTCCAGATGTTCTTGGACTTCAATTCCCAGAAGCCCAAGCACCCTGTGAATCCACACGAATTGGTTTACTGCGATTCATCCAGCCCATGCTGCCCTCGTCGCTCCTGGAAATGGAAGTAAAATGCGCCCATATGGATGAATCACAGTAAACCCATTCATGTGGATTCACGGTGCTTGGGCATCTGGGAATTGAAGTCCAAGGACATCTGGAGTGCCAAGGTTCGCCATCACAGCTATATGCTATGATGCTTTCTCTGTTCAACACAGTTAACAGCTGGTGGTGAAGGTAAAACATGCACAGTATCACACAACTCATGAGGATCATTGTGCATAAATATCATGGGAATTATGGCAAATAATATATCAGAGTACTTTCTTAGTAGTGTGTCCTGTTTCGATAAAATATTGGTTTGCATATGGAAGACCCTTGTACTCACAAACCAATTTCTTCCCTGATGATGGGTGTAGAGTGAGCTATTGCAAGTCAAACCCTATTTTCACATTAGGTTTAGTAGAGTGAGGCAAGTTACAATGGCACTCCTCAGGTGGAAGGATCAGTGACAGAGTCACTGCAGAGGAGATCCTTGAATGTATTCACATTCTTCAGAGAGGCTCCTTCTTTGTCCCCCAGGACTATATGCCAGGACTATAAAGAAAGAACTCCCTACCTCTTAAAAATGGATGGGACCCCATGAAAGTCTAACCCCTGGTCACACAGAGAATTGGATTTTTGAAAGCCCTTAATAGGCTGTGGGTGGAAGTTGCCAGAACCAAGGTGAATCTAAGAAAAATGAGCTTTCATGGTGACAGCACAGAGAAGAACAGGCAGTGCTCCATTAATATCAGTATGATCTATCCCCTTAATATGATCAGAAGATCTGATGTTAGCTACCCCGTTGTCCTTGATGTGGCCTGTTATTTGGCAAAAATTATCTAACTTATCTAAACTTTACAATAAATAAAGAGAAAGTTTCCTTTGCTCGAAACCCATTCATGTCTGACTCTAGGGGACTGTGCTCATCTCCGTTTACAGCCAAAAAGCCAGTGCTGTCTGCAGATGGTTCTGTATCATGTGGTAGGCATGACTAAATGCTGAAGCACATGGAACATTGTTACCTTTCTTGTCCAAGTGGTACCTATTTATCTACTTGCAATTTCCTGCTTTCAAACTGCTAGGTTGGCAGGAGCCAGGACAGATGACAGGCACTCACTCCATTGCACAGCACTTGAGTCTTGAACTGCTGAACTTCCAGTCATCAAGCTCAGTGTCTTAACCACCACGCCACTGCAGCCTTTACCTTTACAACACATATTATTAATTATAGTGTGCTGCTTCTGATATAAATAATAAAAGATTAGGCTCACTGTTAAAATAGGGATATGGTTTCTGGAGAATTTTCATGCCGTATAAGTGAAAGGTCTTGAGATTTTTCATTTCTCCCTCACATGTCTTCTCTTTGGCTTCCATGTCACTCCCTTCTGATTTCCTATACTGTTCTAACTTCTCCCTCACACCTTCCGCTTTTGGCTTCTTTTGCACAGCATTCCCCTTTGACCTCTGATGTCTTTTCTTCTTCAATTTTTTTTTTTTGCTGCCATGCTTGGTGATGACAACATATTTCTTTACAGCACTAGTCACAGGTCACAGTGGTCACAGAGGTTGTAAAAGTGAGTTTAAGGTGCTGGGTGAGGGACATCCACAAACATTGGGAGGTTGTAAAAATGTGGGTTCTAAACTGAGCTGTTGTGGATCAGGGGCCATATATATATTCTTATTTGAGAGAGCACAGAAATATTTAACACTCCCCTCCCTCTCTTAAAAATGGCATTTTATGTATCATAAATTGTATCATTAGTGTGATGTATCATTAGTGGTTTTTTATACCCATGTACATGCATGCAGACAATGCAAAATGCTGTAACATTCTACTTTATTTATTTATTTATTTATTTTATTTTATTTACTCACATTTGCTATCCTGCCCCAATCAGGTATACCCGACTGTGGGCGGCTTACAAGATAAAATGCGAACATAGGTTAAACCTATGGAATACTAATAATTAAAAAACTTTAAAAGTTCATAAAAAATAGGAAATAAAACAGCCCCACAGGATAAAAACTGAACAGAAAGGGAGGCTGTCCCTTAAATTAGCCACCCTGTGTGGGATCCCACGTTCCTTGGTCCCCACGCTTGTCCCGCCAGCCAGGTTTTTAAACCACTCCGGAAGGGTAGGAGCTCTGTCTGTAGGTGCAGTTCAGTTGGGAGGAGGTTCCAAAGGGCCGGAGTGAACACAGAGAAGACCCTCTTCCTAGTGCCAGTGAGATGAGCCTCTCTAGCTGATGGAATGACAAACCAGCCCCTCTGATCCGCCCTGGTGGGACGGACAGACGTTCTTGGGATGACACGGTCTCTTAGGTATCCTGGCCCACTACCATATAGGGCTTTAAAGGTAATGACCAGCACCTTGAATTGCACCCGGAGACATACTGGCAACCAGTGAAGCTCCCGGAGCAGTGGTGAGGCACGAGCATAACGCCAGCACCCCATCACTACCCAGGCCGCCGCATTTTGGACCAGCTGCAGTCTCCGAATGGTCACCAAGGGCAGCCCCATGTAGAGCGCATTACAATAGTCAAGTCTGGAGGTGACCAAAGCATGTGTGACCATGAGCAAGGCGTCCCGGTCTAGGAGTGGGCGTAACTGGCGTATTACACGAAGTTGTGCAAAAGCCCTCCTGGCCACGGCTGCCACCTGCTCTTCGAACAGTAGTCGTGAGTCCAGGAGGACCCCCAGATTACGCACCAGGTCCATTTGGGGCAGAACTGCCCCATCCAGAACCAAAGCTGGCAGCTCCCGTGATAACACAGGGCCCCTTACCCATAGCCACTCAGTCTTACCGGGATTCAGCTGTAGCCCGTTTTCTCCCATCCAGACCTTAACAGCCTCCAGGCACCTGGAAAGGACTTCCACTGCACCGCTTGGGTCCCCACGGGCCGAGATGTACAGCTGGGTATCATCTGCATATTGGTGATACCTCACCCGGTGGGAACGGATGATCTCACCCAGTGGCTTCATGTAGACGTTAAATAGGAGAGGAGAGAGTACCGAGCCCTGAGGCACCCCATATTGAAGGGGCCTACGGCTGGACTTCTCACTCTCCAGCCACACCGACTGGGTCCTGCCTCTTAGAAATGAGGAGAACCAGGACAACACCGTGCCCTGGATCCCCAATCCTTGGAGCCTTCCCAAAAGGATACCATGGTCGACGGTATCGAAGGCCGCTGAGAGATCGAGAAGAGCCAAGAGAGACGGATGACCACCATCCCGCTCCCTCCAGAGATCATCCACCAATGCGATTAGTGCAGTTTCTGTCCCATATCTGGGCCTGAATCCTGACTGAAAAGGGTCCAGATAATCCGCTTCATCCAGGACTTCCTGTAGCTGCTTTGCCACTACCTTCTCCAATACCTTGCCTAAAAAGGGTAGATTAGATACTGGTCGGTAGTTAGTAAGTGCCGTAGGGTCGAGGGATGGCTTTTTTAGGAGGGGGCGCACCAGAGCGTGTTTAAACGGTGCTGGAAAAGACCCCTCCTTCAGTGATGAATTTATAATCACCTCGACCCAACCACCTGCCACAGCTTTAGATGCTATAACTAGCCAGGCAGGGCATGGATCCAGTGCGCAGGTCGTGGCGCGAACAGATCCAAGAAGCCTGTCCACTTCCTCAGGGCCAACTGGATCGAACTGATCCCAGATAACATGGCCAGACTGTGCTCCGGTCAACCCCAGCTCCATACGTTCCACGCCGGGATTAAACTTCGAGCGGATCTGAGCGACTTTCTCCCCCAGATAATCAGCAAAAGCCTCAGCCGATCCCTGCCAATCGGGGCCAGACCCCTCTCTACCAAGGAGGGACCTGGTCACCCGGAACAAGGCAGCTGGGCGATTATCTGCGGAGGCAATAAGGGCGGTGAAATATTTGTCGTTTCACCGCCCCCATCGCCACTAGGTAGTCTTTAATAGCTGCTCTAACCAGTGTTCGGTCAGATTCACTCCGGGTCTTCACCCAGCGGTGCTCTCGGCGTCTCTTTGCCCATTTGAGCTCCCTTAGTTCTTCTGTGAACCAAGGGGCAGATCGATCCCCACGAGCACGGAGAGGCCGTAGTGGAGCGATCACGTCTAAAGCTGCCATTACCCTCTACTGCAGGCTTTGCATCTAACTTCCTGCTCTTTTTCAGGTTCAGAATCATAGGCCTGCTTGACATACCCAAAGCAAAGGGCAACGTGTTACCTTTACACAGAACGTCAGTGCTCTTCCTATAATTCATTTGAAAACCATCTTGGATGGTTGACCTTGGGGTGGGGAAAGAATCAATGAAGCATAGAAATTAGAGATTAAAAAGGTCCATCCCACTGCCACAGTATGATTGTTCCCAGCCAAAAATTTATTTTTTAAGATAAAGTTATGGATGGGAATATATTAACCTTTAAAAGAACCATATTCAGATATTATATAAGTCTTTTAAAATTTGCAATTCAGTCCTCCATCTAGGGGAATGGCTCCTCAGGAAATAAGTGCAATTTTTATGCAGCAAAAACTAGTCGACCTGCTTCACAATGTCTACTTGGTGCAGAATCACACATGCTAAAACTTCCTTGCAAAGAGTACCAGATTCTGTCTGGGAAGGAATGCAAAAGCAGTTATTTATTGTGTAAAGAAATTTCCTCTTACCAAGAAGTTGGAGAAGTTACTGTTTTGGACTACAATTCCCAAAATCCCCTGGCCATGCTTTTGGGGTTTGGGGAAACTATAATTTCCAAGGCTTTCCATCTTGTCATAGTTAACTCCATTTACATGGGTATTCAGTAAAAGTGATGTAAAATCTTAGTCTGAGAAAGAGATGCATTTTGATCACAGTTTCCCCACATTCCCTGTGGGTGGTGACTAGGAGAGCTGTAGTCCAGAAATGTGGTACTTTTTCTATTAAGGAAAGAAAGATATTTGTTTGCTATTTTAATCTTTTTAAATTAGCACCAGCTAAACGTACATTCTTATTGCTCAGATGCTATCCTCAGGAGGATATTCTGTGACTGAAACTCTGACATGTTTTTTCTTAATGATGGTGTGCTGACTGTGGTGTCTGATTTGATCACCAGTGATGATTGGCATGAATGGTCTTTTCTTTTTGGATTCAGATGATCAGATATACTTGTCCAAATAATTTGAGAAAACTATTTCAGCACATTTGTAAAATAAATATTTTCCCCTCCCCCTCCCCGCCACACACACATTTGCTGTACATCTACAGTGTACTCTACATCTGACACATAGTAGGTAATAAGTTGCTCAAAGCTATTTTTTTCCTTTTTTTTCAGCAAATCTGCCCCTGAAATCAAGTGGCAAACTGCAAATTTCCCATAATGCCAAAGGGCAAAATTGGGCCTCTGACTCAGTAATATTACCCCACCGAAACAGAACTTTTCTCTTGCTAACTTGCTATTTGCCTCTGCATGCAGACATTTCATTCCACATTACTCTACAAACTCAAAGATAGTGAGATCTTCTGTTATTATTTCCACTGGTTGCTGTCCATATAGCTTTATTGATTTTAATAAAAGCAAGAATAGGCACAAGGCACTCATTCAGAAATGACCATCTGGAAAACTGCATCACAAGGCTGGCATATATATATATATATATATATATATATATATATATATATATATATATATATATATATATATATATATATATATATATATATATATATATATATATATATATATAGAGAGAGAGAGAGAGAGAGAGAGAGAGAGAGAGAGAGAGAGAGAGAGAGAGTTACAAACACATATAGCAACATAATTATGTTGTTACAATTGAACTCATGATTGATTCTTAGGCATAAGTCCCCCAGATTCAGTAGGGTGTACTTATTTCACACTACCCACCAAGAAAGAATGCTATCATCACTTTTAACTTCCTAGCACAATCAGGACCAGGCCAAGATATTTTTGTTGCCTGAGGTAGGGCAACAAATAATGCTGTTTACGCCCCACTCTCGAAATCACAATGCACGTTGAGTTTTTCTTTGGCACATGGAGCAAAAAACAAACAAACACCTTTCCAAAATCTGTTTCCTTCTTCTGCTGTAACAATGCAACCATAATTAATAAATCATCACTAGTTAGCTCATTTTGTATCAGGACTCAACACTGGATAGCTTACTTGGCTTTGGAGAAAGTATGCTTTGTACTCCTGTCCACAACTATGGAGGTGTAGACCCCATAACCAACCACAGCACATACTTCTGCATGTGTCTTGGCTGTATCAACAGAACAAATATGAAGCTCTTTAAGATGTGGATGCTAGCAGAGCAGTATTATCTAACAACGTTGTTAGCTTGCATTGTTTAAAACAGAATGCATTGTTTGTTTGGAAATGCATGTGTAAGGCTGTTTGTAAAATTGTAATTATTTTGAAAACAAAGTAATAAAAGGGAAGAAAGAACAGGTATCTGTAATACTGGACTAGATGAATGAAATGAAATTCTGTGAGGGATCATAACCCTTTTGGCTCAGGTTTTAATGTAAAATAACTCCAAGCTGCAAAACAAGATAGCAATAAAGACTGAAATTTCTGGCCATAGGTTCAAAAATAACCTGCTGAACACAAATGAGACACAGCACACACCCAAGGACCTTGGGTATTTCTTGCAATGGACCATCATTCTTGGTGACAAAAACACTCACCCAAGTACAGTGCAGTAATACCCCGGATAACGCGAGTACTGTATAGCACGAAAACCGCATAACGTTACAAGATTTTCGGAAAAATCTTGTATCGAATAACATGATTTTTAGCGTTATCCAGAACGAGCGTATGCGTGGGGGGGGGGGAGTTGGATTGGGTAGAACATCTACCCAATCCAACCCCCCACAGTGCTCGCCCCCACAATGTTTGGAAAGGGTACGGGGATCCTTACCCTTTCGAAACTTCTGGCGCGCGTCGGTGGGGGTTAGGGCAGGATATGGGGGAGACCTCCGTATCCTGCCCTAACCCCCACCGATGCGTGTGCGCCTGCAAGCCACCCGATGTTCTGAAAGGGTAAGGATCCTTACCCTTTTGAAACTTTGGGCGAGCGGCGCGCGTCGGTGGGGGTTAGGGCAGGATACGGGGGAGATCTCCGTATCCTGCCCTAACCCCCACCTATGTGCACACGCCTGCAAGCCACCCGATGTTCCTAAAGGGTAAGGATCCTTACCCTTTCGAAACTTCGAGCGAGCGGCGCGCGTCGGTGGGGGTTAGGGCAGGATACGGGGGAGACCTTCGTATCCTGCCCTAACCCCCACCGACACGTGCACGCCTGCAAGCCACCCGATGTTCCAAAAGGGTAAGGATCCTTACCCTTTCGGAACATTGGGAGAGGAGAGGCGCCTCTCCGTGGGGTCTCCCAGGCCTCGTAGAAGCTCGCTGCGAGGCCGGGGAGAACCAGGTGAGGAGAGGCACCTCTCCGCGGCGTCTCCCTGGCTTGGGAAAGAGGCGGCTTGGCTGAAATTCCCTCCCCCTGCGCTGGGGTGAGGATTTCGACCAAGCCGCCTCTTTCCCAGGCTCACTATAGCAACAAGGATCGCACGTCAAAGCAATGGATCAAAGCGGGGGTGGCTCCCCCTGCTTTGATCCATTGCCTTGACGTGCGATCCCCATTTCGCTCGCCTAAACAAGGGTCGGCTTTTCTGAATTCCCCCCTCCCCCGGGGAGAGGGAAATTCGGAAATGCTGACCCTTGTTTTGGTGCTTTGTGATGGGAGTTTGGGTGCTGGGTTGAATGGGTGGGAGCTTGTTCAACCCGGCACCCAAACTCCCATCGCAAAGCGCCTAAACGGGGATCGCACTTCAAGGCAATGGATCAAAGCGGGGGGAGCCACCCCCCGCTTTGATCCATTGCCTTGACGTGCGATCCCCATTTTGCCCTCCTGGGCAAGGGTCGGCTTTTCCGACTTCCCCCCTCCCCCGGGTGCGCAAAACAGGGATCGCACGTTAAGGTAAGGGATCAAAGTGGGGGGTGGCACCCCCCGCTTTGATCCCTTGCCTTGACGTGTGATCCCCATTGCTATACCCGTTTGGTAGAAGAGGCTCCCGCAGGCGCGCCTTTTCACACGCGTGCGAGCGCCTCTTCTCAGGTTTTTTTAGCATTGTTCGATGTATACCCCAGACAACGCTAAAACCCGGACAACTTGTGGAACCATGTCATAACGTTATCCGGGGTACTAGTGTATATACAAATATGAAAATCATGTTTGTAGAGCCAGGGAAATGTTGATAGTCAGCTTCTGAGATGCCTCCGGCTTATAACTGGAGGAAGAAATAACCAGTACCCTTGAGGTGTATATTGCTCATGCTTGGCACAACAACTGTGTTATCTGCATTAGCTGGCTAGCTAGATATATCTGTGAGAACATTTCTTCAGAGACTGCAATTTGTGGTATTTATATAACATCATCTTAGCTAGATGATAGCTCTAGAAGAACCAGTCTATGTGGCCTTGAGCAAGCTATACAGTCCCCAGGTGCCCTCAGAAGAAGGGAATGGCAAACCATCTCTGTGTCTTTCCAGCATAAAAAATCTTGGAAAACATTGTTCAAAATTGACTCATTGGCACATAATAAGTAAAACCTTGGGTTACGATTGCCCTTGGTTTGCATTTGCTGCAGTTTAATGCCCCTGTTTGCAATTTTTCCACTTTATGACCGAAAATTGCACTATTTTAAACTCTAAAATGGTGGCAGGCACCATAGAGTCTAAAATGGTGCCCACCCCTCTGCCAGAAGTCATAATTTAGACTTGAATACTGTAATGCGCTCTACATGGGGCTGCCCTTGGTGACCATTCGGAGGCTGCAGCTTGTCCAGAATGTGGCTGCTCAGGTAGTGGTGGGGTGCGTGCGTTATGCTAGTGCCTCACCGCTGCTTCAGGAGCTGCACTGGTTGCCGGTATGACTCCGGGTGCAATTCAAGGTGCTGGTTATTACCTTTAAAGCCCTACATGGTAGTGGGCCAGGATACTTAAAAGATCGCGTCACCCCAAGAACATCTGTCCGTCCCACCAGGGCGGATCGGAGAGTCTCTCTTATCATTCCATCAGCTAGAGAGCCGCATCTCTGTAGCAGAAGGAGGTCCTTCTCCGTGTCTGCCCTGGCCCTTTGGAACCTCCTGCCAACTGAGTTACAGACAGAGCTCCTGCCCTTTGAGAAGGGCCTAAAAACCTGGCTGGCAGGGCAGGTGTGGGGCTCCAGTAATATGGGGTCCCATGTTGGGTGGTTGATCTGATGGGACAGCCACACACACCCCTGCCCTTTTAAACTTTTTAAACCTTTTTAAACCTTTTAACTTTTTAAATATTTTAGATTTTTGTAAATTCATAGTTTAATTCTTTTTAAATTGATTTTAAGTGATTTTGAACCTTAACGTTTTAATTTATGAATTTGTAGGGGGATTGTTTAATTGTTTTGCATTGTGTATAGTTTCTCCCCCTTTCTGTAAGCCACCTAGAGTCAGGTTCTTCCTATTTGATTTCTTCCTATTTGTTCTCCTCACTGTCCAGGGGACTCAAAACTCTCCACCAGCAGCACATCTCAAAGGCATTTATTCTTCTGCGCTCAGATTTCCTTATGGTCCAGCTCTCACAACCATACATTACCACCGGGAATACCATTGTTTTGACTATATGAATTTTTGTTTGCAATGTGATGTCTCTACTTTTCACCATGTTCCCCAGGTTTCTCATTGCTTGTCTCTCAAGCATCAGTCACCTTTTGATTTCATGGCTGCAATCACCGTCTGCAGTGAGCTTAGATCTTAAGAAAGTAAAATCTATCACTGCTTCTACTTCTTCCCCATCTATTTTCCAGGGACTGAGAGGGCCTGTTGCCATTATCTTGGTTTTATTGATGTTGAGTCTCAAGCCAGCTTTTGCACTCTCTTCTTTCAACCTAAGCAGCAGCTTCTTTAGGTCTTCCTCACTTTCTGCCACTAGGGTGGTATCATCTGCGTATCTCAAATTTTTGATGTCTCTCCCAGCAATTTTGATCCCAACTTGTGATTCGTCCAACCCTGCATTGTGCATTATGTGCTCTGTGTATAAGTTGAATAAGCAGGGTGACAAAATGCAGCCTTGTCTTACTCCTTTTCCTATTCCAAACCACTCTGTCATTCCGTATTCTGTCCTAACTGTTGCTCCTTGATTCATGTACAGATTTCTCATGAGGTATATAAGGTGCTCTGGTATTCCCATCTCTTTAATTACTTGCCACATTTTGTTGTGGTCCACGCAGTCAAAGGCCTTAGTGTAATCAATGAAACAGAAGTAGACTTGTTTCTGATATTCCTTTGTTTTTCCCATGATCCAACGTATGTTGGCAATGTGGTCTCTAGTCCCCCTGCCTCTTCTGACACCCGCCTGCACTTCTGGTAATTCTTTTTCCACGTGCCGCTGCAGTCTATCCTGTATTATCTTGAGTATCACCTTGCTAGTGTGGGATGAGCGCAATTGTTCGATAATTTGAACATTCTTTGGTATTACCCTTTTTGGGGATTGGAACGTATACTGATCTTTTCCAATCCTGTGGCCAGTGTTGTGTTTTCCAAATCTGCTGACATATAGAATGTAATACTTTGATTCCATCATCTCCTAGGGCTTTGAAAAGTTCTACCTGGATACCATCATCTCCGCTGGCTTTGTTATTTGCAGTGTTTTCCAGGGCCTTTCTGATTTTACTCTCTAGGATGTCTGGCTCAAGTTCAATTTCTTCATCATTGAAATTATCAGGGGTGTTGAGGTCCTTTCTGTAGAGTTCCTCTGTGTACTCTTTCCATCTTTTCTTAATTTCTTCTGCATCAGCTAACTCCTTGCCATCTTTGTCCCTTATCATGGTCATTTTTGCTTTAAACGTTCCCTTGATTTCACCAATTAGAACATGGAGGACTAGATTTCTTACATTTCTGACCTGTGAGGAGGAAGTAGAAAAACGATCAGTAAACATACAGTTAATAATAATAATTTTGTGTCAGAAATTATTCTGGGTTGAAAGGATTTTTGCAGAAGAAACTCCACTCAGGGAATGCTGAAATGAGGCTCCTTTCATGTCCCCAAGAGCTGGGACGGAGACAGGTGCTCAATCCATCATGCAGTACCTGGGTCTCAAATTGCTGACTCGCCAGCCTTCCAGTAAACAAGGCAAGCTTCTTAACCACTGAGTCACCAAATTATAACATGCAGTTAAAAGAGAACAATAGGACTTAAAGTTGATGGAGAAATAAAGAGAGAAAAAAATGTAGGAGTATTATGAATGCTTAAAAATAACTGCTGGAAGAAAGTTGCAGAGCTAAAGGTTGGGAGTTTGATTCCTTATTGTGCCTCCTAGGAGAATAGCCAACTTGGGTAGCTCTGGGCAAGTGGCATAAACCCAGGGCAACCTCAGGAAAAATGAACAGTAAACCTCTTTTGTGACCATAAATCAGAATTGACTTGATGGCACCAAATTATTATTATTATTTTCAACATTGCTTAAAACGCCAATGCCACCTCCCTCACCACCGGATTTCCCTCAGCTGGCATGGCCTGGAGGGGAGAGAGCAGCTGGGTGGCTCAGCAAGGCTCAAAAATGGACCTGCCACCCACCAAAATCACTGGACTCTTCTCTTGGCTGACCCAGCCTGATGGGAAATGGACATAGTGTTTCGGGCTGAGTTTGTAATGTATTTATGAGTTTTGCTCTTGAAATGTTTTGGTAATTACTTTATAATTGTAATTGTGATATTGCAATTGTGATATTTTGTAACTGTGATATTGTAATTGTATTTATTGTAACTGTGACATTGCTTCTTTGTTAACCGCCCAGAGTCGCATTGCAAGTGGGGTGGCATACAAGTTGAATAATTGAATTGAATTGAATTTTAGCCATGTTCAGCATTTTAATAGAAAGGCTGGGAAAATTGGCTTGAAATACAGACATATAAGCATTAATACAAATCCATCTACTGAAGCATGAATAGCATTAGTCTACACATAGGAAAAAGTCAGCTGACAGAAGATTAGACAAATTTTATTCAGTTCTGCTAAAACAAATGTCAATCGTATTAAGTATTTACAATTATCCTCAGGATATAAAATAAGTAGCTCATCTGAAAAGGGAACACAGCTAGTAATCATGGATGGATCATTCCATGTTCTGCATCAATCATTCTTCTAATTCTAAGATTATATTAATTAACTTCTGTTATGCACAACGCTAAATAAATCTATAATGATAAGGTGTGTGAGCATATCTGTACCCCCTCTAGTTTCAAGATTGTGAAGCCTAGACACCTTAAACTTGACATGGCTGATAAATGTTATTTGGATTTTTAACGCTTTAATTAATTGTGATTCTAGCCTACAATATTATAGCAATTACGAGGTGATGAACCTCTCTCTTCTGTGTCTAGGCCAGATGTGAAACTGTCAAAATGAAGGCACCTTTTAGTGAGTACATTTTGCAGTTTCTTTTGCCTGACCTAGTGTGAGAAAGATTAGCCAGCAACACAAGGTTGCTGTTACCAGGGTACACCTGATTATGGCTCAGTAATACCACAATCTCCAAGGAGGCTCTTTCTATACACCCCAGGTGACAAATTAGTCAATCTAAATGTGTCTCCAGTACACCATACTGGCCTTTAGGTGGCAGATGACCCTTACCACAACATAGCCATTACACAATATAGTTACAGTGGAACCTCATATAACGAATGCCTCCTATAGTGAAAAAAATTGCATAACGGAAAGAAATTGGAAAAAAACATGGCACCTCGCATAAAGGAAATTGTCGCGATGCGAAAATAGTACTCCCTATAGGGAAAACATGTATAATGAAAATTTTCGCTACGCAAATTGTGTCAAATTTCTATGGGAAAATTCACTCAGAGAAATTTTTTTCATTATGTGAGTTTTTCCCATAGGAATTTTTGTTATACAAGTTTTTCCATAGGAATTTTCATTATACAAAAAAAAATTCATATAACGCAAAATCACATAGCGAACAGCCTCGTGGAATGAATTTTTTTCGTTATACGAAGTTCCACTGTATTACAATGATTCGGATTTTAAAAAGAGATTCTGTAAGAAACCTGTTTGCAGTAAAATTAGCAAAACCTGTTGTGAAAGTAACTTGAGACTAATAGACCAGGGGACAACAAGGGAAAGTTCTGTATCCAGGATTCCAGAGCAAGGCAGGAGACAAACAGGAGCTCAAAAGGAGTCAGGAGCACAAAAGGTGGAAGAGGTCTTTCCTCTTTCCTGCCGTCTTTCCTATAACATGACCCTAGAATATGGTTCTGACCCATTAACTAGAATTGGATCAACACTATCTTCTTGTACCACCTGACAAACAATCATCTTGGAAGGATAATTTTTGGATATAAATTGTAGTAGTGGCAAATTTCAAGCACCTCCAGTCAAAAACCACCTCTTGAGAAGACAAGAGTAGTGGTGACAGTTCATACAGATCATGGTTTAATTCAGATTAGATAGAGACAATGTGCCAGCTTGGAGAATTGTGTAATACTACAACTCATAAGTCATATTAAAGAGGCTACTCTAAGACGTGCATCTTAGACCTGTTTGGCTAGCGAGTAAACACAAAGTTCAAAGTGATGGATAAAGACATCAGATTGACCAATATATCGAAAGTCTATACCAAAGAATATATTCTGACTTGAATAAGAAGTATTTTATAGATTTTTTTTTGTCATAACTCAAAGTGAATTAAGTATTGGGTATAATTTATCAGAATGCCTGCTCAATTTTCTTTCCTCTGGTCTGTTTTTTTGTTGTTTCATGATGAATCAGGCAATGTCATAGGTTGGATCTTCAAGTAGAATTAATCAATGCACTTTCCATAAAACTACACTGATCTGCAGCCCTCTCATCACAATTTTTACTTTTAGGCTGGTCGGTCGCAAATGGATGATCATGGTATGTAATTATCAAACTGTAGTTCTAAGTAATAAAATGCTCTAGGATTTCTTTAATAACATATTCGTATAAAGGCCACAGCAAAAAATAGACAACTATCTGAATAATGTCAGTGATATTTGGAGTTCACTCATGGAGTAGTGTGGGGGAAAGGGCTTTTGTTTCTTAATGAAGACTATTCTTTGAATCTGGTTCTGGTATGTTGATTGGAACCCTGTGCCCCACATTATATGCAATTAAAAACTCCTACATAGAATAATAAGTAGTTATCATTCTCTGTTACTTTCTGGGTTCTGTGTCATTTTGCTACTTAGATTGCAGCCTGGCATTTTGTCATATTTTATCCAAGTTCTGGTCTCATAATTTTGATCAAAGCAATTAAGTATTGCTCCAGCCCAGAGGTTCCCATCCTAAGGCCTGTGGGCCAGATCCAGCCCATGGCACCATTTCATGTGCCCCCCCCCAAATCCTCCAAGGGCATTTGAGAAAAATGGCTACCTCTTTGAAGCTGTTGGGACAAAATGGCCACACACCCCCAATTGCTGACTGAGAGAGTGTGACCCAGCCCCTGGCTTGAAAAGGTTGGGAACCCTTGGTCTAGCCAGCTTCATAAATGAAAAGAAAGGGGGAAGGTAGAATATGAATCAATCTACACACTGTAGACATTCTTCTCTAAGAATATTGCTGTCCTGCCCTGACACCCTCAAATTCTGAAAGCAGGGGTTTTAAATATGGACAACCTCACATTCTATCCATATATTAAACAGAACGCTTGCTTCGCCATAACTTGTTGGTAAGCTTTTATTACTCGAGGATACTTGAGATCCAAGTTTCCATCTCCATTAGAGAGGAACAAACTTGTGTTTCTGTAGTCCAAAAATTCAAATCCTCTAGTCTCCTTCAGCATCCTTCTATTGTACTCTATCCATCTCTTTGTACACACTTCATACATCTGTATCTTTCTATTTTGGGATGAGTTAAGGCTATCCTTTTGAGCAGGACAGTGTCAGCTATGGACCTTTCTCCTTAACATTTCCAGTTCTAATACTTTACATTTCTTAGACGCAATAAAATGCAAGCCTGTTTTCACTGGGACTGGTGGTCATGTCAGAAGAGGTGCATCCAAGAGTTACTTTATTCTTAAGTGTTTTTCAGCTGTCAGCTCTTGTGGTAACAGAAGTAATCTCAAGTCTAGAGGCCTGGGTACAAATATGGGATGATATTGCCTAGTAACTGATTGTGGCTTCCATGTTTCTGTTTAATTCTGCCTCCTGCTTGAAGGAAATACAGTTCTGTTCAGATAAGTACTGTACATACAATGCACATCTGTGTCTGTATAGCTAAGTAAAGCAAATGTTACCAAGCCTCTGTTGAGACTTAGCCATTTAAAAGCCCTTGCCAAACCACATATGGGGCTATAATAATGGAGAGAAACAATCATGGGAGAATTATATGAGCCTTGTTCACATGTTTTCTTTACTAGTTGTCTAAACACAAAACCAGGGTCTCACCAAGTAGCTCCATCACTGTTGTCACATATGGTGTGACTCCTCCTCTGACACCCATGTATATACATCTTTAGTGAGCATGCTTCCAGGGTTTCAGGCAGAACTTGTCTAGGAGTTTTGAGAGTTCTAGTCCAAAAATGTATTTTTCTCAACCTCTGATTCCAAGATGTTGGAATGTCTAAGCTTACGGCAGCACAAAACCTCTTCTGAGAAGCTATTCACACTGTATGCACAGATACCAGGTTTAGGCTTCTTGATGCATAATTACTGTAGCCCCTCTTCTATTCATTTATCTTAATAACCAATAGATGATACCCAAGCAGGAAGAATAATCACATGATGACTTTTTTGAGGTCTTCAAACAGTTGTGGAGAACATATGACTCTCCAGATGTTGCATTCCATCCCATCATCCCTAGGCAGCTTAACCAACAGTGAAAAATCAGGAGAGTTGAAGTCCAAAAGTTTTTCCCATCCCTGTCTTAAAGATCTAGACCTTAAAAATGTAGTTGTTAAAGAACTGCTCAGACATAACGAACACAGAAACTTACTTGGATAGCAGAACAGTTCATGTGGGCACTTTTTCCACCCTGCCATCCTGCTCAAAAAGGAATATGTGGTGGAAATAGCTTTGTCTCATGTATGGAGAGGAACAATCATGGGAGAATCACCCAAGCAGTTTTGGTGAATACCTAAATGGGCCAGAATTTCATATTTTCTTTGTTCAGCAGTTGGGCCAATGGAAGTCCATGGGAAACATTTGGCATTGTGGGTACTTCTTACTAATAAAGCTATCGAGAGAGAAGAAACAGAGTCATTGGAACCAGATTACCTGCTGAAAACCAGAGTACAGTATTTGAAAGAGAGTAGCATGGCAGCGGCGGCGGCGGGGAATCTAATTTACTATTGTGTTGCTTTGCAAAACAGAATGTTCTGTTAGTGATAAGGATACACAAACCACCCATGATGACTTTGGCTTATATTGACAGAATTTTGCTCACTTCCTTCCAAATGTTTGGCCTGTGATTGAAGCTCCACATTTGCTTTAAAATTTGCTCCTTCCAGTGTCCATTGTCCAATCCATTCCATCCTTTAATGAGTGCCTCTAGACATATGTCTTATTTTCACCTGTCCTCTTTAATTAACGGAGATATCTTTGTTTGCCATGTCTCCTGCTTCCTCCTTTGTCTTCTTTTATTCTTTCTCTGTCCTCTAGCTTGTGTGTCTGTTTAATTTAGATTGTAAGACTGTGGCCAGAACCCTGTCTTTATTC
This sequence comes from Furcifer pardalis, assembly GCA_030440675.1. NCBI lineage: Eukaryota > Metazoa > Chordata > Lepidosauria > Squamata > Chamaeleonidae > Furcifer > Furcifer pardalis. The sequence continues at coordinate 205,577,731 of CP126890.1, forward strand.
TGTCCCTTATATTGCAGAGTATCTTGCTTCTAGCTGTTCAAGAACAATATTAGACAGATTAATATTAAAACAGTAGTACAAATAATTTAAATAACATTTTAGGAGAGATTTTGCTTTAATTGATGACTACCTGACTTTAATAGACAATTTTTAATCCAGAAACCTATAGATGTACTGTACTTCCAGATGTATTGTGCAGTCATTCTGGCTTTTTAATGGAATTTTACTAAGGAACCAGATATAGCTATCTTCAATTAGCAATTGTTGTGCTTCCTCGTCATTCCTCTATCTTTTTTTCTTAATAGGAAAGATATGTACAGTATTAAGAAGGGCAAAATGGAATAATTGTACATTGTCCTTCAATCATAGACATATTGTGTCCTCCTGAAAATTAGGAGTGAAGTGTTCCATACGCCATTTCACAGACCATTTGGCCTTTGATTGATAACTCTAGAGTAGCAGTTCCCAACCTTGGGTCCCCTGATGTTCTTGGACTGAAATTCTCAGAAACTTTCCCCACTGACTGTCCTGGCCAAGATTTGTGGGAGTTGTAGTTCAAGCACATCTGGTAATCCAAGATTAGGAACCACTGCATTAGAGGCTATCCAAGTTCAATATACATAGTGGTGGGATTCAGCAGGTTCACCCCAATTCACCGGAACCGGTATCAGAAATTCCGGCTGCCCCCGCCCGTCCATGTTTTGAAATAAAGTAGTCCTAATTCAGGTGCAACACAGGTTTTTCCCACCATAAAATGCCCACAGAGTAGGTAGTAATTTTTTTTTGACTCCCACCACTGAATATACACATGAAGAGGATAAGCACACTCTCCCCACAACCCGTGTCTCTGTTTTTGTGGGCATCTGTGCATGGAAGGTGATCTAGAGAACCTTCGTTGTCTGTAGAGAAATGTCCACACAATCTGGACTCCTAGTTTTTCAGGGTTCCATATCAATTGTGAAGCCTCTATAGATAGAAGAGGTTCTCTGGTCAAAAAGTTTGCTGTCCATGTGTAGAAGAAGGTGCAAACAGAGATTGAGGCATCAGGGCTATTGCACTCCTCTTTCTTGTGCATTTATATAGCTTAATTTTAAATGTGCAGATAAAGCTGATATCTTCTTTGCAACAATGGGGCAAAGATGGAAGGAAATAGGGACAGGGAAAATTTGGCAGTTTTACTTGCTCTCACACTTTTTTGAAGCTTGGGATCTTTCTGTCCCAAATATGCAGAAGTTTGAAAATGTTAGTAAATTCTTCAAAGCAAAGAGGATATTTTCCATATATTAATTCATGGGAAAACAACCAGATGTGTCAAAGAGGAGGAATCTCTCAGAAACAAAATTGGAAATTCTAATTTGGCACTAACATTGCTGAAAATATGAAGAATCAAATCTAGAGTTTTCACTGATAATTTTTTCCAGTCTGTTTCTGGCCCTATTCTTTCTCCATGACTATAAAGTTCATGCTAAACCAACAGACAGTTCTTGGTGAATATTCATGGACAATGTTAGCTATGCTTTGAGATAAGACATCATTGACATGCCTTGTGAAATTATACTGTTTTGATGCTGTAGTTGCCTTTGCATTTTAGAAAAATTCCTTTCTATATATCTACTCTAGTTTTAATTTATTTTACCTTCCTCGGAAGAAGCATCCTGAGTAAAACAAGCATCCATTTTCCCCTCACAATAGGAGGCAGCAAACTGCAGTATATATCCAACAGCTGCTAAAAAGTAAATGTAGGCTATTTATTTTCAGAGGCAGAACAGAGAGAAGACCTTCCCCTACACAAGGGGTAAGCCAAGATAATTTGAAATACAACCTTGGCAACCAACAAATCAGGAAGACGGGAGTTATAGTCAAAGATATGGTAATGGGCCAGAATACTTAAGAGACTGCCTCACCCCAAGAACATCTGTTCGTCCCACCAGAGCGGACTGGAGAGGCTCTCTAGTTGTTCCATCGGCCAGAGAAGCGCACCTCTCTGGCACTAGAAGGAGGGCCTTCTCTGTGTCCACTCTGGCCCTATGGAACCTCCTACCAACTGAGCTACATCTACAGATAGACTTGCTATCTTTTAGGAAGAACTTTAAAACATGGCTGGCGGGACAGGTGTGGGGTCCTGGCGGTACCATGACCCCAGCTCGCTGGTTAGTTTGAGCTCCCTCTCTCCCCTGGTCTTTTAATTTAATTTTTTAATCTTATCTTTGGGACTTAGTTTTTAATCTTTTAATTATGATAATTAACTGATTAAAAAAATTAAAACCTTGAAAATTTAAATTTTTATAGTTGGGATCCTGGGATGATGGGATTGTATTGTATTGTGTGGGTTTTTTTTTATGGTGTTGTAGACCCTGGGTCACCCTGGTGAGAAGGGCTGTATAGAAGTATGAAAATAAATAAATAAATAAATAAATAAATAAATAAACAAACACATGCTGGAATGGAAAGATAGAGGGCAAGGCATTTCTCTGTATATCCAAAAGGGAACCCTGAAGTTTGATTTTCTTCCCCTATGTTGACTTTTTTTAAAGTTTTATTTTTATGAGGTTTTCTTTTTAATAGAGAGACTTTAGCAAGAAATGGGAAACAGATTGTGCTGATGCAGGCAGAATAGGGAGTTGTTACACTGAAATAAGTTACAATATAAAGAACACACCATTAGATATATCCGCAGTATCTGGATTTCTCAGACACACTGGCAGGTAGATGTATGTGAATGTGTTTGAGTTCAGTTAAATAATTTATATAATTAATTATATGCCAGAAAACGGTTTGCATAAACGACTCCTATGATGTAGCTTCAGTACTTCTCAGAAAAGGAGTTCTGAAAATGTGTGTATTTGTGCACGTGTGCATGTGTGGCTTTTGCATTAGACAGAGGTATGCCAAAACGGAAATTTCATAGCAAATGAATCATAGACCTGGAAGAAACATGAAGAGAAATAAAAGACTAGCTCTCTGTGATCCTTATGAGTAATAAAAACATTTATCTAGCACTTCAAAGCATGTCAGAAGGCATTATTTCAATAAGGGTTACAACAGCCCTATAAGGTATATCAATATTATTATCCTCATATTGGCAATGGTAGAGTAAGGCAATTTGGAGATCTGCAAGAATTCTTTCCCGAGCAGAAGGAAAATAAAGTTACATTGTTTTATGAGCTTGCTATCAGAGTACGTTGTACACTTCTGCAACGCACCTGTGCCTTTTCATTGTGTGTGATCATATTTTGTTCCTCCATACATGGGTGGGCAAAGTTTGGATATACTAGCTATTGTTGGATTACAATACCCACCAACCCAAGTTGGCATAGCAAGTGGTGAGGAATGCTGGGAGTTGCAGTCTGGTAACATCTTAAACTGTTGCTGCTTTAAAAAATACTGTAAGATGTAGAGTGGAAATGCAGTAGCCCATCATACAAATCAATCCAGACTGTAAAGGTTTGTGGAAATGTGACTCAAAAGTGGCCAGCTTTGCTTCTTTGCCTACTTTCTAAGAGTTAAGGAAGGAACCAAAAGATCAAAGAACTCTTTTCTTAAAGTAACAACAAGAAAGACATCTCTGTGATTCCAGAACATTGTGTGGTGACAGTAGGTATGGATTTTCCTGGCTGGAGGTAGAGGGGAAAGTCCCAGAAAGTCCACAGGGCAGATCAGTTCTTTATGGAAAAATAAAAGCAATTCCCTGACACTTCAGCCAGAGCCTTGAGACCTGGTAACTCTATCAAATATGGTAGAAACCTTTCTCTAAGCATCTCATTCCCCACATCCATCCTCTAAATGTCTAGTGTACTGGACAGAGTGGCAGACTGGGACTCAGGAGACCTAGATTTGAATCTCTACCCAGCTGTGGAAACCCAAGGGAGGGGTGGAATTGGTAAAACAACTTCTTAAATATTTCACATATTTTGGAAAATCTGTTAGAATTACCGTAAATTAAATGCAACTTAACAGCATATGACACTTACATACATATAATACCAATTTTAATTAGGTATCTAACTCAGCTCTTCAAATGATTCTGTTAATTTAGTCCCTTCTTGGTAGAAACTGCAAATTAGAATTCTCTTTCAAATAGTTAAGATAGAATGACTTACTTAAATTTCTTTGTCATTGTTTCATACAAATTACCCACTATCTCTCTCCATATATGTTGCTTGATGAAATTGTTACAATAGATAATGTAATGAATGAAATCTTTTTTTTTCTTTTTAACCATGCTATGGCTTTTGATGAATCTTCTACTTTGTAGTTTGATAAACAAAAGGCCCAGATACCAAACAGATTTCTAAGCTTTAAGAAGCATGTTTCAAATGCTCGACTCATCCCCATTGACTAGAAAATCTACCATTATATGATTCATAACCAGTTAAGCAGAAGGACTTGGACTTAGACCAGCAGTAGGTGAAATGGATTTCACGAGGATTTTAAAAAGTCATGGCAACAGAGATAATATAGGAACACAGGCAACCTGTCAAAAGATAGGGCTTTTGAGGCTTTTTAGTTTAGATGAGAAAAGGCACATGAAGAACATAATGGAGATTTATAAATTTAAAATGAAGATATGTGGCCCCAGTCCCATAATGCTAGGACTCAGGAAAAATAAATTAATGCTATATATACTTCATTTATGAGATTTTCATTATATGGCTAACAGAAAAAGAGTACCCTATTTGCTGGCATATAAGACCCACTCCCCCCTTAAAATACACTGGAAATACAATGGAGTTCATCTTGTAATGTATATTGTGGCTTATGTGGGCTATTTTAGTAATAACGGGGTGCATCTTATACTCCGATGCATCTTATACACTGGCAAATATGATATATCAGAGAATAAACAAAACAAAAAAAGTTGTAGCATTTAAAGTCTGTTATATTTCATTGTGAGTTTTCATGGCTCAAGTCCACTTCATCAAACTTGATCTACAAAAGCTCACACTGAAATATAATAGTTAGTCTTTAAAGTGCTACAGTGTTTTTGTTTTGTTTTGTTTATTCTCTGATATGCGTGAAACACAGACTAACACAGCTACTATTCCAGAAAAAAAGGTAGATAATGAAGTTATAACAAATCCATTAAAAGCACGTTAGCTGAAATCCTGTTGTTAAGTCTAGGCAGTTGGAACAAGAGTAGGCCGATTGAAGCAGTGGGGATTTGGTGAGTCAACTCCTCTATAAGGTCATTAATACAATGGGGATACTCTAATTGTGATTTATTACACTAAACAATAGTATTTCAGAAATTGCCAAAAATGTAAGGGACGGAGGGTATCAAGTAAAATATGCAAGAGCAGGAAAATCTGTCCATTTTTGTTTCTCCCCCATTTGAATTCTTAAATCTCAAACGCTTTCTATCATGAGCAAGGATATTGAAAATGTTGGTAAACTCAAACAACTTTCTCCCTCATTTGCACAAATCCATTCAACAGGTATTTTATTTCTTACCAGAAACAAAAAAAAAACCCTATTGGTGAGGTAAAGAATAAAATATCTGTTGAATTGACTCACTCACTCATTCACTCATTAATTCATTCATATCCTGCCAAAATTAGCATGCAGCACTACTTCTATGTGATTCACAATAAAAACAAGACATTCAAACAATAAAACATTAAAAGAATAAGAAACCAATACACAACGTAAGAGCAAAGACATTGTTCTATCTGCCTATCATCAAAGTGTTAAGAATGAATAGAATGTATCACTGTCAGAGCATTCCATTTAAATAAATGTTCCTGTTTCAAGACTAGTACTGTACAGGCCAAATAAATATCAAGGAAGAAAAATAGAATTGGTATGCAGTGCTTTTTTATTATTATTTCTAAAACCAACACTATGACCCAAAAACTGCTACAAACCTATTAGTCCAGGGGTCCTCAACTTTTTAAAGCTGGGGGCCAGTGGACATTTCCTCAGACTGTTGATGGGCTGGACTGAAGTTCCACCCCCACTGGTGCCAGCGCTGCCGGGACCACCTCACCCCCTTCCTCCCAATGCTTCCCTGCTTACTGGACTGGAGGAGCTGCATGGCATGGATGAAGGAGGGATCCTAGTTGTACTTCTTGTCCATGCTCGGCCAGAGCGGCCCCGGGGAAAGACGTGGGCAGCCACATGCGTCCACTCCTTCTGCCACCACCTCAATCCTTGTCCCCTCCGCTTGGCTTGGGTGTGTCCCTAATGGTGCTCCATAGCAGGGTGGATGTTGTAAGGCTTACAACATCCACCCTGCTACAGAGCACTTGCAAAGACATGCAAAGCCAAGTGGAGGGGATAAGGATTGAGGTGGTGGAGGCGGCAACTGGAGTGAGGGCATGGGCCAGATGAAATGGTGTGGGCTGGATCTGGCCCACAGGCCCTAGGTTGAGAACCCCTATACTAGTCCATGGGAATATTTTCTTTAAAATGATTATTAATGGTGATATATTTCTTCATAATGGGAATAAATGAGTCTCCTGTAAGTCTCGGCATCTTGCCACCATTCCTTGGGTTCATTTTCCATTTTTTGCAGCTCCCCCCCCCCCCCGGCACACTGTCCTCAAGGAAATGCTGATAGGTTATCCATGCTATAATTTTTAATGTTTTGTTTTTGCTCCGGAAAATAAAGTATAAAAGAAACCAATTCAACTGGGATAAAAAAGTAAGAGATTTCATGTAAAAAGTGGGGAAAGGCAGAGGAGGGAGGGAGAACTCAATGGTAGATCTACAGGGGAGAAAAGAAGTTTTATGCACATTATATTTAAACTAGACACTAACAATCCATCTACCTTTACAAAGTCTGCCTTTCGAGATAAATTATATACTTGCCCTGGTGGAACCATGTGGCGATAGAAGAGAAAAAGCATATAACTCAGGAGAAGAAAGAACAACAGAGGCTCCCCGAGATTCTAGTGCAAGGAAATATGAAAATATGTTGGTGAGAGGGAAGTCAATAAGAGACCTGGCACTCCCCAGGGCCTCTTATATGGATGGTTCCTGACAATTAGGATGATTTGGCTGCTTCAGAGAGCAAGTTAAAATGCCATATCCGGAGCTTGGCTAAGTAATTTGTTAGCACTGTGGTTCCCAGCGACCATGAGTCTGGGGGGTTCTGGTCCTCATAATAAAAAAAAAGTCACACAGTGCCAAGCTCTGCCTAATAGCAGATGTTTTCTGTCTGCTTCTGTGGCTAATGAGACGAGGCAGGGTAGGCTGCTGAGTTATTGGTTCAGGCTCTAGATACATTCTATGGGCATGCAGAAAAATGGCAGTCAGTACCTTGCCCTTGGCCACTTTGATTCTCTTGGCTGGTTCAAGATGTTTGCAGCCTCATGCAAAGGACTAGAGGAGATCTTCTCACTATCTAAGACTAGTTGCTTACTTAATCGCTGGTTACAGGAAGCATCTTGCATTGCATTTCAAGACAGTTGATTAACTTACTGCATGGCTAGTCCTATCATTATGATCACCATAGGCAACAGATGTTGGTGAGCAATCGTAGTAGCATCCTGATCATTCCTTAGAAATGGGACTTTCCATTTTTAACAAAAGATGGGGGGGGGAACATGAATGCAGCTCCCCCCATTTTTCTGTTATTTTGTTGTTGGTTGCCCTAGCTTGAAAGCCAGTTGTATTCAACTGTAGGGTTTGGTGCTCTGTTTAAAGGCAAAGAGCCAGCGCTGTCTGCAGATTTTATCGTGGACATGTCGCAGGCAATGTATTTTGCAGTGTATTTTTATCCCCCCCCCCCGTGTATTGCTCTTGAAATGTTTTTATCGTGTTAATGTGATACTTTGTAACTGTAATTTGTGATACTCTTTCTCTTTGTTAGCCACCCAGAATCGCATTGGGAGTGGGGCAGCATACAAGTTTAACAACAACGACAACGACAACGACAACGACAACAAGATACCAAATGCAGTTTACCTTCCCACCAAAGTGGTTCCTATTTATCTACTTGCAATTTCTTGCTTTTGAACTGCTAGGTTAGCAGGGCCTGTGACAGAGATGGGAGCTCACTCTGTCATGCAGTATTCTGGTCTCGACCTGCTGACCTTCCAGTTGTCAAGTTCAGCATCTTAACTACTAAGCCACCACAGTCGTCTATTCTTTTACTGATTCCCAAACATGAATGATTGGTAGTAATGAAGCAGGGATACACAAAAATGTTGAGTTATTTCATTTTCCCAACTTTCATTTAACGTTCCTTTCTGTTAAATCACCAAGGAGATTTTTTTCATCCAATAGTCTTGTGAACGTTCTGCTGGCAGCTACTCAAAATATCTGGGGGGTGGGGTGGAGAGGGGGAATGAGAATTTTGAATTGGTAGAAGGATATGTATGGGTTGAAACCAAGTCGGGAGTGATCTTTCTTTTCTTCAGTTCTTTATGAGTGTGTGAACTCCAGGTGCTCTCCATCTTAGAATAAGCTGCCTATCTCCATGCCCCCATTCCGTTCACTTGTTGTTTTTTGCTTGGGGATAGGAGAGTATGTATATGTGTATTTTTTCATCTATGGTTGTGGAAATGTGCTTTTCCTGTTTGTCTGGTTTGGATAATTTACTGGATATTTATTCTGTTAAAGTACTGATTCTACATTTGGACATCAAAAAATTGAGTGCCTTGTAGGACTGATAATGTTGAAAGAGAAAGAAGCACAAATTTGCCTTAATAAGTGATTGTGAGGAAGTTGCTACAGCCACCCCAGGTGGGCCATCTGCCTTCATCCTGCCTCCCCTTGAGAACCTGGGGAAGCTGTTAGCTACTGGGAAAGGGAACTTAACTTGCCACCTTTGTACTAGGGTCAGGACTGGATGAACAGTAACATTGAAAGGATCTTCCCCATGGCTAGTGCCCAAAATGGAAGTGGTAACAGGAGGAAGAATAAAAGGTAACAAGGGAGAGTTGTGAGTAGAAGCCAAATGAATACAAACCTAAGCAATCAGATTTCCTGTTTCTTTACATTTTCATTAAAATAAAAACAGGCATGGGAGTGCCAATTCATATTGGGACCATGGAAATGGAAAAAGGTTTTCAAAATCTTTCCCTCCGCTCTCGTTTCCTAGTCTGGCTGGACATCCCGCTATGGTAATGGAGTAGTCCATACAGCCAGAGACTCAATGCTGAGTGTTGGGCAGTGGTAAATAACCTGACTCCCTAAAGGACCCAATGGCTACAGGCAGGTGAGTCCCTTTAGGTGGGGTGATGGTCCCCTCAGTGGAGGAAATGCCACTGGAAACCATCATATTGGGCCAAACGGCAAAATGAGCAGACAAGGAACTTTGATTCCCAATGGTCATGGAGGCAAAAGAGGCAATGCCAGATGGACTGGCTGTGAAGGTGCAACCCACTGCAGTCCATGTGTTAAATCCTACATGTCTCATTTCATATGTGCCATAGGAGATGGCTCCGTGATCATAGTGTGTTGGTCACTGCACAGCAAGCTGGGATCCACCTTAAACAAATTCACACCAGTGGGTGAAGGCAGCCCAGAACCAGCTGGCCTCCAAGACCAGGCCTCCCAGCACCCTCAGGCAGAAAAAAAAATGTATGCTTGGATCGAGTTGCGGCCAACAACGATGACAACAACTTCATCCCTCAAAGCTATGGACAGATAAATGTGCCTGACTCATTTTTACAATAAATGTACAGAGAAGGGAGACAGAGTCATGGATGTATATCAAATTGCCTATTTAGTTCCATATTAGCCATTAGAGTGACCAGTGAGCAGAAAATCTTTTATCTTCCTTGACTTAATGTACCTAGAACAGTTTCTTGGAGGTTTCAGGAAAGAGGTCCATGCGATGTCATAAATAACACTTAGATGATGCCACAGATCCACAAAGGAATTGCTTCATCATAACTCACTCATCTCTTTTAAAGTTACATTGATATATTTCCAGTGGAGGCAAACAATCTATTTCATGCCTTCAGTATATACATACATACACCTCCAACTCTCTGTACTCACAAACAAAGAATGTGCACTATTCAGCATGACATATGGGGGTTGGGGTTTTTTTTTTTGGGGGGAAGAGAAATCAGCTACTAAATCTCCATCTCCATTCTTCCCAGAAACATCCGTTTACTGTGTAGCTGAGATGGCATTGTGAATTGCAAAAGTCTTCTCTCAGCACAGAATCCTCCAAACTCCTCAGAAGCCAAGCTTTCATTAACCGGAACAGATTTCTAGCACACATGGTAAATAGATGCAGTTCAAAAGGTTAAGACAGTCTCTGATAATGCCTTTAGGAATAGGAGAGTTTTCTGGATAGAAAATGATTCCTTCATTATTTCACACGTTCTGTCTCTTAGGGTTGGGGTCCCCAACCTTTTTTGCACCACAGACCATTTTCATGTTAAACACGTTTCCCATGGACTGGTAAGTGACGCTGGTGGGATTCGACAGTGCAAGCACATAACTCAAAGCGATAAGCTGTCGGCCACACTGTTTGACTTGGTGAGCCCCACTGTAGTTAAGCAATGTGGAGGAGGAGTCTGGTCACCTGCCTATCTGCTGTGTCTGAAGCCCGTGTTCTCGCTCCATTTGCCAGGCAGACCTGGCAGAGCACATTGAGGGCAGAAGACTGCCATTGGGGCTCCCAGTGCCACTCAATCCAGTGGTCTAGTTCAGGACAGCCTGTGGTCTGGTACCAGTACATGGCCTGATGTTTGGGGACCCCTCTCTTAGAAGGTGGAGATATCTGTCACTTTCACTTTCTTCTGCCTTTAAAACATTTAAAACGTCAAACTCTTTCCTTCCTAAATATGAGTTTTCCAAATTCTGTTATCCTTTTTTTTCAAATGTCAGAATTCTCCTCCACCTGCACTAGCAAAACTCAACAGGTACAGCTATTCCTGGCATTGCGAAGTGCATTGTCACGCTATGCACCACATAGCTGTTACAGTTGAGCAGCGCTCAGATAAAAAGGTCACAACTCAAATTCACCGCAGACATAGTTTAGTGGACAGGGATCCAAGTTCACACTTTTAAAGATTAATCTGACAGCTTTGGTTTCTTTCTCATTTGCGGTTTCATTTTTTTTATTCCCCCCACATTTTATTTTCACATGTTTCTTGTCTTCCAAAAGTCAAGAGATCTGCAAATTAAAAAAAATTAAATTTAAAGAAAGACAAAATGCTCCCCTTACTTCCCAGCTTGGCTACTTTCATGTAGGAGCAGGAGGAGAAGGAGCTGACTACCTGAACAGGACAAAATGGGTACAAATGTGTATAAAATTTGCATATAGCAAATTACATGTAGAAATACTACAATCTGCATAGAAATTCTGTACCTTATATTACTGCAGAAGGAGAAAACATAACCAGATGGTTAACATGCCTGTCCAAAATGATATCTGGCTGCTATGGGTAATGAGCAACACAATAGCAATTGCACTTATATACCCCCCCCCCAGCACAGGGATTCCCTAAACTTTTTGGGTCATGGGCCGGTCATGTGGTTGAGGGGTCTGGTCACTAAGGCCCATGGGCTGGATCCAGCCCCCAATGCCAATTCATCCGGCCCACAAAGCCCTCGTTACTCCCGGAAGTGGAAGTAAAACACACACATACTTCTGCTTCCGGGAGCAACAAGGGCTTTTCAGGCTGGATGAATTGGTGCCAGGGGCTGGATCTGACCGATGGGCTGTAGTTTGGGCACCCCTGCCTTAGCACTCAGTGTACTCTCTGGGCAGTTCACAAGGGAATTGGCATCCCCCCAACACGCTGGGTACTCATTTTACCAACCTTGGAAGGATGCAAGTTAGCCTGAACTCACAATGTGAGCAGAGTTTTGGCTGCAGTATAGCAATATTCATCACTGTGCCCCCAGGGGTCAACACAAGCCCTCAGTTTTCCTGACTTGTCTTTTTTCATCTTTAAAAGTGTATTTTCTTTTTTTTTTTTGGTTTAACTGGACATATCCTACCCTACCTTACTGTTATCCTATGAACACCATCTTGCCTTTCTTGGGATATTTTGCTATCAAATAGCACTTACCCTAGTACACTGATTAACCTTATTATCACTACCATCAACATCATCATCAAAGCAAGTCTGAGTCTGAGGAATGCCTGAAGGAAATGTACAAGATGCAAATGTACTAGAACAGTGGTAGCTAACCCTGACACTCCAGCTGTTATAGAACTTCAATTCCCAGAAGCCCTGATCTTGGGCTGACTTGGGCTGTTGGGAATTGAAGTCCAAGAACATCTGGAATGCCAAGCTTTACCATCCCTGTACTAGACTCTGGAGAAGTGTTCTAGGGCTACAGTTCCCAGAATTCTTCACCATTGGCTGTGCTAGCCAAATTTTCTGGGCACTGTTGTCAAAGAACATCTGGGCACCCAAATTTGGGTAAACCACCACACTAGAGAAAAACAAAGAAATCTGAAATTTGAGAAGCTTAATTAAGTACATTTGGTTTATTTATTGAATCAAACCTTTCACTCATTAAAAAAAAACCTACTAAAAACCTGACTTTTAAAAATCTGCCCTTAGTAGATTCAAAGTATTTCACTTTACAGGTTGGAGTCTTGCCAGGAGCAAAACAGGTTATCTCCTTTGTCACCATTAATATTTCTCAAGCATTTTTAGGCTGTTCCATTTCTTGCCTTTAAGAGGGGAGGGGGGGACAGAGCAAATTTTAAACAGATAAAGAATGTATTCAATTCTAATTTCAGTATGTGGTCTAAATATCCAAGTGGGAACATTTCAATGTTTACAACCAGTTGTTTGCACCTACATATTAATTTTACAAAGTGCCATCTTGCCCATTGCCTTTCTTTAATCTCATCCTTATTGTGACAATGAGGTCTAGAAGATTAAATATCAAATTCAAGTAAAATTGGGATCTACACAATTTTAATAGAAGGAGACTGTAAACCATACAAAGAAGGGGAAATAGAAGGCAAAGCTGCATGCCACTCATTATATATATTACTTATATCTTTGTGCACTTATAAATTCATCTTCTAACGTATTAAATACATACCCAGATTTGTGGAAATATTTTGCATTCTTATAGCAATCTTCCATCTGAGATGTTCCCTATTTTAAACATGCTTTTTGTGCTTCTTATTCCTCCACATTTTCAGAATTGTTCTCCATGGACAGCAAATGGGAGGCCCCACACAAAGCATCCTGATCACCAATTTTTTTAGTGTGCCTCTGAGTATTAAACATGCATCGCCAGTTCCACACACACAGGCTTGAAGTGGGAGCCTACACAGTTCATATATAATGATTCTGTGTGTTTGTGGAGCAAATTGATTAGATGCTCACAACTTAAAATGATTTATTTCTGAACAATGTAGTTAAGCCTGTGGATAATCTGTCTCACAGAGACAGGTCCTTTCCCTGAAGGGGTCTCTGTCACAAATTAGACAGTCACATTACATTACTTCCACCGAGTACACACCCAAAGTCTCACCCTGTCCCCTTCCGAAAAATGGATGGGACGACAATCACACCAATATATGTGGTTAGAACTGGGATCGTCTCAACAGCTGGGTTCTAAATCATCAAATCTGGGCTGGGTGGGGAAAGCCTTGAGAAAAAGAGAGAAATGGGCAGACAGGTTGAAAAGAGGCAATTGGGAATGGTTCAAAGTGGTGCAAATTCATTTCTCTGATAAGCCATCCCCTGCTGCCTTTTTTTTAAAAAAAGCTTTACTACGGAGGCTCCCTAGAGAAATTTCACAATGTTCAAGCTAATCTTCTTATAAACATTGTTATTTATTTATTTTATTTTATCCGACATGTGTCAAGCAGACCTGCTAAGCCTATTAGATCTCTTGGGAGACAGTGTGTGTGTGTGTGTGGGGGGGGGGGGTCTTTTAAAAACCGCCTATCTTCCTGGTTAGCTGCTTTGGACACTTCTCCATCACTGAAGACAGACCAATTTCCTTATAATTAGAACAGGGCAAACCTCATTGGGCTTCCAACTTGAAGCAGAATAAACAGATAGAACTGCAGCTGGAACAAATTCAAAACATTCAGACACCGTGAGTGACTTACAGTGCCATCTTGAGCATGTTTACTCAAATATAAATCTCATTGTGCCAAGTAGGTATCTTTCCCGCGTGAATATTCTACTCACAGGATTGTAGCTTAAGTTGCTAAACTCTTATATTCATTTAACTATAACCACACCATTTTTAATCAACCTGATTTCTAAGCAAATATGTGTGAGTCTCGATTTTTAGACTGTACTTTCAAGCCTTCTTCCTCATTGGCCGATGGTAGTTTCTTTACAACAGTTTCTGGAGGGACACACTTTTTTTCAAGCCTAGGACTAGCAGGTGAACATCACAGAAATTGGTAAGATTTATCTCTGAATAAATCATTCTTATTATGTTAAATATATTTGAAAATCTCTTCATAGGCATTCATGTGTATACACTGTTGCATGTACTGTATGTCTTTTAGCTTAGAACCTCTTCACACCTCTTGGCAACCTTATCATCTTCTTCAAAATTAAAAAAAAAATCAAATTAAGTTCTCCATTATTTATTTATTTATTAGATTTCTATTAATAGCAATGTCATTCACCTGGTCACAAGTAAAAGTCAAGATTTTATAGATCAGTTTAAGTCACACTCACAGCAGCTGAAGATTTGCTCTGTCAGAGATATTCTTAAAAAATAATTTCATTTCAGTTACTAAATGCTCTCCTAACTAACAGGCTACTATTGTTGGATTGTGCTATCATCTTGGTCCATTGTTTCCCGCTAATTCACGGTCCATCCCTCAGAACCATAATTGGCTACTGAGTGCTGTGACTGACCACCATACAGATGAATTAGCACTAATCAGAGTGACATACAACTTGTTGTGTGAACATGTACTAATTTATGAGAGGTGGCTTGGTAAGAAGTAATTGTTTGTCATCAAATCAATTCTATTTTATGACGATTCTACAGTGTGGGATTGAGCTACCAACCTTTGGCTCTGGAGTCAGATACCTGAACCACTGAACTACAGTATACATATACAGCAAGATGGCTTGGTATAATGACATTGAAAACTCATAGTCCTCTAGATATCAGTTATGTCTCACTCAGAACAAATTGCTCCTATCACCTTCTTTTACTGTTCTGAGAAAGAATTTTGACTTAAAGAATCCTTTCCCGCTCTACATTTCTGATTCTATGAAATGCACACTTAATCCTTCTCAACATAGTCCCTGAATATATCTAATAAAAAGCCACATGAGCTGTGTTCTTTCAAAGCACATTTTTTTGTAGTTATGAAGTGTGTGGTTGTAGTCGTTTTGGATTAAGACTGCTGAAACCCAAGATTGACTCAACCAAGAAGCCCTTTGCTATCTCTAGCTTCACAGGACTGGTGTGAAAATAAAAATGGGAAAGAGAGCCTGGAGCTCCTTAGAGACAACACAAGTTGTAAATGATATAAAAGACAATATTGAAATGTGACAATGGGAAATTCATCTATGAAACCTTGATTTAAAATTCTAATTTCTGATTGGGGAGCTGGTCCAATTTCAGTAGCAGCAATTGTTTAAGGATGCAACACACATTTGTGATATATAGGCTTAAATCTGTAACAGTAGCAGTGTTTATTTCTTTGTTTGTGTTATTTATATGTTGCCTCCCCCCCCCAATAGAGGACTCAAGATGCTTCCAATTTTTGTAGAAATCCTCACAATCAAGGAAAACTATGCAGTGGTTGTCATTAAAAACATCATACGAAACAATACTAAAAGCAATCATATTAAAGATCACCATTAAGCAATCTTGAAATGTTTTAAGAAGATTTTTTAAATTTCTAAATTCAATAAAGGCAACATCCTTATAAATGCCACACTCATCACTTAAAAGCCTGCTGAAAAGGGAGGCCTTTGTTAGGCTCTTGAACCACTACTTAATCTTCATGTGATTTCAAAGAAATTGTATCACTTGATTGAAAATAATCTGGTTACAAAGCCAGTATTTGCATTCCCAGAAATACTGCGCAACTTCATGTTTACTGTTTAAAAATGTCATCACATTTCAGTGTCACAGTGAGTAAGAGGTGATGAGGAATTTAGAGGCATTGTTCAAAAACATCTATGACCCCAAGTTTGTGCAGCTCCATCCATCATAAAGGCTCCTCGATTAGATACAGGAAGATGGATTGATAGGTAGCCAAACAAGGGGACCACACTATCCTCCCATGTCACAGTCCTTTGTTTCTCATTAGTGTGCGCACCGGGTGTGGATGAAGAGATAAATTGCTCATTCTGGGCAAAATCATCTTGGACAAGATAGAATTTATCACTGACCAGAGGAAGGGGCAAGAGGGGGAAAACACTTCTTTAAGTGGCCATTTTTGTAAAGGAAATGTCAGGCAATCCCCCTTTAATGGGAGGTTAGAGGAGCCCAGGAGAGTGAGCACTGCATACATAGAAGTAGATGCCTGTACTCAAGAGGCATTTGTACAAGAATCGGTAGAACCTTATCAGTTGGCAGCAGAGATGGGACCATTAAACACAATCCATATAGACTAATAGTTGCTAAATTTAATTTCTGGAGCTCTTTCGACTAGCAGATGGAAGGAGGAGGAGGACTATTTTAGCTCAGGACTCCTTGTACATTAAAAGAAAAAGAGTGATAAAAGCTCACGCTGAAATAAATTTGATTCTCTTTTTGCTAAACACTATAAAACACTAACAGTCGACAGACAAATAATGCTCCCTTGTCCCCATTTACTCTCTGTTATGTCTGCCATCTCCTACCTCCAGGAAGCTTGATGGCCCATTTCCTGTAGCTGTGTTTCGAGGCTGAACTAGAAGCTGCTTTTTATCTTTTGTGAAGGAATTCTGCTGACTGGCTCCCTTGACCACTCTAGGTCTTCCGGACTACATTCATATTTCTCCCCTTTGGCCATGTGGACTAGGACTTCTGGGAGCTGAAGTCCAAAACATCTTCAAAGCCAAAGATTCCTTATCCCTGCTATAGAATATTACAGAAAACTCCAGATCCTTTGCATTAAGAAGAAAATGCACCTGACACAACTTCTAGTGAAGACGACCTAGGCTATTCCCCTTCACTTGGCTTGCAGAGCTTTATTTTGTCTTCCTTACCTATTACTCAGGCAGCCTGCTATAGATGGGATGAAATGGTTAATGTTACCCGGGTTTTGGCATCTTAGCAGTATCAAAAAACAACAACAAACAACTACTACTACAGAACCATACAATATAGGCTGTTTGACAACATGATGGACTGAGTCACAATGGCCTTACAATAATATAAACACAAACCATTCTTCCCTATACATTTAGAAACATAGGCTCATAGTACCCTCAGATTTCCTCTTTCCCCCAGCAAAAAGAAATATGAAAATCTTCTAATTCACAATTGGAGAGAAAATAAAGTGCAGATCAATAGCTGAGCAGCTCCACCTTATTAAGATGATTATTTTTTTTACAAAATATATTTATGCATGGGCTATGTGGTATCATATTTATATGTGCAGGCCATTTGAAAAGGGAAAGAGAAGTCATGCAAGCTCAGTATAAAGGAATATAGTGTGTGTGTGTGTGTGTCCATTTTAAGAGTAAAGTAGATTTCTGATTTCTTGTTCCCAGTGGTAAAGAAGGAACGTGACCTTCAAAGCAGAGACTGGGTCAGTGGTGGGCAGAAACAGGTTCACACACACGCCGGAAGGGGGGTTAGTAAAATTGGGTGGCCTCTGGGCAGGGTGGTGGTGAAATTGGGTGGTCTTCAGACAGGGAGGTAGCAAAATCGGGTGGCCACACCCACCTCCCTGCCCTGCCCCGTCAGATTTTGTCCCTGCATGTGGTTCAAGGTTTCCCGTGCTCAAAAGCCAGTCATATCTGACTCTAGGGTGCAGTGCTCATCTCAATTTACAGCCAAAGACCCAGTGCTGCCTGTGTTTGAAGATGTATAGATGGCCATATAGCAGGCATGATTACATCACCCATGAGGTCTGGTGCCTTGGTAACACTACCCAAAGCAACTATCAGTCATTTGGATTGCATGTCCTATCTGATCTGGCTGTTTGCAAGTTCAAACAGGGTGATGCCTAACATAGTTTCTCTAGCCTAAGCAGTCCCATAGGTACCCAGGAGCCACACTGATGGTGTGTAGGCTTCACTGAGAGGTGCAGACCACTGAATGAAGACAAAGTTATGTGATAGGGGGTCAAAGCCAAAGGGGTTGAGATTGTCATCACTCATTTGACACCCTTTATTTATTTTATTTATTTATTAAAATTTGATACCCCGCCCCAATCGGGAGGACCCGACTCTGGGCGGCTTACATCCCACTAAAAGCAAAACAAAACCCAAACACTCAATTAAAAACATCAAGATTAAAAATTATCAGAAATTTAAAAACAAAAACAGAACTACACCCCAGTATTCCCCCAATCCAACTCAGGAAGGCAGTCCTTATATAAGCCACTTGGTGTGGAAGCCACCCTTACATTATCTTTAGCATTATCAGTAAATCAGTTGATATTATTTGAGTTTGATGTTGTTATGCAATGCAATCAGATTTTTTGGTCTTTTTTGAAAGGCAACAGTGCCAGATTGGCCACAAGCAAGGGATGTGCCTCTTTTTGCTCCTTCTGAGCTTAGCTGGCAGTGTCATTTTCACTCATCATCAAAACAAAGCCAAGGAAACTGGAAAGATGTAAAACGAAGACATTACAAATAAAATATGGCATTTAATACAAGAGCCAAATCGCATGTACACACCCTGCTTTGCACTTCTGTTGAGTAGCTGCAGCAGAAGAGGCTGAGAAAATTTGATCAATACTACTCCAAAGAGTGTTCAAATTAGAGCAGCTCACAAATGCCCACTCAATCTGATTTGCTCCATAGGAAGCAGAGGTTAGCTGCCCATCATCCCCTGGTAATAATACAATCACATAAATAAGTGACACTTTAGTTGTATAGTAGGGAGTCAAATGGTCCAGTTCTGCCACAGCATTTAATCTTGCATTGTTTCCGTATAGTCTGTAATAACTATTTCAGATTGATGGGGGAACTGTTCATTGTCTTGATTCCATTCTCGCTGGCACCTTTTACTGTGGCTTTTTCTCTACTATTAACAGATTTCAAAAACACTTTGGATCTTCCTGTTGCCAAGGCACTGGACAGATGCCAAGCAAATTGTCATGAGCCTCAGTCTCCAACTGGGTTATTCTCTGGCTGTGTGACCTAACAAATAGGACAGGTATGCTTAAGAGGTGTGAATTAAGGTTTGAAATTACTGTCGAGGTAGGAAGATGATAATTGAGTAGTGCCTGGATCTCTCAGCGACATTTTCTTCATTCTCCATCAAGCTGCTGTGCAGAGGAATGAGATAAATGCATACAAGAACTGAAATTAACAACAAGTACTACAACTCCAAAAGATAACCATTTACTATAAAATATGGATTTAATGTTCAGATTATTCCATGTCAAATGCTAATACAGTACCAAATATCCATCAAACTGTATGTCAGGAAATGCCTTTACTCATGAGTAGGGCTTCTTGCCCACCAGTGGTTGGTTCCTGCTTTCATGCTGTCTCTTTCCTACTAAGCAACCCAGGATATTAGATTAGTGTAGATAAGGTAGTGCATAGCCAAGTAAACACTCCAGACCTTTGTGTATTTTAAACTTATATTGTAATTAGAATAAGTTACAGGAGAAAGTTTACCAAAAGTTCAGAAAGAATTTCAAAACAAAGAAAGCTTTCTAACTGAGGAAGCCCATGGCTCCCTCCCTTCTCTTAAGTCCCTACATGTTTCTAAATTCACTGCTTACCCCACTGAAAGAAACATCAGAAAGCATCTTGGCCCCACCTTCTGGCTTTTATCTCCTCACACACCGCCCACCCCCTAAAGGAATACAGCTAATGGTCATACCATATAACATGTCAATCACACCCTAGGTTTCATTTCTTCCAAAGCATGAGGCTGGCATGTTTCACATTCCAGTCTCTCTAAGGTATGTGCTATAGGTTCTCCCATGCATGGAAATCTCCATCTTGGATGAAGCTAAGATCAGGGCACAAATCCTGCCCTGACACTATCTTGGGATATTATGCAGAAATGTTGCATTAAGTGACTGTGTCTATAGGCATCCACCTGGAAGGAAAAAAACAGAATTAAACAGAAGTTATTGTACACATCATGAGAAGGAATGATTCAATGGGAAAGAAAATACAGTACTGTAATGCTTGGCAAAATAGAAGGAGCAGAAAAAGAGGGAGATCAAATATGAAATTGATTGACTCAGTAAAAGGATCCGTAGTTTTGAGTTTGCAAGAGCTGAGCAGAATTACTGAAGACAGCATCTTTTGGGGAGTAATTCATTCATAGGGTCACTATAGGTCAAAGATGATTCTATGGCACTCAAGATGGAGTAACAACATCCACAATATTATTCTGTTACAGTTTTTCAACAGTACTTTAACTGCCACGATTCCATTCCATGAAATCCTGAAAATTATAGTGCCGTCTGGTACATATGATTTTTTGCCGAATTCAGTTGAGTGCAGTAATTTTCCAGGAGATAATTTTAGGTCCTTGTCATAACATGGAATCATGTTGATTAAAAAGCTATCAAAATACGATAACATATTGGCATAGATATATTCACTAGTAGCATCTAATGTTTAGACAAGATGTTGAATTAAGCTAAGATGTGTAGAGGTACAGAAAATTATGTATGAACTACTTTCATATTCCTAGTTCTATTCTGAAAACGCTTGCAGGCAACCAGCCAGCAGAGGCCCATGGATGTATATCCCTGGAAGCTAGAAATGTTTGAGCATAACACATGGGTGGGAAACATTGGGCTGTTCAGAGCAACTTATATAGGACCATGCTGCATGCTATCCATTTCATCCATGTGGATCAAGAACTTTTATCTTGAGTGGTAACTGAAAGAAGAGGGATGATCTTTGAGGAGCTTTCTAACGGGAGCCCCCACCATAGCCTAAAACAAAGCTGTTTGGATTTCTTTACTGAGTCAATCCATCTCATGTTTGATCATCTTCTTTTTTCTGCTCCTTCTATTTTTCCAAGCATTATTAGGATGCCATATGTTATTTAGCTGTTCTCTATTTTGATGATGCATGTCCTTCTTTTGGTGACCTGTACACCCAACCACGCAGTGAGTTCTCCTGGCTGAATAGGGAAAATAGAGGCTTTGATTGGTAAATGTATCTAATCAGCCCTTTCTTATTTTTAAAGTAAAATGTTTTGAGTAAGGGCATTATTTTGTAAGAAAAGAAACAAATTGCTCACACAGGTATAACTACTGCTGAATGGCAAGAAGGATATGGTGTGGCGTATTCTCTGTGGAGTCTCGCCCATGGAAAGGAGAACACACACACCCCTTGCTACAATATGCTATAGGTTCAAAAAGAATGTACAGCTACATACTACAATGAAAATTCCCCTATATAAACTTAGGATCTCCATATTCCACTTCTCCAAATCTAGACAGTCTAATTTGCATTTTTATAAATTAGATTCTTATTGGCATAAAATTGAAATCTGTACATTGTGGCAATTATGTATATTAATTGTTGAATTGTTCTTCTGTCAACAAGTTTCAACCTTATTATATGGTGATGATCACTGAGTATTCATTCATGCTGTAATGGACTTAGACAAGTTGACCCAAGTTCACAAAGCTTACTGGTGCCCTTGGGCCCATCAGTACCTCTCAACCAGCCCTATGTGACAGGGTTGTTTTCTGGTAAAATGTGGAGAGGGAACCATTTAGATCAGGAATTCTCAACCTGTGGCCTGTGGGCTGAATGGGGCCCAGAGCACCATTTCATGTGGCCCCCCCACTGCTCCACCATACCAGGAAGTGCCATGTGGTAGAAGAAGGGCAAAATGGCCGTCTGGCCTCTGAAGCTGTCTGAGAAGCGTGACCCGGACCCTGGCTTTAAAAGGTTGAGAACTCCTGATTTATATGTAGTCAATTCCCATATCTTGCTTCGTTCTACATAGAAATCCTTCTCAGCCTGATGTTCTGCTTCATTGCTATGAACTATGTTGTTTTGGAGAGCATGAGCATGGACACCTTACATTTTGGACTACACCAACCAGAATCCCCCAACTAAAATCACCACTGGTGATATTGGCTGGGGGTTTCTGGGAGTTGTAGTCCAAGAAAGTAACACTGCCTCTCTCTGCTGGCCAAATAGGTGCAGACAGCAATTTATACACATTTTTCCTCTAGTCGTGGTCTCTGGCCACCCCCAGTTATGCAGTATTTGAGGAATTCTAGCCTTTGAGATGGTGAGGAAGATTTTAGAAGCTACACAAAGGAAGAGTGAGACCAATTTAATTTAGTAGGAGATATACTTGAACTGCACCAAATCATATGCATGCAGAATTTACTCTCCAAAATGGTCTTTATAATTTTCTTATCATTCTTTGAAAGCTGCTTCCATAAATTTATGATTCATATCAATGATAAACTAAAATAAATCACAACCATTAAAAAGCATCATCATCAACAGCAGCTATTAATATAGGCATTTAATACTTACTTCCCTCCTCCTCGTGTTTCTGGCAAATCACTCTTTCCTTCAAGTAGATGCACCCCCAGAAAATGTATGGGAGAATAAATAGAAATTGATTTTTTTCCAGGAAGGCTATTAAGATGCATTATATCAAATCTTGGAAACGTTACTGCTTGGGTTACAATTCCATAGCTCCCTCCTACCACCTCCACTTTAGTTACTTTCTATACATTCTCTGTAGGCATCTTTGTGAACAAACCAGTCCCAGCATTTATACACAAATGAAAAAACTAAAGACCCCCCCTCATGAACAAATGTTACACTTGTAGTAAAATCAGTATTAGATGTCAAAGAGCTGACACTGGACTTTCCCTCAATTTCAAGTCCCCCCCCCCAATAAAATAATAAGACTTTTGGTTTTTTATTTGTGAGCTATCAAATGGTGGATGGCTTTCCTCCCTGGCTGATCATAGGGAAAGCCTTGATCCTTGCAAGACAATTGCCTTTATATTTCTAGTTCTATAAAAGTTAGAGACCTACTTTGAGGGAGTCCCCTAGTGAAAGTTGTGGAGCTGCGGTGATTAAGATGTTAAGTTTGATGGCTGGAAGATCAACAGGTCAGTAGTTTGAGATCTGAGTGCTGTGCAATGGAGTGAGCTCCTGTCATCTGTCCCAGCTCCTGCCAACCAAGCAGTTCGAAAGCAAGAAATTGCTGGAAGGTAACAGCATTCTTTGTGCTTTGGCATCTAGTCATATCTGCCACACAACCATGGATGCAGACAGTGCTGGCTCTTTGCTGTAAACAGAGAGGACACCATGCTCCTAGAGTTGGACACGACTGGCGTTCGAGCAAGGGAGACCCAGGGAAAGTCTGGAATTTTTGGAATCCAAATTGGAAATAAATAGCAAACTTAAAATCTTGGTAACATGGCAATTCTTCATAACCTTCCAAGGGACTGTCAAAATGGCTCATGGATGCATGATGAGTTCTGGAGCAAAGCCGTGTTTCTTTGCCCTTCTTCCCTTGATTCTTCCCATCACAACAAAGCTACTCTGCTGGGCCCATTTTCTTGCTGGCTTCCTGCTTGTCTTTCTCGGCATTCAAGACAGGGAAATTAAGGTCAGAAGCAGCTCTAAAAAGCTGCTGTTAATGTGGACCTGCACTGAAAAGTCAACCTGAAATCTAATTTATCTAATTGCTTGGGCTAGGCTAGGGAGAAGGAAGAGGAGGAGACGTTAAATATTTCCTAATGTCTTAATGTGAATAATAAATTATGAGGTGGGAGAATAAGCTGCCCAAGTGCCCTGCAATCCCCACTCAAATGGTATATGATGAAATGTCTGGGTTTATGGACTCCCCCCCCCCCGTCTTGCAACTCCCCATGAAGTTGAGCTGTTCTGTGACAATGGGCAAAACATGCCAGGTGATAAAATGTGTGCGCTTAGACAGGCCTGATTTTGGTACCTCATTAAAGGCTTGGGGCCCGGAGTGCAACCAGGGGGAAGACTGAAGATGGGAAGCCGTGAGGGTGAAGGGAGGAGATAAGAGCAAAGCAAGCTTTCCCTTAATTAAACAAAGCCTGGTTATCAAGGATTTAATGTAGCTGTCGGGCAGGGGAGGGGGGAGATGTGTGGGGGGAAATGTCGGAGGCAGGTGCACGCATTATCATTAGGAAACAGTACAAAAGATGGTGATTTGGAAAATGATGCCTGGGCAAACTCTTCTGGTCATTATTGTTGTGTTTTGGTCACTAAGATCTTCCTAAGCAAGCATGAATCCTTTAGGTCGCCCTTGCTTGAAAGCCAGTTGTATTCAACTCTAGGGTTCAGTGCTCATCATTGTTTATAGCCAAAGAGCCACATGAGTGCTATCTGCTTTTGCAGACATTTTTGTGGACATGTGGCAGGCATGCCTTGACACCGGAGTGTACGGAACACAGTTTACCTTCCGAACGAAGTGATACCTATTTATCTACTTGCAAATTTCTTGCTTTGGAACCACTAGGTTGGCAGGAGCTGGGACAGAGATGGAAGCTCACTCTGCAATGCAGCACTTGGGTCTAGAAGGCCTTTACAAGTGGAAAAAAGAGTGACAGTGTCTCTATTGTCTATCTAGCCAAAAGTCTGTCATGTCAGGTGGAAGGGAGAGATATGCAAAGAGATTGTTATTTTTCTGACACGTTAATTGCCAACAGGAATGAATTATTTTTAAGAAGTAACTTTTCCACATTTCAGGTGGCCATTGATGCAACAGTGGAAAAAATCCTGACCTTATTTCTTTGAGTATAAATGGATTCCTAAAATCTGAAAAAGTCAAGTGAGAATGATGTTGGATTGACCAGAAAAGTAGTTTGTCAGTTTAGTACTGGATTCAAATCTTCATTCAGCTAAAAATCTCTCTGGATGACTGTGTGCTAGGCCTATGCCAGTGATGGGATGTAACAGGTTCTCACCAGTTCTCCAGAACCGGTAGTAACTTTTCTCAGTGTTCCGGAGAACCGGTACCAGCTTTTTTGGGGGAACCACCTTCGGGGCTTACCTTTTCACTGGTGCATGTGCCAAGCACTTAGTGTGGATGTATGCTTACAGTGTTTGGTGCGTATGCACGGCCTCCTTGCTGTCCTCCCAAGCAGGGAGGAGGAAGAGAATCTGCTAGCCTGAAGCTCCCTATAGCCTGCTCCCCACGGTAAGTGACTCACCTTTGGATGTGGTGTGTCTGTGTGTATTTTAATGTGTATTTAATACCTTTATCTATATTGATGTACTACCACAGTTCCTAAAAAGGCCTGGCTTGGGGTTTTTAAGTAAAGTCTTGAGGTGTGTGTGTGTGCTTATTATTTTTTTTTTGTATTTTTTCCTTTGGCCCTGCCCACATCATGATGTCATGATGTTAGCTCCACCCACACTGTGATGACATCACGGTGGGGTAGTAAAATTTTTGACATCCCATCACTGGCCTATGCTTCTCCAGTATGAAGCGCATCCACACATGCAAAAATAGTTGACATCCCTATTAATGAAGCTATGCTTATAGTGATAGGATGCCTCAAACCTATGCCATTTGAGAAAATATACCCTCTTGTTGGTAAGATAAGGAGATAAGTAGCAACAGATGCTGAGAGAACTTAAGAGAATGACCCTCAACATCAGTGGTGGCAAACCTTTGGCATGCATGCCAGACGTGGCATGCAGAGGCCTTTCTGTGGGCATGTGCCATCATGGGCAAGCCCCATCCCACTCAGCCCACCTACCCACCTAACCCAATGACAGTGCCATTCCCCCACCCAGCCCTTTCCTTCCGCTACTGGGGAGGTGAGAGGGATTGATTGGGATACAAAACAAGAAGATGCTGATATAAAATGTTTTGGCTCACAAGCATCTATTATCTGATAGATCAAATAGCAATAATATTGTATCAGTGTCAATATTACCACCCTAAACTATTTGAGGCCTAGTTCAGTTTTGACTGTAATGTCCTTTGACACCAGGGTACCTATTACCAAGAAAGGACAGATTTCAGGCTTGTGGGGCATAATAGTTTTATTTCTTACAAGAACTCTGAGATTCTTCTAGCTGGAACTTGATAGAGAAGGTATATACTTAAGCCAGAAAGAGATGTTAGAGGGAATCTGAAACTAGAAGAGGAACATTCCTGACTAATGGAAAAGTTGGCACACAAGAGTTTCTCTCATCTGCAGGAGTGTGTGGATTTTTTAAAATTTTCTTTTTTAATTTATTTTTTGCTTTTTTGGTGATTAGACTTTGGGACTTAAGTGCAGGATTCCTGTAAAGCTGCTTCAGATGCCTGTCTGCAATATGAGCATGTTTTCAGCTCTAATTATGGGCTCTCTCTAACACATGTATTCTGGGCTTTGAATTAAAGAATTCTGATCCCAGGAATTTGTTTCAAATACCAGAGCTCAAACCAGGAGCTCATGGTCTATTCACCCAAAAGTCCACTTCTAGGAAGGCAAAGCTTTTGTAATTTCAGCAGCATAATTATATTTGGGAGATGAGGAATTTAACACATATGGTTCAGAAATTGTTTTCACCTACTGCAAGTAGCCTAGTGAGCTAGCAGTAGAGCTAAAATGACCTGTTATCCACCCTTAATCTAATTAAGATGTAGATTTAAGGCTTGTAGGATTTTTTTTTTTTTGGCTAGAGCTCAAAAGTCTTCCCAGTGGAACTGAGTGCAAAAATAGCAACCAAAGAGGAGAAAAGTTTATTCCTAGAATTAAGTAAACAAAAGTGCCTGTAAACACGTGTTCAGCTCACAAACATGTCCACAGTCCTGTCACCCAAAAATCCAAACTTTCTTCCACCTCACCAGCTTAATTTGAGGATTGGAGGAGACATCTGTGTTGCTGCTGTTCAATGAATGCTAGTAAATCTAATCTTGAGTGTATGTATGTTTGTGAATATGCTCTGAATTTTATTCTGAATACTACACCAACTACCCAATTAAAAAGGTTTGGCATCTTGAATAGCACCTTTCAAGTTTAGAATAAAACCTGGATCAAATTAATTGTCTATGAAAAAACCAAAGTCACTAGCCTCAATTGCTGCTGCTAAATAGACTGCATTCAGAAAACATTGATGACCAGTTGCAAATCACCCAGAGAGTTGTCTTATTGATCTCTAGTTGTTCTCTGGCTACTCTTGCTTTAAAAAACCCAGTACTATCACCTGAAATCACTTACATTGTGCAATATTTTCCCCTGCTTCACATCCTACCTTCATCTGAAGTGGGGCAAAACAGAATGCCTTCTTGATGGTGGCAGCATGATGAAGAATCCCGTGTCCTGAAAAATCCACTTTACCACCTCCCTTTTTGGAATTCAGTATTTTTCTTTATATGGTGGTTACTTAAGGAACTCCTTGAAGTAAAATGGAGTTTGGTTGTATTTTCCACTGCCTTTCTTATTCATTGCAGATTTAATACTTATGCTGTAATGCTGACATTTTCCATTCTTTTTTCTGTCTTAAAATTGACTTATAGCTGTTTTTCATCCTTGTTATCTGCCTTAAAGTTTCCTCTAAGAATGAAAATAGATATAAATATTTAATTAATAAATTCAACAAACAGAGAATCATTGATAAATAAGTAGGACAGAGCTTGTATAATCCTGGTCAGTTTTCTACTGTCCAGCTTTTACACCTATACATGGTGACCGGGAACACAATAATGTGAATGACCTTGGTCTTTGTGTTCAGTAACACATTATTATACCTGATGATCTTTTCTAATTCCTCCATTGTTGCCATTCTGAGTCTCAGTCCCCTTCTGATTTTTTGGCTGCAGTTTCCATTTATTCATTGTTAACATTAAAGTTTAGTTCCTTTGGTTTGTTCCAGTGTTAGAAAGATTAGCCGTCAAGGTTGCCGCCCAGGGCATCCCTGATTGCATTCACAATCTTCAAGGAAGCTCTTTCTGTGTACCCTGTCTCATTTACTAGTCTGCCGATTACTCCCAGAAACATGCACCAATGAGGACTTATGTTTGGCTAACAACAAAGCCAAGAAAGTGGCTTCATTTTGGCAGTCCAGGGTTTGATCAGGATGCAAAAGAAGAAGTTTAGTTCTTTTGCATTTTCTATTATTGTTCAACCACAGCCCTGCTTTGGCACTTTCTTCTTTCCCTTTCATGAAAAGTCATTGGTACTTTCTGCTAATAAGATGGTGTCATCTGCATATCTTAAATTATTGCTTAGTCAATGCTTAGTCTCACCAAATATTCCTCATTGATGTTTCTTCAATTTAATTCTTGTCCCTTCTTCCCCTCTTTTTCAACTTCAGCTGAGATGTAATTTTTGCAGTTGAAGAAAGCTACTACACGGCCTCCCATTTTTAGAGTATTAATAAATAGAGCTTAGTGCCTTCTTAATAGGCTATTTAACACAATACACTACTAAATCTCTAATTAACTCTATAATCATAGCACTAAATATATTTAGAGATGTTTAAAAAGAAAAAGATTCAAAATATTTTCCATAAAAATGTCTTCGTAATCTAAATTAATTTTGCACCAAAAGTATACTCTGTTTCAGGCGATGGATTCTTAATCATACAGAACCAATTGTAAACCTGCATAATAAGCTGCTCTCTGCTTGCAGTAGCCCCTGGTCCCTAAGGTAACTAAAGGCAAGCTGAGAGCAATCACTTTCAAAGGAACCATGAGATATGGGGAAGTAGAACATATCTGAGCCCGTTCTTGTACACCAATTAGAGGGTTTTTTGGGTGGGGGAATCTCTAGTGGATGCTAATGTTATTGTTTCTGCTGCTGTTCTTGGTGGTGATTGTTATCGGGTGTATGTGTATTGCAGCATTGGAATAGGAGGTGATTTGGGATTTTACAGAGGTTTTAGATCTTCCTTGCTCATGGTAAAAATACCAATCTTGCATTTTTTTGAACAAAAAAGAGATGTTATTGTTGCATGCTATATATTTATTTGTAGTGTGACCTTTTCTTGAACACTTCTTTCAGGGCTCCTTGATCACACCCTAATCCAAATAGTATTTATGCCTACTGGGGGTTCTGGGAAGTGTAGCCCAGAAAAATAACTTCTCCCATTTATGCATTCAGGTTGCATACATGGAGAAGAGCTTGGAGCCTAATTTAGACCTTTTAGTATCCCCCTATCCCTGCTGACCTATTTCCTGTGCCATGCAGCCTAATATCTCACATGTGTGTGTGTATTTAAAAAAGTGTTGCTAATTAGGTTTGATATGATTCAGCAGGATAATTTTCTCTGCTTGTGGTTTAGCCCACATGTGGCTTTGGGAATGGAAGCTAAGAAACCTGCATATCTTGGCTGTGTATCAAGGGAACAGATTAATTATAGGAGCTAAAGATGATGCAGGCAGGAATATGTATGTGAAAGAAAGTAGAATTGGGGGAGCGGAGACTTGGCATTGATATATGACCCTTATTGATTGGCCCATCATATGCTGGCACAGAACGAAGTATTGATCCACCAACATGGTTTGTTTCCTCCTAGTTTTAGTTTGACACTTTTAATTGAAAAAAAATGTATGTAAGATAGCAGCTATTGACTTCATGTAACTTATATAATAGCAGCTCATCTTATTCTAATCAGCATGGGGAGTTTGGATGAAGATTAGAGTTGTTTGGGAAGAAGCAATAAAAGTGATGTGAAATTAGCTTCATGTGATCCTTTCTGTTCCATTAGCAGTGGAAAAGGCTTTTTTGGAAGTACCATTTGACAAGCTACTGCCTCCTGCTTCAGTGAGACACAGAAACTTCTTGGAACAGCAAATTCTAATAAGGGCTCTTTTTAGAACATGGCTCATAATTAAAAGGAAGAAAGCTGGAAATGTTCCTTAACTGTGAGCCAAACAAATGATTGGACTATGAGAGCAAAGCAGTAAAGTGGCAAAATTTCAGTGTGCCAACTGAGGTCTTCAGGAAATGCAATATTTCTGCAGGTCTTATGGTGGGGAAAACAAATTTCAGGATAAATAGAGCTGCAGTACAAGTGAGTTTGATTTTTGAACAAAGTGGTTTTAAATTGTCCCCCTTTTCCAAACATTCCCAACTAGCATGAAGACTCAGTGGCTCAAAACAAATGGGTTCATGTGAGAGTTGTGTCTGTGCATTATTGGTCCACCAACAAGACAGAAGCAAGGTGAGGGCACTATGGAGAAAGGTAGTAGTTGCAGGTATTTAGGCTTATCAAAAGAAGCCAAAAGAAGGGACTACTTTCTGCCTAATTCCAGAGTCAGCTAGCCCAGAAATACTTCTGTCCTCCTGACTGTTTCATCCTTGTTAGATCCCAAGGAATTGTGCCTTGTCCTTGCATTTTGGCTTTGAAATCTCAGGAAATGGGATCCTTCTGCCCTGTAGAAAGTCGAGATTGTCAGTAGCAGGGTGGGCCTTACCACTAGGCGAAGTGCAGCAGATCCCACACAGAGGCGTAGCTACCGCCGTATCTGCCGTATCAATTATACGGGGGCCCCGGGCCACGGGGGCCCCCAACGTGCGTAAGCAAAACAAATCTTTACCCTTCCTAAGGGCCCCCAAACAAATTTTTATACGGGGCCCCGCCAAGGCACGCTACTCTTCTGATCCCACAAGAAGGTTTTGGCTGTTATAAAAGGTAAACAAATGGTTAGTTGTTCACTTAATGGTTGGAGGGGTCTACTGCCAAGACGGGAGAAGGTTGCTGAGGAATTTTTCATCCTCAGATGCCCAACTAACTTGGCCTTGGGTTCACACTCACATAGAATACATTGCTACATGTTGGACAGGAATTTGTCTTGGCCTGGACCCATCCATAGCATGAATTCACAGGCACTGGTGCCACATGGAAAGAGGCATTACCTGATGAACCACCTGGAGAGTATACTAAGTGCTCTGAAGTGGTATATAAGTGTAATTCAGGTGTGGACAACCTACAGCCCATGAGCTGACCCTGGCCCATGGTGCCAAATCATCTGGTCCACGCTGCCACTACCTGAAGCAGACGCATTCACAACAGCCATAAATGCACCCGTGGCTGTCATAAACACGTTTAGGACAGCCTTGGATGCATTTTACAGCAGTGTTTATGGTGAGGGGAACCATTAGTCTGGGCTGTTCAACTGTCTGAGGGAGTGTGACCTGGCCCCCAACTTTAAAAGGTTGGCAACCCCTGGTGTAATTGCTAGTAATGTAAGTATGGAAGACAGTCCTGTAGTAAGGTGATTTATGTGGCTGCCTCACATCCACACATCCTAGATTTTATTATAGCTCCACATTCTTAAACCTTCATGCACAAAGCTTTTTTTTTTAATTTGTGTAAAGATAAACCTTTCTGCATTTAGTTGACTGTTTGCCCCAACCAATTTCCAAAAATATGTTGTATGCCATCAGGCTTGTGGCCTAAAGGTCAGATAAGTATTCAAATGCCATCAACAGAAAATTTCTTCTTTTATTATTGTTGCTGCTCCAATTGCCAGACCTTCCACAAACTTCCAAGAGAACGAGTGATTTGCTAATTTTTTAAAGGTCATGTTTCCTTCAGGGTCTCCTCCTAGCTGCCCACATGATGGATGTCAAACAAGCTGCACAAAAGGCTCTGACTGCGGAGGTAAAGACTTCCCTCGGTGCTCATTGTGTCAAGGGAACAAGCATCCTGTGGCAGTGGCGCAAACTGAATGAAAAATAAATCTGGCTTGTTAGGTACAGGAACGTACAAGAAAGGAAATGGGCACCCCACGTAACAAGAAAACAGCAAACACTTCTGTGTTGCTGAAAAAGTGCTGGCTAGGTTATCCTGCTATGGTAATAGAGTAGACTCTACTGCCAGAAACTCAACACCAAGTGTCAGCAAGCAGTTAACTAACCTGACAACCCTGAGGACTAACAGCCTTGGGTACCGAAGTCAACAGGGAAGGGTGATGGCTCCCAAGTGGATTAAATCCCATTTGAATCCATCTTGATGGAGGGCAGCAGCTTCATTAATCCTGGCCTGGGACTGATGAGGACTTTGCGTGGCAAAAGGGCTCAGGATCAGAAAATGACTTGTGGAACTGGAGCTGTGGTATGGGGGTCACACTGCAAGGTGGAAGGCAGATGAAAGGGCACTGCATTACATTCTCAGGACAGACTTCATAGCTGATTGCCAATGTTCGGATTTGGATACAGTAGCAGAAGAAGTCAGTCAGAAAATGTATAAGAAACATTAAAGGCAGGGCTGAACTGTAATGGGCCCACATGCATGTGGCTTACTGGAAAACTCCAGGAAGGAGAAGACACAAAACCCACAGTTGCATCTATCCAGGACTACTGTGGGAAAAGTTGGAATTATATGTTGTTATTGTTTTAGGTTTAGGAAGTTCTTCGCCCCACAGTCAAGAAGTTGGCTTAGTTTTCAGCTGTTCTGAATTCTAATCCAATTTAGCTGGCTGAATTCAGTTTTTCACAAAACAGATTTTTTTTTTTTAGAATTACAGTACAGGATCAAAGACAGGAAAAGTTACTTTTCTGGACAGGAATAATTTGTCCCAAAAATGAAACTTTGCCCACCCACTGTTAAAAGACCTACAGAACGAGTACTGCGCAAAAGTCTTAGGCCACTACCAGCTGGTTTGGGGGGAAATTCAGTGAGTGCTAGTGAGGCATAGCTCAGCCCCTGAACCTCCAGATGCACCAAGATCAGAGAGAGTCTTCTGATGACTCTCCTCTCAACCCTCTCCATATTTGGTGAAGTTTGGAGTTAGGATATATGAGTTATGTCCACCCAATCAATCATTGAATCTCCCCCAAATCAGCTGGTAGTGACCTACGACTTTAGCTTAGTACCATACCTTATGTATTACAGTATCTTGGCACGTGTTTATGTCTCTATGTCTGTCTGTTTGCACATGTGAGTACATGATATATAACATATCTAAGAATATTGCTCTAATATGTGCTGTACATGTGTTCTTATATATGTAGAAGAATGCTAGATTTGAACTCACTAAGTTTCTCAACCAAAAACCCTCCCAATTTTTCTTGAACATCATGGCAAGTTAGATTTGGTGAGAATGCTGGCATTTTATTGAAACTCTTGCCTCTCTGTCTCACTGTCATCAGTTTTATGCATTGCTTACAAAATAGTCTAAACATATTTATTTAGTGACAACTAGAGACTGTGGAAAGAAAACATTAAAGAAGAGCTTGTGTATTCACCATAAACAATTCCTCAAAGCCAAGAGGGTGGAAAAGAGTTTATTAACGGCTAAAGAAAAGGTTTCCCTTCATAATGAGCTTTCTCTCTTATATTGAAGAAAAGCCATTGCTGTCACCACCTTTTTCTAATAAATGGCTTTTTCAGGCTTTAATTAACTCCTCTCTTTTGTGGAGAAATGTCAAACCCCAACTACAAGACACGGTCTGTTTGCTCTTGTATTCTGGAGAGCGATGTTGCCAGCCAACTGTTTGGGGAGCTTTTGCTGTTTATATGTAAATAGTGGCATGAGGGCCACTATTTGCTGGATGGTAAAACCAATAATGGGACTGCAGTGGTTAGGTAAAGGTAAATGTTGCCCTTGCTCAAATGTCAGTTGTAGCCGACTCTAGGTTGTGGTGCTTATCACCGTCTACACCCAAAGAGCCAGCGCTGTCTGCATATGCAAATGTTTCCATGGTCATGTGACAGGCATGACTAGACACAGAAGTGCATGGAATGCTGTTACCTTCCCTGCTGAAATGATATCTATTTATCTACTTGTAATTTCCAGCTTTCAAACTGCTAGGTTGTCAGGAGCTGGGACAGAGTCAGTCCACCGCACAGCACTCGGGTATCAAACTCTTGACTTGCCGACCTTCTGGTTGTCAAGTTCATTGTCTTAACCACTAAACTACTGCTGTCCCCAACACTCTCATAGAAAGTTTAAATAACATTTAATGCAGACTCTTCATCCAGAGCCACCAAGGTCACCCCTTCCCTCCAACGCTCAACAGCATTTCTGAGTGTTTCACATTTGTAGTTACATCCAAAATGGTGCTGAGCTAAAAGCCTGTATGTCAGACTACACAAGATGTCCTTTGAGCAATTTTGTTGTTGTTGTTCAGTTGCACAGTCAACTGCTCATATAAATAAATTTTAATAATCAGGACTCTGGTGTGAGCAGCACAGGTTTTCAAATCATTGCTCCCAGCGCAGTCCAGATCCATAGGACAGCCTAGTGCCTGAAATTTGTACTGGAAGAACAGGAGTAAGCATGGTGACCTCAATCTGTATTAAGAGAGGAGGCCTCACCTGAATTTGCCCACATCTGCAAGTCACTGGTGCAAAACCATCCACTCATTAGATAACTCCACAAAAGGTGTTACACTGCACTTTGTTTCTAGTTTGGACCTTAGTTGTCTATCAAAACAATAATCTGTGATTCATTTTGGCCTGGAGCAAAGATGGTAGTGGGGGCCAAAGTGTTTTTCTGGGACTTGAGATTTTTTGTTTGGATCCTTTCATAAAGAAACAATCAATATCAGTAAAACTGGGTCACTCTATTGCAAAGGAGTGAATTGTCGACCACAAAGCAAACATTGCCTGCATTTGACAGTCTCTGCTGCTGTCACCCTGGGGAGCAGGAGAACATGAACAACTGGGTGTGTGTGTGTGTCATGCTGTCCTGTTCAGAAGCAAAATCAAGTGCCTCTTTTCTACCTTTGGTGTTACTCTCGTTGAGAATGAAAAGGGAGAACAGGGTAGGATGAATCTTACCTGCACTGTTTTTATGTTTACAAGAATACAGTCTCACAGTTAACCTGCTTTTGTACTCCAGTTGAATTGGTTCTGATTGTGGCATTCTGATTTTTTAAAAAGCAACTGTTTAAGTTATTTTTTAAAAAGTGGTGGGCAACTGAGACACACACACACACACCCATTGTATTTAGACTGCCTCTCTCACAGTTTCTTAATACTGGCTTTGCTAGCTAAGGTTGATGGGAGATGTCAGGCAGAAACGTCGGAACAGCTAAGCTTCCCTTTCAATAGTGAGACGGTAAAAAGTTATTTTCAGAAAACTGTAACTATGATTAACATATTCACAACTACGGTATTTGTTGTATTATCGCAGAAGTTCTCAACCTTTTAAAGTTGTGGTCCTCAGTGATGGGATGTAACAGGTTCTCACCAGTTCGCCAGAACCGGTGGTAACTTTCCCCAGTGTCCCAGAGAACCGGTAGCTGCTTTTGGGGGGAACCACCTTCAGGGCTTACCTTTTCACTGGTTCCCCCACTGCGCATGCGCGTCAAGCACTTGGTATGCATGCACGCCTACAGTGCTTGGCGCATATGCACGGCCTCCTTGCTGTCCTCTCAAGAGGGGAGGAGGAAGAGAAGCTGCTAGCCTGAAGCTCCCTATAGCCTGCTCCCCTAGATATTATCCTAGAGAACTGGTTAGGCAAAGACTTAGTATCTAACTTCTTTAACTGTTGAAAAGTTGAAAGTGCCAAAATGAAGCCATCTTGTGGCGAGTTCATTCTGTACTTCCTTCCATCTGACCTAGTGTGAGAAAGCTTAGCCAGAATAAGCTTTAAGCTCTGGTTTAAAAGCTCTGGTTGATTTGTGTTTGGGGTGGGTGGGTGGGTGTATTTTAATGTTTTATTTATTTATTTATTTATTTATTTAATGGGTTTGTGTTTTGGGCGGGTTGAGGGTGTGTGTGTGTGCTTATTTTAATTTTATTTTAAATTTTTCTTTGGCCCCGCCCATGACATCATGACATTGGCTCCGCCCATGTTAGAAGGCCCATCACGGTGGGATAGTAAAATTTTTGACATCCCACCACTGGTCCAGGTCATGTTCCCTTAGACAGCTTCAGGGGCTGGATGGGCATTTTGCCCTTCCTCTACCACATGGCACTTCCTGGTGTTGTGGAGGCAGTAGGGGCCCACATGAAATAGTGCCATGGGCCACATCCAGCCTGTGGGCCACAGATTGGGAATCCCTGTATTATTGTAAACTAGAGGTGGGCCACATGAGGCCTTCACATAGCTCTTTTGGTTTTGCAGAGGGGTGTAGGCACCTTGTAATGGATGCTTAAGAATGAGTTAAAGAAAATTGTTAGGAGTACAAATAAACAAAACATAACATAAATATAAATCTCACACATACATATACAAGAAAGGTTGAACAAACTGGGAATGTTCAATCCAAAGAAGAGAAAGCCAAGAGGGCCCTTGAAAAATTGATATTGAAATATCTGACAGGCTGTCACATAGAAGTGTTGTAATGATGTCTCCTCCGCTGCCTTGGGGCTAGATCTAACAGGCTGAACTTGGCAAATTTCAACTGAACACTAGGAGAATCATCCCAATGCTAAGAACAAATTGATAAAAGAACCAGTTACCTTCCAGGGTGCCTGGCTGTATCCCTTCGCAGTTTTTTCCCTGTCAAGAAGTTCTAGCTCTGATTTCTCCCACCAAGCAATGGATTGGGGTGGTTAACTGACATGAACATCTCTTCAAATCTGATTCTAGTTGTATCTCCAAAACAATCATTTTCCTATGCATGGATCTGTTGCTGTTGCACATAGCCACATGATTTCTCCCCTCACCGCACATCTGCTGTGTCTTCAAGTAAGACTCTCCTCCCAGCCTAGCAATAAATCCCTCAGTGGTGTTTTTGACAGGCAAACATCTTGCAGACTTACTATTGTGTCTCCTCCCCCTTGTCCTCCAGGGATAACAATCTTATTGCATCAACCAAAGAAAAGGTTATCATGTCCCTAATATTCTTTTTGAGCCAGGTGAGAACATCGTGACTGAATCAGCCTATTCTTTTCAGCCTTAGCATTCAGGAGCTTTTGCTAAATCATGGCACAAGGCCCACTTATGAAGGACTGGAAATCACACCCTGCAAGGCCAGCTATCGATTAGTCATTGTGCAGTCAATAATTCCTGGCAGGCAACAGAGTAAACAAGCCTTCTTGCTAACTGCTGGAGATTAGAATCGGCTTTGGGCTTCCTTCCACAGGTTGCTAAAATACCTGTGTAATCCCTTTGACTGAATTTGTGGAGGTGACGAATGGAGAAGAATGCTGCTGGGTATATAATTCTCAGCAGAAACTTTCCTTCTGCACCCCACCTCAGAGATTAATTTGAAGACAAACAGCACCCATCCTGCCTCCCAAATCTACATGCCTATGAGGCATGCGGAGTCTTTCAGAAAAAAAATGTTTTGCACAAAACCATGAGCATGCTTGAAACATGCAAATAGGCTAATAAGTGTACATTAAAAAAGATATGTGCAACAAAGCTGTAGGTCAGAGATGGTGAACCTTTTAGAGAATGAGTGCCCAAACTGCAACTCAAAACCCACTCTCTGGTGGAGGGAGGGAAGAAGCACGCATGACACAGCTTCACCACCACAGCTATAGGTTGTCATATCCCACCTGGAGAAGTCTTCTTTTGAGGGCAAAAAACAGGATACCATGCCTCAGTTTGGAGAGAATAAAAGAAGACGACAAAACCTCATCTCCAAAAGGAAAGACGCTGAAGCCAGGGAAGGCCTCAGACTTCCAGAGAGATTCCAACCCCTCCAGATGAGGAGAGGACCTCTGAGGTACATTGACCTCCCCCTCCATCAAATAAGATAGGCAAGCAGACAAGTGAGAAGACAAGCTGTATTTTGCTGCCAGGATGAAGTGCAAAGAGGGCCAAGATTCCTCCTCTACCCAAAAGGGAAAGCATATATCCCTGTGAGATGTAAAGGGAGGGTGATTTTGAAACAGGGGCCAATCTGGAGAGAGATGAGTTTCCTGACAGGAGAAGGAATAATAATAATAATGATAATTTTGTGTCAGGAATTATTCTGGATTGAAAGGATTTTTGCTAGAGAAACTCCGCTCATGCGGCTTATTTCATATTCCCAAGATCCTTTCCCATCGAAGTGGTTCCTATTTATCTAGTTGCAATTTCTTCCTTTTGAACTGCTAAGTTGGCAGGAGCTGGGACAGAGATGGGCACTCATACTGTCATGCAGTACCCGGGTCTTAAACTACTGACTTGCCAGCTTTCCAGCTAACAAGGCAAGCTTCTTAACCACTGAGCCCCTGGAACCTCTAATGGAGGGAGTGATCTGATAGAACAAACAGGGAGAGACCGCCAGCCCAGTTTCAAACACACACACACAAGAATACCACTGTGTGTCCATTTGTACACATTCCTGTCTTATGAGAACTAAAAACAAAATTTGGAAACTGACAGAAAACACAAATAGGACAAGAACACAGAAAGATTTTGAGGAACAATGTGTCCATGGAATTTTCACATCTCTCATGTAGATATATGGGCAGGATCATGTTCAACTTGCTCCTCAAGTTTGTTTTGCAGCTTCTCTGTCCTGTGTTAGCCAGTCTTTGTCTGGCACTTACCAGAAATGTTACTGACAAGGCTCAAAGGAGGCTTATGTACTAGCTGTGACACACCCTGGTGTTTCAGCTTCATCTCACCCGGGTTAATATGAATTAAATCTAAGGAATCAAGCAATATGAGTCTCATGGAACCACATCTACTCAGTTCACCACAAAAAATGCGAGTGGCACAAGACTTTGAGCAAAATCAAGGCAAAACAATACCCTTCAGACTTTTCTACTTAATGCTTACCACCCCTGATGCAGCAAAATGTTTGCGTAAGGGATGAAGGAGGGAATGGCTAAAATTTCTTTCACAGATGGGAAAGGCTCACTAGCTGTCTCTTTTTCCTTCCAACATTTTGTAGACTGAAGAGAATGCTCATACAGTATAGTCATGGGAGGCAAAAAGGCCAGTCCCAGATATAAGAATCTTAGTGGGGCCTTCAGAGACTGCAAAACCAAAAACCAAAAGAGCTATGTCGACTGTGCGACTGAACAACAACAACAAATAGAATAAATTTACTTAATTCCAATTGGAGTAAGTCTGGCTTCCAGTTTGGGCCTTCAAAAATTAAGCTAATCCCATGTCCCCTGGGCTCTTTGAATCAAACTTGATCAAGTAGGGAGAGAAGAAGCCAACAGCTGGAAGCATAGGTGACCATTCATCTTTGCTCCCAAATAGAATATTGCTCAACAGGAGATGTATTGCCTGACCCCTTGGATGGGCTAATAGAGGTTTGGCTTTTGAACATGACCACAGTGGTATTGGCAGGTGTACTAGATGGTAGTGGAATAAATTCACAGACCCACATTATCTTATTTAAGGAAATCC
Source organism: Furcifer pardalis (assembly GCA_030440675.1). Classification (NCBI taxonomy): domain Eukaryota; kingdom Metazoa; phylum Chordata; class Lepidosauria; order Squamata; family Chamaeleonidae; genus Furcifer; species Furcifer pardalis. The sequence goes on from CP126890.1 coordinate 205,616,902, forward strand.
ATGGCAATAGGTGACAAACTATTTAACAACCATTAGTTCTATTGCTAGCCCCTACAGGAATTTGACATGAATTTGATTTACTGGCTGGAGTGACACAAGCTCTTGGCTTAAATTAACAAATCCATTTATATGTACTTTGCTCCTAATTCTTCAGTGTAAGATAACCACCAAACTACCCAGCTTCCCGTTTTTTAATGGTGTTTTCAAGCCATTCCTTTGGCACTTGACAGAGCATTTGTTATGAAATGGTCAATATCAATTAGCATACTTATTAAATGCAGGTAATTTTTGGCAATGGTTTGCTAATTGCTGTTGCAAATGGTATAGTGCACTCCATAAATGGTGGCACTTCAGATGTGTTACTTTGAAGCTGTAAATTGAACTAAGATGATTGCTAAGGATGAAGAGCAGAAGAGGCAAAGTTATTAAGTGATAGGCAGGCTTTCAAGGAATAATTGGAGGTCTAAAATAATGCTCCAGTTATGATATTTAGATATCTTAAAATATATTTTTAAATGTTTTTACAATTTTTTTAAATATTGACCAATATTTACTTGTTTTTTCAATATATTGTCTTGTATAGTATCTTTCTATGGGGACTGTGTTGCCTTAGTTGTTAAGACGCTGAACTTGATGAATGGAACGTCAGCAGGTCAGGAGTTCAATATTCAAGTGCTGTGTGATGGAGTGAGCTTCTGTCTCTGTCCCAGCTCCTGCCAACCTAGCAGTAGATAAATAGGTACCATTTTGGCAGGAGAAGTAACACTGTTCCATGTGCTCTGGCATCTAGTCATACCTGGCACATGACCATGGAAACAGCTGCACATACAGACAACGCCGACTCTTTGGCCGTAAATGGTGATGAGCACCAACTCCTAGAATCGGACATGAGTAGCTTTCAAGCAAGGGTGACCTTTACAGTTACCTATAGTATGTTAACATTTTAACGCTGTTTCAGGTGGTGGTTAACTAACTTGACCACCCTGAGAACTAACGACCTTGGGTGCTGAAGTTCACAGGGAAGGGTGGTCGTCCCCAAGTGGATTAAATCCCACTTGAATCCATCTTGATGGAGGGCAGCAGCTTCATCAATACTGGCTTGGGGCTGATGAGGATTTTGCGTGCCAAAAGGGCTCAGGACCAGAACGTGACTTGTGGAACTGGATCAGTTGTACGGATATCATGTGAGTGAGTGAGTGAGTGAATGAATGAATGAATGAATTTTTATATTATGTTAGGAAAGCTGAAATGGGATTGAGCCTTGTTGGTTGTGAAAACATCTGTATGAATTAAACCCAGTGGCAATACAATGTGCAGAACTTAAAAGGAGGAAACTGGGAATATGAAAAGGTTTGGATTAATTTTCTAGCTCACATGATATTTCTGAAGGTCCATTCTTAACCTTTCCAATATTTTAATACTTTGATTCAGCATGGACTGACATTTCATTTGTTTTGGTTCCATTTTATTGATTTTGTTTGGTTTGATTTTATTATTTTGTGCTTTTGTGTTAATCGTCGTCATCAGCTACTTGTGTCCGAGCATACTCTACACACACACACGCACACGCACACGCACACACACACGCACACGCACACGCACACGCACACGCACGCACACACACACACACACACACACACACACACACACACACACACACACACACACACACACTTGTTTGTAAAAAGATCACGTTTTTTCATCTCTGTCCCTCTCTCTCTCAAAAAGAATAAGAAATATAGAACTAAGCCATGCAACTCATTTATTCTTCTTCTTCTTTTTTAGCAGTAATCTGTCCTGGGGTGATTTGTATTCCAAATGGAAGGGGGCTAACCTCAAATCATTTTAGTGAGATACCTGGTTGGGCCACAAGCCATGCATCAACCTATTGGAAATATTTTCAACTGTAGGGAAAGGGCAGAAATGAGTCCATTATTTACTTTGTAATGTCATAAAAATCCTAGCTTTGAGCTGTGTTTTTTCATGATCTTTTGCTCACTATACAACTCTCTGCTTCTGCTCATCCAGGGATGGGACCTAGCATGTTTAGATTGGCTTGCTAGAGACTTGCTAAAAACCCATGTTCGAGAGACAGATAAATAGCCAACTGTGTGATAATGTTGAATGTGGATCCTTTGCCCATGTCAGAAGGGGAGCCTCCCACTTTCAAATCAGCATAAACTAACTCCAATTGGATGAGGTTCCTCACTTGTGGGGATTGATATCAAAAGAATAAAAACCAAAGCAGGAGGCTTTTTACTTCCACTTTCTTTGTAGAAGCTGTGGGGGAGCCTCACAGATGGACCTGTGAGAACAAGGGAAGCCAGAAGGGCCAACCTAAGTTCAGTTTTCTTTATTTTGTGTGTATTCTTTGAATGACTCTATTGCAAGTTTGATTTCCTATGCTATATTCATTTCTTTAACTTACTTAATAAACTTCATAAAATATAAATCCTTTGTGACTACTGAATTGGAATAAAAGGGGCTGCCTGGACCACACTAAGCTAAGGCCACGTTTTGCTACCTAATTTGAGTAATTTAAGCCCTGAGCATTCACCGATCAATATCAATGCATGTAATTCTATTTTGCCACCATGTATGGATCTGGTACGATCTAGGTTTTCTGCCCCCGTTGCCTAAACGTCTTGGGCCTCTTCCACCTTTTATTTCCCCCTCATGTACACAGCAAAATGAAATGCCATTTTTTCATGAGTGTGAAAGTTTGTATTTGTGTCCTGCTATGATGTATTGTTGACAGTTGCTCTTATGATAATAGCTCCTTCTGGATGTAAAATTAGTTAAATCTCTTATTACTCAAGTGAAGCAATCAAATGCTGTCCTGTTTCTTACAAACGTCTACTTGTGTGACTCTAATGACCTTTTAATGCCAGGGACTCTGCTCCCAATATATGTGGTCAATGAGCTGCTTAACATTAAGGACTCTTCATTGTTCTATTCATTGCATTATTTCTAACAAATATTTCTCTCTAGCATCACTTTGCTCCAGTTTCAGGGTCAAAGTAGACATTAGAAAAGTCTGTATTTCCTGTAATTAACACTTTCCCTCTTCCCATAATAAGATATTTTCAGACTTAAATTCAGCGGCAGCCAGATGTGTAAATTAAGTTCAAATGTATCTGCTAGTGTTCAGTTGCAAAACAAAGCATATTCATATTCAAAATGTGTGTAAGCACACGCAGAATCATACGCTATGACAAAAAGACATATTTCTTATTTTTAGGCAGCAATACATACTGTATGTCATAAAAGTATTTCTGCAGCTGTAAATGAGACTGCAGTGGCTCAAGTCACTAAGATGCTGACTGGGAGGAGGAAGGTCAGCAGTTCGATTCCCGAGTACTGCAGGACGGAATGAGCTCCCATCTGTGCCCCAGCTCCTGCCAATCTAGCAGTTTGAAAGCAAGAAATTGCAAGTAGATAAATAGGGACCACTTCGGTGGGAAGGTAACAGCGCTCCATGCGCCCCGGTGTCTAGTCATGCCTGCCACATGACCATGGAAACATCTGCAGAAGCAGACAGCGCTGGCTCTTCGGCTTAGAAACAGAGATGAGCACTGACCCCTAGAGTCGGATACGACTGGCTTTCAAGCAAGGGAAACCTTTACCTTTACCTTAAATGAGTCCATGACCAATTCTGGCAGTACCGGTGGTGACAGGGATGGCTGGAGCATAGTCAGCAGCTCTATTGTTTGGTGCCGCAGGCTGGATCTGGTGTGTGGTCTGTAATTTGCGAACCCCTAGCCTAATTGCTTTAGGTTGGTGAAACACTAGTGTGGATACCTGGTTATCAACTTTTAAATGACACCCAATCCAGGGATATTCAATGTGTGTCCTTGTAGGAATGATTGGAATGGGGAAAAGTTATTTGGTTCTACATTTGTTCTAATTTTATAGAATTTCACACAATGTGTGAATCAATGTGTGGATGGAAGCAGCAAAAGAACTGCAACAAAAGCTCTCCAATAGGAAATATATTCCAAATGTACATTTTGGATAAAAATACACACAGAAATGCATATACTGTACTGTATTGGTGAAAACAATATTACAAATGCATTAGATGTGGAAAACTGCTTGCAATTAAAAAATGTATGTCAGGCAAAATTATATATGAAAATACATTTATTTCGAATAAGGCCACAAAATGCATATTAAATTAACTTTCATACATTTTTTAAAATTCCAGAGCTAGGAAGATCCATATTTGTGAAATATGTGAAATTCAAGACAAACAAGGCTTAAGAAAGAAAAATAAAGAAAAGCTGAATTAAATAGATTTGTTCATTCCTTGTTGTTTACCTTAGAGAAATTTCCTCTTACATCCAATTACTCACCCATCAACCATCTGTGATATAGCAGAGATGGGATTCTTAACTTTCAATAGATGTTGTTATGTATCATCAAATCACTTCTGACTTATGGCAACCACATGAAATAGTGCAGGGGTGCCCAAACTACAGCTCAGGGGCCGGATCCAGCCCCTGACACCAATTCATCTGGCCCTCAAAGCCCTCATCCCTCCCAGAAGTGGAGGTATGAGCGTGTTTTACTTCCACTTCTGGGAGCAACACGGGCTTCAAGGGCCAGATGAACTGGCATTGGGAGCTTCTGGCCCCTGGGCCATAGTTTGGGCACCCCTGAATTAGTGGCTCCAAAAAGCTTCTCAGCTCATGCAAGTGCAAGGCCATGGCTTCCTTTATTGATTCAATCTGCCACTTATTTGGTCTTGTTCTTTTCATGTTGCCTTCAACTTTTCCCCAGCATTATTGGTTTTTCTAATAAGTCTTATCTCCTCATCATGTGCCCAAGGTATGATAGCTCTAGTTTAGTAGAGAGAATTCTGGCTTGGTTTGATCTGGCCATTTATTTGTCTATCTAATGTTCCATAGCAGCTGCAAAGTTCTCCTCCAATTCCCAATTCCAAATGAATTAATGGTTTTTCCTCTCCGGTTTTCTAGTTTCTTCGTAGCCACTATTCTGAGTCTCAATCTTTTTCTTATTTCATTAGATAGACATCCATAACTGCAGTAAGAACACTGGCAGTTTTGCCTGCTGAGAAACAACAGTAAGGAGGAAAAGAGAGTATTATTACTTTTATCACAGCTGTATAGCTAGAGCTTGGATACACAATATAGTTGCCTGGGAGATTCTGGGAAGTACAGTGGAAAAGAGGTAACACTTATTAGCTTAATACATATGTAATTGCCTGGTAAACACCCTGACCTAGATGACCCAGACATCAGCAATGAGTGGCCACTTGGTAACATTCAAGCCTATTTATGGCTTCGTCTTGCTCCACACACTTCCAGATACCAAGACCAAAGAGAGCTATGTGAGAATTAAGTGATAAAGAGGAATGCTAGAGTATCTATGGCAGTTTGGCTTGGCAGGAGTTTGATAAAAGTGGATTGTGGGGGCTCTGATTATGCCACTCATTTCTGAAAGTGAACCTGACTTTGCATCTGCTTTTAACAACAGGAATCTGTATTGGGAGATCTCTGTCATTTTGTATTTTCCCTTACTTGTATTATGTATGACAATCATGAGTGTGGCAAGTCACCTTACCTTCAAGCATCATGTAGAAAAGGGTATTTCAGCAAAGGCCTCTCTTCTGTTACTCTATCACTGGGACTGAGTACAAGTCTAATTATGTTAAATATTTACCCATTTTTCCTGCACCTACCCCACCAGCTATTTCATTGTGCCTTTTTCTTTCTTTCTTTTTAAAGATAAAATGTTGCCTGCTCAACGATTTTAACCCTGGAATAGGGCAGACATGAACTAAGTTAATAGAGGAACAAAATTAAAGGCATAGTCCTAGTGAAAGGGACAGAACATCCATAAATCATCTTTCTGAGCTTAATGAAGTCTTTGCCAATACTTGGGGTTAAGTGTAAATGAGAGTTAATCAATAGAGTAAGTTAATTAAAGGTATCTGTATTTTGTAAATGGCTATGTGGAGGTCGTGGATAGGGAAGGGAGAGAGGTTAATGTGTCTTTAACAGGAAGACTCCATAAAATCGAGTCCAGACACTGATAAGTTGCAGACAGAGTGGCTGTTAGAAAATAATGAACACTTAACTAAGTGTCCCAGTGCATAGTCTACATGCCATAGCAAATGGCAACTGCAATGGCTGCCTTTCTTTCTGTCCTGTTGGATGTTCTAAGATGATATCAAACAAGAAGTGACACCCCATGGTAGCAGATGTATTTATTTATTTATTTATTTATTTATTTGAATTTATCGCTCTCCTCCCCGAAGGGACCCAGGGCGATTCCCAACACAACAGCATAGACAACAATTTAAAAACAAGTTCAGAAATTAAAAGTTTTAAAAGAAGCTTATGTTGATTATGCTCTGAGTTTGATATTGGGAATAGTGAAGTCCATAAGTGGCATTTCTCCTCTGTTCTGATGTTTTCATTTCAACTTGAGTTCTTTTTTGTCCTTGAAGGTTATAAAGAAATGTTCCCATTTTGGCAAATTACTTAAAAACCAGCAGAAATGAAATTCTCGTGCATTTGCACCAGCCAAATTCCATACGTAAAGCTACTCCCAACACAGAAAGAGTTGTGTTGTACCTTCCTGCTGTTAATCATGTGTTAAAGATAATTCTAACTTAACATGGTTGAACATATAGTTCAATGTCCTGTTTCATAGTTGGAAGGAAAGTGGCACTAATTACTGACAAACTACTGTTAAATAAAGAGAGATAACATTGTCAGTTTTTACCTCTCTTGCAATTTGTTTTAAATCTCATGTTCCTCTCATGCCAAATAGAAATATAAATTGTAAAACATGGTAAATTATTGCAGAAATGAAAGTCTTCTCCTCCTCTTCAAATGGGCACTTCCCTATGGCATTTAGTTGGCCATGTGAAAATGTAGCGAAAATTAACATGTTGCAGTGCAGTAATGAATGTAAGTGTTATTTCAAAGAAAGAATGACATTTCCTAGAATGAAAATGAATTCATCATAAATTGAAAAGACATTGCTTGAGCCAACCCTTAAAGGCTGGACCTGAACGTGTTCATTTTGAACACAGGAAATGTCACTCATTGTGTGTTTTGTACCAGTACAAAGAGATATCTTGCATTATTCATCATCTACATTAATTCAGCTCTGTATCCAGTCAAATATAACTTTGGAACCATTATCTAAATCAGGGGTGCCCAAATGTTTTGGGCCACGGGCCAATCACATGGTTCAAGGAACCTGTCAGTAAGGCTCAGGGGCTGGATGCGGCCCCTGAGGCAAATTCATCCAGCCTGTGAAGCCCTCGTCACTCCTGAAAGTGGAAGTAAAATGGGCCCATACGGGCACATTTTACTTCCGCTTCCAGGAGCGATGAGAGCTTCACGGGCTGGATGAATTGGCCTCAGGGGCTGCATCCAGCCCCTAGGCCGTAGTTTGGGCACCCCTGATCTAAATGTTTGCTCATGTCTTTATGAAAACATTAAAATGAAGGCCTGCAGTAAAAGAGAATGGTGGGCCCACAAAGGAATCATTTGCTGTTACCGAGATCTCTTCACATAGATTAGGAGGAGACAAATTCAAAAAATATAAGATCAAATTTTCCTACTCCTGGATTCACCATAAGCTGATGAAATTAAAAGTGGCTAGAAGTGTATTTCCAGAAGCTACACTGGTGGCTCAGAGTTATAGACTAAAAAGTCAATTTTTCAAGCTCAAAGAGAAATCTTGAGGTGAAGACCTTTCAGCTATGGGTTATGCCACAAGCAAAAGGAAGCAGGTACCAAAATTTGCTTCTTATCAAATAGACCTACTTTTCCATATTGAATATTATACAGAGGCTCGAGCCAATGCATAGTCATGGTTTATGGATCTTTCAATGTTTCACTTCCATTTTTGCCCCTTCAGTTGTTGAGGGAGATACAAGGTTCTTGTTCTGGCATTTCTAATGGCCTCCACCAGCATTATTTGGTGTAATATGTCTTTGATGTTATCTTTCCACCTTTCTCTGGGTGTCTGGCCTTATGATCTTTGTCCTTCTCCTCTTTCCACAAATGCCTTGTATGGTATCGAATTCCAAGACCTTATTTGCAAATGAGCAAACCACTTTATTTGGTGTCTCTTTATATATTTTAAGGTTGGTTCTATTCTAATTCTTTGGAAGTTAAGTCACAAACGACTGTGCTACACTGTTGTTAGACTACACTGTTTTCTTGCAATTTAATTACAAATGTACAGTTATATTGAAAAGCAGGTTCTTAAAAATCTTGTTGTACTTTGAATCTTGAATCTATTTTCCATTTAAAATTTATTTGACTCCACTGAAAAATAAAATTTCATCCTTGATAGAACATTAGATTATATTCTGAGAGTATTTTCAAAATATCAGCTCTTGTATAATGAGTAAAGCGCCCCCCACTTTCTCCATACCATTTCTTCCCTCAAGAACAAGGGTTGTTAGGATCTTTTGGGTCATGAATCCTTTAAAAATCTGATGGAAGCTATGGACCCTCTTGCCATAAGAACCCACATAAAGGCATATCAAATTTAGCATACATTTTATTTTATGCAAAATGAAGTCTTGGTTTTACTGTATCCCTTTCACAAACTTTATGAAACCTACCTGTGCATGCATGGACCACAGCTAATTAAGAACTGCTGCTGTAGAATTCATCCAGCTCTCAGTATCAGTTTGACCCATACATATGAATGGGAAATAACAGTATAGGACATTGCCTGTTTGTCTATAGATAACTCAGAGAGTGGTTCGATTCAATGCCCTTTGCTGTCACTTGGAATATATTTCCACTTACTTGAGATGACCTATTGACCTTCTTATGTCTCCGTTTCACTTAATAGCCACTTAATCCGGTCAATGCTAACCTGTGTAAGTGTACTTTTTTGAGAGAGATAGAGAGGTCTTTTTTTCTTTTTGTCTTCAGGCTTGAAAACATACTACACAAGGCAGATGGTACTGATTTTTTTTCATTCCTGCAGAAGAGAGGTTTATGGGAAGAGTACAATCCCTTTCTTGTGTTCAGACCGCAAAGCTTCACTACATAAATATTTCCAACTTTTTATGAGTCTACATGTTGATATAATAAGGGGAATGAAGTGTGTGTGTGGCTGTAGAAGAACCAAGGGGAAAAACCCATGCTTTCAAGCTACAATCCTACCTCTTGTTTGCTTAGAGGATGCCTACTGGGTTTAACAGTATGTATATTGAATAGGCATACACACACAAACATGAGTGGCTTGTTTGTCTTGTAAAGTGTTCTGCTTAACATTCTGCCAGCTGTTGTGTCCTCTGCTTTCCACATATAGGACACACATAGGCCTTATTTAAGTCACACCAGAAGAACCTTTAATGAGGCATCTTCCATCTACCACTCAAAATACTCAAACTTGGTGATCTTGGAAGACTGATTATAGCAAGTATTGATAAGATCATTATTGGGGTTATGAACTCTAGCCACAAATCATATACCACCAATGCCCATAGCTATATAAGGAAATGACTCATATCCTGAGGAAGTCCATTCATAACTTTCCGGATGACACTATCCTGGCCACAACTGGTGTAAGAAAGTTTATATCAATATCCCATATAAGGCCAAAACATATCTTGCCACTAAATTCTATGATTCTATATTTACACACAGTGGTGTGTTGGCCCACAGGGATACAGGGACTCATCCCGGTGCACCTCAGCAACTGCCCCCCCCCGAGGCAGGCAGAGGTAATGGGAATGTATGGGATTTCTCCCCCCAACCCCCCAATAGGTGCCCCATCACTTCCTGTCCACCACCCTCCCAAGATTCCCAGCACACCCCTGCTTACACAGAATCACCTTCACAGTAATATATGTCTCCATATCAGTGTCATGGACAGAACACCATTGGTTGTCACTTGTAACTCTCACCTGAGACCACACTCATTATTAATTATTGGCAACCCTTTTGGGTCAACAAAACTTCCAAGGTTGAGGTAGCAGGACTATGCTCATTTACAGACTGGCAGCTCCCCCTGCCTAATCAGGCGTAGTCAGCAGGCCATATAACAGGTATGGGTATGAAGAGAGGGACAAGACCCCGCTTTAAATCTAGCTGCCAAATGTGTCCCCACATCTACTCTGACAGAAACATTATAAACTGCAACAATGTCCTTCACAACATCATGGGTCGTTCATTCGTTTTTGTGTCAGAGATTACTCTGGGTTGAAAGGATGTTTGCAGGGGATGCCCGAATGAGGCTCCTTTCATGTCCTCCATCGTGCAGCTCTCGGGAATTGAACCCATCTTTCCAGTCTCCAAGACACATGGGTCAAACTTGGTGAAAGGGGATAAATGGGACACCAATCTGACATAAAGTTTACACATAAAAGTCAGTTGCAGAACACTTCAACTTCCCACAATACTCTACTACAGATTAGTAAGTGACGTACAAAAAAAGAAATTACGAAAGGAGATTGGAGAAAGAGATAGTTGAAGTAGGTTTTACCCATAAATTCCAGAGTGCGTAAAATGGATTAAATAAAGACTCAGGACTCTTAACTCCGTGTATATATAAATAAGCAAGGATTGATGTTGTTGTTGTTAATAATCTTCCCTGTAGAAATTGTTTATTCTCACCTTAGAATCAAACTGTTATTAAGTCACAAATAAACCTGACTTAAATTCCTGGTTCAACATCTTTATACTTCAAAGACAGTCTATGCTCACCTGACAGATATTAAACTAGTATAGCCATGCTACAGTGTTGATATAATCTGCACTTTCAAAGACCATTATTTATGTTAATAATGCTATTGTCACTTTGAAATTGCATTTTCTGTGCCCATATCTATCTTTGCTGGATCATCCACTCCCACAACGTATATTTGTATATAAACCTGTGGCCAAATATTTGACTTCATGTGGCTGAAAAGTGGAATGTAATCATGAATGCTCACATTGAAATCTGTTAGTCTTTAATGTACTATAATACGTTTGTATCTGGTTTTAGATTTGTTTCATGTTATTCGCTTCCTTTGTTGTTATTTTTAAGGAAAAATTAATTGAGTTCCTCAGATGGCGCCTTTTATAGAATGCACTTCCCAAGGCTGTGGGAAGGCTGTGTACAAAGGCTGTTAACCATGACTAACTGTTATTTAAGAGACTGTGGCTGTGTTGTTTTGGGAAACAGTAGGTGCAAAAGTTTTAGACCAGCTGGTTTGGGAAAAATTCAATGGGTGATTTGGGCCTGGGGGAGGGCTGATAATTGGGACGCTTAACCCCAAACTTCATTGGTCTTGGAGATGATTGAAAGGCGAGTCAGCAGAATACTCTCTCTAATTTTTTTGTTTGGGGGCTGAGATATGCCCTTCTCCAAAAATCAGTCATTGGATTTCACCCCAACTAGCTGGTGGTGGCCTAAGATTTGTGTACAGTGCTGTAGGTCTTTTAACCATGGATGGGAAAAGTTGCCTTTTTGGAACTACAGTTATTTCCTACGCTGCCTGTGGCATTCTGGAAGCTGTAGTCCAGAAAAGTAACTTTACCTGTCTCTCATCCTGAATCTCCAGCAATACCTCATACTCCTGTACAGTTATAGAATTGCTGGTCTTTGGCTTGGCCCCTTTTAAGGTTTCAGGCAGCTCAGGTTTATCGGAGCCTATATGCAATCACTCAGAAGTAACACTTATAGTATCCTAATCTCTTTTTTTGGTAATATAAGGTGAATAAAATAAGATTTCAAAAGTAATATAATGAGCAAAATCAATTTATTGGTACAGTGAATAACACTTTCTGATTACATACTTTTTGAAATTACTTTTATAGAACAAGCTCTATGTCATTCTCATATTAATTCAGAGGTTCCTGGGGCCCCAGAAGTAATCAGAATAAATAAGTAGCACAATGTAGTGATGCTGATGCAACTCCAGCAAAGTAGTTTTGGGTGGTGGGTTGCTGCCGTTTAGGAAATGAGGACTTGGATTTCTTGTTGGGTGGTAAATCACGAGACTACTACAGTAATACCTCGGATAACGTTTACCTCGGATAACGCTAAAATCGCATAACGTTAAGTAATCTGGGGTGGAGAATTGGATCGAATAACGTTAAGGTCCTATGGGATGGATCGGATAACAACCGCTAAAGCCTGTGCGGTTACAATGTATCTCTGTGGAGCTTTAACGTTATCCGATCCATCCCATAGGATTTTAACATTGATCGGATAACACTAAAAATCGGATAACACCAAGACTTGTGGAACCAAGTCTTAGCGTTATCCGAGGTATTACTGTATGTGTTAAGGAAAAACAGGTACTGTACTAACTTCTTAACTAGTGGCAATTTACTGCTGAAAGATGCTCTGTTGAAGTTATCCAGGCAGTCTTAAGTAAAAGGATTCTGGCAATGAAATACTGTTGTGAAGGATGACAATGAATGTTTACAAAGTACAAATAAAAGTAACTAAAAGTTTCCATGGCTGAGCAGGGATTCAAACCCAGGTCTCCTGCAGTGTTTCCCAACCTTTGGTTTCTGGACTTCAATTCCCAGAAACCTAAGTCACTTCCTCAAAGTACTGATTTAGGCTTCTGGAATTGAAATCCACCAGTATTCCATGGAACATAGTTTGGGAAATGATGGATCACTTTATCCACTCTACCACATTGAGTACTTCACCTTTCATTTACCACTGTTTAATCTTCTTATAACATCAACATCACCACCAACCAACCAACAATCTCCATGGTTTAAACTTAAACGTAAACACAAAAATTAGTAAAAAAAATACTTTAAAAAGTAATCATACCTTTTTTGTCACAAAAAGTTATTACCCTAAGAAACAGCAGAAACAAAATGAATTAAGTATGAAGGATGATATAAAACTTCCCGCCTGCCTCTGAAATTCTGAATACTTCCTTCTAAGAGACATCCCCCACCCCCCTTTTTAGTTTGGGCACCAGCGATTTAAACACTCACACAAGAGCTTATTGCTTAATGCTAACTTGTCCTATTTTTTGTGTTAATAAGGAAACCCTGTCCCCTGAAAAGCTAGCTGAATTGCACACAAGATGCAGATATGCGCTGGTAGCTATAAGGTTTGCTATTTGCATTTCAAATTTCCATATCACAGACATGATGCAATATGCAAATAGCACTGAAAGACTTGATTAATGTTAATTAAGAGAGGATTGTGAGCCAGTCCACATGATGGATGGCAAATCTACATGTGGGCTTCCAGTGGGAGATTAAAGGGAGATCAGTAGTTCCATTTCCCACCCTTGAAGCCTCATTTGTAACTTTAAGGCTGCCCAAAGTTTGCAATGTACTTGGCACAGTGTTTCAATTACTTTCCATTGCTTTTGAAATGATCATAAATGCCCCTGGGCAGCGTAGAGATGAAAACACGTTCATTCAGACCTCATCAAGTCCATGAAGGATCAAATTCTTGGTGGAGGTGACCTTGAATGAGACCAAGTGCTGCTGTTTCTCAGACAGTCCCAGTGCTAGCCACTAGGCAATCGCTAGCTGGCTATTCAGTGCATGTCCTAGGGCCACCATTTAAAATTGAGTAGCAATGTTGATTCTGCACGTGGTGCTCCCAGAGCAGTAAGTGACAGCATGCCAAAATGAAATAAGTCATCTGTTTAGGAATCATAACAAAGGTAGCATCATCCAAGGGATGCCCTTTAAAGTCAGAAACAAGGAAGCACTTGTGGAACAGGGGTTGTGGTGGAAGGACAAGATGAATAAAAGAAGGTAGGCACACCCACCTTTCCAAATGTTATTGGACAAAAACTCCCATATCCCCACTGATTTTGCTGGCTGAGTCTGATAGGAGTTGCTATTGAACAATACCTGGAAGGATACAGCTGTCTATGTTATAGTAGGGGACTGGAAATAGGGAGAAATACACCAGGTGCCCCTTAATCTGCCACTCAATCTTTCATCCTGATCTACTTCAGGGTTACTATAAGGATAAAGCAGGGGAGTAGCCATCTATGTTGCTTTGACTTTGTAGAAGAAAAGGTGAGACATAAATTTTATAATTTTTAAAAAAATGCTTACAAGGTTTAAACATACTAGGAATTTTAAAATAGAAAAGTCTTTGGCCAATGCTGAGATACAGGTAGGGTTTCCAGAATTCATGGGTAGGATTTCCAGAATTCATGGACTACACTCCCCAGAGGGTTGCAGTACTTTCCACACCAGACTTCTAGGAGTTTTAGCTGCCACCACCACCACTGTCACTTCCATCCTTTCAGATGTCTCTAAACACTTTGAGATGAGAAATAATGGCTTCTCTCAGACGAAAAGCCAGAAAACACTAAGCTCTGGTGGCACAGTGGATAAGCTGCTGTACTGCAACCAAAACTTTGTGAGTTCGATGCTGACAAGGATCAAGGTTGACTCAGCTTTCCATCCTTCCAAGGTCAGTTAAAATGAGAAACCAACATGTTGGTAGCAAAATGCTAACTATCGTGTGAACTGCCCAGAAAGTGCACTAAGCACTATTGGGAAGTATATAAGTGTTTTTGCTATTCCTAAGGCATTATGGAGCTGGTAGTTTCCCTAGAAATCAGAATATTTGTGACCAGTTTTTTATATTACATCAGTGCAGGCAGTGGGTAGAAAACAGATTCATGCCAATAGACAGCAACGAGGTTTTTGACTGTTACGGTGAATCAGGTGATATAGAAAAGGTAGTTTGGTTTATTATAAAATGCAATGAGCATCTCATGCTAGATCAGTGGTTCCCAACATGGGGCCCACACCCCACAGGAGGACTTTAATTCCCAGAAGCCTAAGTCAGTACATTGGCTGATCAGTGCTGTTGGGAACTGACTTTGGCTTCTGGGAATTGAAGTCTAAAAACCAAAGGTTGGGAAACACTGCTCTAGATGTTGCCATTGTTGCACCTATAAGTCTCTTTTGTTTGGAGGTTTAATTTTAATCACAACAAAAATGGCTTGAATTTTTTTTTAAAGGAGGACATGGAACATGCCACATAAGTTCCGTAAATATATCAAACAGGCTGGATCCAGCCCATGTGGGAGGTATTTGTCACCTCTGGTATAGAGCTTTTAACTAAATGGTCCCCTTAGATTATTAAAAGGTCACTATAGGCAGCTGTGGTCCTTCTTTTCCTATTACAAAGTGTGGCATAAAAACACATTTGTAATAAATTCTTGACAGGCGCTGCTATGCATAGAAGATCGAATAACAGGCAGCTGTGAATTATGAGGCTATAATTCTATTGAAGGGTTCGAGTGACATCATAAGTGAAACTCAAGCCACCTTGGAAAAGAATGAAAGATTATTAACCTCATCCTTCAAAATGCACCTGGCCTTAAAAAATACTCCATATACTGTACTGTATTGGGCATGAATCCAACATTTGAGAAACGAGACATACTTCCTGTCCCATGATTCCCGATTCGTAGTCCTTCTGGAGCATCATAATTGCTGTGTCTCTGAAGAATACTCTCTGGTGTTGCCATGCATTTCTGCAGATTGATCTTCAAAAACTAGGTGTTATCAGCAAGTGACTCTAAATAGCTGTTTAGGAAGCATATCACAGGGCACAGATCAAATCCTCTGCTACAGCTGCTCAAGGACTATAGAAGACGATGGAAGCCAGGATAGAGATCCAAAGAAGGGCTCCACTGTGCATGGACAAGGATTCTAGAAGCCTGGGGCTGAAATATGTGGACATGAAAGAGTAAGCAGTAGTAGCAAAGCGTTCGAACACAAAAGGGTCTTGTTAGTACAGGATTACTATATATATACATTTTTTTTTAAAAAAAGTAAAAGTACCTTGCAGTGACTCAAGTCACTAAGAGACTGACTGGGAGGCTGAAGGTCAGCAGTTCGATTCCCGAGTACTGCAGGACGGAATGAGCTCCCGTCTCTGTCCCAGCTCCTGCCAACCTAGCAGTTCGAAAGCAAGAAATTGCAAGTAGATAAATAGGGACCACTTCGGTGGGAAGGTAACAGCGTTCCATGCGTCTAGTCATGCCTGCCACATGACCATGGAAACGTCTGCAGAAGCAGACAGCGCTGGCTCTTCGGCTTAGAAACAGAGATGAGCACTGACCCCTAGAATAGAATACGACTGGCTTTCGAGCAAGGGAAACCTTTACCTTTACCTTACCTTGGTTTAATATATTACATTTGGAGAAATGGACTAGATATTGGTTAAAACAACATGATAGCTGCAGACAATTAAAAGTTTGAAGAATTGAAAATACAAATGGAACAGAAATACTGTACAGTGGAACCCTGACATACAGAATTAATCATTTCCTTGGGGTTCTTCATATGGTGAAAAACCTGTAAATCAAAGTGGGGTTTCCAGTTGAAATGAATGGAAAACTGATCAATCCGTTCTGGAGGTCAGAAAAAAAAACATTTTTTCAACTGCTTGGGCAGCCTGTGCCACTTCCCACAGCAGCGGGAAGTTATGCAGAGCATATTATCTCCATTTTGGGGATTTTCTGTCATGTTTTCACCACGTATGGGAAACTTAAAAGCGTCAGTTTGGCACTTCTGGGTTCCATGGTTAAACTTCAATTCCCAGAAGCCCAGGCACCACCGGAAGCTCCCAGGAACCCAGGCACTGCTGGAAAACCCCCCTTTTTTTTTAAGTTGCCAAAACATGGCAAAAACATGACGGGAAATCCCAAAATTGAGCAAATATATTCTGAACACTCTCCTACCACTTCGGGAAGCGGTGCAGGCTAACCAAGCAGCCGAAAAAATGGCACAATTGTACCTGCCACCAAACGAATCACTGGGAGTAACCACAAAGCTGAGTGTTGGGGGGTGAGTCTGGCACATTGCCAGAGCTGGCCACTAGAGTCCGTTGTCTGAAAAAAATGTATGGTAGGAAAAAAACATACATCAAGGCGTTGTTTTCCATGGATTTTCTTTTGTATAGCAAGATTTATGTTGCTCGAGGTATTCGTAACCCAGGGTTCCACTGTAAATAACAACAAAGCGTTTAGTAAGTAAAATACCTCTACAGCCATGAGATAATATATGCAAATAGAGCATTTCAATGTATGGAACCCAAGCCTAAGTAAAGTTGTAGGGCAGTCCCCATTCTTTGTCCCTGCAGATGTTTTATGCTTTAACTCCCTAATCACTGATCCTGCTGGCTAAGGCTTCTGAAAACTGACAACCACTGACATCCACGTTCTCTGGATGCTGAGAAATATTGGTGGGGTCAAAACTGGGCTGATAGCAGTACCGCTATTTTCCAGAGCAAGCACCTAGTGTGTAGGCACCAAGAGATGGCTGACTCAAAGAGTTATGCAGTGGTACCATGAAAGGCAATACATTGTTAGCAGCCTAATTTATTGTTATTGTATCTCTATTGCTGAGGAGGAAAGAGATACTTGGAGGATGTTTTGCTTAGATGACAATGCCTTGACCAGCTGATTAATGGTTTTTGGCAGTTTGATGAGGCTACTGCAATTCCACTTCAGGTTGCAAAATGTGTGGCGTCAGCCCTGATGAGACAGACAAAGTGTGTTCACACACACACACAGATTCCAAAATTTGAAAATTTGTTTTTCTATCTTTGACTCCCTGAACCCCAAGAGCGCATGGGAGTTGTAGTCCCTCAGCAATTTTGTTTCCAAGTTTTGTCTAATCCCCAGTCACTCAGCTCTGGAATTGAGCGTCCCATTTATAAGCAATGTTTGTCTTTATTCAAATGTTTTAACAGTGTCCCAGCTTATTTTTTCAATCAGGTTACATGGACAGTTTTCTTTTTTGTTTCATTGCAAGTTGATATCTCTGTTTTCAATTTTTGAGAACTTAAATCTCAGTAGTGGCTCCTACCATCACACTATTGCACTCTAAACCATATCAGTGTACCCATGAATGAAACTTGTGCACTGGCTTGATGTATGATTAAAAGTCTCAGTCTGAGGGGAGCAGGGCTCTAAGTAGAATTATAGCCTTGATGATATTTTCAAAGGCAGATCAGGAACTCCTTCCATTTCTTCTGCATCAGAGACTGGCATTTCCTAATAGAGGAGCGTCTGGTGAGTGGAGCTAATGGGGGTCACACTGCGCAGTGCCACACTGTGTTGCCATGCTCCCGCCTGCACCCATCAGCCTGCTGCCTTGTTTTGCGATGTTGCCTAACATGATGTGACACCTGGTGATCAGCATAATGTGATGCTGTTCATTGGAAATTTAAAACAATAAGGAAACAAAAGAGGACTTGATTAGCAATAGCAATTACACTTACATACTGCCCCAGAACACCCCATAGAGATTGACTGGATCTCTAAGCTGAGCTGCAGCTGCAGATGAACAGTGGCATAGATTGCAAAGATCAAGGGCTGATGAACCAGATACAGTTTTACATCAGAAGAACAAAGGGTGGAATATGTTACTTTGTTTTTTCAAAACTTATTAAAAATGCTTCAGTACATTTTTTTTACAGGGTGCCAGCTAATCTTTCTTACATTAGGTCAGGTGGAAGGAACTACGGAATAAATTTACTAAAAGGTAGCTTCACTTTGGCAGTTTCACATCTGGCCTAGACACGGAAGAAGAAGGGTGGATAGGAAGGAGATGTCATTCATACATTTGTAGTACTATCCAAATTTAAAGATACTGTACATGTATTAGATTTGGAATATGTAGAAGCCACTTTGGCTAGCACAACTGCTTTTTTGCTGGCACAACTTGCACATACCAGTGGGTGCTGGATCTGTCAGCACAACTGGATCTGCCAGCAGAACTGCTATGTTAGCTGATTGCAAAAGAAGAACCAAAAAGGAGCAGACATAGGGAGGCAGAGGTGAGTGAAATCAGATCTAAATCCCTCTCGTCCTAAACTCCTAGCCACTGTGCTGGCACAAAATTAAACCAGAGTCAGGATAGTCCTGAGAGTTTTCCAGCTTCTCTTTGCTAGGAGAGGTTTGGATACACAAATAAACAAATATTGACTTGCCAAGTGGCTATGGATTTAATGGCTGAAATCCAGTAGTAAATCACATTGAATTGATGGGGATTTGATGTGTCAACATAATGTAAATTCCATTGATTCAATGGACCTACTCTGTCTGCAACATACTATTGGACTTCAGTCAATAGGTCTTCTCCAGTTGGAGCTAACAATTGGAAGGCTCAAGCCTTCCACCATTTGATGTGGGAGAAGAAATATTTCACTGTCATCTCCACCAATGCCATCCACACTCTTGTCCTTCTTGATATCCCATGTCCATCACTCATCAAGCCAACCATTTAGAAACTGAGATCTATTTCGAAAAAGTTAACTATCTAATGAAAGAGTTTGTGCCTGTGATCAATTGAAGATTTTTCACACCTTATTCTTTATTGTCCCTTGCTTTCAGCAGACTGTACAAGACTGATGAAGGTTGTTTTAGATCTGGGTTGATTGGATCAAGACAACCTTAAATTGTTACTCTCCGATAAAGATAAGTTTGTCACGTTCCAAATGGCAAAGTCTCTATTCTTATAAAAAATGAAGTCTGCAACTTCTGCTGATAGCTAAGCTGATAGATTATTGTCATTTAGGGTCATTTTTTAATTGATATATCATTGTATAGTTAAATGTACCAATTGCATTAATGTACATAGGCAGATAGGTGTGCTGTTTTTTTTATGTTAGAACTTTTAATCAGATGTTTAATTTAAATTTCATTTCTTTACTGTAATGTATAACTCCACCATTGCTGGTCCCAAGTCTGGATGAGAAAGGAGGAGGGCTGGATTTAAGAAACAACAAGGAGCCTCATTGCCTAATATGCTGTAGTGGTGGAGCAGGACCACGCAGCATGAAAAGGAATACGACTACGACTATTACAGGACTGTAATGTATTGTGTTGAACAAGTGTATGATTTATTTTCTTCTTTTTTCTTATGTAATTTGCAAAGACCAGTGGGCCAAAGCAATAAACTTGTGTTGTTGATGATCAAGCCAACCCTTTGGATCTGAGACTTGTTTCCAAAAAGTTGACCAGAGTTGCTCATACCATAGATTGCCATTATTAGTGTTGCTACTGGTATGGAGAGCTTCATCCCTCAGGATGGATCCAGTCAGTCCTTAAAAGCTCAGTTCTGAGGACCTAGGAAACTATTTTTCTTATGTAACATTTGTGTATGTGTATAATTTCCCCATATCAATGCATTCTTTCAATTGCAAAAAAAAAAAAAATGAGTTGGAAAATCTGAGGAAACATGAGTTTTATTCATTATCCGCATTGTTGTTCATGCTGGCTGGTTAGCTCAGTGAGTTAATATCTGGCTCCCTACTGTGCTTTCCAGAAAATAAGCATGTGGCCTTGACGAGCTGCACAGTCCCAATGCACCACCCAAAGAAAGAAGTGGCCAACTACTTCTGACTCTCCTTTAACTAGAAAACATTGGAAAAGGTCACCATAAGCCAGAATTAACTCAGTGACATGTTTATTATTTTAGTTCTTTCTTCACTTTTTACATTTTTATTATTTTTGAACCAAAATGTACCTGGCAGGGGAACAGCCCATCAGTATACCTATTCCACTTGAAAGCCTTGATGCTGGGAAAGGTAGAGGGCAAAAGAAGAAGGGGGCATCCAAAAATGACATAACTAGGTGGTATTGTAGATGAAATGGGCACAGAGCTGGGTGGATTGAGGAGGATGGTGGAAGACAGAGGTCCCTGCGGGCAATGGTCCGTAGGGTTGCAAAGGATCGGAATCAACAGTGCAACTGAACAACAAAAATATTTTGGTTCACACATTATTACAAAGGGGTGATGTTAGGCAAATTCTCATTACAACATGAACAAGATAAATAAATTATCCCTCCTTACTAAGGATGGTGTCTTCCCAACAATGGCAGCAATATAATCCTCTGTCTTTCCTCAGAGCTAGGAACTGTTACTTCATTTGGTCTGTAGCTCCCAGAATCTCCCAACCAACCTAGCTCAGGAATTTTGGAAGCTGTAGTCTAAAAATGCAACTTTTCTAAGGATTATCCATTCTATTCCATCCATCTTTGCTTCCAGCCACTAGACAAAGACTGTACTCTTCTAAAAGACTTTAGGGAGCTGTTAATTATTAAATAGGAATAATAGTTTTGCTGGTGACTTTTGTGCTTTGCTTTAGAGTTATTCTGCTTTTTACATTTAAAAAAATACATATATTGTGGATTTTAATCATTCCCCTGTTCAGTTTATAGATCCTTAGATGAAAAGGTAGGCAGAACTGGTTAAACATATAGTTAGTTGCATGCTGTCAAGTCAGAACAGACTTATTGCCATCTTAATAGGGCTTTCAAGATAAGTGAGACATTTAAGGAGTGGCTTTACCAGCTCCACTCTCTCAGTGAGTTTCCATGGCTGAGCAGGAATTCAAACCTAAGCCTCCTGAGTCCATCACTCTATCCACTACACCTCACATAACACGATTTCGGTAGAACTTTCAACGATAGATGAAAATAAAAATGAGATTCATTATTTGTACAAATCAAGCAAAATTGCGGTACTAATACTCTAATGCAATTAATGCCTGGTAAGGGAAATTGTGAAAAATGAAAGTTGTTTTGTTCCATGCCTTTTAAAAGACTAGAAGCATCAAATGCTCTTTGGCATCTTTTAAACAAGCAGACAGAAGTAACCGTGTGGGTGTGTTATCATTTTCAAAGGAAAAGAACATTAGTTTTACACAGAGATTGTTTGCACTAATTATGGAGACTTTGATGAGGAAAAATTAGCTCTTCTTGTCTTGCGCTCACATTGAGGTGAGACATCCCAAGAGAGTAGAAGTCCTTTTCCTGTGGCATTCCATTATTTATTATTATTTATTTATTAGTTCACATTTATATTGCCGCCCACTCGCCATTATACCAAGATAGCTTCAGTAGATGCTATTGAAGATTTGAGAGGTGATTCTTTCTATACTTTTCCAGGATTGGTAGAAAAGAGATTAAAACAGTACAGACCTCTATACTATTGCTCAACTAAGTACAAGGAAGTCAGTAAGCTCACCTTTACCTCTGCCTTGCTTCTAGCACTTAGTAAGAAAAATGTTGTAAAAATGCCAAACATGATGTGAAGGCTGCCCTTGGGGAAACAGCTCCACTAGCCCCTGTTCTACAACTCTTGAGGAGTTGTGGCCATGGTCTAACTGTGAGCAAAGGTGTGGACAGACTAAATGCTAATTAGCTTCAGCTCCCTTCTCATGGAGTTGTTCAAGTCCATCAGTGTTCCAGAAGGTTCTGAGAAGACTGGAATTGGGTTGCTTGATGAATATCACTGCTGTTACTAAGTCTTAGAGTTCAGAAAGCAATCTACAGCTACTGAGAGGTCCCTCTATTCCAGTGATGGCGAATCTTGGCTCTCCAGCTGTTCTTGAACTTCAATTCCCAGAAGCCTTGATCAGCAGGAGTGCTAACTTGGGTTTCTGATAACTGAAGTCCAAGAACAGCTGGAGCGCCAAGGTTCACCATCACTGTCTAGTCAAAGTACAAAGCTTGCCTAGCTAGTCTTTGTTATTTTTCCCACAGTGCTTGATCCAAAACTGCTCTAGATCTATTTCTGCAATTTGGCTTATTTGTTATTTTTTTCCTAAGTATTTTTGATCAAGTATTCTCCTGTTCTCTAAACAAATTACAAATTTTCTCTACATTTGGTGTTTTTATTGGATGAGTAGTTAGGAGAGATGGTTCTAGATCCTTCATCAGCTACTGAGTTGTGTGATTGAGACTTTCCAACCATTGGGTCTGACCATGAGGAATGAGTCACTGTGGTGGCTGACTCCTGTGGTAATATGTGGGTAGAGCAGAGGGGAACACAGGAAGAGGGCAACAACCCAGGTCTTCAGGGACTTTTGACACCGTGCCTTTCACAGAACCAAGACACCTTAGAATCATGTATATTTGTACACGTACTCCTGGGTACCAGTAGTTTAGAAAAAGGTGCTCCCAAAATTTAGTGCTGTTGTTGATACAGCAGCCATCTAGGCTACAGTTCTCTTTTTTCTGGACTCTTCCTTATGTGCAGAAGGGAACACTGCAGTCATTAAATAGCCGCTAGGTCATCCTGCTGATTTTGCACCTCCTTTCATGGAAGTTACTTGGAGAGCATCTCTTTAGCAATTATTAAAAAATTGAAATCTTATAATTTAACAATTTTTTTCATATTACAGTTTTGATTCTGTTTTTTTTATAATGATGACCAAAAATCTGTTGCTTAGCATAGTAAATAACAATAGAGAAGGCCGAATGAATCAATGGGAATTTGGCAATTTCTCTGCTCTGTAAATTCCATCAAATAGTTCTACTCTAACTGTGACTTGAACAGGGATTCTCAACCTGTGACCTGCAGCACTATTTCATGTGCCCCTCCCACTGCCTCCTTCACACTAGGAAGTGCCATGTGGTGGAGGAAGGGCAAAATGGCCATCCAGGCCCTGAAGCTGTCTGAGCAGTGATGGGATGCAACAGGTTTGCACCAGTTCACCAGAACTGGTAGTAACTTTTCCCAGTGTCCCGGAGAACTGGTAGCAGCTTTCGGGGGGAACCACCTTCAGAGCTTACCATTTCACTGGTTTCCCCACTGCGCATGCGTACCAAGCACTTGGTGTGCATGCATGCCTACAGTGCTTGGCGTGTGTGCACGACCTCCTTGCTGTCCTCCCAAGCAGAGAGGAGGAAGAAAGCTGCTAGCCTGAAGCTCCCTATAGCCTGCTCCCCAGAGGAAGTGACTCACCTTTGGATGTGGTGTGTGCGTGTCCCAGTCCCTGGCTTAAAAAGGTTAAGAACTCTTGCACTAGAAGCTAGAGTAGGCCCATTTGAAGCAATGAAACATATAGGGGATTTAAAAATGCCAAAGAGCACTTGTATATATATTTTATTTTAAATTGCATTGAATTTTAAAGTAATTACAATTATCAACAAGTGACAGGAAAAAACATCTAGCAGCCTGAGCTGGCTAGACAATTTCATGTACATTCTCTCTTACACATGCACAGACGCACATTGTTACTAAAGTGCCATTTAACCCTCTTGTAGAGAGGTTAGAGATGAGCACCAGAATCTTCTCTCTCTCTCTTTTTTTTTTTTTACTCCTACATACATTTTAAATCTATCAGCTTTACATGATTCTCAAGAGGACTTATTTGGGTATTGTTACTGTTTTATACAAGTGCTTGTATTATAGCTGCTTGATTAGACCTGAGATGTCACAATGAATGCCCATTAACAACAAGAAGCTCTTGCTAGGAATCCCGCACTCCTCTGCCTCCAATTACAAGGGTAAAAAAGGGTGTAAGAAATCAGAATCTATCAAACTTGTCAAACAGTGTGCTTAATCTACTAGGGATGCCACTGACCTATTTAATACTCCAGTCTCTAGTACAAAGCATTTTCATCTGATAGCATGTAAAATGGGCTTGGGTATATCTATAGGTGCTATTAAACCAGGGTGAATCTGATGGCCCTTTTATCATCTTGCAAGCTTGTATTTAGCATGTTTTTCTGCTTTAAAGGAGCAAGTCTCACAGTGGCACAGAAAATCAAAACAGCAAGAGTCACCACCTCACAGGTAACAGATAGTCAATCAGACGTAGTCACAGGGGTCTTTTTATGTATGAAACAATTCCAAGTTGTTTTTCAGAGTACTCACATTTTAGTTTTGCTTCCAGCCATCTAGAATGTTGTACTTTAATATATATGAGACAAGACTCTGTTCATTTAGCCTGATATTATTTAAGCTAATTGGGACACTTTGCATGGAAGGCATGATGTTGTTATATGCATGGACTTTCTTCCAATTTTCTTAATTGTGTCAAGAACTCTGAATTGGTGATTCCAGCAGACTGCCAAAAGGAGCAAATGGGATTAAGTCATGGGCAACCTTCACAAGCCAACCATTGCACATATAAATTCTAATCCTAACATTTGATATTTGAGTGTGAAGCCTCCTGGGCCCTCCAAGGGCAATGGGCCCCAAGCGCACAGATGTACAGGAGCCAGGAGTCTCTTCTGTGTAGGCTTTTATTGTGCCTCCACATCCTACAGGTTGTGCCTTCCTCTCCTGGATCACTCTGGGCCACCACCACTCCCATCAAAGACCCCTCAGGCTCTTCTCTGCAGTGGTTGTATTCATTCTCTCTCAATACTCACCCAGTTTGCAGTCATTTCTCTGCTGGTTCACTGGGCATGGGTCCATTCAGATGATGATCATTAAGGTCATCCACCTGAACATTATCTCTGGTCCCCCCTTCAGTGAATTATAGCAAACCAGCTCTTCAAGGGTACACTCACTCTGTCAAAAGAACTTCACCAAAAGGACAGCTGCTGTCTCCCCTTATCTCCTTGCTTTCCTTCCTACTTCTTGACTGTCTTTCTCCCCCATCCCATCTTATGTGTGTCCCCATTTAAACCCTTGGTTCTTTGTTCCTCGTTCCCAACTGGCTCCTTCTTCATATGATGTTCTACTTTGTGCCTGTAGTGTGCTATGGTTGTCCCTTCCACCACTTCATTAGCTCCCTTGATGCCATTCCTTTTCACTACCCTGACCAGCACTTCGTCAAGTCCTGGCCTCACTGGACACCATGGGTGGCTCATCAGTTGAGTGACAGGAGGCATGATGGTGTGCCTACTGACTTTGTTACATTTGAAGTGTTTTTCTTTTTCTTCAAGTGCCACACCTGTTCCAGATATTGGTTATCATCATGGCAATAGCCTTCCTGTTCCTCCTCAGAACAGTTCTTCCAAGGACATTCCACACCAGTCTCTCAGGTTCTTTAGCCACAAAGTCCATCTATATCCAGGACTCTCTTCCCAGGGATTTTCCCTTGCATAACAAGTTGGAGTATTCTATACTTCATGTCGTTCCTATGCCCAAGGTATTGGAGCTTTCTTTGTTTAATGGTCTTAAAGAGTTCTTGTTCTTTATCCATCTGGCGCAATACTTCTACATTAGTCACATGGTCAACCCATGATATGCTTAGCAGCTGTCTGTAGATCCACATTTCAAAAGTTTTTCTTTTAGCACATAATTTATAAATGTCTGGATAACTCCCACTTCTCAGGAGAAGATATTACAGTTTCACATTTGATCTTCCTGTGCAACATGAATAAAGGCTATTGAGTATTTATTGAATATGGATCGCCCAGGAAACAACAAATGCAAAACAGGAAGCTACTAGGGTTGAGAGGTGACCTTCCCTTCTGTCCATTCAAATAATTTATATGCATCTACAGTAGGGGTTCTCAACCTTTTCAAGTCGGGGCCAGGTCATGCTCTCTCAGTCAGCTTTGAGGGCTGGATGGCCATTTTGCCCTGCCTGCACAATGGAAGTGGCCATTTTTACCCAATAGCTTCAAAGGGGTGGCCATTTTGTTTCTCAAATTACCTTGGAGGAGTGTGGGGCCACATAAAAGCCACGGACCTTAGATTGGGATCTACAGTGTTTCTAAAAACAAGGTTGAAAATCTGTGCACAAAAAGATGGAGCTCCCCCCTTAAAAAAAAAAAAGATAAACATTAACTATCTGCATGTTTGAAGCTTCAGTGTGTTCATGAGCAGTCAAGTTCAGTTTGTAGAAATAGTTAGCATCAAATAGAGATTTGGTTTGTATGTCCCGACTGAGTGCAAGAATATGAAAAATAATACCAAACAAGAGAAGTCTTCTTCCTTCATATGAACAATGGATATGAATGGGGCCATGAAGCAAAGATTCATCCTCTGCCCTCAAGCAGCATACCTCGAAAAGGAACATGTCTATATGAAGCACTCTGGGACAGTACTCTATTGTTTTTTCCAGAGGTTTCATTGACAGGGCTGGCCTGACCATTAGGCTAAGTGAGGCAACTGCTTCTGGCAACAGATGTTGGATGATGGCATTTCAGCCACATAGCTGTTCCTTAGAACACTTCCACCTAATCTCCTTTGTGAAAGGTCATATTATGTGTGTTGTGCAATCTTTCTGGACTGCCAAAAACAGCCTGCTGCTTTAATTGTGACAGAGTTCCTTGCTAGTCCAGTCAGGTCTTGTATGTGGACTAAGGAGAAATTCCATCACGTCATTTTCTTCAGTCATTAAACTGGATTGGAACAGCCACATCGATTGCAGGTCACCAATGCAGCCAGTGCTGTCTGCATTTGCAGATGTTTCCATGGCCATGTGGCAGGCATAACTAGATGTGGGAGCACACAGAATGCTGTTATCTTTCTAGCTGAAGCAGTACCTATTTATCTACTTTCAAATTGCTAGGTTGGCCAGAGCTGGGACAGAGATGGGAGCTCATTCCGTCATGCAGCACTCGGGTCTTGAACTACTGACCTGCCTATCTTCCAGTTGTCAAGTTCAGCATTTTAACCACTAAGCCAAAGAACTCCCCAAATCCCAGCAAGCTAGCCAGTAACCTTACTAGTTATGGTCTTCTGAAACATGTATCCAAACACATACACCCAAATTTCTGATATGGAGGCTTCTCTTGATCTTAATTTATTTCAGATGAAAGATTTATACTATCCTGTACCAAGAAGCTTTTTTTTGGAGATTGTAGAGTTAGAATTGTATCCATATATACTTTGTAAAGTCTTACCCATAGGTCGATTATGTCTCCTCTGGTTTCATATTAGATTATAATTATATATAACCTCTAGTAAGCTGCTCCATATCATGAATTATTTCTTCCAGTTCTGTTCATTGAACTGTAGTCAGATTGGTGTGCATATACCTGCCTTTCATGATCCTGTCCATTTTGGGAATTAATTTCCAAAGAGCTCAAGATGATCAGTCATCAATCTATACCTGTGTTACCACATTTGGGCATTCTTGTCTTAATCTTAGTAAGCAACTTGAGCTGGGATAACAAAAGTAAAAAAATGTATATTTAGTTTAGTTGCTAGATTAATGATTGAAACCAAATGAAAATCTAATGATCACCTCTCATTCTCCCAGCAATTGTTAAGAGTTAGTCACATGGCAACTGCAGACACATTAACCTATTCTGTTTAATCACTGCAATCTCATACAATTATTAAAATTGTTTTGGACACTTGGTTCTCCTTGGGTTCTCTTACATGCCTTCAGATTATACTATCTTCCCAGCGGTGTCACATGCAAATCTCTGGACTGATCTTTTCTAATGTAATTCTCATTTTTTGTTTCTAAAATCAGCTCATTTCCTCTCCAGACTCGGTTTGTTATTTGGATTGCAGATTCCAGTTTACTCATGCTTCCTCTTTCCCTTTATCTTTGTTCAGCCAGCACTGGTACATTTTACCTAATGAAAAGCTAATATTGTGTTGCTTGTTGATATCATTTTAATAAAACTCTATTTCCCTTTGTTTCAAGGAGAGAGAAAAATCTACTCATGATAGACTGGATGGGGTGAGCCTGGGTGGAGTTTGCACATTGTCAGATGAAATGAAGGCAACATGATTCTGGGCAATGTCTCAAAACCCAATATAAAAGCAAGATGGGAAGAAAATGCAGGTGGGATTTGGAGAATACAACAAAATTGAGAGTGGCAGATTTTCACATCCCTCATTTTGAACAGTGTGATGCAGGGTCAAGATGCTATGACAAAGCCTCATAAAAGTCACACTATGATGGAAAACGACAGTGCAACATCTTAATATTCTGCTGGATAGCCAGAAGCTGAGTTTCTAATAGCAACCTGACATTATTATTTCATCCTAGATTATAAATAAATGGGAGCCCAGTGGCAATTTATTTATTTATTTGTTGTGGAAGCTGTATTTCTATGTTAAACACAGGCTGTGCTAGGAGAGAAGGTGAATAATAGTTCTCAGATCACTGCTATTACCACAATATTTGAGAACATTAATATACCTATGCCATAGCCTCTCTCTCTCTCTCAGCAGGATGTAAAAGCATGGGATTTTGGAAAGCTGATGATTTAGCACAATTGTGCTAACATTCAGATTTTAAGAAGAATCAATCAAAGCCAGGTTTTAGGAGCAAAAAATGTTTGAAATGTTTAAAATTCTAATAACTAACTTCGGAATCTGGGAAAACTTGCACCCCTGGTTGGTGTCAGCACAGCATTCAAGAGGAAACAATTCACAATACATATACTTAGAGAGGAATTTTGTGAAATAAGACAACCCTATAAAGAGAGCCAGAGCTTGGGAAATATACAGCATTCAGAATCTCATAGGCAGCCTGGCCATAATTCATGCTGGTCAGGGAAATCCTGGGAGTGATACTTCAAAATATTAGTTTTTTCATACTTTTGTGACAGCTCCTCATAGAACATGGGCACTAATATTGGAATCAGATTCACCTCCTAGGTCATCTGTATGCAACACACACACTTCTTGTGTCAGTCTCAACTGAAATTGCCTTGTTGTTGTTCTGTTGCATAGTCGAGTCTGACCCTTTGTGACCCCAGGGACCAATGCACGCCAGGCACCCCTATCCTTCACCATCCTCCTCAGCCTGCCCATTGTGTCAACAATACCATCTTCTCTATACAACCTAAAAGCTGTATATAAAAGGGTATGGCTGCTGTACAACCAACAGAAGTATCCTGAGATTAAATCTAGAACGCTTTCTAGAATTGTAGTAGTTATGGTACAAATATGATCTCATGTCACATCAGAGACCTTTTCTCCTGATGAAAGAAAAGATGCCCTGAATTAAAATATTTAGGATCAGAGCTTGTGATGTTATATGTTAAAGGGAACAGGTTGCCTTATTAATTTAATTGTCTGCAGCTAGGCTGCCCTTATCATTGTGGTTGCTCCAATCCTACAAGCCATTAGTCGTATTACG
Organism: Furcifer pardalis; assembly: GCA_030440675.1. NCBI lineage: Eukaryota > Metazoa > Chordata > Lepidosauria > Squamata > Chamaeleonidae > Furcifer > Furcifer pardalis. The sequence goes on from CP126890.1 coordinate 205,646,665, forward strand.
TGCTATTTAAATTCATTGGCTTTATCAATACAACATGAAAATAATCTCTGATTTCTCTAGTGGCCAATTCTGATGTTCTATCTTGGGAATATTTATGAAACAAATACAAAAAAGCAAACAATATTTGTTTTGCCTGTTAGGATTGGTAAGAGAATGGAATTCCTGTCCAAATGGCTTCATATGCCATCTAATAGTAACTTGTGAAAGTTACAAGTATCATTCATTACTCCTGAAAAGTAACTTGGTAACTATTCATTAAATTGTTCATTGCCCAAGATGTAACCAGTTACATGAATGTCACTTGGAATTGTTTCCAAAGTTTGCTTAGTCTTGTTAGAGATAGTCCAGCATTTCATGAATAAAAGTTTATTTGCAAAAAAAAAAAAAATCTCCACCCTAGACCTGAAATGAAGTTGGATTATGAGGTCAATTTTCATGTGATTCTTGAGAGCCAATTCATGATCATGTATATTCCTCCAATTCTTGCTCTACCTCTTGCATTCCCATCTTTAAACATTTAGAATATATAAATACACATATTTAAAATCACTGCCTTAGTTTTTATTTATATGGCAGTCCATCTCATTTAACAATAGCAGAAACTAAAAATAATTGTTCTTTCAAAAGCCAGTTATATTACTGAAATGAAAGTTTAAGCTAAACCAAGACTGGATTGTCTTGTAGAAAGATTCATCAGTCTGAAGATTAGTGACTTGCATAAGGCTACTAACAGAGATTGAGGTTGACAGACAAGTCTAATTTATGGACTTTTCCAGCTCCCAAATCATTGTCTTAACTACCATGGTATGCTAATTTTCCATGAAGACTTCCTCATGGTAATAGAGGAAGGATAACAATTAACAAGGCAAAAATAAATATGATTATGAGCTAATTGCAGGGGTACACAGGAACATCCTCCTTGAATGTTGTGATTTTTAAAACCACAACTGGGTATATTCCAGGCAGCAGCAACCTTGTGCTGGCTAATCTTTCTCACATTAAGTCAGGTGAAAGGAACTACGGAATGAATTCACCAAAAGGAAGCTTCATTTTGGCAGTTTCACACCTGGCCTACACATGGAAGAAGCAGCAGCTACTTGTACATATGCATCTCACCTATGGGACTTTGGTAATTCAGAGTAGTCTCATATATTCAGCGGACCTACTCTCAACAACTGGGTTTAGTTCCGTACTATGGAAAGGTGGTGAGTGGATGTAAGAAATAAAAGTTTTTTTAAAAAGTTCTTTAACATACCACGGGTGAGCTACCTTGAGCATTCTCTTCAACTCCCTGTGCTTCTGAATCTTTGCTCCTGTCTAATTTGTCAATAATTCTCAGTGGGACCTGGCCTTTTCTTTAATCCTCAAGCCAAGCGGCGTGAGAAATGATGATCCATCAATTGATCCAGATCACTGCTAGCTGTAAGTTGGGGTTTGGACAACAGCCACTCACGCTGAGCCTGACATGTTCAAGAGCAGCTGCATGTCAGGCTAGGTGTGGAAATGAAATAATGTTATCAGACAAGCATGTGGGCCAACAGACAAACAAGTCAGAGGAGATGGGGGAGAAATCTATATTCTATTCCATTCCATCTCTTCACTTCCTGATGGCTCTGTCATTGTAGTGTTTGCCATTCAGAAAATGTAGGTGGGTTTTTAAAATTATTATTTACTTTGTGTGGTGGAGGAAAGAGAAAGAAGAATTTTCAGGACCTGCCTTTCTCTTCGTAGGACCATCAGCCACTACATTATATTGACTGACTGACTGATGGACTGACTTTATTTATTTATTTTACTATTCCTCTGCACCAAAACAAGTTAGTTCACATACATTATTCATTATTTTTTGGTCTGTTCCTTAATAAAAATGCTTTTTTAAATTAATGACGGTATGCCAAGATAATATTAAGGTGTGAATGACACTGCCAGTTTCCATTCCCACCCCCGATTCATTTCCCCCCTATTTCTTTTAAAATAACTAAAATTATTCCCATCAATCATAAGAAGAAATCCATGAATGTTGGAAAGCTTCCCCCGGCCCCCTCAAAAATGAATCAAATGAAATTCTCACTCATCCCAAGTAACATCATGGTAAAGAATAAAGTAGCACATAAGAAGATGCCCTGGTGACTTTTGTTAACTGAATCATATCCACTTGCAACTTCTTGATTTCTAACTGCCAAGTTGGCAGGAGCTGGGACAGGTGACAAGAGCTCACTCCATCACACAGTACTCGGGTCTTGATCTGCTGACCATTCGATCATCAAGTTCAGCATCTTAAATACCAAGCTAGCCCCAGTTATGCCATAGGGAAGGCAAATTGGGACTGAGTAGTGCTGGCTGGTCTAATGGTGCTAGAGCAGTGCTCTCTCTGGGGCACACAGAAAGTGCCTCCTAAAAGACTGTGGTATTTTTAACCACAAAAGGTTCCCCCACTCCAGGGCTAGTCAAATAATTTAAAGTAATTAGTAAGTCCTACTTCATGACAGAGTCCTTCTCAGAATTTGAGTAAATGTTTTTTTTAAAATTATAATCTCCAGTTTCTCAGGCTGAAGGCTTCTGGGAACTTTAAGGCCTAAAAAGTAACTTTTCTAGCCTCTGATCCAACAGGTCTCATAAATTAATGAAATGTGCTGCATAAAGGAACAAAAAAAATGCAGGTTTTTCCTTTCACACTCCTTTAAATCATTCTTCCTCAAAAAGCGGTTTTCAGTAGAAAAGGCTAGACCTTCTGACTTCTTGATGTTATGCAACATCTTCCAACATCCTGAGTCATGGAATGTTGATTGGGAATGATAGGAGTTATAGTTCTATATACTGGACGATACCAAGAAGGAGGTGACTGGTAAGCAACTCCAATAAATTCTGAGATCAGTTCCCCTCAGGACATCAGGTGCCACGTAGGCTGCCAAAAATACTTCCCCGGTGGGGGGAAATGGAACAAGATGCAGCTATATCAGAGAGTAAACAAAACAAAACAGCAAAAAAAGACAAAAAATGTTTTGGCACCTTAAAGACTAACTCCTGTATTTGTGAGCTTTCGTGGACCAAATCCACTTCATCAGACGTAAAAGTGAAACCTCATGGCATCAATGTCTATACAACAGGTACACAGACACACAATGATTGGCTAGCCTAACAGAAAAGTAACATTGTAGCTCTTTGCAACTGACAATATTGGAAAATCCCCCGGTTGTTTTTCAAATCTGCTGCAAAGCCTGTCTCTATTATAAATGGTTGCAAAACAAACTTCTCTTGCAAGCTGATGCATCACAGATGCAGCTAGAAACCATTTCCAGTTTGGGTGTGGGTGTTGCAGTCCCGTGGCCTATTGAAAAACAAGCCACTGAGCTACAGGATGGCCCATAAGTCCCTACTCAATCTCTCTATGACCACGTGTGCTGTCTCCCCAGGATTTTCCCACCCAGCAGTCCAATGGGAATGCTTCCTCCCTCCTCCCAGCACAGAGTTTGTGCCGCCCCTCTGCCCAGCAGCCCAATGGGAGTGCTTCCTCCCCCCCCCCCAGCAGAGCCCAGATAGGTACTTATGGGACACCCTGTAGGTCTCCAGGAGCTTCAGTTCACATTTTCTTGCCCCCCAAAAAAGATGGGACTGGGTTGTACATGTCTTTGCCCACCCATATGCATAAGGTGTTATATGGGATGGTAGAATATTCTGGATGGTGCATTAGAGGAGTGGTGTGTTCCACCACAATAACAAAGTGAAGTATATAAAGATGGAAGTTTTCACTTTAAAATATGCATTATCTTGGAGGCCATATAGGGGATGCGGATCGAGAAGGAGTGACACCCCTATCATTGGAGGTGGAGATAACCAAGAAGCCACAGAGAGACGCTTATTTCCAGTCATTAAGGAGGGAGAGAGAAGCTTCTGTTGGCTGGGCGGAACTGAAGTTGGCGGAGGAAGCCAAGTGGACCCAGATGAAATGAAAGCAACATGTTCCCTGACAGGCTGGAGACCTAATGAGCTGATTTCTTTAGCTTGGTGAGCGGAGTGGAATGCAATTAGTGTTTCTTTCAATTTAGCCCCCACTCAGAAATTAATGCCACCAAAGCAGCGAAGTTGAGTCAGTGGTAGGGGAGAAACAGAAAAGAGAGAGTCATGGATTTCGATAAATATGTTATTCGGTGGATTTAATTTAAATCTGTGCAACCTATGTAAGACTCAAAATAAGTCTTAACAAAAAAAAATCCAAAAAATGTTTTAGAGTGCTAGTGAGCTTGCCCAGTATATAACTAACCATTTATATAACTAACCACAAAATTCTTACCGTACTTGTAACAGTCATACCAGCACCATTAGAAGCATACTCACTAGTCTAGGAGTTCCCTTTTTGTGATGACAAAATTTAAATGTGATGATCATTCATAAGATGATGGTGGTGAGGATGATGACCAATAATGTATGAAGGACTTTCAGTATGAAAAATACATGCTTCCTTTGCCCTTGGTGCTTTCACAACAATTTTGTATATCCTGCTCTGGTCTCCTAGCCTACTCCAGGAATCAAACCTTGGCTGTTTCCAGATTCAAAGCAATTTAAAGCAATCTTCTATCTCTGTGTAACCTTCTCTTTGGGGAAGCAAAAGTAATTGGTTTGTTTATTCAACCTGGCCTGTTTCCCTGCAAGACAGTTTTTTTTAAGGAAGAGTATCCAACAATCTAAGCAGAGGAGGGCAAAATTGTGTGAGGCAAGTGAAGCTGTTGTCTCAGGGATGCAATGCTGAAGGATGCAGAAAAATATATGCAGGTCACACGCACGCATGCATGTGCGCGCGCGCGCGCGCACACACACACACACACACACACACACACACACACACACACACACACACACACACACACACACACACACACGTTCAGTATCTGCAGTTTCAGTTATCCATGGATCTAAAAATATTCAATTTAAAAATCCCTGAAATATATAGTACTATATATACATTTCTATGACACATTTCTATGACACATTACCAGAACTGGCCACTAGAGGCCACTGTCTCCAATGCAATATTTACAAGAAACAGAGGCAGACATTTTGGTAGCACTCATGTAGACTTATGGAGGCATTTGAAACCCCTCCCCTGCTTTTATAACTCAGGTATGTGTTAAATATGGGGTTAAATATGTTATTTGTGGTTTCATGTATCTATGGAAGATCTTGGAACTTATCCCCCTCAGATACAGGGGGAGACTTGTATACACATCTACAATCCAAAGCATGCCATGCCATTTAAATAAGGACATTTGTGAATACTTTTCAGTCATTCCCTGTTTGGATAAACTTACTATGTTTAACCAAGTGGCTAGCTCCTCCCAACTATCACACTGGTTTTTAGATATGCCAGGTCAGCAAAAGAAATGTTCCTGCCCTATATGCAAATGAGAACCTTGCAAAATCAGGGTTGCTTTCTTTCAGCACTTTCTACACATCAAAAGCATCAGATCTGGAAGAGGACTGGGTCTGCTTACCCGTAGGCTCTACATGTGAACAACATCCTTGGAAAATAGGGGTTGTTTTTTGTCATGTGCAGAGCAGGAATATATTCCCTGCAGACCTGTTGCTTCCTACATTCAGAAAGCAACAAGAGATTGTGGTAAGATGACTTAAGTAGGGAACTGAACAGGGCCTATAAATTCAAAATGAAACAAGCACTGCAAATGTCAAGCTTTGCCCAATGTTTGTGGCTTTATCTGGCCTGTTGCCCTATTCTCTGCATTCTTTGAAGGAAGCTTTTTCTGCTACCTATCTCTTTCCTATGTATTAGGTGAGGCATTCCCCCATGTGATTCAGCTTATAAAGTTGGTACTTAGAGTATACCTGTTTATTTCAATGGGGAGTGGGAATATAAGTATATTTGGAATACTAGGCTGGGAAAACCAATTTTCCCAGAAGCAAAGAGCAGATAGCCATCAGGCAACCCCCTCCTCTCTCAACACATGCAATCACTTCTCTTCTCAGGTACTGTACCTTCAAAAATAACAGCATCAATCTTCCTTGCTCACTGTATTCTAATTCAAAGCTCTTTAGTCTCCATTCAATTGTAGGTAATAGACATCTGCTTTCAAAGTTTCTATAAGAAATATAATGGTAAGTCGCCACTGAATAAATAACTTTCATTTTTAGGTCAGTGGTTCTCAATCACTGGTTCTCCTGAGATTTGGTCCAACTCTCAGAATCCCTGACCAACAGCTATGCTGGTTAAGACTTCTGGGAGTTGAAGTGCCAAACAAGCAGTGGGTCACAGAGAAAACCCCACTGTGTTTGATCAATGAAAGACTAGGAAAAAGATTATTTCCCTGTCTTAACACACTAAGTAGGAAATGGAGGGGGAAAGTGTCTCACAGAACAGCTGCCAGAGAACTTCCAATGCTGTTTCTGGGTACACCATGCTTAACTTCCTTGATCCTCCACACTCCCAGTGCAAGTGGCACTAACTTCCTTGTCAAACCTGCCTAAACCTTGAACAACAGCCCAGACACACAAGGGTTTCGTACACTAACACTTTTCTTAGCAAAGACAAGGCAGTAGAAAAGATTTTACATACTAAACTTGGTAACCTTAATTTGTAAACTTCAGCATGCTGAATCTCAGTGACCATGCTAGCTGGCGAATTCTGGGAACTGAAGTCCAAAAGGAAGCAATACTCAAGTTCTGTGTCAGACTGGGTAGCTGTACGCATGTGTATTGAGTTTATATTTCTGTTAAAGACAATGCTAATAAAGCAGACTCACCCCAAGTGATGAGCACTATGTTGCTTATTATTCTTTTGTGATGAAGTGAATAGAACATGAAAACTTGTGGTGAACAAAACAGCCATCCCAGGTGATCTAGATGTGTCTTTGCTTACACATGCTGCCACAAGTGGATTCCTCCTTCAGTAAGTGGCTGCTTAGATTTCTTCCTCTGTTAGTTTCCCCAAAATTTCACAAAGCACTGGGTCAGCGTGATGCCTACATTGGTGTAGACTCAAGAAAGGAGTGGCCTTCAAAATGGTCAACAATCAATATTGGAACACAGTGTAGGATGGTTATCAATAAAGGGGTGTACATGAAAAGAAAAAATCCAGCAAATTTTGGGTAATCCATCCGCATTCAAGAAAAGTTATGCTGAAAAATCAACATAGCACCAGTGGAGATTGGTACAGACCATAAAACCTTTCCTGTTGTACTAGTCCCATACTCAAGACAATTCAAATCTACCCTTTGAAGTCTTCTACAAAGATAATAAGGAAGAGGTCCATAATGGTCTCTTCCTGGACAGAATATATGCTGCCACAAGTGATGCCTATCTTAAAATTCTCTGTTATCATCCACTCCCATATTTGCCCTCTTGTGTTCACATAGAGTTATTGCTAATGGCTTTGACATCCAGGATCAGATGGTGGGGGAAAGACAGACCTGGAGCTAAGAGAGCACCAGGCATCAAAACTGTCTTTGATAACATTCTTGATTCCACCCCCTAAAACACTTTGATCCTGTTAGTAATACCTTTTTGCTTAAGAAACATGCTTCTAAATGGGAGTTTACATATTAAATGTTGACGTTGCATTTCTCTCTCTTCGGTGCTCTCCCCACCCCCAGTTGAAAGAAGGCAGAGAGAGAAAGAGGTTGTTAACTGCTGCCCCCTCCCCATTATAGGTTCCCCACAGAGAAGAAACTGTGGTGAGGATTAGATTGAGGCTTTACTCTTACCATCAGGTGGCTTTGATATCAGAAATGTGTAATAATGTCCTGAGGTGAATGAATACCATCCTAGGTAGACCTGACCTTCGCATCCAGGCCTTTCATCATTTCCTTATGTTACGCTGCAGGGAAATTTTTACCCCTCTGTTTGGTGGCATACGTTTTTGAAAGGTTTCCTGTGAACTAATGCTTCTGGCATCAGATCCAGCTAGCAACCTTTTAACAAGAGCTCTTGCAGGATATTTTGCCTCTTCAAAGAGTTTGTGCAGGAGCAGAAGTATATGCTATATTCAAATCAATTTTCATTAGTTAGTTGTTCAGATTTTAGTCTACTTGACCTCAGATATTTATTTTACTGTTAGTTTGTTGAATGATATTGTGATTGTTTATTTAATTGTTTGTACATCACCTGTAGGGGGAAATATCTCAGATGGGTGGTATAAAAATGTAATAAATAAATAAATATTTTTGCAGACACTGGAGTTTGGGTAAAGAGGCTGAGTTTTCAAACAGAGAATCTCCAACTTGGCCATTTGGCTCTGCCAGAAACTTCAGGTTGGGTGGGCAACTTCTGGCCCTCCAAATGGTGTTAGATTGCCACTCGTTCCAGTACCAGCTAGCATAGCCAGTAATAAGGGAGTGGGGAAAGTGCTGACTCCTGCATCCATCTTCCATTTGCAATAGGGGGAGAATGATAATAATAATAATGCTATTGGTGGAAGTGATGATGCTGTAATCACCATATAACCCCTTCAGCCTATAAACTTTGCTATTCTGTAACTTTAGCGTGGGACTGCAGTGGCTCAAGTGGTTAAAACACTGAATTTGGTGACTGGAAGGTCGGCAGGTCAGCAGTTTGAGACCCAAGTACTGCATGACAAAATGAGCTCCCGTCTTTGTCCCAGTTCCTGCCAACCTAGCAGTTTGAAAGCAAGAAATTGAGTAGATAAATAGGTATCACTTCAGTGGGAAGGTAAACAGCATTTGATGCACTCCGGTGTCTAGTCATTCTTGCCACATGTCCATGGAAACATCCGCAGACACAGACAGTGCTGGCTCTTTGGCTGTAAACATAGATGAGTACTCAACCCTAGAGTCAGATACAACTGGCTTTCGAGCAAAGGCGACCACCTTTACCTTTACCTAACATTGGTTATTTTAGTACTGTACTTAAGGTTATGCATCTTATTGATCACATTCTGGGTTTTTGGTGAGGGTCCTGATCAATACAAATCTATCCTTGAAGCATGCCCTGCATGAATAACTTGCTCATAATTAATGCAGGTTCTTCTTGGTAGATGTTGCTATTATGATCTTCCTTACAAGGTATGATGAGGTTAGTTCTTAATAAAAACTGTTCAGATTAAGTATATGCTTAAGCATTTTGAAAGCAAAGCAAACACATCCCCACACAGATGAATGTCTCAGACTTTAAAAAACAACAATTTTCCAGTAACAAACAAGACAATGCCTCTCCTAATGTTTACACTATAAATGCTATGGCACAAAAGGAAGAGAGAAGAAGAGGGATGTGGGAAACAAAAAATATATAGGTCCCAGTTTTTAGAGTTACAACATTCTTTAGATGACCAACTCAACAGTTATTGTGAGGAGGTGCCAAACGGAGTTCTACATTTTTACATTGATAAGGGAGGCTTGTAGCTTAAAGGCTCCTTCTGGGGTATATAACCAGCATTGAATGTTTGAATTAAACAGTTTCCCTGTTCCTCTGCAGAGAGACAGGGAAAGTGAAATCCCCCTCCCCCACACACACACACCAAAACCAATTTGTCATCATTTTAACCAATGTTAAGAGGACATTTTCCCCCTGTTTTCCCCTTTTATTGCCAATTGAAACTGTGGCTGCAAGCAGTTCAGGACAAGACATTTTCCACCAGAACCTAATTCTACCTGGGAATGGAGGGGTTATGAAAACCCATTGTTCTCTCAGATAAAAGTGACAAATAGAGACTTCATACTTTGAAAAGGTGGTGGTACTGAGAGACAGAATTCCATTCAATCACTAATAGTGACTAGTAGTGATTGATTTTCAAGAAGCAAAGGAAAACCTGCCATGTATTGCTTACAAAAGTGTTCCGCATCCACAACATATTTGCAACAATAATAGGTTCATCCAACAACTATATATCCAAAGTCATATTCTCATCTAATTGGTATATGCACCAATGATTATACATCAATTATAATAGAGAATGGAGAATGAGAACAGGGCCATCTTCATAGTCAGTTCATTTATTTTCACAGCAACAAGATGGAAGTACATCCAGTTCTTTGTCAAATTTAAAACATGATTCCACTTGCTGATTAGTAGAACAGGTTGGTTTGATGCTAGCTTGAAATGCCACATAGCAACACTCAGAGAAGACAACAATAGGTTCATCTACACCAAAAATGTGAAACCCAATTCTGTATGAACAATTACTCAGAGGTAAATCCCATTGAGTCTAATAGGATATACTCCTAGGTAAATGTGTATAGCAGGGGTGGCCAACCTTTTTATGCCATGGGCCTGACCATGCCCCCTGGACAGCTGAGTGGGCTTGACCATGCCCCCCCAAAGCAGATGCAGGTGTATTTATGAGTGTCATAAATGCGCCCACTTCCACTTTATGATAGCTGCAGGTGCGTTTATGCATGACCATTTTACGGCTGATGTAAATCTATCTTCTTCCACTACCAGGTGTGGCAGTGATGGGCCGGATGGAATGGTACTGTGGGCCAGGGCCAGCCAGTGGGCTGTAGGTTGGGAACTCCTGGTGTATAGGATTAGAGTCCTATAGAAATAGTTATAGCACAAATATATTTCTCTAGATTTTTCTCATATCTTGCATTAAAGGATAAATAAGAATCATGGGGAAGGGAAATCTGTGCGGAAATGACAGTAATCCATAGAAGATCAGAGTGTGAAACATCACAAAGCATCTTCATAAGCTACCTGCGCTTTCTGGTTTTCTTTGCCACAGGAAGAAAATATGAATATTTTATACTGATTCATGGTTCAAAAGAGCATCGATATTGCAGTCCTTGGGTAAAGTGTGTATTAGACAGACAGTTATTAGTTGCAAAAAAATTCAGCTCTTATTCTTTATTACAAAAAAAAAAATATTGCTTGTTAAACATTGTCTGCAAACCCATGGTACCAAAGGGGAAACAGAGGGTGACCAGATGCAGAGAAGGAGTTCCTATCCCTTGAATACAGGGTGAGGCATCATGTGGTTTAGGTCTTGCATGAAGTCCCTCAACCAGTTTATGTGCCCCCTACAACTCAAATATATATATTTAAAGACCATTAAAAATAGTACTGTGATTTGCTGCTGACGCATGCCATTGCTTCCCCTCCCCCCATCAATTTCCCCACCTTTTACCTGGTTACTTTTGGTTTATTTTAACTTATTTTATGCTTTTCAGTAATTAAGCATTGTTTACAACTTTATTTTTTATGTACAATTGCAGTTTGGGCTTTAATTGTTTTAATAAGGAAATCTTCAATTGGGTGATTACATCACAGGATATGACTTTTTCCTTGTTAATTGGCAATTGTCAGTAATTTTCCTTACGTGTCTCAGTTGTTGAGGACTGTTTAGGCATCAGAGAACCATAGAGCTGCAATTCCCCGATGCCTAAACAGCCCCTAACCGTCAAGATGTGATAATAGGAAATTACAGTCTCCAATTAATAGGGTAGGAAACCAGGGAATAATTACTCCCATTGAAGATTTTCTCATACAATTAAGATACAAAACTGCAACTTCATACAAGGAAAAAAACCAGTAAACAATGTTTACTTGCTATTTGAAGTAACTTTGAATGAACATGAAATAGCTGTTGTGAAATGAGAAAAGTGAATGGGAAGATTTTTGGCACTAGATCATGCAGGCTCCTGGACAAATTGAAAATAGGCTCTTTCCCCATAACTGTCCACTTCTTTTTGTAACTGAATGTTCCCAAAGTGGCACCCTCAATATGTTGAACTACCAAAGCAATCATTTGTAATAGCCAAGAATGAAGAAAATTGTAGTTCTAAGAATCTGGTGGATGTCATGTTGAGAAAGGCTACTTTAATGGTTGTGAAGCAGAATTGATTTGAGTAGAAGGAAGTCATTGGCCAAAATCCTGTTGCATTGTTACATAAATGGTGTAATTTTTGGATGTGAATAGCTATAATTTAAGAAATCTCTGTAGGCATTACATGTTGTTTGACAAATTGCATGATTCGGCACACAACAGATAGTATTCCTGGGGATTTCTTGCAGCAATTTGTTTCAAAATGTTGCACATTTTATATAACTACATAACAGGATTTTAGCCACTTTTTATTTGCTATTAATTTTTTTAGTGCAACATTTTCTTACACATTAAGCAGTGTGTGCATGCATGCATGCACCTATGCATGTCATCTATGCACATCCATGTTTTATTTCAGGACTGGGAAATGTAAGGAGGAAATCTGACCATAGCATTTCTGCCTCTTTTTCTCTCTATCTTGGATGATAAAGGGACAAAGTGAGAAGGCAGACAATTAAAGAAAGGATTCTAGTGGAAAGATGCAATGAATAATAATGGGACTCCAGCTGGTAATACCATTAAGGATTCTGAATGTTCAAGCTTATATGATTTGATGAATTCTGCATATCCCCTGACTTCATGCTATGTAGAAAAGGACTGGAATAGAAAAAGGAGGAGGTACAGTAAAGTCCCAGTGCTCTGACTGCAAACAGGGATGCATGCATGAAGAATTTGAAGCTGCAAGTTCAGGATGAAATTAAATTATTGTGGGAAAATTGTGAAATCATTTGTTTCTTTTCACAACATTTTGCTGGAATTCCTATCATCTGCTCCATAACAATATTTTCAACTACAGTGGAACTTCATACAATAATCGCCGTGTATAGCAACGAAACTGAATAACAATTAGGTGTGGGGGGGTTGGGGGGTTGGGGAGGGGGGAATGGTGTCCCACATAACAATTTTCCCTATGGAAAAATCGTACAACAATTTTTCAATGGGAAAAACCACTTAGTGAACAAAATCGTTGTACAATGCATCCCATAGGGAAAATCACTATATGATGCATGTATCATATAGCGATTGTTTCATACAACAACAAGCTCTGTGGAACAGATTAAAATCATTGCATGAGGTACCACTGTATTTAAAAAAAGAGAAAAGAGGAGGGGAAATGTAACATGGATAGAAAGTGAAACTCATAATAACATACTGTATTTGAAAGTGTATGTGGTGCAAGTTCCCTTTTAATGAGCCATAAAACCTAGGACTTGAAGTGGGCCATCAACCTGGACAACAGAGAAGGCAACACAGGTCAACTGGTCACTTTTTACTCTCCTAAGTCCAGATGTCATGATTTCTCAAATAGTTTGATCAACCTCTGTGTACTTTTAATTTAATTTAATTTATTTTCTCAACTTGTTATCCCACCCCAATCGGGTCAAAACCCAACTCTGGGCGGCTTACATAAACAAATTTAAGAAATACATAGTGGAAGACCACAAGAAGGTATACTTTGCCTGAAAGGCAATCCTTGTGGCCAAGAAAAGACTCAGAAAACAAACCATTGGGTGGCAGCTATACCTTCAGGAACTGTGAACAAGGTCCAAAAGCAAATGGGGTATTTGTGTTTCTTGTGAAGTACTGTATAAGAAATTGCCTCATCCCATTCGCTCTAACAGTTCATCCAAATGACCCAAGCATTATGAAACCTATATGAGTGAGACTTTCCTACAGTTTCAGAGGAGCAGTTTCCCCCCAGAGGCTAGCTGATCCAATTAAGTAGAGGTACTTGTGATAGAACCCAGATATTCTCTGCATGCAAAATATATGCTCTGCCACTACTCTCCTATTTCACAGCTATACAGAAGGAGCAAATGAGTAGTTGTATCATTAGACAGTCAAGTGTACCAGAAAAGGCCTCACTGATTATGTTTGCAAAAGCAGCCAATTTGAATCTTCTGTTTTTATCTCCTTTTTCTGTTTGAACAAAAGTATTTGTTTTGACATGGCTGCCCATGCATACAAGTGGAGAAGTATTTGCTGTCTGAAATGCTCCAAGCATACAAATTTGATCTCAAGTTCTCCAGGAGAGGTATTAAATAACTCTAAGAAATTTGTAATAGCTTTTGCATAATAATTTCCTATGTATGTAATACTTATGTATGTATGTATATATACCTGTTTGTATGTATGCATAGCAAACAGTTGTATTTGCCATACTTGAAAGAGAACTTTGTAAAAGACAGACTCTCCGTGAAATTGTTGGAGGGTTCAAGTTTGCATTAGTGCAAGATATTCAACATTAGAAGCGAGTTAAAGGCATCCTTGCTTGAAAGCCAGCCATATCTGACTCTAGAGTGCGGTGCTCATCTCTGTTTATAGCCAAAGAGCCAGTGTTGTCTGAGCAAAGTGAGGTACCTCATGAACTCAGTCACCAGAGATATCTTTGGTATTTAGTGTGTGACCTAGGGCTACTGCTTAACATTATTGTGCTCTGACTGGCCAATACATAATGTTTTTCTATTGGTGGAGAGCAGCTCAAAAAAGCCTTCCTAACAGGTTCACTAAGGTAATATAGCTCTTTCATTCCTGTATTAACAATTTGGTGGATTTGGCTAGAAATGTAAAATGTTCTTTTCAGACTACAGTTGCCAGGATCACACAGCCAGTCCAAATTTAGCAAGATTTCCAATCTTCTGGGCACTGAACAGTTCTCTCCATCTCAGAAACCCATCAATAGTTTGAAGGATGTGCTCCTTAAGGTACTCTTGGAATTGCTTCTGAAAGTTTTCAGCTCCATTGCAGTCTCTATCTTACTGATTTTCCAGATGTAACCATAATCACTCTGACATTTACATAGGTCAATACGAAGGAATTGGAGCTTTGCCTGGACTGCAGTGGCTCAAGTGGGAGGTCAGCAGTTCAATTCCTGAGTACTGCAGGATGGAATGAGCTCCTGTCTTTGTCCCAGATCCTACCAACCTAGCACTTTGAAAGCAAGAAATTGAAAGTAAATAAACAGGGACCACTAAATAGGGAAGGTAAACAGTGTTCTGTGCGTTCCGGTGCCTAGTCATGCCTCCCACATGACCATGGAAATGTCTGCAGAAACAGACAGTACTGGCTCTTTGGCATTGAAACAGAGATGAGCACAGAACCTTTACCTTTAACCTTAAAATCTAGAGGTGAATGAGTACTGAGAAAGAAAGGAGTAAAACCTTCTGGACATATTCCCCCTTTTTGAAAGCACAAACGTTCTCTTTGAGGTGACACCGTAACCAACTCCTTTTTATTAGAGGTGGTATATATCCAGTAACGTCATGTGGATTTCAGCTGCCCAGGTCTGAAGCTAAATTTGCTGCCCCCGGTGGACGTTAGCACCCACTCCCACAGGGGCTTCTGGAAATTGTAGTCCAAGAACACACATAGAACAAAAAGTGCCATCCGGGGCCGGCCGCCCCCCTAACCCCCCGTATGTGACGCCACTGTATATACCTATGTGTGCCAGTAGAACAGGTGGGAGAGAGCACCATATGCCCTGGTGCCAAAATGCCGAGTTATGGATCTGCATTTACAAGCCTATTGGCCATCTATGTGCTTCTTTCCAGATCTGGGATATATCCATCTGGTCACCTTGATCTTGGTATTTGTAAGAAACATTTCTATATACAACCAGTTATGCTGGTAAAGGTTACACAGATAAAAATGAAGAAAATTGTGGAAAGCTTCTGTTGTTGGAGAGTCAGGAACCTGTTTTGCTAAGTCATTTTGCTGTCAAGCTCCTCTCTAAAAGGGTGACTAACCAACACACCAAGATTTCTGACCTGCGTTGATTCCTTGTTCATTCTTTAAATCTATGCTTCAATCCAACATTTACAGTACAGTAAAACCCAGTATAACGACTTTAATTGATTCTGCGGGGCTAGTCATGCATCGTATAGTGATTATCCCTATGGGGTACATCGTACAACGATTATCTCTATGGGAAAAATTGTACAATGACAAAAAAAATGTTGTACAGTTTTTCCCATAGAGATGCATTGCATTATATAATAATTTTAGTTGTTATATGGGGGACAATGTTTTTTTCAAATTCTCGTCATTGTACGATTTAATTGCTGTAAGAGGCATTTGTTATACAGGGTACTATTGTATATGTGTTTGTTTGGACATGTCTTTGTGTATAAACACCCTCCTAACAAATCCCTGTGTTCTCTAAATAGAATAAAAACCATTAACTACCTAATTAAGGAATCTGACTAATCAGTTAATGGGCAAATAATGTTGTTTTACAAAATGCAAATGTTGTTGACTTACATCTGTGTTTCAATTGCCCACTGAGTAGAAATTATCAACTCTCTCTCTCTTTTTCTTCTTCACAGAAGCCCTGTAGACTAGAGGTGGGGCATTTCAGATCATGGTACCCAATTCAGCTCTCTGCATCTCCCCATGACCCCCCCTTCCCTTGACTTCATCATTTGGTGCCTTCTCACAGTTTTAGTGATTCTCCCTCTTCTTTTAATAGTTTGAAATGTCTTTTCCAAGACTTAATTCTTGGCAGCAAGAGCTTTAAGCTAAGCTATACTGATATTTTAAGCCCTTTCCTCCTCTTGTGCACAGATTTGCGTTTTTTGGACTACAAGTCCCACAGCTGCCTGACGAATTCTGCTGGTTAGCCTTTTGGCCCTGGCCACCATTGGAATAAAGTTCCTGAGAGCCTCTCTTTGTAATTGATTGCAGACCTAGGGCTGAAATAATTTCTCTTGAAATCTCCATATGATATTGAAAATGCACTTCAACCACCTACATCAAGACAGGGGCACATGTGGCCCTCCAGATTTTATTGGACTGCTATTCCCATCAGCATGGAGGGCTATGTATTCCTTATCCCCATTTTACAAAACTAATTTAGAACTTATATATAAAGACAGCATTTGCATGCTTCTGGCTAGTACACTCCCTCACTATTCACAAAACCAGTTACATTTGATCTGAATACCTGTCAGGAAATAAAATAATTCCCTTCCATTTTTTGGGGGGGGGGGGAGGGGACAACTGGGAGGTTGAAATAGTCATCTGCTATGGAGGGTGGGCCATGGTTTAATACTGCAGAAGTCATATTTTCACCTCCACGGGTGAAACACTGTCCCTAGATCTCAGTGGTCGAGAGGGATAGAAACTGAGTGAGAGAAAGGCTTTTCTTTTTCCTTATACACATACCTCTAGCTGGAGTGTCTTGCTGCTGATATTACTGGCAGAATTGAGATGTGCATGGCCTTAGATCAATATTTGTCCGAAGGAAAGGCTCGTGCCTCCTGGAGCTGCAAATTAACCTCTCCTCACATTTTTACACTCATGTATAAGACCTCCAGGAACCTTCTGTTCCTGGACACAGGCATTCATTTTCTCACTCAGAAAACAACTTATCCCAATTCTTGAGAACATTTTACTTTCCTCTCTCAGGTTGGGTTTGAGAAGAGAGAAGTCTTTAATTAGCATCTTAACCTTTTCTAACAAGGTTCAAGGCCACATCATTACTTTCAGGAAGTGGTGGTGTGAAAGCTATTCTATCAATTGAATAACAGCAACAGAAGAATGGCTAGGGTCCCATATACATTTCCCTGGGAGCAATTCTCAAGGAATTCTGGGACTTTTTTTCTAAGTAGACATATATAGGATTGTGCTCTTAGCGATAAAAAGAATCAGCTCATTTCTAAGTAAATGTCTGGGATTACAATAATGAAGGATTAATTCTTCTATCTGGTGACCATTATATTTATTGCTGGTTTCTTTTAAAAGGTGGCGGGGAGGAATCATGATTTCTTTTGCTGTTATTTATAATTTATTCAGTGTATTTATTCTTTTTGTTTAATTTCTTATTGTATTTTTTAATGTGTTGTTAACCACCTAGTGTGGGAAAATATCCCAGATGGGTGGGATATAAATGCAACAAATAAATAAAGATAAAAAAATAAATATTGGCTGGAAGGATCCCATCTGTGTACTAACCATGTTTACCTGTGCTTAGCTTTTAAAGTCAGGCACAATCATTATGTTGAGCGCAATCAGCTATGCTACTGTCATCAAGCTGAATCTAGTTTGTAATGATCCTTGTACTCTATGGGTACAACTATGTGAGATATTTAAGGAGTAGTTTTACCAGTGCTTTATACTGCCCGCCCTTCAGTTTTCATGACTGAAGAGGGATTTGAACCCTGATATTCAGAGTCTTGGCGTGACACTCAATCCACCATACCATACTTGCTTTCACTTTAATGGACTGCGACTCCTATGGGAGCTGTCTTGACTGACATGGGTAGGAGAGAATGTTAACTCTTTCCCCATCTGTTGATTTTTCTGCTCCCCAATCACCTAGTTGTTTTTACAAACAGTGTGTGCCTGAGGGTGGGTTGAAGGAATATGCAAGGACAGCCCAGATACTGCTTGAAGAGAACAACATGACATCCCCTCCTATTCCTTATGAGAAGTTTAGCCTCCTTCTGAGGAGTATTCACTTCTAGTAGATCTCTTTGGATTCATGTGTTGATTTTCCAACTAGTCAGTGGTGGGCTTCAGCAGGTTTGCCCCAGTTCGCCAGAACTGATAGCAGAAATTCCAGCTGGCCCTGCCCATCCAAGTTTTGAAATAAAGTAGTCTTAATTCAGGTGCAACACAGAGCTTTCCCCCTAGCCATGCCCACCACACCATGCCCACAGAGTAGGTAGTAAAAATTTTTGAATCCCACCACTGCAACTGGTGGTGGATTCAGTGAGGAGACTAGTTATGACTAGTAGTAGGATTTATGCCTTGGATTCCTTAGACTGGATCTAGTATCTGCCTTTCATGAATGGAAAGACTTTGCTCATGGGATTCTCCTTTCCTGGTGAGAGGGAGATCCCATCTATCCCTGGCATTGTGGCTTGCCTCATTCATTAAGGTCTGCCTGTCCCTTTGTGCAGCATTTTCAATGAACTGGAAGGACTGCTGTGGGAAGGGGAAAACTGGATTCATCAGCAAAGATGAATGCATCTGAATCTGGATTGAACTCAATCCTTGTAGATAGCTAAACATCCATTGCCTTCAAAAGGAAACCATACGGATTTGGTGGTGGTGATGTTGATGGATCTAATATTACATTTTTATCCAAAAGATTTGAAGCAGGGCAGACACAATTAATCTACATTATGGAAAAATTAGCCTAGGATTAAAAAAATAGAAAAAGGGATGGGGGAATATCATCCCATAATGTTCTCATTAGCCAGAATGGTCTTGATGAGCATTCCATCATGTGACAGTAAGTGTCTGGTTTCACTTCATTAACAAAGAGGTTAATTAGTGGCAAGAAATCAGATAGATTTGCTGTCCTCCCCCTCTCCCACCCCTAACTATTCACAGGTGGGAATTCTAGCTCCCCTTACCAACTAATGGCTCCTAATGTGCCTCTATTTGTAAAGGTAAGACAGGTAGAACAGGGCAATTTTTCAACCTGCAATGACAAGAGTGTATTTCATTTGGTATTTGGGGGCACATAAATGAAGGCATGGGGGCAGGCAGTAGCTCTTAGAACAATGGGGCAACTCTGTAACTAGAAGAAAAGAAGGTGATTCTAAGAGGAATCAGAAACAGCTCTCCAGAAATGGTGGGCAATTGTGGCAACATAATGTTTTTCAATCCCCAAAGCCCATTTCTAATTCTGCACTGTCTTGAAGACCTTTGAAGGGTACAGTATTTCCCTCAACTGTTTCTGCTGTAGGAGCCTGAGATTTATGGTATTGGTGAATGCCACAGATTGAAAGCAAGAAGTCACAAAGATTCCCAGGTTTACTGCAACAATGTCTGTTGATATTCCCTTGTAGAAAGCCTGATTTGTGTGTGTGTGTGTGTGTGTGTGTGTGTGTGTGTGTGTGTGTGTGTGTGTGTGTGTGTGTGTGTGTGTGTGTGTGTGTGTGTGTGTGTGTGTGTGTGTGTGTGTGTGAGAGAGAGAGAGAGAGAGAGAGAGAGAGAGAGAGAGAGCCATTGGCATATAAGGAAAGAGAAGGGCAGGGCAGGTACAGCCAGACCTAGATATTGGACTGCCTGAGCTAAAGGAGAAGATGGTAGCCCAGTGATGGTGAACCTTGGCACTCTAGCTGTTCTTGAACTTCAAATCCCAGAAGCCCAGAGCAGCAGGAGTGCTGACTTGGGTTTCTGGTAACTGAAGTCCAAGAATACCTGGAGTGCCAATGTTTGCCATCACAGTGTTGCCCCTCATTAGAGAAAAAGATTGAATTTTACTTCAACAGTAGTGTGTGGCTGCAGACTGGCTAGCAGGTCTGGGACAAGGAACTGGGGAATGCATGATTCCTCAGACAGAGAGGAATTGCTAGAAGGCCATTGCTGTTGCCCTTCTGTATCTGTCATGTTAAGCAATCAACTCCCAGGTTAATCAATCAACTCGGACTGGCCTTGAAACCTGCAAGAGGAATGAATTCTTCTTTCCTGTCTTGATCAAACCCTAGACTGCCAAAATGAAGCCACTTTCATCCTTTTGTCATTGTCCAAATGCCAGTCCTCATTGGTGCATGTCTCTGGTAGCAAATGGGCTGGACTCTGTGAGTTAAAGCTCCTTTAGTTGCCAAGGCTCTAAATGTATTTTCTCCTCACTTTCTGCTTACCAATCCTCAGGCAACCAAAGCTTGGGAAATGTTGCTTTTTGTGGGAGAGGGGACTACAGATCCCAGAATAGGCCAAGACTATGTTGGCTGGGGTATTTTGGGAGCTGTAGTCCAAAAAGTAAAATTTCCAAACCACAGCATGAGATCTGGCACTGGATCCTCTATGTTGTTGCTTGAAGCCTAGTACAGTACAGTCAATCCTCGCATAAAGAGCGCCTCGCTTAAAGAGTAACTCGCTTAAAGAGCAGAATTTTCTCTGAATGGTCGCTTCGCTTAACAAAACCAACCAAAAACTCGCTTAACAAATAAATTGGGGTTCGCAATCCCCCCCTCCAGAAGTCACAATTGGTCACTGACAATGGTGTTTCGCTTAAAGAGCTCGCTTAAAGAGCAAGCCTGTGGAACACATTATACTCTTTAAGCAAGGTACAACTATATAATGTTCTCAACCATTTTCTAAGTGTGTCTTCCTGGCACATGATTTTGAACCTGACATTAAATTCACAACCAACTCCCTCTTTACCCCTAACCATGATAAAAGGTTTCCTCTTTTCTGTGTGTTCCACGCTTAATTACAGAATCAGCAGAATTATTCTGCAGTTCTTTCTAGTCTGCATGTTTAAACGTCCCTCCTAATTTAGAACACAAAGAAAGGAAAACTTCTTTGCACAGAGAAAGCTAGTGTGCCATGAAGAAGCATTCTAGTATTTCCCTTGACATACTGCCTTTGTGCAGAGGAACGCTGAAACATCTCAATAGCAATCCAAATTGATACAGTCCATCAACTGGTGAACCATGTAATTCTCCTGATCGTGTAGTTCAGCTTTTCACTTCTCCTACGTCTAATATTGATTTGGCCTTGGGAAGAAATTGCAATTTTTTATGCATGTATGATGATTCATTGAACATGTATACACTGTATTTCCCATTTCTCATTTATTACATTCAGTATCAAAGCCAACGCATCTCTCAGCAGCCCTTGAGAAGGAACTACTGTTTTCCTATCTTGCTTAGCAATGGGTGAACATTTATTTTGATTCATTAAAAAAGAGCTATCCAGTATGTCATAAATACAAAGAACTTGTAACAACAAGTGCAAAAACCACAAAGTGGACAAAACATCACTGGCGAAAATCCTGTTATCATGATATCATCATTGGTGGCCATTTCAGGGACATTAAAAGCCACTTCTTCCCCTGCTCCAGATTCCTACAGCTCTCTTCAAACTGAAGAGGAGGGAGCTCATCAGTGCCTAAAAGTTACCACTACGTGAAAAACAAGTTTTCAACCACTGGCAGATTTGTATATACAGGTGTTTAGGTCAGGAAAAATTTGGGTCAATATGCCTGTGTATGAAGCTTGACAGGGTCATTTTCAGCAGGTATGTGATAGGCAGGTACAAAATAGTCTTCTTCATGCTGGGAATAGCCATACTTCTTGATATTCACTAGTGCTTATGGATAGAATTTTGTTTACTTCAAATATTTTGTTTGCTTTGTTGTTGATACCAAATTGAAATTCACAAGATTCTGCATTAATCGGATAGAATGGTTGTCGCCTTCTTCTTCTTCTTCTTCTTCTTCTTCTTCTTCTTCTTCTTCTTCTTCTTCTTCTTCTTCTTCTTCTTCTTCTTCTTCTTCTTCTTCTTCTTCTTCTTCTTCTTCTTCTTCTTCTTCTTCTTCTTCTTCTTCTTCTTCTACTGCTACTGCTACTGCTACTGCTACTGCTACTGCTACTACTTAGATTTTGGACTCAGAAAAAGTGTTGTTTTATGTAAATATCTATTCAGTCATTGTGGAAGCAGAACACTACACTGCATGGGACTCTGATATGATTCAGGAGGCTTCTTGTGTTCTTATATATGTATGTTCCTGTGCTAAAAAGAATGATGACAGCTGCAAGAGGAGACAATAACATTTGGTTTGGGGTTGGGATTTTTTTACTACAGAAGCAGAAGACTTAAGTAGATAGAGAAGATCCTTATTCATACCTCAAGGATCATCTGAGGTATGGGAAATGAACTAGTTAGGGGGAAAGAAGAAGAAACACTTTAAGGTGTGGAAAGATCTTTCTAACACATGTACACATAAACATACAAACACACACACAAATTGAAGATATATCTGCTAAGATTTGGAGTCACAGTGTCAAAGTAGAAAAAGTAGTTAGCATGATGAAAGAAATGGTACTTCCTTAGGTGCTGAAAGATGTCTGTCATAACCTGTGCTTTCACTTTTCTCCATATCCTGCATTCCAAAGAGCTTTATTTTGTGGTTGGTTGTTGGAAAGGAAACACAGGATTAACTGGGAGATTTAATTTGCCCAGGCTTATCTCTCTGAGGAAATTCCATTGTCAGAGGGAAAACAACAAGCTAATCATTGGTAATACACATTGTTCCATAATGTTCAGTTGGATTCACAAATGGTTTAGATATGAGCATGGTGTGGGCTTTAGCAGAGAATACCAAGAGAACAAGATGGGAATAGAAAACTATTGCTATCAGTTTTCTCTCTCAAGGGTCTCTCACCATACTGAAGAAAAATGCATCTCGACTGAAAGGTAGAAAATAAAAATTGCAGGCGGTGGGGCCGGGGGGAGCCTTGTAAGATGTGTGGTGATATTAACAGCAGTGCCAAGGGAAAGATCCAGTGATTTCAAACACTAAGAGAAAACAGTAGATGCACAAATAAGGAGGTTCACATCTGGGCTAAATGAATGGAAGAATAACCTGACTGCAGGTCCTGGATCTGAGCCTGTATGCTTAAAGGCAATCAGGGGGAAAGCAGCCTTGAAACATCTTTGTATAGAAGAGGGAGAGGCAATTTGTAACCTATTTTGTCCATTTGAGTTCCACCATACTTATTAGAAACGGTTTGAAGCTTAAACAGGCTAATTCCTGCTTCTTTCTCTTCCCCTTCTACTGTTCTTCACTGATGCATATGCCCAAGAAATTCACAGCACATGGAGGGTGTTGGGTGGTGAGTAATGGTGCTGTTTTAAACTCTTTTCCTTTTAATTACCAAGCTGATACCATTCTGGATACCTTGAGAATTCCCAAGTATACAGGATAAGCCACTACATCCGTATTGAGGTGGCCTTATTTTGTTTGTAGAATAAGAGGGACTCAACTCTCCAGATTCACTGCTTAAAGGAAATGATGACTTACAGCTTTGTCAATGGAATATTTATTCTCTGCTTCATCAAGAAACAGTATTTTGCCAATTATCAGCCATTTCTTGCTCCTAGACACCCTGGGCCACTTGTTGCAACCCAGCCCCATGCATGGTGTGGACCTAGATAGGAACCTAACTTTGTTCAGTGGAACACTTCTGAAAATAGGCTAATAGGCTAATACCCCCAAGCCATTCAAAAACAGAGCTGAGGGACCGTTGGCTTGTTGGGTGCTTTAGACTACAAAATACCCTACATAACACCCATAATATCATACCTTTAGTTTTATCATCCAGGCCAACTGGGAGTTGAAGTCCAAAACATCTGGAACATTAAAGGTTCTCCACCCCCTGGATTTAAAAAAAAACCTTCTTTTTGTTGCTGCACATGATTGTGTTTTAATTATTCCACTCATTAGAATGCATACCTTGTTTAGGAAATGTATGAATCTCAACAAGGGAAACTGGATTTAAATCAATACTGTATATGCTCGAGTATAAGCTTAGTTTTTTAGTCTCAAAATGAGTCCCAAAAAGGGAAAATGGTTTATATTCAGGTCAATGACCACAAGGGTCCCAAGACTGCATTGGATTGAGACGCAGCAAAAATTTAATTAATTTTACCATATTTTAATGTATTTTGATTAAAACTCACTAGCATCTGCTGCATTTCCCATCCTCGGCTTATACTAGGGTCAATCTATTTTCCTGGGTTTTCAGGTCAAAATTAGGTGCCTCTGCTTATACTCATGCCAGCTTATACTCGAGTATATATGGAAATTCAAATATGCTTGCAGGCCTCCTGCCAAGAATTTAAATCACTGATACAAACTACTGTACCTTGATTTAAATCAGTGCAGCCACTAATGATGATTTCAAACAGACCAAGGGAAGGGGCTTTTCTGGTTTTTGTTTGTTTGTTTTTGTTGCCTGACCAAAACGTTGCCAAATAGAGTGGCTCCCTGCCAGGTATCTGGCACTCCAGTGAGACTGAGATGAAAATCATCTGGAAGCTGTTTATGAGACATCTCAGCAGGAGCTTGACAAACGGACTGATCATGTGAACCAGAGGCCGCTTCTATTTCTCACCTTATCGGAAGGGACTGAACAACAAAGCCGCAGGACCGCTATTAAGTGAAGACTGCACGGCTAAGTTGGGAATAAAATCCATTTCTATCGATTGTTTAGAAAGTCCTTATGGATCATTTTAGGATGCAGGATGTGTCCCAGCCTGCGCAAAAGGCTGCAATCACAAGACAAAACAAATTCAGTGACCTGTGAGGATTTCTATGCATGAATGAACGAGGTCTACAAGTCAAGACTTTTCCCCTGCTGGGTAGAGAAGCAAAGCTTCAAACTTTCCTCGGTACATAAGGTACAAAAAATGTGAATCCTACAGGAAAGATTATACCGAGTGGTTTGCAGGAAGGAAAAGATATAACTGAGGCCTAGACTTGAGGCAGCTTCAGAGTTACGCCTGGTTTCTAGGGTGGCAACACATGTATTGCATAAAAAGACAAAATGGGGGAAAGGAAGTCTATTACCAACAAAAGGGGAGAAAAAAAGGACATTGATTTGCAAGGTATTAGCACAGGAGTTCTCAACCTTTTTAAGCCGGGGGCCGGGTCATGCTCCCTCAGATAGCTTCAGGGGCCGGATGGCCATTTTGCCCTTGCTCCACCACATGGCACTTCCGGGTGTGGAGGAGATGAAATGGAACCACGGGCCACATTCGGCCCACAGCCAGAAGGTTGAGAATCGCTGTATGAGCATATAGTAATTTGTAAATGTTAATACAAGTTTTTTTAAAAAGGAATTTCATACGATGTGCATTTCAATAACTCAATACAGCTTGCAATTCCCATTTCAATACAGCTTTACTGTATTTGTGAAATGTTTGGAAGATGCACAGACTATGTGTATTTGTGAATAAAAATGCACCAAGCAACATTACATAAAGTAAAACTTTTTTCTTGCAAAAGTGAGTATTTTATTTTATTATTTATTTTAACAGTTTTTATTTTACAACAGAAAAAATACATAATGCAAAAATATAACAAGAAACATCAAAAACAAATATAAAAAAATTCACATTAAGTAAAACACCCCCCAAAAAGATAATCCTCCATCCACAAACATACATATAACATATAAAGACATATTAAATTTAAATCACAAACATACCTGTAACATATAAGGACATACTCAGACTTCTCCAATCACCCTCACCTGACCCTTCACCTGCTATTTGCTTCACTCCCCTTGTTCTTCCACATGAAGAACCACCTTCCTCAAACTTCCCTAACAAGTAATTTCCCTGTTTTAACTCTAAAACAGCAGCTGTATTTTGTCAAGAAGAGCATGATGTGTGTTACTTCCCACAATGTCAAGGCTGTATTTGAAAACAGAGCTCAACAAACCTACTTTTTTGTACTACAACTTGCAAAAAACAAAACCAAAAAAACCACCCTTTGGCTAGCATTTTGGGTGGAGGATTCTTGTAGCTATGGTATAAAAGTAACTCTTCCAAGATCTGAAAATCATGGAGTTGGCAAGGTTCCCGTGAGCTTATCTAGTCCAAGCCCCTGCACACAGCAGGAATCTGCAACTGACAGGTGGCTTCCCAACTTCTGCTTAAATACTCCAGTGAAAGAGAGTTTGCCGCACCCAAGGCAGTCTTTTCTATTGTCAAACAACTCTTGGCATTAGGACATTTCCCGTAAACTTTATCTGAAATCAGCTTTCCTGTGCTCTTTTTTTTTTTTAACCAAAATGGTGCATCATCCAAACTGTAGCCCTGTTTGGTCGTGCATTTAAGCATGTAGAGCCCACACCCATTGAGGGAATCATCCTAGCCCCACTTCCTCCAGTCTTTCTTTAAAGGCAGATTTTTTAAGAGGGGGAGGCTGTTGTACCTAGATAGCCTCTCACTTGATCTGTTCTCACCCCCACCCCCTTTTAGAGTCTGGCTAAGGTAGTGTTGTATCCTGGGTACAGTGTTTTCCCTATTTTCAGCCAGTCACATAAATATCCAAGTACAACATTCATTCCAAACTTCCATTTGTTGGATTAAAAGGAAAAAGCAGTTGGTAGAAAAGGTATAAGGTATCATGCTAAGGATATCATGGGTTGATCATGTGACTAATGTAGAAGTGTTGCACCAGATGGGTAAAGAACAAGACCACTAAATGAAGAAAGCTTCAATACCTTGGCCATATCATAAAGTACAGAATACTCCAACTCATTATGCAAGGGAAGATCCTTGGGAAGAAAGACCCTGGATGTAGATGGACCTCAAGGCTGAAGAACCTGAGAGACTGATATGTTCCTTGTTCCAAGGAGCTAAGAACAGGAAGACATTTGCCATGATGATAGCCAATACTGTATTTGGAATGGATATGGTGCTAGAAGAAGAGGAGGAGGAGGAATATGATCTGGGGTGTGGTGGATCAAGTGATGGAATCTGACTCAGGAGACCTGGGTTTGAATCTCTGCTTACTCAGTAGGGATGTAGGAGTAGCAAAAACACTCTTTAAAAATCTTTGAAAATTCTATTAATGTTGCAATAATTCGGCTCCAACTTGACAGCACATAACAAAGCATAGAAAATATGAGGTCATATGAATATTTTTTTGAGTCAAACTAGCAATTAGGACCATAACAGGAATCCAGAACTGTCTCCCCCTCAGCCCCAGGGAATCTTAACCATTTCTTAATTTATAATGACTTTTCTAGAAAACAAAAAGGTGTTCAGAGTGGCTAAAAATAACCCGGGGTGTATATTCCATGACTGTGAGCCACCCTGAGTCGGGTTTCCCTGGTTGGGCGGGATATAAATTAAAAAATTAAATTAAATTAAATTAAATTAAATTAAGCACACAATAGGTTAAGATTTGCTTCAGCAGCCAAGCAGTGAATACCAAAGGCATACCTGAGTAAAGCAATGAGAACACCCTCCAAAACACACTTATGGTATATGCAGACAGACCCACATTGAGTTGACTTGTCTGCACAAGGGGGTTGCCCATCTTTGATCTAACTTTTGGTGAGCACTGCCCTGAGCTGAGCAAGGCTTGCGAATTGTAGCCTTCCCCCTATGTTGTTAGATAGCCGCAGCACCCATCATCCGCTTTACTGACAGGGCCTTATGGAAGTTGGA
This sequence comes from Furcifer pardalis, assembly GCA_030440675.1. NCBI lineage: Eukaryota > Metazoa > Chordata > Lepidosauria > Squamata > Chamaeleonidae > Furcifer > Furcifer pardalis. The sequence goes on from CP126890.1 coordinate 205,674,380, forward strand.
ACCCAGCTGCATTTTGAAAGGCTGCAATTTGCCCGCTCCTGTTCCTGTCTCTTGTTCTCCCTTATAATTATTTAGTTTTCTGCAAAACTTGGATTCAGGAGTCCTTGAAATAGATGATACAGTATTTGCAAATGGAAGGCTACACTGTATTCAAACAGAGGACGGCTCTCTGTGCAATATGCAGTAGAGGAGACTTGTCCTTCCTGAAAGTTTCCAGGAATAGAAAGACTTTTGAACAGCAGTTGTCTCCAGCATCTCAGCCGTGGCTCTTTGTAATTTGTTTCTCCCCTCTCCACATTAAATGAACATTGTTCCTATCAGGCTTTGTATACTCAAACTGGAGCTCAGAACAGTCTGTTTGAATTCTAGGCACATTCTTTAGTGTTCATTTCATTTCCTTTTTTCTCAGTAAATGTTTCATCTGAATCCATAGAAATTAATGGGCTCTTGTCTTAAGGCTGATTTTAATCACAGCTTTTCTTTTCTTTTCAAATGAATGTGTCTTCATTGCCGGGAAAATTCTTTTTTCCTTTCTCTGCCAATGCAGTCTGAGCCTAACAGTTACCATTGACTTGAAAATAGATTAACCCTCCATTTGAAAGTTCTTAAAGACATTGACTCAAATCAGCAATAGGGGAATTTGATGTAATAGGGAACTCTGAAATGTGTCAAATGCAAAGGGTCAGAAAAAAGCAATGAAAAGTGACTAAAGGGCCAGAATGAATAAGGAAAAGACGCCATTGCTGTGAAATATGGTTTTTAGGTTATTCAAGATAGGACTGCGCTTGAAGCCCCAATTCAATTGAAAAGCCAATCTGGGGCTTCCAAAGGATTCCCAGTTCAGTTTAAAGTGATTTGTTCCCCATCTGGTTTGATTCATGCCTTGAATCCAGATCAATTTGTAAGCCTCCCATTGATGTATCTTAGAAAAGCAAAACAACAGTAACTTTTAAAGATTTCCCCCTGATGTGCATGAAATTTGATTACCTGGTGGACCCTAAAGAAAAAGCTAAACCTGTCAGAGTCCAAGGGCTTGAAACTTCCAGTTCTGCATTTTCCCCAAAGCAAAACTAAACTAAAGAAGCAATTTCTGCCCAAGTCAATTCGAATTTTGCTTTGGTTTGTAAAATTACACAAATTCTTCCTGAGATAAAATTATATAATTTCCCTTCCATCTTGGTGAGGTTCAGTTCCAGATGTTTCCTAACTGGTTCACAGCCTGGGCAACTGCCCTAAACAATTTGGATGATAAGTCTTGTATTCCTTGGAATTATCCTTTCATGCTTGCTCTTGTCCTTGACTAAAGAAAGTGTTTCACATGCTCTGTTTGCTTGGTCAAACTGTTGATTTTGGCCCTTCTCTACTCAAAGATCAAATATGAGTTCTGTCATTCTAGTCACCTAGTTAAGGTGGGTGTGGCCATATTCCTTGGCTGATGCCTGTTCTGATACCTGGAGCATAGTAGATAGAGATAGAAAGCACTTGCAAAATCCATAGCAAGCAAACAGTTTCCAGTCATAACAGTGGTCAACTAGACAAGTAAGACAAAGACATTTCAACAAGAACATTTAAATAGTGCCACTTCTTCCAAGGGAAATGTTCTTTGAGACTGTGTGGTATGACTTTATAGCTTATGTTTTGATGAAGTTGCTCTTTTATTGTGATCTAGTTTGCTTGTTTGTACATTGCTAAACTACCACGCTGACCCTAACATCTTAGGAATGGAAAGGATCTAAATATTTCAAATATATATATCAATAAATCCTAGCTAGTAGTAAGCTGCAACAAAGTAGGCCCATTGAATTTGGTTAGTCAACTCTTTTATGAGTTTCATTGTTTCAATGGGACTATTCGAGTTGTGACTTACTACTGGATTTCAGCCAGTCAGTATATGGTGACCTCTTTTTAAAAAATCCAGACAAATCTGTTCCTTTTCATGTTTTTCATTCATGCTCTCAAAATATCAGTCAGTATTCTGTTCCACTGATCATGCTCAGGCCTTATCACACTGATGCAGAATGTCCCCTAAGGTATTCCCTTCATTGCATTTTGGCTAAATTTCTGGTTTCCCCAATCCTGCCAACACATCCCTCATTGGTATCTCATTGGCTGGATACTCTATACCAGGGGTACCCAAACTTTTTGGACTGTGGGCCGGTCACATGGTTCAGGGAGCTGGTCACTATGGCCCAGGGGCCAGATCTGGGCCCCAACACCAATTTATCCATTAAGCCCTCGTCATTCCTGAATGCATAAGTAAAACGCGCCCATACCAGCGTGTTTTACTACACTTCCTGGAGCAACAAGGGCTTTGAGGGCTGGATGAATTGGTGTGAGGGGCCAGACCTGGCCCCTGGTGCATAGTTTGGGCACCCCTGCCCTATACTCAGAGAATGGGATCAATATCATGATGTAGGACTAACTTAGGTCTCCCTTACTCAAAAGCCAGTCATGTCTGACGCTAGGTGTTTGTGCTCATCACTGTTTGTAGCCAAAGAACCAGTACCGTCTGCAGACATTTCCTTGGTCATATGGCAGCCATGACTAGATGCTGGAGCACACAGAACACTGTTACCTTTCCTGATGAAGCAATACCTATTTAATTACTTGCAATTTCTTGTTTTTGAACTGCTAGATTGGCAGGAGCTGGGGCAGATGATGGGAGCTCCGTCTGTCGTGCAGCACTCGGGTCTTGAACTGTTAAACTGCTGATCTTAAAAAGTATTTTTCATTTTGAAAACCTAGCAATAAGGCTCTTTACACAACTGTAGGAACAGTGTTGCCATGCTTTGGGGTGCTTTTAATCTAAGTAACATCCTGTTTTGAACCACCACCACCCAAAACTTCTAAAAGGCCCCCCTAAATGGGGATACTACAGCCTGTGCTCTCTCAAGAAATCCAGAGGACTATTAAACAAATATAAGAAATATAAGAAAAAGGGCATGAAATCCTGGCAGCAGGGCTTCTGGGGGTGTTAATTGGGTCTCTGAGGAAACATGAAGCCCATAGGACCTGTGATGGTGAACCATGGCACTCCAGATGTTTTTGAACATCAATTCCCAGAAGCCCAAGCACCCTGTGAATCCACACAAATGGGTTTACTGTGATTCATCCAGCCTGCGCTGCCCTCATTGCTCCTGGAAGCAGAAGTAAAATGTGCCCATAAAGAGCTGGGCTCTTGTCTACAGCTTGGCATGCTGTCATGTGAGGCTTACACTTGAGTAGACATATCTAGAATTAGCTGGTGGAAACCTCTCACACACAGGTGAGAATCCAGTCTGGTCCAATTCACTTGGCTGTTGCAAAGGGTGCAGCCCTTTGTCCTGCCTGATGGTGGAATGTGTGTCCTACCCAAGACCCTTCACAAATGGCCAATAAAAGGTTCCCCCACCTCCTGCTTTAGCTTTTGGTACTGGTCAGTTAAGACTAACCTGGATATGGTATTCTAAGATTTGCAGTGTCTGGGACATTAAGCAACAAACTCTACCTTCCCACTTCTTGTTGGCTTGACTCTAGGCCAGGGCAGTGGTGGTGAACGTATGGCATGCATGCCAGAGATGCACACAGAGGCCTCTTTGTTGGCATGCATGCCATCAATGGTAATCCCTGCCCCACCAGCCAGCTGGCACCAATGGCAGTGCTGCTTCCTCACCACTCCTCTCCCTCCACCACTGGGGAGAGGGGAGGCTGAAATTCCACCCAGCAGTTGGCAGCCGGGACAAGGTAAGGTGACAAGACACACACACCCATCCCTCCTAAGAGTCGGGCACGCCCATGGGTGGTAGGGAAGCTCCTGAGGGGGGAGAGCACCCATGTGGCTTTAACAGAGATGATGTCACATGGGTGTGTGGGCACACGCGGTGCCTGCCCATGCACCACCTCCTCCTCCTTGGGCACTCAGTTTTTAAAAGGTTCACCATCACTGCTCTAGGGTCATTTCCTCTGAGAATATGACATGGCTGTCTGTAATGATACTTTGTTTTCCTTGTAAAACCAGATTACAAAATCAGGGGTGGGGTGGGGGAATAAAACTGATGAATGCTTTGCTGCTGTTTTTCAGACATCTCCTTTTTGCTTGGAATTTGGTCATGCTCCTGGAGTCGCTACTGGTCCATGGTGATGCGATAGAAGACGAACTATTGACCCAGATATGCAATGTAGGCCACAAGAGGAATGTAGACTAAGACTGTCACCACAGATGCAGGCACATTGGGAGGAATGAAGTTATTCTCATCAGACAAGAGCAAAGATGATGAATGGGGCTCCTGCACACCCACTGACTTTCACGTCCAACTGTCTCTATAATGTATTGCTCTCCTTCTTCTGCTCACCGGTGTCTTTTAGATGAGCCATTAGCGAAAGTGTCCACCATAGGGAGAGGATTTAGATCAGTGGTTATAACTATGCCATCTCAAAGAGTCAGACATTGCTCTGGATACAAGAAAAGGAAAGTCTTTTGAAAAGACTCGACTGTTTTATGACACTCAAGTGCAGTGATTTATGCAAGCTTCAGAATATGACTATTTCTCCAGGAATTCTCTGGCCTCTGATTTTAAAGGCCTGGCTCAGGATTTTATGCAGTAAATGTTTGATGTAAGAACCTGGCTATCACATGGGTATTGCCAGCAACTAAGATAGACTAAACAGTGGACTGTGGAAATTGTAACTCAGAAAAGTAACATTTCCCCAGGGAGCCCATGCGAATAAGTCATGGCCTAAATCATGTTTCCCAGAGATGAGTACACCAAAACTTTAATGTGTGCATCTGTGTATTTAATTAGCATAATTAAAGAGAAGCCATCAAGCAACACTAGAAGGATGACATGTCTCTCAGGTCTTTCTTGATTCATAGCTTTATGTCTTAGTTGATGGAAATACCAATGTTATTGCCATGCAACTGAAACATACAAGATAGTAATGTGAAACACATAGGGCAGGGATTTTCAACCTATGGCCCATGGACCAGATGCAGCCTATGGCACCATTTCATGTGGCCCCACCACCACCACCACCACACCAGGAAGTGACATGTGGTCAAGGAAGGGCAAAAGGCCCATCCGACCCCCCAAAGCTGCCTGAGGGAAAGTGACCCGGCCCCCAGCTGGAAAAGGTTGAGAATGCCTGGCTTAGGGAGTCTTCAAGAATTTAGGCTCTACTTTGTTATTATATTGATACTCTGCCTTTCTACTGAAAGTTAACACATATCAACTTTTAAAAACGTTTACTAGAATGCCATGATCCATTAGTTCTAATTTTTTTGCCAAAGATGTTAGAATTTGTTACTGAGTAACAGGAGTAAATAGAAATTTTTGGAATAGTAGCTGTGTTAGTCTGTGGTTTAGGCATATCAGAAAACAAAATAAAATAAAGAAAACAAAAATAACTGTAGCACTTTTCACATTACTAGCTGGAGTGCCAGGGTTCGCCATCACTGTCCTATTGCAATTAAAAATACTGTATGCTGTCATTCAAATACTGTTCCTATGTGGAGAATGGAGCTGTTTGAACTAAAGATTGCAGAGATGAAGGCAGAGCAAAACTCAAGAGAATAGTTGGCTGTTGTTTTTGTTTTCTTGAATGCACTCCATTTCCGATTTCTTGATCTACTGACCTTCTGTGCTTTTGCAGGAACAGATGCACTTGAGGAATTAGTAAATGGCTGAGCATTTATGTGGTGTATGCTTCCTTCTGCCACAGAAGTAAATAAGGGGGAAAGTAATAATCTGCTTCTAGGGTGTAATGGAGGCTGGCAGAATTAACTTCTAAATATGAGCTGCTGTGATTTTATTCTCTGTGAAGGAGTTTTCCCTCCATCCCAGGAGAATTAGGTCTGACACACACCTTCAAAGAAGGGTGTACCCTGTTTAGCAGCTGACTTCATGCTCAGATGTTTAAAAAAATTGGACCCATCACTTTGGGCTGCTGGGAAGATGATTCTGAGTTTACTACTGGAAAACATTTGCTGGCTTGTCCCCTGTATTACACAACTAAATCAGTATTTAATCACTTCTCAGTGATCTGTATAACCCTTGTTCACGTGCTAAGAGTATTCTCTGTGGACCCTAGACCAGTGGTGTAGCATGGGGTGTGTGGGGGTGGCCTGCCCCAGGTGGCACTTTTTTTTGGGGGGGGGCAAAAATTCACAATAAATAGGACTTCACCGCTGCCCCCAGACTTCCTAGTGGCCGGAGCAAAGAGGCTGCTGCAGGGACCGGTGCCAGGACCCTCCACCATCGACGATGTCCTGGGTCCTGCCCAGGGGGTGGAGAATTTGGGCTACGGCCCGGGCGGCTGAAACCCATGCTACACCACTGCCTTAGACTCCCCATTAGCTCAATGCAACCGCCCCTGTTTCATATGTGGAGGTTCATGTGGTCATTTGGGGTGGCATAGTGACTTCAGTCTCATAGGTTCAAACTAGACAGTAGAATCATCACATCATTAAAAGTGAAATGACCTTGAAAGGTAATAGAAACCTCTTTATCAGAACACTAGTGGCTGGCTAGCTCAGAGGTTTAGGTATCCAGCTGCAGAGCCAAACAATGGCTGTTCAATTCCCCACTTGGTTCCTGAGAGAAGAGTCAGCTTGGGTATACTTGGATAATCTGCACAGTGCCAGAGTGCCTGCAGAAGAAGGGAATGGTAAACTATCTCTGAAGGCTATACAAGGAAGACCTTGGAAAGGTCACTGTAAATTGGACTTAATTTAATGCCACATTATTCTTATACTGGATTATTATTATTAGCTTTCCTGCTTCCACATGTTGCAAGTTAACTCACTTTTATTTTGGGACTGGTCATTAAGAAGCAAATTTGGACTTCATTTGCAAGGTCTCATTGCTCAGGGCATGACACACTGAAGGAATTATGTACCCAAAAGGAAATAAAAGATCAGAAACTACATATTTCCCTTAATATGGGATTTGACTCTGGAAAAAAATTAATCAGTTCACCCCCTTCATCTTCACAAATCATTTATAGATTTATGTGTTTTGGCCAGGCTAGAGCATGATGGAAAACTGGGATTTGCATTTAGATGGATGATTTCTTTTAAAATGTTTTTATGTTAAGTTGCTTAAAGAGCCTGTTTTGGCATGGGAAATGTTGTATGAAGGCTTATTGGCAATAAACTGATGAATTGGCATGATATGGGAAGCAATTCACTATGGCAAATATGTTTAAATAGATGTTTAAAGGCTGCTTTTGAAATTGAATAAACAGGCCACTAGTATCTATTTTTTGTTGTTGTTCAGTCGCACAATCAATTCCAACCCTATGGACCATTGCCCTCCAGGCACCTCTGTCCTCCACCATCCTCCTCAACCCCCCCCCCCCATTGCGTATACAATACCATCTAGCCATCTCGTTTTTGGCCACCCCCTTCTTCTTTTGCACTCCACCTTTCCCAGCATCAAGGCTTTCTCAACTGAATCTTCTCATTGGATGTCTAGTATCTATACTAGAGAAGCAACAGTTAGGACAGAATATGGAATGACGGAGTGGTTTAGAATAGGAAAAGGAGTAAGACAAGGCTGCATTTTGTCACCCTGCTTTATGAAATAAAAAGGTGACTGATTCTTAGGAGGCAAGCGATGAGAAACCTGGGGAACACAGTGAAAAGTAGAGACATCAAATTGCAAACAAAAATTCACATAGTCAAAGCAATGACATTCCCTGTGGCAATGTTTGGTTGTGAGAGCTGGACCATTAGGGAAGCTGAGCGCAGAAGAATAGATGCCTTTGAGATGTGGTGTTGGAGGAGAGTTTTGAGAGTCCCCTGGACAGCAAGGAGAACAAATAGGTCAATCTTAGAAGAAATCAAACCTGACTGCTCCTTAGAAGGGCAAATAGTAAAGATGAAGCTAAAGTACTTTGGACATCAAATGAGAAGAGAAGATTCACTTGAGAAAGCCTTGATGCTTGGAAAGGTTGAGGGCAAAAGAAGAAGGGGCCGGCCAAAAATGAGATGGCTAGATGGTATTGTAGAAATAATGGGCACAGAGCTGAACGAGTTGAGGAGGATGGTGGAGGACAGGAGTGCCTGGCGGACAGTGGTCCATGGGGTCGCAAAGGGACGGAATCGACTGTGCGACTGAACAACAACAAACAAGTATCTAGTATCTATACTAGAGTCATACTGCTTCAAAACAGTGTCTGATGCTTTGATCCAGAATTTTGGAAGCTACTTTAAATAATATTTATTTGTTTGATTGATTGATTTATATCCCATCCAACAGGTGCAAGTACCACTCTGAATGGATCACAAACATATTTTTTTTAAAAAACCCACCAGAATGCTAAACACCACTGGGTTTTGATACAAAATACTTCAGCAGAACGTTTTGCTTGCAAAATCTGATAAATAACTTTCTACCACCAGGCTATCATTGAGTTTTGACTCCATTATTCACTGTTTAAATTCAATCTCTGGTTAAATCTACACACATGTTCCAGTTGTAAATGGAGCTGATTCCCTCCCCCCAGTGATGGGATGACAAAAATTTTGCTACCACACCGTGATGTCATGGATGTTATGGGTGTGGCCAATGTCATGATGTCATGACATCATGGATGGAGCTGACTTCATGATGTCATGACATTGTGGGCGGGGCAAAAAATAAATAAAATTTAAAAAATATTTTTTAAAAATAAATAAAATTAAATTAAAATAAACACACACACCTCAACCCACCCAAACAACCACAACACAAACCCATAAATAAATAAATAAAAATTAAATAAAATACACCCACCCACCCAAACACCCACCCACCTGCCCCAAACACAAATAAACCCACCCACCCACCCCAAACACAAATCCCTCAGTTACCCTTGGAAGCAGCAGAGGTGGACTGCAGAAAACCGCTGCAATGCCATGGCGTCCTGGTTGGGCGGTGGGGCCAGGTGCGGAAAGGCCGCCACTGCTACTTCAGGTGCTCCCTGTGCCCTTCATTTCCTGGAAGCCAAAATGGCTGCTGGGAACTACGCATTTATTTAATTTTTTTTCCCGGTGAGGCGTCCGAACCGGACACCTCAAAATAATAATAATAATAATCCTGGGTGGTTGCTACCAGTTCGGTGAACCACCCAGGAATGTTGCTACCGATTCGGGTGAACTGTTCCGAATCGGGAACACCCCATCACTGCCTCCCCCCACCCCAAATCTTTGCAGGAACAACAGGTTGTTTGTGACACCTTCTATAGAGAAAGACGGAGATTTCTACCCTAGCTTTTCTTGAGCAGGGCCACCTGCTTGCTGATTGTGACAATTAATCACTTTGTAAATAACTTCTGTTTTATCACACAAGCAATAAGCACTTTGCCAGAAATTACATAAGTTATAATCCAATTAAACAATAATTACATTGTAATGGCTTCATAACTACAGCATTAATTAACTTTTATTGCCCTGTAAATTAACCATGGTATTGATATGGAGTTCAGTAGAGACTGCTGATACTGTCAGTGGAGAGCATAGAGCACTGCATCAATAAAGGATCCTGCCCCCCAGCATGTTGTTAAAGTGGACTTTCCCTCCAGCCTCCCTTCTTCGGGCATTGGAATGCCTGCATCTGGGATGTACAATTTCAGATTGCAAATGAAATGTTGCATGACTGAATACATGTCCATATAATAAAACACACACAAAGGAAGTTGAAAAATACCACATTGACAAAGACCGTCTTTTTCATGGGAAAGAATTTTAGTTTCCTTCTGATGTTCTTTCTGTTTATAGAATGTTCTATTTGGGCTGGTAACAAAGAGCAGGTCTGGAATGAAATATAATTATTTGGATAAGTTTTGGTGCTAATTGGTTCAAATCAATTTTTGGCATCCTCATACATTTTGTGTGTGTGTGCGCGCGTGCACACACACATGCACATGTGAGTGCATGAGTATGCACGTGTGTAAGATGAAGACCTAATATGAGCTGGGTTGACTCAATTAAGGAATCCATAGCTGCTAGTTTGCAAGGCCTGAGCAAAAAAAGATAATACTTCTAGGAAGCTAGGAACAGGGGTGGGGCATAGGAAAAAAGAACAACTTAACTTTCTCTTGAAAGATCTCAGCAAAGCTGATGGGGCATGAGTATATAACTCATATACACACCACACATCAGAAATGATATAACAGCTTTGATGTTTTTTCTTAACTACCAAAAATTTCTATAGTGACAAGATAGGTGGCATAGGTACCAAAGCTCTCCTGAAATCAAGTAATACCATCTCCAGGCATAAAGCAAAAAATGGTAATCCAACAGCTTATACTAGTGAGCTTCTGAATATCTGTTCTCTATACAGATAGCCTTGGCAGGTCTAATATCTTGATAAGGAATGGTGTTTCAATGAACACTGTTTCCACTGGATAGAATTTCATGAGTGCAGTGAAGACTGGCAGAAGCATTTTCACCCACCACCCACTTGTATGACTCAGGTATATTCACTATAAAACAGGGCTTTCTGTAGTTTCAGAATTCCATGGAAGATCTTTGAACATATCCTACCAGTGGATACTGGGGGTGACCTGTACTTTTTAACATCTATTTTAAAAATATGTTTACAACCAGAAAAATAATCCCTTGTTAACTCCTGTTTGGTTAGGAAGGGGTTAAAAGATTCTGCTAATTAGCTTCTTACTGGCAAGATCAAACGTTTAGATTGCCGGGAAGGATGAGAATTTGCAACATTGCATCAATGCTTTGGAACATTCATGCTGCTAAACCTTCTCAAATTCTCTAAAATTCCTTATCAAGAAAAAAAATTAATTAGAACAAACCATTATTTTTTTCAAGGTAAGCAAGATTGGTCTTTTCAGCTTAATTGATCTGTTTTAAATCTGAGGATATAAAATGCCACTCTTTTCTTCATGAGGGAAAAGCATTATACTTTTTAAAAAAGGTACATTCTTTGTTGCAGTGCTCTCATTTTTAGAAATGCCTTGTAGAACATTTTGTTCTGCCAGCGAAATATATCACTGTACTCCCATGCAGTGATAATAAAAAGATGGGAAATGACAGCTTTTTCCTTTAAAATTATTTGCAGGGACCATTTGATTCTGTTCTGTCCCTCTCTTTTCTGAAGAAAATGGAAGAAAGGAAAATCCCTCTGAGACCAAACAGAATATCAGACCAGCTGGCTGTTCACCAGAGTTGCCCTTTCATCTTGAATGAGACTCATCACCCATTACACAAATGTCTTGTCTCCTTTGCACTGAGCAAAAAGAAAGCTTTTGGGATGAAAAGGGCAGCAGGCACAGATTAGCACCTGGGGCGACGAATGACTTTCATACTGTGCCATAGTAAGCAAGCACAATTAATTCCCTCTTCTTACGATCCTGGGCCTGAACTTCTTACCTCTGCTATAAGACACATGGACCAGGAGCAGCAGGAACTGCACCAGTTTGAGCAAGAGAATAATTCATTGGTTCTAGAAGGACACAATCCTACCTTCAGCTTGTAGGTCAAAGGTTCCCAACCTAAGGCCCATGGGTCGAGTTTGGCCCACAGCACCATTTCATGTGGGGCTCCCCACTGCTCCAAGGACATTTGAGAAACTAAATGGCCATCCCTTTAAAGCTGCTGGGACAAAATGGCCACCCCCATCATGCAGGCAAGGCAAAATGGGCATCCAGCCCTCAAAGCTGACTGAGAGAGCATGACCCGGCACCCAGCTTGAAAAGGTTGGGAACCCCTGTTGTAGGTCATGAATAGAACAAAGCTGGACTCTCACTAATGAAGCTCCCTATTTACTCTTCCCACCCAAGGCCATGAGGACTGCAAGTAGCCCAACCATGCATGGAGAGGAGTGGGATGCAGTGGTTAGAGATCAAACGATCTAAATTTATTTGCCTGTTTCTTTCACTTGTATGCTGCCTTTTTCCCAATAAGAAGCCCAACAACCAACTTGACTATCACTATGGGATGAAACTGGTAGAACACACACCAAATTACATGTCACACATAACTTGGAAGCCCTATTAGAATCACCATAAATGGGAACTGATTTGATAGCATACAACATATAGCATACAATATACAACATATATTACTGTCACAGGGAAACAAATACTTGATAAGGGAGCCCTCTTACCTCTTTAACCCACATAGTTGAGATCACACAGTTAACAATGAATATGAAGACAATATATTTTTGTTCACATGAACAGTCTCTATCCAAGTGAGAATTCGTCTTCAGAACTGTTGATGGAATCAAAGAGATAACAGAGTGGGATAGTTAATATTACTTCTCCTCACATTCTAAGTTCTTCTCCATCAGTAATGGCTGAATAGGGCTAAAGTTACACAAAAAATAGTTATACATTTTCTACTAGAAGTATGGAGGCAATACTGAAGTGTTTTCATCATAGCATTAAATAACATTAGCCACAACATGAAGATATTTTCTGCAAATCCTTCCAGACCTTTGAGAATTTGCTTTTTCAATTTTATCTCATGGAAAACTCCCAGCATGTATAACCACTAGTTAGGCAGATTGTGGGATCCTGGAAATGTAGTCCAAAGACTAACTTTTCTGAGCTCTGCATCTTTCAATGTGATGTATTTTGTCAGGTGCAAACAACACCCTTTTGCTGTTTAATCTAGCCAAACAAGTCAATAACTATAAAAGCAAAACAAAACACAATAAATTGATTCAAATCAGACATTAAAACAAGGTTTCCCAACCTGCAGCCCACCTGCAGCACCATTTCATGAGGCCCACCACCACCTCCACCACACCTGGAAATGCCATGTGGTGCAGTAAGGGCAAAATGGCCATCTGGCCCCTCAAGTTATCTGAGGGAACATAACCCAGCCCCTGGCTTTAAAAGGTTGAGAAATCCTGCATTAAAAGGACAATTTTCAAAGCCCAAAAGCAACATGTTTCTGTTTCCCAGGAATTCTGTTGCCAATTTTAACATAGCTGCAGTATAAAACTGCAGTCAGAATTAATTAGAAATTTGGACTCTGTGGGACGTGGATATTAAAGAACTCTGAAAGAGACTGTCTCACTCAAGAAATGACTACATTAACAAATAATGTGAGAAATGCTCTGGGATTGGGATGGTTTGATTTGCATTATTTTCCAATGAAGCTCAATGTGAATCAGTCCAGAGATTTTTCTTCCACCACTGAGGCTTCTGCTTTTTGGAACCAAATGCATTTGGCATGACTAGACCCTGGAGTGCACAGAACACTATTTACCTTCCCACCAAAGTGATGCCTATTTATCTACTTGCAATATCTTGCTTTTGAACTGCTAGGTTGGCAGAAGCTGTGACAGAGATGGAAGTTCACTCCATCATACAGCATTTGGGTCTCGAACTGCTAACCTGCCAACCTTCCAGTCGTCAAGTTTAGTGTCTTAATCACTTGAGCCACTGCAGTCCCTGTAAAGGAAAAGAGAGAGTGAGAAAGCAACAGAGAGAGGAGGAAGTTATGAACTTGTTTCTACCTAGTTAAAGAAGCTCTTCTCTAACCATGCCCTCTGCCATTTTGGAAGGCCAAAGCAGAGCTATATTAACAAGTGGAATACAAGGCCAAAGTGTCAATTTTCTCCCCTTTCCTTGCTAACTCTAGTGTGGTCAGCTGAAACAAATTAATCCAAGGACACCTGACTTCCCAGGTACGACTTCACATTTTTCCCTCAGTGTTGTATTGCTAAATATTGAAGTGCAACTTCTCTTTGTAAACAGTCCCTATTGGTCTTGTGAGAGCAATGGTGGCTTGTTGGTGAAGATGCTGAACTCGATGACCAGAAGGTTGACAGGTCAGCAGGTCAAAAACTGAGCGCTGCATGATGGAGTGAGCTTGGTTCCATCATCTGTCCCAGCTCCTGCCAACCTAGCAGTTAGAAAGCAAGAAATTGCAAGTAGATAAATAGGTACCATTTCGGTGGGAAAGGTAACAGTGTTCTGTATGCTCTGGCATCTAGTCATTTCTGCCACATGCCACAGAAATATCTGCAGACACAGACAGCATTGGCTCTTTGGTTGCAAATAGAGATAGGCACCGACCCCTTAGAGTTGGAGACAATTAGCTTTCAAGCAAGGGAGACTTTTACTTTTACTTACAGGACTTGCACCAAAGAAGAAAACAGAATTATGGTCTAGTAGTAGTGTTTGGACCTATCAACAAACCATGTCTAACTATCTCCAAAGCTTTTTTTCCAAGCTGCCTGTTGAAGATCAAGCTATTGCCAAAAGTTACCCCCCCCCCAAAAAAAAAAAAAAAAAGGACCACTCTCAGAACAATAATTTTCTGGGAAAATCTGTTTCCTTTTCAGCTATTATGAAGATTGCAGCAACCATTGCATAAAGGAGATGTCGCCAGAGAGATAGTTTCACTTTACCTATTCATAGGACAGTTTTGGAATCTTAACACTGCGGGGAGGCTGGCTCCAATACATCATAGGTTGCTGCACTACTCAAATGTTCACCTTCTAGTGTGATAATTACTGTGGTTCCCAACAAGGGGTACACAGCCCACTAGTGGACTTCAGTTCCCAGAAGCCTAAGTGAGTACATTGGCTGATCAGTGCTTTGGGGAAATGACTTAGGCTTCTGGGAATTGAAGTCCAAAAACCAGCATTTGGAAAACACTGGACTAAACAGATCTCTAAGAATCTGATTATTCCTTTAGATAGCAGAAATATACAAACCAAGCAACCCTGATAGACCCATTGTATAAAGCCTCAATACCATCACTGTTGTGTTGTCTGGATGGTTGGACTCCATCCTCAAGCCAATCTAAACAAAAACTATGACATATAAGAGACTACGCAACACTGACACAGAGCTGGGAACTAAACTCTGCTACAAATCAAACTTGGAGACTATTGCCCATTTCTTGCCTATTTCTCAGAGGAACTTTACAGGTAGAAGAGAAGTCAATCAACAAGACAATAGAGGAAAAGAAACAATCGTCTGGCTGAAGTCTTTACCAATCAAATTAGTGGCAAAAGACAATCAGTCAAGGTTGTCAGCCTTCTCTTCAATAATAACCATTGATAGTGCATGTAAGATTGCTATTTTTCCAACAATAACACTTTCTTTCTCTTTTGCTATGTTTCTTTCAGTAGCAGCTGCTATGTTAGAGTAGCTCTAAATCTCCAAAACTATATAATTTGTATTCTACATAGAACTGTGAGACACAATTCAAATGCCATTCAATGATTTTTCAGAAAACTGTCTACAAAATAATTGCTTCACTTTCTTAACCAAGACATCTTCCTAGTCCCCAGTGAGATTCTCATACTGTTGAACTCTCTTTTTCCAACTGAGTTGTCCTTTTCAGAGGGCAGTGAGTCCTTTACTTGACAGGCTGTTCAGTCCAAGTCTTGTGTAAAGTTGAAGAACTATTAAAAGAGAGCGCTGGGGCCTTCAATTGACAATTAGCATCTGGACAGCCGGCTGAGTGAGGACTCAGGTTGCCTAGTCTTGATCTTCTTTACTATGGAGACTTGTAAGGTATTTGCATTTAAATTACAATAAATGTTTCCAAACTGGTATCTATGCATAAAATTAACATATGTGGCTTTGATAAAAATTACCTGTATCTTTTATTTCCCCTCTCTCTTTGGCAAACCATAACAACTGATGAGACATTCAGTTCCCTATTAATCACTGTCTGAGATCCTATTGACATAGTTATGCATGCAGAAGGCTCATGACATAATCAACAGGGGAATATCTTTTGTAATGGAAGATTTCTTCTTTGTCTTCCATGTTTTTTCTAACTTGAAAATAATCCCGTTGATTGTGTGAGAGTGAGACAGGACAGAAGCAGGAAGTCTTTCATTACAAACATACCCCCTACAGGGAAGAATGGGATAGACTTCCACTGCCAAAATGGATCCATTCCACTGATGTTATTACTGTCCATAAGCATAGCTACCGCAACACAATTTTAGCCAATAATTTCAGCATGGTTGCATACTTTCTTTTGTGCTGTATTAATTTCTAAAATACCAGAGAAGAATATCTAGGCATTTAACAAAAAGTAACTCAATTACTAACCAACCAGACTCATGAGGGTAATGAGGGTTTACTGGCACACACACCCGCTGGCTTATTTAACATCCTGTATCTTCCCCCCTCCCATTCCTACCCTCATTCCTATATTCAGTGGGTTAGTGTAGGGAATGAGAAGTTTTTAAAGTTTATAAAGGGGTTTTAATTTTAATTTTACTTTGTTCTTTTTGTGTTTTTAGGGGTTTATTTTATGTCTGTTGTGCTCCGGCCTGAGTCGCTTGTGCAAGTAGGGTGGAATATAAATTTGACAAAATAAATAAACAATAAATACACAAACCCTTTACATCTCCTTCCATTCTGTTCTTTTTCATACCACTTAAACGACATGCCAAGTGGTCAATACATCAATTTAAATGCAACAATTCTAGTTATTGCTCTTCTGTATTTATGAAAGAATAATCCCTCATATTTAGTTTTGATCTACTAGACCCATAGCCAATATATCAACACATTCAACTCCTAACAGTGAGATTATTCAGACATTGTTCTAGGTCAAAGATAGAATACTAGTGGAGGGCGTTGGTTCAAGAATGTCCTTGCTACTTAATTGGGAGTAGTTGAATAACAGTTTACTTCAATCTTTCCCTTCCCCACAAACACAGTAATGTGTAGATATGGCACCATTCCTATCAAATATATTCTAGTAGTAGGTTACCTTTGATCAGTGGTGGGCTGTCAAAATTTTTACTACCACACTGTCGGTGGAGTCAACATCATGGGTGGAGCCAACATCATGATGTTGTGGGCAAGCCAAAGTAAAAAAATAAATAATAATATATTTTTTTAAAAATTGCATAAAAATACACATTATTTAAATACATATAAATACATATAAATAAAAATCAATTAAAATAAATACGTATCAATTAAAATAAATACATATACACATAATACATAAATACACATAAAAACAAACTACATAAAACACACGCACCTCAACCCACCCACCCACCCCAAACATAAACCCGTCACTTACCTTACCCTGGGGTCAGGGAGCAGCAGGCAGGCAGGCAGGCACAGCGGCGGCGTGGCAGCCTGGTGGCGTGGCCTAGCCCAGCCGGGCCAGGCCAGGCCTGGCAGCACAGCGCAGCCTAGCCCGGCAGCGTGGCCTGGCCCAGGGAAAGGCCACGGCTGCCGCTATTCCAGGTGCTGCCTGTGCCCTTTCCGGGCAGCCAAAATGGATGCTCGGAAGTGCGCATGCGTCAAAACTCCATTTGATGCATGCACACTTAAAAACAGAAGTGTGCATGCGTCAAATGGAGTTCTGATGCATGTGCACTTCCAAGCAGCCATTTTGGCTGCCCAGAAGACACATCGAAGGCAGCCAGAGAGGCGACCGAATCATTCACCCGGGGGTTTACCACCACCCCGGCAATCCCCTCCAGATGGCTGCTACCAGTTCAGGTGAACTGGTCTGAACTGGAAACAGCCCATCACTGCCTTTGATACTGTTTCTTTTCCACATTTACTATGTGGCTAAAAGTCATTTCACTTTATTCAGAATGTCTCTCTCCTTTCCCTTTACCCCACAATGTAGAAACTATTCCTCATTTCTCTCACTCATGGGCTATATATTTTAAAAGTGAATTTCTGAAAATCTTACTGCAAAAATGTCTTTGGTCACTTGAATTTCCAGTGGGGGAGACTAACCAACCCAAACACAACAAAACATCCAGCATATTGCATACCCCTAGCATCTGAAGAGGAGTCCTGCTTGGTTGGACAAAAGGCTTCTCTAGCCCAGCAACTGTTCACCTAGTGCCGTGATGACGAACCTTGAATTAGAAAGCTATCAGATGCTGCAGGTTCAGATGTGTTCATATATGATATCAGTGGTGGGCAGCAACAGGTTTGCACACACCCCAGCAGTGGGGTAGCAAAATTGGGAGACCATGCCCACCTCTCTGCCCTGCCCAGACTAACACAGCTACCATTTAAAAAGTTTTATTCTGTGCAAACATATCAGAGAGAAAACAAAACAAAAAGAGTAAGGCCAACCTTTACCTAATAACAGAAGATCCCTAATTGGTATTCAAATTTGACATCAGGTTTTGTCCCTGCAAGTGGTTCAAGGTCTCTCTTGTTCAAAACACAGTCATATCTAACTCTAGGGTGAAGTGCTCATCTCCATTTACAGCCAAAGAGCCAGTGCTGTCTGTGTTTGCAGATGTATACATGGCCATAAGGCAGGCATGACTAGAGTGCCCATGACATAGGCTCTGCCCATGACATCGGCTCCACCCATGGTGTGGTAGCAATTTTTTTTTGATGCCCACCACTGTATGATATACATGAGGATGGACAGTCTACTTAATATATGTGCAGGATTTTGAATTTGGCATTGAAACAGCATCAAGAAACCTGCATCTGTTACTTCCACAAGTTATTCAAATGCAGAAGGAGCAGGATCTTAACCAAAAGTATGTCTCACGTAAGGCCCAGTATTGGAGCATTTCCTTTTCTTTATCCCTTTGCTTTGTCAAGATTTGTTAGGAGCCTATCAAGAGTTGGCAGTTAACAAGAAAAGATTTCTTGCAGTTCTCCTTTAAAAAAAAAAAAAAAAAACCTTGACATCTTGAATTCAGCCTTCGTGTTCCAAAAGGCTCTGGCTCCAGAAATCACTTTTAATGCCCCCTTTCCTTCCTTCTTTGCTCTTTTCTTTTTCAAGGATGGTTTTTGGCCAAAAGAAAAAGGAGCTTTACTGATGTGTTGATGAGCAAAGTGCCCAATAGAGAATCTAATATTCCCTCTCTTTCTTTTGCTATCAGAGGCATCATTCCTTGTGAAAGCAGCAATCAGCAACCTGCTTCCTTCTTTCGCAGACATCTGATCATGTGTTGCGATTCGGCTGCCAATAAAAAGAATTCCATAAGAGACAACACAGAGACTGATGTTAAAGTTTCATGGTAGTCAATAGATAGAGCCATTCAGTCTCCCAGAGGAAAAAAAATCAATCTAGCAAATAACAATGGAAACTCTTCCTGCTTCTTGCTGATTCAACATCTCATCTTCATTTGGTTGAAGACAAATGGTAACTTATTTTCAAGATGGAGAGGACTAACGATGGTATAGAAACAGGAGTCATCCTCATGGTGTGCAGACATTTCTCCACTTTTATATTGGTCAAAATTCTGTGTGGTTTTGGGGGCTACTTCAAAAGGCTGGACAACTGGTTCCATCAAAGGTGGCAGTGAACCAAGAAAACAAAAAGAAAGGAAGAGAAGAGAAGGTGGGGAAGTAAAAATGAATAGGTAGGCATGAATAGGTAGGCTTAGGTCTCATAAAGAATCTACCTCCACATCCCATTGGACCTTTAAGGCTCCCTTTCGGGTATGTGGTGGGCACAGGGTGGATTCCTTCCCCAGGTCTGAACATTCTAATGGAGCTCAGAAGCTGAAGAATTGCAGATAAAGCCCATCAGTGAATACAGGTTTTGATGCAGTGAATTTGGAGGCACAGATTAGGGAGAATGAGGCTGCAGGTGCAGGTGATATGAAGGAGGAAGCAGCAATAGCCCCAAAGGATTACCCACTATAGGAAGACAAAGCTATGGTTTCAAGTAACATGCCTTACACCTACTAAATCAGCCTATTGTCCTTAGGTGAACTGGAAGATGATATTATTATTATTATTATTATTATTATTATTATTATTATTATTATTATTATTATTATTATTATTATTATTATTATTATTATTATTATTATTATTATTATTATTATTATTATTATTATTATTATTATTATTATTATTATTATTATTATTATTATTTAGACTTATACCCTGCCCCACTCACATAGACCGACTCTGGGCGGCTTACAGGAATGCAAAATATACAGTTACACAATCATAATAACATGTGCTCCGGGCATCGGGGTGAGCGTTGCGAGCCCCGCTGTCTGTGGAGCCGCGCCGGGACCCTCGCAGTGAGCTGGGACGCGGGACGGAGGAAAAGGAGGAAAAGGAGGACGGGGGAGAGCGTGTGAAGGAGGCTGGACGGAGATCGGGCACTGGGAGTGGAGCACAGTGGAGGGAAATTGGGAGAGTGGAAAGTGACCGAAACTGGAGCAGGCTGGAGGTTTGATTCTTTTTAATGGGAAGATTGCGATTTTGGATTATGGATATTGGATTACTGATTGATTGGCGATTGCCTATATAACTTTGCTGTTTCTCTGGGCTGTAATGGCGGATGAAAGAGTTTCTTAAGGGGCGGAAACGAAGAGCTTCTCCTTGTCTGGTGACTCATGCACAAAGAAACACAGAGGAAAGGCACCCTTTGAATGCGATCAGCAGATTCGTTCCTTTGCCCCGTTTCCGTCTCCGTTTTAGCTTGGTAATTAAAATTTGCAAGACGTTTTAACAGATGATGGTGAATTAAAAAGGACTTGACACAGGATATATAAAGGAATTAAGACTTATTTTAGTGAACTGAATATTTTTCCTTTACCCATTCCCCCCCCCCATTACAAACTTTGACTGTTATGGTTTGAATTAGGACGCTGGGGTGTTTGTTGGGAAGGGAGGGAGACGAGATGGAGGAGGTCGTTAAACCAAAGGGTCGGAAAGGCAAAAAGGGTAAAGAACAAGAAGAGGAAGAGAGGCCTCCATCACCACAGCAACGGAGCAGGGGGGCTCCCTCGACCTGGCCCAAAGAATGGATAACATCACTATAATTCTTCAACAATTGGCCAAGAATATGACTGATACCCAAGTAACAATGCAAAAGTTGGATGCAAATCAAACCAAATTAAATAAAACTGTAGAGGCTAACAGCGAGGAAATGAAAAAAGATAGGGAACTTGCCAGGTTACAATATGAAAACCTGGCTAAGGCCCTTACAGATGTGAAGAAAGATGTGGCAGTGAACACACAAAGGATTGATGAGATTACAAAGTCAATGCAAAAAGAAGTTAAACAAGCCATTATAACAGTAAATGAGCTTTACATTCAAGAGCATGTATTGGAAAACAAGATGGTGGTGCAAGAGAAAAGAATGATGATGATGGAGGAGGGGTGGAGAAAGTTTAATTTATTGATTCGTCATATGCCTGAAAGGACGCCAGAGAAGCTGAAAGAGAGGGTTCTGGAATGGCTTAACTCACTCAAAATGGGTAAAGATTTCGGACTAGATGACATTGGCGCAGTGTACAGGGTGGGTGGTAGGAGGGATAAGAAGACACCTAGGAATGTTTTAGTCAAATTTGCAAATTGGGCTGACAAATTGAAAGTAATGTCTTTTATCAGGCAAGCTGGGTCTGGCGTCCTAAAAATAGAAGGGCTTGATGTGGAGGTCTACAATGACATTGCGCCTGAGGAGAGAAAGTGGAAGTATACAATGAAACCTGTCACAAAATTGTTGATTGCAAAGGGTGTCAAGTATGGTTGGCGATTTCCACAACAGCTGAGATTTTTTTATGATAAAAAATGGCATGTTCTTGATGTGAACACTGATGCATTGCTATATTTAACACAAATTGGTCTGATCAAGGAAGCGGATACGGATTGGATTGGATTGCGAACAGAATTGTACAAGGCGGGTGTGATGGGACCATTATTGGGCCGGGAGGAGGAGGGAGCAGTGGGAGGTGCGGACATTCCAGGGACAAGCGCGGAACAGGTGGGATGAATATATTCATAAACTTAAAAACAAATTTAATCAGTGTCAGAGGGAGGGGGTTTATGGAGGAATTATATGCCATTTTTCTCCGGTCCCCCCCTCCCCTCTTTGGAGAACAAAGGTGGCATCAAAAAGAAAGATGTGGGGAGGGTTGAAGAAGGGGAAAGAATAGGTAAGTCTTTTTTTCTTTTTTATTATTGTTTCTTACTTAATGTACTTAGTATTTTTGTTCTACTATATAACTTCTTTAGTAGTGGGAAAGTTCGGGGATTATTAGGGAGCACGTCCGGGGAAGGAAATGAACAATGGAAAGCGGACTTAGACATAGATGGTTAAGTCACTGAAGTTGATAACGTGGAATGTGAAGGGAGCAGTGAACGCTCTTAAGAGGAAGAGATTGCAAATGTCGCTCAACAAAGATAGGGCTGATATATTTTTTTTGCAAGAGACCCATCAAAAATCTGCGGATGTTAATAATTTGACGGTGAGGGGAATTGAAATATATGAGAAGGCATATGGGACATCTAAAGCCAGGGGAGTTGCAAATCTGATCTCGGAAAAATTGGGGTTTACTGTGATCAAAACTATAGCTGACCCAGAAGGAAGATATTTAATAATTACAGGAAAAATTGAGGAAGAAGAGATAACATTGGCTAACATCTATGCTCCAAATGATAAACAGCAAGAATTTCTAGACAAGGTGGGGAAAATTTTGAATAAGGAAGGGACTAAACGCATGGTCCTAGGTGGAGACTTTAATATGATGTGTTCAGATTTTGATAGTACAAGTGTAAAAAAGAGAGGTAAAAGATACATATTAGAGGAGTGGAGGAAGTACATGGGGATGAAGGATGTTTGGAGAGAGCTTAAAGCTCAGGAAAGAGAATATACGTATTATTCACATGTCCATGATATGTATTCAAGAATAGACCATATCTTTGTAACAGAAGAATTAGTTAAAACAATTGAGGATATAAAAATAGGGACATTTAGGGAATCTGACCATGCAAAGATAACAGTGGATATAAACCTTAAAGAGATTGAAAGAGGAGGGTATATTTGGAGATACGATGCTAAGCTATATAGAGAGGAATTAATGAGAAAGCAAATTATGGAGGAATGGGAGGAAAGCTGGAAATTGAATGAAAACAACGAGGTTTCTCGGGGAGGAGTTTGGGACACAATGAAGGCAATTTTCAGAGGGGAATCGATAAAATTAAATAGTATTAGAAATAGACAAATTAGAAATAGGAACCAGGAATTGGAAGATCGGTTAAAATATCTTCATCTTGAATATGCGAAAAAGAAAGACCAGAAATTATTTCAGGAGATAAAAAAAATTAAGAAAGAGTTGGATGGGAAAGATATTGAAAAAGTAAAGAAAGATCTGATCTTTCTTAAAAGGGAGTATTTTGAATATGGTAATAAAAATTCTAGGTTATTGGCAAAAACAGCAAGGGACAAAAAAAATAAAGGACAGGTAGGTGTATTGCTAGACAAAAATGGGAAAAGATGTAATAGAAAGAAAGAAAAAGCAATGTTAATTGAAAGTTTTTATAGAAACTTGTATTCAAAAAAGGAGGTAAATTTGAGTAAAATGCGAGAATATTTTGGACACCAACAAATTAAGAAGATTACAGAGGAACATAGGAATAAATTGGAGGAAGAAATATCTATTAAGGAAATTGAAGATGTAATAAAAAAAACTGAAAAAGGAAAAAACACCTGGGGAGGATGGATTACCAGCCGAGTTTTATAAAGATTTTATGCCTTGGATAGCCCCGAGGCTGCATGAACTATATAATGGGATTTTAGAGGGAGATGCAACTCTAGATTCCTGGAATAGATCGATAATTGTTTTGATTCCCAAGCCAGGCAAAAATTTAGAAAAAATTGAATCTTACAGACCAATTTCCCTGATCAATCAAGATGCAAAAATTTTTACAACGATTTTAGCAAATAGACTAAATGGATTCATAGCTAATTATATCAAGGAGGATCAAGCTGGATTTGTTAAAAATAGATACATGGCGGATCTTATAAGAAGAGTAGTGGACATATTGGACATAGCTGGAAAAAAAAGGAAAAGGTGGGATTTCTAGCATTAGACATTTTTAAAGCTTTTGACTCTTTACAATGGGCAACGATACACGAGATGATTAGATTATACGGATTTGGAGAAAAATTTCAAGGCGTTATTGGAAAGTTATACAAACAAGGTTCGGCAAGAGTCAAATTTAATGAAAGCAACACAAATGATATAAGGCTAGAGGCGGGTACGAGGCAGGGCTGTCCATTGTCGCCATCATTGTTTATATTAGCTATGGGACTGTTGGCAAATACAATTCGTCAGGATGAGGAGATAGTAGGAATTGAAGGAACTAAAGTAAGTCTCTATGCAGATGACACATTGATAACGGTGAAACATCCAACAAAAGTTATAGTTAAGATAAGTAGACATTTGAAAGATTTTGAGGAAGTAACGGGATTGAAAGTTAATTGGGATAAAACAGAAATGTTTTTAATCAATGGAAACAAAGAAGATGAGGAATTAATAAAAAGGAACTATAACGTGCAGATTACGCAGAAAATGAGATATTTGGGTGTAATGTTATCATATAAAATTGGGGAACTTAAAGAGTTGAACTATGACAGACAAAAGAAGGAAATGGAGAAGAAAATAGTACAGTATAGTAAATTAAATCTGTCATGGTTCGGTAGAATAGCCATATGCAAAATGATGTTGGTTCCCAAGCTGAATTTTTTGTTTGATGTTTTGCCGTTAAGACATACTGATAAGGAATTGAAAGCGTACCAAAATATGATTAATAGGTATTGTCATGGGAACAGAGGAGCTAGAATAACTAAGTCATTGTGGTACGCCTCACAAAAGGAGGGAGGACTGGGGATTCCGAACGTTACTAAATATTATAGAGCCTTTCAAATAAGGAATGTTATAAAAATTTTAATTAGAGAAGAAACAGTCTGGGAAAAAATTGAAAGGAAAGGTTTTACGAAGCTGGGTAAGGCACAGTTTCTATGGGATGGAAAGGAAAAAGGAAAAAAGCAGGCCCAGGTCCTGATGTTAAAGTCTACAGTAGAGACATGGAATAGAGTGAGGAAAGAACTTACTTTAGGGATATCACCAATTTTAGAGGTGGAAGATTTTCAGGATTTTCCAATTAAAATAGATAAAAAGATCAGGGACATATTGGTTGAAAAGAAAGTAAAATTATTAAAAGACTGGGTCAATACTTGCAGAGATCAGGAGAAAAGGCGTGAGCTGTATTTGCAATTACAACTGGATTGGTTTAAGATTCTTCAGATAAACGATTGGAATAAGAAATTTCTGCAGGAAAATGGATTAAATAGAGACTGTACGGAGTTTGAGATATTTTTGGCTAAAGTCAGAAATGGAGAAATGGGAATTAAAGGAATGGTTAGTAAAATCTATAAAATTTTAAATAAAAGCCAAAATATACAAGAGGCGTTAAGACAAAGTTGGGAACAGGAATTAGATATGAGGATAACAACAACAAAATGGCAGAAGATGTGGCAAAGAAGGATAATGAGAACCATGTCGGTCAGAATTAAAGAGCATAATTATAAAATAGTATGGAGATGGTATAGGACCCCAGTCGGTCTGCACAGAATGTATAGTAATTTGAGTGATATATGTTGGAGGTGTAAAAAAACGAAGGGAACATATGAGCATATGTGGTGTAGCTGTGAGGTATTAAGAGACTTCTGGGAAAGATTAGAAAAAGAAATAGAGAACATACTAAATGTGCAGATCGGACTGGGGCCAAATACAATCTTGTTAACAGATATAGAAGACTATGATATGAACAAGGACAATAAAGAGTTACTGGCCATAATGTTGACTGTTGCAAGACAAAGTATAGCCAAAAAGTGGAAGTGTAATGAACAAATAAACATTCAAGATTGGTATACACAAATGTGGGATTTGGCGTTAAATGAAAAACTTACTTGGGAGATAAATTGCAGGAAAGGGAAAGTGCATAATAACAATTTCTGGAGGATCTGGGAACCTTTTATAAGTTATACTTTGGAGGAAAAAAAGGGCACACCCCCTGCCCAAGATCATAATGACTTCTGGAAATTGTAAAGGTATAGAATTCCCCGGACAATGTACATAGCACAAGGGTGATATTAATGATGTAATAGAAAAGATTGTGTAGAAGATTACGCTTATGTCACACGATCTTCACAATTTTATATATCTTTGTAATTCTTCTATTTTATATTTTTTTGTATTCTTGTATTTTTCTTTTAATACCTAATAAAAAATGTAAAAAAAAAAAAGATCACAGGTAAAAAACCCAAATACAATAAATGCACAGTAATACAATAGATATAATTTAGTACAATATATCTAAATCAAATTACAAGAAAAACTTATAATAATACACTATAAAACCTATCCTAAAACCAGTGTAATTTTCAAGGACAGTGGGTGTTTTTACAAATGGAATTGGTGAGTATGTGTCTGAAACTATTGGCTGAGATCCTGGAGTAGACCTTTAAATAAATGAAATTTCTGGAGTTGATTCACCAGATTACCACTGATTCAATGGGACTACTCTAGTTGTAACTTATGTTATGTAGCTATTTTTATTTTATTTTTTGCATCAGGAAAAATGAACAGTTTACAAGCCAGATGGCCTGATTTACAGGGGGGAATGTAGAGGTAAGTTGCAGAAATTGATGGGAAACTCGTCAATAAAAACTGATAGGAAAAAAACACAACTGCCATTTTGTATGAATACCACCAGAGGCCCAACTATACATGCCTGTTTCTTTATAAGCACCAGCATTGTACGCAGCAGATTAATACAGTTCTCCTCTTTCCATTTTGGGTAGGTTTGGGTGAGAGGTTGGCCCTGCTCAGCCTTTTTATGCAGGTGTTCCTGCTCAGCATCTGGTAGCTAACATATTTGCCTCCCCGACAATGTGGAGTTTGATATTCTATGCTGAGAGGTGCTTGAAGATTTTACTTATTTATTTATTTATTCATTTGCTCAAATGTGTATACCGCCCTCCTCCCGGGAGCGACCCAGGGAAGTTTACAACATCATAAACCCAAACAGTTATAAAAACCTTAAAATTTTAAAATCATTAAAAACACAGCAGCAAATCACAAATTAAAAACTGATCTTAAGAATACAGTAAAAAGATTAAAAGACTAACAGAACAAGAGAGAGATAGAGCTCAAACTAACCAGCAACCTGGGGTCATTGTACTGTCCGGACCCCACACCTGCCCCACCAGCGATGTTTTTAAGATCTTCCTAAAGGACAGCAACTCCATCTGGAGACATAGCTTAGTTGACAGGAGGTTCCATAGAGCCAGAGCAGACACAGAGAAGGCTCTCCTTCTAGTGCCAGAGAGATGCACCTCTCTGGAAGATGGAACAACTAGGGAGCCTCTCTGGTCCACTCTGGCGGGACAGACAGATGTTCATGGGGTGAGGCGGTCTCTTAAGTAGCCTGGCCCACTACCATGTAGAGCTTTAAAGGTGATAACCAGCACCTTCAATTGCACCCGGAGACATACTGGCAACCAGTGCAGCTCCCGAAGCAGCAGCAAGGCATACTGCCCACCCCCCATCACCACCTGGGCAGCTGCATTCTGGACCAGTTGAAGCCTCCAAATGGTCATCAAGGGCAGCCCCATGTAGAGCGCATTACAAGAATCAAGTCTGGAGGTGACCAGAGCATGTGTGATCATGAGCAAGGAGTCCCGGTCTAGGAGCAGGCGTAACTGGCGCACAACACGGAGTTGTGCAAAAGCCTTCCTGGACACGACTGCCACCTGCTCTTCAAGCAGTAGTCACAAGTCCAAGAGGACCCCCAAGTTACGCACCAGGTCTGTTTGGGGTAAAACTGCCCCATCCAGAACCAAAGATGGTGGCTCCCGAGATAACGGAGGCTACTCAGTCTTGCTTGGATTCAGCTGTAGCCCGTTGTCCCCCATCAAGACCCTGCCAGCCTCCAGACACCTGGATAGGACTTCCACTGCATCACTTGGGTTCCTACGGGCCGAGATATATAACTAGGTGTCATCTACGTACTGGTGATACCTCATCCTGTGGGAACAAATGATCTCACCCAGTGGTTTCATCTAGATATTAAATAGGAGAGGCAAGAGCACCGAACCCTGAGGCACCCCATATTGAAGGGGTCCAGGGCTGGACCTCTTGCTCTTAGCTTCTCTTTCAAAGCAAGAGATCTCAACTGAGTCTCCCCAAGTGCTGCGTGGATCAGAACACCTCCTTTGGACTTTGCATTTTACACTACCATTCTTGGGTTAAAATGTATCCAGAAGGCATTAACTGTATAATTGAGGGAAACATATGCTTAGAACAGGGTTTAGAAAGGCTCATTTTATGGACTGCCGCTTCCAGAATTCCTCAGCTCTAATGGCCAGTGGCTATGCTGGCTGCAGCACAGTATTCTGAAAGCTGTAGATAAAAAAAAACATTTCTACTTTAGATGTGTGAAAGGAAATGCATTTTCAATTGCATATTTAAAAGAAACTTTGAAAATACATTTATGGATGCATTTTTGTTCAGGTTTGTTTAAAACTGGATATTAATGTGGAAATGGGAAATGAACAGACAGGAAACTGTCATGGATTGAAAACTGAGTGATCAGTCCATACCTACTCAGTTTTACACAGATGCAAAGTTGGAGAATATTAGTGTTGTCAGCTCATTGTTCATTGGGTTGCAGAGGAACACAGTTTTAAGGAGAAACTCCAGTTATCAAGCATTTTAAGAAGCGAGTGGAGGAGAATGCACAGGATTTCACCATTATCATCTCAGAGTGGCAAACCTGGAAGGTACCCAAAGGAGATTCAAGTCTAGCCCCTATCAAGTAGGCACAGTGGGGAACTGAACTCCTAACCTCAAATTCCACAGTCAGATACCCAAAGCATTGAGCTATACAGTGTTCAAAGTTCCCAGCAATGATGGGGGAAATGTTCCATTTTCATGTTGTAAAAATTTCTTGAGTGATTCTCCATTCAGTGGGAAATAAGAAAAAGAAGAAAGAATAAGAACAAATACAACCAGTTTTTTTCACACCCAGATGGTTTATGCAAGAGATTTCTTTCTTTCTTTCTTTCTTTCTTTCTTTCTTTCTTTCTTTCTTTCTTTCTTTCTTTCTTTCTTTCTTTCTTTCTTTCTTTCTTTGCAGGCAAAGAACTGCAGGCAAAGGTGTAAAATGTTTTGCCTTTGGGGAAATGAAGCATTTTACAGGATGCTGTTGCTGGATGTTTAGAACCGTGGAAGACAGAACTCCATTAAGGGTGTTACAGCCCAAAGTGTATACAAGATGACTTCACACTGGATAAATGGATTTAATACTTTGGGAAGAGTGGGCTGAGTGTGGCTCACTGCTAATGGAACTGAGGAGGCAACAGTTCAAGTGTAACCCAGGTGAGTTGGCACTGAAGGTGATAAAGCCAGCTATCTGGTTTCTGTGCCTTAGAAAGTTGCTAGCGTTGAAATCGTCACTGTTTCCTACTAGAGAAGAGAAAACTGCAGCACGTCACTTAAATAATCCTTCAGTGTACAAAGGCAAGATTCTTAAGAATTTCTAATCTGCTCCATTCTATGCTGAATAAACTTCATTCTTTATAATCAAGGCTTCTTATTGTGTTCCAAACTCCTTTATATCTTGTTTGACTAAGAAAGACAAAAACACCAGAAGAAATGGCACCTCTATCATAATATGTGCCGCTCTCTTTACTAAAGATGCAAATCTTCACTTATTTCATTCTCACAGATGAGAATGAAAACTTTGTAAAGGTCATCTCTCATTGGGCAAAAAAGAATTTATGCCTCTTTCACATTTCAGGACTTTTCTCTTTTTGAAGTGATATTTGTGGTGGTGGGAGGGGGAATCACACAATGTTTAACTGAAAAATGTCTATTCTGCAGAAAATGTAAGATTTTTGTGCATGAAAAATCCCAATACTCCAGTGTAGTAATGTGGGATTGCACTACTTATGCAAAAATTCTTTTGCACAAGTAGAGGATGAGTTTTCTTCATAGAGATCACACATTGGAGATCCAAGCAAGATAACCTTTAAATATACACCAATTGCTCACAGTTAATAGTTTGTTTGTTTGTTTGTTTATTTATTAGATTTATATGCCGCCCACCTTGCAAAAGCAACCCAGGGCAGCTAACAAAATCAGAGAACACCATAAAAAGTTCAAGTTAAAATTATTGGAAAAATTAAAAATCAATTAAAATTAATCAAAAACCTTATTACCTTAGTTTGGAAATGGATATAATCAGCCAAGGCTTGGGTTGGCTGTAGCATAAATTATTGGTGCAGTGTAAGAAGCAGATCCATGCATTGACTGACACACCTGTCATCTCATGTCTACCTTCATACCTCCTTCCTTCCTTCCTTCCGTCAGTCAGTCAGTCAGTCAGTCAGCTAGCTTTTACACTACCCATCTGGGTTCTCTGATTTGTACACTACCCATCTGGGTTCTCTGATTTGTACACTACCCATCTAGAATCAGTATATGTTGAGTTCACCAAACCTGATGGACTCAACTATATCACCCAGGCACAAGGACATTAGATAAGACTCTCCTCTATCTTGTCATACTCCCCCAACTCCTTGTTTCTTATGAGAATGGGATCCTTTGCCTGTGATAAGGCCAAATGCCTCCTTCGTTGAGGATCTGTTCCTATGCACAAAACTTCCCCAACTGCAACCTAACAGGCTACAACAAAAGAACTACATACATAGTCATTCACATCCAAGACCATATATAATGACCCCATCTTCCTTTTACACCATGGGTTCCCAACCTTTCCAAGCCGGGGGCTGGTCACGCTTTCTCAGTCAGTTTTGAAGGCCTGAGTCGCCCCAGCAAGTAGGCGGCAATATAAATGTGAACTAATAAATAAATAAATAATAAAATTTGCCCTGCCTGCATGACGGGGATAGCCATTTTGTCCCAACAACTTCAAAGAGGTGACCATTTTGTTTCTTGAATGCCCTTGGAGGGGGCGGGGGACCACATGAAATGGTGCCACAGGCCGGATCTGGCCCACAGGCCTTAGGTTGGGAATCCTTGCTTTACACAGCTATATAAAAATGCCTGTTGTCCATTTTCTGTGCCTCTTCCCTCTCAGTTTTTTCAAAGCAGGCTGTCACTGCTAACAGATAGAAAGTTCTCTTAATATGAATTTCAAAAAAAGAAAAGGCTGTTTATTCTGTTTTTCGTTTTATTTTGTTTTTTGAGTGCCACTAGCAGAGATAAAGGGAAGATGGGGATTTATAGTCTCTGTTGCTGAAGCTACTTCAAGAATACAAAGAGGGGAGGGAAAAATCAAATGAAAAGGGGTTAGGGTCAGGGTTCAGAAACTTTTGTTTTAGGAAACTTGGTAAAAATCTTACTACAGTACACTTATATTACCACCTGTCGAAGCCAACTATATAAAATTGAAAGCTCTTTGAAAAATGTTCAAAAATATAGTTACATATCTCAGTAAGTATATTTACATATACCGTCAAACCTCGCATAAAGAGCAACTCGCTTAAAGAGCAACTCGCTTAAAGGGCAGAATTTTCTCTGAATGTTCGCTTCACTTAACAAATAAAACCAATCAAAAACTCGCTTAACAAATAAATCTGGGTTTGGAATCCCCCACACACACAATTGGTCATTTACAATGGTGTTTTGCTTAAAGAGCAAACTCGCTTAAAGAGCAATCCTGTGGAACGCATTATGCTCTTTAAGCGAGGTACAACTGTATAGTCGTTGTGGAAAAAGTCCTTGGTAACGATGAAAGTCCAGTTTGTGAAAAATGTGAAGGTGTCGTCCTTTCTTTTTCCTTCCCTGAAATACAAAATATGCAGTATATACAGTACCAAAAGAAGACTAATATTTACAATTATATTGTCATTTACATGAAACTTAAGTTTGGATATTCTAAGCTATTCCCATGTTTCTTTCTGTCAACCACTTCCACCTTTTGTACTTGTTTGGTTCCTTCTGTCTCACCAACTCTCTTTTAGCATACACTCTGAGCCTTGCCATCATACTGCCCACCCACCCACCCACCCACTTTCTTTTTTCTTTCTTTTTCTTTTTTGATCTGCCGGCTTTTCCGTCATGTCTTCCTCTCCCGTTTGGAAAACCAAGGTGCTTAAGACCAACAGATTAAGTAACCTAACCAAGTACCAGGGCACTTTCCAATTCTCCAGCTTTTCTTTCTTCCTCAGTCTCTCCCACTCCTTTTTTTTGACTTAACCTTGATAGAATCGTCTCTGCTCTGCACCAGTCCAACTTGCCAGAGCCTCCCATATTTCTTGCGACGAAGGACATTCTTTTGCAAAATAAGAACAGGTTACTTTTGGGGGTCTCTAGCCTGCTACTCGACCTCTAACATTCTTGTATCACATCCTCCTGCACTGCTGTTCCTCCTCATTTATCCACAGGTTGTTCACCCCTATATTGAATACCTGCTGGTATTTCCTCCACCTTGTTTCCTACAAACAGAGGGGTTAGCGTTAGGGTTAGGAAAAAAATTTATTGATAAAATTCTTACCACAGTACCTTTATATTACCACCTGTCGAGGTCAACTACATAAAATTGTAAACATTTTGGAAAATGTTCAAAATTATAGTTACATAGCTCAGTAAACATATTTACATATATAGTCCTTGTGAAAAAAATATACAGTATATACCAGTGATGGCGAACCTTTTAGAGACCAAGTGCCCAAATACAGGGACAGGATAAACTCTGTCCTCAGGGGAGAGAGGAAGCACTCCCATTGGGCTGCTTGGCAGAGGGGCAGGGAGAACTCTGTGCTAGGGGGAGTTAGGAAATACTCCAATTGGGCTGCTGGACATAGGGGTGGGGGGCAAACTCTGTGCTGGGGAGATAGGGCATGTGGCCACAAAGAGGTCTGTGAGTGCCACCTCTGGCACATGTGCCATAGGTTTGCCACCACTGGTAAATACAATACCAAGAGAAAACTAATATTTATAATTATTTTGTCATTTACACAAAACTTAAGTTTGAATATTCTAAATTATTCCCAGATTTCTTTTTGTCAGCCACTGCAACCATTTGTACCTGTTGGGTTCCTTCTGTCTCACCATTGCTCTTTTAGCGGTTAAGGTCAGGGTTGGAGTTAGAGTTATACTTGCCTCCTCTGAAAAGTACCCAAACTATACATGCATAATGGTGTCACTTTTATTTTGAGAGGAAAACAGCCACAGTCTCCTGATCTGGCAATATGTTCCCCAACAGGTTTGGGGCCTATCCCAGGAATACACGCTAAATGTAGGCTCCATAATAATTTCCTTTAAAATTAAAAGTTGCAATGATGAAAAGAAACACATGTGATTATTTTAACCTTCATTTTTAGACTTAGATGTAGCCAGTAAGGCAGGCCCTCCCCACAAATCATCATTCTCCAAACCACAACATCAGAGAAATGAACAAGGAGAGCTCCAGAGCATGGAGTGGAGGCAAAAACCTACTTGAAGCCACAATCCGAAACAGAGGAGTAGGTTTGCTTTTCATCCTTCTGAGAAAACCTCCATATGAAACTATCACATGACAGAGATGGGAAGACTTCTAATTCAGCCTTCTGGTTGTGTAAAACTTTCTGCCTCTACATCTACGAAGCCATTACTAAAGTCAGGCAGAATTCGGGGTAAAGAAAATCTTTCCCCTTCATGGGCAAGCAACTGATTCAAAATGAAACTCTTGTGTGCTGCTTCTGTCAGAGATGGCAACACCTCTGAGCCAGGAAAGCATTTTTCCCTGCTTACAATGAAAGCCTCCCTCCATTTGATCGCGCCTGGAAATGTTTCCTCGGCATCTAAAGTTATTACTCCAGCTTGTATTTTAGTGCAACCAGACATCATCCTCTCAGAAGTCTGGAGGTTTGGAGAAAACACATTCACTCATTTGCACCTGTATAGCCATGTATTTGCAGCTATCAGCAGAACATAACAATTCTCTGGAACAAGAATAATACACGTCCAACTGCTAATTCATATTTAACACAGCCTTATTTTTCAGTACTGTAATTGAATTAACAATGGCTGTGTGTCGCACAGTACATAACACTATGAGCTCTATGGAAAACTTCAAGGAAAAGGAAAAGATATTCTAGAATCTAGGTTAATACTATTAGCTTATAGGGCAAGGGACTGCAGTGGCTTAAGTGGCTAAGACTGGAAGGTGGCAGGTCAGCAGTTCGATACCCAAATACTGCAGGATGGAATAAGCTCCTGTCTCTGTCCCTGCTCCTGTCAACCTGTCAAGAAATTGCAAGTAGATAAATGGGTACTACTTCGGCTGGAAGATAAACACCATTCCATGAGCACCAGTGTCTAGTCATGCCTGCCACATAACCATAGAAACATCTGCAGAAGCAGACAACACTGGCTCTTCAGCTACGAAACAGAGATGAGCACTGAACATTAGAGTTGGATATGACTGGCTTTCAAGCAAGTGTTTCCTTTATTTTTATAGGGCTAGGATTTTTAGGGTATTCTGATTCATTTTATCCTTTTAAAAAATCTTTTCCCCTTGTTTCTGGGCTTCTCTGTAGCATCCTTTAAAGGAGCCCTTTAAATCCATAAGATCCAGTATTCTGTAGCAATAGGTGCTGAATATTATGGATTTTCATATTTCAGTAAAAAAAAGTAGAGATTGTCTGCATGGGCAAAAGGAGAGATTGTCTGCATGAGTATAATAGCCCAATCTTTGAGTTGTTTTTGAGGTGGAGTGGTCTGCAATTAAAAATTGTGTGCATGCATATCATGTGGTGGAGCAGGTCAATCTGCCCCAACCTGTCCCAATTAGCCCAGGCTAGATGGCCATTGTTGGATTTGGAGATCCTCCGCGTGAGAGGCATAGAGCCAAATAAGATGCGACAATACTTTATCTGGGGGTATAAAAGAAGGGGGGTTTAGTCCCAGACTTTGGAGCTCTCCATACATCAGAAGAACTAGAGGTGTCCCTGCCACCTACCTGGGCTCCCAGGTGGTTAGAGAAGGAGCAGAAAGAATCCCTGCTTGGTATGCATTTGCTTGCTTATGTTCTTGTTTCTTTTTTTGTTCAGTTTCAGTTATGTTCAGCTTAGAGAACTTTTTGATAAAGCTTTGTTTCTACAACCACTGAGTGCTTATTGTCTCTGAGATCCTAAAACAACCTGAGCCCACCAGGCTTGGCTTGTGCTGGCCTGCTTAGCAAGACAGTATGTTTATTCGCTGTGCCCTCATAGTTCAAGTTACAACACAAGAGCACATCCATCAGTAGTTCTATTTCAGCAGAAGCACTACGGACACACAAAGTTTCACGAACTGAAGTGTTCTTCACAGCTTTGATTTTGATGGCCTTTAAGTGCCTTTAAAACTGGGCTGGATTTTACAGGGTGTGGTCAATTATTTCTATGACTACCACATCAAGGTTGCATTATTTACACTGACAAAACTGTTGGAATATATCTCTTGGGTTCATATTAATACCCTAAAAATATGCTGCATCATCAGATTTATGTCTTAAGCATTCATGTGTAGTGCCATGTATTTTTTTCTTTCAGAAAGCAAATTTATTAAAGGAATCTTTCAGGCAGCTTAAATTAAATAATGTGGCATTAACAAATAAAGTTTTATATCTCAGAATGCCATAAGAAAGAAATTGCTGCAATACAAATAGCTATTTAATGCAATAACTGAAAGAGAGAAAGTCCATTTTTCATTAGCTTACGACAGCCATTTGTTATCTCCTCCTCAGCTTCGCCATCGCAAATCATTTTGGAACCCCGGAGCAAAAATATCACAAATGTAAAGCAATACAGTGTCATCTGTTCACTGAGATATGTAGTAATGCATTTTGCAAACAAACAACTCTCTTTCTCTCTGAAATCATCATGCAAAGTACTGTACAGTATCAGATTCTCACCGAGCTCTCACTATGTTTCAGTCCCATCTTCCACGCTAATTTCAAGGGAATTGAAATTAAATCAGCCGGATCTAGAGAAAGAGGGTCCATAGCACTCTCTGAGCAGTTTATAACACCAAAACTGATCAAATTAAATCATACAAACAAACATGTAACTTACAAACAATAACTAATCCCCTCCTACAATAAATAAATTAAGCAACATTAGCAATTCCTGACCAGCCTAATAAAAAGCTGCTTTAAAAAGTCCAGTTCTTAGCCGTTTCATATACAGTAATACCTCGGATAACGCTAAGACTTGGTTCCACAAGTCTTGGTGTTATCTGATTTTTAGTGTTATCCGATGCATGTTAAAATCCTATGGGATGGATCGGATAATGTTAAAGCTCCATAGAGATACATTGTAACCACACAGGCTTTACCGGTTGTTATCCGATCCATCCCATAGGACCTTAACGTTATTCGATCCAATTCTCCCTCCCAGATTGCTTAACGCTATGCGATTTTAGCGTTATCCGAGGTAAACGTTATCGGAGGTATTACTGTACACTTGAAGAGAAGACACCTGTCCAACCTCTATTAGAAGCTGAGTCCAAAAGGAAAAGGTCACCACCAAAAAAAGCACAATTTTGACCTCTAACGATCTTTCTACTATTTCCTATCTGGTTCTGGGCAGACCTCCATGCCTGCTTGATTGGCACAACATGTAGTCAGAATGCATCCCGAATGGGATTTTGCCCACCATCTAATCCCAGGTAGATAATTCAGACCACAATGATTTTTCACAGCATGGAGCTGGAGCAAAAGGACCATGAGAGGCAAAACTCATGGACTGCTGAGTTGCGGGAATCACTGAGACAGTAGCTCCTTGTCTTATTATTGGCCCAGGAAAATGGTCTTGGAAAATGTCTGCACTGTGTTGCTGATATAAGAATTGAATAAGAAGGAGGCTCAAATGCACCCTTGATTAACTCCACTGACTTGTTCTGTTAGAGCTCCATTACACCCTGCCCTAATTTCCATACAAGTCTGATCATATCATTTCTGATTTAACCAAGGAAG
Source organism: Furcifer pardalis (assembly GCA_030440675.1). Taxonomy (NCBI): domain Eukaryota; kingdom Metazoa; phylum Chordata; class Lepidosauria; order Squamata; family Chamaeleonidae; genus Furcifer; species Furcifer pardalis. The sequence continues at coordinate 205,711,073 of CP126890.1, forward strand.
TCTTCTTGGCAACATCGGTATTCATTCATTTGCTCCAAAGTTGTCATTAGTTGACCTGCAGCAAAGAGAGGGAGGGGCAAAGCCAGGCTTCTGGAAGACAGCAAGACATTAAGTAATAGGCTGTGTTTGACTTCTTGCTTCATTGAGATGTCTTACTGTGCAGAGCCCCCCTGATTTGATGAGGATGAAAAGTACAACAAATATTCATTTCCCTGCTCCATATGGTGAGCGTTCACATTGCACTAGTAGCATCTGTAAACACGAGGGAAAGAAATATTTCAGATACAAATTGCAGTCCAATCCTTTACCTGCTTACTCCAAAGTAAACTTTAGTCTCACAAGTCTTCACACACACACACGTGCACACGCACGCGCACACACACACGCACGCATGCATGCACGCACGCACGCGCACACACACACACACACATCCCAATCTTTCACTGCTTTCAATCCCCCAGCTAAATTTTGCACCATCTTTACCATCTCTGCTTCTTTCAGCATAAATGATTTGTCACAATATATAACCCTGCTTTCAGAAGAAAGGAGAAAGACATATCTGCCTCTATAAAAACTTCAATTTCTTATTATAGCTAGTTTGCACTTTTTGCCCTTTGTAACAGGTGTAAATCTTTGGGAACTAAAAGAGTAGCATTTCTCTCTCTCTCAATTCGTTCTTTTGATTTTTCCATAGACTAGCATATCAGCAAAATACTTCATGGAAGAGTTCCTAATTTGCCCTTTCTTTTTAATGGCGATCACACTGCATACCTACATTAGGTTTGCATTTCAAAATCTTTTAATATTTGTTTTAATATTTGTTTGGTTTTTTAAAATCATGATGATAATAAAGAATGTGGAAATACCCTAGGATTTTGCAGGATTTTCAGATTGTTTCAGAAATTTTCTCTCAAAGCTCTAGATCCCCTGCAGCTGCTGTTCAATATTTATCGTGCAAAATAATATTACTTCTCAGAGAGACATTGATTGTTCAGTCACGCTATATATTTTCCTAATAATTCATCATAGCGAATGTGCATCTTCTTCAGATGAAGGCCAAATCCTGAACTAAATCAAATGAGGAGCACTATAGCTCAGTAGCAGAGTACATGCTTTGCATGATGAGAGTCTTAGGTTCAATCCCCAGCATCACCAAGTACAGCTAGGTGGGGGATCTTGGATAGCTACTGCTAGCCAGAGTTGGTACATGGGGCTAATTGGAATGCTGGTATGATTCATTTTAAGGTTGCTTCCTATAGTCTTATGTTCCAAATGGACACAGTTTCTTTTATAGATATTTGGACTGAATTTACTGTGAAGAAGATATCCAGAGTAGTCAGTGGATACAGCGATGGACTAGAAACCAGTTCAAATCCCCTGCTCAAACATGGAAACACACTGGACTCATGGCGATGGCACAGATAAAAGTGTTTGCTTAAATATCTCCATTACCTCAGTGGCGTCGCGCAGAGTTCAGCCGCCGGGGGCGAAGAACAAATTCGCTCCCCCCCCGCTCGCCGCTGCTTCCCCCCCCCCGGACCCAGGCAGAAGGCGGCCCCCCTGCTGACGTGCCGCCTGCCCCTGGCTCTGCCTCCGTTGCGAGTTCGATCCTGGTGGGATACCAGATTGCCTAATAGCCATTCATCCTTCCGAGGGCGGTTAAATGAGTACCCAAGCCAATGGGACGGAGGCGAGCAGCGCTCGCCAGCAAAAGGGTCGCCCTCCGCCTCGGAAGTCCTGCACGCGCGCGCGGGCGCTGCCCACCTCCTCCCCCCCAGCCACCCAGCCAGCTTGCCGTCAGACGGGGCGCTCGTCGGGGGTGGGTGGCGCCGTAGCGGGGAGCCCCTGGCTGCTGGCTGGGTGGCTGGGCGGGAGGGAGGAGGTGGGCAGCGCGCGTGCAGGACTTCCCAGGTGGAGGGCGACCTTTTTGCTGGCGAGCGCTGCTCACCTCCGTCCCATTGGCTTGGGTACTCATTTAACCGCCCTCGGAAGGATGAATGGCTATTAGGCAATCTGGTATCCCACCAGGATCGAACTCGCAACGGAGGCGGAGCCAGGGGCAGGCGGCGGAAAGCCCCCGACGGCCAGCCAGGCGGACGGAGGCGAGCAGCGCTCGCCAGCAAAAGGGCCGCCCTCCGCCTGGGAAGTCCTGCTTCCTTCCTAAGCCCAGGCAGAGGGAGGAGGCCAAAGTGGTGAGGACATTTTGCCGCCCCCTGAAAGCCGCTGCCCGGGGCATCCGCCCCCCCCGCCCCCCCCACGCTACGCCACTGCATTACCTCAAAAGTCCTACTGGGGGTGCTATAAGTTGACTCCAGCACAAAACATGCACACAAGTTAAAGAAATTATTTCCTGAAATTGCAGGCTAGTTCTGGCATTTCTTTGTTGCAAGGCTCTGGAAGATATGTTTAGTCTGAACCTGGATATGTGTATAGGAAAGGGGTCAGTGCTCATCTCTGTTTCTAAGCCGAAGAGCCAGCGCTGTCTGCTTCTGCAGATGTTTCCATGGTCATGTGGCAGGCACGGAACGCTGTTATCTTCCCACCAAAGGGTCCCTATTTATCTACTTGCAATTTCTTGCTTTCGAACTGTTAGGTTGGCAGGAGCTGGGACAGAGACGGGAGCTCATTCCGTCCTGCAGTACTCGGGAATCGAACTGCTGACCTTCCGCCTCCCAGTCAGCATCTTAGTGACTTGAGCCACTGCAGTGTATACATACCCTTAAAAAAACTGCAAAGGCAAGCCTAGAAAGAAGGAAGGATGGGTACCTACAGACACCCCTCTGTCTTTTAGAACTAAGGTAAGGGTAAAGGTTGCCCTTGCTCAAAAGCCAGTCATATCTGACTCTGGGGTTCAGTGCTCATCTCTGTTTATAGCCAAAGAGACAGCACTGTATGTGTCTGCAGACATTTCCATGGACACGTGGCAAGCATGCCTCAACACGGAATGCTGTTTACCTTCCCACCAAAGTAGTACTTATTTATCTACTTGCAATTTCTTGCTTTTGAACTGCTAGATTGGCAGGAGCTGGGACAGAGATGGGAGCTCAGTCCATCATGCAGTACTCAGGAATCAAACCCCAACCTTCCAATCTTCGAGTTCAGTGTCTTAACCACTTGAGCCACTGCAGTCCTGAACGCATGTGGAAAACCACATTTGAATTGTTCCGGCACACACACACACACACACACACAGGTGCTGTGTCATGTAGTCAATATACTTTTCTTCTTGTAATGAACACTAATATAAGAGGTAGGACCGGAATGTTTGATATGCCAAAGAAGTCACCAGGGGATAATTTCTACATCCAAGCTGAAGTTGAATCCTTCCACTCTATGGGACACATTTGTTCCCCATGGCTGCTCCCACTTTCCCCTTAAAGGACTATTAAGAAGTTGTTTTAATCATCTCCCTTCAGTTGGGATCCAGCAGTGAGAAGACGCTCTCCTTTGACTTCAGCGTGTTAGAGTGTAAAAGTGGTGACCTGGCCGAGGATCAAACTTGACCCTAAACTGTTGGAGAAAAATGCAGACAATCTTATGCATCTCTCCCTCTTGAGCCTTTCTTAGCTCTTTCACAAGACCTGGGAATGTTACCTCTGATCTCTTGAAGCAATAAAACTTCCTTACTGGCAGGCATCAGGCCATGGCTGTTGGGGAATTTGGATGTGCTGTGATTTGTGTCCAGCTAAACTGAATGGAAAAGCAGCTGAGCTAAAACTGGGCACAGGACAGAGGTCTGGTTTAAGCTATTTACAGCAAACAGAGCACTACTAATATTGTTAAGCCAGAAGCACTCAAGCGAAGTCCCACTGAGTTTACTGCAACTTCCAGGTAAATGTCTATAGTATTTCAAGCCACTTATTCACTGAGGCTGACCAGACATTCCTTGGAAGATTATCCCACGTAATTTTGTTAGGTGAGACATTGGGTTTGATATGTAGGACCCCACTATGACAAGACATGGGAGACCAGTGGTGATATCTGAATTGACACACGCTAGAGAGGTGCATCTCTCTAGCACCAGAAGGAGGGCCTTCTCCATGTCTGTCCCGACCCTTTGGAACCTCCTGCCAACTGAGTTGCATTTACAGACAGAGCTCCTGCCCTTTCGGACGGGCCTAAAAACCTGGCTGGCAGGGCAGGAATGGGGCTCCAGTAATACAGGGTCCCATGTTGGGTGGTTGATTTGATTAGACACCCACATCTTTCTCTCTTTTAAACCTTTTAGTTTTTTTAAAAAAATTAAAATTTAGAGTCTTTTAAATTTATAGTTTTAAAATTTTAATTAATCTTGAACCTTTAAATTTTTAATCTCTTTGAATTAGGGGTATAGTTGGGTTTATGGATGGGTTCATTGGATTGTTATTTTCCAACATTGTGTTAGCTACCTTGAGTCATTCTGAGTAGGGCAGCATACAAGTATGATAAAATAAATAAAAAAATAAATGTAAGATTACATTGTGTATAGACCCGCCTGAAGAATACGTTTACACCCACTCAGGATTCAGGCTCGGATATGGTACGGAAACTGCCTTGGTCATGCTTGTGGATAATCTCTGGAGAGAGTGGGATGGTGGACATCCATCTGCCCTAGCCCTTCTTGACCTATTAGCGGCTTTCGATACCGTCGACTACAGTATCCTTCTGGGAAGGCTCCGAGGATTGGGGATCCGGGGAACTGTGTTGTCCTGGTTTTCTTCATTTCTGAAGGACTGGACCCAGTTGGTGTGGTTGGAGGGTCAGAAATCCAGCTGTAGGCTGCTCCAATATGGGGTGTCTCAGGACTCAGTGCTCTCACCTCTTGTATTTAACATCTACATGAAACAGCGGGGTGAGATCATTCATTCAATATGCAGATGATACCCAACTGTATATCTCAACCCGTGGAGACCCAAACAATGCAGTGGACATCCTCTCCAGCTGCCTGGTGACTGTGAGGGTCTGGATGGGGGACAATGGGCTACAACTGAATCATGACAAGACTGAGTGGCTGTAGGTCAGGGGTCCTGCATTAACTCTGGAGCTACCATCTTTGGTTCTGGATGGGGCAGTCTTGCCCCAAACAGACCCGATGCGTAATCTGGGGGTCCTTTTGGACTCACAGTCACTGCTCAATCGTGGCCAGGAGGGCTTTTGCACAACTTCGTGTGATATGCCAGTTATGCCCACTCCTAGACCAGGACTCCTTGCTCATGATCACAGACGCTTTGCTCACCTCCAGACTTGATTATTGTAATGCGCTCTAAATGGTGACTATTTGGAGACTGCGACTGGTCCAGAATGCGGCTGCCTGGGTCATGATGGGGTGTGGGCATTATGCTCGCGCCTCACCATTGCTGTGGGAGCTGCACTGGCTGCCAATTTGCCTCCAGGTGCAATTCAAGGTGCTGGATATTACCTTTAAAGCCCTATATGTTAGTGGGCCAGAATACCTAAGAGACTGCATCACCCTAAGAACATCTGGGCAGACCGGAGTGGCTCTCTGGTTGTACCATCAACTAGAGAGGCGCATCTATCTGGCACTAGGAGGAGGGCCTTCTCCGTGTCTGCTCTGGCCCTATGGAACCTCCTGCCAAGTGAGCTGCATCTCCAGATGGAGCTGCTGCCCTTTAGGAAGGGGGTCAAGACCTGGCTGGCAGAGCATGTGTGGGGTATAGGCCGGATGGTTGCCCCACTCTGTTGGCTCATCTGATCTCTTCCTTCTCTCTCTGTCTTACTTAATCTTTTTACTTAATCTTTTTAATCTTTTAATCTTGATTTTTATATTGTGTTTTTATTCTGTTCTAAGTGTTTTGGAGAGTTTGTTAGCTGTCCTGGGTCTTTTTTTAGCAGGGTGGCATAAAAGTGTGATTAAATAAATAAATAAGAAATAAGAAACACCAATTTTAAAATTATCCTTGCTGATCAAACAACTGATGTTTGTTTTAGTTTACTGAGTTTGTAAAAAAAAAAATTACCTAGTGGGCAACCTAGATTTTAACCCCAGTTCTCTATAGGAGGGCTCTGGGTCTTTGTGTAGCCCTGGTCAAAATAGAAACTTGCAGTTTCAGAAGAAGTGTATCTGTGCGTAGGGAGGGCATATAAATATACCTAGTTCCTTTTGTTTGAGGAGCTGCGGACAATATCCAATCATCATCTACACGATACTGTGCATCCTGCTGTCTCCCCCCCCCCCAACTCACCTCTAAAATACAGAGCCTGGCACGGACACCTGTCATGAACTTTTGGAACTCTCATTTATAAGTTTCCTGCATTTTCCATAAGAAATGTGTTGCATATTTTAAATAGTGATCTTGTATTGCAAAAACTCACTCTTCTTCTTCTTCTTCTTCTTCTTCTTCTTCTTCTTCTTCTTCTTCTTCTTCTTCTTCTTCTTCTTCTTCTTCTTCTTCTTCTTCTTCTTCAGTTGCCGTATCTATTCCAGATATTGGCTGTCATCATGGTGATAGTCTTCCTGTTTTTAACTCCTTGGAATAATTCTGCTGAGGACATGCCACATGAGTCCCACAGGCTCTTCAGCCATGAAGTCCATCTATGTCCAGGGCCTCTCTTCCCAGGGATCTTTCCTTGCAGAGTGAGTTGGAGTATTCTATACTTTATGTTGTTCTTCATGATATGGCCAAGGTATTGTAGCTTTCTTTGCTTAATGGTATTAAAGCAGGAGTTCTCAACCTTTTTAAGCTGGGGGCCAGGTCACACTCCTTCAGACAGCTTCAGGAGCTGGACAGCCATTTTGCCCTTCCTCCATCACATGGCACTTCCTGGTGTGATGGAGGTGGTGGTGGGCCACATGAAATGGTGCCACGGGCTGCAGGTCGAGAATCCCTGTATTAAAGAGTTCTTTTTCTTTATTCATCTGTCACAATACTTCTACATTGTCACATGGTCAACCCAATATATCCTTAGCAGCCATCTGTAGATCCATATTTCAAAAGATTTTATTCTCTTTTCAGATGCTTTAGCCAACGTCAAAGCTCATACAGTATTTGATTATTTGTGTGTGCGATCCAATAAAAGTATCACCTTGCTCCTGTATTGTGTAAAGATCACATGGCTCTCTGTTTTTGTGTATTTTAAAATTCACTTAGTTATTTTATAACTTCTTTTTTCCATTTTTTAATGACTGTACAGCAGAGAGAAAGTAAACCAGCAAAAACTTTTGGTCTTCATAGTACAAACAACAACATCTGCTACAATTACCTGACTTCTATGATAGTATGATGTCAGTAAAAGTGTGACCTGCTGGATTTTCCACCTCCTGCACACAGGCCAGGGGGAAAGCAGCAAAATTACATGGGATAAACCAATAGTTTTATACCCATGATACACGTGCTTGGACTGGCCCAGACCTGAGCAATTCGACAAAGGTACTCAGCATTCCTCGGGGGAGGAAAGGCAACCGAGAAATGCAACAAACAAATCAGTAAAATTTCTTGCCAGGTAAATGGGTACGGGATTACAGTCGGGAATTTTGCATGTGAAAAAAAGCAATAGCACATTTTGTTTTATCACAGTTTTTATTGTTTTATTATGTTTACAGATTGTACACCAGCAGCATGAGAGGATTGAGCAGCTTATAAATCTTTGATAAAGACATGTAAGTTAATTGGAAACACTTTTGTAAAAGGGCCAAGCAACTGTAGGGCTGCAAAATATGACTCTGAATATAAAAATGCTGAAATACTAGGGGAACATATATACATAAATGCCTGCTAAAAAATCTTTACCAATGATTCATTCCTAGCTTTGAAAAGTGTCTCTTTCATGCTCAATATTTCAGGTTGCATTTTGCCTTCCTTGATCATCATCATACACACAAGAAGTGCATCTTAATTTTTTTAAAAAAACAGCACATCTTCACCACCTTTCTATACGCATTTGGGGATGAATATTCTTCACAAGCCCCTTTCCCTTCACTACTTTAGGACCCCTGCAGCTGGAAAGAGGGCGAGAAAAGCTTTAGCCTTTGGCCATATTGGGTGCATTTCCTCATCATTATCTCATGAATTCCTTCTTTGCTCTCTTCTGCCTTTCAAAGGACCCCATTATTTCCAATCTCCTTCACTTGTCAAAAGTAATTTGGGAACTTATTATTATTATTAAGACAACATGGCCCCTCGACCCCCTCAACCTCTTGGGGGGGGGACTACATCACTCCTTTTCAGGGCTTTCCCTCTCCCTTTTCCACCCACACAGCTTTCCCTCTTCCTTTGCTTGGCAGAGCCACTGAACTTACATCCACCAAACAGAACTTTAGTCCCAATTAGCAGCTTTCCCCAAAGAAAAGGAATTTTAATTAGTAGACCAGTCAATTATATCAATGGATGATCTTGCTTCTCACTACTTCTCTAAACGTTGTTTGTAGTCCCTGTGCAGCTGTCCTTTTAGCACACTGAATATACCCAGAACTGACTGAACTTTTCTAGAACAGCCTCTCCCTTCCATTCATCTCCCCAAAAAGACTCCTTCTCTCAACCTCCCCCCTCCCCATTTTATTTTCTGGCCTCTCATGACATTAAAATGGGCCCAGTTCACAATCTATGTTACAGCAGGAAAACAACAGTACTTAAGAGAGATAAAAAGAGTGTGGCATAAGCCCTGTGACTCTATGTTTTCCTTACTGTTGGAAATGTGAATAGGTTTTGCTCACTTCCTCTGTTAAAACTGGAAGATGCAGCCTTTACTCTTGGTTGAGTGAAGCAAAGAATCTGAAAAGCAAATTATAGTCTCTCAAAAAGTTATTCATCATCATCAGCAACAACAACAAAACACACACACAATGTATTGTCAAGACAATTTTGAGCTATGACTGCCCTTTTCGTGGTTTCCTAGTGTTACCTGAAAAATTGTTACCTTTTAAATTTAGGGGAACATTCAACAGGAAGAGTTGAAGCAGGAATAAAAAAAACCCACATCATGAGCCCCTAACTAAGAAAAAAGCCACAGACAGTAGCTTGTTGCAAATAAGAGAAGTTTCCTTAGAAAAAAAGAAAACAATAGGTAAAATTAAACATTGGATAGAGAAAGAAAAACAAGGTCTATGAGGCAAATGAATTCCCCCATAACACATGGCCTATATGCTATGGGAAATTGCCACCACATGGCAGAACCAGAATGGAAGGGGTTCTGCACCAGGCAATGGCCGCATGCAGCTTTTATGTGCATTCAAAATGGAGCAGAAAGAGTCCTGCACAAGCACCATTGGTTCAAGGCATCACATGGGAAGAGAATGGGTCTGCCCCCACATTTGATTTGCTCAAAAATGTCCACATGGCAGGGGAGATGCTTCCACCCTCCCTCCGGTCTTCATCACCTTGGCCGGAGGAGAAGACCACCGGCACCTGCGGATGGCGAGAGAACGCTCTCGCCCTCCCCCCCCCGGACTTCACCACCTCGCTCCGGAGGCGGATAAAAAGCCAGTGCTGGGGGCAGTGAGGGGATGCTTCCACCCTCCCTCCGGTCTTCGTCACCTTGGCCGGAGGAGAAGACCACCGGCACCTGCGGACGGCAAGAGAACGCTCTCGCCCTCCCCCTCCCCCAGGAGCGCCTGGACTCATTCCACCTGCCAGCACTCCCGAGCCCCGCCCCCACGCTGGGCTTTAAAAAGACCATTGCGGCAAGTTGCTGTCACAGCTTCTGGAGCCTGTTTGTGGTTAGGGTGTGAGCCTGATATTGTTTGATTATGTATTTTATATTTTATTCTATTACTGAGATTATATTGAATTACTGAGACTATACATTATATGTAACTGGAATTGTATTTTTTGTAATTTTGTAACTTTGTTTTGCAGTGTGATTTTGTTTATTGCACTGCTGCATTATATATTGTATTATTTTTCATTATGTTATATTACTTTTGATTGTGTTACATGTATGATTTCTATGAACCACCCTGAGTCAGTTTTTACCGAGTAGGGCGGTATACAAATCAAATTAATAATAATAATAATAATAACGCAAGACTTTCCCCCAGCCACTCCCACCATACCACATCCACAGAGTAGGTAGTCAAAAGATTTGGAGCCCACCACTAGATGTAATATTTAGAATGCCTTAGTGGAAGGAGACTTCATCATGACTGTGTGAAAATATCTAACAGTGGAAGGCGATGATCTTTACATATGGACCAGGTAGTTTGTAAAATATAATTCAGATTGGTTATGGGATCAACAGATTTAATTTAAGGCTAGAAGGTCCTTATAGAATCAATGATTACATCTAATCAGGTCTGCACTTCTGGGGCTTTTTTTAGTGACTAAAAAGATGCAGGCCTGCTCAAGAACATGCTTGGTCAGAGGTTCTGCCAAGCAGTGAAAAAATGTTTAAGGACAGTCAGTTTAAGCTGAAATCAATGATGATGAAAGGTATGAAGGCATTTCATTAGACATTATTCCTGTGATTTAAGTGGAAATAAACTACTGCTCATATACAAGATTATGACTTGGTATATCGCTTGAACACAGCATAGGACGACAGTATAGAAATCAGATAAATAAGGCATAGCGTTTCATAACTCTATGAAATGCCCTGCACATTATATTTCCTCACTTGGAGGTTGGGTGGCTACTAACACATCATAGAAAAAGAGGACATGCATCACCCAAAAAGAAGACTGCTCTTTAAAAGGATGACATATGACTACATATGAACAATAAGCATTCCCCTCCCCCAGAATCACACAACAACCATAAGATCAGAAAATGACCATACCACTAAGCTACAGTCAAACCTCACATAAAGAGCACCTCGCTTAAAGAGTAACTTGCTTAAAGAGCAGAATTTTCTCTGAATGTTCACTTTGCTTAACAAATAAAACCAACTAAAAACTCACTTAACAAAGAAATTGGGGTTTGCAACCCCCCACCAAAAGTCACAACTGGTCACTTACAATGGTGTTTCGCTTAAAGAGCAAACTCGCTTAAAGAGCAATCCTATGGAACACATTATGCTCTTTAAGCGAGGTACAACTGAATTTGTGTAGCATAAAAGAAAACTTACCGTTTCTTTTCACCTTTTCACTTTTTCTTTGCTCCTCATATCTGAGCAGCAGCACCCAACAAAAGTGTAGGATATCCTTTGGGGTCTTGACCCTCACCAGCTATATGAAGCATTTCATATCGCTCTCAGCTATTGACACGTTGCTCTTTGTACACGGTATTGATTGTATAGATTTTGGCGTTAAAGCTCATTACTGCTTAATGTGGATTCCTTGTTACTCTCCCATCATAAAATAACTAAATAAAAAGAAAGAAAGAAAAACTGATGTTCATGTAATGATTTTCACTTTTCGGATTCAAGACACTGTGACACTGGTATGGCTATTTATTTTTATTTTTTTGGACATTTACTACTGTAGTGAATCCTGACATGCTGATAGGTAAAGGTAAAGGTTCCCCTTGCTTGAAAGGCAGTCATATCCGACTCTAGGGTTCAGTGCTCATCTCTGTTTCAAAGCTGAAGAGCCAGTGCTGTCTGCTTCTGCAGACATTTCCATGGTCATGTGGCAGGCATGACTAGACATTGGAGTGCACAGAATGCTGTTTACCTTCCCACCAAAGTGATCCCTATTTATTTACTTGCAATTTCTTGCTTTTGAACTGCTAGGTTGCCAGAAGACATGCTGATAAAAATAAGTTAATAAAGCAAAGCTGTTCCTTAGATTGTGTAGTACAACAGGTAGCAGAGTCTGGTGACATCATTTAAACTTGTCCAGAAACAGTCCTTCCACACTGCCTTGCCCCCTTTGATTTCCCTTCTCACAGACATCATATGAAGTCATAATTATGTGGTAATTTCACTGAACTATTAACATTATAAGAAAAAGCTAGAGGTAACACAGGGTAGCTGTGCCCGCATGCCTCTTCTAGCCTGCTATGAAAACAAGTGGAGGTGGGTTTGCTGTCCTGAATCCAATTATTAGCATCAACTAGAACAGACCCACTGAATCAATGAAACCTTATGTAAGTGTGCTGTGTCACAAGTGGAGTGGCAGGCAGCCTCACTCCAGCATTTCTGTATATGTCAGCCACCAGCTGTGTTCAGCCAAGTGCGCATAAGAGCTTTGAACTAATCAGGACCCCTCATAGCACAAGATTATTGATTGCAAGGAGGGCTTCTGAATGTGTTCACTTCAATGTGATGAGAGTCTCCCTTTAGGCTGGGGTGCTAAATGGGGAAGGTCTCTCCTTGGGAAGGTCAGGAGAGGAGCAGGCCAAGGCCAGTGTGCAACTACATTATGTAATGTGCAAAGTGGCTCTGAGATGAAGGGTGTTCAGCCTTATCTGCCTCTCCCTTATCCCTAAGGTAGCATGTATCTTAAAAGTCACAAGAAGCTCTGGGGATGGAATGGTTTTCTTCTCCTACACCAGTTTTTGTTGCATGTGTGAGGTGGGAGACATTGCTCTGCAGATGAGCTTCTTTCAGAGAATTTCCCCTGAAAGTAGCTTTTATCAGGTTTACATTATAGACTTTTAAACATTCTGTTTATCTTCCTTTTGTTTTTCAATGCCTAGCCAGTTTTGTCCCACTGACATAGGAACCAAGTTTTGGCTTTCAAGGTTCTTCTTCTTCTTCTTTCATGTCCCGATCAAATCCTGGACTGCCAAAATGAAGCCACTTTCTTGGCTTTGTCATTGGCCAACTTAAGTCCTCATTAGTGCATGTTTCTGGCAGTAATTGGCAAACCAGTAAATGAGCCGGATTCTATAGCTCTCCACATTCACACAGTGCATTGTTGTCTATCAGCACCCCTCACTTGAGCATGTTGGTCTTACATTTGGTACTCCAACTCTCAGACTATTCAGAGTCCTCCAAGTGACATAGGGGAGGTTGAGTTCCTCAGCTATATCATCCTTTAATGTTGCTCCTTATCCAGTGAGCTCCTTCCTCCATCTTCTAATTTGTTTTTGCTCTTGCATACCATAAAGTTCTTCCTGGATCTGAATTGTCAGACTTGAGGTGAATATCCATTCAGGGGATGTTCATTCTCTTGCTTAGTTCTCTCAGTGTTCACTGCTACTTCTCTCCTTATCTTAGGTGGAGTGATACCAACAAGTGGGTATATTTTCTCAACTGGTGTTGGTTTGAGGCATCCTGTCACTATATGCGTGGCTTCATTAAAAGCGATGTCAACTTGTTTTGCGTGTGTGCTCCATACTGGAGCAGCATACTTTGCTGCAGAGACACTCAGAGCCAAAGCTGATATACACAGCATGGATGGTTGAGCTCCCCATTTATAGTTTTTGAGTTTCCTGATGATATTTTTGCTTATACTAACTTTGGCTTTGTTATTCAGGCAGTGCTACTTAAAAGAGAGTATCCTGTCAAGCATCACACTGAGGTATTTTGATGCTGAACAATGGTGTAATTGGTTCCCTTGCCAAATAACATCCAACTCAAGACTCTCGTTTCCAAAGGTGGAAACCACACACTTGAGTCTTGCTTAGATTAGGCTTAAAATGGTTGATGTTGTAATAGTGTCCTCATTCTTTAAATGCTCCAGTAATTTTTCTAGTTACCTCATCAAAGCTTGATCCTTGAATGGCCATTACTGTGTCGTCCGCATAGATTAACAATTTTCTCAAGGTAAGTGAGATATTCAAGGAGTGGTTTTAACAGTTCCACACCTTCAGTTATTTTCATAGCCAAGTGGGCATTTGAACCCTGGGCTCTAGAGTTATATCCAGATGTCTCTTGACAGACAGACAGACACAGTGGTGGGCATCAACAGATTCGCACTAGTTTGCCAGAACTGGTAGTATAAATTCTGGTTGACCCCGCTCATCCAAGTTTTGAAATAAAGTACTGTAGTCCTAATTCAGGTTCAATGTAGGGCTTTCCCCTGGCCACGCCCACCATACCACACCCACAGTGTGGTAGTAAATTTTTTGGACCCCACCACTGGATAGATAGATAGATAGATAGATAGATAGATAGATAGATAGATAGATAGATAGATAGATAGATAGATAGATAGATCAAAATAGTCTTATACTTTATTAGGACAATATCCCTCCCACTGAATTATCTGGGGGGTGTTTTGTTTTTGGTTGTGTGTCTGTGTGTTGTGTTTTGTTTTGGTTTTTTTGCTTTTTTCTTAAGCTGTGGAATAATCCAAATGCTGAAGATGGATGATAGCCAAGGTTTTTGTCATGTCCAGATGCTGTTCATTTATGTTTCAGGACTGCAGTGGAGCGAAGCCCAGACAATGGGCTTTGCTTAAGAAGCACTTTCCTTAATGGCAGTCTCTTACCACAGAAGAGGTTGGGATGACACAGGCCTGTTTCTAGCCTGGCAAAAAGCAGACAAACAATTGTTTGTTCTGTCGCTGACATACTGTGGTTGAGTAACTTTATACAGAGAACTGAACAGAAAGTGAAGAACAGGAAATGGAGGCAAGAGAGGGGAAGATTGCCCTTCATTTTGATGACTATACTGTACTTTAGTTGTTTGGTTTGTCAACCTCTGCTGTAAGGGGACCACAACCAATGCACTTCTGTCAGTCACAACAGGTGCACATTAAATCACTGTAGCTTCCCACCTCCATTATCTTACCTTCGGTTTACCTGCTATTGCTTTTGCACATGAGGCTGATAATGAAGAAATATAATCAGGACCACAAAAACAGCAGCAACTCAGTGATAAAAATCAGAAAATATGTCAGTTTTGCTTTTTCTTGCTCTTAAATTTAATTTTTCCCTTCTTTTTTTCTGTCCTGATTGAAGAATTATGGTAAACCACACATACACCAAATAAATATAAATAAAAAGGAATGGGGTGGCAGTAGGATGGAATAGCCCATCTTCACTGACCAAGTTTGAGGGCCAGACAACATTGTTCCCAGCTGGGCATAGACCTGCATGCCAAGTAACTATGAAAGATAAGTAGTTTATTTATTTATTTATTTATTGTTAAACTAAATTACATAACAACATCACTGAAATCTCATTATAAAACACTTATTTTACATCTTACAATATATCTTGTTAATGCCTAATACATAACAAGGTGACCTGCTACCCCTGGGACCATATTTCTTTATCCATCGTTGTCCTCACCACATTGTCTAGTAGCAATTTATCCCCCATTTCCAAAAATAAATAAATAAGTAGTTTCTTGAAAAAGAGACACAGAGATTTTATTTCCACACTGCCATACATGGTGTGAAAGAAAGGCTTTGCAATAGTTAAGCATTCAAAATACAGTACTGGACCTGAATAGAGACGTCTGGCCTTTTCAGTTTCCCCACAGTCAGTCCCCAATCCCACCCCTTGCTCAAGTTATTTCCATTCAGAATTTGTAGGGGGAAGGTGCATATCTTATTAATTTTATTCCATAAATGAACTAAAGGTAAAGGTCTTGATAGTCATTCATATCCAACTCTAGGGTTCGGTGCTCATCTCCATTTACAGCCAAGGAACCAGCACTATCTGCATTTGCAGACATTTCTGTGGACATGTGGCAGGCATGAATAGACACCAGAGTGCATGGAACACAGTTCCCTTCGCTCCAAAATTGTACCTACCGTATTTGCTGGCGTATAAGATGACTTTTTACCCCTGAAAAACATGCCTCCAAGTGGGGGGTCGTCTTGTACGCCGGGTACACTTCAGTTGAATAAAATACAGTAATAAATCGGATAACGTTTACCTCGGATAACGTTTACCTCGGATAACGTTTACCTCGGATAACGTTAAGCAATCTGGGGAGGAGAATTGCATCAAATAATGTTAAGGTCCTATGGGATGGATCAGATAACAACTTTTAATATCAGATGACGAACAGGAGTTAGAAAGCTTTTAAAGGGAAACTGTCACGCCATCAAACTTGCTAGGGACTTGCCTGGCACTTGCTCTCTCCCTCTATTTGTTATCTTCCTTCTATCATTGACAGTTCCAGTTTGGTTAACAGATTAGAAAACAAACAGCATGGCAGCTCCCATAGGTTTATTGTTCCATTCAGCTTTAGTGAATTGTCTTTGGTGAATAACGTTTAATAAACTTGCACTGTTTTATGTTTACTGTACATGTCTGATAACCTACAGCCTTGTGACACTTTTTCTGCATGTCATAAGCATTTGAATATAAATTAACATGTTGAAATCAAATCTGATGTTCTTTTACGTTTTATTTGGTGTGTGGAAGGTGTGCGGAAGAGGGGTAGTCTTATACAGCGAGTATATAACAAACTATATTTTGAGTGGAAATGTTGGGGGGTCGTCTTATACGCCCAGTCGTCTTGTACACCGGCAAATACGGTATTTATCTACTTGCAATTTCTTGCTTTCAAACTGCTAGGTTGGCAGGAGCTGGGACAGAGACTGGAGTTCACTCAGTCGCACAGTGTTCGGGTCTCATGCTGCTGACCTGCTGACCTTCCAGTTGTCAAGTTCAGTATCTTAATCACTAAGCCATTGCAGTCCCTAAAAATGAACTAGAATGATTTTTAAAAATTAATCTCTCCCTGCTCCATTTTTATTCGGAGATTATCTGGTTGCCAACTTACCAATTTTGTTAACTACTCTTTGCTGCATCATAGGTCCATTTTTATATAATGGCAACATCTCCATGTTCGCAGAAAGGAACGTGACCTGAGTGTTTCTTGCTTCCACTTATGCAACCCATTCTTCAACATTCTGAATAGGTCTGCTATATAGATTAGGAAGCATTTCATCTGGAATTAACTCAAAAGCCAAGAAGAAGTTTCTTCTCTCTGATTATAGCTGGAAATTAAGTTTGTTATTTTATACAGTCTCAACAAAAGGAGCCATTTCACACCTTTTAAAGACTTGTTGCAAGAGGAAAGTGACCTCGCCTCAGAAATTCATACAGTAGCAAGCCTGGTGGGGCATTTGAGAAGATAAACGGGGCACATGAAACAATGAATCCATTTTAAAACATGAATGGTTTAAAATGCACAGCGCACTGAAACAATTATCCACACCAAAATGCTTCTGTCAAAGGAGGAATGTGTAAATAAATTTGCACATTAGGAAAAAAAACAAGTGCTAAAATTGCATGCAAATATCATGGTGGGGAGTAAAAAAGAAAGCTGCATAATTTCACCTGAATGTGGCAAAAAGGCAATGAAATCAAGATAATCCCTGCCCTGGTTTTGATTAAAACTCTTTCCCCATTCCTGCTGCTCTAGAAAGATGTAATTTTTCTACAGCATGCCATATACAGGGGGCCCTATCTAAGCTCACCGTCCCCAACCCCCGCAGGACCCAGTTAACCCCTCACTGGAGAAAGGTGGGGCAGGAGCCTCACAAAAGAGGAAGCCTTTAGGTCTCTTTTGGGGGTCAAGAGGGGTTTACAGGTCAAGAGAGGTTCCCCAGAGCTCTAGAGAAACAGGAGCTTTGAGCAAACTCAGATGGGACCCTCAGGCTAATGAGAACAGGAAGGGGGGGCACTCCTGGCTCTCCTTCCCTGGCCCACCCTGGTTCTGTTCATAGCCCTCATCAACAGCAAGAGACCATCTGAGCAGCGAGGCTTGGGTCCGTCTCCCTCTCCCTGTCGCGACTCAGGTAGAAGCTTCCCTTTCGCCTGCTGGAGGAACCACTGGCACCGCCTCCCCTTCCTCCTCCTCCTTCTCTGCCACGGGGAGGTTGGGAGGGGAGGGTGGGAGGAGGAGAGATCACCCTTGCTCAAAGGGATTCCCAAAAGGCTGTACCCACGCCTCTCTCTCTCTCTCTCTCTCTCTCACACACACACACACACACACTCACGCATGCCTGTGCCCGCCACCTCCTCCGTCTTTCCCGGAGATGCCGCCCCCTGGAAAGTGCCACCCAGGGTGGGCCGCCGCTCCTCTGTCCCCATGCTACACCAGTGCCCTACCACCATCAAGTGCAAAGAACTGAAAAGGAGTTCATAAACCCATTCAGTTGAACACACTTAAAGTGCTCCCATGATTGGGAATCTTGCTTTATCAGGATTGCCAATCAGTAAGTACATTTCAGCCGGACACACTGGAGATCTTACATCTACAACTATTATGGATGATGGTGGGAAGAGGGTCTTCTCCACTCCCGCCCCTTTAGTCCTCTGCACACTAGAATAGTTTTCCACTGTTTGCCAGCTGAGACTATAGTAAAAAGGTCCTCTGGATCTGGAGTCAGCTTCCCTCTGACTTACACTTCATAATGGCTCTCACCAACTTGAGTCCATGAAATGACAGCTTGTTCCTACTACCTGGTGCCTTTAAGGATAAATGGCATGAGACATGGTGTGAGATCTGCGATCAGATCTTCTGACAATTTTTGTTAATGAAAACATTTTTTAAAAAAAGTGGAGTGGGAAGGATTGATAGAGCTTGGCAACATCAGTGAAAATAATTAACTCAATTACATTAGCCTTTATGTCTTTAAAAAAACATATTAATTATAGTTGTTATTTTGGGGATAATGTGTTAGTAATGTGTTAATAACACTTTAGTACAATGAATGTTTTCTTTTTTTATGTAAAAATATTTTAAAATTGTTAAAGACCTGATCCCCATGGTCCTTAAAATAAATATTTTGAAGCACAAAACCTATTCCAAAGTATTGCATTACTATTAACATTAAAATAGGAGAGAGATGTCATTATATTGTTATCACCACAAAAAAGAAAAAGATATTACAATATTTTTTTTAATACTGTACATAGACCATAATCTCTAGGATTGGCTTGAGACAGCATCACCAGGCAGGAAGGGGACTGAAGTCCCTGCCACTGTGGTATTGACCATATAAAAATTCTCCTCTTCCCAACAACTGTTGATTGGCTGTTGGGAGTACAGAACAGGTGGGGAACAGATACTTGCCTCATAGTTATTTTGCTCTCCCAGTGAGACTATTCAGCAAAGGGGAGGGGAGGGGAGTTCTACCAAAACTGTACCAAGATTTAGGATGGTTGTTCCTGGTACCATTATTTTGACCTAATAATCCATTCCTCTTCACAAAATCATCCTTTCCTCCTCACAAAAAATCATAGGCTGTTTATTGGAAAACCATAGATTTTTTGCCAATTTCCAAGGACAATGCAGCCATAGGAGAATTCAAAGAAATGCTCTACCACTTCTTATACACTGACTACCTGTCAGTTTCTGTGCTCTATTCAAGGTGCTCATTATGATCAATAAAGCCCTTAATTGTTTATGACCTTGATATTTATCAGAATGTCTGTCCAAAAATAAAAAAATTAAAGCTTCCCACTTTGCATGCTCCTCCCAATTCGAGGTGTTAAAAGTAGCTACAATGAGGGAGGCTAGAACTGTAGCAATGAGGAGTTGTGCTTTCTCAGAGGTAGCCATCACTCTGTGAAATGAACTACCAGTTGAGTTAGTGCCAGGCTCAATCTCTCTCAATATTCAAGAAATTAATCAAGACAAAATTATATAATGCAGTCTTTAACAACATATTCTCTAATGCTGTTAATCTGAATGTTTGAAATTTAGTTCCCCCACACCCTGTATACAACTGCACTCAACTTAGTTATGGTGCCTTATTGATTATGTTGTCATGGGAACATAGCAGGTGGGAGTTGTGGGGTTCTTGTTTATTTTGTACACCACTGAGAGTAGTGTGTGTTTATTAATTGGGTAGTATATAAATCAAGAGTAGATGCCAAAACATATGGACTCTCCCTAGTACCAGCCTCCATTCTGTCACTTCTGTTTTCAATCTACTTCTCAAGAACCACTTTCTGCAAAGCCTTTAGAAAAGCTATTGTCCTAACTGGGTTTGGCCCTAGTCCATGAACATTTTACGTAACCATGCAAACAACAGCATCTGCACACTGATGCCACTGTAATGTTTGGCAGAAGCAAGTCAAAGTCACCATCCCCTCCCACTGCTTTTGTGCTAGAGTCCTCCTTCGCAATCAGTAACATTCTGGGTAATTGACGTGTTTCTCTCCTTGTGCAAGAGGCTGTGATTTGAGGATACTGTTCCAACATGTCTTTGCATTATGTTTCAAAACCAGACCTTTGCAAGTGGGGGCTGGCCACTAAGCTGAGTGCATCCCACCTCCTATTATTCTTGCCTGAGAGTTAAGATTGCAACGTTTTCAGAAGTGTCAGGCAGTCGGCAGGCTCTGCTTGGGTTATTCAGTCAAATTGTGACGGCTTATTTGAAACATGTTTTCATTTTGCCAATTAGGGTCCTGGTCCCCCCTTTCCCCATTGCTGCTTTACTGTATGTTTGTTTTACCATATGGTTGGCATACTGCTGTCACTTGCCATCCCTTCACTACTTGTGATGCACCAAATTGAGCAGAACCCCCTGGCCAACTAAGACCCACAGTTTCCTGTTGGTGTTATAGCACTTGGACAACATACTGAGCAGGCGCAGTTCACATGAACATAGTCTTCAGTGCTATAGTCTGATTGGTTGTTATTTCTGCCTAAATTGCCAATATATATATATTTTCTAGACGTGCATCTCTCAGTTTCCATTAGCAAACGCTGATTTTTTGCATATCAGAGACTTCTTTTGTACTATTTGGTGATGCAACATCTGTTTTGAGATTATATATAAGTAGCTACTTCTAATTAAAAGTCAAGAGTCTGATGTCCAAGGAGAGATGTAGTCTCAAGTTCTGTAACATTATTCAGAAGTGGGAAGGGAATACAGTTGAGTTTCTCTGCTGTGTCAGCTCTCTCCTCTCCTCTCAATCTAATCTATGGGGGACTGAGTTCTGGACAGTAGTCCTCCCATTGGCTCAGTGACTCCTGAGCCCCTAGTTACCCTGGGCCAGGTTAAACAAGAAAAATAGAGCAGTCAAAAGTATTTGTAGGTAGCTTTGTTCCCTTGCACCCTGTAAGACAGGGGTGCCCAAACTACAGCCCAGGGGCTGTATGTGGCCCCTGACGCCAATTCATCTGGCCCACGAAGTCCTCATCACTCCTGGAAGTGGAAGTAAAATGCGCCTGTATGAGCGCATTTTACTTCTGCTTCCAGGAGCAACGAGGGTTTAGTGGGCCAGATGAATTGGTGTTGGGGGCCACATATGGCCCACAGGCCTTAGTGACTGGCTCCCTGAACCATGTGATCAGCCCATGGCTGGAAATATTTGGGCACCATGCTGTAAGAGATTACTTTTAGAGCTGAGCTGTCCCTAGACCTGGGTGGAGGCTGACCTCTCCTGCAGATGTTGCAGACACAGTCACTGTTGCTATAACTTATGACTCCAGCACTTTTTCTGCATTGAGCTCAGAGTCTAGAGTGGTGATCAGCATGTTGAAGGGAGTCATTACCAGTGGACTGAGGATGATGACAGCTGTTGGCTGTTCCCCATGGTGTCATGGTCTCTCCCTGTTCCATTTGGAACCTGTAGCTCAACTAGGATCCCCATCTAGGTATATCTCCAGAGGACATACTGGAAGAGGTCCTCTGCTAGGTAGACTGGTAAGGGATGTTCAATGGCATTGTCCCAGTATTCCTCCCGCTCCCTTGTACTCCACCTTGGTCTCCCCATCCATCCCTGTCCTTTAAGGTTTATGGCCCCCAGCTTCCCACAGGGTCCACCTCCCACCTCCTTCCCCAAGTGCTCATCCTTATCCTCTACAGCCGCCTCCTTCTCTTAGGTTTGGCAGTCTTTGTATCAAATTGGCCTTCTAGGGGCTCCAGCTGAAATCAGACAACCTACTAGGGAAGGGGATAGCATTGGCCCCATTACATCAATCCAGTAAAATCTTGATGGATGTAGTCAAAATCTTCCATATCCATCACCCAATGTTAGTCTGTTCCCACTTGAATAATTCCCATTTAAACAACAACAACAGCCCGTCTTTTGACAATTGTCTCATTCTTTCAGCTAAAATGCATGTATTTCTTTTGGTTGCTGCACATACGTTTAAACTTCCGTCAACCCACAGAACCAAAGTAATGATCTGTCACCCCATTTGTCCAATGGTGAGCTGAAATTGCAGCTCAAATTACAATTCACACTTGAATCATAAGAATAACAGAATCTGAAAACTGTATTTTCCAATAATGAATACATTCAAAGCAATCACAACGTGTTTGCAGCTAGAAGAAGGGAAAAAGAGAGACAAAGCCAAGGCTCACATTATTCACTGAGAAGTATTTCCTCAGGTCTTGTGATAACGACATTATACAAATGTCAGTGGATTTGTTGTCATAGAGGAAAGATTTGGTAGATTGTCTTCTCTCCATAAAAATTCACTGAGGCACGAGTGTCATTTCAAGCCTCTATAAGAGGAACAGGAGAGTCTAAAGTTTCTTCTCTACTTCAGTCAGCTGGAGAGTAAAGAGACAGCCTGCACTATTTAAAGCATATGTGTGTGTGTGTGTGTGTTTCAGCAAAGGCCTAAATCA
This sequence comes from Furcifer pardalis, assembly GCA_030440675.1. Taxonomy (NCBI): domain Eukaryota; kingdom Metazoa; phylum Chordata; class Lepidosauria; order Squamata; family Chamaeleonidae; genus Furcifer; species Furcifer pardalis. Next base: position 205,733,394 of record CP126890.1, read on the forward strand.
GGTATAATTGCTCCAATTCCTTTGTCATTAACTTTCCACAGACACTCACTGGAGATAGAGATAGCAATAGCAATTTTACTTATATATCACCTGTCACCCCATAGCATTTTTAGAGCATTCTCTGGACAGTTCAAAAGATAATTAACATTTTGCCACCAACATGCTGAAGTTTACCAACTTCAGAAGGATGTAAGGCTGAGTCAACTTTGAGCCAGTCTGAATCAAACTTGGATCATGAGCAGATTTTTAGCTGCAGCTGTGCCACAGGGATAGGAATGATTCTTGGTCATATGGAGACACTCCACAGGCAAGGAAGCCTGGAAAACTGGTTTGTGTGAACTGAAACCTCTTCAGACTTGGGGAAAATAACAACAGAGGAGAGTGGAGCTAGGTGCTCCCCTCTTAGTGTATGGATAACAAGTATCGAATTTTTGGAATTCATATTCTTCAAGTGCCAGAAGACTGAATTGCCCTAGTCAGACTTCTGGGGCTTTAATAAAAAATAAAAAATAAAGTTATGTCCTTTCATATGTCTTTAATTACTTTCAGCTGAGAAATAATGGATTCTCCTGGACATGATGGAGATGCAGGGAATGTCTTGGTATGGTTTAATCCTATGTGAACTGCAAGGCATTAAGGATCTCTTAATCTCATTATACCACTATGTTGGGTGGCTCTCGGGAAACTACCAGATACAGAGTGCCTTGAAGTTCCCAGAAATCTTAACTTTGCTTAACCATGATTTCTCAGTTTAAAATTATTATGGACATTTGAAAGGATTGGGGTTTCTTGGCTAAACCCTCTAGAAGTCTGACTGAAGGAATTCCTGCAGACCTCTGGGGCCTCTAGTCCATGAATTCCAAAAATCCCATAACTAGTAGACAAAGTAGGGTACTCTAACATTTGAATCAAGCTAAGGTCCCAATGCCTGCCATTAGAGCCGCTAGATTCAAAAAATCTAGTGTCATTGCAATATAATTCATTGTGACCATGTAAACACATTATCCACATCCTCACCAGATTCCACAAGAAAGTACCATGTCTCCACTATGCTAATAAAGTACTGCTGGATAGCTCACTGGTTTAGGTGGCAGAGCCAGAGGTTAGGCGTTCAATTTCCAGAAGTAGCTCCTTGGCTGGAGATGGACTCCATGATCCATTGGGTCCCTTCCAGCTTTGCAGTTCAAAGACTGTCATTATAATTAGGAAGCTTGAGAGTTTCCAGTGTGCTCAGCTCCACACCTGAAGAGTTTTAACAATACTATTGCCTCAGATACTCCTGAACTGGGGCAGATAAGCAGAGCACAATGCATAGACTGCTATCATTTAATTTTAAGGTAATGCCAAGGTGCAAAGTTCCTTCTCCTATATTTTACTTTAATGTTAGGAAACAACAGTTTTAATTGCTAAAAGCTGGGGGAAAGAGGCAAGGAACATATTAGGGATAATAAACCATCCAGTTCCTGGGCCAGCATCCTCTGTTGTTTCTGAATTAATACGGCACATTTGAAAAAGGCTGATCTGTTTGTCAAGAAGCCATGCTTGGAACCCATTGTGATTCCCTCTTTTTCTACATTCCCTTCCTTCCTTGTTTTTTATTTGTTTAATATAGTTATCAGCTACTTTTCAAGACCATGTGTTCCCTAAAGTGCTGGCAAACATAAACAGCATGATTCAGAATTAAATTATAAAAGCACCTTTTACTGCATGGATTTTAAAATAAGCCAGTTAAAAATAAAACGTAATTTCAAATCTCTGGATGCAGTGAATACTATAGAATCTTTCAAAGCCCAAGAAAGCACACAGGATTTCAAAGGCTTTTTAGAAGCAAGCGCACATGAAATTGGCTGCATCTCTCTCTCTCTCTCTCTTTGAGAGGGGGATGGGGGGGTTGTCCAATGGGATCTCAGGTTGCCAGGACACAGGGCAGTTACCATATTCAAGTGAGGAGACAAATCCCAGAGCATGGAACCTGGAGGAGAAGAAAGCTCCATTCTGGTCTCAGAGCTGGTTTTAAGGCTTGGTTACCCATGTCTATCTGTTTCCCCTGGCTGTGTTGGAAGGTGCATTGAGCTTATGCAATGTTGGTGTACCAAGAAGCCAGGAATGAGTGGAAGGGACTGAGGTGTGAGGGCAGAGACTTGCACTTGAGTCCATGTTCCCATTTGGACCATGGCAAGGAGTACAGCATCAGCATCACAGCCTGCTGTGTAAACCTTGACAGTAGCAACAGCACTGGGAAAATTCCTCAAGCTTACTGTGTTATCCCAGTAGGGCTATGTGGGACAAGAGCCTGAATGGATATAGTGGCAACTGCTGGTGCTGGGTATATTTTGCTAGCTGGAAAAAATGAACCTCCCCTCTATCACTTGAGCTCATTTCAGGTATTTTTATGAAGTATTGGCAACTTGGCTAGAGGGAAGTCCTTAGTCCTGCCCAATTTCATCATTGCTTTCCCTGTGCGGTGATATTTCTGAAGAAAAGACATTCCTGCTCACACACAGGATGTATACATGGCCAAGCTCCCTGGAAAAGTGTTTATAGGTAAGGAGGAACTCTCCTCTTCAGAACCACTTCTATTTACATGCTACTGTGTTTTTTATTTTATTTTATTTTGTTTGTTTTGTTTTGTTTTGTTTTCTGAGATACATGGAGAAAGCAACAGTAGAAGGGGTGGGACCTCTATCTGTGCAGATGACACTGTACTATCTGGTTCTATCTAGATTCTGGCCTTATTTACTCAGATTCTTCTTGTACCTCTTTCGACAGTCTGGTGGCCCAGCAGCATTCCTAGATCCCCCTGCCCAACCAAGGACTTTCATGATATCACAAAAAGTCTGCTTAGTCCTTGGAATCATACGGAGCTTTCCTGGCAGTCTTAAGTAAGGACTGTTATCGAAAAGCTCTTCTCTCTGTTGTCTGCCAAACTTACTGATCTTGATAGTGAACTGCTTTAGTCTCCAGACTATCTTAAAACATTGGAAGCTCTATATAAACGCAGATGATTCTGCAAATTATCTGGACCATACTTGAAGCATTAAAGCTTTAAATATTGGGAACACACTTCAAAATGAGCCTAGACAAGCACTGTCTTCCAGTTCAGGTGGCATAGAACAGGGATAATATGATGTAATATAATTTAAATGTCTAGCTAAATCATGAACATGAATATTCATGCTGTCCTAGATCAGATTATGTCACTTAGAACTTGCATTGCTCTGACCGTTGGTCATACAGGCTGGGAATGACAGGAGTTTTGGCAACATCAAGAAGGTCAAAAATCCTGTCACCTCCAGACCACATAACCAAGGTTGGGGAGGATGGTCTTAAATCAGTAGTTTTCAAGCTCTGGACCTCTATATATCTATCTCTCCAACGTTCAGAGATTCTGGAAGCTGAAGGCCAAAGATTGACAACTGTGCTCTGGTACTCTGATTAAATATAAGGCAGGAATGTTCATCACATATCACTGATAAATATTTCTGGGTAAAGGTGAATATATATTCTAAAGCAGGGGTGGACATTAATACAGCCACATACAGCCCAAGATAAAATAGCCCTCAGTCTAATTTCAAAAGTTGGAAAACCAGAATTAATATCAAAAGACTGGGCTGGGAAGGAGTGAAAGGCAAGCCAGTGGCTGAGTGTGACAGAACAACTTACCCACTTTATTCTAGAGCTCAAAAATTGCTTTAAAACAGTGGTTCTTAACATTGGCACACTAGATGTTCTGGATTTCAGTTTCCAGAAGCCCCAGACAACAAGGCTAATAGATATTCTAGGAAGCTTGAAACTTCTGGAGGTCAAAGGTTGAGAACCAGTGCTTTAAAAAGTAATTTGTTGTTTGCTGTTACAATTTACTGTTGTTATTGCTACAATTGTAATTTAATGACTAATACCTAGAATATGAGTGTTTAAAAAACACCTATGTGCCACTATCACTGACTTGTGGTAGAAAATTGTTTTTTCTATGTATCACGCTTGCTCTTCCCTTTAATTTTGTTTCTTAATCCATGTCAGAACTATCCTCCCTTAAGGTGAATAACTGTCTGCCTTTACTCTTTCTTTCTTTGGGAAACTGGTACATTAGCCAATGACAAACTGGGATGGGGATGATAACCTTGGAGTGTTTCTGCTGTTGTTACATTTAACACATGTGTGTCTACACATACACATCTTCGTGTGTGTGTGTGTGTGTGTGTGTGTGTGTGTGTGTGTGTGTGTGTGTGTGTGTGTGTGTGTGTGTGTGTGTGTGTGTGTGTGTGTGTGTTGTGTGTGTGTGTACATACACACTCAGACACAAACAGTTATGATCTCTAAATGAGTTGAGAGAGTTGATTTTGAGAGGATCAGAGTAGCTATTGAGCTTCATAGGTTTTTTTTTGTTTTGTTTTTTGTCTTTCTGGTTTCTCCTCTCTTAGACCAGAATCAGTTTGTGATTCATCCCTTCAACACATAATATATCAGAAGCTGGTGTGATTTCAGAGATGTCTATCCTAGGAGAACTATTCATGAAACAAATGCAAAATCCCAAGCTTTCTTTTTGCATGCTAGAAAGACAGTGGCATAGTGGGGAGCAGGGGCCGGCCCACCCCGGGCGTCCCTTTTTGGGGGCAGCAAAATGTCACTTGGACGTATGGGTGTTCTTGGACTTCAATTCCCAGAAGCCCTAGAGGCCGCTGCAGAGACAGGCGCCATTGTCTTGGGCCCCGCCCAGGGGGTGGCAAATTTGGCTTATGCCCTGGGTGGCTGAAACCCACGCTACGCCACTGTAGAAAGGGGTAGGGTTTTTTGGTTAAAGTTGGCCATTCTTAATATTTTAGTTAAGCATCAAAATTCTGTGTCCTGAAGTCTTAGAGCATAATTTATTTACTATACATGGCATGTTGGAGAGAGGAGGCAGAGGAAAAGCACAGTCTACATTAATTTGTTAAACTTGTATTAACTCTGGAACAACTTGTAATATGCAGAATCTTTAAGTGCAGGCAGAGGTAAGATTTTAAGACTAGTAGACAATAGATTCATAGAATCAAAGAATATTTGAGTTAGAAGAAGATTATGAGGCCATTGAGTACAACCCACTCCTCAATGTAAGAATCCAAATTAAAGCACATCTGACAGATGGTTGTCCAATTTTCTCTTGAATGTTTCCAGCATTGTAGCACTCACCAGGGACTGCAGTGGCTTGGTGGTTAAGATGCTGAACTTGACGACTGGAAGGTCAGTAGGCCAGCAGACCAAAACCTGGGTCTACATGATGGAGTGAGCTCCTATCTCTGTCCCAGCTCCTGCCAACCTAGCAGTTTGAAAACAAAACATTGCAAGTAGATAAATAGGTACCACTTTGGTGGGAAGGCAAACAGCATTCTGTGCACTCTGGTGTCTAGTCATGCCTGCCACATGTCCACAGAAACATCTGCAAACACCGACAGTGCTGGCTTTTTGACTATAAACAGAGATGAGCACTGGATCCTAGAGTTGGATTTCAAGCAAGGGCAACCTATTACTCGCCACGTTGGTTGGTTCCATTGATCTTCTCCTTTAAGAGTTAAGTTTTTTCTTATATCTGACTTCCTGTAACTTGACACCAGGGGTATACTGGCTTACCCTGAGGGCAGGGTAAGCTAGCACACTACACAGGGAATGTTGATATCTGGCAACAGTCTTTCTAGGGAAGATCCAATTAGCGAGGTCTAAAGAGAAAGCCAAGGTTCATTTACCACAGGAATTCTCAACCTGTGACCCACAGGCCAGATGCAGCCTGCAGCATCATTTCATGTGGGGCCCCACCATCACCTTCACCACATCTGGAAGGCCCATGTGGTGGAGAAAGGGCAAAATGGCCATCTGGGCCCCGAAGCTGTCTGAGGGAGTGTGACCCTGCCCCTGGCTTTAAAAGGTTGAGAACTCCTGGCTTACATGTTCAGTTCAGAGAGAGTGCTTAGTCTGTTGGATGTCTGAGTCAGGGTCAGAAGAGAAGATCATGGTCCAGTCACAACAGTCAGTCATGAGGGATATCAGGAACATATGGAAGTCAGACAGGCTGTCAGCTTTTGTACAGATGTCTGGCAAGTGCAGCAGATGTGCTTATGAGCTCCCTCACTTAAGGACTATCAGATGGGAGCCTCCGTTGGAAGTTAGCCATGGCAGATTTACAGTGCAGCTGTAAATCCTCCCGTAGGAGTTGCCGGCAATGTTCTGGGGTTGAGCGAGAATCGCTGTCGGAAGCAGGCTTCTGATTTGACAGGTCATGATTCTGGGAAGGCAAAACTGGGCTAGAAACAGGGTGAGGCTCCTGATCCTGGTCGTCCTCGGATCCAGGTGGGGGTAAAACTGGGCTAGGAACAGGCAGGGACTCTTGATCCTGGTCATCCTCAGATTCAGATGAGGGCTGAATCATGGCAAGGGGGTTGCAGTGACTCAGTGGTTAAGAAGCTTGTGTTAACTGGAAGGCTGGCAGTTCAGCAATTCAAGACCTGGGTACTGCATGACAATTTGAGCACCCATCTTTGTCCCAGCTGCTGCTAATCTTGCAGTTCAAAAGCAAGAAATTGCAAGAAGATAAATAGGGACCACCTCGGTGGGAAAAGATCTTGGGGACATGAGTGGAGTATATTTAGCAAAAATCCTTTCAACCAAGAATAATTTCTGACACAAAATTATTATTATTATTATTATTATTATTATTATTATTATTATTATTATTATTATTATTATTATTATTATTATTATTATTATTATTATTATTATTATTACACTAGTACCCCGAATAACGTTATGACTTGGTTCCACAAGTCCCGTCGTTATTCGGTTTTTAACGTTGTGCGATACATTGAACACACAATGTTAAAAAAAGCCCTGTTTCCCTGGAGGCTGCAGGAAGCGAGAACATCGGGATTTGAATCCTGACATTTTGGCTTGCTGCTGCCTCCAGGGAGGTGGGAGAACTTTGGAAACAGCTTGGAGCGGGTTTCCCCACCTCCCTGGACCCGGCGGGGGGGGGGGTCAGAGACCCCAAAATTGGTAAAAAAAACGTCCTTTTTTTTTACCAATTTTGGGGTTTCTGACCCCCCCGCCGGGTCCAGGGAGGTGGGCAGACCCGATCCAAGGTGTTTCTGGGCTTCCCCGACGTCCTGAGCCAGTGCAGCAAGCCAGAATGTCAGAGTTCGAATCCCGATGTTCTGGCTTCCTGCACTGGCTCAGGACGTCGGGGAAGCCCAGAAACACCTTGGATCGGGTCCCCACACCTCCCTGGACCCAGCGGGGGGGGGTCAGAAACCCCAAAATTGGTAAAAAAAAGGACGTGCAAGTGACCTGCCCACCCACTTTACCTGCAGCGCCACCACTGGTGGGTGGTGCAAGTACAGTTCTAAAAAAATCAATAAAATAATTAATATTACTGTATTTAATTACTGAAACTCACTAGCAGTTGCTACATTTCCCACTCTTGGCTTATACCTGGATCAATCTATTTTCCTGGGTTTCAAGGTCAAAATTAGGTACCTCGGGTTATATTCGGGTCGGCTTATATTCATGTATATACAGTAGATAAATAAGTACCACTTTGCACTTGCACTGTTTTATGTTTACTGTACATGTTTGATAACATACAGCCTTGTGACAGTTTTTCTGCATGTCATAAGCATTTGAATATAAATTAACATGTTGAAATCAAATCTGATGTTCTTTTACATTTTATTTGGTGTGTGGAAGGTGTGCGGAACAGGCGGTAGTCTTATACGGCGAGTATATAATAAACTCTATATTTTGAGTGGAAATGTTGGGGGTCGTCTAATACGCCCAGTCGTCTTATACGCTGGCAAATACGGTATGTCTTTTAAGATGGATAAGTTTGTCTGTGTTTGTTTAGTCCCAAGTTCTGATTCGGTTTTGTCTTTTTTGCCACTTAACTAACATTTGCAAAATTAAAAGGTGGAAGAAAGTAAAACTGACAGATTTGCCTACCCCTCTTCTAATCAACAGGGAGGAAATGTTCTGAGCTATGATTCTCACTTCTTCTCCAGGCTAGATATTTTCCATCTCATCTTCCCCAGTACATCACATCCAAAGATAATTGGTTCTTTATCACACTCCATTGACTGGATTTTCTGAAGAGAAGAAAATCCATGACCCATTGTATTGTACTGGTAAGTAAGAACTTCACATACAGTATTGAAATAATCAAAAAGAGCCAGCACATTTATAATGTAGATCATAAGAAGGAGAGAGAGGTAAGTCTAGGGATTACCACTCAACTTACTTTGACTCTTGTACCTTTGCTATTTCTTTCTTGAATTCTTTTTTAAAACTGTAGTGTTGATTCACTGCTTGCTTTCTAATGTCATTCTCTGATTATTTATAATATTCTGTAAATATTAATGTTGCTGTGATTGTCTTTGTTACCTGAAATCAACAGCTGACACTCACAAAGTAGCACTCTCTCATCTCTCTTAACATGCTTTGCATTTCAGAAGTTTATCAACTAAGTGTTGAAACAACCCTAATTCAGACTTTCTAAAGGTCTGAAGTATACATAGCAGTGTAGGAGAACCTATAGAATGCATGCCAGAGGTGGCACACAAAGCCAATACTGTTGGCGCCCGTGCCATCATGTGTAAGCCCCGCCCCATGCTGCCAGCACCAATGGCAACACTGCTTTCCCATCCACCCATCTCCCTCTGCTAATGGGGAGGCGAGAGGGGAGCCTGAAATCCCACCTGGGAGGTGGTGACAGATGAGGTGAGAATGAGTAGGTGGTGCACCTGTGGGTGTGGGTGTGTGCAGACCCATGGGATGCAGACCCACATGTGGTGTGTGTAGACACATGGGGGCCCTGTGCACCTGCAGGTGAGGCATGGGGACCCACGAGGGGCATGCAGACTCACGGTGGCATGAGACTTGCAGGGGGCATGTGGACCTGTGGGGAGCATGTGGATCTGTGGGGGCATGCACACCCACCCAGGTGACATTGCCAAAGATGCACTGGTGACATCACATGGGCACACACGGTGCCTGCTTGTGCACTGCCTCCTCCTTCTTGGGCACTCGGTCTCAAAAAGGTTTGTCATCAATGGTATATGGATTAGGGAGAATTATGTTACAATTCCCCAAGTATTACCAACAGCAACATCTTTGACCATGCTGGTGCTGGTATTCTGGCAGGTGTAGTTTGGGGAAGTAATTTTTCCACATCTGGGTCCAAAACTTCAAGATAAGCACTCTTCAATTTAAATCTTTTTAGAACAGAGTCTCCTCAGCTCAGAGACACTTCCAAGCCTTTCCAAAGTGAGCAGTGTTCTGTTAGAACAGGGATTCTCAACCTACAGCCTATGGAATGGATCCGGGCTGTGGTGCCATTCTATCTGGCCCACGCCCTCACTCCCGCCACCATCACCACTGCCATTTTGAACTCCACCTGGTTTGGCATGCCCCTAACACCACTCCATAGCAGAGCAGATGTTGTAAGAAGGCTTACAACATCCACCCTGCTATGGAGTGGCATTAGCGACATGCCAAGACAGGTGGCAACAGCAGCAGAAGCAGAAGTGGCAGATTCACACGGCTGCCTGCATCTTTCCTAGGTGTTGCTCTGGCTGAGAGCAGGCAAGGACAGGCAGGATCCCTCCTTCACCCACGGCAGGCCAGTAAACGTGGGGGGGGGATTGTTGGTGGGCCAGACTGGTGGTGTGGGGGGAGGGTTGGCGGCAGCAGTGGTGGTGTGTGTTGTGAGTGTGGCTGTGGCATGGGAAAAGTGTTGGCAAACTGGACTGGTGGTGTGAAGGGAGGTGCTGGTGGTGGCAACCAGTCCGAACTGCCAGCAGTCTGAGGGGGCATGATCCAGCACCCAACTAAAATAGGTTGAGAACCCTTGTGTTAGAATTTCGGCTGTTACCTCCTGGTGGCTTCACATAAATGAACAACTTTCTCAGAGGGCTTTCTTTGTCTTGGTTTAAGATATTTGAGTTCCAGGATAGCTAGATATATGTTGTGTGAGCATTTAGTTTATGTTTCAAGGCCTTCTCTAGCTCCCATGTTTGCTCCCTTCCAAACCAACATTGATTACAGCTGGTAATTGTCTTCTGATTGGTATGTGGTTGCTTATCTTCCTCAGATAATTAAACTTGAAGAAGGGTGGGGGGAGAAATGAAGAAAGACAAAAGTACTTTTATTCTTAAACTCATTGACAATTCCAATTGACAGAAGGGAGGTCACTTGGGTTGCAGAGATCTATTCTTGATGGCAGCAATTGTATTATTGTGGGACAGACTTTTTTTCAAAACAAAAAACAAAAGGAAGCAGAACAAAATGAAAATCTTTTCCAATTTGGATTAGTTTGTTTCCCTCTGGTTTCCACTGACTCCCTTATTTTCACAATAAAGTTGGCTGAACATAAGCACAAAGTGTCAGCTCCAGCTCATGTCAAATTGTATAGGGTGAGTTTGAGCTTCAGCCAGCTTATGGAGGGCACCAAAATGTGTTGGCATGACAACAATCTTGCATGCAGTAGCACTGAGTTTAAGTAGAAGGGGACTCTACAGCCTAATTTGATAAAGTTATTTTCCCCACCTCTAGCTTACCCCTCTCCTCTTCCTATTTATTTGTTTGCTTGTTTGTCTATTGTCCTCTCTTCTTGCTGATTCCAGGCTCCATGCAGCTGACATGGAAAGATATCTCTTCCACATGGTGAATATACAAACCTTCCCCACCCTTTTTTTTTTTTATTCTTCTAACTGTGACTAAAATTTGTGACTGAAAGTTAAACTTTTTTCCTACTTTAATGCTTCTAGAGTGATTTTTATCATACCAAGGGCTAGTCACCATAAGTGGGAGATATGTCTGAGACTTCTCTCATACGTTCCCCTTATGCTGCTGTTGTTTTATCCCACACTCTGCTAACCCACATAAAGGAATAACCATAATTCCCAGCAAAAAGTAAAATTATCTGTTTCTTGTGTGGATTGGAGAGCAAACATGACCTGGAAGAAATTATAGCAGGGATGAAAAATTATTTCACAGGTGATCAGGGGAAGTGTTCAGTTTCTGATATGAGAAGCTCCTCATTACTTTGCATGGGGAAGCAACCTTTGGCAGCTGCAAAGCTCACTTTTAGCCCATTCACAGCAACTACATTCACTGCCCCCCAAAAGTAGATCCCCCTGATGTGGGTTCCAAAAGTAGCACTCGGGGGTGGGGGAGATGGGGCACTCCAGCATCTACAACATGTGGATGCTGTAATGAGGAGAGATCGCTGAGAGCTCTAACGTGTGGGCAACATACCTTGTCTGAACATGCTCTCAGGTCCCAAAATAGTCCACTGTGCTTGAAGACATCATCTAAGTCGACCAAAGAGGAAAAATTGTTACACCTATTTATTGATTGATTTCTAATATAATCAATCAGAATCTATTGAAAAACATCACCCCATTGACAAACTTCTAATGTTGGGATGAAGAACTGAACATGCATGGCATAACATCCCTTTACTGGGTTCCAATGGGATGTATAAATCTTGGTACATGGGCTATGGTGGCTTAGTGGTTAAGACAATGAGCTTGATGACCGGATGGTCGGCAGGTCAGTAGCTTGAGACTTGAGTACTGCATAGTGGAGTGAACTCCTGTTGTCTGGTCAACTCAGCAGTTCGAACCTAGCAGTTCAAAAGCAAGAATTTGCAAGTAGATACATAGGTACTGCTTTGGCAAGAAAGGTAACAGTGTTCTGTGCACTCTGGCATTTACTTCCAGATGGTGCAGCTCCAGGTACCAAACCCAAGATTAGCAAGAAAGGCTGTGACTCAGAGAAGAGCCTTCTCGGGAGCGACACCAACTTTGTGATATTTTCTTCTAATTGAGCTGCACCAGGCTCCATCTCTACATATATTTAAAAAATACCTAAAATTGTTCCTCTATAAAGAGGCTTTTAAGGATATACAGTACTGCCGACGGCCAAATAATAGGATTTGATTAACTCTTTCCGTCACCAAGATGTGTTCTTTGTTTATGGTTATTTTTAATCGGGTGGTGGTGGTCTTATTTTTGTTTGTTATTCAGTTTGTTTAATTTTCTTGTTTAATTTCTTATTGCATAGATTTTTAAATAGTGTTGTTAGCTGCCCAGAGTGGGAGAATATCCCAGATGGGCAGGGTACAAATGCAACAAATAAGTAATAATAAATAAATATGCCTGCCATATAATAGGCAGAGTTGGCTCTTTAGCTGTAAACAGGGATGAGCACTGCCCCTAGAGGTGGACATAACTGGCCTTTGAGCAAGTGAGACCTTTACCTTTGTAAATCTTAGTAACTTTTGAACCATTACTCAGAGCGGCAGAACATCAATGAATAGTTCCCTTCGTCTAGAAGACTGAATAAGGGACATCAGCAACTTTAAGCAAACCATACGAGAAAGATGCAGCTAGCCTTTCTTAAAAGTTGTCAATGCGTTAATTTTCAACACAGTTCCACTTACTGTAACTCTGACAGTGTCTCTTAGATCAGTCTGATATTTGGCAGATTTGCAGACCTCACCAAGTAGAACATGGGTGCCCAGTTCCATATTTTTATCCATGACATGCTATCAAGTTGCATCTGATATATTGTGACCCTAATAGGACACCCAAGGTAAGAAGTGAGATATTTAAGGATTACAGTATTAGCATATTTTCTAAGCAATAGAATTTTGAACCTTATAATGGTGAAACATTTGGGTTTTGGTAAAAAAAAAAAAATTCAACTGCCCAAGCAATGCCAGTTGCTGATTGTCTAATATTCTCTCAGTGTGGCACAGCTTTCCTCTGCTCTTATTGTTTGTTTGTTTTTACTCCACCACCATCACCACTACAATCATAATGCATTTTTGTTTGCCGATAGGTGATTGTTCAAAGAGCAAGAGGGGGAAATTCATCAGTCTTCATATGTTATGCTATGCTAAGATTGAACCAGCTTGGCTGTTAGACATGGTAGATAAGTCACCTTGGCAAGATTATGTTAACCTATGCATGGTGTGCTGTGTATTTAGCAACTGAGCTAAAACATTTTCTTTAGTTTTTTTCCTTTTGTTTGTTCCAATTCTTTGCTTCTTCCTTCATTGATAGCCTAATGGAATTCCCTTGTCTTAGTTAGAAGAAGACTTGGGTCTTGAGCTGTTCTGAACCATAGAGATAATAGTCCTTTCCTGAGCTGATGCATTCCAGTAGCTCTGTGTGCAGAGGCGATACATCTAGCTGTCATCTTCTGCTGTGCAATGACCTCCCTGCATGCCTGGATTGCCCAATAAAATAAACTCCACCTGTCTGGCAGAGAAACTTCCATCCATCTCTTTGTTGTGCCAGCAATTAATTTTGGTCTCTTTAGTGTTTTGGACAGCAGAAAATCAGCTGCATAGGAGAACAGCCATGGTTCGTCATCCTTGAAAGTCAACCATAAATAGGATGGGGGAAGCTTTTATAAGAAAAGCATACCTTTGGCATGACACAATGTTTAGCCAATAGAGTGGGTTTCCCATAGGATAGAGGGAGTTCTGGCTTTCTAAAGGTTGTAGGATTACTCTTCCCATTATATTCACTCGAAGTTTGTCCCTAGCGTGAATGTTGTGGATCTGGACTTGACTGGATCTCAGTCTGGCCATGTTATTTGGGATCGGTTTGATCCAGTTGTCCCTAAGGGGCTCCTTGGATCTGTTCATGCCATTGCTTGTTTTTCTGAACCTTCTTCCGGCTGGTTGGTCAAGGCATCCAAGGCGGTGACAAGTAGTTGGGTCAGAGCAATAGTTAACATGTCCTTGCAGGAGGGAGTGTTTCCTGCACATTTAAAACATACTTTGGTGCACCCCCTACTGAAAAGGCCAGCACTCAACCCAACAATATTTGCCAACTATCGGCATGTTTCCAACTTCCCCTTCTTAGGGAAGGTCTTGAAAAAGGCAGTGGAGCATCAGTTACAGGGGGTTCTGGATGAAGCAGTTTATTTAGACCCCTTTCAGTCAGGATTCAGGCCTGAATATGGTACCAAGTCTGCATTGGTTGTGCTGTTGGATGATCTCTGGCAGGAGTGGGACAGGGGTCATCCCTCTGTCCTTGCCCTTCTTGACATCTCAGCAGCCTTAGATACCGTTGACCACAGTATCTTTCTGGATGGCTCCGAGGATTGGGGATACAGGGCACTGTGTGGTCATGGTTTGCCACATTTCTGAGGGACCTGACCCAGGTGGTGTGTTTGGAGGATGAGATGTCTAGCCCTAGGCCTCTCCAGCACAGGGTTTCTCGGGGCTCAGTCCTTTCACCTCTTTTATTTAACATTTACATGAAGCTGCTGGGAGAAATCATCCGTTCCAATGGGGTGAGGTATCATCAGTACGCTGATGATACTCAGCTGTACATCTTGGCCTGTGGTGATCCCAGCGATGCAGTCAGAGTCCTAGCCAGGTGTCTGGAGGCCGTTGTGGTCTGGATGTGGGACAACAGGCTACAACGGAATCCCAGCAAGACTGAATGGCTATGGGTCAGGGGCCCTGTGTTATCTTGGGAGCTACCATCTTTGGTCGTGAATGGAGCTATTTTGCCTCAAACAGACCTGGTGTGTAATCTGGGGGTCCTTCTGGACTCATGACTCCTGCTCAAAGAGCAGGTGGCAGTCATGGCCAGGAGGGCTTTTGTACAAATTTGTGTTATACGTCAGTTACACCCACTCCTAGATCGGGACTCCTTGCTCATGGTCATGCATGCTCTGGTCACCTCCAGACTTGACTACTGCAATGTGCTCTACATGGGGCTTCCCTTGATGACCATTCAGAGGCTACAACTGTTCCAGAATGCGGCTGCTCGGGTGGTGATGGGGTGCAGGAGGTATGCCTGTGCCTTGCATTTTCTTCAGGAGCTGCACTGGCTGACAGTGTGCAGTTCAAGGTGATGGCAATTACCTTTAAAGCCCTACATGGTAGTGGGCCAGGATACTTAAGAAACCACATCACCTCAAGAACATCTGCCTGTCCCACCAGAGCAGACTGGAGAGGCTTTCTAATTGTTCCATCTGCTAGAGAGGTGCATCTCTCTAGCACCAGAAAGAGGGCCTTCTCTGCTCCAGCCCTATGGAACCTCCTGCCAATTAATCTACGACTCCAGACAGAGTTGCTGCCCTTCAGGAGAGATCTAAAAATCTGACTTGCAAAGCAGGTGTGGGGCACCAGTGACATGGTGACCCCCACATGCTGGCTGATCTAGGAAGAATGCTCTCTCTCTTTTAGTTGGTAAAGGTTGGGGTAATTTTTGATAGTTATTTTTAATGGGATTTTTCTAGATTTTAGAGTTTTTAACTGTGATGCTGGTTTTTATTCTTTGAGTGGCACCCAGTCTTTTGAGTTGGGCGGCAATATAAATAAATAAATAAATAAATAAATAAATAAATAAATAAATAAATACTTTGGCACTGAATCTCCTGGCTGGAGGAAATGTGGGGTGGAATCCAATAATATTTAAAGGTCCACAGGATCCCCATTTCTGGTTTATAACATCTGAAGCCAGCCAAATCATATTCTATGTCAATACATTAGGTAAGGTAAAAGTAAAGGTCTCCCTTGCCTGAAAGCCAGTCGTATCCAACTCTAGGGTTAAGTGCTCATCTCTGTTTATAGTCAAATGTCTGAAGACATTTCTGTGGACATGTGGCAGGCATGACTAGACACCAGAGTGCATGGAACACTGTTTACCTTCCCACCAAAGTGGTACCTATTTGTCTACTTGCAATGTCCTGCTTTTGAACTACTAGGTTGGCAGGAACTGGGACAAAAACAGAAACTCAGTCCATCATGCAGCACTTGGGTCTTGAACTGCTGACCTAACGACCTTCCAGTTATCAAGTTCAGCATCTTAACCACTAAGTCACCACAGTACATCAGAAGACAATACATCAAAAGACAATAAAGATCTATTGCTACTGATTCTGTTCCAAAGTGATGCCCTAAATACCTGCAACCCAAAATGATTCATCGTGTGCATGCTGAGTCTCAATGTACCATTTGGGGAAAGAAAGAAAAAGAAAGAGATGGGCCTGAAATATTGTGCAGAATAAATATGCAAAATGTGTGTTCTCTTTCTGATGAATCCTGCTCAAAACTTGGATAACCCCCCACTCACTTGTCTGGGGCTGATGAGCATCATAGTAAAAAAAGGTACTTCTGCTGAACTACTACTACTGAACATGTAGGGTCAACAGCATTTCTAGGTGAATAACAGTAGATATTGCAGTCAATAACCACACCACAGAGATATTTACCAAATGGCTTTGAAGGAAGTGACCCTGAAATCATACAAAAGTGTATGTATTCTTTCCCGTAAGAAGTCAGTTTTAGCAAGTGCTGGTAACTGCAGCTGAAACAGGGGTTGCTGCTCTTGTTAAATGAGGAAAAGCAGGATGGGAAACAAGATCACAAAGGAAGCCTGCTATTCTCCTAGGAACTCCCTGATTATAGATAGTGTTCTCAGCACACTTAACTGACAGAAGTAACACACTGTGAGAATATTCTGGGTTGAATGCCATGGTTTGCTCCCAGCTGCCCTCTCTAATTGGCTACCAACCCAGAACCCAATGAACAGGAGCCAGTCAAATAGCAATGCTTCTGAAGTCATATCAATGGGTATCTTTTTGCTCCTTCTAAACCTTCAAGGTAATACATTCTACTGTCCTTTTGTGAAACAGCAGGAAAGCCATTCACATCTTGACAAAGGTAGTTGGAAACGTGTTTCATTTGTCTAGCTAACTGGCCCACTACTTCCTCATCATTGTCATGCTCAGCTGCCTACATAGCCTGTTGTCTTGTAACAGGTCACTCCATTTGCCCCTATAGTTCAGTGGTTCCCAATGTGGGAATCATGGATACATGCCTAAGTCAGTACACTTGCCAAGTCTCTGAATGCTAGATGCAGTTTCCAGAAATGGCTATGCTGCCCTGGGAGAACAAATTTCATGGTGAGCAACATTGCAGGAGGAGATGGTTTGCTTCTTATGTGCAAAAGTGGATTTAAAGCCCAACATACACTTCTTCCCACACCTAGTACTTTCCATTCCTAGCTGGCACAAGGGCTCATTGGCTCTGTGTTTGCATGTGGGGGGTGTTCCAACTTAAGACAGTCAGAACAGGCTAGTGAACCACTGGCTTTCATCCCCCTTATTCTTAGTCTTTTTATGCACCAGATTTTATGCACCAGAGTGGACCAGAGAAGCTCTCTGGTTGTCCTATCGGCCAGAGAGGCGCACCTCTCTGGCACTAGAAGGAGGGCCTTCTCGGTGTCCGCCCTGGCCCTGTGGAACCTCCTCCCAAAAGAACTACACCTGCAGACAGAGCTGCTGTCCTTTAGGAAAGGAGTGAAAACCTGGCTGGCAGGTCCAGTCCAGTCCAGGAAATGGATGGATCAATTTCCCCAGCCGGCTGGATGGTTTGACGCCCGGTGCTCCCTAGCTACAATGCCCAGTTTTTAATATTAAGTTTTTAAGCTGCTTTTAAGTTATTAATCTTTTATTTGGTTTTAAATCGTTGCTGATATGCTTAGGTGTTGTAAATCTCCCTGGGTCCCTTTGGGGAGGAGGGCGATAAACAAATATTATAATATATTATAAATAAATAAATGGGGCCAGCATACCATATGAAACTGTTACTTTAAAGGCAGAAACCAAATTTCTTTAGGCGAACCAGCCCTTGATGCTTGGGACATGTGCAAACAGACATGGTGAGTCTTTGTCTGGAACACAATAGATGTGAGACCACCTTGAAGGATGGTGATTATCACGTGCAAACACAGATCTGTAGCTTCGATGTTGCCCCAGCTGAGCAGAACAGGAAAGCAATGTGTGAACCCCTGACTGGTATTTTGGATTAAATTGTTCCCCTTTAAAACACTCAGGAAGCAAGGAAATTGACTTGTTTTGTAACTGTTTAAAATTGGCAACACAAAATGGTGGATATCTTATCTACACTTTAATAAGGATAAAATCCATGTATTTTACTTATCGAACTATGTGAGGAGGAGAGAACACCACCACAACTCAGGAGCCTTTTTATTGTACAAGCCCTTGTAGAGAAAATCTCCTCCTCTCCCAAGTCTTCTCCACCCTCATCACAACAGTATTTATTAGACTATCTCAGTAAATGGAATGTTGGTAAACTAGCAACCCTAGAAGCAACATAGAAGTATGGAAAAAGAAAGAACTCCCAGGCTGTGGTGTGGTGAAACCAGGGCTCACAAGCTTGAAGTTGCCATACTGTGACTGTGTCCACCAATAACCATTAGACAGAGACCAGGCACAAAATGCCTTTGCATTTGGCCCCAGGACACTTTCCACCTGCTCCTGGGACCCACCCTGGCTGGGGCTTTAAGAACTGCTGAGGCACAGGACTTCCTTGCTGCCCTATCCAAGAGGTTTTTGCAGCAGGGTGAGGGGCTGCCTCTGCATTTGGTCCCAGGACACTTTCCACCTGCTCCTGGGACCCACCCTGACTGGGGCTTTAAGAACTGCTGAGGCACAGGACTTCCTTGCTGCCCCACCCAAGAGGCTTTTGCAGCAGGGTGAGGGGCTGCCTCTGCATTTGGTCCCAGGACACTTTCCACCTGCTCCTGGGACCCACCCTGGCTGGGGCTTTAAGAACTGCTGAGGCACAGGACTTCCTTGCTGCCCCACCCAAGAGGCTTTTGCAGCAGGGTGAGGGGCTGCCTCTGCATTTGGTCCCAGAGTTCGAGATTTTTGTGAACTGTTTAAAGTGTTTTTCATGTGCTTTTGAAATGAAATGAAATGTTTATGAATTTTTAATTTTGTAATCGGGATGGGGGATTTCTTGTAATGTTTTTGATGTACTTTTCATATGTGATTTTTGTGATGTAATACTTGTAGTTATGAAACATTGTTTTGCTGTGAGCCGCCCAGAGTCGCTATAGGAGAGTGGGGTGGCATAGAAGTCGAACAATACAATACAATACAATTAGGCTCCCTGAACTTAATTGAAGTCCTAACAATAGCTGGGGGGGGGGGGGAATAGATCTACTCAGGAACACTATTGTTGTAAGTATATTTGTCATAATTCAGGGATTCTCAACATGTGGCACATGGAACCATTTCATGTGGCCACCCACTGCTTCCACCACACCATGAAGTACCATGTGGTGGAGGAAGGGCAAAATGGCCATCCAGCCCCCGAAGCTGTCTGAGGGACATGAACCGGCCCCTGGTTTTAAAAGGTTGAAAACTTCAGTCATAATCCAGAAATTATTTGTACATTGTTTGGTCTTTAATGTGCATACCCATTGTCCTGCTACTGTTTGAAACAAAAAAACTTCTAGAAAACTGCATTTGTTGCTATGTGCCTCAATCCAGTGCCAGCTAGGAATGGGACTTTCTAAAGAGGGGCTGGCTATCGAAACTACCTTTTTATCCCATAAACAAACAAAGACTGCTGTGTGATCCATACACAAAATAAATGCAGGAGGAAGGCAATACCTTTATAGGATCACTTTTAAAAAATCAAACCTTGTGCGAGCTTTCGCGAATCATGAAAGCACTGACAATGTTTGAATTTTTTAAAGTGATTGTATAAAGGTATTGCCTTCCTCCTGCACTTACCTTTTTAATTAGTTCCATATTGCTCCTGTAACCATTGATCCCTAAAATAGCAACAATTTGCAGTGAAATCAAACCTGACAGAGACCAGGCACAAAAGTAAAGTTTTTCTCCCTCTAGGAAAACAACAATGTACTGTAGTCTGAAATTTCACTTCTTCCCAGTGTATGTGGGATTATTTGTTTTCTCATTATTCAAAGCTGAGCGGGGGGGGGGGGGGATACACTTACATGCAGCTGCATCTGTGACTTCTTGCTATTCCGACAAGGTAAAAGATTTTTCTGAAATAATTCCCAGAAGTCCTTTGAACACTGTTCTCGCCAAATGCTTAAAGTGTGCTAAAAATATAGGACATCGTAGCAAAGGATTCTGTGTTGTCAGAGCATTCTGGGATTTCCCCCAGCCCTCTTATTTATAAAAGGGGGGTTGCAAATGCAGAAGATTTAACACGTTTACTCTTTTATAGATATATAATTCAGTTTAATGATGGATTTATTGCATTGGCCTGTTTGCAAACGGGCAGCCTTTGAATCTGAGGACTTGAACAAATGGATGCAAATTGAGGCAGAACCAAGTATGAAGCATTGATGTTCTGGCCTCTTTTCAGATCTTGTCTCTGTCCCAGAAGAATGCTGCATGGAGAGATAATCCCTTTCTCTATTTGTACAATTTATTAGATAATCTGTTCCTCATCGAGAACTAATTAAAGGAAGTGAATGCTTGGGTGGAAACAGGGATTAAACATGGATAATTATTATAAATGCTACATTTCTTGTTCCACATGAGCTTACTTGTTCCCCTGTGCCTTTCTCTCACTTTTAAACCAACTATTCCTGATAATAGTGCAGAGGGTCTCTCGCGAGGGGCATTTCTACAAACAGCAGTTCTTTGTTTTCTTCCGTTTTGTTGGCTCTTGTTCCATTTGTCCAAGAGCATTAGGGAGAAGCATTTTCTTTCTTCCTTTCTTGTAAAATTCATTTGCAGGGCTGGAGCAGAAGGAGGTTGGCAGAATGAAACTTAGAACATTAGAGCAATGCTTATGAATTATTTCACCTGACACAGGCAACCCAAATCTGCCACAGTTCTGGGAGCAAAAGGGTTTTCTTGTGGGTTTTCTCTTGCCAACTTTGGAGGAAACCATCATATGCCACTAGAAGCCATCAGATTGGACCCAATGACAAAATTAGTGGAGGAAGAACCACTTCACTGTTCTGATTTCCAATGGTCATGGAGGCAGAAGAGTCCATGCCAGATGGGCTGGCTGTGAAGGTGCACTATGTTAATATCCTCAGTCCATTGCAGTCCCGGTATGAAATCCTGCATGTCTCATTTCATACATACCGCAGGAGATGGCTCCGTGATCACAGTGTGTGGGTCATTTTATCACAAGCTAGGATCCATCTTAAACAAATTCACAGCAATTACATTTTTCCTGTTTGTCCAGGAAAAAAATGTATACTTGGATATGACTAACAGCTGCCCACAATGGATTAATTTGGAGTTTAGCTTCTGTGTTGCCACAGGTCTTTTAGCTTCCTCCTCTTCTGCCTTGTTCATTCTATCTGTGGCCTATGGAACAGCTCTAGGACAAGAAGCTATTTAGGTAGTGCCTAAATAACTGAAGCCCCCCAAAAGTGGAGAAGATATCTGCCAATGGTTCCTTCAGACTTGCATTAGTCATTGTTCGGCAATTGTTTGGCTCTGAGCAGGGGAATGTACTATTCAGCACCTTGGATAACTCCAGTGAAAGCCTCAACTGGAGCAGATTTACTGCCTTGTTGACTTCAGAGCCATCATCATCCACTGGAATGGAAGTGATCCATTGCAGGACCAAGAAATTTGTCCAGACTAAAGATTAATAAAATACCTCATTGACATTTATGACTTCACTTCTTGGGTTCTTTAAGCCTGTCCGGAAACTATTACAACTGCAATTTATGTCCTGTTTTTAGAGGCTGATTTAGAGAAGCAAATGAACTCACAAATAAATGTTTTAGACTTTGTTTAAAAACATTGATCCCTTTGCTGATTCGGTAGCTGCTCTCTGGCTCTTTAACTCTCTGGCTGTACTCTGTGAATGCCCAAAGCTAACTCATTCCCAAGATCAAGAAATGTTCAGTTAACATACAGGTAGGTCTTACACCACATGCAGACAGAGCCAAAGTGGTCTTTGGCCCCGGGCTCTCCCCTTTTAGCTTTGCTCCAGAAGATAAGCATTGGTTCTGGAAGAGATTGCAACTCTTCTCTAAAGTGACGTGTAAAGCAACAGAAAAATCTATTAACTGTGAACTCTGATATCTGAGAACCTCCCACAACATTTCCCAATGTCTTGCAATCATTTTTGCAATGCCAGATTGCAGAAACATCATGTTTTGCAGCACACATGCACACCTCTCTACACCAGATTTTTTGAATGGTTTCCTATTGTTTTGCAGCTCCGGACCTGGATTTTGCAGTGCCACCCCTGATTGCGAATTTTGTAATTGGTATGCGCAGGGTCGGGATAGAGTTTATGCAGCACCTCAAACAAACATTTCACTCCAGATTTTCCACCACAATTTTGTTTGCTTGTTTGCTTGCTTGCTTGCTTGCTTGCTTGCTTGTTTTTGTATGTTCTATCTCTCCTAAAATTCAGAAGATATTTAGGAAGCTGGATGTGAGCCCTGGAGTGTCCATAAACTGGTGGGAAAATGCCTTCCAGACCTTGCCCACCACTGAGTTAAGTAAACCATCCAGCTGTTCACTTAGGTAGCTCAGAATCTTGTTGACAATAGGGATAAATACATTACAAAATGCTCCCTAAAGCTTTTCTTATTGAGTGTTTTTAGTGCTCCAAGTTGTTTCTCTCCCCACACCCCTCAAGCAATTGTTCACACTAGTGGTGCAGTAGTTAAACTGCTGTACTGCAACCAAAAGGTTGTGAGTTCGAACCTGACCAGCGAGCAAGGTTGACTCAGACTTCCATCCGTCCAACGTTGGTAAAATGAGGATCTAGCATGCTGGGGGCAAAATGCTAATTAAGTTGTTTACTCCCCAGAGAGTGAGCTAAGCACTATGGGACTGTATAGAAGTGTGATTGCTTTTTGCTTTGAACAATATCTACTCTGGAGACATCAGGCAGTTTGTAAAGCTATATGGATTTACTTTTACAGATTATTAAAAACATCATGGCAGATGTTCCTTGTTGGGTATGCAATAATGGGAACTAGGAAAAACAAAACACCAATATATCTTTAAAAAATAAGTTTGTGATTGATAGTGTATCAGTTATTAAGACAATGATTGCTAACTCTTGGTTTTCCAGATGTTTTGGACTTCAACTCCCAGAATGCCTAAACACTGGTTATGCCAGCTGGAAATTCCAGAAGCAGACATTCAGAACATCTGAAAGACCAAAAGTTGAGAACCACTACTTTAAGACACCCCAAAGCATTTCTGATGTACATGCAGCCTATACTTGTTTGCCTACATCCCCGCACATTCAGGTGAAATGCAAAAAAAAAAAAAAAAAGACAAGAGTGAGGAAACCAACCATACTGTCTCCTCTGAAAATATTTACAGTTTCTCTTTGGAGCAGAATATGTGTTGTCAGCTCCCAATTCTGAACACAAGCCAGGTGCCAACTCTCCTGTGCAATCCCATTAAAAAGGAGTGAGAACACCTTTAAATTTCAGTGGCTTGGGTGCATGTTCTCTTCTGCAACTTCCATTCACTCTCAGTGGGTCTTATTTAGGAAAGTTTTCCACTGCAGTGTTCATGAAACCATAATCTACATATCAAAACTGGTTTCCTACATGGCCTTTAGCAAGGCACTTAATTTCTTTTGAGCCAATGTTCTTTTCATGAGAGATTTGCCAAGGATGGATTTGTCCCTTGCTCTTTTTTTCTGAATCCTTTAAAAAAAACTAATAAAACTTGCCAATTTGCTTGCAGGAAGAGTGTGTTGATTAATTAGTTTATGCTTCTTCAGTGCCTTGGAAATGTGAAGCAGTATACATGTTAAGCGCAAGGCCCCCATACATTACTGTTTTTAATAACATAAACAAAGAGCACCATATTTCACAAGGATGTATAACTGCTGCACTTATAATTAAACCCCTCACTCCACTGTTTTGCTCTGCCTCCCTCTTTGTATGGAAACCCAGAAGCTGACATCCCTTTGAATAATAGTAAGATAAAGAAGCTGGAGCAGTGATTTAGGCAAAAGAGGACATCTTCATAAAGCAGCCAACTTAAAAGCAGAAGGCATCAGGTCCTGGTTTTTTCTTTGTTCAACCCCCAAGGTCAGTGTTATTATTATTATATTACAGGATCCTTGAGATCTGTCCAAATGAGAGCCTAGTTCAGGGGTTCTCAAGGTTTTCATGCCATTGGCTGGACAACTCCCCCTCAGACAGCTGAGGGGGACGTGTGGTTTTTTTTTCCCCTGCCGGCGGATACATTTGTGCATGCACAGGCATGTCTGCTTCTGTTTCTGGGGTCATTGCCGTGGGCCGGATGGAATGATGTAGTGGGCTGCGGCCAGCCCATGGGCTGTAAGTTGTAAACCTCTGACCTAGTTGCTTAACTGATATCTACATGTCAGGGGAGTGTTGTATGCCCTCACTGTCCCACAGAGATCAAACTCTTCTGGCGGTGAAGCTCGTTCAGAAACATGTTATCAAAATACTGGCAGTTTTTTGTAGGCTGAGATGGAGAATTTCAGCCCCATCTTCCTTATAAACATGGAGAAGTCAGAACCGAGCAAATTGACAATAATGCAAAAGCCAGCAGAGATCAAACACAAATTTGATGTGAACTAACAACCAGCTGTAGGATGTCTTCAGTACAGGTTTGTAGATTCATATTTCAGAACACAGAATGCTGTTTACCTTCCGACTGGTACCTATTTATCTATTTGCAATTTCTTACTTTTGAACTGCTAAGTTGGCAGGAGCTGGGACAGAGATGGGAGTTCATACTGTCATGCAGTACTCGGGTCTCAAACTCTGACCTTCCAGTCTTCAGGTTCACTGTCTTAATCACTAAGCCACTGTAGTCCCTAAGGCTGTAGGTGTCAACAATAAGCTCCTTGACGGGTTGAAGGACTTAGCAGGTACCCCATGATCCTATCCCTTCATGCTAGCATGAACCTGTACATCTTTCTTATATATTCCTTGCACAGGAGCATGAGAAGACAGTTATCATTCCAAATGTCAGAGTACTATACAGAAATAAGACAACATAATTACCAAGCTAGATAAAATAATTTTAAAGAGTATTAGGGGTTTTTTTTTATTTCATGTGTACAATATAAGAGTAAATCATGATGGTAACAACACATTATGAGATTCCATGTCAATAAAGAAATATAAAAAGACCAGATATTGTGTGAGAGATAATGTAACAGTGAATGCTCTGTTGAAAACATGGGTTGAAGAAAGAAATAAGGCAGTCACAAATCTATCCCTGTTGGCATCAGTATTAAGCAACGAGCTATTTAATTTTAACAACACCTTGGGAATTTTGAAATATGTAGAATGCTTGAACTGGAATGCTACAGAGGTTTTTTTAAATAAAGAATGTGCCATTGTATTATACGTAATGTGAAACACAGAAATAGCTGATAATGTGAATTGTCCTTTTTTCATTACATTCAAATTAGTGTTTTACCAAAGATGGATAGAAAGAATTGTACTAAGTAAAACTGAAAGCTTAGAAAATTATGAGTTTTGCATACCTCAGTTAAGCACATGGGCTATTAATATTCCAATATCAAAGTACAACAGATACTTAAGTCTAATTATACATGGGGAGAAATCCAGAAGTAAGTCACATCTAGAATAGGATCATTGAATCAGGGAGTATTTTGTGAGTCAGCTCCTCTATATGTTCCATTGATTCAAATGGGCCTACTCTAGTTACAACTTAATGCTAGATTTTAGCCACTGCAAATGGAAAGGTAGACTAAATTCAGAGGATGGAGGCCTGAAAATCAGTGGGGGAAATATCAAGTATGTAAGATAGACAGATGACACCATCTTACTGGCAGAAAGCAGCAATGACTTGAAATGATCTTTGGTGAATGTGAAAGGAGAAATTGCTGAAGCAGAACTGCAGTTGAACATTAATACAAAAATCACGACTACAGAAAAACTATACAACTTTAATGTTGACAATGAAGAAATTGTAATGGTTAAAGATTTTGTAGATCTTGGTCCAATCATTAACCCAAATGGAAATTGCAGCCAAAAATCAGAAAACTGAGATGTGGAAAGGCAGCAATGAAGGAATTAATAAAAGATCATCAAGTGTAAAGTAGAAAGATTATCCACACTGTTGTATTCCTAATGACTATGTAGGGGCATGAAAGCTGATAGTAAAGAAAGCTGAGAGGAAAAATAGATTTGTGTGAAATATGGTTCTGGAGTAAACCTCTGCAGATATTCTGTACTGCCAGATAAATGAATGAGTGGATCCTAGAGCAAACCAAGGAACTGCAGTGGCTCAAGTGGTTACGTCGTTGACTGGAAGCTGGCAGGTCAGCAGTTTGATACCCAAATACAGCAGAACGGAATGAGCTCCTGTCTTTGTCCCAGCTCCTGCTAACCTAGCAGTTCGAAAGCGAGAAATTGCAAGTAGATAAATGGGGACCACTTCTGTGGGAAGGTAAACAGCATTCCGTGCTCTCCGGTGTCTAGTCATGCCTGCCACATGACCACAGAAATGTCTGCAAAAGCACACAGCACTGGCCCTTCTGCTATGAATCAGAGATGAACATTGAACCCCAGAGTTGAATATGGCTAGCTTTCAAGCAAGGGAACCCTTTACCTTTACCTTTACCTTTACCTTTACCTTTACCTTTACCTTTACCTTTACCTTTACCTTTACCTTTACCTTTACCTTTACCTTTACCTTTACCTTTACCTTTACCTTTACCTTTACTAGAACAAACCAGGTCTGATCCACAGCACTATGCAAAAGTCTTAGGCCAGCATTAGATTTGTTGTTGTAGCAATGGTATACTGACCATATATATGGTAATTAGAATACAACCAGAAAATGTAAGAAATATGTCTGCTGTATTCAAAACCAGAAGGGAAATCAGAAAAAACAGCTTCCATAGGCTAAAGTGGCAAGTATTTAGTGTGTCCTCCCCTTATACTTGAGCAACAGCAGGCACCTGGCTCCTGCACCCACACCAACGGCCAGGGAAGAAGAAGCCAGGGCAGGTTGAGGACTTCGCCGCTCCTCCCCCTGTGCCCACACCAACGGGCAGGGAAGAAGCAGCCAGGGCAGGTTGAGGACTTCGCCGCCCCTCCCCCTGTGCCCACACCAACGGCCAGGGAAGAAGCAGCCAGGGCAGGTTGAGGACTTCGCCGCCCCTCCCCCTGTGCCCACACCAACGGCCAGGGAAGAAGCAGCCAGGGCAGGTTGAGGACTTCGCCGCCCCTCCCCCTGTGCCCACACCAACGGCCAGGGAAGAAGAAGCCAGGGCAGGTTGAGGACTTCGCCGCCCCTCCCCCTGTGCCCACACCAACGGCCAGGGAAGAAGCAGCCAGGGCAGGTTGAGGACTTCGCCGCCCCTCCCCCTGTGCCCACACCAACGGCCAGGGAAGAAGAAGCCAGGGCAGGTTGAAGACTTCACCGCCCCTCCCCCTGTGCCCCCATCAACATATTGTATTGTAATGTAATGTATTGTTTGTAAGCCACCTTGAGTCGCTACGGCAAGTGGGCGGCAATATAAATTTGACCTAATAAATAATAATAAATTTAACTTAAACGGAATGGAACCCTGATTACAGTCATTGTTAACAATGTAAGATGGACTATTCCTCTAGAACAGGGGTGCCCAAACTTTTTGAGCCGTGGGCCAATCATGTCATTCAGGGAGCCGGTCACTAATGCCCAGGGGCCGGGTGCGGGCCAAGTATGGGCATGTTTTACTTCTGCTTCCAGGAGCAACAAGGGCTTCTTGGGCCAGATGACTTGGCATCGGGGGACACATCTGGTCCCCTAGCCTTAGTTTAGGCACCACTGCTCTAGAACATGGGTGGCCAACCTTGATGACCCAGGTGTTCTTAGACTTCAATTCCCAGAAGCCTCAATCAGCAGGTGCACTGACTTGGGCTTCTGGGAACTGAAGTCCAAGAACATTTGGAGCACCAAGCTTGGCCACCCCTGCTCTAAACGTAGTCACAGGCAGCTTATGAAGGGCTATTGAAATCAGGATATTTTGGAGATCACTGGAATGTTGTGAGTGGGAGAAACAGAAGTTTTGTTCTTGATGCTGTTTACTTTTTAACTGGCTATTAAGACATGCAGTTTCATTTTGGGGAAACTGAGGCTACTTGCAAAAACCTCTGCCTTATTCTTCATGATAAATGCTGATTTTATGTTAATAACCGAAAGTAAGCGGCATCTTGGGTTCAAGTTTGGAAAACACTGCCTTTCTAATTCTTCCAGGGGAATGGGTTGCACAAAACAATACTAATAACATATTTAGTGAATCTGGGTATGCAAGAGTGATATCTCTGAGAGACAGATGAGGAGAAGTTTGGCTGGCCTTTCAGTTTGAAAATGGCTGGGAACACATGAGTGATCTTCTGGACTGATCTTCATGGCTGACAGGATATCACTGATCCAGCAATGTGAGGAAGAAAGGAATAAAATCTGTTGGATTATTCCAGAAGAAATAATGCTGATCACAGCTGTATCCACAAAATAAAGATTCTTTTGTTCCCCCCAAAAATAAAAAACCCAACTGAAAACATCATGTTAAGCAAATCACCATGTTCCTCATCTACAAGACACAGCCTTTACTCCTGCAGGACACTGGATATGCCACTCGCAGAACTTGAACAGATGCTATGATGGTCATTGATTCTATAGCTTACTGCAGGGTTTCTCAACCTTGAGTCCCCACATGTTCTTGGACTTCAATTCCCAGAAGCCCTGGTCAGCAGGTGTAGTGACTTGGGCTTCTGGGAACTGAAGTCCACAAACACCTGGGCACCCAAGGTTGAGAAACCCTGAATTCATGGTGAATGAAGCTACCAGTGGCTACAGATCATGATGGCTACATGCAGCATTCCTCAATACCAGTGTCTTGGGAATATGATGAAGAAAATGATAGTGTCCTCATGTGCTGCTTGTGAGCTTCCAAGTTCTCACAGATATCTGGTTGGCCAATGTAGGGAAGGAATGCTGGGTCAGATAGGCTTTTGGTTACCTGTTCTTACCTTCTTGTGGGAAACCAGGGGGAGACCCGGCTTGTTTTCACAACACTATACTATGGTTTAGTGCAGGGGTTCTCAACCTACGGTCTGTGGGCTAGATGGGGTCTGCAGTGCCAAATAATTTGGCCTCTAACCTTGCTCCAGCTGCTGCTGCCACGGCCGCTGCCAGAATCAGCTGCAGACTCATTTACATCCATCTTAAATGTGATTAAGACAGCTGCAGATGCATTTTACGGCAGCATTTACTTCAGGGGGAACCACTAGCCTAGCCTGCTCAGCTGTCTGAGGTGGTGTGGGCCAGCCTGGGGCTGAAAAAGTTTGAGAATCCCTGGTTTAGTGTTACATTCTTATGCAATCTTCTTTTAAATACCAATGAAAAAGACACAATGGATCTTGGGTTTAGCTAGCCTATGTAAATACCACTGCTGATGGTAGTACATTTGCAAAAGGAACATGCCTCATGTGGACACCTGATCTGACCCCTTTTGGTCAGTCTTAATAATGTCGAAAAAGCAAGAGTACTTAAAGAAGCCACTTCTCCAGTTGCTATTACTACCAAGGAATGGTGTTCAGGTTTTTCCCTGTAAGCTCTCAATATACTACCAGATCCAGGCTTTATTCTATGGAAGAGATAATATTTTTGCTAACCCAGTTTTTCTTCCAGCTCCACACTATCTTCTGAAATTCTGAATGTTGTAATAACTAAACCCCCTCCTCTACCACCTTTGGATGCATATCTTAGATAAAGATGACTTATGTTCAGATGAGGGATGAGTGAAAACTGAGTAAGAAACACCAGTAATCTAAGATAGGTAAGTTGATACCATATTACATAACAGTCAATGACTTAAAATGATGAGTGAGGAAGGTTAAAGAAAAACTACGAACATTTAAAATGAGTGAATTTCATTCCATGCAGCCCAATCCAGGAAAGAGCATAAATGTGCTCAAACCTCAAGTAGAAGTGCTAAAAGCAGAATGTCCATTTTGATTGATTATTGAACCAAGGTGTAGAAAATCCTTAATAGTTTCAATTTCTCCATTGTCAGCACTGGAACTGTTTAATTATCATATGGTCATTATTTTTGTCTTATTAATGTTCAGCTAGGACAGCTGTTGGTGGTCTAAGTAGACACTGAGTTGGGCCAGACGGAGCTGTAGTTGGATTTTGTAAATGGAAAATTGTTTTCATTTCTCAAGCACTCGGTTTCATTGTCTTGTTGTTAGGAAAATGTAGCTGTGAAATTGCAGTTATCAACCAATCCAGGAACACTCCTTGACAGTCTTTCCGGCTCCTAGGCAACCAGCTTTTCTTGCCTAGGAGCAACAGAACTTAGAAAGGTCCTTTTTAGTCTACAGTTCCCAGAATCTACCCATCAGCCTCAGAGGGTTAAATTGGAGATTGAAGAATAAATGGCATGTGATGATTCATTATGAACAGGTTCATGTGGTTTTCTGAATAAGTAGCTACTAGCTGTCAGAGACATGTCTTTCTGGTCTTCCCCACCATTATGGAGAAAACAGGCTCACAGATGGTGGAGCTGAGAGGACAATCTGAGCAGTGATTCCTTTGATAACTTCTAGCTGAAATAATAGGAGTTCTTGTAAATCTTCAGTAAACTGACTCTAATAAATTGTATATAAATGCCTTCTAATGGTAACCAAGGCCCCCAAATGACATATTTCAGTATTAAATGTGGTCAACATGAGTTTTCAAACCAATATGTGAGGTAATTGATCATTTAACTCAATTTCTCGCCTTCCTTTCTAGATTCTCATGCCTGTTTTGTCATTTATGTGGATGTTGTTGTTAATTATTTCTCTGAGGTTCTTAAAGAAAGTTAGGATAGAAAAAGAAGAGGAACCATTACCAGCAGCAGTAATCAGATACCCAGTTAATAGATTGGACCCCATATGAATTAAAACAACTGGATTAAAAACACAAAAATTAATGAACATGCATCAGACACAGCATCCCAAAAAGAATTATTTATTTATTTATTTATTTACTCATCTTTACTATCCCGCCCCAATTGGGTAGACCCGACTCTGGGCGGCTTACATCATAGATTAAAATCACAGGTTAAAACCTTAAAAATTCCTAAGAAAAATTACAACAACGCAACAGATAAAAACAAGGGCAGAAAGAGGTGGCTGTCCCTTAAATCCCTTAAATCAGCCAACCTGCATGGGATCCCACATTCCTAGGTCCCCACACTTGCTCCACCAGCCAGGTCTTTAAGCCTCTTCGGAAAGGCAGGAGCTCTGCCTGTAGGCGCAGCTCAGTTGGGAGAAGGTTCCAAAGGGCCGGGGCGAACACAGAGAAGGCCCTCCTCCTAGTGCTAATGAGGCGAGCCTCCCTAGCTGATGGAATAACAAGAGAGCCCCTCCGATCCGCCCTAGTGGGACGGACAGACGTTCTTAGGGTGATGCAGTCTCTTAGGTACCCTGGCCCACTACCATATAGGGCTTTAAAGGTAATAACCAGCACCTTGAAATTGCACCCAGAGACATACTGGCAGCCAGTGCAGCTCCCGGAGCAGTGGTGCGGCACGAGCATATCGCCCGCGCCCCATCACTACCCGGGCCGCCGCATTTTGGACCAGCTGTAGTCTCTGAATGGTCACCAAGGGCAGCCCCATGTAGAGCGCATTACAGTAGTCAAGTCTGGAGGTGACCAAAGCATGTGTGACCATGAGCAAGGCGTCCTAGGCAAAAAGAATGTAGGCAGGTTAAAGTTGAAATGAAAAATTTGAGGCCATGGGTTACTACAAGTACAGCAGGTAACAGAAGAAGGGAAAATAAGTCCAAATGAGTATATCCATGGAAGCAGAACAAAAAACCTCTTACTCCATAGCCAGATATCTAAAACACTGAGTTATCATGATTTTAACTCTGCTTGTACAGGTTAATATAGAAGTGAAAAAGAACAAAGTGAATAAACTTGCCTGTCCTGTAGTGTTATTCTGGTCAGCAATACTCCCTCTTCCCCTATTGCTTTTTAAAGAGCAAGTAAATTTTGTTCAGTTCCTTAAACCTGGATTTGCCTCTTATTTAATGGAAGATAACTGTGCTGTGCAGAAGAACTTAGACATAAACTTTGATGTTAGATGTTCCCTAGCACCTCATAAAAGGAAACTTCTTGCATTCTTGACATTTCTATTGTTTTTGAACTTTAATGGAAGATGGGAAATTAAATGTGATACTTGATGAGCTACTGGTACATCAGATTAGAAGTTCCTGCTTTTAAAGAGGTTCTTTGTAAGTACAGTAATAGAAACAGATTGATTGACTAAGCTGATTGCCAGTCACATAGCAAGGATTGCTAGAGCTCTCTAGACTGACGATGTGTCTTGATGGGAAGACAGAATGTGAGTGACCTAACATGTGAGATCAAGAAAGAATTGAGTCCCTCTCACTGAATGATGATTGAAGTGCTAATCCAGCACTAGAAATATTAAGATTTTCATGAATCATGAAGCCATGGAAAAAAGATCCCCCAGACTTTCTTCCTGCTATACACCAGATGTCTCATATAACTTCCTTATTACATTAATCTGAACTGCTTGATAGATTTATCAAGTTGAAATATGCAGGAGACTGATCCTATACTGAAGATGTACACTGATTATTATTGTCATAATGGCATCTTGCCAAATTCTAAGCTCCAGACCCTTGGAATTAAAAAAAAAACACTGTAATAACAATAGAAATTCTTATTTAAACATTTCTGCTGGAAAATCAAATAATTGGATCTCCAGCCACCAGCAGAAGAGAATGTTTGCAGTTGAAATGAGAATGTAGATACAGTATTTGAGAGAAATATAAATACAGAGAGTCAAGGGACACATACATGGAAACATAACATAATACAACTTCACAATGATGCTATGCCACATATGCTGTATCCTGTAGCAGCAGCAACAATAACAACAATACTGGAGAGGTAGGCATCTCATCATTATTCCTCAGTATAACATTGACAAAGCAAGTCACTGTTGTATCTATTGTGCTGTCCACTACTTTATAAATAACTCTCCATAACCTTTTTCTGAGAAAATAAACTAAGCTTAGGAATGATGAGAAAATGGCATAAAGCTTGGGCAATTAATATTTCTTAGCCAGTTCCATTTTATCCCACAAATTAGATAGTTTTATTTTTGTGAATATTCATTCTGTAAACTCATGACAAAAAAATGTTGAGCAACCTCTGCTTCCTTCTTAATGCTACTAGATTCTTAATGCCCTAGAGCCTAGACTTTTGATCTCATAATATTTGGTGCTATGGTATTTGAAATCTCTGAATGAATATATGAGAT
Organism: Furcifer pardalis; assembly: GCA_030440675.1. Classification (NCBI taxonomy): domain Eukaryota; kingdom Metazoa; phylum Chordata; class Lepidosauria; order Squamata; family Chamaeleonidae; genus Furcifer; species Furcifer pardalis. Next base: position 205,766,530 of record CP126890.1, read on the forward strand.
TTTACATGAATGACTATCTTTAGGTCCTCCTTTGATTCATCTCAAAGTACAGTGTTTGAAGACTTACTTAAAATGTGCCCTATAATTAAATGGACCTGTCAGCTGTTGTGAACCTGGATAAAAAATTGCAGTACAAAAGCCCAATGCTCCTTGATGGGCTTTGATCTTGATCTTTGCAAAGCCACAGAAAGAACAATGTGGCTGTTCAAATTAAAGATTTAGACCTAAGAGTAAGCCAGGCCCAAAAATGGTGCATGCTCAGCCAGATGTTCATACCAGCCATATGGCATACCAGCCATATGGCTTCCGTGGCTGCTCGGGTGGTGATGGGGTGCGGGCGTTATGCTTGAGCCTCACCTCTGCTCCGTCAGCTGCACTGGCTGCCAGTATGTCTCCGGGTGCAATTCAAGATGCTGGTTATCACCTTTAAAGCCCTATATGGTAGTGGGCCAGGATACTTAAGAGACCGCGTCACCCCAAGAACATCGGTCCGTCCCACCAGGGTGGATCGGAGAGGCTCTCTTATCATACCATCGGCTAGAGAGGCGCATCTCTCTGGCACTAGGAGGAGGGCCTTCTCTGTGTCCGCCCCGGCCCTTTGGAACCTCCTGCCAACGGAACTACGCTTACAGACAGAGCTCCTGTCCTTCCGGAAGGGCCTAAAAACCTGGCTGGCAGGGCAAGTTTGGGGATCCAGGGATAGGGGATCCCATGTTGGGTGGCTGATTTGATTAGACAGCCACCCTCTTACCTCTCGTTGTTTTAACCTCTTTTAATTTTTTAGCCTTAAATTTTTAATTATTATTTTTTTAGTATCCGGTAGATTGTAGTCAATATTTTTAAGCTAATTTTTAAACTAAGTATAATTCTCCCCATATGATTCTGTACCGGAATTTGTGTCTTTTTTGTATTGATGGATATTTAGTATGTCTTATGATGTTTTATTGTATAGATGGTTATTATTTACTGAATGTTTTTATATTGTATGATATTGTATTGATATGTTTGTAAGCCGCCCAGAGTCGCACTTCGCGATTGGGGCGGGATATAAATCGAATATAGAATAGAATAGAATATGTCAAGTGATATGGGCCACAATCTCCTTATCATGGTAATAGCTCAACAAGAGAGCTATTACCATGAGAAGGAGATTGTGGCCCATATCACTTGACATCTATTGGAAGCCATATGGCTGGTATGAACATCTGGGCTGGTAGCAACAAGGGTTGTAAAGAAATTATTGTGAATTCCAAAAAGCTGAGGTGGTAAACAATGTACTAACTAGATTATAAATCCAAATGGGGAAGCTCCAAAGAGGGACAGAGAACCTTGAAAGGGACTATTTAAGAATTTACCAGACTAACAGAAGGGAATTCACAGGAGAGGAAATATAGGGATGAAACAGGAGAGCTCCCAGAGGTGAGAAAAGTTCCCTGTTTGAATTACTGCTCCTAGAATAGTCCAGTCACTGATCATGCTAGTTGGCATATTCATGGAGGAGAAGGCTGATAAATTTGATGATAATACTCTAGGTTACTGTAACAGTCCTCAGTTCCAATGCCACAGGGACTCACAGAGCATCCCTTCATAATCATCTCTCGGCATCACTCATTTCTCATTCAAGCAGTGTTTGTCTGCCCCTTTGTTTACATTGGGACATATGAGAGGTACGGACACTCATCATTACTAACTGTGAGAAGGTGAAGGTAGTTCTGAGAGACACTGGGACAACAGTTCTGTACCAGCATCTATGGCCACTACTAGAACTAACAGAGGCTTCTCATGGAGGCTCCAGTGCAGACTTCTGTGAATCTAGGCTGTAAATGTCTTGTTCTGTCATTTGGAATGTTTCAGCAAAGTACTTTATTTAAAAGAACCAACAAACAATTAGTTGGTGAGTTGTCCAGTTCTCCCTGGGGAAGTTGAAGGAAACTAAATCAGATGCATGGTAGCATTATGAAGAAAACCAAGCGCTGGAGATGAGTTAAGGATCTTATGCCATTATCAGTAAGCTTTTTTAGATACCATCTTTTAGGGTTCCTTTGGTGAAGAACATACAGAGATTTTTTTTAAAAAAAAATGGTAGCTGTGTTAGTCTGTGCAAGCATATCAGAGAGTTAGCAAAACAAAAAGGCAAACCAAGTTCTAGCACCTTAAAGACTAACGGTTGTATTTTGATCTTAGCTTCTGTGGATCAAATCCACTTTGTCAGATATAAGAGTGAGACCTCATGGCATCAATTTATACACATCTGGTACAGAGACACACAATGGTTGGCCAGCCTAACAGACAGGGCCGTAGCCAGGATTCTAGATTTGAGGGGGTGAAAAAAATTTTCAGGAGGGGCAAACACATTTCAGGAGGGGCAACAATGTCACACTCACATATATAACATTGGCATCATGGGGTGGGGGCGGGCTGTTAGTTCAGGAGGGTTTTTGCCCCCCCCCCGCCCCTCCCCCCAGCTACGGCCCTGCTAATAGAAAAATAACATTGTCACATTTTACAACTGACAATGGGAAAACCCTGGTTGTTATTCAAACTTGCTGTGAAGCTTGGTCTTGTTGAGTTGCAAATGGTTATAAAAGAAACTTCTTTTGCAAGCTGATGCATCACACCTAAAGGATGGATGCAAAACAAATATTGCACATTTGTCATTGATTGAGCATCTATTAACAATGATGTGAGTGACCAAGGCAAAATTGCAGTATAACCTGTATGCTGCAATTTTGCTTTGATCACTTATATCATTGTCAATAGATGCTAAATCTATTCTCCATTTTCCATTTTTTGTCTTTTTTTATTTACTCTCTGATATATAGAGAAAGGTAACTGAGGCAGATTATCTCTGAGACATCTCTCTTCCACCGGGCAGTATGAGTAGTATAGAAACAAATAACAACATGCAGACTCTAAACATCAACTGCATAAAGCAGCTACTGTGGTTGGAGGATGAAATGTCCAGCCCTAGACCTCTATAATATGGGGTGCATTGGGTCTCAGGGCTCTCACCTCTCCTATTTAACATCTACATGAAGCCGCTGGATGAGATCATCCGTTCCCATGGGGTGACGTATCATTAGTATGCTGATGATACTCAGCTGTATATCTTAGCCCTGTGGTGATACAAGTGATGCTGTCAGAGTCCTATCCAGGTGTCTGGAGGCTGTCAGGGTCTGAATGGAGAACAACAGGTTACAATTGAAACCCGGCAAGACTGAGTGGCTATGGGTCAGAGCCCCCACGTCATCTCAGGAGCTACCTTTATTGGTTCTGGATGGGACCATTTTGCCCACAACCGACCTGGTGCAGAATCTCGGGTTCCTCCTGGACTCATGACTACTGCTCAATGAGCAAGTGGCAGTCGTGGCCAGGATGGCTTTTGCACAACTTTGTGTCATATGCCAGTTATGCCTGCTCCTAAATCATGATCACACAATCGCTGGTCACTTCCAGACTGGACTATTGTAATGTGCTCTACATGGGGCTGCCCTTGATGACCATTCAGAGGCTGCAACTGATACAGAATACAACTGCCTGGGTAGTGATGAGGTGTGGGCATTATGCTTTGGGAGCTGCAATGGCTACCGCTGAGCCTTTGGGTGCAATTCAAGGTGCTCATAATTACTGTACCTTTAAAGCCCTACATGGTAGTGGGCCAGGATACTTAAGAGACCGCATCACCCAAAGAACATCTGTCCATCCCACCAGAGCAGACCAGAGAGGCTTTCTTACTGTGCTATCTGCTAGAGGGGCTTGCCTCTCTAGCACCAGAAGGAGGGCCTTCTCTGTGTCTGCTCCAGCCCTATGGAACCTCCTGCCAATTGAGCTATGACTCCAAACAGAGTTGCTGCCCTTCAGGAAAGAACTAAAAACCTGGCTGGCAAAGCAGGTGTGGGGCACCGGTGATGTGGTGACCCCCACCTGCTGGGTGATAAAATGATAGCAATATCACTCCCTCGTTCTTTTAATCCTCATCCTTTTAATTCCTGTAGTATTTTTAAATTGGGGTTTTTATGGGTGTTTAATGTTTTGGACTACTGTATTGTTTTTAATGTTGTGAGCTGCCCAGAGTTGTTCTGAGTTGAAGAACTCCCTTGAAGAAGTGCTTAGAAATAAGATGGGAAAGCTATAATCCCTCTAGTTATTTATCTCTGCCATATGATATTAGGATTGTCTGGGCTGAGATCCTGCTATGGTAATGGAGTAGACTGTACAGCCAGCGACTCAATGCTGAGTGTTGGGAAGTGGTAAATAACCTGACTCCCTAGATGAGCTAATGGCTACAGGTGGATGAGCCCCTTTAAATGGGGTGATGGTCCCTCTCAGTGGAAGAAATGCCACTGGAAACCATGGTATTGGGCCCAACAGCAAAATGAGCAGAGGAGGATCCACTTTACTATTCTGATTCCCAATGGACATGGAGGCAGAAGAGGCCATGCCAGATGGACTGGCTGTGAAGGTGGACCTTGTTAATATCCTCAATGATGTGGCAGTCCATTGCAGTGCTGGTGTTAAGTCCTCCATGTCTCATTTCATATGTGCTGCAGGAGATGGCTCTGTGATCATAGTGTGTGGGTCACTTCATGGCAAGCTGGGATCCACCTTAAACAAATTCATGGCGATGGCAGTTTTCTTGTTTGAAAATGATTTATAGTACTGTACTCTAATATGAGTAGCAGCTGCTGCCACCAATAATATTAGGGCTCATAGTTGTCCTAAGAAAGTGCTCCTGCAATTCTGCTTCAAAGTAGCAAGTAAAGGTATCATTTGCTTGAAAGCCAGTCATGTCCAACTGTAGGGGGAAGTGCTCATCTCTGTTTACAGCCAAAGAGCCAGCACTGCTCTTTAGGCACAGTGTCTTAACCACTAGCCACTGCAGCCCAGTCCCAGTAGTAAACCAAGCATCAAAATCACAATCACCAGTATACACATCAGGGATACATGAGGAAAAGATTGTCACATCAGAAGATGGAACATCCAGACTGGTGATGTGTTTCACAATAGACGCAAAGCTCTGATTGTCAGCAATGTGGACATACCCTACAAATGGAGAGATAATTTTTGGCGGCAGCTGCTGCTGTTACCACATCAGCAATTTGCCCTCAAATGGAAGAAGACAACAAAAGGAGGATAAAGGAGCATGGAGATAATAAATATATTTATTCACAGGCTTGGAAATTGGAATTATTTCTTGATTAATTTTGCAACCTGTGCCTCATTTGCTGCTATTCATTTCCTGCTTAGCATTTAGAGGAATGTCCATTATCCTAGCCTTTTAGAGATAACATTTCAGCAAAAAAAAAATCTTTGAGATGTGGTGAGCAGGTGAGTAATTAGTTTAGAGGGAGCAGAACCAAAACAAACCAAATTTTTAAAAAGCATCCAAGAAGGATATTAAAGCTAATCTGAAACCTTTTGAAAATGGGAAATGGCTGCAACTCCCTATCATCGCAAGGCTAAAAGTTCGTTAGCATAATAAAGATGCATTACAAACATGTCTGGGGGCTAAAATGTCAACAGTGTGGCTTTTTTTTAAAAAAAAAGCTTCACATATAAAAAATGCAGATATGGATAAATACCTAAAGTGGGCTTTCAAATTACAGGCTTCATAACCCTATATTTTACAATACATTAACAAGACAGTATATCATTACCAAGAGAGGATTGGCTACCTCCCTTTTGAAGCAGGAGACTCAGGTATTTTCAGATTGCATTTATATTTCAACCATTTTTTTCTCCGTCCTTTTGCATGGTTATTAAATGTAGTGGACAGAAGAGTAGAGGCCTTACCATGTGTCACACAGAAGAATGTACATTCCATTTGGAAAAAGCCTGAACTGAACTAGACATCTTTGGATAGTGTGTGGATTTGTTCAAAACGATATGACTTCCATGTTTGAGACAAAGAAATTGAGAAGGGAGAGGAAGGTGTGTTTTTGTGGCTCTAGTATCCAATGAAACTTTAGTCTGTGTCTCATTTTAACTTCTAATGGCAGACAAATAGCTGGAGGAATTTTTTTCAGGTAGAAGTGGAGTTTTCTTTAAAAGTAAAGGACATTTGTTATCCTCTAGCATTGTTGCCCATCTCTGCAAGTTGCAGATTAGCTTACTCTTGTTTTGTGATTGCATACAGGGAGTAAAGCAAACAATTCATTTTCAGATTACACAGAATCCTTGAAATACCACCTAGAACCATGATGGCAAACCTTGGCACTCCAGGTGTTCTTGGACTTCAATTCCCAGAAGCCCTGCTGATCAGGGCTTCTGGGAATTGAAGATCAAGAACAGCTGGAGTGCCAAGGGTTACCATCACCGCCCTAGAAGGTAAAGGTAAAAGTAAAAGGACAACCTTGCTCAAAAGCCAATCATATCCGATTCTAGGGTTCAGTGCTCATCTCTATTTATAGCCAAAGAGCCAGTGCTGTCTGCATCTGCAGACGTTTTTGTTGACACGTGGTAGGCATGCCCAACACCAGAGAGCACAGAAGGCTGTTTACCTTCCCACCAAAGTGGTCCCTGTTTATCTAGTTGTAATTTCTTACTTTCGAACTGTTTGGTTGGCAGGAGCTGGGACAGAGACGGGAGCTCACTCTGTCGTGCAGTACTTGGGAATTGAACTCCAACCTTCCAGTCATTGAGTTCAGCATCTTAACCACATGAATCACCGAATTCCATCACAAAATGCAATGCCAATATGGATACAGCTTCACCTAGGTTACTGTTAGTTTCACCCCCAACTATCTGCCCCTGTTTGCTTGATCAGCATGGTGTCTGTTGGTGACCAATAACAGGGAATCACCACCAGCAACTGACAGGCAGCCAAGGTCCACACAACTTACAAATATTGCCAATTTCATTGTTGTTGTTTTTAAAAACTATAACTCTCTCTAGTGTGGCAGGTGACCATGTTTGCTATGGGATTTGGGAAAGTATAGATCTAAAAAGTAACTTTCTCTTTAATATTTTTTCTACTTTAAAAATAATAATTAAAAAGTGATTTTTTCCCCCCAACCTCTAGAGCTGAGGCTATCTTCTTTCAGGAACCACAATGGCGTTGAAGTCCTGTTAATAGTACACACCACCTTCTTTATGCTTTCCTTTCTGAACCTTCTGAAGGAGACTTCTACATACAGTAAAATTTAATACTGAAGGAGTCAATTGCTATTGCAAATAGGGAATTTGTTTCAAATTAGCAGCTGGAAATAGTCTCCCTGTAAGATGGGCTCAGTGGTTTAGGTATTTGGCTGCAGTGCCAGAGGTTGGGCATTTGATTCGCCACTGTGTCTCCAGGAAAAAGCGCCTGTCACCTTGGGCAAGCTGCACAGTCCAACTGTGGTCCTAGAAGAAGGGACTGATAAATCACTTCTGTGTATTCTTCACATAGAAAAACCATGTAAAGACTCCCCATAAGTCAAAATTGACTAAATAGCAGGCAATTATTAATATTAGAAGAAGCACACTCTTGAATTTAGAAAACTGAGTGGCATGTGGAAATAACTCCTGGAGCTAGATGGAATAATTCTCAAACTAGAACAAGTTTAGCCCATCTGATGCTTTGATGTTTACACTGAAGAATTATATACTGATGTACTGTATTCTCAATGCAATAATGTATTGCACAATGTAAATTCTCTCTTTCATTCCCTCTGATTAAAAAAAAATCAACCCAATGAATTATTTTGTATTTTGAGATTACCAATGCTTTTCTACATGAAGTTAAAGTATTCATCTACAGTTTCCCCACCCCCCTGCACTTGGTGATATTTACAGATGCCCCTAGGCAAGGCATTTTATTTTAATGGTTTGCACAATGTGTTTTTCAAAGAATATATTTTCCTGCAGGTTTCTCTCTTTTCATTTGTTTTTTTCCCTGGCTTTCTCTAGAACAGAGTTAGGCCAACATATGACAACAGCACCAAGGTCAAGAAATGTTATTTACCAAGAACTTTCCAGGTTGATTGTTTGCAATTTTCCTGGATGCTGTTCTGTTTATTCTTTTATTACTTTTATGTTATGTTGTTGAGGGAAAAGAGCCTGCATGGCTTTACACTTTATATGCCATTTTGCGTAATTTTATTGGGAACATGGTCTTTGTGTATTGCAGATATATAAACCTCTGCCTCCAGCATGAAAATATATGTTGAGAACACCCTTGCATCACAAAATATGAAGGAGAAAATTTTCATCACAAATGCTTCTAAAACATGAGGTCTGTTATTTTTTAAAGCATGAATGAATCCCTGATGAGCCTCTGGACATCACTGCACCTTAGTACTCCCTGCAATTATTGCTTCATTCAGGCAAACATATTTTAACTGCCTAGCTCTTTAAATACAAACTTGCCTTCTGATCCATCCCTTCCTCTCTTCACCTGATCCTGAACAGAGACAGAAGAATTCCTACAGGTGGGAGAACATACCAGTACAGTACTTTGTTCTCCAGCAGGACTGTAATCCTGGCTAAGGTTCTTAGTACTATGTCATTCTTTTAAAATTTTAGGGTTAGAACTTGAGACCAGGTCAAACACACCACATGATATCACAGATTTGGGGCAAGCAAGATTGAGAAAGGGCAGAAGTACTTCTTAGACAGCTGAAAGTCGAAGGTGTAAGACAAATTTGGGAAGAAGGTTTTTGTAGTCCATGTAAAACTCTTCTTACTTGAGAAAGCAAAAACCCAGTGGCAAGAGGTGGGCCAACATATGACAACAGCACCAAGGTCAAGAAATGTTATTTAACCAAGAACTTTCCAGGTTGTTGGTTTGCAATTTTCCTCTCCCCCCCCCCCCACCATGTCTAGGTCAGACGTGAAGCTGCCAAAATGAAGCTACCTTTTGGTGAATTCATTCCATAGTTCCTTTCCCCTGACCTAGTGAGAGAAAGATTAGCCAGAACAACAAGGAGGCCATTGCCCAGGATACGCCTGATTGTGATTCAAAAATGTCACAGTCTTTGAGAAGGCTCTTTTTGTGTACCCCCACTGCCCAGTGATACACACCTGCATAGAGCATGAATTCCTTAGTCAAAGTTTAACACATAATAGAGGACTTGGCCACACAGAGACAGGAATCTGAAATGATGCCTCAGAGATGTTGTACAATAAAGGAATCTTGCATTTAGCAAAAAAACAAACAAACCAAGAATTGTACTGAGGAGAGTGAACAGGCTGACAGAAGGGGTACAGAGTATTCCATTCATCCTTGGTGTGCCCCCAAAACCCCAAAACAAAGTATGCTGCTATAAGAAGGGAAAGCCCTTCCTGTGCATGTAGCACAGAAATTTAGCTCGATGTGCATTACCTGTTAGGCGAAAAAGCATTTTTGCAGCCTAGTCTCTTTCATGGGTATATTCACTAGGCAGCAATAAAGATTCATAACATGTCTACACTTTAGAAGTATGTGCATAGAAATGGCATAGAAATAGAAGAATAAAAATAAAGCATATTCACGATTGGTTTAAATACTGTCATTCGTTATCTGTTGAGTGTTTTGTGCTCAATTCGTTTCTATTATTATTTTCAAGTATTGTTCAGTAATGTTTTATTCATTTTGATTTTATTAGCCATATAGATATTTTTTAAAAGTTATCATACAGATGAGTCCTGGAATTTGCCAAGAAATCACACCCAATCTCTCACAGCATCTGTCAGTCCTCTGTCTCACAAACTCCCTCCGCCTCTCTGTTAACGCAGACTGTAAATCCTCTGGTAGGAGCTGTTTCATGTCTATATTCCATACAACACCTTGCATACCACTGAAATAAGTGCTAAAATTGTATTAGTTCAAAATGATTACCCTTTGAAATTCTTTTCTTCACTAAGCATGTGACTTCAGTGATAACATATTCATTATTCAAGCAGTGAAACTGGTTAATTCACAACACTCTTCCTCAATCTCAGATATACAATATGCACATGAGAGGTGGTGGGAGAGAGGCCTACAGAAGATATGCACATTATATTGTTCTGGCCCAAATCCTATCCGGTATGTACAGCATTGATCCCAAAATTACAGGATTGCTGTGTACAATTGTTCCTCAGTCTTGTTGCAAACCTGGACTTATCTACTTCATGGATTTCACTTGTAACCAGTTGTATGGTGGGAAAATCGCAAAAATCAGCTTCTTTCCCATTTGCATCTCTCTGTGGCCTTTCTGTTGCTCACATTAAGGATAAACAAAAAGTTGAACAGAATGTTTTAGTAATATTCCTATTCCTCCTCAAATCTCTATTACTTGTGATAATAATAGAGTTAGCTGTCATAGAACCTTACAGTTTAATTTTACTCAAGGGCTATAATGTATGGTTGTGGGCACTCAGATGATGTCTGCCAGTTTGTTTAACAGAGAATGAACTTGGATGCATTTCTTTTTTAAAAATCACTACTACATCACTCTTGAGGGAATTGGATCTTCTTGTATTTATTTTATTTTTATTTATTTATTTAGATTTATATGGCCACACCTATTCCTGTTGTGACTCTGGGAAGCTCACAATTCATAACCCACAATCACAATAAAATGGCCCGCTATCATTAAAAACCATTACACTAAAGAAATAAGGACCCAATTTTAAAAAACCCATTATTAAAACATCTGTAACACTAAAATCTGAAAATCCAAAATCTAAGATGGCAGTCGTTCTCATGGTCATATAAGAACCTCTGTACTCATCAACACCTACTGTGTTTCCCCAAAAATAAGACACTGTCTTATATTTTTAAAAACTCCAAAATATGCATAAGGTCTTATTTTCAGGGGATGTCTTATTTTTCCATGATGAAGAAGAATACAGTACAGATTTATTGCTGATACAGCGGATTGCCAGGGCAAGATTTAGGTGTGTGCCTTATTTTCAGGGGGGGCCTTATATTTCCAAGGTGGGCAAAAATAGGGGGTGCCTTACTATAGGAGGAGGTCCTATTTTCGGGAAAACAGGGTAGCTACGTACACGTCACCATAGTGCTTTCTGTGTATTTCCAAAAACATTGAACTTCACAGGAAGTTCTGGATCAGTTCTTTCACAATGACTCTGAGCACTATTAGTGCATGTCTAAAGAGAAAGGGACTAAGGTGACTTATTGGTTATGACACTGAACTTGATGACTGACAGGTCAGCAGGTTAGCAGGTTGAGACATGAGTGTTGCATGATGAAGTGAGCTCCCATCTCTGTCCCAGCTCTTGCCAGCCTAGCAGTTTGAAAGCATGAAATTGCAAGTAGATAAATAGGGAACACTTCAGTGGGAAGGTAAACAGTGTTCCGTACACTCCAGGATTGAGGCATGCCTGTCACATGTCCACAGAAATGTCTAAAGATACAGACAGCACTGGCTCTTTGGCTATAAATGGAGATAAACACCGAAGCCTAGAGTCAGATACAACTGGCTTTCAAGCAAGGGCAACCTTTACCTTACCTAAAGAGAAAGAAACTACACTATCCCCCAAGAATGGTGCAGCATCTGTAGTCCTTCAAAACATTTGTAAAGTGAAAGCACAGCTGAGAAACAGATTCTGGAAATTCCTCCCATGGCTCTGCTTCTCTGAAGGACAGAAGATCTAGAGATGACAAGGAAGCAAATGCATGTTAACTGAGTCTACCATCAAGGGACCGAGTAGAGAGACTGATTTCATGAAAGATTGAGGATGGAACTGTTGCTGATCTCTACAGCCTCTTTACCCTCCAGTACTTAGAATGTCTTTCAGGAGTGGCCAGGACTAAAAAAGTTTGAAGACAAAGGAAAAAGTGCAATAAACCTTTAACTGTTTCTCACAATTAACTTTCTTAACCATATAATCTATGGAACAAATAAGCATGGTGTGTATGAAGGGCATACAAGGACGAGATTCCTAGAGATGGCAGAATGTGGAACTCAGCTGAAGACATATGTGGGCTTCATGACTCTGGCAGTGATATACCAGACAAAATGAAACCTAGGGGAACTGTCAGGTTGTTCCCTCTTCTAAACAGTCATAAGTCTAAAGAGATTTCTGTGAACAAACGAGATACTTCGGAATTGGCAACAAGAGTGATGTATACAGTCAGAGACAAACTTGCTGTCTTTTAGGATTCATCAATATGGAAATTTTATTCTCAGGTGTAGAACAAAGACTTGCTATTCCATAAGAGTGTAGCCTTAAAATGTTGTACTACACAGATATATTCTTTTGCTCCACTGAAAGAATCTCATATTCTGAACAGAAAAGATTTCATGGAGTGAAACAATCTTGGGTTATCAGAAGTATCTTCAAGAAAATGAAAAGATTCTTTTATTAAAAGAACTGCCTGGATATATACTGAAAATGCTTTGTTGAAGTCTGTGTTAGCTGCCAATCAATTGGTTGGCAAGTGAGAGAAAATTCTTTTTACATGTACTGTATTAATAATACAGATCATGTACAACAATTATCTAAAGAACATTTCATGACCAATATTTCAACAGGGTGTCTGAGCTTCTTATAAATTAGGAAGATTGAGCATAGCATTATTTGTGGAGCATTTATTTTAATAAAGACCAATAAGGAAATGCATTAATAGGCTTCAGAGGAAACAGTCAATATTGGGCCTAACAGATGAAACCTGCTAGCCAGTTAGATTGACGGAAAACCAGGACAGCTTTACAGAAGGGCTAGTACTTTGGATGGAAAAAGAAGTGCGGACTAGATTCTGAGCCAGAATGTTGAACAAAGTGAGGATGGAATGAAAATGGGGGATTCTAGCAGGTTGACTTATTTATCCAAGTCCAAAGTGCTATTCTAGAAAGTGACCTGGAGGAAGAATACTAGGAAGAAAGCAGAGACTGGTCAGAAGTATCTGGGGCTATATTCTACCAGAGTAACAGTAATTGTGCATCACACTGAAAAAGGTGTATGAGAGATCAAGGTTTATGTCCCCACTGAGCCATGAAAATCACTGGGGGACTCTCTCTCAGACCAACCTACCTAGTCTGAGAGATAGTCATTGAGATGATTAAACGTAAAAGGCAAAACAGGTATGTGCTATTCTGAGCTTTTTGGAAGACATTTTTAATAGAAATCTTCTTCGGGTGCCGTATCCATTCCGGATATTGGCTATCATCATGGTGATAGTCTTTCTGTTTTTAACTCCTTGGAACAGTTCTTCTGAGGACATGTCATCCCAGTCTCTCAGGAAATAAAAAGGATAAGATATGCCTGCGTGGCTACTTCTCTGTTAGAGGCTAGAAAGGAAGAAGGGCAAATAAGAGACGAAATCCTAGGTAAAGAGAAATGTCAGAGGAAGGAGAAACTTTACCAATCAGATTGGGGGGGGGGGATATCACATAGGCTTGTGACTCCCTCCTCTTATATCCAGTGTTAAGGCATGCAAGACTGCTGTTTTTCCAACAGTACTGTGTTCTGTTTATGTTCCCCCACAATTCACCGATATCTGCTTTGATACCTTGGATTGTCAAAAGGTTGAAATTTGAACAAAAAATATTTTATGCCAAATGCTACAGCAAAAAAAAAACACACGAAAGCAGGAGGAGATTGACAGCTAAAACCTCAAGCAAAAGCAAAAGTTCTTCTAGAAACACAGAGTGCTGAGCCCTCAGAAGTACTCAGACTGATCTTATTCGGCTCTATTTTGCTTCCAAGAATGATAAGGTGAGGGTGCTACTTTGCATATTAGAAACAGCCGCATTTTTAGAAGATTCCTGGGTTTTTGTTTAGGTAGCTACTTTTAGTCTTTGTTGTACTTAGGGCTGAGCATGAGTGTGAATTTGGAATGGGCAACTAACTCTTTTGTGCAGGCCTTGAGTGTATGAATCAGAGTAGTGCTAGAGATTATCTTTTTCGTTCCCTTGCTGTTTTCTGCATTCTTCTGACTTTGTAATGTGCCTGCAACTGGTCTTTATTTGCAGAACCACTTTCTCCTTGCTGTGGGTGCCTGTGTATCTTCCATGGCAGGCAGACACCAAAATATAGCACTTTGGGCTGGGTAGTAACTAGGGACACTAAGGGGACATCTTCCATGCCCCCAACACACATTTTCCCAAAGCATAGTTCACATGGGAAGCAAGCAGGCAAGCTAGCTAGCTAGCTTACAAGCTGGCAGGCATTCTTCCTACAAACTGAAGGTTCACTATCTTTCCAAAGTTGTTGCATAGTGCCTTCATATCACAGGTCTTAGTCCTTTTTCACCCCATTCCAAGACTATACCAATACCTGAATGGACACAATAGGCTCAGTCTAACCACATCCAGGTCAGCTTGGAATTGTACACATTTCCAAAGAAATGGTACCTCTGGTAGGTTACAAAAGCATAACCGTTTCCATTCTGTCTGGGTAGAGATAGTTTACTCAAAACAAAGTGAAAGTCAAAAGCCTGACTATACTTATGCAGATCTATATTTCTAATACTTTATACAATTTTTACTTCAGAATGGATCGATCTTGATTTGTATAGCAAATATATTTGGATACAAATGGAATTGGATAGTATTCTCAGACCCCTAGTTCTCTTTACATTTTGCCTCCTCAGTACAAAAGGACATACATTCTGTTCTTTCAGATACAGTAAAAACCCAACTTATGTATGCCTCAAGTTACATAAAATTTGACATACGTAATGATTTTGTGCTAAGACCATGTCCCAGTTTACGTAAATGTACTGATTATGATTTTGCTTAGAGTTGCGTAAAAACCCATTTTTCCTATGGTTTTCTTCAAGTTACTTAAAAATTGATTTTTCCTATAGGTTTGCTTTGAGTTACATAAAAACTGATTCATGTAAAAGCCTATGGAACAGACTTTTTATGTAAGTCAGAGTTTTACTGTATATCCATAGCTAAGCAGAGCTCTGTTTATCACCAAGCCTACAGTTTACTTCACTCATTCAGAATCTTTTTCCTTGTTAGACACATGACCTTCCTTGTAGCAGAAGCCATGACTTCCACCATTTTTTTTGTATCACATTGAAACTTTTATTACAGGGTTCCTCAAATGTGGCTCTCTAGGTGTTCTTGGACTTCAAATGCCAGAAGTCCAAGTCAGCACACCAACTGATCAGGACTTCTGGGAACTGAAGCCCCAAAACATCAGGAGAGCCAAGTTTGAGGACTCTTGATTTATAACAATGGTGTTTGTTATATAGTGTTGACTATTCACCAGTGACTCAAGTCACTAAGACGGTGACTGGGAGGCGGAAGGTCAGCAGTTCGATTCCTGAGTACTGCAGGACGGAATGAGCTCCCATCTCTGTCCCAGCTCCTGCCAACCTAGCAGTTCGAAAGCAAGAAATTGCAAGTAGATAAATAGGGACCACTTCGGTGGGAAGGTAACAGCGTTCCATGCGCTCCAGTGTCTAGTCATGCCTGCCACATGACCATGGAAACGTCTGCAGAAGCAGACAGCGCTGGCTCTTCGGCTTAGAAACAGAGATGAACACTGACCCCTAGAGTCGGATACGACTGGCTTTCGAGCAAGGGAAACCAGGTCATTCACCAGAATCTATCCTCTGTCCTGGCATTTAACAAATTCTGCATTCTACTACCATCTCCAGAAGAAAAGGACCATAAGGCAAGGAGCCATTCTCTACTTTCATTTCAGTAGATTATCACTCTTTCAGTTCTGTAATGGAGTCAATTCTGTTAGTTTAACTTAGATGTATTAGATCTAAATGCAATTTTCTCTGCAGTTAATTTATTGTGGAAACATGCAAGTATTCCTCTAAATTGCCACTTAAACTTCACTCCATAATGGCAGTGGCATCAAGGCTCTTGAAGCTGGAAGTGCAGGCATGGATGACAGTCTCTTTCCTCCAGAACAGTGAATCCAGTGTTGTTCTCCTTGAAGCCAACACGAGATAGCTTCAGCTATTCAGGTTGGTGGGACCACACTGAAAGTGTGCTTCTTTTAAATTGATTAACAACGGCACATTTAAAATGTTAGTGCAAATTAATTTCTGAATTACACCATTAGTATGTAATTAATTTCTCTGCCCTGTGAAATAAAGATATCACCGACAAGCACCCAGTGTCTAAATCTATAAAAGAGAAAGAATGCTGAACTGAAGACTCTGTTAATGTATACATTGATTTTTCCATTTAGCTTCCAGTGAAGGATCTCTCCCTACACATATGTATATGCATTTATTTTTCAGCAAAGGAGGGAAGCAGCCTAATTTATACTTCCACTGGTAATCAGAAGATCATGAATGCTCATTTGAACCAAATAATGTCATTATAAAAGCTGTTAAAGCTGGTGTTGCCTTGGAAACACACAAATACTGATGCTTCACGTTGGACATTTGAGCTCCGTCACATAAGCTCTTTTCCTGAGGGGATGAACACTGTGATGCCAGGATTGGAGTTATCATTATTACATTTGTCTATTTATCACTTATTTTTAATTATTGCCTTAATTGTTTGTGTAATTAGGCTCCAACCTTCTGACAAGACATTGTACTCATCGCAAAATTAAAAGGGGCTGCCATACACTAGGTGACTCATTTGGATCTTTCATGTGGCTATTTAAGTACTTCAAACTGCTTGAAAAATTAGCTCTCCCTTTCTCTGACATGACCTGCCTCCTCTTTAGAATATAAAAAGAAAAAACAACCTCTAACAATTAAGGCTTCAAAGCAGAATGCAGGTAGAATGGCATTAATGGAACTCTGAAATTAGTCAAAAATACCCAGCTTATAAGAAGGAAGGCCTTCATGGGTGACCAAAAAGAACAGTTTATGGCAGCTTGGTTTTGTCTGTCCCTTTTCACATTGCACATATAAACCAATATATTTTATATATCATATATCTATTAGTTACATTTCTATTCCAACTGTCTCCCAGGAAACTCAAGGCAGCATAGGTGACTCTCCCTCTGCTCAGTCGGATATCTGAAGTGAAGAAACGATGGCTGAAATCCTGTTGTGTAGTTATGGACACACCATAGCTTTTGGAAATGAACTGCTGTAAGTGAAGCAATCTCTATTGATGACATCTAATACAACATCTAAGAAGATGTGAAGAAGTCTCTATTGACAACAACTAATACAACATCTAATAAGATATGAAGAAATCTCTATTGACAACATCTCAGTTTTAGACTGAGTTGTATGACTGGACATTCAACAGATAGTGCCTATGGAATTTTCTTAACTTACAGCAGTCTCCATGTAAAAGTTACACCATTTGTGTAACTGGATTTTGCAAGTAATTAGCCCAAGATCACCCATAGTTTCAGAACTCAGTAGAGACTAGAACCTGAAGCTCCCAATTTTCAATTGAGCCCTCTATCCACTATACCACACAGGCTCCCATACAAGCAGGGGATCAGTACAGGAACTCTGCACCAATTTTTCTGATAATGTGGCCATCTCAAATTTCAAGACAAGATTGTGGTGGAGGGAGGACATGGAAATGTAGGAGATATCTCTCAGTAGGGACATCCTTTTACATCTCCCTAGCTTCTTGTGTGCATGCATGCATTTGCATGTGCACATGCGTGCATGTGTACGTGCATGTGAGGGAAGTGCTGGTGGCTTTGTGTATGAAAAAATATGAAAGACTGCCATGCTTTATTTCTATTACAGCATGTTTTTCCCCTACAAGCTACCTCAGGGCAATTCCTTTTTTAAAGTGGGCATGTGTATATGTATGTAGGTCCTGGATCTTGGGGACATGAAAGGAGCCTCGTTCAGGCATCCCCTGAGCAGAGTGTCAACAGCAAAAATCCTTTCAACCCAGAAAAATCCTTTCATTTCTGACACAAAATTTATTTATGTTTGTATAAATAAACAAACAAAGCCAGCATGCTACAATTTGAACTGTAGGCCTGCTGTTGCTCTAATTGTGCATTGTTATCAGAAAGCTGTGAAAACCATAGAGGTTTTGTTGGCTATGATGCTGAAGCAGGTGTCTGGCTTTTCTGTCGGTTTAGTCGGTACTGGCTGCAGAAAAAGAGCCTGGCAAGTTACTTTTTAGAAGTTATTCATTATCATTCTGGTCCCAAGTTTAAAGACTCTCCCAGACAGGGTGAACATTCTATCATCTCCTATTCTTGTTTTGTCCAGGTTCATCCCTAAGATCG
Source organism: Furcifer pardalis (assembly GCA_030440675.1). NCBI lineage: Eukaryota > Metazoa > Chordata > Lepidosauria > Squamata > Chamaeleonidae > Furcifer > Furcifer pardalis. The sequence continues at coordinate 205,784,578 of CP126890.1, forward strand.
CCTTCTTCAACAAACCACAGTTCCTGGACTGGGGCAGGAGTGGGGATAGCATGAAAATGCTACACATTTACTGTACAATACACTGCTTGAGGAGTCACTAGCATAATATTTCACTATGAATGATCATAAAAACCATCAAGAAAATGCTGCTCAGAAACAGTGGGTCAAAACAAGTTCCTCAGAAGCACACCTCCTATTTGATCACCAACCACCAAAGCAGAGACTGAAATCAAGGCATAACTTCCTCACAACTTCTGTTCCTCTGAACAACCAGCCCCCACAGACCGCCTTAGAACTATGGAAAGTGGTCAAGGAGCTACCAGATGACTGGGCAGAACCTCATGACTCTCTACCGCTTGGCAAAGAACAACCATGACCCGTGTGGAAAGCTTTAAATAGACTGCATGCAGGGGTAGGAAGATCAAGGGCTAATCTGAGAAAGTGTGGTTTCTCTGTAGATGACAGCCTGTGTGAATGCGGAGAAGTACAAACTATCTCCCATATGATACAATGCACACTGTGCCCCTCAATATGCACTGAGGAGGACCTTATGTTGGCAAGAGGAAATTCTGTTGATGTGGTGGATGTCATCTAACCCTTTTTAATTCTTTTTTTAAAAAAAGATGTGTTAATTTTAGCTTTGTATGTTATTATATGCTGGTGGTGCATCTGACACGAATAAAGAAAGATCATAAAAAGGTGCTGAATTGAACCAAAAGCCTGCCTGTCCAGCCTAGACTTCTCTTTACATAGTGGTCAACCAGGTGCCTAATGAAAGCCCACAACAAGGACATGAGATAAACAGCACTGCCTTTGTTCACCTGCAACTGGAGTTGGAAGACATCCCCATGGAGGATGTGACTGGGTGCAACATAGCCTGCACTCATGTTTTTGCACAGGGACAAGGAGTAAGAGAGGACCTCCTAAATCATTTACCTGTGGCCTGTACTGACATTCCTTCTGCCTTAGATTAGTATTCTTAGATCTGCTGAAATAACTTTGTTCCCTCACACACTTTTCTCTGTTCCTTCCGTGAAGAAGATATCTTGGCTTTGTTGTGTAAAGAAGGAGCCATGACTCCTAATATCTCCAACTTAGTTAGCTACAACTAGGCAGTGGCATCACAGGGGGGTGAAGGGGGCGGCTTGCCCCAGGCGGTACGTTTTGGGCTATGGGTATTCTTGGACTACAATTCCCAGAATCACTAGTGGGAGCAGGCACCGGTGTCCACCAAATTTGGCTTATGCCCTGGGTGGCTGAAATCAACACTACACTACTGCAACTAGGACTTCTATCATCTTTCCTATCCTTATTGTATAACTTCGCTTCTTACAAAGAAGTGTGGATGTAATTCCTTGACAAAGGATGAAACATGCCCAAGATGTCATTCCATCTTCCACACATCTGAACCTGAAGGCTCCTGTACTACTAAGCACTGAGTACTTCATGCTTAGTCTGCAATGTCCCAAAAATCCAGAAGATTACAGTCTTCAAATTTAGTTTGTCATATATCTTCTGAATTGTCTTCATTCTGCTGTGCTCAATTACCTTCCACCGAACCAAATACAATTTGCTGATGTCAGGAATTAATCTGAACAATTTTTTCCCTTTTGCCTTAAAAATAGAAACATATGTAGAAGAAAATGTCTTAATACTGCAATATAAAAAGTTTTTATATCTCTGTCCTAGTTTCATTCAGACTAGATCAGGGTGGGCAAGTACAGCCTTCCAGATGTTGTTAGACTCCAACTCTCATAAGGCTACACAGGCTAGGCCTGATGAGCCATGGAGAGCCACAACATCTGTAGAGCCTTACTTTGCCCAGCTTGAGACTAGAGAAAGGTCGATCAACTTGTGGCTCTCTAGATCTTGTGGAAATTACCGCCAACAGCTGTAGCCAGCATGGTGAGGGATGGGAAACTTGCAGTTTAATGACACATTTGAAGGATCACAAGCTGTCACACTGAGGTTAGATAATTAGCTGTGCTTGGTTAGGGAAGGCCCTTTGGAGTATTACTTCAGCTTTATTTAATGGAAAAGAACACATGACCCATCATGGCTGAATCTTTTCTGATGTGGAGACATGTATGCAGCCCAACCCCACATTATGGCCAGTGGCTTGTCTTCTTACTGTATACAACCCACAGGCCCTGAACCAGGAATTGTGCAGGCAGCATCCATATTAATATACGCCCTTTGTCATTTATGTAGATGATTCTTTGACGGATATGCAGCATTATTTTAACTGCAGAGAGCTATTTTAAAATATGCATGCTGCTCTAGAAATATACCTCCTCCTCTCCCCCCCCCCCCCCGTCACCAGGAGAAGATAAATGTGAATGCTTGAAAAGGATACCAAGTACTCCATCTTGTCAGAAATGTTCCCTTAGCTGTGGTGCTCAGTGCTCAAAACAAAAGCGCTGATGCAAAACTGGAGCAACTGGAGTAACTACCTGCTCTGGCATGCAGACCATGGGATGGAAATTATGAGAGCAAGAAGTCCTGTTTCACAGAGGACAATAGCCTAGCCCTAGTTGAAAAGTTTTCAGATGAGGTGAGAGCATTCTCTTGGAAAGTTACCCTCAATTGCAAGGCTGCCCAATCCAATGCAAGTATGGTTTAAAGATCAAAAAAGTAAGAAGGCAGCACAGAGCTCTCCAAATCATCCATGACCATTAGCACCTGAAGAGCAGGTGGAGCAGGCATACAGGTCACCAGATCACAATCTTCCTAGGACAGCAAGATGTAATTATATTTGCATCTTGATTATAGTAATTATTTTCTAATCTGCATCCAAACATATTAATAGGTGCACACACACATTTTATGTAAAGCTCCATGCTCTTTTGGGTAGCAAGCAGCTGGCTTAATTGAAATCCTTATGTATTTTTCTCTTAATGAGTGCTCTTTTGCAGCTTCTTTAAGGAGGATTTTTTTACTCTAGGAAACTTGAATAAAAGATATGAGGAATAAAAGAACAATTTAAAGCTACAATAGTAGCATTTCTCCAAACATCTGGGACAACATGGACACAGCCTTTGCTCAAACATTAAAATATATACCACAATCAGGTAAGCTGTGCTTTCCATTCTAATGTTTGCATTTACAGTCAAACCTCGCATAAAGAGCGCCTCGCTTAGAGAGTAACTCGCTTAAAGAGCAGAATTTTCTCTGAATGGTCACCTCGCTTAACAAATAAATCAGGGTTCGCAATCCCACCCACCCCCCTCCACCAGAAGTCACAATTGGTCACTTACAATGGTGTTTCACTTAAAGAGCAATCCTGTGGAATCCATTATGCTCTTTAAGCGAAGTACCACTGTATATGAATGTGTACAGTACTAAGAGGTACCTGGTCACCAATGTGACAAATTGTGCATTGCATTGCATAAATAAATAAATAAATAAATAAATAAGAGAGAGAGAGAATGCAGTACTAAAAAAAGAAGAAACATGTTTACAAATTTTTTTTGGCATGGCTTAAATTCCAACCCAGCAAATTTCAGCTTGATTTTGGGAATAAATTTTGGCAATACTAATTTTTTGACAGTAGAACAAACTGTCTAAGGAGGTAGTCAATTCTCCTAACATCAGAAATGTTAAAACAGAGAATAGGAGACAGCCTGCATCTGTTGTAGTAATGGATTCACTACAATGACAAAAGGTTGGATTAGATGACCTTCAAGACCCTTTCTGATCCATCATTTGCTGCCTCTGGTATTCATTGCAGTAGCTCATTTCCCCCTATTGTGTCTTAGACACTTGTCTGCTTTGTTACAATTTTGAAAAAAACTGAAAACAACTTCCATGTATTTATGCAATTAAGCCATCAGGGTTTATACTAGGGATTGGATGGTTTGCTGGCTTCGTATATATTCTGAAACCAGCAATCAAGAATTCAGAATGAGTTCTTGTATTTAGATTCACGTAGGACACACACTGCATTTGAACACATTGTTTGCCTCTTGCATTTCTTTTGCCAAAATACTTTGTTTGCTACATTCAGCTCTGCAGACATTTTGCTCCCTTCTAGTTTTATGGGCACAAGCACAAGGATGAATTCAGAACAATAGTTTAAAATTGTTGAAAAGTAATCACAGTCTCCTTAAAACATTCTGCCCATTGATGTGTGGCAGCTGCTCACATCCTCCTTCTTTAGGATAAAGAAAAGGCATTTATTTTATTTTCTGTTTCTTCTTCTACATCAGAGGTGGCCAGCCTATGGCCAGTGGGCCAGACCCGCCCCACAGCACCATTTCATTTGGCCCATGATGCTGCCACCACCCCACTGAAAGCAGAATTGGGTGCATTTACAACAGCTGTAAGCATGCACACGCTTGCGAAAACATGCCCATGGCTGTCATAAACACGTTTATGACCGCCATGGATGCATTTTATGGCAGCATTTATGGCAGGGGGAATCATGTGACCGGCCTGCTCAGCTGTCCGGGGGTGGGGCATGGTCAGGACTATGTCATAAAAAGGTTTGGAACCCCTGTTCTACAGCCTTGATAGCTCCCAGAGGTAAAACATGAAAAAAAAATTATGAAAACAGAGAAAAATAGATTTAAGACCTAATCTTACCATTCAACCAAAGGTTTACTCTCAATCCATGTGCAGTAGCAGCTGCAAACTAAAGACCTGAGGAGAAGAACTGTCTTTACTGTTTTCCACACAATCAGAAAATCAGGGTTCCTGATCATGAGAATGTACTCCACACATAACAGACTCTGTCTTCTTCAGATTGTGCTGTCCATGTGCAAAAATTAGGACGGAGGCATAGGAATAATATGATGTGGCTGCTCACAGGTTAATATTATCTCCCTCCCCCATTGGATAACTGAAAAGATATTTAGTTATAATTTTATAACATTGAAATTAATGGGACAAGTTCATTATGACAAATGTATACCATGCTGGTTTTAATCTGTTTGTTCTAAGCATCACTTCCATTCTGTAATGCAGGAGTCACCAACCTGCAGCCTGTAGAGACTACATGTAATCCCCAAGCTCTTTCTGTGCGGTCTCCAACCTGCTTGCTTACCAGCCTCCAATTCTGACCCCTTTCCCCTCAGACCCAACCCATACTTCCTGCTTCAGGCAGCATTCTCTACTGCTGTTTTGACTGCATTAGCAATATTGTTTCTTCTGGTCTCTTAGGCTGGATGTCATGTTTATTTCTGATCTAAATTGGTAGCTTAATAATTTTGCTACATTTTGATTTAAGATGTAGCCATCTTTAAGGATTGGACATTCTAATATGATCCCCATGTCCCAGAAGGTTGAGAACAACTGTTATAATACATTGTTGCATTACCTTTTGAGCAACTTTACAAATAATCACTGCCTAAAAAGTAACTAGTTACAGGTTGCCATTAGTCACTTCTTGCTTTTGATCTCCCAATTATAAACAAATGTATCAGAGAGTAAATAAATCAAAACAAAAAGACAAAAACCTCGTGGTATCTTAAAGACTAACTGCTGTATTCAGTGGTGTGCTGGCCCACAGGGATAGAAGGACTCATCCCGGTGTGCCCCAGTGAGTGGCGTCCCCCAGAGGCAGGCAGAGGTAATGGGAATGTATGGGATTTCTCCCCCCACCCCCACCCCAAATAGGCGCCTCCATCAGTACCTGTCCACCACCCTCCCAAGGTGCCCAGTACACCCCTGGCTGTATTTTAAAAATGTTAGCTTTTGTGGATCAGGTCCACTTTTGTCATCTGGAATTGTACAGGGTCTCCCAAGAGTCTTAACACACAAGGAAAATGGGAAATTGTTGCTCAATATACTTTCATGTACAAAATAGGCATCATAAAATTTTACAAAATATTCTCTACCTGTTGGCCACCTCTTTTTACATACCCACAAAGTTTTCTCCACCACTCATGGCAAACACGTTCCAAGATATCTATTGTTATGCAATTGTTCTTATGTATGATGACTTTTGGGACACCCCATATGTCAGGAAATAGCCCTATTTCCTAATGTCTCCCAAGGCTTGAAATTGCTATTTTTCAGCTAGGCCTCATAGAAATCCATTTTTCTCTGTGTGTGCCTTACAAGACTGCCACGATGATTTGTTGACATTTCAGTGTTCCTGGGTTGTTATCTTTCTAGCCGGCCTAGCCAGCAGAGCTTGGCGTGTTGTGTCTTTACATTAATGTAAACAACTATTGTTTTGAGAAAGTTTTCTCTGTTGCTTGCTGTTACGTGATTGGCTAAGCTGTCCCACCTGATGGCAGATTCTCCATTTTGCAGAGAAGTGAGAGTTAGTACGTGTCTGGATTTCAATGGCGTAAGACCCTGGACTGTAACTCTGTTTGCTGGTATGGGATTACTCTGCTTCTCCATGAGTTAAGACCTCGGACTGTCTGCTGGCATGATTTTACTATGATTACCTAAAAGACCTTGGACTGTTTACTGGACTGATCTTATGGATATAACCTTTTGATTTCTGCTTTTCCATGAACTTTCCTACATGAACCTGATGGAATAAAACAGCTGTTTCTCTTTGAAGATTGTTGTTTTTCTTATCACACACACACATGAAGCTTAGCTTGCTACGTTACCAGAAGCCTCCTTTGTTTTGCTCTATGTTCAAAGGCCTTACCACCTAAGCATAGTAAGAGTTCCTTTTAATCTCCTCGGTTCTCCCGGAAGTGGTGATGCAAGGGTTAAGTTCCAGTGCAGAGCAAGAGGCTCAGGAACGGTAAGGAGGTGCCCTTGTGAATTGGGACGACCGGGTGCATGAATGGCAATCTTTATAAACCTCTTCCTTTTGCAAGTTCCATAAGCCATTATATATGACAAGCATATGTTTTGCTTTGTTTTTGGTTTTTCTCTGTATTCCCTATATATCTTTGTGTTTAGACTTATTATATTTACATTTTAGATGTTACATGTTTTTCCTTACTTTTTAGGACTCAATTAAAAATTTAGTTTAAAAATATCTAATCTCTCAAATTTGTTTCTTGCAAAAAGAAAAGGACAGTCCTTTATGCCACTATTCAGCTAGTAGGCTAAAGAGGAGTATTCATCCATCCTCAGAATTTAGTCTGCTCAGAGAGAGGAAAGGTTGGGCTTCATTCAGAACCTTAAATGTCTGGAGTCCAATATGCTGTAGAAATATTAGATGGGATCCCAAAGTCCCATTGCAATCCATATGACTGATTGGAAGTACCACTTTAGCTAGTTGCTAAATCTGCCATGAGCCCACACTGATTAATGGCAGCAATTCAAGTCAAGTTCCTGTTTTAGTGAAGCAAGGAACCATTCGAGTCTGTTTGGCTCACTAGCGGCATGGAATGTATAAGATTGCCTGAAATGCAAGCTGCAGCCAGCTATGGCCTTAGGGCAAGTGCTTGAACTGGCTGTTTTGAGAGCCAGGGAAATAACAGTCACGTATTAATGTCTGAGATGATGATTATGTCAGTGGTTCTGGACTTCGAAAAGAGAACAAGAGGGACTCCATTCCATGATGTTTCAGTGCCAATAGTTGAGGCTACAAGGAAGGTCCATGTGGTGTCTCAAAAGCAAAGCAGGCAGACATTGGAAGAGAAACAATCACAATACACAGACACATACATTTGAACTCAGCACTGGTGCACAGCTGGATAATGGGTGGAAGTGGGTGTCCAGATTTCAAAGTCAACTCTTCTACAAAAATCAAGCCCCCCCCCCCCAGTTTATTATTCACCCTAAGATTTGTCTCCTTGTATGAAACAGAGATGAGCACTGAAGCCTAGACTGGCTTTCAAGCAAGGGTGACCTTTACCTTTACCTATAGATCTCTATACAAGGAGTATAGCAGTTCCTTGAGATCTGTGATAGCCCTCGGAGACTTGGCCATTTTGTCAGGAGGCAGGAGAGGGTTTTATTGAAGGGCAAACTCAATAAAAGGGAGAACATGGCTGACTGGGATGATACTAGGCGGCCTTTCTAGCAGCTTGGATAGCAATTTACACATCCTCTCAAAATGGAAACGCCATCACAAAAGAAGGAGAGAAGATTGCACAGATTTGAATGGCATGTGCATGTGCTGTTTTATTTGTATAAATTCGAATTTAGAAATCATTACTAAATTTTAAATCCTGTGGCTTCGCATAGTAAACCACACTCGAGCAGGCCAACTGAATCAATGGGGGATTACATGGGTCAGCTCCTCCATAAATTCAATAGATCCAAATGGGCTTACTTTAACTATGACTTGCCCTGCTAAAGTAAGTTACAGTTAGAATAAGTCCATTTGAATCCATGGAACAAATATGGAGGAGTTTACATACCATATCACCATTGATTTAATGGGCCTACTCTAGTGAAACTTGCTACACTAACCAATAGGATTTAGGACAGTGGTATAATCATAGGGAAATGTGTTCCTGATCTGTCTTCTAACTGAGTGTGGATGGCCATGTTTAAGGTCTTTGCCCTCCCTTCTTATTGTGAGACAGCCTTCCAGAAAGAAGACCAGGTGACTTGTGTACCTCTTCAGTCTCCTGTCCAGTTGCTAATTGCTGATGGGTAACTTCAGGGTCCAGTTTACCCTTCTTTTGGTCCTTAATTTTAAACCAGAAGACACACATACACACGCACACACACCTCAACCCACCCACCCACCACAACACAAACCCATAAATAAATTAAATAAATAAATTAATTAAATAAATTAAATAAAAATTACATAAAGATACACAGAGAGAGAGAGAGAGAGAGAGAAATTTCATACCATCTTGCATCCCCCTAAAGAAAATGCAGACCATTCAAATATTCATCTGCCAGGCATCAAATTAGATGCTGAATATTAGATGTTCGCTGATGTCCAATCACTGATGTCCAATCAAGCAATGAAGGGTGCATTGGATGTAGACAATCTGCATGTTAGATGGGTGAGTGACAATGAATATGGGGAAATGGAGGAAAGAAGGCACAGACACTGTGAGGAGACAGCAAAATATTTTACTTACATTCGTCACTTACCTTTTTATAAAAAAGGCAAATTCTGATAAAACATCTATTTATCAGGGGATTCCCCTAGCGATATGTGTGGCTGGATAGCAGAGTAGCACTTTTAAGCTCTTACGCAGCGAAAGCCTTAGTGCAATAACACACACACATATGCCTTCAGTGGAATGGTGCGCTTTACTTACAGTCAGGGGAAGACAGACATACACAGGACTATATACAACAGTCTCTCTCTCTCTCCAAGCCCCACAGTAGGTAGACAGCTTGGATCCTCTGTTGGCTCCAACTCCAGGAGCACTCAAAAGAGTCCTGGTGATCCTTTAGTAGTTCTTTCTTCTCAGTTGAAGAAAAGCTCTCAACAGCATCACCTCCTTCAGTGTCTCAGTCCTTCTCAGTATATAGACTCCTTCAGACTAGCAACCTCCTCACAGATAATCTCCTCCAGAATAATAGCCTCCTCCATAGACCCTTCCCAGAGGGCCACAGTTATACCCCAGTGTTGCTGGGCAGATTCTCTAATCAGCTACAGCTGGGCTGTTACATGAGCACGTGGACAAGGCATGCACAGCTTGGCAATAAGTTTGAGGCTCTATTATATACACCTGTGTTCAAAACACATGGAGGGCCTTAAAGTTGTACTATTCCACTGGGCAGCAATCTTTGTACAATACCCCAAATGAAAAATGTCCTAACATGCTCCTCCTATTGTACAAGATAGATGCCACAATATACAGGTCAGAATATATAAGCAATATATACAAAGACACAGTTACAGTACAGCATTCTTTACAGTACAATCAGTTTCAGTATTTACAACATCAGCTTACACTCTTCACATGCCTATTGGCATCAGGAGGAAACAGTTTATTACTTTTTCTTGCACCTTTGAAATACCTTGGTCTCCTAGATCCACACACCCTATGCCTTTCAGATTCTGGCATACACTCAGACAGGTCCCCAAGTGGGTGTACCTCCCTGTCTAATTCTGCCTGCCGTGCACCCAACTTTGCACCTGGCAATGCAGCTGCCTCCTCAGGGGTTTCTGGCTTTCCTTTATCCATTAACGCCACAGTGGCCTTATATCTATCGGGTGGCCTTTTAGTCCGACTGGACCTACGAGGCAGGACTCTATCAGTGGTATCTCCCCCAGACTCCCCAGAAATGTCAGACTCCTCTGACTCACTTCTTAACTCTTCTTTTACCCCAGCTTCTCTATCAGTGGGACTTTTACTAACAAGCTCACTTCTGCTGGGTTGGAGAACAGGCTGTTCTGCCTCCCCCTCCTCAAACAGGAGTCCAGGAATGTGGACACTTTCCACATGTTCCCACCGGGAGTGTTCCAGGAACTTGGCATTCTTACTTCTTGTAACTTGGTTGGATCCTGGCATCCAAAACCTATACTCCCTATGGTTCGCCTCATACCCTATGAAGATCAGTTTGCGAGGGCGAGGCTGCCCCGGGATGCGTACCCAGGCAGGAGAGCCAAAGACTCGAAGATAGCCCAAGTTTGGCTTCCTTCCATGCCACCTGCTTGCAGGGATGTCTCCAATCCCAGAATGATACACGTTATTCAGTAGATGGTTCGCACACTTCATAGCTTCTGCCCAGAGTGTGCAAGGGAGACCTGCATCATTTAGCATAGCCCTTGTCGCGGCCTGGAGAGTTTGACCTCTCCTCTCTACAGTTGAGCTATGCTGAGGGCTGTGGTGGACTATCCCATGCTTAGCCAGGAAATCAGTGGTGGTTTTGTGTGAGAACAGTGTCCCATCAGTGATTAGGGTCTTTACCTGTGTGTTTGCCTTGTTCTGGACGAACCTTACCCATCTGGTTAAAGTTGAGCAGATCTCACCCTTGGACTTCAGCAAATACACAAACCCATAATTTGTGTGGTGGTCCACAATGCACAGGGCATACCTTGAGCCACCAGGGCTTGGGCTCATAGGACCAATTAATTCAGCAGACACCACCTCTAAGGGCTGGGTAGTACTAAAACCACCCACTCTATTAACAGGAGTGACCTTAGACTTCTCCTCGTTACAAGGATTACAGCTCAGAAATCTGCTGCATGGTTTCACAGCTATGCCCTCAGTCAGATCAATGGTCCTTCTCAAGTCTTGGAAATTTACATGTCCCAACTGTCTGTGCATTAAGTGTATGCGTTTGTCATGGGGGAGCTTGTTGCTATGATCTTTATCAGCCAGATTCGCACTCAGTGTACGGGAGCCTAACACAAACAGATCATTGTGTAGTGGCACAGTTAACTCCTTTTCTTGTCCCTTAATGACACATTCCTTCCCCTGGAATGTCACTGAGTAACCCATTTTCAGTAGGGTCCTAACAGACAGCAAGTTATACTTCATCTCAGGGATATAAAGCATTTCTAGCTCTTCACCCAAAGCTTCACATCTCACCTGGCCTTTACCCAGTGCATGGACTCGTGACCCATTAGCTAACATGACAGTCTGGTTTGCTTTGGACATTTCAGTAAACATTTTCCTATTTTTACAAATGGAAAAAGATGCACCAGAATCAATTAACCAGGTGCCAGGTTCAACATCAGTGAAAGCAGCAACAGAGAGATTAGCTTTTCTACATGTCTTGTCCTTATCTGGGCTCGACCTTGCCTTAAAGAACTTGGCAATATGCCCAGACTTCTGACATCTAAAACATCTCTTTGCACAGTGGGAGGAGGGGGTGATTTGCTTCTACCACCTTCAGTATGAACTTGTGGTTTTCTGAACTCCTTCAGACTGCCCCATACTCTGTCTTGCTCTAGGAGGCGCCCTTGGACCCCCTGGAAATTTAACTCACTCCTGGGCAAAATGTCCAAGGATGAAAACATAAGCATCATATTCTCCCGACAAAGACGAAAGGAGAATATATGCCTTTTGTTCTTCAGTAAAGAACAAGTTTGTTTCAGCAAGACGCTGTAGCAAATCACTAATTGAATGGAGGTGCTGAGCCATATCTCCACCAGGCTGGAGGCATAACCTAAACAAACGTCTGGAGAGAGATATTTGGGAACCGACTGAGTCCCTTACATATAATTGCTTAAACCTCTGCCAACATGCGGCAGCTGACTTCTCCCCTCTCAGATATGTTAACTGACTCTCTGCTACAGTTAACCCAATAATTGCCAAAGCCCTTTGATTATCAGACTCAAGTCTGTCCCTTTTGTCAGTGTCTTCTTCATCCAAGGCTTCTAGCTTCTGGGGATTCTCAACAATGTCCCAGAGCCCTTCCTTGCGCAGAAGCAGACCACACTTGGTTGACCACGTCTGGTAGTTGGTGCCATCAAGCAGGGGCACCAGTGAGAGACTGGAAACAGCCATTCTTCCCTCACTTGCAGACTCACAAAACATGCAGCTGGCAGGGACACTCGAAGCGAAGTGGACGTCTTCTGGACCTCTGTTGGGGCGTCTGGTTGCGTTGGGGCGCTGTCCTGCAGGCGATGAGTCCTCCAGGGAACGCAGCTCCTCCGAACGCTGATCAGGGCTCCACAGCTCCAGTCCAGGCACACAGCACTTCTGGGCTTGACAGGCGAAGACTCACGGACGCAGTTAGGGCGTCAGGCGTAGCTGTTAGGCGCACCCTGGGCCCATAACCCCTTATCAGGGATTCCCCTAGCGATATGTGTGGCTGGATAGCAGAGTAGCACTTTTAAGCTCTTACGCAGCGAAAGCCTTAGTGCAATAACACACACACATATGCCTTCAGTGGAAAGGTGCGCTTTACTTACAGTCAGGGGAAGACAGACATACACAGGACTATATACAACAGTCTCTCTCCCTCTCCAAGCCCCACAGTAGGTAGACAGCTTGGAGTCCTCTGTTGGCTCCAACTCCAGGAGCACTCAAAAAGAGTCCTGGTGATCCTTTAGCAGTTCTTTCTTCTCAGTTGAAGAAAAGCTCTCAACAGCATCACCTCCTTCAGTGTCTCAGTCCTTCTTAGTATATAGACTCCTTCAGAATAGCAACCTCCTCACAGATAATCTCCTCCAGAATAATAGCCTCCTCCATAGACCCTTCCCAGAGGGCCACAGTTATACCCCAGTGTTGCTGGGCAGATTCTCTAATCAGCTACAGCTGGGCTGTTACATGAGCACGTGGACAAGGCATGCACAGCTTGGCAATAAGTTTGAGGCTCTATTATATACACCTGTGTTCAAAACACATGGAGGGCCTTAAAGTTGTACTATTCCACTGGGCAGCAATCTTTGTACAATACCCCAAATGAAAAATGTCCTAACACTATTTTATTTTATTTTATTTAATTTAATAGATTTATATACCATCCTATCCAATGGACTCTGGACTTATTATCATTGTTTTAATAGCTGTATTGATGGCTGTACTACGTAAGAGATAAATTTAGCACCTTTTTGTTGTCCCTGAAATGTTCCACACCATTGTCTCCCTTCAGAGGAAAAGTGTACAGCATCATGGGAACATTTGCACTATCCCAGAATACTCCACAACACACAACTCTCCAGGGATAAACATGCCTAAAGCAATTGTTTCTTATTATCAAACTTAATAACTCTTTCACTGCACTTAAAGCCACCCCTGAAAAATGCCGTAGGGGAAGCATTCTAAGGTTCTTCCTTCCTATTTGCTAGTGTTAGAAATTAGCAAAGCAATACTGAATTGCAGTTTCCTGATTGCCGCTAGTCAGTTACCCTTAATGATTTCAGCGGTTTTAATGAATTATTTTATCACCTGATTGCTATTTTATTGTAATGTTGTGTGTTTTTATTGTGTCTTGTGGTTTTTAACATCGGAATATTGTACGCCATTTCAGGATTGTAGAAATGGAAATAGGTACAAAAGTATCTTGAAAGATAAAATAATTCAACTAAATTATCTTGAGTTGCATGGTAAGATTTCTTAGATTGAAACTTTTCACTTCAAGGGAAGCTTTCCCCTCTTTCCTTGCTGTGTTTCCCTCTTACCGGCCCTACATCTTATTACCAGCCTTGACAGCAGCTAGGAAAATAATGAGGAGAGGAAGGTGGAATCTAAAGTGACAGGAGACAGATGAGGCCAGGCTTTGCTGGAAGTTAGGTTAAGCGAGGGGCTCATTCTTTCCACCACACAGCCTGTCTCTGAAGAATCATCTTGGAAGCCCTGCAGGGAATCTAATGGAACTCTTTACTTCACTCACTGAGCAGGAACTGCTGGGACCCAGAAAACCTTTATTACTAAGCCCCATCACAGCACGTAGACCATATCATTTCACCCACTGGGGACCATCCTCACTGGGAACTATCATCCTCTGCTCCTAAAATAATGCAGTAATGTCATTGTGAAAACCCACTTGTTAGCCTCAGTCACAATTTGCATAGGATCATCTATTATGCTCTGCTGCGTGCCTCAGCTTTACAAAGCCTGCAGTTTGCTGGTGGCTTACTCTAAGACAGTCATATCATTCATGGTCAAGATTCCAATGCACACACACCCTTGCCTGTTTTTCACCTGCAGCATTAGAGACTTTCTTGTCTTTTCCAAAAAGCCTGGATTTAGGTGACCATATCCTACTCTGTTCTTGGAGATTTCTGCAAAGGCTGTGAAACAGGTAGTCTATGCCTCAGCTTGGATTGATTCTGATTGTCAGCCTGAATTTGCATTATGTGGGTGAAGTTTTACTCTTCTTATTTTTTACAAAAGGGTGGCTAGGGGGCCTCCTCAGAATCTATGGTTTCAAGGGGGATTACAAGATAGAAACCTATCTGAAGGCTTCCTCTGCTGTTCTGACCAACTGATTTTTCCCATCCGCTCTGACCACCTGGATAGCCAATGGAGCAAACACACAGATCACTTGGTCACTGCCTTTGCTGCTTAGGTAACATGTTAAATCACAGAGCTAAATCCAACTGGTAGACCCAAATCAAGTAGACCTGTTGAATCAATTACTCAATGGTCTTCCTCTTCTTCCGTGTCTAGGCCGGACAAGAAACTACCAAAATGAAGGCACCTTTTGGTGAGTTCATTCTGCAGTACCTTTTGCCTGACCTAGCATAAGAAAGATTAGGTGGCAACACAAGGCTGTCATTATCAGGGTATGCCTGATTGTGGTTCAAACATACCATAATCTTTGAGGAGGCTCTTTCTGTGTTCCTCGCTCAATGGTGAATCAATAGATATGGAAATTCCATTATATTCAGTGGGGCTCTTATGTTGGGAGCTACCAATTGGATTAAGACCAGAGTAAATATATATAAATTTACATCTTTTTCATATACGGTAAATTAGTACAGTCAAACCTCGCATAAAGAGCGCTTCGCTTAAAGAGTAACTCGCTTAAAGAGCAGAATTTTCTCTGAATGTTCGCTTCGCTTAACAAATAAAACCAACCAAAAACTCGCTTAAATAAATCGAGGTTCGCAATCCACCCTACAATTGGTCATTTACAATGGTGTGGTACAACTGTACAAGCAAACTATATGCAAACTTTTGACCCACTTTCATCTGATTTTTTTTTAAAGAATGAGATTTATGGTCACCCTATTTAGCAACCTTCAGAAATCTTTCAAGCTGAAAATAAGATAATGCAGCTAGTCACCGCTGAAAATGTATTTTTATACTTAGAACATGAAGTGAGATGTTACTTTCATTAAAAAAATCATTTTTGAGGAAAAACAGAAATAATGCCCATATTTATAGGACTAGTTCATATTCTGAATTGATGGACCAGCCACAACTTTGTGTGCTTACTTTTATTCTCTCAGAGTTTAGGGGGAAAGTGCACTAAAATGTGGTTCCAGGCTGTACATTACAGAGCTATGGGTGAGGCAGGGGAAAAATATAGACATTCTAAAAATTATAACCAGATGTGCATGCCAGCTTACTTTATTAAACATAAGTTTCAAAATAGGGGTTGGAGACTCAGGTCAGAGGGGAAGGTTTCAGATTCCACCTTTAATGGTGTTAATTGCAATGTCCATCCCAATCCAGTTACATAAATGATCCCTTCATTCACCCTATATTGAAACACCAGGTTCCTTTTAGGCTGAAGATAGAAGCACAATCTGTATTGCGTTTTATTTATAAAGGACACAACTAACTTTGCTGCTCTCCTTATTGCCAATTCCATTTCATGTTTTACAGCTGCTGCTGCTGCTGCTATATTCCTAATATATTGGTGGAGATAGAATACACGCAAAAGTAGCCAACATCGATGAGAAAGATCTATTTTGATCATGGACTGTTTCTTATTTTAAACTCACTTATTTGAAAATCAGCTACAGTGCTACTATAATAGTAATTTCATCTCAGAAATTATTCTGGGTTGAAAGGATTTTTGCAGAAGAAACTCCACTCAGGGAACGCCCAAATGAGGCTCCTTTCATGTCCTCAAGAGCTGAGACAGAAATGGGCGCTCAATCCGTCATGAAGTACCCAGGTCTTGAACTGCCAACTTGCCAGCCTTCCGTGAATGAGCAGGACTTGTTCAGTCAACATGTATATAGGTCTCCTTGATCCAAAGGGCCTGCTGCATTTGGGACTAACTATTGGATTTAGCCCAATATGTTCTTTAAAAATAAAAAGGAAAGACGTGGTGAATGGCAAGGGCACAGTAGGTCTTGGCATACTTACACTGGCATAGATGCTAACATCTGCCCTATTTGCCCTGGATGCCACCCTTGGGTTTGGGTCAGCCTGGGCATCAGCTGTAGGTGCCCCAGAGTAGCCTTTAAAGGAATTATTTCAAATATCCTTTCTTACACTGGGAAAAGAAAACATTTTTGTAGAAGCAGTCTCATTTCAGATCATTTTCTCCCAAGCTAGAACGCTGATCAACGGACTGAAGGAAAGCTTTTCTTGAATTAATTCTATAGCGCAAGAATGTCTACAAGAATACCCTCTTCGGCAAACAATATATCCCCAGCTGAAGTAAGCTTTGGATAGTACAGACAACACGATCTTGTGTACCTGATAGAAATTCCAGGCTCAGCATTCTGGGAGGCTTTTCTGACAGGCTTGTGCTTATTTGCGGTGAAGCACAGGGCATACTATTGAGGGCAGCGCACCCCTTTAAAATATAAGCCATTGGGATATACATTCTGATTCACAGACCACATGGTTACAGAGTTATTGTGACTTTTTGGTCCCATTAAATATAATTAGTTAGCACTGTAGTCTGTAGTGGGAACTTGTAATTGCAGAGTACGAAATCAAGATGAGCAGTCTCAAGTGGTCTGTGTTAAAACGATATGGGAAACAAACTTACTTTCGCATTCCTTGCAGTTTTTTAAGAGACAGAAACTTTGTACTTTTTAACTATAATAGTACCTCAGACACTCCTGCCTCCATCTCTCTTCTCTTTGCTCTTCTCTGAGGAACTGCTGCACAGAGCATGGCAGAATAGACAACTAAGCTATTCATAACTCATGTTTTGGGTCTGCGGTGGCTCAGTGGTTAAGAAGCTCACCTTGTTAGCTGGAAGGCTAGCAAGCAGGCAGTCCAAGTCCTGGGTACTGCATGATGGATTGAGCACCTATCTCTGCCCCAGCTCTTGGGAACATGAAAGGAGCCTCATTTCGGCATCCCTCAGCAGAGGTTCTACAGCAAAAATCCTTTCAACTCAGAACAATTTCTGACACAAAATTATTATTATTATTATTATTATTATACTCATGTTTTTAGATGTGGATTGAACTCACCAGCACTGAAGAGAATATGTGAGCCCAACCCTTTCAGTCACCTCTTTAATCAAGAAAAGGCAACTGTTTGAAGACAAGGATGCTGTGGTTCCTGGGTAACCCATCCCCATGAGCCTAACACCTGAAACAAAGGATGAGAAATGAACTAATTCTGCTCTGCCATGATGACAGGAAAAACTTGCTAATTTGGATGGGTAGTGACAGGCAACGTGCTGCTAGCTGCAGACATATGAGCCCAACTCTTGCCTCCGGCTCCCTGATACAAAGAACTTACCTAGTCTCATAAGAGTTATGTCCCTGGAATAATAATAACTGTACCATCAAGTCAGTTTGACTTAGGGTGACCCTTTCCAGGTAAAGAATACACAGAAGTGGTTTACCATTTCCTTCTTCTGGGGATGCCCTATGACTCTGCAGCATGCCCATGACTGTACAGGCTGGCTCTTCTCCTGGGAGGCACAGTGCAGAATTGAACTCCCAACCAGATGCCTAAATTACTGAGCTGTCCAGCCAACGTAATGATACCTGCACAATAATGTCACCTACTAATCTTTAAAACAAATCAACTTTATTAAACATGGATTATTTAACAAGAGCTTTTTCTTGACAGCATCCTTGCTTTTATTATTAATTTACTTATACAGTATATATTATTAATGTTGTGTGGCTTTTTAAAAAAAAAGTATTTCCTTTAAGTAAAATATAGAACCTCTATACACTGGGAAAAAATCTTTCTCATTGGAGAGATGGTACAGTCTCATTGCTGAGCATCTTAAAATGGGCCAAAAAAAATCCCCACCATAGAAGACTCATTAAAGTGAAATGTGACTAGAGCCAGGTGAGGTAACTGTGTATGTGTGTGTGTGTGTGTGCATGCGTGTGTGCACGCGCACTTTCCATATTGTCAGAGTCCCATACTTCTGAGATGTTGACCTCCTTATTAAGCACAAGGCCTTTCTATGCACTCTCAGCAGGTGAACTGTGAGGTCAGTATTCCCTGCTACTTCAAAAAGAAGCAAAGCTGTGTGCCTATATGCATATATCAGGCACGCTTCCTCTTCCTTCTGCTCTCTTCCAGGGGCTCATATACATTTCTCAGCACATGTGAAGTTCCACTGACTTTATGAGACACCTCTGAGAACTCAAGATACATGAGAGGGGATCATAAAGTTGCCTTCTTGAACCTACTTCTAATGCTTTGCAAGTTAGAGAATCTCATTTCTTCATCTTTGGGAGTGAAAAGCTTTGCTCCAGCTCCATTTGTCTTTGAAGCAGAACTTGGGAATATGTTTTTGTTGATTTCCAACTCTCAGAATCCCCCTCCCCCGCCACCATGACTGGTGTCCACACTGCCTGAAGGATTTTGAAGAACTTTTCCAAGTTCTATTTTCAAGCAAGGATAAAAATTCACAATTCAAGAGCGTCTGTAAATCTTTTCAGGTGTTATAAATTGACTGGAGTATACTACATAGCAGAATATAGAGGCATGCACATGTATTCCTTCCACCTGCATATGTGGATTCTGAGGCACAAAAGCTTATGTTGGAGTAGATCTGTTAGCTTTTAAAATGCCACAATATTTCACCTCACTGAATCCTGACAAGACTAAGATCTTGTTGTTAGGCAGCCCTCAGGACAGGCTAAGTGAGCTCAAATTGGGTGGATTTACCCTTTTTCTTAAAGATCCAGTGTGCACTTTGAGTATTCTTTTAGACCCAGCACCTACGATGGAACAGATGTCTGTTCTGCCTTTTACTATAGCAAGCATATTGCCCAACTTTACCTGTCTGAGAGGTCCTGATAACTTTTGGTCCATGTTCTACTAGTCTCAAAAATTAACTACTGTAATGCTTTCTATGTGGGGCATCCCTTGAAGCTTCTACAGAAGCTTTAGGTCCAAAATACTTCAGAAATGTGGGGTAGGTAAATCCAATCATATAATCCTAATGTAGCTCACCTGCTCTGGCTCCCTGCTTGCTTCCATGTGACTTTCAAACTGTTAGTATTAACTTACAAAGATCCATGACCTCATTACTTATCAGAGCACCTCTTTCAGAATTTAAACACCCATTCTACTACATTCTCCTTGACCATGTGGCTCCCAATGTTCATACCGAGAGGGACAAAGAACCTGACTACTAGAAACAGACCCTTTTTGGCTGTGGCCACTTCATTGTGGACTTCTCTTCCACATATGATTATGTATGTTCCCCTCTCTCCTGACCTTTAAGAGGATCCAGAAAACTAAGTTATTCAGAGAGGTTTAAGGAGAACTGGACTGTCAATAAGGACCATGACCTTAGATGTTGCAAATCTGTCATGTCACCATGTGGTGTTAATTTTATTAGATTGTTTACATATATTAACTCATTGGTTTTAGTTTGTATTATTTTATTTGTTGTTTTGTATTCCTTTTAGCTACAAACTGCCCAGAGTGGTATATTAACCAGATGGGTGCCATATGAATATAATAAAAATATAAAATAAATAGGTGGTGCACTGAACAAAGTTGTGCAAAGGCACTGCTCAATCACGACTGATACCTAGGATTCCAGGAACAGTGCAGAATAAAGAATCACACCCAGTCTACAAATCTGACCTGCTGTAAAAGTACAGCAACTTCTAGAACAGGTAGCTGTTGGATCCCTGATTGTGACATGTCATGTCATCAACTGCAAGTCCATTTCATCAGGACTGAATTTGATTTTGCTCACCTTTATCCATTGCTAAGCTCAGGAGTTTCAATAGTCTTGGCTGCTTCCTTGGTGTTCAGTGACAATGAATGGCACCACATCCTGGTACCACCCAGCAGCTTCATGCAGATGTTAATAATTATATAGGATAAGGTAGAGCTCTTAAAGGATACCAAATGGTAAAGTCAATGGTGCCGTACTCCCCAGCACCACATTTTGAAGACACTCTGGTGGTATGGATTGGAACCACTGCCATTGCAAGTGTCCCAAGTATCAAACCCAGCTAGGTAGTCCTGTATATAGTCAATGGTACTGAAGGCTACCCAAACATCCTTTTATCCATTCCCTAGCACAGTCCCTCTACTATAGCAGTCTCAATCCCATATCCTAGCAAACAGTCCAGATGAAATGGGCCTAGATGACCAGTGTGATCCAGGATTGTTTGATCATGATGTCAACAGTGCAAACTAGGTGCCACAGGCGCTTACTTCCTCTTCCTTAGGACATAAAACAACCCAACTACCTATCACTAGGTTGCAGTTTTTAGGGGCCCTGCCCTCCCTTTATGTTGCTCTTGATCTATAAACTGGACTATGGCCAGTTGAACTCATGAAACTGTGTGTACAATTGACATTTCAACTTGCACTTAATCTTTCAAATAGAAGACACCTGTGACAGCTCTTCAAGTAACATTCTTTGAAAATCAGGAAACTGAGCCATTCTCTGCAGAAGTGGAATGAAGTGAGATCTGTGTGGTTATTTTTTCCATCTAAAAGGATGTAGATGACAGATGCTGACTTCTCTGTAAAAGTTTAATAATAATAATTACATGTCATCAAATTCAATTCCAAGTTATGTTGACCCTTTCCAGAGTTTCCTAAGAATAAAATGTTCAGAATGGCTTACCATGTCTTTTTTGCTGGGGAATGTTCTACACCTCTACAAGGCTACACAGTCTGACTGTTCCCCAGGAAAGCACAATAAGGGATCAAATGCCATCCTGACCCCTGGCTCCACAACCAGCTGCTCCATCTCACTGAGATATACAGCTGGCTCGGTAAAGTTACCTCTTTATATTTTAGTGCTCAAGTATTATTCTCACAGTAACCTGAAGTAGTAAGTAGGTCATGGTATAGCCAATGGATGCTTCAGCTGTTCTATGTGTTCTACCAATAGGCAGCAGATATGGAGACACAGCAAACTCCCCTCCCTTTTTTCTGTTTGATGGAACTGCATGTGCCATACAAGTTGTCTCTAAGCTAAAAAGCTGCTTTTGGGGATGGGAGGACAATCTTAGTGTCTCCAAATCTTAACTATATACTTTTCCCTACAAGATTTTGTGGAGGTCCTTTTTGCATGGAAATGTGTGTCTGTTTTTAACCAATTTTCCCTAATATGTATTTATTTACACATTTCCCCTAACATATATACTGTATTTTCACCTATTTGTATTTGTATTTTCGACTTATATGCCGCCCCACTCGCAGAGCGACTCTGGGCGGCTTACAGAAGAAACAGCTACAATTACATAGCATATATCACAGCACAAGAGCAATTACAGACATCAAATAATAAATTACAAATATCGCATATACAGTATATATATCTCCAATAACAGTTACAATTACAAAACATTAGATTAGAACATCCTAAGAAATAATCAAAGATGCTGTAATATAAATCATTACAGCATCAAAATTCACTAAGTAACAATATAAAACAACAATAAAAATTCCAGTATCAGATTCAGTTTACACATACAATAGCAAAAAAAAAAACTAAACAAAAAAACAGTTGCTGAATCCCGCAATAAGTGACAAGTCAGTCCGCTTAGCTGCAGGTGTTTCTGGCGGCGGTGGCTACTCGAAAAAGTCCTGCCGCCATAGCGGCTTTCAAGCCCTGGGACAGATGGAGAGAGTCCCGAGGCTGGCCGCGGTGGGCTTAGAGGGGAGGCGGGAGCGTCCTCACTCCAGCGCCGTCGCTGCCGAGTTTTTATCGTCCACCGGGTGAAGGTGATGGGGCCCGGGGGTGGCGGGAGCATTGCCTCACCGTCCACAGCTGGTGGTCATCTCCCCTGGCGTGATGGCAAGTCCGGGGGGAAGGCAGGAGCATCCTCACTCCAGCGCCGTCGCTGCCGAGTTTTTATCGTCCACCGGGTGAAGGTGATGGGGCCCAGGGGGTGGCGGGAGCATTGCCTCACCGCCCACAGCTGGTGGTCATCTCCCCTGGCGTGATGGCAAGTCCGGGGGGAAGGCAGGAGCATCCTCACTCCAGCGCCGTCGCTGCCGAGTTTTTATCGTCCACCGGGTGAAGGTGATGGGGCCCAGGGGGGGCGGGAGCATTGCCTCACCGTCCACAGCTGGTGGTCATCTCCCCTGGCGTGATGGCAAGTCCAGGGGGAAGGCAGGAGCATCCTCACTCCAGCGCCGTCGCTGCCTATTAACTGAAATGTGCATGCACCTTCCCCCCCCCATGGAGTGCATTTTAATTGTTAGCGTCTTAAAATATGCATAGAGCTGTGCACCCTATTTCTCTAAAATGTTCCTGCAGAAATGTTAGACACGTGAGACACAAGCATCAAAAGGGATGCTGAGGGCAGCTGCAGGAGAGGCTGGGGAAGTATGGACAACATGGAGCAAACAGGGATATAAACCCTCTTGGAAGGGCAATATGGTGGCTTAGGTCTGTACTTATGCACAGCAGACTGTGAGTAGCCCAACCCCAGTGATGGCAACTTGGTGCTGGGGAGAGATTGAACTGATGGACAGTGGGGTGAGGATAATAGAGTCAACTCAGCCCCCTGATGGACTGAAAGAACTACTGGGTGTAGCTGGTACCCTCTTTTCTTGTATTCCATTCCTTGACTTTAATAAAGTCAAGTTCAGGTAGTTTTGAGAGTTTGGAATGGCAGAAGAAGGCCCCGCCCCTTGCTATCTTCACCTCTGCCAAGGGCTACAAAACTCACACAATGTTTTCCTAAAATCATAATCATTCACATGGAACCCTAAGCTGCCCTCATAGCCAGGTCCTACTTCTACTAATGAAATCATGAAGAGGGCTCTTCTATGGCCAATGTTTGTCCATTTCTATGAGTAGAAAAGAATCTGGCCAAGTTATCCTGCCATGGTAATAGAGCAGACCATACTGCCAGCAGTTCAGTATTGATCATTGGGTGATGGTTAACTAACCTGACAACCCTGAGGACTTCACCTTGGGTGGTGAAGTCCACAGGGAAAAGGGATATGCACCAAGTGGATTGAATCCCACTTGAATCCATCATCAATACTGACCTGGGGTTGATGAGGACTTTGTGTGCCACAAGGGCTCAGGAACAGAAAGTGACAGATGGAACTGGATCAGTGGTATGGGGGCCACACTGTGATGCAGAAGGCAAATGGAAGAGTATTGCATTATATTATTCCCAGGAAAATCTTCATGGTTTATCACCATGATGATCATCAATATTTGGAATCGGATATGGAAGAAGAAGAAGAAGAAGAAGAAGAAGAAGAAGAAGAAGAAGAAGAAGAAGAAGAAGAAGAAGAAGAAGAAGAAGAAGAGACTACCCATCAGCTCTTTCTTTAGTGATATTTCAAAGTTGTGCAATAAAGTGACTGAGTGTAAAATATACTGAACCCCACCAATGAAAGATGTGCCACTGAAGTGGAGAAGACCTGGGAAAAAGAAAATATGTGGTAATAATAACAGCTCAGACTCACCCTCTTGTCAGATGAGTGCCCTCCCCTTTCCCAAGTGATTAAATGACAATTACACCCAGCTTTTTGCTGGTCCTAAACCTATTAACCAAAAAGTCAAGCCTGTCTCCACAATCTTCCCTCCACCCCTACCAACGCAACACCCTGGTCTCTGAAGCTTTGAAAAATATAACAGCTCAAAGATCCATGAGGGAGTGTTTCTTGCCTTGTGCTAAGTCTCTCTTGAAAGCCAGCACGAATTTGCCGCTAATGACATCTCTCAGAAAATGCAATTAGCCTTCATTCATGGCAAAAGTGCATTAGAGGTTCAGAAACTCTAAGCAAGCTCCAGTTGGGTGGACCGAAGAGGCTTAACACACTGAAAACTGCATTAAGGAAGGGGGGGGGAGAGGAGGAGGGTGAAAAGATAGCCAAAGACAAGGTCCTATATTGCTTAATTACCCCAAGACATCTTCAGATGTAATTGAGCTTGGAAGGCTAAATGAAGGCTGCATGTACAATATTGCTTGATGCATTTATAATGACATCACTTTGTAAGACAAACTAGGTCTCTGGCTAGACAGCAGAGAAAAGAAACAAGGATAGATCTAAGGAAATGTGAAAAGAAGAAAATAATTACCTAAATTGTTTTTTCAAGGATTGCTGGAGAATATAGATACGTGTGTCCTTAAAGTTTCTTTGACAAAGGTATCATTTTCTGAAACCACTTCATACTGAGTAAAATCAGTGAGTGGTTTGTCCAGCCCAATTCTTGTGGAGTTTGACTAGCAAGAACTTTCCAGGTTTTCTGGAAGAATGATTTCTCAGCCTTGACTGGAGGTGCCAGGAATTCAGCCTCAAATCCTCCCTATGTAAGACATGTTATTCCACTCTGGATGGACTTTACAAAGTTAACGTGCTTGGAAACAATGGGAGGGGATTAGAACCTACAATAATTTGCTTCCCTTTATAATGATGGATGACAACATAAGCCTGGCCCAGCCATTTGGAAAAGTGAGGCAGGCAACACAGACCCTGAGAGAAACAGGAGAGCAGTTAGGTGCTGAATAATGGACAAATTTGGCTGCTTTGTATAACTCCCCTGCTTCTTTCAGGTAGCATTAAAGCTGCTGTATTCCTTCACCATGGCTGAAGAATGGTTTTCACTGCCAGGCTGATTGGTTTCTGCTTTTTGCCCTTTACCCCAGGCAGCAAAGTGTCTTGAGCCAGTTCTTTGGAAGTACGCATGAACATGGGGAGAATTAAAAGCAGTCATTTGTACTCAGGAAGAAACAACCCATGGCTTCTGATTAAAGATGGGGATCTTCTCCCTGGTTTTGGCAGCCGTTGTCATGTTGTTGGCAGTGCCCTAGCCTAAATACATCAGGATTAATGATGTCAGGGAAGGAAGACGTACATAAGAGAGCTGGACGGCTGAGGTTCTCTGAGGACAAAATAATTTTAACACTGTGGGCACAGGATTTCCAGAAACCTTAATAATTCTTACTCATGTGGAGCAGCTTTTGAAGTCGCAAACTGGCTTGCTTGGCTATCTCCCTCAAACAGAGGCTGCATCTGCCCCGGCTGATGTCTCCAGATGCAAATCCCTATTTTGTTTTAGAGGATAATCACAGGGAAAGAGCTGCCTTTCTCACAACAGCTGTGTGGATGTTGGAAGGAAGATTGTTCTGCAGCACTTTATTCTTTACCGTGTCAACAAGAGTGTGTGCGTCTGTGTGCGTGCGTACACAGGCATGCATTTATGTGCACAAGTGTGCCATCATGTGCATATGTAATTCCTGTGTTTTTAAAATGTTTCAAATATTTAATACAGTTCATCATGTTTTAATTGCATTTGTCTTATTTAACTGTAAACAATTGGGAGAAAGGGTGGTACAGATTGATTTAATAAATAAATGAATACATATCCTCGTAATTATAGATCCAACCTGTTAGTTTAAGCGGTGAGCTGGTTTGACAACTCTCACAAGGGGCTCCATTCATGAATGACAATAAAAATCAAACTCCAAAATAAGTGGTTGTAGTGTATTTGGAGTGGAGAGAAGCCTCTTGCATTGTCACAACTGGCCTTGCACTGGTACAACCATCTTATGCTGTCACAACCAGAGAGAGAGAAAACTTTTCTGGCTATGACAAACTTTTCTGTGGAGTTCCAAAAGTCTGCTCTTCCCAGTCTGGTATGTTCTGTGTATTTCAGTCTCCAATTCTCATATTTCTTGTCCCCCCCCCCCCTCTTTCATGTAAGGTGTGTGTGTTTTCGTGTCAGAGATTACTCTGGGTTGAAAAGATTTTTGCAGAGGATGCCCGAATGAAGTTCCTTTCATGCCCCCCATCGTGCAGCTCTTGAGTATCAAACAACATCCTTTCAGTTTCCAAGCTCAGCGCCTTACACAATGAGCCACCGAGGGAGGCTCAGTATAAGGTGAGGACTATGGAATCATCCCATTCAAAACATCTGGAATCTACCGCCACGCTATTCCTCCCCTTCCAGTCAATTCAGAACTAAGTGCACTAAATGCTTGCTTCCCCTAGCAGACTAGAGTGCTCACTAGCAAGTATTTCCTATACTTGGTTGTAGGCAAATGGACTGAAGTATAGACTAGGTGTGTCTTTTGCACCCTCTAGTCTCTTCTGGTTTCCAGTGAGAATGAAGGAATGTGTGCTGTTGATTTTAGCATACTGCACTATTGATGCATACAGCCTCTAACCAAAAGTAGCCACCTTAACATAAACAGCTAATGGGAGTTTCATCTCTCCAGGCTGCATCTTGGAGGCAGATAGACTGTCTTACAAATGCTTTACTCTTTGGGTCTCCACACAGTTTTATTTATTATTTATTTATTTACTAGTTTGGAATTTGAAGCCATCATGACCATGCCCTCATTTTATTCAGAATTGATGACAATGAAAGTGGTGGCAACAACAACCAAGAACAAAATGGCAGAGGCCCCAAGATGTTGTTGAAAAATGAAGAGGAGGAAGAGCAGAGACAACCATCACCCCAAGAAAGGCCTTTGATTTCATTTTCCACTCCACTGGGAGGGACCCTTAAAGCCAAGGCACTAAGGGAGAAATGACCAAAACACAACTGTCTACAAGTGATAATTTGGTCCACCCCTTTGAGGACCATTCCAATCCAGGCCTTACTGGGGAAACTGGCAAGGTTCTGGAAGCAGCCAGACAATGTTGGGCAGAATAGAGGATCAGCAGGGATTTGATTTGAGATGGCAGCATATTTGCCCTCTGTAGTGTCCCATTGCTTGAGGAGAGTACCTTAGTCTGGGCAATGGCCAGCTTGGCCATGCTCACATAAATTTTACCTCAGTGCCCAAAATGGCAGTCCTGTGTCATATCTCCTCATCTTTCTAATGTTTAGACTTATGGTGTTTCTCTGTATATCTCCTCTTTCTTATAAGATTCTAGGGATTATGGTCCAAAAATGTAACTTTTCCAAATTTTGTTTCCCATCCTATTTATGTAATTCAGGAATAGGGTAAAAACTTTGAGGACATCACACATACAAAGACACAAAAGATTCATTTGCCTAAACTTTATGGACAGGGAGTGAGCAAGCACCAAACTCAAGGCATAGTTGCCATTTTCATTAACAGCTCCACCTAGAGCATCACGTTCAATTTGTACTAAAACACAAAAACAGAATCAGAGGAGTATGTCAAGACAGGTCAAGTTGACTTGCTGCATTTTGATCCCCCAGAGATATGCACAATAGTACAAACACTATTCAGAGTGCCGGAAGACAAAAGCAAGCTCCCATAGCAGCCCAAGTCTTCATTTTGCATGCCAGGCAGAAGGAGACATTAAAATTCAAATGGCTGCTAATGATTAATATCCATTTATGTAGCATTACTGCCAGTTCTTCTCCACCTGGACAGAGATTCACTTCCTGGGAATTTTTTTTAAAAAAAAACAACAAATATTATTGTTCTGTTTTTATTTTTTTTAGGAGCATCCTGGCTCCTTTGTATCCATCTTGGTTGTCCTGGGATCAGCCCAGCTGTAAGAGTTGCATTTTGAGGGGCGGCTGAAACAAGGGCATTTAAAGCCTGCTAATTGTTTCACTTCTAATAATTGCAGTGAACAGTCACCACAGGAGAGAAATTCTTTTTGAAGACATAATAGCAAGGGTAAAAAGCCTGCCTCTGGCACAGACATATTAGCTGAATACCGTTCTCTTCATGCTGTTTAAGCACCACAATGGGTGACAAATAGCTATTAACATATAGCTCCCTGTCAGTGGAGAAATGAGTCCTTTTGGAGGCCAGACTGCCTTCGGTGTGAGAAAAATACATTATTTATCACCAATTAATCTTTTTCTTTTGTTCACCAGCCAGCATTGTGCACTCTTTTGTGTGTGCAAGAGGCTCTCTGTTGCCTTTGCCTGTTCCAGCAATGCCAGACAAGGGTATAAAGACTGCTAGTAATGGGACGATGTATTCAACAGTGAGTAACTAGGTACATGTTACATAGTTACTCGCAATGAGTAACCTTTTGGGATAACAATCAATGTAGCTAGTTATATAAAAGTAAAGATAAAGGTCTCCCTTGCTTGAAATCCAGTCATGGCCAACTCTAGGGGGCGGTGCTCATCTCTGTTTACAGCTGAAGAGCCAGCACTGTCTGTGACTGCAGCTGTTTCTGTGGTGATGTGATAGGCATGACAGAACACTGTTACCTTTCCCCCCTAAGCGGTTCCTATGTATCTACTTGTGATTTCTTGCTTTCAAACTGCTAGGTTGGCAGGAGCTGGGACAGAGACAGGAGCTCACTCTGTAATATAGCATTCAGTCTCAAACTGCTGAGCTGCTGATCGTCCAGTTGTCAAGTTCAGTGTCTTAACCACTAAGCCAGTGGTTCTCAACCTTTTTAAGCCGGGGGACAGATCACGCTCCCTCAGACTGTTTGCCAGGCTGGACTGGTGTTCCCCACTGCTGCCACCAGGGAGGGAGTAATCCTGCCACCCCGAGCCACCCCATTCCACCCCCCCCATGCCACCGTCACTGCCTTTGGCAGCAACAGCAGCAGCAGGGGGACACCAGTCCAGCCCCCAACACTCCCCCCACACCGCCACCACTGCCACCAACACTCCCCACACACAGTCGTCACTGCTTGCCTACTTACTGGCCTACCATGGGTAAAGGAGAGGTTCTGCCTGTCTTTGCCCGCACTCAGCCACAGCGGCACCCATGAAAGATGTGGGTGGCCATGGACACCTGCCGCTTCCACTTCCACTTCTGACATCGTCCTTTACCCCTCTGCCTGGCTTGATGTGTCCCTAACACTAATCCGTAGCAGGGCGGGTGTTGTAAGCCTTCTTAGGGACATACCAAGCCAGGCGGAGGGGGAAAGGGTTGTGGCAGTGGTGGCGGTGGCAGTGGTGGTGGTGGCAGTGCCAGTGGTGACAGGAGCTTGGATGTGGGCCAGATGGAATGGCACTATGGGCTGGATCCTGCCCACAGGCCATAGCTTGAGAACTCCTGCACTAAACCATTGTAGTCCCTTCACTAGTTACAGAGTTGTAGCCAAAATACTATAACAGGTAGTTACAGCATTTATTAGATATAAGAAGTGACTGGTTTTAAGGCATTTTGAGAGACTTTATGAGAGGATTTTCTGTTCCTCCTGTTGTTATGTACTAACAACTCACCTGCGACATATGCTGACCCTATGAATAAGTGGACTCAAAATATTTGTTCTCAACAGCCCTGCTCAGCTTTTGCAGGTTAGAAAGAATATGAGGTTTAAAAAACCAAACGTCAGAAAAAATAAAACCAACACACCTCCTTACACCCAATAAGAAGAGATATAGCACAATGTGCTGTGTCCTTGTCTGCATTTGTGGTCTATCTGTGCCGGTGGTTCCCAACATTGGGTGCACACCCCACAGGGGGACTTCAATTCCCAGAAGCCTAAGTCAGTACATTGGCTGATTCCAGCCATCTTTGGGGAATTGACTTAGGCTTCTGGGAATCGAAGTCCAAAAACCAAAGGTTGGGAAACACTGATCTAGGCCATTACAACTAGACTTCAGTCTGTGTCCTGGAAACATACCTAAAGCCTGAAAGATATTTCAGTGGGCTGCTTCTGGGACTTTTCCTGTGATCTTCAGTTTCAGGCACATAACACAATATGTCATCCAGAAGCTGATGGATCCCAGCCATCTTTTGCTTTTCCCAACAATAAGCGATGCTGTCACAACCAGTTTAATCCAATTACTTCAGGACATGTTCCAAAGCCTGTGAGATCACAGATATCAAGAAGGGGTGAGCTGGTGAAACAGAGGGCAGACAAAAACATCAAACTTCTCCATATATAATAGGTAAAAGTCAAAGTCTCCCTTGCTCAAAAACCAGTCATATCCAACTCTAGGGTTCAGTGCTCATCTCTGTTTATAGCCAAAGAACACTGTTTACCTTCCCACCAAAGTGGTCCCTATTTATCTACTTGAAATTTCTTGCTTTCGAACCGTTAGGTTGGCAGGAGTTGGGACAGAGACAGGAGCACTTGGGTCTCGAACTGCTAACCTGCTGACCTTCCAGTCGTCAAGTTCAGGGTCTTAACCACTAAGCCACTGCAGTCCCTTCTGTATTTAGCATTGGGTACACTTAAAATCTTCTACTTTAAGTGGGACCGCCTTCACAGTGCTTCAAATTTTGCTGCCCTGGGAAGCCAATCTTCCTCTGCAACTCCATCTTGTCCTTCTACCATCAAGCAAGGAGATTCTTTTTCAGGCAGGCTTGGAATCAATATGTAAGGGTCTAGGGAAAGCCCCTAGACATGATTAAGGGGATAGGGGAGGTTTTATAACTGTTTTTAGATAGTTCTATAGTATTCAGTTTTAATTAACATTGGGTATAGGTTTTAACTGACGTTGTGTGCCGCCCTGGGTCGCATAGGCGAAAAGGGTGGTTATACAATATATTTAATTTTTTAAAATATATAGTTTTGTGCAGTATTTTGATTTCTTATTATTTTAACTGTTGTGATCTTTGAAACGTACTTTATTCTACTTGGACCCAGCTTTCCCTCTAATCTTAGAGCAAACTTTCTTCAGTTGTTTTGGCAGATCCTTAGCCAAGAAGAAAGCATGATGTAAAACAGGTGAATGATAAGGTCATTGTTCACATATCCTGTTCATTCACCTGTGAAGCAGGTGGGGCCTCACTTGAATAGAAGTGCAAGTTCAGAGATGGTTTTGCTTGAAAAATTACTTTCTGCACTATGAGAACCAGAATGAGTTGTAGTCAATAAGTTACTTTTCTGGTTTCTGAGAGAGAATGTTTAATTTTCCTCAAGAATTTTATTTCTACAGGTACTTCCCTCTCTTCTCAAGTCTGAGAAGAAACATAAGTGGAGCTAAACCATGAGAAGGCAAAGTTTTGGGCTTGTCCTGCTTACTTTCCAACTACTGTATTTGCTGGCGTATAAGACAGATTGGAGTATAAGAGGCACCTTGTTATTACCAAAATAGCCCACTATAGGCCACTATATACATTACAAGATACATTCCATTTTTCCAGTGTATTTTAAGGGAGGAGTGGATCTTATACACCAGCAAATATGGTACAGTATTTATAATTTTTACTGTTAATGATCTCACTGTGCACACAGGTTTTTTTTTAAAGAGAACAAACATTTGATGCTGTCAACCTGCCCTCCAACCCGCTTGTTTTCTGCTATCAACCTCAATGGCTTTTCCCTCAGAGTCATGCTGTTCTTTCTGCCTCAGACAGCACCATCTACTGCTGCTTTTATTGTTCCTTTTCTTCAAACTTGTTTCTTCTGGTCTTCATGTTTCCTTCTTAGTCTTATCCTCCATACTTTACTTTTGGCCATGGTTTGGTCACCTCCAGAGATCAGGTACCCATATGATAAACCTTTCCATTGACCTCTGACTGCTTACTTTTGATCTAAATTAGTAACTTAATAATGTTGTGACATTTTGATTTAAGATGTGGCCTTCTTTAAGCGTTGGTTTTCTAATGTGGTCCTCATGTTCAAGAAGGTTGAGGACCACTCATAAAGAAGAAGAGGATAGGTTTGATGATACACTCAGGAAGAAGAATTGGTATTAAAAACTACTGAGTTGGAAAGAACCTCAAAGGTCATCTAGTCTAGCTCTGCAAATACAGGGAATCTACAGTGACAACAATACTATTGCCACAACATATATTGCTACCACAAGCAACGGATAACATTCCACCACCATCACCACTTATCCATTGTATACTTGCATAGAATAAGCTGCTATAAAAGTGGATGGTGACAATGGGATGGAGGCCTCCATCACACCTGAAAGCAGGACGATC
Source organism: Furcifer pardalis (assembly GCA_030440675.1). Classification (NCBI taxonomy): domain Eukaryota; kingdom Metazoa; phylum Chordata; class Lepidosauria; order Squamata; family Chamaeleonidae; genus Furcifer; species Furcifer pardalis. The sequence goes on from CP126890.1 coordinate 205,816,937, forward strand.
GTTTAAGGGAGCCAGACCACAACATGTGGGACATACATCTCTGCCTCTTTTACTGCTCTGATCTCCAGTGTGGGCTCAAGAGAAAGCCACTCTCCTATTATCTTCCACCTGCAGCAGTGCTTAATGGTAGGACTAGGCACCCACACACACACACCCTTTGTTTAAACATTTTTGATGAAGTAAAAGCCATCACCACTCCAGGAAATCTGTTCCTCTCTCAAACAATGCATGCCATAAGGAAATCTTTCCTGTTTCATGTTTATTTCACTCCTTCCCTTGGTTCTAACTTTTGTAAACAACACAGAACAAATTTTCCCCACCACTTTCAGGTCCACCTCCTTAGTTTGAAGATGGCTGTCAGACTGTGTCTTAACTATTTGTTGTCCAAGCCAAATATACTCAGAGATTATCTTGATGGGCAGTGGTTCCATTCTGATTTATAACTGTTGGTCATGGTTTCTTACTGAGGATTACCAAGATGTGTAGCCACACTTCAATGCACCTTTAAAAAGACTTAGTTCTTTGGGGGGGGGGGGAACCTTCATAAATCTTTATATGTCAAGTTTCCTAGTGGAGATTAACTTGATGTAAAGACCTAATAGGGAAATTAACTTCCCATTGAAAGTGTCATAGCACTAATCTCCTCATCCCCCCCTCCCAAAAAAGAACAAAATTAGCCAGTCTTTCACCTGGAAACAAAAAAGCATAGGAAGGAAGGGGAAAATTACTGATCATTTTGGATTGGATGCTTGTGTCATATGGATGGCAACTTGAACGCTGAAACCAATGGTGTTATTTCAGAGCAACTTTTCTCCTGCATGATTAAGACCTTAATTTCTTTCAAATTCAGGTTCTTTTTACTTGCAGGGCTGAATCTTCCAGTTCAAACAAGGATGATCTTTCTTTTATGGTGTTCTTGCTGAGATGAAGATTGCCTTTTCTCTTATCTCATTAGCTGTGGACAGATGACAAGAGGAGTTCTTTCTGAGAAAAAACATGATGTAATAGGAATGGATCCCCAGATAAGATTCCTACTCCCACACCTATACCGTTTTGACATCTGCAACAGTCACATGAAAACCAGTAGGCTCCGGAAATCTACATTTATTATGAAAATAATTTTATTGAACTTCTCATTCTAGGTGGACAAAATTCAAGAAGCGAGCCAAAAAAAAAATAGATGTAGGGAACTTCAGATAGTTTTACTGTGACCTGTGAAAACAAGAAAGAATATTCTCCACAACTGAAAAACCAGCAAAGAATATTGTTTCTTTTCATTGGCAAATCAACAATGTTGATCTTGTTGCTGTCTTTTTTAATTTTTATTTTATTTTAAGAAAAAAGAAAAACACTCAACATACATAATAACCAAAACCAATTACAATGATCTTATTGCTTTCTTACAGGTAGTATTATAATGTGCTTGCTTGCTAGACTTCATGACTGATAAAAGATGGACACCACTACTATAGATATTTGATTGTGCATGTAAGCCTTGAAGCTTAATAGAAACAGATGATTTCTTTAGCAATGCTCATTGTTGTCCTTAGTACAGAGAGCAGTGGGTTGAGAGGAATAAAGACTACATATGCTCACACTAAATTACCAAGATCAAAAGAGAGTGAGAAATCATTGGGGCTGACTCTACTATTAAACAAAACGAGGTCAACAAATCTGATGGGCAAAAACCATCCAGACCAAGAGGTTCCCCCTGTCTGTCTGTCTGTCTGTCTTTCTTTTTTCCTTCCTTCCTTCCTTCCTTCCTTCCTTTCTTTCTTTCTTTCTTTTGGAAGCATATAGCTGGCCCAAAAATGTTCCATTGGGGATGAAATGTCTGCGCAATTGGAAACTGATAGAAATTAATTCAAAAGAAATAGGATGGCCCTGATAGTGAAGCATTAGAGTTTATCTATCAGTTTCAACTTCATGTGGATTTCCCCCCTCTGACTGTACATTTTGTGTCCAACTGTGCATTCCAATGGCAATCCATCAGCATTCTCTGATGGGAAACAAGAGTTGTGTGTACCATATGAGCCGATCCTATTTGCTAGGATTCAAAGTGCAGGAAAGATATTTCCTTGTTCACAGACGATCTAAGTTGCTGAGCTTCTTGGCTAGAAACCATCCCTGAACACTGAAGCTGAGCTGTTTAAAAATGAAGGTGGTGTTCTTAACCCAAGTGAAACACATTTTTTCTCTTTCATTAACAAAAAAATGGCAGAGTCCGTTTCAGCCATTTGATAACAGCTTGTCAATCCTACATTTGTAGTTTTCGTCTTCTAGACCAGTGATTCCCAACCTTTGGTTTGTGGACTTCAATTCCCAGAAGTCTACATCAGTACATTGACTGATCAGTTCTTTTTGGAATTGACTTAGGCTTCTGGGAACTGAAGTCCAAAAAACCAAAGTTTGGGAAACACCGGTCTAAACCTTCCATGCCAACAGCTTCCCCCCAAATGTGCAAGCTAAACAGGACGCTACTAGAAAGACTGGCTGCACTTCTCATTGGAAATCATCAATGACTGAGTATGTCATAAGCAGACTATGACACTGGGGAGAGTTTTGCTTTCTTTCTGCCAGATGGACCTTGCCGAAAAAACCTGTTTTTCTTTTTAAAGTCATTTGTAATTGTCCTCATGAAAGGAGGGCAAGAAAATTTAATCTCTGAATTAAGTTAGTTCTAAAATTCACCTGTTGGAAGAGGGAATTGCCTAGAAACATACAAAGAAAATCAGGTGCAATATTTTCATTTAAAAATTGATTTGTCATAATCTTTAACAACAACTGACTAGATAGTAGTTTATGCTTCCAGATACCTCTTTGTATCCATCAAAAATTATCCAGCTGATGGTAAAGACACAGCTGGAGAACCCTGGGCAATTTTTAGCTGATGAAGTGTAAACATGGATGATTCCACTGATTCATATGAGCTCTTCCACCCTGCAGCCATAATCCAGCTGATCTTGAAGAACACTAACAGTCAACACTTTTCTGACATCTTCCACACTTTTACAACCATCGTCTTGGATACAAAACAGACATTATCAACAAGTACTGAAGCCAGATTATTATAGGATCATGAAATGGAGAACAAACTAGGAGAGCATCTAGGTCAGTACCTTGTTTGATTTGTCATAGAGAACAGAAATTGTGTGAGCTGTTTCCTTTATTTGTCATTGTGTGCCTAATCATGTTCTTTGCTATAGAACTCAGCTGCCCTGAGTCGCCATGGTGAGTGGGCGGCAATATAAATCTAAATAAATAAATAAATAAATAAATAAATAATAAACTGATTGTGGAGAAAACTGCTTGCATGAGTACCATTTAATCTGTGGCAAACCAGTTCAAAATTCATATACAGTACAGGCAATGCCTTTATTAGAAACAGCCAAATATGGTAAACATTTTGGGGCAAGCTTTCAGGTTTTCCAGAACTTTTCACCAAGGAACATGCTACAAAAAGCAGAGGGGGAAAGGAGAGACTGAAGCTCTGCAGTCTGCCTAGTCAGAATCTTAAAGCAGAGTAGTTGGAGAGGTATAGATTTAAATGAAGTAGGCTCACCAATATATATGAGCAAGAACCTGAGGTGTGTGAATTATGTCTGGAGGCTGATTCAGGGATTCTAGGAAGAGTAGTCTATGAAAGGTTTCCCCCTCCAAGGTATATGCAAACAGCCTCTTGGAAAGATATGTTAACCCTTAAATCTGACATGTTGTATCCACTTAAAGCCCATGCTGAAATTTTGTAGACTTTTATGCTACTAATCCCTACAAAACTACTGCATCTGATATTAGGGAAGAGTGCCATGTTCGATTCTTTTTATGCATGAATTAGGAATCCAGAACTGATCTGATAGTTTTCCAATTGTGGCCGTACTACAAAACTGGCTATGGAACTTCAGTGTAGGCTTTGGAGGGATACAAATATTTGGGATTTGTAGTGAACACGGTTCTCTGAGATTACCATAGCTTCAAAAACCTGTCACAGAACTATGTCTTGGACATGCTGACCAGGTTCAAAACCTATTCATATAATGTGCAGCACCAGAACCAGGACAATGTTTCATAGGTTTTTAATATAGGGAAACAGGAATTGTGAAGGGCAGCTACACAAGCACTCAATTGATACATAGTGGACTGACGTACATCCTCTTCTCTTCACATTTAACTTGAATAGCTCAACAGGAGTCAGGAAGACACTAGCACATCAACAGTGGTATGTAATGTATGAATTAGCTTTGGGAATCATGAGCTTCCTAATACAGCTTATATTGCTAACTGAGTGGACCATATCAGGGCTGGGGAGGGAGCAGAGGGAATGTCTAGGCTTAATATATGTGAGTTCCGATATACAATCATACAAAATCTGTTTGCAGTAGCAGTCAGTTCACAGTCACAAAACTATGTACTTTTTCACCAGGAAAAACCAGCCGGAGTGTGTAATATCTTTGGCCAGGAAACACACTTAACCAGAGTCTTCATAACGAGGTAGCTTAGGATAGATATGTGGCCATTGAACCCCTGCCTCCCAACACATCCAAACTTCTCACTGATTTTTTTAAAATTGCTCAAAAAAGTCTCCTTTAAGTCAGGGGTTCTTAGCCCGCGGCCCACAGGCCGAATGCAACCCATGATGCCATTTCATGTGGGAGCCCCACGACTTCCACCACACCCGGAAGTGCCATGTGATGGAGGAAGGGCAAAATGGCCGTCCAGCCCCCAAAGCTGTCTGAGAGAGTGTGACCCAGGCCCCAGCTTAAAAAGGTTGAGGACTTCTGCTTTAGGTGATGGGGGAATTCTAAATGTTCTGAGGAATTTCTACTGCCAGTGGGAGCCTCATACACTCAGGCTTTGCTTTTTTTAACAAATATCATTCACCAGTAGAGGTCACAAGGTACTTTTCCAGCTTAAAAAACATTTTTGTGAGAAAGAAATTCAGAAGAGGACAATGGAATTAGCCCTGCAAGAGGATGGATGAGTGGGGCCTGATGCCTGGAGATTGTCCACCCTAAGTTTGATTCACATGAACTATCCATAACTGCTGCTACATTGCTTCCTGACCTTCTTCAATCAGATACTGGATAAAGGCCATTCACACTCAACTGTGTGAATACAGCTTCAACTGTGGAGTAGCCAAAATGTTGTTGGGTAAGTATTATTGTAAATTATTGGGACCATTTTTCTTTTGATCCCCCAAGAAACAATACTGCAGGCAGTGTTTAACCCACTGGTCATTCCAACATGTGAACTCAAATCCAAGTCCAGGTCATTTAAAAGAACTCACATGTCTTAAAGTTCATGTTCATAAACAACATATATCTTCATTTCTGTATTTCCTGACATTACAAAGAAAAACCCAATTTCCTCATTCAGAGGTAGAGTTTTTCTTGCTTTAAATATCACAGGCTACTTGTTTGCTTCGCTGAAGCTCTCCTCTGCAGGAAAATAAAAACATTTTATTTCCCCAGTGGAAAAAGTGCAACGTTTAGGATTGTACAGAGAGCACTCATGCTTTCAGGAGGTTCTCAAGTTTGGATAGTCACTCACCATGTGAAGAGAACAATAATGGAGGAGCAGAGCTATGTAACCACCACCTGACCCCCACTTTACTTCTGCTAGATTAAAATGCCACAAGACAGGCCTAGAGTCTCTAGAGAATAAGGTATAGAAATCAAGTTAATCAAAAGCTCTTTCCTTGAAATGGATGTCACTCCAAGTGCATCCAGTCTGACAGTGCAAAACCCCAGTGCTCTTGCTTAATATAATAACTCTTGGCTTTGTAAATACTAACCTCAGCAGCTCACAATATTCATTTAATTAAGAGGCAAACAACTCTTCATGTTAAGGTTGTTTTCCTTGCCTGCTCTTCATGCTCCTAACTGTTTAGCTCCCCCCCCCCATCCCTATATGGGACGTTGCTCTGGCACTTATGCTGCAGCTATCAGTCAGACATCAGACATCCTGGGATATGCAACAATTGCAGCAATTGTATTGGTGATTTTCAGTAACAAACAGGAAACGATCGTTTGCAGTGATCCAGATGCCTGGTTTGTAGCCCTGGTAAAGTTTTATGCACTGGGGGAATGGTAGTATTTCAAGGGTCCCTGCCACCTTGCCCCATTCTCCTGGCACCATCACTAGAAAAGGAGATGGGAAGCATTTCAAAGGGAATTGAGCAAATGGTTAAGAGTGAATAAGTTTGGATTCACAGTGTGGCTAATGCGAACAAATACCATCTTGCTCCTGATTAGGGCTTAGACATGTACTTTCCAACAGCAGTTCATTCTTCTTATTGCATGAAAATGTTGTCATTGACACAATGAAAAAGTAGGCTGTTATATTTCTGCTTTTTTTACTTTTCCATTCTTTTCTGTTACTTTTTGAGTAGGAGAAAGATGGGATTAGCTTTGGAAAAATTATTCTCAAAATGTTTCTAAGAAAGCTTTACAATACCATTTCAAGGTAACAACAAAGGGTGCAGTCAGATGGCAAGAAATGATTCGGAACAATCTCCCTTAAAGCAACCCTATCATCTGTGGAGAAACCACTCGAGCCTGCCCCCCCAAAAAAACAACAACAACACCCTAGTCACTGGACTATAAAGATTCAACTGGGACTCAAATAAAGGTTGGACTGAAGGGAAAAGAAGAAGGGGGCAGCCAAAGATGAGATGGCTAGATGGTATTGTAGACACAATGGGCACAGAGCTGGGCAGGTTGAGGAGGATGGTGGAGGACAGAAGTGCCTGGCAGACAGTGGTCCATGGGGTCACAAAGGGTTGGAATCAACTGTGCAACTGAACAACAAAAAACTATTGCTCATTCATCATGTGATTGTTAGGAAATAACTTGCACTGGACACGGACACGGACACGGACATAGACATGGACACACACACTTTTGCTTGACAGGAAATCCTTGTTTTGAAAATGTGGTGTGGAGCAGAAGGTGTAGGATGGAGGAAAGCTAATGAAAGAAATAACAGGAAGGAGGTGGAGGCCTCAAGAGGTCCAGCACACGGGGAAGAAGGAGCAGATACTGGGCATGCTCTTCACTGATACCAAGGGTTAACAGGTACCAAGTTACATTTTTTTTCCAACAGATTGAGGCTACTGCCTCAGAGAGTAAAGTATGACAGGTACTGAACTGCCTCTCCCTGCCCAGAAGAGCCCATGCCACCATTCCACATTGTGTGATCTTGCAAATGGAATCAGTGTTGTCAGCTCTCTCTCGCTGTCAAAGGTGGTGTTGGCCAGGCAGCATTTCTCCATCCTCTGGGGAAAGGAATATGGGGGCCCACCACCTGTTTGAGGGATATTATTAAGTTTTCCAGGGCTGCTGTTGAGCCTGATTGCATCATCGCTGTTAGCACCAATTGTCCATGTTTGTCTAATGCATATTCCACAGCTCTTTACCACGTAGTGTTTTACGTGCAGATTGTTTCAAGGAAAGCATGTGTTTTACAAAACAAGTACACAGCATCCTACAAATGGTCTCAAACAAAGAGTCAAGCTGTTCCTATTTATGGATATGCCACCTCCTCCTTAACAGAGTTTTGTTGAGGTTCTTAAATGTCATTGTGAATTAGTGTCACAATGTCCATACGCTCATTATTTCATCTGCTAATTTATTTTAAACCTTTTTTTTTTGCTCAGATTTCAAGCCATGTGTTTCTGTAGGTATTTGTGCAATTGCCTGTATTTTAATGTTTATTAAAAGGAGAGAATAAAAGCAGTGCCCAGCCTCACAGTTCTGGGAAGAGAAAATACTCATAAACAGTAAAGACAGAAAGACTGGGAAAGGGACCAAGAAAAATAAATAATAAAAAGAGAAAGGTTTGTTTCAACCCTAAGTTTCATCGAATTCTAGAATGTATACTAAATAAAAGGTATGCTATTATCACAGGATTTCCCAGTCATAATACCCTGAATTATTACAGCATTTCCCTGAATAACTTGAGGGACTTTGGGTAGGATCCATAGGTGATTTTTCCGACAGGGGAGTTTTCATAGTGGGAGGATGACCCTTCCACTGCTGGATGAAGATTCTTTGCATCCAACCTATTATTTTACTGTATGACGGATTGAGCACCCGTCTCTGTCCCAGGTCTTGGAGACATGAAAGGCGCCTTATTTGGACATCCCCTGAGCGGTGTTTCTTCCGCAAAAATCCTTTCAACCCAAAATAATTTCTGACACATCATCATCATCATCATCATCATCATCATCATCATCATCATCATCATCATCATCATCATCATCATCATCATATTATTATTATTATTATTATTATTATTATTATTATTATTATTATTATTATTATTATTATTATTATTATTATTATTATTATTATTATTATTATTATTATTATTACATAAAGCAACCATTTGGTTCACAGTTGAGGACTGGAATAAAATTAACAGTTCAAGCCCTAACCAATGACCTAAGAGCTGTTAAGGTAACGTCTGAGTATATATGCGGTCCCCAGTAGAGTTGTTTTTTGGAGAGTTAGGATGTTCAAATCAGATAAGTCCAAAATTTCCAAATATCTCAAATATCTAGGGAGGCCTTTAGGTACTGCTCCAAGGGCTCCAATCACTATGGGAACAACAACAGGTTTCTTCTGCCATAGACACTCAACTTTAATTTGCAAATCACAATATTTTGTGATTTTCTACAGTTGTTTGTCTTCAATTCGTGCATCTCCTGGTATAGCAATGTCAATAAACCACACCTTCTTTTCCACGACAGTTATATCAGGTGTGTTGTGAGGCAGATGTCTATCCGTTTGAATTTTAAAGTCCCACAGTATCTTGACTCTCTCGTTCTCTAAAACTTTCTCTACTTGATGTTCCCAATGATTTTTACTGCATTCAAATCCAAACTTCTGGAAATGTTTACAATGGATAATTTTTGCAAACCTGTTATGATGGTGCAAATAATCAGTCTGCTGCATCCATTGATCAGATGTTCTATTCCTACTCCTACTCCTACTCCTACTCCTACTCCTATTATTATTATTATTATTATTATTATTATTATTATTATTATTATTATTATTATTATTATTATTATTATTATTATTATTGCTTTCAATGCTGTAATTTCAGAGCTTAGAAAGTTATATTTTTGCCCATTAATTGTTGCAATGATAAAAAGTGATTTGTTCTTCTTCCTTGTTCAGATGTCTAAAAAGTAATGCATAATGTTGGCCCCCTAAGGTTAGTCATTATTCCTCACTAATTTTTGTTTTGTTGTTTTGATGAAAAATCTGTGGACCAGAACAAATTCATTTAAGCTGAATGAAGAAGGTTTGGAATGGATTTGAAAAGAGCAGTCTAGTGGATAATAAGGATTTGCCTAATATAGCTGATGGGGCATTTACATTGATCATTTATCCCACAATTTGCCACCGATCTGAGACAGATGAATTCAAATAAAACCCAATGCTTATACAGTCAAACCTCGCATAACAAATGTAATTTGTTCTGTGAGGCTGCTCGTTATGCGAGTTTTTCGCTATGCAAGTTTTTTTCACATAGCAAAAATTCCTATGGAAAAAATCACATAACGAAAATTTCTATGGGAAAACTTGCATAGCGAAAAAAATTTGTTGTGCGAATTTTTCCCATAGAAATGCTCATTATGTGAGTTTTTCCATAGGAAAAGTCTGACTCGCATAGCAAAAATTTTTGTTATGCGAGTCGGATCGCTTTTTGAAAAACCCGCTCATTATGTGAGTTTTTTCCTAAGCGAGTCACTTGCTAAGCAAGGTTTCACTGTACAATGTAAAGTTTGATGTGTGGAAGCCCACTGTGGGCTTCATTCATTCATTGAGCCTGCTGGAATTATATGAATATACTCTGATCAGGTTGTCATTTTGTCCACTTTCTGTCAAATATGATATCCTAAATTCTTGCTTTGAGCAGGGGGTTGGGCTTGATTGCCTTATAGACCCCTTCAAACTCAGTTATTCTATTATTCATTCTAAAACAATGCTCTTCCATCATTCTTATCTGCTGTCCTTGTAGAAACAGCTGTTTATCCTTTCTCATCCCTTCTTCTACAGTCTAGTTTTTGACATCTTCAGATTCCAATGATATCCTCTGTTTCCATCATGTCACCTTTCTTGATTCAAGTTATACCTATAGTTACAGCTCCCTCTTTAACCTACTGTGAAATTCAAACAGATGGCATGGGTGGCCTGGATATACCTGTATGGCAACAAGCTTTTGTATAAAACTACTCATTTAGAAATAAACTTTAATTTTAAAGATTTGTATGAGGGATCACTGTACAGTTGTACCTCGCTTAAAGAGCATAATGCATTCCACAGGATTGCTCTTTAAGCGACTTTGCTCTTTAAGCGAAACACCATTGTAAGTGACCGATTGTGGGGGGGATTGTGAACCCCGATTTATTTGTTAAGTGAGTTTTTGGTTGATTTTATTTGTTATGCGAAGCGAACATTCAGAGAAAATTCTGCTCTTTAGGCGAGTTACTCTTTAAGCGAGGCGCTCTTTATGCAAAGTTTGACTGTATAATACAGGGCAAAGAAAGGGTAATGCTCAGTTTCACTGCACAAAAGAAAAAAAGAACCACTCAGGGTTGCTCCTCTTTCTTCTTCTTTGCTATAGAGAGTGTCACGACAACAGCTAAGATGATTCCTGGAATTTCTCCAACACCTGAAGAAACGAAAAAACAAAAGGGCAGCCAGAGCTTTACCTCATTTCAATTTTCCAGTAAGAGTTAACAAGAAAAGAATTTTTATCTAATGCATCCCTTCCTTTCTCATCTAATTGAATTCTCCCTGCATCTCATTACACATGAAATGCATTAGATGTTTTGTGAGCAAGGGGGAAACACACTGTGCTGTACAATTAAATAGTCCATGCCATGGGGGACATGCAAGAATTGTCATTGGTCCTGTAGGTCACAACGAAGACTTTTGCAGTTTTGGCATTAAAAGGATCATCTAATTTTAGCATTAGGGAGACCATAGAGGCCACCACCTCTCTTAGAGTTATGCAACCACACCATCTATGATGGATATGAATCCAATCCCTGCTCAAATATCTTTAGTGAAAAAAGGCCCACCAGTTTCCAGGATAATCGTTTTCATTGCTCTTCTGGTTTTTAGCCAAATTTTGTGGTGTTTTTGGAGTTTCCACCCGTTAGGTCTGGTTTAGCCTTCTGGAGCAACAGAACCTGGGCCTATTTGATCATCTACACTACAAAGTAGTTCTTCAGCTAATTTAAGATAGTTCTGAAGCTTCCCCTTATGTTTCTCTTCTTCAGGATAAGCAAATCCAGTCCTTCCAACCATTCCTCATAAACTTGATTTCCAGACCAATGACAGTTTTGCCTTCTGGACACATTCTGAATTGACAATGTCATTCTTAAAGCATCCAGAACTAGATTCTGTATTTGAAAAGCAGCTTTACCAGATCAACAAACTTATTGTATGATGTGGGGTCTGGATTAATATCTGCCACTCTTCCATCCAAGACTGCTGAAAACTTGGGCCAACCAGCCTTTTTAAAGTTGTACCTTCTTTGGTATGTCACAATTTGCAGTCGAACAGCGGCTGTGGTCTCACATAGAATGGGAAGGTTTTGGGTATTTGGTATTGGCTCCCCTACTGACTTTAAGCATTGATGTGCTACGTTCTCACTTACAAAAATGAGGTCTGGATTATAACCTCTCTATCTACCACTGTTAAAAGATGCTGGTAATTTGCTGTCATAGATGAGTGATAGTTATTATTTATTATTATTATTATTAATTCGATTTATATACCGCCTTACTTGGTACAACCGACTCAGGGCGGTTTACAGAAACCATACATATAACACAATCAAAAGTAATATAACATGTAGCATAATCAAAGGTCATACGGTATAATACAATAAATATAACAATACAATACAGCAGTGCAATAAAACAAAACCACACTGCAAAACAAGGTTACAAAAATACAATTCTGGTTACATATACATGACAGTCTCAGTAATGCAATACAATATAAAAATACAATAATAAGAAAGAAAGAAAAATACAGTACATGATCCAAAAAATGTCAGGGCTCTCACCCTAAACACAAGCATGCTCTGGAAGCCATGGCAACAAACTTGCCGCAGCGGTCTTTAAAGCCTGGCATGGGGCGAGGCTCGGGAGAGCCGGCAGGTGATACAGGTCCAGGCGCAGTCCTCCTCGCACAGCTCTTCCAACATCCAGGTGGCAGGGAAACATCCCGCCGCAGCGGTCTTTAAAACCCGGCGTGGGGCGAGGCTCAGGAGCGCTGACAAGTGAGACAGGTCCAGTACAATACATTAAACAATCTCGAAACTAGTCCTCTCAGCTCCAGGTGTCTGTTGGGGGGGGGGGGCAGGTCTTACAGGATTCTGCCCATTTTACAACAGCTACTCCACTTTCATCATTGCCTTCATAGCCCCAAAATTTATTCTGACTATTAAAGTTACCTATTATGAACCTTACAGGTTTATTCCAAAAGTTTGGTGGTTCAGCAAAGGAAACATTTATAGATGGTGGTGTATAGACAGATGTCACTGTGCAGTCACTGAGCTCAGTTGTTATTATTTCAACATTATTCTCCTCTGTCACTGTTGCAGACAGGATCTGGAGATCTGTTCTGGCAAACACTGTGCTTCCGCATTTCTGATGGCATCATTTGGCAATTAATCACATTCCAGGAACCTTAGGACGATGTTGGTTTTCATCTCTGTATGTTTCTTGCATGCATAATAGGTCATATTTATGTTTCTTGCAGAGTTCCTGAACCAGGCTTTCTTTAACTGAGGATATTCCTTCAGTGTTGACCAATATCACTGTCTGTTTGGACCCTGAGAAGGGCCATTAGTTTAAGTGTCTCTTTGTACTCCTTTCTACTTCTGGTGCTTCTGGGTTGAAAGGATTAGCTGGTGATAAATCTCCATTGCTGGTAATAAATCTCTGTTGCTCAGGAAACGCCTGATCGCTGAGGTAGCAATCTTCAGAGAGGCTCAAAATCAATTATGACACCTAGGCAGAAAAAAATAGGTAATGTGAAATGATGGACATTAATGAGCAGAATTTATAAGGCCCTTTTATGAGAATCATGTTTTAAACACAAGGTACGTATTGGTTCTTACTGTCTTTTTTGTAATAATGCTTTACAACAGGATGCCATTTTTCATATTATTTTGTTGAAGGAATTTTAGAGATCTTCAAAATGAAGTATTTGTTCTCCATAATGTAGCTGAGAAAGGTCAAGGGCAAAAGAAGAAGGGTGTGGCAGAGAATGAGATGGCTAGATGGTATTGTTGATGCAATGGGCACAGAACTGGGTGGGTTGAGGAGGATGGTGGAGGATAGGGGTGCCTGGCTTGCAATGGTTCATGGGGTTGCAAAGGGTCGGACTCAACTACGCGACTGAACAACAACAGCAGCAGGAACAACAACAGCAAAAACAACAACAACAACAACAAATTTATCTGAGCTGTCACTGATGATATCTGCATTTCTCCAGCCATTTGTATGGTATAACACTTGATTCACTAATAATGACACAATCCTTTCTCTTCTGTGCTTTTTCTCATCTCCTAGGATGAGTTGTTTTAATTTTGGTTCATTCCAGGAGGAGGAGTTTAATGCTATGGCATTTCCCAAGAGAACTTCATTTCCCAATCACAGAACCCTGCTCAGGAGATTCCATCATTTTTAATGTGACAATTCATCTCCTGCCTTAGAAAACAAAAACCCTAGAAAAGAAGTGCCTGCAGAAAGAATTCATCTATGGCGAAGAAAGGAGGGAAGAATTATAAAAGGAGAATAGGAGAGGAAGACAGGGAAGAACAGCCAGGAGCAAGTAAATCCCAGTAAGTCCCAGAATTCTTTCAAATGAAGGACAAACTGTGGCTGAAGTCCCATTGCATATATAGCTCATTGTTACACATGCAATAATTCCAAGTACACCAAGCATTTTGGCAAGTGCATCACACAACCAGCCACAATAGGAACTGTGCAAACACTTGTATACTCAAATTGTGCAATCCTTTTTGCTGGACCATAATGCCCAGCACACATACACAGCATAATGTTACCCCATGCCTAGATAAGCAGGATTCTGGCCTAGGAGATAGGGATGCAGAACTTAAAACTCATCTAGAAGAACTGTAATAGTTTTGCAAAATTTATTTCAGGCAGGAGTTAGCTATAGCTACAGCATAATTCTTACCTCACCTGTGCAGGAGTATGGGTTAGGTCATCAGACAGGTAGAAAGTGAGAGAGGAAGAAAGAGATATAGAGAGAGAATGAATCTATATTGTATTGATTGGATATTTAAAACTTTGACCTTCAATCTTCACAGGGAGATTTTGTGACTAAATAAATGTATTTATTTATTAAATATATTCATATACCACCCACCTAGTGAAAGAGTCACCACTCTCAGTGGTTTACACAATAAAATGAACATGGAAACGAACCTAATAGAAAGCACAAACACATCATCTCCGATCAGTGACAACGAAGCATCAGTACTCCAACGTTTACAAACAGGTCAAAATACAGCCCAAAAGCATATATAAATTCATTTCTTATTAATCACTGGAGTTTCTTATGTTTTCCCTCACAGTGCAATAATTACGAAAATGTTTCACTCTGTCCCCATGCACAACATTCCATGGATACTGATCATGCTCTGTTCCTGCTAGGTTCTTTGGAGAGATTTGTCACATAAGCCTGTTTTTAATGAAGAGTATTTATAGGTCTCAGACTTGAATATACAGAACTTGAAAAAGTAACTTCTTCAGGAAAATCCAGAACAATTCAAAGTGATAACTTGACAAACCTGGGCACTGTCATTTACAGGCTATGAGTTGGATGCCTAATACAGTATTCCTCTGTAAGTGCTGAATACACCATTAAAAAACTTGGGATTTGCTCCTCCATAGTTGAATTTGAAGGGGTTTTTTGCTGCCCACATGGCGTAAAGGCTGATTGGATACATTCATGGGTGTGTTTGTTTTTACCAAAGCAGCTTTTTTCTGTGCCACTGGAGGGCTTCGACTTTTTTCATGTCAGGACTGTTCAAACTTTTTTTCCATGCAGATATGTTAGATGTGCCAAGGAGGGTTGCACAGTCGATTCTGACCCTTTGCGACCCCATGGACCACTGTCTGCCAGGCACTCCTGTCCTCCACCATCCCCCTCAATTCGCTCAGCTCTGTGCCCATTGTGTCCACAATACCATCTAGCCAGTGATGGGATGTCAACAATTCTACTACCACGCCATGACGTCATGGACGTCATGGGCGTGGCCAATGTCATGACGTCATGACGTCATGGGCGGAGCCAACGTCATGACATCATGACGTTGTGGGCAAGGCCAAAAATAAAATAAAAATAAAAAAATAAACACACACACAGACCCGTAAAGAACTTAAAGAAATAAAATAAAGAAATAAATAAAATAAAAATTAAATAAAAGTACAACCACCCACCCAAAACACAAATAAATCACCCACCCACACTAAATATAAAAGCCTCACTTACCTTCCTTGGCGCCGACGAACCTCCATGTGGCCCGGGGCCACCTGGCAAGACACGCTGCCCCCGACTGCGGCCGTTTCCTCCTACGAAGGCCGCGGCCGGCCCTGCAGCTGCCGGCCATGGCTGCCACAGCCGCCTGAAGCCCCAGGCCGGCCACCGAGCTCCGACGGGCACGTTGGTGCCTGCACGGGCCATCCACCGCTGCCGCGCCCTCCTAGGGACTTGGGCCCAACAAACCCCCATGCCCTGTTTAAGCCCGGCGGGGCTCGCCACCGCCGCATCCTCCTCCGCCGGGCACCTGCAGCTTCCTTGGGGCGGTGCCTTTTTGGCCCGGCTCTGGCGGCGGCCACGGGCGGCCAGGGCCTGCGGGCAGCAGTGGGTATGGTGGCGGCTCCAGCCGCGGCCAGGGGCTGGAGCCACTGCTCCACGCAGGCCCTGGCTGCCCGTGGCCTCAGTCAGAGCCGGGCCAAAAAGGCACCGCCCCGAGGAAGCTGCAGGCGCCCGGCGGAGGAGGACGCGGCGGTGGCAAGCCCCGCCGGGCTTACCCAGGGCATGGGGGTTTGTCGGGCCCAAATCCCTAGGAGGGCACGGCACGGGCGGGCGGACGGCCCGGGCAGGCACCAACGTGCCCGCGGGAGCTCGGTGGCCGGCTTGGGGAGGTGCCCTTCTCTGAGGGCTGCCACCGCTGCTGCTGGAGCCACTCTAAAAAGGGGCGGCTTTTTTAAAAATTGGAGCCATTTGGCTCCAATTTAGTGTGCATGACCAGAAACTCAATTTGACGCATGCGCAATGCGTCAGATTGAGTTTCTGCGCATGCGCAGTCAATTGGAGCCATTTTAGCTCCGATTTTTTTTAAAAAAAAAATTCTTTCGGTGAGGCGTCCGGAACCGGATGCCTCAAAAGTGGACTCCCCTCCCGGAGAACCCTCCGGGATTGGTCCTACCGGTTCCAGGGAAACATCTGGAACCGGGGACATCCCATCACTGCATCTAGCCATCTCATTTTTGGCCGCCCCCTTCTTCTTTTGCCCTCAACACTTCCAAGCATCAAGGCTATCTCAAGTGAGTCTTCTCATCTGATGTCCAAAGTACCTTTGCTTCATCTTTACTATTTGCCCTTGTAAGGAGCAGTCCGGGTTGATTTCTTCTAAGATTGACCTATTTGTTCTCCTTGCTGTCCAGGGGACTCTCAAAACTCTCCTCCAACACCTCATATATAGAGAGGAGGGGGAGGACAAAAACCTAGCAATAAGTTGATTTGGTGTTCTAGTGCTATTATTATTATTATTATTATTATTATTATTATTATTATTATTATTATTATTATTATTATTATTATTATTATTATTATTATTATTATTATTATTATTATTATTATTATTATTATTATTATTATTATTATTATTAATGCCAGTCACATCACCAGTGGACACTTAACTTCTGATCCAATCCATAAGGCCAGTGCTAGCATTTGTTGATTTCAATTATAGTTGAGGCTACATATCAAGGGTATGTAGTCATATCCTAAATCAGGCACATCCTAGATTAATGATTATGAGGTCTTTGCCTGGGATTCTCAAGAGTCATGTCCAAAGCTAAATAACATTCACCACTTCCCACAACTGATTCAAGATTCAATCATGCATGATGTGTACTGCCTAGGATGCATCTATCTCTGCGCAGTTTCTCTTTTTTAAAGTAAACAGATCATGGATCCTTAGTGCTTCTTTATACATCTGCATGCCTATTCAAACTGTATTCACTCATTATTCTTTTAAATTGTTTGGGTTATTAACTTTTGTACCTCTTCTTACGGTGAGATGCTTTGCCTATCCTTTTCTAAGTAAGATAATAGTAATATATTGAATAATGAAGAGGAGAGGACAGGGACAAGAACAAAGACTCTACTTTCACATTATTGTATATACAGTTGTATCTCGCTTAAAGAGCATAATGCGTTCCACAGGATTGCTCTTTAAGTGAGTTTGCTCTTTAAGCGAAACACCATTGTAAGTGACCAATTGGGGGGGGGGGATTGGGAACCCTGATTTATTTGTTAAGCGAGTTTTTGGTTGGTTTTATTTTTTAAGCGAAGCGACCATTCAGAGAAAATTCTGCTCTTTGAGTGAGTTACTCTTTAAGCGAGGCGCTCTTTATGCGAGGTTTGACTGTATCATTTTTCTGTCTAGTAAATATGTTAGCTCTAATGCTTCTTCCATACAGGAACTTTGAAGCTTCACCAAAGGATGTTCTTCCAATGTCTGCCCCATAATTACACTGGACAATTCATTTATCCCTTTCTTCTACTAGCAAGATCCTGGAGGGCCATCAAGACCAGAAGAGTGAAGTGAAATTATGTTATATTGTGTCGGCTAGATTCATGGCTGATGTGCTGAACTGCTTAGATTAAATTTTTTAAAATCTCTTTGCCTCTCTATGTATTGCTGATCACAACCACAACTACAGGCAGTTTCTCAAGTGGCATTACAAAGAATAGCAAAGTTTTTTTAAATTTAATCTAAGCAACTCAGTGCATCAGTGATGGTCTAACACTGGATGAAAATGATTTCTCTTCTGACTGCGTGGTTTAATGGGGTCTTCAGCAACGTGATGCCTCTTCTCAATACTTTCCTATGATGGATGTTGCAGCTATTCACTTTCTTTCCTACGTTCTGCATTACTTCATTGTTTCTCACCTTTCTCTTCTCTCCTGCTTGTTTTCCCTTCCTTTTTCTATTACATTTGTACCTCGCTTAAAGAGCATAATGCGTTCCACGGGATTGCTCTTTAAGCGAGTTTGCTCTTTAAGTGAAACACCATTGTAAGTAACCAATTGTGACTTCTGGGGGTTGGGGATTGCAAACCCCAGTTTATCTGTTAAGCAAATTTTTGGTTGGTTTTATTTGTTAAGCGAAGCGACCATTCAGAGAAAAGCCTGCTCTTTAAGTGAGTTACTCTCTAAGCAAGGTGCTCTTTATGTGAGGTTTTACTGTACCTTCTTCCATTCCTGACACAGATGAAGAAAAAGGACCCCCTAGTTTCATTTTTTTTTCAAATGTATTTGAGGCCAATCTGCCATTTGGCAAGATCCTCCCCACTCCCAAATCTACTAATCCTGTTTACACCGCAGCAACCTGCACCAAAATGACCAGTCTGAGCAGGTCCTTAGTTTTTTAGTCAGGTGAGAAGAAATTATTTCATGGGATGTACAAAGCAGTACTATCCTCTGGACAATGTAAGCCTTGTTGTTGTTGTTGTTGTTGTTGTTGTTGTTGTTGTTGTTGTTGTTGTTGTTGTTGTTGTTGTTGTTGTTGTTGTTGTTCAGTCTCACAGTCAATTCTGACCCTTTGCAACCCCTGTCCTCCACCATCCTCCTTGACCCACACAGCTCTGTTCTCTTTGCGTCTACAATACTACCTAGCCATCTCATTTTTGGCTGCCCCTTCTTCTTTTGCCCTTTTTGTCTCTGTATGTAGTGAAATATTGGTTCTGTTCCAATTCTTTCCCTTATAACTTCATTCCTGATTTTATCCCTTTTGGTCACTCCATCAGCCTTCCTCAGACATCTCATTTCCATGGTGTCAAAGTTTTGCTTATGTTTTGTCATAAGTGTCAATGTTTGGCACTGTTAACATAAGGTGGGAAAGAATATGCTTTAGGCATTTCTTTGTGTTGATTGGTATTGAGTTGTGCTGTAAGAGTAGAGCTAGCTGTCCCAATAGCTGGTTTGCCCTACTGTACCATATGTTTATCTTTTTGTCCCTTTTGCCATTTGCAGTCAAAGTTGTTCTTAGGTATTTGAACTCAGCAAGTGTGTGTGTTTTTAATTTATCTAAACAAATGGTTTTGGGGGGGTAATATAAAAACCCTCATTTGGACAAAAATAGACAGGTATTTTGGTGTGTATACATCTTTTCCTTCATCTTATGGAATGTGATGAAGGAGAGACGTCTTTGTGTTATACTCTAATTGCTACGAAGGTAGTGATTTTGATATCTTTTATTATCATGCTGCCCAGATGCAAAATGGAACTATGTAATATTTATAATGTCATCTCTTACAATAAGCTGTCTGCTGTGACAAATGGAGACAGGATCAAAGGTTTCAATTAAAGGAGACACACCATACTGTATTTTAATCCTCCCCAACTGCCTTCTAACTACAGGGCACACTGGAAAATGCTCTTTGTCATGTTTTAACTTACAAACGTTTAGCCAATTTCTGTAGCTACTTATTTATTGTTCAGAGCATAAAGTTATCCAAATGCCTAGAAAAAAATGTGGCTTTCAATTAGAGTGTGTGCACTCAGGTGCCTGTCTTTGAAGATGGAAAGAACTGGATTGCTATTCTTCTAAGAAGTATCATAAATTTCAAGTATTTCCATCCCATGCATAGCCATTCAGGCACCAGAATTCAGAAAGGATATCTGAGTGAGGTTCATTTCCTATAACAGTGCTGTTGTCATGTCTTATCAAGTCACTTTCAACTTATAGCAACCCAATAGAGTATTCAAAGAGTATGAGATGCTCAAGGAGTGTTTTATCACTGCCATTTTAAAGTGAGTTCGCCATTACTAAGTACGGATTTGAAAACAGGTCACTTGACTCTTAATCTGGCACTCTGTCCTTCACACTACATTGTTTCTCTGTTCTAGTCAAATGTTCTTCTTCTTATTTTACAGAACAACAGGGCACAACATATCTAGATTCAGAAAGAGAACTAGCCATGACTATTTCTTGTGTTTGGGTGAAAAGTGACCATTTGATGAAAAAAGGAGTTAGGTTTGGTGATTTTCTTTTGCTTGATGTCTGATTCTGAATGGTAGTGAGCACAAGAAAGGACACCCATAGACCTTCTTGATTGCTGACATTGGTGTCATCAACATTCAGACTGGCCCTTTCTATCTAAAACTAGGAATCCTTTTTACTGCTGGCAGTATAGCTTGATATTGCAAAGCAATGGTGAACCATTTCCTAAAGTTTTGATTTGTGATACAGAAGTGCTATTTCATACTCACAAACAAGAGTGTTGTTTGTTTAAATGGAATTGAATTTCACATAGACCACCACCACCACCCCGGGAGGGGCAGAAGTAGACACAACTTTTGTAAAGACTAATAACTGGGGGGTTGGGGTGGAGACTAATACTGGGGACTTGGTGATGAAGCACACATTTTGCATACAGAAGATATTGGCCAAAGTTTCTCCTTCTTCAGGTACAGTAAGAAAAGATTGCCACCAAATGCCCCAGAGCCTTTTGCTTCTTAATGGTCAGAATCCAACTAGTATACATGTAAGGTTTACATCATTTATTGTGACTAATTGCAGCTAAATTATAAGGTGCAACAATTTATTTGCACAATTAGGTGCAAATCCAGACATCTATCATGTGCCTGGTTATTCCACTAATTGTGCAAGACATGTCCTGCCATCTTGTTGATTAGTTACAATTTGCTATGGCAAGTGACACAAGCATCTATAGGAATCTAACTACTGTGAACCAGGAATCTACATAAGCTAGTTTCCTATGTTATTAACATGACACTAGCCCCCCTGTAGCTTTTTAAATAAAAGATTGTGTAAGCCAACCAAGGCAAATAAAAGGATTCACTGATATCCCCCAGCTGATTTTATCACCACATTTGAATTTTAACCTACAACTGCCTTTGTCTTTTTAAATATAAGAGTTTCTACTTGGGGTGCTTTAGGGTGTGTGAGTGGATTGTTATTTCATATGTTATGATATTTATATACTTATGCTCACTGGTCGGAGTGAAAGTTTAGTCAGATGCAGTGATGGGATGTCCCCGGTTCCAGACGGTTCCCTGGAACCGGTAAGAACAATTTCGGAGGGTTCTCCGAGAGGGTAGTCTATTTTTAAGGCGTCCGGTTCCGGACGCCTGAAAAAAAGAAAAAAAAATTTTTTAAATTGGAGCCAAAATGGCTCCAATGCAGTGCGCATGCGCAGAAGTCAATCTGACGCATGCGTGCTGCAATTTTAAATTGCGCATGCGTCAGATTCTGTTTCTGCGCATGCGCACTTGTTTTTGCCGGAGCCGGACCATTTTGAAGTGGCTCTGGCAGTGGCGGAGGGCTTAGGAGGAGGAGCCGTGCCTAGCCGGGCGGCCCAGCGCTCCCGGCCGCAACTCTCCACGGGCGCCCCAAGCCTCGGCGCTCGGCGGTGTGCCTAGCCGGGTGGCCCAGCGCTCCCGGCCGCAACTCTCCATGGGCAGCTCGGGGCCGCCCGGCTAGGCGCGCCGCGGAGCGCCGAGGCTCGGGGCCGCCCGTGGAGAGTTGCGGCCGGGAGCGCTGGGCCGCCCGGCTAGGCGCGGCGCCGAGGCTCGGGGCTGCCCGTGGAGAGTTGCAGCCAGGAGCGCTGGGCCGCCCGGCTAGGCGCGCCGCCGGGCACCAAGGCTCGGGGCCGCCCATAGAGAGTTGCAGCCGGGAGCGCTGGGCCGCCCGGCTAGGCGCGCCGCGGGGCGCCAAGGCTCGGGGCCGCCCGTGGAGAGTTGCGGCCGGGAGCGCTGGGCCGCCCGGCTAGGCACGGCGCCGAGGCTCGGGGCCGCCCATGGAGAGTTGCAGCCGGGAGCGCTGGGCCGCCCGGCTAGGCGCGCCGCCGGGCACCAAGGCTCGGGGCCAGCCCCAACGGTCCCCATTGTAAGAGGGGTTTGTGTTTGGGGTGGGTGGGTGTTTGGGTGTATTTTTATTTAATTATTATTTTATTTATTTATTTTATTAACGGTTTTGTGGGGGGGGTTGAGGGGTGTGTGTGTGTGTTTTATTTTTATTTTATTTATTTTATTTTTGGCCCCGCCTACAACGTCATGACGTCATGACGTTAGCTCCGCCCCCACTGTGATGACGTCAGGGTGGGGTACTAAATTTTTTATCATCCCATCACTGGTCAGATGGGCAGTAAACAAACAAACAACATTAGCAGTATCCTAATATGTGGCTCCAGGGGGACTGGTTACGACACTGAACCTGACAACTGGAAGGTCAGCAATTTGAGATCAAAGTACTGAATGATGGAGTGAGCTCCCATCTCTGTCCCAGCTTCTGCCAACCGAGCAGTTTGAAAGCAAGAAATTTCAAGCAGATAAATAGGGACCACTTTGGTGGGAAGGTAAACAGTGTTCCATACACTCCGGTGTTTAGTCATGCCTGCCACATGTCCACGGAAACATCTACAGATGCAGACAGTGCTGGCTCTTTGGCTATAAACAGAGATGAGCACTGAACCCTAGAGTCGGATACGACTAGCTTTTTAGCAAGGGCAACCTAATATGTGGTTCCACCTGCACAACAAGAGTGGCATCAGCATTTGGAGCAGATTGCTGCTGTTTAAATACTTCCTTTATAAATGTTTGGATGCAGAGACAGAGAGAGACATAGCCAGACATATCCACATTGTATATTTCAACAGCAGGAAAGATTTTGATCCAAAATGCATGGTGAATTCTTCTGCCTGTTCAAAGCTTTTTAGACCCAAATATTAAACGGTCTGTTAGAGATTTGCTGGCACTTTTCAAGCTCTGACAGCCCTGTTTTTATTTCAATTGCCTTTAAGCCACTTCATGAGATTTTCATATATAAATATGGAAATATGCAAAGTCTTCAGATTTATAGGATCTGACACTGTGGTTAAAATGAATCCCAGATGATTTGGTCTCTTCCTTACTTATTCATTTTCCCTTTTCCTTCCATGATGCATTCTTAGTCTTTGCTCAATAGCATCCGCTGCTGGTGCCAAAGAATAGAACATCCCATTAAAATTGCCCTTCCTAGGATTTGTCCCTCTCCATTTATTTCACTGGAGAGTTTATTTATTCCAAATGAGTCTTTTGGTGGCATGCTGCATTTGACCTTCTATTATTTTACAAAGAAAAATTAGCAATATAACTGCACTGGGGATTTTTACATATGTAAAATAAATTAGTCATCCAAATCCACATTTATTTTATTTCTTTTGCCATTCTCTTCTAGTTCTTTTCTCCATATCTCTGACAAAGTGTTGGGTGGGGGAGATAACTGTATGAGTCTTTTGGTACAGAGATTAAGCTTCAGGACTGCAGCCAAAACTCTGCTCACAATCTGAGTTTGATCATAACAGGCTCTAGGTTGACTCAGCCTTCCATTCTTTTTAGTACCCAACCTGTTAGGGGCAAAATGATAATTACCTTATTAACCACCCAGATAATGCTCCAAGTGGCATGCAGTTATATAAGTATAAATATTATTGCTATTCTACAGATTTTCATCTTTAAGGGGCACCTCTTATTCTATCTCCATCTATATTCCATATATTTCTTATTCCAAGAAGAATTGAGAATGCATATATGATGATCCATGACATTGTTCCAAAAAGATTACCCTTCCAACAACCCTATGAGACAATATGTCATGACATGCAGCAGCTTACAGGGTCAAGTCCACCATTAAACACAGTTATTGGTTACCTTGGGCTGCAGATGCTAGGCACAATAATGAATTGATGGAGAACAGGTCTCCATAACATATTTTGTATCTTCAGAAGTATAGAGCTGTCCTTCAGAATGGTGAAAATTACTGTTCAATTAGCAGCAGTGAAACAAGGTTCAGTTATCTCAAGGTAGATTTTTGTACATAGGCTGACAGAAAAGTAGTATTTAATTAAAGGGTGGCCGACCTTTTTCCATCACGGGGCAGACAATCCCCCCCCCCCGTAGCAGAAGCAGGTAGATTTACGGCTGATGTAAATGCACCCACTTCCACGTTTACACCAGCCATGGGCGTGTTTGCATATGCATGGGTCCATTTTATGGATGACATAAATGTGTCTGCTTCCACTTCCGGGTGTGGCAAAGACAGCAATGGGATGGATGGGATGGCAACAGGGCCCAGGGCTGGCCTGTGAGTCATAGTTTGGGAACCCCTGATTTAATCCATCCCTCCAGGCAGCAGATTGTCTTGGGAAGACCCTACAACTTGTCCATGGAGCATCACTGTTGAACAGCAAATTCAGTGAACCCTCACTATGCCCACTGGATGGGACAGCCTTGCTGGGAACAGTGATAACACAAAGCATTTTGAAAAGGCAGACCAGGATCAATCAGTGATGAGAAACAAGGTGGCTTACTATAAATGAAAAACACACATCATAAAATATATATAAAGGATCAGTATTATCCAGTGATAACCAATAAAAACACAAGAAGCAAAACCATATCAATATTCATAGTACTGTATACACAATCAGTAACAGTAAGTGGAGGTAAGTAATAATAATAATTCCTGGGCCAACGCTATGTAGTTCTCATGATCTTATACGCATTGAAAGGCTTGCTGACACAGGCAAGTCTTTAGTGACTTATGGAATGTTAAGAAAGTAGGAGCAGTTCTAATCTCCACTGGCAATTCATTCCAGAGGATGGGGGCTATGGTGGAGAATGTTCTCAATGTGGTTATTGCCTTTGTTTTGCCTGTCTAGGAGTGACCACTCAGAGCTTACATGCCTGGGTGCTTTGGGTATGACTCCTAAGGAAGAGATGCTCCATCAGATAGCTTGGTCTCAAACTATTCAAGGCTTGACAGGTCAACACCATCACTTTGAATATGGTACAGTGCACCATGGGCAACCAATACAGACTAGCCAGTACTGATGTGATATGGTCAAACTGACTTATACAACCAGCTCGGCCACCCGCTGAAATCTCTGTATCAGCCTCAAGGGTAACCCAATGTAGAGGGCACTACAATAGTTGATTCTGGAGATTACCAGTGCATAGGTTAATGCTATCAGGGATTTCCTAATGTTCTGTTTGTGGGGTGCATGTTTTTGGCAGGCATCTATTTAGAAAGCCAGAGGGGCCCTGGATCTTCCCTAGGGTTCCTGCTTCAACTTTCATTGTGCTCCTCTGTCCTTCTCACCCTCCCAGAAGTCATCCAAATCCTCCTTTATTGGAATTTCTTCTGAAATGGAACTGACAGCAACAAAGGGAAAGCTGCAGGTATCAACAAAGGCAAAGGCAGGCTGACATTGGTCACACAGATCAGCTTTAGAGAGAGAGAAGTGGATTCTTTTCATTGTCCTCCTGGGAAAATATTCAGTTTGCTTCATAAGGGAAAGAAGATCCAGAGTGGGAAATTCCCAATAATGCAAATGTGCACCACTCCCCCAAGGCTCAGCTTCATGAAGGCAAAATGTCCTTTGTTCTTTTCAGTCACTTGTTGTCATCCAGCTCAAATGTGGAAAACATGCACCTAGAGCTTCTCTTAGTTCCCAAAGGTGCTTTTCCTCTTGTTGAACTTGTCATAACCCCAATCCCCTCAGTGTCCTCTTCTCTGTTTATCAGATGGAGTGCTGGTTCCATCAACATAGCTGACAATCAGTGTTTCCAGAATCTCAAAGAAAACAGGTCCACCATGTAGAGAAAATAACTGGCTGTGTATCTGTGTGAAATGCAGGAATGTGGCCTGTCCATCCACCTCAATTCGTGTAGAAAAGCCATTTTCTAAAGACACACCCTGGCTTTATGCAACCCCTTCCTCCCTCTTGCTATATTATTTGAGTTCATTGAGTATAAAGGGGAAATATAAATGTGATTTTTACTACTACTACTACTAAACTGTGTTATACATGGAAAGAGTCGTGAAGAAACTCTTGTTCCCTGAGAACCATCTTCTTTTGTTACTTCAAGCAAAATCTTGGCAATGTTCTCTTTGAGGAGTATATCTCTGCAACTCCCCCAGCAAGTGTTGCCACTGGATTCTGGACATTTTTCTGTCCCAAAAATAAATGTTTTGCTAAACTCTGTGGCAGAAACAGCCACGAGGGTTCTGGCAGCCAATCCTTCATTTATCCCTTTGGTGCGTGCTTTGCCTTTCTCTTGCGCTGGGAACATACAAGTGCCAAAGAAGCTGGATTTCTTTATTTGCTTCTCACCTGAAATAGAGTGGATTAAAACATTACTGGAAACCTGCAGATGATGTATTCATACTTCATTTTGCTGTAAAACTGAAAACAATGTTTTTGAAAGATGCTTATCTCATCATCTGACTGATCCTTAAAAATTAATCCACTTCTATTTAGCTGTTCCAAAACAGTTCAGATTTCTTGTTTTCCTTTTATGTTGGCTTCATCCTGGATTGACCGGAACATGGCAGTAAATTACCAAGTTACACTGCAAATATCAGAAAAACACCTTACTCATTTCCTCAAAATCAGATGTGATGCCACGTTTTCTTTACCTCATTTCTCCTTTAATCTTTTTAACCTATCACCACCACCACTTGCTTTTCTGATCAATTAAGACTGAATTAAGGTAGAGAGTTGAAAATGCTAAGAAAGACCAAGGTGGGAAAGGTTACAGATCCATGCCCTTTTTGTTGCTGTAGAGCTGCTAATAGGACAGTTGTGGTCTCCAGGTTGACACCTAGCAACCCTCCAGCATGTCATGATTCCATAGAGTTGAAAAACTGGTGTACTACAGATATAGGGGGGAAATATACAGATATATAAACATTCAGTGGACTATTTCAGTAGCAGCTTTTGTTCCTTATTCCACTTCCACCACACTCCTTACCTACTCAGTTTCATGGAACCCTTCACTAGCAATATTGTTACATATCTTACTGCCTCATAGTCACTGTTTTCATAACAAGTCCTAGCAAATGAGAAAAGCTGTACTGTTGATATTGTCCCATCTTAAAAATGGTTACCCAACTGAGACATTGTGGGTGGATGGAGAAACTAAAGAAAAATGGCTTTCACTGCTTTGCCTAGAAAATGTACCATATTATTATTATTATTATTATTATTATTATTATTATTATTATTATTATTATTATTATTATTATTATTATTATTATTATTATTATTATTATTATTATTATTTATTACACTTGATACCCCGCCCCAATCAGGAGAACCCGACTCTGAGCGGCTTACAAGACACTAAAAATAAAATTAAAGACATAAGAACAATTTACACCAATAAAGGCATCAAAGTTAAAAGATCATCAAAATACTACCACAAAGATTAAAAACAATACACAGTCCCACTTCCAGACCCAGGGTGGCAATCCTTTAAATAAGCCACCTGGTAAGGGAGCTCGTATTCCCGGGTCCCCAAACCTGACCTGCCAGCCAGGTTTTCAAGCCCTTTTGGAAGGGCAGGAGCTCTGTCTGAAGGCGCAGTTCGGTGGGCAGGAGGTTCCAGAGGGCCGGGGCGGACACGGAGAAGGCTCTCCTCCTGGTGCAGGTGAGATGCGCCATTCTCGCCGAAGGAACAACGAGGGAGCCTCTCCGATCCGCCCTGGTGGGACGGACAGATGTTCTTGGGGTGACGCGGTCTCTTAGGTATCCTGGCCCACTACCATATAGGGCTTTAAAGGTAATAACCAGCACCTTGAATTGCACCCGGTGACATACTGGCAACCAATGCAACTCCCGGAGCAGCGGTGAAGCATGAGCATAACGCCCACACCCCACCACTACCCGGGCCGCTGCATTTTGGACCATTCATTCCCTACCATCTCCAGGTAAAAGCCAGTGATGCAGTGATAAATGGAGAGGTTCACCAAGTCAGGTTCCATAACCACTCCAGAAAAGAATTTCTGAAAATATAGATCACCAAAGAAACAGTAGATCCATTTAAGATCAAATCACCACTGTAACAGGAATATCTTGCAACAATATACTATTACTGTACTGGGAAAAGTTTTCTCTCCCAGATATTCCAGCTAAAGGGGGGGGGGGTGTCTATTAATGATATGATAGATTGTGCTGCTCAGAATTGTCTGGGGCTTCAATCCTGTTCAGTGTGGTTTCTCTACACCAGGGGTGCTAAAACTTTTTTGGCTGTGGGCTGACCACATGGTTCAGGGAGCCAGTCACTAAGGCCCAGGGGCCAAATGCAGCCTCTGATGCCAATTCATCCAGCCCGCAAAGCCCTCATCACTCCTGGAAGCAGAAGTAAAACGCGCCCTTATGGACACATTTTACTTCTGCTTCCAGGAGCGATGAGGGCATCGCGGGCCAGATGAATTGGCATCTGGGGCTAAATCCAGGCCCCGGGCCTTAGTTTAGGCACCCCTGCTCTACACCACTGGGAAGAGCTGAGAAAGCCTTCTACCTGAAGTCTCATTTTAAAAAAAAATGGTGCAGACAGTACTGAGCTAGGCTTATCAGCTTTCATTCAAGGCAATTTTTGGTGTCCCAAAAAGAGTTGTTAAAATGATAAAGAAATTAGATACCTTCCTAATGAGGACAGGCTAATCTTTCAAGGTTTTTTTGGTTTGGGAAAATGACAGTCAAGAGGACCTTTAAAATTATAGACAGTGTGGGGAGTAATATTTTTCTTTCAGAAGACACAAAGTTGTTATTAATTATACACACATGACTGCAAAAACGTTTCCAGATTAGGACAAGCAGACCTACAGTGTTCAGCATTCTGTGCCATTGCCCTCCCTCATCGCCCTTGAGTTATTCCATGATGTTGATTTGCAGTTGGTTGGGGAGGGGCAATTTTTCCACACAACTCATAATTGCCTCTGAAATGCAATACTAGACAAGGTGTTAATGCCCAATGGGGTATGTTGGTTGACTACTAGGAGTAACTGTGTAAATAGAACTCCATGTACACGGAGAAACAAGATACTTCAGGATATGGGATGCATTATCTGGAGATGCTCTTTCTTTCACCTGTCTTGAAACCTATTGAAAAATTGACTCCACTGGTTTGAGGCTGGGGTGGACGTGGATGATGGAGGACACACAATGCTATTGGTTCACTCATCCTTATCTGTGCCAATGCATTTGGCTCTTATAAATATAATTAATGAGCACCCCTTGTCTTTAAGAAGGAGCAATTCCCGAGCTGTCAGTTTGGATCCTATTGGTAGCATTTTGGTTCCTCTTAATGGAATCACAAACTGTATGCTCTGTTAAAACTCTTTATGCTGTAAGATGTGCCTCCAATTGCACTTGTTCCCCACCTCTTCTCCATTTCCTTCCAACCTTTTATGCCGTTTCTTCTTCCACTTTATTCCTCAACATGAATCATCCTATTATTAACTTGTGACACCATTAGCTTCTGCTGTCGCCAGAGCTGACAGTTCAAAGGCCCCTGAGAGCTTTCTGCAAAGACACAATAAATGAGATCTCTTAATTAACACCTCCCTTAACTAAATAAATTAATTTTATGCAGCTGATATGTCATCTTCACAATTTGAGGGTGACTGAATACGCTGTCTGGCTTCAGGTTCTTCTTCCTCGGCAAGCACACTTACTTGTAATCCTGTCCTGGACTTTTTGAGTGGGTTGATTTTCAAAGACCAAGACCTGCTGAGCTCTATGGCAGCAGTTATCCTTGGCCCCCTTGAATGTGGGAAGGGCTTTGTTTGAAGCATTCCCCATGAACAGCAGCTGCCACCTTTCTGTTTGAGAGGCTGCTTAATTGAATTCGGAATAGAATCATCCAGGAAAAATCATTCAGACAAGTAGAAAACAACTAGGAGAAATGGAAGAGAAGCATTGAGAGGAGTCATCCTGAGAATCAGTCCATTGACAACTCAAAGACAAGGGTGGCCAGTACCATCAAGTCAATTCTGACAGACAGTGATTGTTTCCAGGATTTCCTCAGTACAAAGAAGTGGTTTAACCATTCCTTTCTTTCTGCGGATGCTTGGGGCTATGAAGCTTGCCCAAGGCTACATAGGGTGGATCTTCTCCTGAAGGTGTAGACCAGGAGTTCCCAACCTAAGGCCCACAGGCAGGATCCAGCCCTTCGTGCCATTTCATGCATCCCCACCCATCCCTCCAAGGACATTCGAGAAACAAAATGGCTGCCCTTTGAAGCTGTTGGGACAAAATGGTCACCCCCATCGTGCAGGCAGGGTAAAATGGCCATCCAGCCCTCAAAGCTGACTCAGAGAGCGTGACCTGGCCCTCAACTTGAAATGGTTGGGAATTCCTGGTGTAGACAAATAAAATTTAGCAAGTAGAAGCTATCTTTCTACTTTTCTACTTGTGGGGCATCAGAGAGTTGGGATTTGTGCATAAGAAACATATACATTCCTAAATTCATGGGCTGATATGCTTTGTTTAAAGCAAGTTCCAAAATGGGACTGAAGAGTTACCTTGCAATGGTACTGACCCAAAGGTTGAGAGAGGAGGACATCATAGGAATCCCCTTCCATCTGTTCCATGAGTTTGTCCGAATTTAAGAACTTCCTAAGGAGACTGACACAACCGCATCATAGAAAGCAATGGAGGGAGATCTTTTCCATTCTCAGTGAAAGCAAAGTTCACTTTCTCTCCCAAATGTTGTTGGACTTCAGCTTCCTCATCATCTGTTTTATTTGTTCAAGATGATAAAGGTTGTAGATCAGCAACATTCCATCAGGCCTGTCACTTCCTCTGCCACACCCGGAAGTGGAAGCAGGCATGTTTACATCATCCATAAAACACGCATGCACAAATGTGCCCGCAGCTGGTGTAAATGCAGAAGTGGGTGCATTTGTATCATCCATAAATGTGCCCACTTCCGCTTCCGGGGCCATAGTCTAGCCTGTGACATTGTCCAGGGGTTGGCCACCCCTGACTTTGAACTAGTTCCTTTTCTCTTATAACCACTTTTTAATTTTTATTTCATTTTTTGCCCTTTCTGTATCAGTCATCTGTTGCTCTGCTGAATGGGAAGACACAGGAGAAAATTGACAACTGTCTGTATTCTACAAGGGAGCAACCAGCTTCAGGGTCTTTTTTTCTCTTGCATCAAGATCACCTTCAAAACTAGGAGAAAGAAGGTTGGGGAAGGTCAGTTTGCAGCTCATTCTTTGAGGCTTCTGGTGACTCCTTCAACTCTTACTTACATTTCAACATTTTATAGAGGGGAATTCAAGGCCTTAGCCAATCTTTTTCTAAGCTGATTTAAAGAGGGAGACTTACCGTGTTAACTAGTAAAGCTCCATCAGAAAGCCATGTGTTAAGAGAGGGGAAACTGAGGGATTATGGCTTCTAGTGTCCTTCTAGAGCAGTGATGGCATACCTATGGCACATGTGCAGTGGTGGAAGTCAATTTTTTTTACTACCTACTCTGTGGCCGCGGCAGGGGGCTCTCTTAGCACCATGAATTTTGACTTGCAGGAGGCTCCGAAAATTCCTCCGAGGCAGCGATCGGCTTCAGCACAGGTTGCTGAGGGGAAAGGATCGAGTGAGAGACTGCTCAGAGCAGCCTGGAAGAAGCGCAGTCGCTGCTGCCGTCGCCACCACTGCTGACGTCAGGTGGTGGGGCGGGAGGGGGCGGGTGAGGGGGTGGTCCACTGTGAAGATCACCATGGGCTGCATTAATTATATACAGAGGGCCAATTAGGCCTGCGGGCCAGAGTTTGGGCACCCCTGCTTTAGAGAGTTCAAGTTTTGGAGTTAGTGCCTGGAATTAGCGGGTTGGAAACATTTGTTGAGATTGAAAAGACATAACACCTGCAATTATCAGCATGAGAATAGCCTTCAAGGCCAAAAGTCAGGCTGTTCCCTGGTACTTTGCTAACTAGAAGAATGATTTCATCTGTGTGAGGGAGCAGAAACTGTTCTTGTCTTCTGGAGATTGGTGGGGGGAGGGTGCAAAGCCTGGTTTATAAATCATCTTAAATGGTCCAGAATGTAAAGTTTACTGTATAAAATGGGATCAGAGGTTGCTTGGGTAGCATAGCTACCTCATAGAAGACACTATGCTTAGTTCTTCCATACTGTGATGATTTTTGTGTGTGCTCTGAGGCTATATTGAAGCCCCACTAGTGTTTGCTTGTTTGCTTGTTTGGTTGGTTGGTTAAATTGCTTTTTCACCATACTCACGTAGGCAACTCAGGGCAGATTACAAATGGTCATGAAGAAACATGGAAAATCACAGATGATAAAACAAGATTAAAATCTAAAAAGCAGTTAAAATAGCAGTTAAACAAGCTAAAAATAATTCCTTAACATTGAAGAGGTAGAGGGTGGATATAAGATGTTAAATAACCCACCGGGGTGGGGTCAATGAGCCATCACTGCCCCACACCTGTCCCACCTGCCAAGTCTTCACACCCTTCCTAAAGGCCAACAGGTCCATCTGGAGGCACAGCTCTAGAGGCAGGTGATTCCAAAGTGCCAGGGCGCACACGGAGAAGGCATTCCTTCTAGTTTAGCTACCCCTTTGTCATTTTCTTGCATGTTTTTTATCTATTTGGCTTCTCCCTCTGCTTATTATTGCTTTTGCTCCAGAAATCCTTACATTCATTCTTGAATTTTGGATCTTGCTTGCATTTTTTGTCTTTTTAAAAACTTTTTTTTACCATCTTTAATAAAATATGAAAATAGTTCTACCCTTTTTGTGGGCACTGTGGCTCAAGAGAGTTTGTGGCATCTAAATCTAGTCCTTGATCATCTTCCAACAACCTGCTTATTTTGAAGCTGTCTTGGCAGGGCTATCTTGTAGGGTTCATATAATAATAATAATTTTGTGTCAGAAATTATTCTAGGTTGAAAGGAATTTTTCAGGAGAAACGCCGCTCAGGGGATGCTCGAATGAGGCTCCTTTCATGTCCCCAAGAGCTGGGACAGAGACAGGAGCTCAATCTGTCATGCAGTACCCAGGTCTCGAGCCGTCGACTTACCGGCCTTTCAGCTAACAAGGTGAGCTTCTTAACCACTGAACCATCATAGCCCCTAGGGTTGATATGGAGGTTATGCAATCTTGGGTATCTTGAAATCTCAGTTAAATTTGCTTAGTCAGCCTGACTATGATGTAGTGAGGTTAATGGACAGGAAAAATCCCTCAGCCATTTCCATACTGTCTCTCCTGTGTCATTCCCACCAAGAAAAGCGGAGTAGTGTGGCTGATGAGTTAGTGTGGACCTTCCTCAACCCAACCCTACTGAGACCCCACAAAAATAAAATAACAGCAGCAAAAGCACTTTTGAATTTCCATCCATTTGAAAATAAATAAACAGACCAATGGGTCGTATTTAAATGCTGCACAACTAGAAAGCTAAAGTTTTTTAAATTGGGTAATTGATTTTAAATCGAAGCCTCTCTAGAAATGAATCAATTTTTCCCTCTTTGTTTTTAAAAGTAAGAGCTTCTGAGTCATGCTTTCCTAAGCAGAAGCGCCTGAGGGGAGGAAATAAATGGAAAATTGGCAGGATCTGCCACTGCTAGTTTGGCTGTTTGTGGGTAGCCTTAAGGAAGAATGAGATTAGGGCACAGATCCAGCCCAAATTCAGCACAGGCCTTAGAACCTAGTGGTTTGAAAGAGATAATTAAACAGGTTGCTGCTTAACTGTCTCCTTAGTGAAACAAAAGTACAATGATATGATTCCCTGTAAATCTATGTTGGACAGTTATTACGCTAAAATGGTTGGATGTCATAGCAGGTGCCTCCTCTTTTTCTGTGCTTTTGAATGGGGAGTAGCTCAGGGTATGACTACGCAGTGCTGAAAAGCTGCTGTGATTCAAAGTTTTTCAGACTGAGTCTCCGCTGGATTTGGTGAGTGAAATAGCTGTAACCATCTGGACAATTACGAACAGCTATCATGTTGAAAGAGTCAGTAGAGACAGAACTAGAAAGCTGCAGACCCGTTTTCTATCCCAGATAACACCACCTGCCACTCCTTCATGACTACACTGCCCAATCCTAAATGGCTTCCTGTGGAAGTTGCTGCCAGAGGGAACTGTGTTAGTAGAGAGACATTTGACCAATTCAGGAAAAACTGGCCAGGATCCTGTGCAATTATTTACTTGCACATGGAGTTCCAATGGGGGAAACTGCTTCCGTGATCTGAGACTGTGTCAATTCACACTTTCCATCAAGAGCATCCTTCTTTTTGCTTCTTTTTAAACTATTTTTGTTTTCCCAAAGTGATGTTGCATTAATCTGTTGTATCACTAGCTCTGGAGAGTATTTTAAAAAGAAAGAGAGATGTTGTTTGGAGAGAACAGGCACTCAGCTGAAGGGAACTGACCCTTGTGTGCGTTGGGTCAGGCAATCGCACTGGGTAGAAAGTGGAGGGAAACTATGCCAATGAATTGGAACAAAATTAAACCATCCCTGCCAGATGAACAAAAAGAGATAATTCCCCACTGGGCTTCCCCTCACTTAGCTTTTAGCCATGTAGTCACTGACTTTTAATTTGATTTCATCCATGCCAAATCCAACATAGAGTATGAGGTAAATGGCTAATGTAGTTGCCGTGGCACCCATTGCAGACTCTGAGATTCATCTAGAGATTACACTGCTTAGCCTGCAATTTTATGCACCTACTAGAAACAAGACCAATGAACTCAGCCTGACTTCCTCTATGAGCAGGAATAGGGGAAATTTCATTTAAAGTTAATCTACCTCAGAGTTCCTCAAACTTAGCTCTCCAGGCAGTGGTGGGCATCAGCAGGTTCACAACAGTTCGCCAGAACTGGTAGCAGAAATTCTCCCTGGCCCGCCCATCCAAGTTTTGAAATAAAGTACTGTGGTCCTAATTCAGGTGCAATGCAGGGCTTTCCCCCTGGCCACGCCCACCATACCACACCCACAGTGTGGTAGTAACATTTTTGGAGCCCACCACTGTCTCCAGGTGTTCTTGGACTTCAATTACCAGAAGCCCAAGTCAGCACACTTGCTGATCAGGGCTTCTGGGAACTGAAGACCAAGAACATCCAGAGAGCAAAGTTTGAGGAACATTGATCTACCTTATGCAGGCTTCGGGAACCTCAGTGAGAAATGAAGTTTAGAGGATGATGAGACAGGTATTTGTTCTATAGTTTGTCTTATGTTTCTCATGGTTCATTTTGTGTTTTGGTGTTATCCCAAGTAGATCCCATCTTTTTGTAGCCTGGATTCCTGCCCTGCCCCTTACCAGTAACTTCTTAATTCATAATATACTATATTTTTCAAATGCCATTTTATGGATGAGAGATGTTGAGGAGGTGACAGTAAATGTTTGTGCTAAATTAATAAGCCTTTGTTAAATCAAAGACAACTCACCCACCTACCCGCCAAAATAAGGCCCACAGCCTGGCTTGTTAAGGTTTAATACCAAACAGGTCAAGTAAATACTCAGCACATGCAATCTGTCTACTCTGTATGAATGAACTGGAAGCAGCACATCTCAGAAAGCCCCTGTTTCTCTGGAGTTCGATTTAAGACTATTTCTTTTCCTGCCAGTGAAAGATGGGCAACAAGAGGGTGAGTTGCTCAAAGGCCTGGCTCTCCTCTTGACAGTCAGCAAAACATCTTGTGTTGTGCTGACCTGAAGCTCCAGAGAACAGGGAGTTTGTTCTTGTCCATTAGCCTGCAGTCATGTGAAAAAGCCATGATGTATGGGCAGCTTTTTGCTGTTGGCCTTGCCCAAATGCTGTCAAGCAAAGAACAGTCTTCAAAAACAAATGTGGAGAGACTGTGAACCATGAAGACAAAGATGTGTTGGAAAAGCAACCATCTTCACACAACAAACCCCACCTTTGAGGAATTGCCATTGAAAAATTCTTCCATGGGAAGATGGTCTGCTTTCTCTCCAAGGGCATCTTCTGTGAGGTTTTCTTTCCCCAAAGAACTGCAAGATTTAGACAATGTCATCTAGAAATAACCTTTATAATAACAATTGCATGTCTGCCTTATGGTGACCCTTCTCCAATTTTTCTGTAAAGTACCCAGAAGTGGTTCACTGTTTTGAAATCATGCTGCTTGCTCAAGGCTTCATAAGCTGAGTCTTCTGGAAGGCATGGCTGGGAGCTGAACTCCTCAGACAACTCAACCCAGCATAAATGGCATTTATTGGGGATTATATAATGGGATTTTCATATTCCACTTCTACTGTTCACATATTATGCAAATATGTGTCGTGTCATTTGCCAATTATGCAAATCGAGCACAAAAATTGTTACACTGTTTTCTATCTTATATTTCATCCTTGGCACCACATAGATAATAGCAATTACACTTCTATTGTGTTTTCTGGGCAGTTCACAAGTTAATGAGCTTTTTTGCCACCAACATGCTGGGTACTCATTTTACTGACCTCAGAAGGATAGAAGGCTGAGTCAAACTGGCTCCCCCTCAGAATTAAACTCATAATGTCAGCAGTTTTGTCTTCAGTACAACAGCTTAACCGCTGCACCACCAGGGGCTCTTCTGATAAGCACTGATCTGAGGGAAACAGTATATTGCAATGGTTAGAGTACTGTACATGGACTAGGGAGGCCCAAAGCCAAATCTCTGCTCAATTAAAGAGTTTATCATGTGATGCAAGGAGGAGATGAGCTTTTGTCCTTGTCATAGATGGAGTCATTTTGGGACTCTCTGCACCTTCTTAGTCACGTGACTGTAAAGGAAGAAAACATCTTCATTTCTTACTGACTAACCTTTTCTGTGGCTTAGTGGTTAAGATGCTGAATTTGATTATTAGAAGGTCAGCTGGTCAGCAGTTCAAAACCCAAAGTGCTGCTGCATGACGGAGTGAGCACGCGTTTCTTTCCCAGCTCCTGCTAACCTAGCAGTTTGAAAGCAAGAAATTGCAAGTAGATAAATTGGTACCACTTCACGGAGAGGGTAACACTGTTCCATGTGCTCCGGTGTCTAGATATGCCACCACCAAATGGTTTGAGGAAAATTCAATGAGTGATGTGAGCACTTAGACACACCAAAATTGGAGACTTTTCTACAGACTCCTCTCAAACTTCTCCACGTTTGGTGAAGTTTGAAGTTAGGGTGTTTTTATTATTATTATTATTATTATTATTATTATTATTATTATTATTATTATTATTATTATTATTATTATTATTATTATTATTATTATTATTATTATTATTATTATTAAATTCAAATTTATATGCCGCTCTCCTTGCCGAAGCAACTCAGAGCGGCTAACAATGTTACAGTATGAAATATACATAAAAAACACCATATAAATATAACAATATAATACAATCAATGTGGTCAACAAATCATCATAAAAAATAAGAATAAAAATAGAGTACAATCAAAGAGATGCAAAATAGTCAAGGATATACAGTACAAAACAATGGGGAAAGTCCTTATCCCTTGTACATAATTCAATTAGAAACAAATATACAGTACATTTATCCGTGGAGTGGCTGGCCGCGATACAGCTGTGGTGGTCGTAGCGGTGCTGGCGTCTTTGGTCAGCCAGCCCGTCCATCCAGCCGGTCCTCTTCCCCGCCCGACCGGCTGGGGAGAGCGTCCGGGGATGGTCTCGTGGCGGCGGCGGCCGGCGGGTCTTTTTGTAGCCGTCCGCTCTGAGCTCCCAGCTGGTCCTCATTCTCCCCGCCCGACTGGCTGGGGAGAGCATCCGGGAATGGTCTCGTGGTGGCGGCGGCTGGCGGGTCTTTTTGTAGCCGTTTGAGTTATGGCTTCCCAAATCACTCATTGAATTTCCCCCACCCCCAACCAGCTGGTGGTATCCTAAGGCTTATGGCAAATATAAATTTTATTTCAAGAAGCCACCATGTATGAGAAAAGATAGACACGAAAATTTCATCTACCCAGGAGGTGGTTCAAGGCTCTGAGCATTTAGTTCCTAAGAGTAAGGGTTTGATTTCCTAGAGATTGAACCTTATTGACGGATGTTTCTAGAAGGCCAGGCCAGGTTGATGAGTGGGCTGGGAGAACCTGATAACAATGCTTGAGGCCCAAATGAAGCCCTTCAAGATAAAAACATTGCAGGCAGATGCAACCCAAATTGACAGACATTTGTTTTCTGTCTACAGAGAAGGTCAGGGTATTTGGTCATTTCTATGGCGTTTGAGAATGTGTATTGTGACTTGAATGTGCCACAGAGAGACTGGCTGCAGATTTTGGGAATTTCTGCAATATATAAAAACAAGTGAAAAAGAGCTTCTTGGCTGTCTTGGCACACCTGTATAAAGCCAATGCTATCTGCCTAGAGGTGGCTAAAGTAACCAGCATGAAGCAGCTAAGAGAACTGATTGTTAGAATATGTGCCTAGGGCGTGGCACTGGTTTGCAACGAGAGCAAACTAAGGACTACCACTTTAAGGGTTTGCAGTAACCACAGTCACTACTTGCCAGGTGCAAAGGATCTGTGATTGTGTTTGTAGCATAAATGGAACAGCTCTCTCTGCCGCTTTAGCCAGCCTGCATTCTTCGACTGCTTTTGCTGTGCTCACGTCCGTTTGCCTGCTCCGTTCCTGAGTATACCTTGCCACTTTGTGGACTGTTCGTGGACTATACATGGTAAACTACTTCGTTATTATGTGAATGGACTGCTGCTTGTTTGCTGGTTGCTGTGTTTAAACAAGCTGCTGTTTGGATATCTTCAACAGCGACCTTGGAGCCAAGATAAAAGTTTGGACTCTTACTGCGTTGCTGAGATATGAGCTTGAACGCTCGCACTGACTCTTGAACTAGCTCCAACACTTTGCTGCCATGAAGCCAAGTGTTGACCTGCACTCTGTGCATGCTCTGTGTAAATACTGTAAATATATTCCAGAAACCAAGCCAGACTTTGTTTGTCTCCTGTTTCTACAAACACTCTGAGGGCTCAGGGTGTGGCTTAAGCAGCCACTTCCAACACTCTGCACAAATTATACTGTCATCGATGATCTGTGAGCAGTTTTACTTTCTCTTGCCAGCTAAAGTGGCCTCTGTGCTACTGGACTGGCATCTCCTGAGATTTAAACACCCAACTCTGCTGGCTGATCAGATTTGGAACAATTGAGCATGATAAAGAGTAAAGGATTCAAGAACCAAGAAAGGGACAATTGTACTGAGCACTGGAGATGGTCAAGAGGAGATCACATCTCACAGACCTGCAGGTAAGAAGCTAGAAGGGTGGGGGAGTGAAGGCCCTTTCCACTTCTTCCTTTTCTCAGAATGACCAGACAGCCACACCTATTGCAGCTGGTGTCCAAGGAAGTGCTTTGAGTGTGGAGCTAATGGCCATCTGTGTAAGGTTTGCTCTACAGTGGTGCAGAAAGAAGAGGAGGCTGCCTTCCAGTTGTAGATCAAAGTGTTCCAGCCACCCAGCTGTGCCATGGATAAGTAGGAGCCTGGCATGGAGGTCTTAGAGATAGAAGATTGGGTGACAGAATAGGAAGAAAGTTTTTCAAATGAGGAGTTTCACTTCAAAGAGCCAGCTTTTGAGGAAGCCAGGATCCAAAGAGTTAGCAGTGAAAGGGCTCTGCCAAGAAGCAGTAACTACAGCAACACGGCTTCAAAGGAAGATCCCACTGTGCTGAGAAGAATTCAGCGATTTCTCAAACCTTGCCCAATAACATTGTTTGAGGAAGCTGATGCCTTCAAAAAAGTATGTGCTGGAAAAGTGATGGGAGTTTGGGTATATTTTAAAA
Organism: Furcifer pardalis; assembly: GCA_030440675.1. Classification (NCBI taxonomy): domain Eukaryota; kingdom Metazoa; phylum Chordata; class Lepidosauria; order Squamata; family Chamaeleonidae; genus Furcifer; species Furcifer pardalis. Next base: position 205,856,831 of record CP126890.1, read on the forward strand.
TAGTTGATCCAAATTTCATCAGCATACAATAGGATAATCGGTGGGTGAAGTAACAGAACCATAACCTGTGTGGATTCATTATAATGTGAATGCCACCCTTAAAGATTCAGGCAAAGGTCTTCATAGCATTGATAGGTAGCCCCTAAATGAGAAGCAAATTACCCTTATGATAGGGAGGGGCCTAAAACACATTATACGCCCATAACGTTATTGAATTTGAATTTGTTGCCTCCAGCTGCTCAGTCTTGCCTCACTAAATTAGAGCCACTCAGGTTCTTTTGAATTTGTCATTTCCAGAGTGAAACTCCTTGAAATTATCTGATATAAAATGTTCTGTTGTAATCACTTTTATAGCTCACTCCAAGTATTTCAATGTTTAAACACTGCATTTCTAGTTTTATGATTTCAAGCTTATCTTGGTTTATACTTATTACATTCTATGTTCCAACAATGAATATTAGGCTTAAGTCTGTCCCAGTCCTTTCAGTCAACTAATTCACATGATCAAGCTTCTGCTTCACAAGAAAATGACTTTTCTATATGATTTGAAGCTTACTATGTTTCACAGGACTCAGCAGCAGCACCTGACCTTCCACAATGAAATCACAGTGCCTTGTAAACCTGCCTCTTCCAGGCTCTCCTGAACATCTTTTATCCTCGGATGTAACTGAATCATAGTCACTCTCTTAGAAAATCCAGGTGGGGCTTTGTCTACTTTGCCCCAGCATTCAAAGTAGCGTCTCCTCTCTGTACCTCCTTAAAAGAATAAGAGGCCAGAAATTCAAGTCAATGTTCCAATGACAGATGCTAAAGAAGATCTTGAGCTTTTATGTAAGCCATCAGGAGAAAATTGATCAGACACCAAAAAATGCTGATAATCAGGAGTGACTGGAATCCAAAGTAGAAAAAGAAGCAAAACCTGCAGTTTTGGAAAGTGATGTGAAAGCTGCTCTCAAAGCAATTGAAATAAATAAATCATGAGGAGTAGATGAGATACCAATACAGTACTTCTATTTTGAGCTATGAAAACTAAATCTATCACACTCCTAAAGAAGAATAGTTAGAAGAAATGCCAAGTACAAAAAACCAAAGAAATGGCCCACAGACAGAGAACATGTATTATATATTCTAATTCTAAAGAAAAGAGATAGTAAAGCTTGCAGTAACTAAAAGACTACCTCATTAATTTCCCATGCAAGTAAACTGATAAAAATTTACAGGAAATACACTGTCCATATGTGGAAGAAGAAATGCCAGATATAAAAGCTGAATTCAGAAAAGAAGAGGCATTAGAAATACTGTTTAAAATATTCATTGGCTATTGGGGCATACCAAAGATTAAATTATGGGTTATTCCAAAAAGTGTACATACTACAACATTTGACAATCCTGATTTGCAACCACTACTCTAGACAAAACACAACCAGTAGGGCAATGTTGTCAGATAAGAATGTATTTTATGCCCCCATCCACTCCAACTATGTGCAGAGCATATCATTCAGAAAAATGAGACGGGGTGAAAACTGGCAGAAAAAAGATCAACTATTTAAGAATTACAGATGTCAGCATATTACTGCCAGAAAATAGCAATGACTTGAAATAACCATTGATGGTTACAAAAAAAAAGTAATTAATATGCATATGATCCCCAAGTGGAGCTTCATCAATTCTGGCCTGGGGTTGATGAGGACTTTGTGTGCCAAAAGGGCTCAGAACCAGAAAGTGACTGGTGGAACTGGATCAGTGCTACAGGTATCACACTACAATGCAGAAGGCAGTTGGAAAACCACTGTATTATATTGTTTCCAGGACAATCTTCATGGCTGATCACCATGATGGTAGCCAATACAGTATTCAGAATCAGATACGGCATTTGAAGTAGAAGAACTAATGTGCATAGATATAAAAGCTGACGAGTGAAGAAAGCTCACTGGGGTGGAATGAGATGATGCTGATCCTAAGATTGATACCTTAACAATGGGTGCCATGGATTATCAGAAAGACAAACAAATCGGTTATAGATCAAATCAAGACTGAATTCTCTCTAGAAGCTAAAGTGACTAAACTGAAGTTATCATACTTCATAGAAGAAGGCTCACAGGAAAAGGTAGTCACAATGTTAGGGGAAATGGAAGGCAGTAGAAAAGAGAAAGACGTAACACTAAATGGATCGCCTAATGAAAGAAATAATGGTTAAGAGCAGAGGTTCCCAACCTTTTTATGACATGGGCCTGACCAAACCCCCTGGACAGCTGAGCGGGACAGACCACGCCACTCCGAAAGTGGAAGTAAATGCACCTGCTTCCATATTTACGACAGCTGTGGGCACATTTAGAGCTGATGTAACCACATTTTCACATGCATGGTTTACAGCTGTCATAAACACGTCCGCTTCCTCTTCCGGGTGTGGCAGCAATGGGCCAGATGGAATGGCACCACAGGCCATGTCCAGCACATGGGCCACAGGTTGGGAACCCCTGGCTTAGAGTTTGCAAGACATAAGCAGGGCCATTAATGACAGGGCCTTGGCATGTCATTAATTCATAGGGTTACCATCAGTTGAAAGTGACTTGGTAGCAAATAATAATTCATTCTTAATAATTGAAAATTAGTTTTTATTCAACTAGATTCCTTAATATAAGGCAATACAGTACTGTGAAACAGCTTCAGATACAGTAATAGATTTATTACATTTTAAAATAAAGATTAAATTTTATTATGCTAAAACATAAGAAGGGGAAACACACACACACACACACACACACACACACACACACACACACACACACACACACACAGAGAGAGAGAGAGAGAGAAATAGCTGGAAAGGACATGGAGTAGACATAAATGTACAATGATAACAATAAAAAGATCTGTAAATAAGCTTCTATAAAAGGTCCAAACACATAACCACATAAAGTTTCACCTGTATGCTATGCATCGCTATGTCAGCAGCCTTATAGGGTCTTCAACACTGAGTGACAGGAGTTGGGTATGTATCCTTCCAATAAGTCTTTTAGCCATAGTAATGAACACAGCAGATGCATTTTCCCTAATCGTCAGTTGACCTCCAGGAAATGGGCAAATTATTCCAATGTACATCAATATTGACAAAAGTCAGAGATTGGTCCAGAAAATATATATACAGTACAGTAAAACCTCATATAACACTAAAACCTGGTTCCACAAGTCTTGGTGTTATATGATTTTTAGTGTTATCTGATCCTCTATGGGATCCATAGAGATACATTGTAACCACACAGGCTTTAGCGGTTGTTATCTGAAGCATTCCATAGGATCTTAATGTTATCTGATGCAATTCTTCCCCCCAGATTCCTTAATGTTATGCGATTTTCGTGTTATTCGATACTAATGTTATATGAGGTATTACTGTATATGAATAATAGCTCCATCTCAGAAAGAACTGATAATTGGACACTTTGCTGATCAGGGCTTCTGGGAACTGAAGTCCAAGAACATCTGGAGAGTCAAGGTTTGCCATCACTCCTCTAGAGCAGTTAGAGGATTTACTCAGATCTTTACTACAAAGGCATTGTAGTGCCCACTATGTCATAAACACACCTTTTAGCTAAATATCCTTAGATACAGCAGGTTATGGAATTGAATGCTATCTTCCACTGGTTAGAAAAATATAGCAACCCAATTCCTTGTTCCATTCATTCCCTGCATACTGCATTTATTACTGAAAATGAATATTTGTAAACAAAAATTGCAGGATTCTGTCCCTGTATCACTGCAGCAAGCATTCCAAGAGTGAGGAAGACTGTGAGATGTTTAGAGCTGCAAACTAAGTGCTGTACCAGTGAATAGGATTACTGATGCAGTTACCAGATCTCAGCATACTAGACGGGCACTCAGCGAATCAGTATGCCTATCTGGGTCTCCAGGTGGAGAATGAAATCTTGGATTGAGAGACTTCAGAGGAGGAAATAATTTGCAAGAATTCTTGAAAGCTTGGGCATTGAATTCCACCCATTTGAAGCTGACACCAAGAGACACAGGCTTATTAACAAAGCTTTTTTTAAAAAAAATTATTCAGACTTACCTTATAGCCATATCTATAACCAGCTGTCCAGCAGCAATTCCATTTCGTCTTGCTCCATTGACTTTGCTTTCGAAATGTAAATACCTGTATAGAAATCTCAGAGAATGGGATGGCAATCCTATTTACTTAACAAAGATCAAACGTGGCCAAGAAGGCCAAGCCTAATCATTGCTGAGTAAATAAGACTCCTAAGTAAATAGGATATTCACATTTGCATATGTCTACTCTAAAACTGTTCTTTGTGTATTCTCAGTGATTGCACATCATGTCTGTCTCTAAATAGTGTAAAGTTCCCAAGCAAAGGCACCTTTTTTTTCTAAAATCTGATAGATAAATTTTAGACATAGTTTGTCATTAAACTTGTTTAAGGGGAGGAACCCTATTATTTAAGGAACAATTTGAGGGAGGAAATCTGCCTAAAACTCTAAGATCAGCTTTTTTAAAAAATGAGTGTGAAGAAAAATTGGGGGAAACAAAATTCATGTTCAAAACTCAGGCTTCTCGGTGTTTGCCTGGGAAAGCTGGCTGGGAACTGCCCATGTGGTAACTTTGAGAAATAACACCTGCAGCTTATCTCTGTCCCAAAGAGGCCTTCAAGTCTGGTACCCCACTCACTGGGAAATGATTTCAGTTGTGAGGAATGGAAGATGGACAGAAAGTGCTCTGGTCTTCTTATACATATGAAGTAACTTGCAGCTTGGATCATCTGGAAGGGTGTTCCACCTCATAAGTTAGGTCACCCTTGCTCAAAAGCCAGTCGTACCCAACTCTAGGGTTCGGTGCTCATCTCTGTTTATACCCAATGAGCCAGCACTGTCTGCATCTGCAAACGTTTCCATCATCATGTGACAGGTGTAACTAGACATCGGCACGCACACAACATTCCCACCAAAGTGGTACCTCTTTATCCACTTACAATGTCTTGTTTTCGAACTGCTAGGTTGGCATGAGCTGGGACAGAGATGGGAACTCACTCTGTCTTACAGCACTCAGGTCTCAAACTGCTGACCTACCAGTCATTAAGTTCAGCATCTTAACCACTAAGCTGCCACAGCCCCCCCATTCCACCTCATACTCACATACTAACATAAACATTAGCAAGGTTCTGAGGCATTCCGAAGTGCAGCGTCCACAGTAGGGCACACAAAAGAGAAGGCAAAATCATAGGATCATTTTCATTCCACAGCTGGAGAATGGCAGGGCCAAAAAGCTGGAAACCTGGGCCAGAGCCCAATTGTTAGAAGAAGGGGGAGCTTTCTTCCCCAGACTTTACACTGCTGTACCATGTTCATGAGTCACAAAAAGGGATAACACCACTGCATGAATTAGCCTGTAGTCTCTGTCTCTCAACTGAAACCTAAACACAGTCCCTTCCTAAGATTTCACCAACTGCTTGACTAAAACCCGCCTGTCAGAACTATACATGGACTGGGAACCATTGTGCTATGTCGGGCTACACCCTGAGGGTAAGCTAGCAAACTCTGGTGCTAGCTTGGAATGAGTGGAGATAGCAGTTCAGGCTTTAAAGTTATTTCACTTGCAACAATTCAACTATTATTAACTCGCCGATCACCCTGAGATCTCGCTCCCTGCCTGGAGACTCAGAAAAGCATAGTGATGCCTTGAGACTCAGCTGGTGCCTTGGGACCTGTCAACCCTAGTAACGTCATCTGTTCACAGGGCCCTGGGAGGTTTCTTATTGCCTGTGAGAGAAAGAGATGAGGGGAAGCAGATGCCATGTCAGGAAAGACTACACAGTGTGTAGCAATAAAGAAGCCCTATTTGGTGGTAGTTCATTCATAATATAGTGAAATAAAAATGAAACAAATACTATTCCATTAGGACATTTTCTGACAGAGATTTTCAAAAATTGTATTCTCCAAACATCAGCTGGTGAAATTCACTACTGATATTTTGAAAATGACAAAAGGATGCCACACTGGATTTGAAGTTTTGCCTGAAACCCCTCAGTTTGCCATATATTTAATAGCTGGTCTCCATGGGAGACCTGTCTTAGGCAGCAGATGCTGGGGACGGTCTACCATGCAAAGTGCAGGAGGCTAGATCTGTATGGGGAGCTTGGTGGAGTGAATCGCTCCTGCTCTCCTCGTGAGTCACCAGTATTCTCATCTGGTTTTTTTTAAAAAAAAAAAATAGAAGCTGTCATTTTCTTCTCTCGTGCTCTAGTCTGGAGATCAATGTTACATCTAAGACATTGTGGATAACACAGAGTGGCATTTGAGGTGCCAACATAGTTGCTGATTCTGTCACCTGAAACAGCAGCCATATAAAAAATAGAGCGAGAGATTTCTACAGGTAAGTAAGACAGAGAGACCTTATCTGCACATGGCAATTGGAGTGGGCTGGGTTCGACTAAAAAGGGCCACTAGGAGGTTCCCTAATCCATTTGGTGTGAGCCTCATGTCCAAATGGCATACGAACCTCAAGCAACTCTGTTTAGTCTGCAGCAGTCTGCTATCAACTTGCTAATATTGGGAAGTAGCCTAAGAAAAGAACCACTTCATGGGACCAGGAAGTTAAAAGAGGAAAGTATGCTTTGGTTCATTTCCAGTAATTCCACACCCTGGAAGTGGATGAACATGGGTGATTCTATCTGCACCACACACAAAACAGCAGAGACCAGAAAGATGTGGCTAAGGACACTTTGGGGACAGATGTTACCTGATTGCTGTCCAGCAAGGATGTCATCTAGTTGCCATCTTTAAGAGCAAGCAAGTCTGTCCCTGGAGCAGACCACTCTGGGCTAAATGCTCATCTAGTCAGCTTCAGAGGTAGACTACCTATGGCAGGGGTTCACAACCTAAGGCCTATGGGCCAGATGCGGCCCATGGTGCATCTGGCCCATTTGAGAAACAAAATAGCTGCCCCTTTGAAGTTGTTGGGACAAAATGGACACACACACACAATTGTGCAGGCAGTGCAAAATGGCTGTCCGGCCCTTGAAGCTGACTGAGAGAGCGTGAGAAAAATATGGTTCTGCACTGGTAAATTTGACATTTATTCCTCAGAAAACTGTTTAAAAAATGTATCTTCTTACTGGAGGAATCTGATGAAATTTCCACCCACCCATGGGACACTTCTTTTCTCTATCCACAGTGTGGTGAGAAGTAGAGTTGTGCTAATAGATGTTTGGCTTCCACACCCAGAATTTCCCCAGCACCACAGTCACTAATTGTCACAATTCTAGTGAGCAAATTCTAGTGAGCAGTATTCTGTGCAGTGTTGAAAACTGGACTTCAGAACTTCAGCCTAGACATTACAAACCATTAACAGTGATTTCCTCCTTCCTGATAGTTTCCCAGTTCATTTGCAGGCAGGCATCGTCTTAGTTCTTAAATGATATAATGTCATACATTTGGATTTGTAATTAATAACTAGACATCAAATCTGTGCTTTGCTATCAATGGCACCTGAACGGAGGAAATGTGCCCTTCAGTGCCAGCCTATTCACTGAGCAATTGTAGAAACAATTTGCCTCATATTCAAGCACACAGACAAATTAATATTATTGTGAGGCACTCATTTATTTCACCTCCCCGACAACTTCTCTTAGCTATTTAATTAAAGTAATTTAGTGCATGAGGTGAAACTGTGGGTTACCTGCACCTCAGAAAAATAATGAACACATCTTCTTTGGAAATAGCTCTCTATGGCAGTGCCTGTCTGTGGTTATTCGTTAATATAGGATGTACTCCTTTAGAAAACTCAGCCTACAATAAAGCCTTTGAAAGATTTCCTCAGTAATCATAAGTAGGGCTCACACCTAAAGGGTTTATTTTAAAAATGATGAACCATATATTTTGTTCTAGATGATAAGTCACAGAACATAAGGTAGCATAAACATTTTCAAAGCAGCAGAGGCCAAAAGAAAGCAGTCTGAATTTTTACTGTTAAAATTTAGGTCATTTCTCCACATGGTTCCTAATTCACAGAAATTACTTAGAAATGTGAATTGGTGTTGCTTTCAATAATGACAACAAAATGAACAGTGTACTTCTTAAAACCTGAGTAAATGTTATTGTAGCAGCACCAACAAAACCAACATGGCATTAAGCTGCTTCTGATGTATAGCAACCCTTTCCAGGCTCTTCTATGTACAGAACACTGAGAGGTGGTGGCATTCTGAGACTGCAGTTTGCCCAAGTCTCCACATGTTAGAGTTTATCTGAAGAGATGCACTCCTGCTGATCACGGCTACTGGGAATTGAAGTTCAAGAATAGCTGGAATGCCAAGGTTCACCATCACTGCACTAGACACTTACAGACTCAGCCACACAGTGAATAACCTCAGTGGCCCTTTTTTCTTTGCCATTGGGGATTTCTTCTTTTGGAAGCCAAAACAACTCAGACAGGCCTTTTCCTGTGTGGTTGGAATACATTATTGTAAAGATTGTGTGTATTAACACTAGATCACCCTCCTACTTTGTTGCTGGGTTATCTTTAGTCAGGGGTTCCCAACCTATGGCACCATTTCATGTGGCCCACCACCATACCTGGAAGTGGAATTAGACACATTTATGTCAGTCGTGAGACGCTTCCGCACATGCGCAAATGCGCCCGTGGTTGTCGTAAATGCAGAATTAGGTGCATTTACGGCTGTTGTAAATGTAACTGCTTCCAGGGGGCATAGTCAGGCCCGCTCAGCTGTCCAGAGTGTGTGGTCAGGCCCAGGATGTAAAAAGTTTGGGAACCTTTGTATTTATTAGTAAACGGATGAGCAGAGAAAAGAAGGAAGGAAGGAAGGAAGGATGGATGGATGGATGGATGGATGAGCAGAGCTGGAAGCAGAAGAAGGAAATAAAGAGGGGGAGGAAAGGGCCAGAATGTGTTTTGCATCACATCCAGTATGAACAGTGAACTCCCAAATCAATCTGCAATCCCTTTGCGAGCACTTACTACAATTTATAGCATATTAGAGGCTACAAATCAAAATGCCTTGAAGGTGTTTTCCAATGTTGTTGCCTCCTCAGTTCCAAGCAAAGTGCCAGAAAAGTGCCAGATTATATTGCAGAATTGAATTATGTTTGGCTTTGGAATCTTTTTAAATAAACCCCACCTACCTGCACTTATTGGAAAAGAAACAGACAGACGCAAGAGACTCTTATCGAAGTGTTCTTTCACATAATACCATTTGGGGGAAGAGCAAATCGGACTTCTTTCAAAACCAGAAGCTTTTGGCACCCTCTTGCAGATGCTGCTAAAAGATTTTTTTTAACCATTAGGCAGAGATTAGCACCACAGTCTCCTTCAGCCGGATGGTCACCTCGGCCTCTGGATGAACTCAAAACTGTTTATTCACAGCAGCAGCTCTGGAGAAGTAGCAGCAAAAGAAGCAATAAAAGGTGCTGAAAACAAAGTTTTGTTTTCTTAAGAAAAGGAAATCTGGAAATGGCTGAGCACTGGTCAATACCCGTGGCACTGCTAAAACTTCAAAGAAGCAGGGCTGGCTGTGGAAAGTTTAGTCATAATATGGAATCAGTACTAAAAGCTACAAGAGAAGAGCTGTGAAGTTGGAGTTTTGTGGCAGTTTTGGTGATAGTTTTCTAGCTCTCCTCATTCTTTCCTCCCCACAAGGAAGATTTGATCTGCACTTTATATTGGGATATATGATCATAATAAATGGTTGACAACTCGTACATCTGCAAGGCATGCAGCAGCTACTTCATTCATGCATTTGACATGTATCAGAAGGAGTTCTTTGAACATGGTGCTCAACACAAATTATGCCAATCCATACATGGTTACACCCTAGCTGAGCAAGGATCATGTCTTGCTGTAGAACCTCATATTTAGCACATGCAAAGATGGTCTACAACAAATGGATTGGAGAGTGTTTGGCTGCTGAAATCCTTCATGCCACCCTACTTCACATGAACACATGGGGGATTATGTGCAAGCCTTTCATGTTGAATATTCTAGTTCAACCCAACAGCACATGTCCTTTTTTTGTTTTGCTATTCTTTTCTTTATCACTTGTGTCACGATCCAGCCGGCCCCCTCACTTCTGGAAAACCCCTGGAAACCAAAATCAAAACTACCGAGGCGGGCTGGACGGCTAATTAGAACAGAGATAGAACTCTCAACTGCTTATCAGCTCTTAAGGGGTTTTAATTGGGTAGCGTGTTCAAAGATTTGTGTGTGTGAAAGGCAGCTCTTACCCTTTTTAGTCCAATGAAGACATGTTGTTCAGAAAAATGATGAAGATTTATTGATCAGGTTCATAAAGCATAAAAGTCAGTAGCACAAGTCAGTCCAATAAAGTCCACAGGCAAATCTAGGTAACCATTTTTAAGGAGCAAAAATGCATAGCTCCTAGGCTAAAGATTGCTAGCCTATAGTCAACCAGAAACAAAAGCTCTCTAATCAAAAACAGGTCTTAATCCATGAAGAAACAGAGACGAACTCTTTCTTCTCTCCAAAATGGAGAATTCGCAGTCAGATGGGACTGCTTCAGCCAATCAAGTAACAGTGAAAACTTTCTCAAAACAACAGTACATTGTTTATACACGTGCACACAGAATGCACTGGGGGTAGTCATAACATTGCTCTGCTAGCTTACAAAAGATAAGAAATACTGAAAACATGGTTGAAAAACATGCTGTTACACAGCCTTGAGGCTTAGAGAGAGAAAAATGGATTTTTCTGAGGCCTATTTGAAAATTGGCAATTTCAAGCCTTAGGAAATAGGTTCATTTCCTGACAACTTGTTTTAGGTTTCAAGGTCTCTTTTTCCTATTATATGTTTTACAGAATTCTTAACACTTTAAATGCATGTATCTATCAGTTCTGTTCCCCAGTCACCAGTTTTTGTAAGCTGCTATATTTTCCTCCTTTGGAAGAGAGGAGGCATAGAAATGGAACGTTTTATCACTTTTGAGGGATGATTTATCATTTTCTAACTGCAAAGCCGCCATCTTGAGTGTCTCGGCACACCGTGTGCTTTTACATATAGCCCTACTTTAATACTTGAAAGAGAAGAAGGCACTTTCTTTCTTCTTTTAAGTATCTAAAGATCCTTTGATTACAGAAACACAACAGTCTAAAGAGAAAGAGGTTGCTATCTATATAGCCTTCCACTGTGAGGCAGGAATGTGATTTTGAGGTATTTTGGTTCATGTTGATAGAGCGCTTCTCTCTCCTCAAACTCCCATGCAACAAATGAGGCAGCAAGACTAGCATGGTTCCCTGATTATGTGTGGGCTTTGTACAATTTAAGCACATCTTTAAAAGTCATGCAATGGCTCATTGGTTAAGACACTGAACCTCACGACTGGAAGGTTGTCAGGTCAGCAGTTCAAGACCCGAGTACTGCACAACAGAGTGAGCTACCAGCTCTGTCCCAGCTCCTGCCAACCTAGCAGTTCAAGAGTAAAAAATTGTGAGAAGAGAAATAGGTAGTACTTCAGCGGAAAAATAACAGCATTCAGTGCACTCTGGTGTCTAGTCATGCCTGTCACATGTTCATGGAAACATCTGCAGACACAGACAGCACTGGCTCTTTGGCTCTAAACATAGATGGGCACTGAACCCTAGAGTCGGATACAACTGGCTTTCGAGCAAGGATCATCTTTACCTAAAAAGTCATAGTATTTTTCTACTTATGGCAGATGTAGCATGCATGTGTGATAGGAGACTAAGTATCCAATTCACATTACATCTTATTTCTGAAGAATGACTGAAGCTTTGATTATACTTACTCCGGTTTGATTTGCATAACATTTTATAAATCTTTTTAGATATGTTGATCGCTAAGAGACTGCAAACTTTTTCAGTGCCAGTGTCCACAATAGGCACGTAATCTAATGCCACAACCTTGTATGGTTCATTATAAACCCAAGGGGCTGTGTTAAAGTATTGTATGGCACTAGGGAAAAGGGACAGTGTTCCAAAATTTCCATTACATCTTTTGTTTTCTTGAAACCAACATATCAGCTACTTGTTGTTGTTGTTGTTCAGTTGCACAGTCAATTCCAACCCTTTGCGACCCCATGGACCACTGTCCGCCAGGCACTTCTGTCCTCCACCATCCTCCTCAACTCGCTCAGTTCTGTGCCCATTGTTTATACAATACCATCTAGCCATCTCATTTTTGGTCACCCCCTTCTTCTTTTGCCCTCAACCTTTCCAAGCATCAAGGCTTTCTCAAGTGGATCCTTTTTTCTCATTTAATGTCCAAAGTACTTTAGCTTCATCTTCAATATTTGACCTTCTTAGGAGCAGTCAGGGTTGATTTCTTCTAAGATTGACCTATTTGTTCTCCTCGCTGTCCAGGGGACTCTCAAAACTCTCCTCCAAACACCACATCTCAGAGGCATGCAAACACATATATACCACAGGAACATAGTAGATGGCTTCAGTTTGTCAGAGCTGTTACTATTTCAAATAGATTTTTATCTTGTTGCTCTTTGTCTATACATAGGCAGTCTATCGCTCAATTAATATATCAATGCAGTGATAATTCTGGTAATTCTTTTTTTAAAAAAAAAGTGTAAAAATAATTTGAGGGCAACTAATGAGATAGATCAAAGGGATAGGTGTTCTTACCATCCAAAACATCATGCTCCACCTTAATACACCACCAAAATGCCACTCACAGTCATGCCCCTATCCTTTCAGAGAAGAAACATCTCACTACATAGGGGAAACACTCTTCATGTTGCTCTGGCTTGAAAAAAGTAGAAGCCTCCAGCAGCAGTTGCAGAAAATGACTCTGTTTTGGAATCAAAAAGAGACAGGGTGGATTACATTGACCTCTGCATTGTGCGATCCATTTTTTAAAAAATTCAAAATCAAATGTATCTGTTTTACTTCCATAGCAATCCTGTACTATTCACCTATGTAGTCACAGCCTTAGACATCCTTTGTCCCCTCACCCTCCAGTTCTTCTAGGTGCCTCTAATTGCTTTAAGCATATGTGATAAAATGAGTCCCCAAGTTCTTCACATATCCAAAATGGAGTTTAGTAGGTTTCTAGTCTATAGTAGAAATGTGGCTTCTTGTGCTAGCCAAAAGGGCCATTTGGTTGTTTTCGCACTTTGGGGCCCAGGAAGGGAAGAGATAGACAGAAGGTGCCCATTGTAAACAAGACAACCAGAGTTGTTTACCCAACTCTGGAATCTGATTGGAAGTAACCTTACCCAGGTTCACTTGATACCTGGCGAGGGTCTGGCAAAGAGCCAGAAGAGGAGTTCTAAAATGGTGGTCAACTAGAGAATATCGACATGAAAGAGAAAGGCTTTCCAACTTGGCCTTATCTCTGGAAATCTTAATTATGGTAACTTAGAACAGATAGATAGATTCATTTTATTTAGGCGAATACTTGTCTGAAACATCTTTTCTCTGAAACGAACTTTAATTAGGTTAATTTTCTATGCTGAGATCTGTAACCTGATTCATCAAGAACCATGCTACCACTTTAAATAAAAATATTTTCTTCAATCAACGTGTGTTCATTGGAAATGGGATATCGGGTTAAAAGACAGTAAATCCTTTTTTTTTTTTGCCTCTTTTACGCACTACCGTAACCTCTCATGAAGTACATGGGTTTGTCTCTGTAAACTGAGGAACCCCAGGTTTTGGTCAGCCAGGTGTGGCTGGAGAACGAATGGTGAACATATTTTCCTTGCATGAGCTTAGGGTGAGTTCAAGAGGGGATTTTTTGAATAATCCACCTTGGAATGAACGTTGAGAGGTCCTTTAGCAAGTGAGGAAGAATGTGCATTCATCATAGCATATGAGGAAGAATGCAGTGAGATTAGCTCTCCAGAGGTAACATTTCCCGCACTTCAAGCTAAACATACAGAAGCATAGAAGCAAGCGGAGGCGATGGTGAATGAAGGCCAATGGCTGCATCTGGCAAAATTTCATCCTAATCCAGACTGGAAATGTTACAGTTCAGAGGAGCAAGTGTGCTTCTTGAAAAGCTGAAAGGGGTTCCTTCACCTCCCACCTCACCCCCATAAAGGCTAGAGACAGACAGACAGGTCTTTAAAATGCTGCTCTGTTGATGCAGTGGCCTCTTGCCTTTTTTTCCAAAGGGTAGGAGACAGAAAGACTGTTAAACCCAGCTAAAGGATTCCAAGGTTACAGAAAACTTTCTGACAGGGAAAAGGGTCCAACCAGCAGCAACTTTTTCCCTGTCAGTCTCACCTCCCACATGATCCCATTTATATTTAGCCATGTTTTGTAGTACTTTGAAATGGGTATGGCAAAGGTGACAGGAGGGGAAAGTGTGACAAAAAAGACACACATATAAAGTAAATCTCAGGTTCTCAGATTGCCAATTTAAGGGGGGAAAGAGAGTGGTGTTGCTTGTTTGTCTTCATCTTGACACTGTGGAAGAACAAAGGCTGCATCCTGATTTCTGGATATGATTTTTCAACTTGAGGAAACAGGCACACAGGAGCATTTCTCACTGGAAGCCAGTGAGTCTTATTTCAAAGTGGTTGATGAATCCACTCCAGTTAGTAGTTTGACCTTTACAGGAGCTATTCATGGTGCTGAACCTATTTCAAGGGTACAATAAAGTTCAGATTAAAACCTGGAATGGATCTCAGGGGATGGTAGAACAGCTCCACTTATCCCCTCTGTATACAAGGTCTTTCCATGAGGACCCTGACTGCAGTATTTTAATGCACTTTGAGAATATGCTGCAATGTACTGAAGCATTAGGATTTTTTTTTTATTTGTAGAATTGATGAGATTATCTGTCCCAATTATTCCTATTTATTCTGGGTTTATTGGCATCCCTTACCATCCCTAGTGATAGGTGGAGAAGGGAACAGATTGTTCTAGCAAACATCTTGTTGGGAATGCCACCCATTGTTATGTGATGGAACTTTTTGATTTTTTCCCACAAGAATGTACTGCTGTAAGCTATTATTTCTCTTGGAAAGTGAAGAATTTTGAGATGGATGTACAGCAATACTCTGCATACATTAAGACTAACATGAGCGGTACACCACTTTGATATTAAAAGTTTGAATTCAGAGTTAGTCAGAGTAGACTCACTGAAATCAATAAGACTTAATTTTAAAATCACTAATCAAAGTTTTATAGATTAAAAGTAGGCTCTAAGGTTTATGGAGCCTGTTTGCAACCCATACTATTTTCACCATAAATTAACACATGGCAAGTCTCTAGCTTTTTACACTTAGCCACTGGATATCCTATTCTTGATTCTAAAAACCCTATCCAAAAATTATTTCTTACTTTCATATAATATGTATTAGAACCTAGAATCAAGAACAATGCAAAGAGAAAATAAGAGGGGGGGAGTTAGTGGTCAGCATCAACAGGTTTGCACCAGTTCACCAGAACCGACAGCAGAAATTCTGGCTGGCCACGCCCATCCAAGTTTTGAAAGAAAGTACCTGTAGTCCTAATTCAGGTGCAACACAGGACTTTCCCCCTGGCCACGCCCACCATACCACACCCACAATGTGGTAGTATTTATGTTTTTTAGCCCACCACTAGGTGTAGTGTAGGTTTAGTGGTGAGGAAGCTCAGATGATCATGTCCCAACAGCTTTATTTTGTTTGTAGCAAAAGGTGAACATATCCAAGAATCTTACTGGCTGGGCTGAGCATGTTTCAACATGTTCTCAGGTATTAATACGCCTACTATCAGATTTAATCATGTTTCAACAATCAACACGCTAACTAATTTCAGGATCTTGGTTGCTCTATGAGCCACACTCAGTTTGCATCCTGCATTCAAACGTGACTGTGTCCGTTTTTAGTTCTGCATTATGGCTCCAAGAGGTTGTGTTATTTCTCTGGACAACTTTTGTTTTATTTGTGGTGAATACACTATTAAAAGACAACAAAGAAACATGAGCGATTTTGTGAAGAAAGTGTATTTTGCTTACTTCAAGTTGAAACTTGGGGATCAAGACAAAGCATGGGCTCCTCATAAGGTGTGAAGAAGATCTTCATTTCTGGTTTAAAGGAAAGAAAACCTCATTCCATTTTGGCATTCCTATGATGTGGCGTGAATTTTATTTTATTTTATTTTATTCCAGACTTGTGTTATTCATCTCTCCTGACACAATGTACTCTAGAGGCAGCTTCTTATTGTTTATGCTGTTTAAGAACAAAACATTCCAGTACACCAATGTAAATCCTTCATCCAGGGACAACCAAACACAACAAAATTGTTTTCTATTTGGTATTTATTTATTTGTTCAGATTTATATTGCCGCCCACTCGCCGAGGCGACTCAGTATGGTATGTCCTTCCATAGAAATTAAGATAATGTTATTCCATTTTTTTAATTGAATGTAGACCATTTATAAAGGGGGGAGAGCAAAGAGAGGAATAGTGTATCTTTCTCTCTCCCTCCCTTTAAATTTCATCTGACTTATGTCAACCCTATAAATTGATGACTTCCAAAATGTTCTGTCACAAATACCCTAGTCCAGGTCTTGCTGAGCCATGGCTTCCTTTATTCAAGCCATTTATCTTATTTTAGATGGTCTTCTTTTCCCACCATCTCCAACTTTTTGTAACATTATGACCAAGGTTTTGACCTTGGCTTGATTTTGATGTTTGTCATGGGGAAAAGTTGATTTGAAACATGGTGCTAGAGGAGACTTTTGGACTGCCAAAGGGATAAATAAATGGTTAACCTGTCCTAATGTGTTATTTTAACTGTGTCCTTGGTTGATTTTAATGATTTTAATATGTTTATTCAATTTTAATTGTTTTATGGCAGGATGGGTTTCCTTGATTTTATGATTTTATACCCTATTTAAATCTCTTTTAATTCAAGAACTTTGTAAACCATCTCAATTGCTATTTTTAGGTGGAAAGTGGGGGAAAGAATAATAGTCATGATCAAAATTAATCAACCCTGAACTTTCATTCCACACTGAAATGACTAACACTGTTGTATGTTTTGTGTATTATAAGAAAACAAGCTATCTTCCTTAGGTACATACAGTGGTACCTCGGATAACGGTTACCTCGGACAAGGCTAAAATCGGATAACGTTGGGGAATTTGAGGCAAAC
This sequence comes from Furcifer pardalis, assembly GCA_030440675.1. Lineage (NCBI taxonomy): Eukaryota > Metazoa > Chordata > Lepidosauria > Squamata > Chamaeleonidae > Furcifer > Furcifer pardalis. Next base: position 205,873,929 of record CP126890.1, read on the forward strand.
ATTGGCATCACACAACGTTAAGATAACGCTAAGATAACGTTGTGTGATGCAAATGTTTGCCTCAAATTCCCCCATGTTGTTATCTGTCCCAAAGCCTGCAGGGCCGGACCCTGCGGGCTTTGGGGCAGAGATCTCCGCTGCCGCTTAGGTTGGGGGAAAGAATGGGTGCGGTGCAACCCCCAATCCAAAGGCAAAAGGCAAGAGAAAGAGATTCGCCCTGCCTCCCCTACTGAAACAACCGGGGGGGGGGGGAGAATCCCTCACTGTTAGGGAGAAAGGTTTGCAAACCTAACAGTGAGGGATTCATTGACCCTGCCCACCCTGTTGTTTGGGGCAAACCTAACAGCAAGGCAAACCAAACAGCACTTGCTGGTAAAACCCTCAACGATTGCAGTGTGGATGTGCCCATTCTCTCCCCAACCCACCCAGCACTTAGCTGGAATCCCCGAAAAGGGAACAGGGCTTTTTAAAAATGTGTGATCAATACATCACACAACGTTAAAAACCAGATAACGTTAAGACTTGTGGAACCAAATCTTAACATTATCCGAGGTACTAGCGTACATGAATTTCATAGGAAACCACTCATAGACTGAATACACAAGAACAATTTGAATCCATGAAGCCCTTGAATTCGTGTGGTATAAATTCAAGGTCAAATTTCTTTTCAGATGTGCATATGAAAAAGCAGACATTCTTTCTCTTAAATAACTATGCCCATTTCAATGCTATTATTTTAAATTTTATTCAACCAAGCAGATCCAGAGAGGAATGCATCTCTGTATCCTATCACTCTCACACTGTATTGGGAGCAGTCCAGTGGTGGGCATCAGCAGATTCGCCCCCTTTTGCCAGAACTGGTAGCAGAAATTTTGGCTGGCCCTGCCCATCCATGTTTTGAAATAAAGTAGTCCTAATTCAGGTGCAACGCGGGGCTTTCCCCCTGGCCATGCCCACCATACCACACCCACAGAGTAGGTAGTAAAAAAAATATGAATCCCACTCCTGGGGCAGTCTGTATTGTTATGACATATTCAAGAAGGATCATGCATAGTTCTGTGAAGGAAAGTAGGGCAAGTAAATGTAGAAGTCCAGAACTGGGTGAACTCCTCAATTAGCTCTGGCTTTGGTTCATTTTCATTCTTGGGTAAATCTTTTACGTAAGAGCTTTTTGGTTACAAATACTGTTTCTTTCCTGCACTTTTTTCCACAAGGACAGCAGACCCTTCTCTACCTATTTGGCTCACAAACGCCATTTTTTTTTACTATCATTGAATTCATTAAGGGATTATACACTCCAAAGGTAGAATGACCATATTTAATTTTTAATTTAATTTAATTTTTAGACTTTTATTTATATATTTATTTATTTAAATTTGTTTATCGCCCTCCTCCCCAAGGGGACCCAGGGAGATTCACAACACATCAGCATCGACAACAATTTAAAACCAGTTCAAACAAATTAAAAGTTTAAAAGAAGCTTAAAACCTATCATTAAAAACTAGGAGTTGTAGCTAGGAGGAACTGGGGATAAATTTGTTCAAACCATCCAGCCGACTGGGGAAATTGATCCATCCATTCCCCAGACCTGACTTGCCAACCAGGTTTTCATTCCTTTCCTGAAGGACAGCAGCTCCGTCTGCAGGCGTATTTCTATTGGGAGGAGGTTCCATAGAGCCGGAGCGGACACTGAGAAGGCCCTCCTTCTAGTGCCAGAGAGGTGCACCTCTCTGGCCGATGGCACAACCAGAGAGTCTCTCCGGTCCGCTCTGGTGGGATGGACAGATGTCCTTGGGACGGTGCGGTCTCTCGTTTTATGTCACATCCACTCACAAAAGGGACTCTGGGCGGCTTACAGGGATACAAGATACAGTTACAAATTACACATGATCAAATAACATCATACTACGGTTCAAAAATCATCACAATTTAGATAAACCAAAAACAATAAATACACAATAATATAAAACACACAATACAATACAATATATATAATTCAATTACTAAACAGCATACAATAATACAGTATTACAACACATGTTCTTGTAGATCCAGGCCTCTCACCCTGGCACACAAACAAATATTATCAAGAAGAGGACAAAATAACATTTATATAAAATTATTTTACAGACATACACATTTGGAAATAATTACTGTAATGTAAATAGAAATATCCAAGTTTGGCCAGGTTATCCTGCTATGGTAAATAGAGTAGACCATACTGCCAGCAACTCAATACCAAGTAGCAGGCAATGGTTAAATAACCTGACAAGCCTGAGTACTAATGACCTTGGGTGCCAAAGTCCACAGGGAAGGGTGAGGGTCCCCAAGTAGGTTAAATCCCACTTGAATCCATCTTGACGGAGGGCAGCAGCTTCACCATTACTGGCCAGAGGCTGAGGAGGACTTTGCATGCCAAAAGGGCTCAGGACCAGAAAGTAACTCGTAGAACTGAATCAGTGGTGTGAGTGTCACACTGTGATGCGGAAGGCAGATTAAAGGCCATTGTATTATATTCTCAGGACAGTCTTTGTAGCTGATCACCATAATGCTCACCAATATTTGTATACGGATATGGCAGAAGTAGAAATAGAAATTACCCTCCATAGATCTATCATGCTAAATCTGTTGCAATTAGAAGTGATCCAGGGAAAGAAAAAACTAGGAAAAGAAAATTGAGGCAGTTGGCAGCAGAAAAGAACAATATGAATTTTAACTTAACAATGAACCTCTTTTTTTTCCTTTCCTGCTGCAAAGTGATTGGTTGAATCACCTCAATCAGGGTGCCCAAACTTTTCCCACCAGGAGCCCACACCCCCTCAAACAGCTGACCGGGCTGGTCACATGGTTCCTGGTGGTGGCAGTGGGGGCACATGAATTCACCATGCATTTTCGGGGATTTTTCCAGCCTCCACCACTTCCCTTGGAGGAGGGTCCAAGGGTGGCACATATCATGCCTTTTTTTAAAAAAAAAATGTACACCGTTTTCAGCATATTTTGGCCTCTTTTTTTTTTTTTTTGCACAATTTCAGCACTTCCAGCAGCAGTGGGGCACTTCCACAGACTGGACGATTATGTCCCATGGGCCAGATCCAATTCATGGGGCATAGTTTGGGTGCCCTTGACCTAAATTTATACTGTGACTGCAGCACCACTGATTTCAGGCTCAGGAAAAAGGAAGAGTGGGGAGAAGGAAAAGGCTGGAAAGTGTAGAGACGATCAGCCTCACTGTATTACCCTTTTAAAGACAGAATCAAGGAAGATTGCCCTTTAAAGTGCATCTCTTTTTCCCATTTGTGTGGCTCCCTGTAGGAAAACTTTCTATTGACAAAGGGGGGGGAATGAGGAGAAAATTGGAACAAAATAGAGTCCCAGATAAGCAGATTCTGCTGGTCAGATCCTTTTCTGCTTTACCTGCACTATGCAACCTGTGGTCTCTTTGTTGTTTGGAGTTTCCCATTCAGAGGAACGGGTTTCTCACCAAGAAACAAAAACACATAAACAATGTCACATCATGGATAAATATCAAGGTGGAGTGTCTCCAAAAGAACACGGGTTAAGACTTGTTTTGTGTTCCCTTGTTTGAGTTAGAAGCCTGATTCGCATCTTCAATGGGCACTGAGAAAATGGCTACTTTCTTTGTAGAAAAGACAATACAAAACATTATGATTTAAACTTCATATACTGTACTGAAAGTTCCAGTTCTTGCAAGATTCTAGTCCAGAGACTAAGTGAGAGATAAGTTAAGGTCGCTATTTGGTTCACCCTATTTTCCAGCAACCACATGTGTTTTAAGGAAGATTGAGCCACCCTAATCCTTTTACAAGTTGTTCCTCAATCTTTCTAGCATAGAGATAGGACTTGCAGCTTATTTGATGTGGTTGGGTGTGCTTCTGATTCGCTTTTTTTTGCCATCTGTGTGGTTGCTTTATTTGCTCTGTTCTTTTCAGTGACAACCTTGTGATGAGTGGAATAGGTTGTGACAGTAGAAAGAATGGAAGAGAAAATCTCTATTTTGGTCTTCTCACAATTTTTTAATATTCTTTTAAGTGACACAGTCCTACTCCAGTTGTAAAGGAGTATCCATGCTAGGTTGATGTATTGTGGCAGCACTATATCACTTGCTAAATTAAGCCCCCAAAAAAGGGAATTAGCTGTGACGTACAGAATGACAGCTGTGACAAAAGGCATGGAAAGGGGTGGGGACAGTGTGTCAATAATCAAAAGGAGGAGAAATTGAAGAGATTTCAAGTGCTACCTGAATGGGAGGATCACTCAAATGCAAGATAAAATAGATTGCACCGCAAATAAGAGCCTTTTAGCCTAGAACTATCTCCAGAAATCATACCCAGAGCACCCAGATGTTTAAGTTCAATGGTCACACCTAGAGAGGTGAAAAAGCAATGACCAAATTGAGAGCTTTTTCTATCATAGCCCTCACCGATTGTAATGAATTATCATTGGAGATTTAATAATTTCGTTCCAGAGATTACTCTGGGTTGAAAGGATTTTTGCTGGAGAAACTCCGCTCAGGGGACGCCCGAATGCGGCTTCTTTCATGTCCCTGTACAACCACTGGAGAGAAGAGCTGTTTCTTCATTCTTAACTTTCTGTAAGCCTTTGAAGACTGACTTGCTCCAGCAGGCTTGTCCTAACTAGCAACACTATTCGGATTGTATCATGATTTGCTCTCAAGTTATGCCATCTGCTGCTATTGCTGTTTTTATCACAGTTTTTATAATACTGTATAGCTATTGATTATATTTGAAAATATGTTTTCAATATAGTATGACACTATCGGTTTATATGTTTGTATGTATCTTTCTATGCTTTTTCTTTGATGTTTTTTGTTGTTGTTATTCTTTGTGATATCAAATGTACCTTAGTTTGTAACTTTATTGTTCCAAATTCTCCTGTTTAGTCATACCCTGATGCTCTTATTCTTATAGAATCAATTCAGGTGGTGTTATCTGTCATTGTAAGATATTAAGGGAGTGGTGAGTTGATTGCACAATAATGTTCCCGGCTAACTTGGCTCTTTCTTCCTCACTTTCTCCAGATAACCCATTCCTCCTTCCTGACTTTGTTTCACTATGTTAAGAAATAAATCTCCAGTTAAAATCCTGAGCTAGAGTGATCACTAGCCATATCCTAAGCCATAAGGTGCAGATGAATCTGGTAGAACCTCTTACGGCAAGCCTAACCAAATTTTTTACCAATAGAACCAAAGAATCAATGCGGAGTGTCAGGCGACAGTTAACTAACCTAAACTGACAATCTTGAGGACTAAAGACCTTGGGGCCGAAGTCCACAGGGAAGGTTGATGGTCCCCAAGTTTATCAAATCCCACTTGAATCCATCTTGATGGGGGGCAGCAGTTTCATCAATACTGGCCTGGGGCTAATGAGGACTTTGCTTGCCAAAAGGGCTCAGGACCAGAAAGTGACTTATGGAACTGGATCATTGGGTCATGCTGTGATACAGAAGGCCAGTGCATTATATTCTCAGGACAGTCTTCATGACTGATCACCATGAAGATCGCCAGTATTCACATTTGGCAGAATAAGAAGAAGAAGAACCAAAGATGGTCAAAACAGAGAAATTTTCCTGCCCATCTACCAAATCCTTATTTAAATGCTAACAGTGATGGACAAAATCATCAACAAAGGAAAAGTAAAACCTGGTTAAATTAAAAACCTCTTCAAAGCACATTCACATAAGCTGTGTTTGTCAAAAGAAGAAAACTTGATAGTTCTCCATGGTCCTGGTGAATCTTATTTCAAAACAATCTGCATAGTGATTTGTGGAAGAGTGGTCATTAATGACAACTAAAGTGGCTGATATGTTGTTTTGAAGAGAACAAAAGATGCTTTGTATTTTTCCTTTTCCATACCCCGCCCCCAAGTGAGCAGTTTGTGTCAGAGAAGATGAGCAGGCCATTCCTAGCACATAGAGCAACCGTTATTGAAGGCTCAAAAAGTAGTGGTAATGGGCTTCACAAGAAAGCGGAAGATGATCTAGGGAAGCAAACCTCCTACTCAAAGAAAAATAGTTAATAGTGATGGTAAAATACAAAGAGCAGAGCCGCTGTGACATTTTCAGTTGAGTAAGACATGTTGCCATTACAGTCCATTTGATACTCTTCCAAATTGTAAGCAAAGGGAGGCTGTCCATTGAGTTTTATTCTCACACAATGAGCACTACATCAATGCAAACAATAAGTTACAAGGAGAGGAGCTGTTGACAAATACCCTTCTTACACTGATCAGGTTTAGATGGGAATTGAGAGCAGAGCTGACATTCTGTAGGGCTCCCTCAAACCTTCTGTGTCTTTGATCCCTAAAGATATACCTGGGGAGGTAAAGGCTGAATTCAATCATGAATCTCCTGCTGGCTTTGGCGAAGGGGGAAGCAGAGATGGATGGCCTGCCTGGGGGTTGCAGGGGGAGACATTAAAATGGGAACTATGATTTCCTGGGTGATTGATTTAGCTAATTAGTGTGAGTCCTTAAGTTGAATACAGAGTGATTGTATGGGGACTAGAGAGAGACAAGTACCTTTTTTTAAAAAATGCATGAAAATGTTAAGAAAGGACATTTTATTGTGGTTTCACCTCATTTCCTCTCTTCTAGCAATTGCCCTCCTTTGCATTGTGAGGAGTGGTGGTGAACCTGACTAGTAGCTAGTCACTGGCTCGAAGTGACAGATCAAGGGATTTATTTGTTTGTTTGTTTTTATTTACACTTATGTCCCATCCCTGGGGGGGAAATCATCTCTACTCAGGGCAGCTAACATCATAAAACCAGTCATACAACGATCAAGAGTTAAAAATTACACACAATAAAACCATCACCCCAATAAAAGCATCACCCCAATAGAATGCTGATTATCACAAGTAAGGGTTGATGAGGATTTCATTTGTATTTTCCCAAATTCGCAGTTTTTCATATTTGGAAATTGAAAGCTCTAGAATTATACTCGCTCACATGTTGAGGAAATTGAAGCACATGGAGTAGTTGATCCAAGACTGGGGTTTTGAATGCTTTCAGGTTTTAAACATCTAGACCAGGAGTTCTCAACCTTTTTAAGCTGTTGGCCGGGTCATGCTCCCTCAGACAGCTTCGGTGTCCGGACGGCCATTTTGCCCTTTCTCCACCACATGGCACTTTCTGGTGCGGTGCAGGAGGTAGTGGGCCAAATGAAATTATGCCGTGGTTCACATCTGACCTGTGGGCCACAGGTTGATAATCCCTTGTCCAGACCAGTGTTGGTAAACCTTGGCACTCCAGGTGTTCTTGGACTTCAATTACCAGAAGCCCAAGTCACCACTCCTGCTGATCAGGTTTTCTGGGAATTGAAATTCAAGAACACCTCAAGTCCCAAGGTTCACCAACACTGGTCTAGGCTCAAATCCCTGCCCTGGTGGCACAGTGGTTAAACTGCTGTACTGCAACCAAGAGGTTGTGAGTTTGATCCTGACCAGGGCTCAAGGTTGACTCAGCCTTCCATCCTTCCAAGGTTGGTAAAATGAGTACCCAGGAGTGGCGTAGCATGGGGGCTGCTCCAGGTGGCACTTTTTGGGTGCAGCAAAATTTCACAATAAATAGGACTTCACCGCCATCCCTGGACTTCCTAGAGGCCGGGGCAAAGAGGCTGCTGCAGGGACGGGCACCAGGACACTCCACTACTGCTGGCGTCCTGGGCCCCGCACCGGGCCAGGGCACAAAAGGCCACTACAGCAGCAGGACTTTGCTGTTGCCCCTATCCTAGACATCCTAGTTGCTGGGGCAAAGAGGCCGCTGCTGGGACCCTCCACCACCACCGGCATCCTGGGGCCCACTGAGGGGGTGGCAAATATGGCCTACACCCCGGGCGGCTGAAACTCATGCTATGCCACTGGTACCCAGCATGTTGAGAGCAAAATGCTAATTAAAGTGTGAACCACCCAGCAAGTGCACTAAGCGCTATTGGGCGGTATATAAGTGTGATTGCTTTGCTTTGCTTTATTCAACATGATAGTAATGAAATGGGCTCTCCCTTTTTTCATTTCCAGCTATATTGTAGGCAGGTTCAACACAGCCCACTCTTTCTACTGTGGACAAGCTGTAGTTGACTGGTGAAAATTAAGAGACGTTTTATTCAGTATATTTTTGAAAGAATTTCACAAAGTTCATGTGCAGATTTTGAAGAATGTGATGTTGAAGAAAATACTAAATGTAAGAGAATGGGACTGACCAATGGTTTCTAGACAGAAGGCAAAGGGGGTGGCAGAAATGTCACAGAGCAGTGTTTATAACAGAAGTATCTGAGCAGCAGGGCTGCTTTAGAAGCATCCACACAATGTTGAACACAAATGGGTTTTTTTTTTCTGTTTGGTTTTTTGACGTGAGAGTTAAACACTGAGGAAATGAACCTCACATTTGCAGCCAACTGCAACCAGCACCCATTGATTTGTGTCTGTGATGTCACAAAGCATATCTCTCCTCTATATTCCCTATCACAGGTCCTAGACCAGTGTTACCAATGTTTTAAATATGGTGTCCATATTTAAAAGGAAGAATATTTATGTAAGGGAGTAGGTAAACACCAATCACTTTAAAGCATTATGTAAAGTTGGGACAGCCTGCTTTAAATAGGTTTAACTTACCTAGGAGGGACTATGGTGACTTAGTGGTTAAGATGCTAAACTTGATAACCGGGTCGGAAGGTCAGCAGTTCGAGCCCCAAGTGCTGCATGATAGAGTGAGTTTCCGTCTCTGTCCCAGCTCCTGCCAGCCTAGCAGTTCCAAAGCAAGAAATTGCAAGTAGATAAATAGGTACTACTTTGGTGAGAAGGTAAACACAATTCCATGCACTCCAATGTCTAGTCATGCCTGCCACATGTCCACAGAAATGTCTGCAGATGCAGATGGCACCGGCTCTTCGGCTATAAACAGAGATGAGCACAGAATGATAGAGTCAGATACGACTGGCTCATGAACAAGGGCAACCTTTACCTAGCTTACCTAGAGTTTCAGTTGGTGGAATGGACACCTGTGGATGGAAAAATGTGGAATTCACAGAGCAAATGAGGACAGCCCCCCCCAAAAAAAAAAAAAACTTGCTCTAACTACACTTTCAATATTGCATTTTGCTTTAGCTATTGTCCCTCATGAAAGATTTACTGTCGGGGAAAGTCAAGTCAGTGGCAGTTTAGACATGAAAGTAATTTATAAAATATTAGATGGCAAATGCAGTAATCTGTAGGGGACCTTACCAAAGGGGAAACAGATATGGTCAGGTTCCTATCGATCATGTTGTTGAGATGTACCATCATGTTGCTATGAACTTAAGGTGACCCTAATAGGGTTTTCAAGATGTGTGAGTTGGTTGAAGAGTGGTTACCATTGGTTGAAGATGTTAAGATTTTTAAACACCAGTAGGTTTACAAATAGTTTTACTTATAATTTGCAAGTTCTTCAGGTATTATACTCCCCATTCTAGGCCAGCAACAGAAGAGTGGTTACCATTGCCACCCTCCAGAGAGTTTCCTGGCCAAACAGAGATCTAAACCCAGGTCTCGTGTGTCCCAATCTGACAATCTATCCACTATGCTGGATTAAGTCTCAATATGAGAAGCCCATTTACTGTGAACAATTAGGTATACTCCCCACCCCATTCTTGCTCTCATCCTGGATGGCCTCATTAGCTAATCACTGGTTGTGGCCAAGACTGCATTCAAGAAGGAGTCCTCCCAATTGTCCAGGGTAGGGCTTCAGGAGAGCTATACCAGCTGCTTTCACCTTTGTTGCAGTAGACAAATTGCCAACACAGGCCTCTCCAGAGCCCTCTGGACCCCAGTGGCTTGTTTTGGTGCATCCAGTGGTGGGATGTCAAAAATTTTACTACCCCACCGTGATGTCATCACAGTGTGGGTGGAGCTAACATCATGACGTCATGAGCGGAGCCAAAGAAAATTAAAAAAACTAAGCACACACACACACGCGCACGCACACACACACACACACACACACACACACACCTACCTCTCTCAACCCCCCCACCCCCCCACCCACCCCAAACACATTAAAATACACACAGACACACTACATCCAAAGGTGAGTCACTTACCCTGGGGAGCAGGCTATAGGCAGCTTCAGGCTAGCAGCTTCTCTTCCTCCTCCCCGTTTGGGAGGACAGCAAGGAGGCCATGCATACGTGCCAAGCACTATAGGCATGCATGCACACCAAGTGCTTGGCGCACATGCACAGTGGGGAAACCAGTGAAAAGGTAAGCCCTGAAGGTGGTTCCCCCCAAAAGCTGCTGCCGGTTCTCCGGGACACTGGGAAAAGTTACTACCGTACTGGTTCTGGCGAACTGGTTTGAACCTGTTGCATCCCATCACTGGGTGCATCATTGAAACACTGAGTGAAGTTGCAGAACACCCGATCATTTAAAGATGAGGCACCTGCAGACAACTTAAATATGCACCACGTTCCAGAGCCAGACATTTTGGCAGAGTGCCCTAGAAGAATGCCTGTACTTCCAATGTTTTAGCCTCTACACCAGGGGTTCCCATCCTAAGCCCTATGGGCTGGTTCCAGCCCACAGTGCCATTTCATGTGCCCCCCACCCCTCCAAGGGCATTTGAGAAACAAAATAGCCGTCCCTTTGAAGCTGTTGGGACAAAATGGCCACCCCATTGTGAGGAAAATGGCTCTCCAGGCTTTGAAGCTGACTGACAGAGCATGACCCGGCCCCTGAATTGAAAAGGTTGGGAACCCCTCCTCTACACCTCTACTGAGGGCAGTTGTCATTTTCTTGCTACCTTCCACAGAGGCCAGGGAGTGTCTGGGGGCATCAAACCTGGGGGTTCTTTCTTCTCCCCTAAAGGCATCAGGAGAGCTTGGGGTGCTGCCAGAAGTGGCAGCAGGTGTGTACTGAAGATGAAATCTGAGAGTGTCTGGAGCCTACGGTTCTTTGTCCAATAATTCAGCTTCCCTTTCAGGTAAGGAAAGTACAATAACTCAGTCTCACTCATGCTTTGCTACACCATGAAGTCGGTTCTTTTCAATATACAGGACAGGACGCTTTTGCTTTGCCATCAAATCAGCTACATTCTTCACTTTGATGGCAAATAAATAGGCACTTGGCTTAATATGACAGCATTTCTCTTGTGAACTCTCTACCCACTTTTCCTACATCAGCTGGAAGCCTGCAGGGGCTGGCACTCTCTTGGAAAAAAACACACGGTTGGCTATTTTTCATCTTGGCATATTACCACTCCAAGCCCAATCCACTAGTTTATAGCTTGTGAAGTGATACGTGCTTATAATTGGGACCTGTATTTAGGTCAGCACCAACTCTTGGGTCTTGGCAGGAGGAGGAAGAAAGTTGCTTGAGCAATAAAACAGTCAATCAACCTGTGCTTTCCCTGCTCCGTTTTCCCCACCCCCAGGTTGACAACCTGCCTGGATTCTGTGGAACAATTGCAATAGGGGGACAGGGTTTTTCAGAATGATATCTGGAAGACTCCTAAAACCTACAAAAACTGCACCTCTTGTCAGAAAGAAGCAGAAACAGCAACAAAACACTTGCTGATGTTTTTCCCCCAGTACTCCTCAGGTGTGCCTTTTTTTAAATGGGGGAAGATGCAATTGTTTCTTTAGTGTTACAGAGAATCCAAAAAGCTTACCTCAAAGTTTATGCATAGTATTTCTATAGGGTTGTGGTGGCTTGATGACTGCAACTTGATGACTGGAAGGTCGGCAGTTTGATACCTGAGTGCTACACAATGGAGTGAGCTCCCATCTCTGTCCCAGCTCCTGCCAACCTAGCCATTTGAAAGCAGGAAATTGCAAGTAGACAAATAGATGCCACTTAAGTGGAAAGGTAAACAGTGTTCCATGCAGTCCAATGTCTAATCATGCCTGCCACATGACAATGGAAATGTCTGCAGATGCAGACAGTGCTGCCCCTTTGGCTGTGAACCGAGATGAACACCAAACCCTAGAGTCAGATACAACTGGCTTTCAAGCAAGGGCAGCCTTTACCTAGTACTTCTATGGTAAGTTATGTTTTTCTAGTAATAGCCACCTCAAAGGGCTCCAACTCTTTTAGAAATTGTTAAGGCCACTTTAATGCTATCTTGACCAGGTTTTTACTGAAGTGCATTTACACTGATTGATTTCCGTGTCATCCTAAGACTGCTTATCTTGTACTGTTGGTAGTCCTCCATGAAGCTGTTAGCAATTCTAGAGTAACTCTTCCTCTTCTAAATGGAGATGGCCAGCTGTTACCATTTAGCTTTCACTATAAAAAAGAAGGGGGATTAATTGTCAAAATAGGGGACAAACAAGGATGCAGATCTGCATACTCATTTGATTATGTTAATTGACATGCATAGATTCAAACTTACTATAATGCAGATAGAAATGCAATACAGTGGTACCTCGCTTAAAGATCATAATGCGTTCCACAGGATTGCTCTTTAAGCGAGTTTGCTTTTTAAGCGAAACACCATTGGAAGTGACCAATTTGGGGGTGGTGGGGGATTGCGAACCCTGATTTATTTGTTAAGCGAGTTTTTGGTTGGTTTTATTTGTTAAGTGAAGCGAGTTACTCTTTAAGCGAGGCACTCTTTATGCGAGGTTTGACTGTATAGTATATCAAATGTTGATAATGAAAGCTGTGACCAAATGGCCCAAATACATGCTTAATCTGCTTTTCAGCTGTATCTTGATGGACATCTCTGAGGTCCCTGCTTTCCTTTTCTTCATAAAGGTTTTGCATGCACACTTATAAGAGTGACAAACAGACAAAACTATTTAAGAAATATCTTGCAGCTTGCTCCTTCTTCAGTTGCTCTGATGGGGTACACAGAAAGAGCCTCCTCGAAGATTATAGTATTTTTGAACTGCAATTGGGCATACTCTGGTAATGGCAACTTTGTGTTGGCAGTAATCTTTCTCACACTAGATCATGCGAAAGGAACTACAGAGTTAACTCAACAAAAGGTACCTTCATTTTGACAATTTCATGTCCGGCCTAGACACAGAAGAAGTTGCTCTGATGAAAGTACAGACACATCAACCAGACTCAACTTGGAGTCATTATTCAGTGAGGAGTCCGTGTAATGGTAGACATCTCCATGACAAGATTCCACACATGTAAATGGACATGTGTGCAGTTTTTTAGCCATTTGAATATCACGTCATCCACTAGATAGGTGGACCATGACAGGTGACCTCCACTTGCACTTTGCCCAAAGGATCTGATGGAGGACACTTTGGTGAGTCTTAGCCCCAGCCTAATATCACTGACAAGTGATGGGCAACACTGCCTAGTTAGGCTGGTCAAGCCCCCACCCCTCAACAAGGCTCTCACTTACCCTAGCATATACTTACATATATATTTACGAGTGCAACTGAGGGTGGCAGCCAAAGCATTTTACTTAAATTCTTCTATTTCTGAGTCACTCATATATCTTCAATACTGTATGATTTTTCTATTTGTGCTCTGTAGATCTGAACTAATCATCCACTCATTTTTAGTTGCTTAGGACACAATTTGAAAATCATGGTTATTGGTGGGAAACTGTTAAAACACTACAATGGCTGAGGGCAAAAGTTCACGTTATGAGAAATACAGAAAAAAAAATAGGCAAAAATTACATTCCTGTCTGAATTCTCCCCGGTCCCAAAAAATACGTAAAATGTTATGCCTGTGCCCTGCTGTCACTGGTGTGTGTAATTTCCCAGGTGCACCAGTTACAGTTGAGGTTCTGAACCAGTAGGTTTGAAACATATAAATTAATGATGAGGCCCCAAGATGGCAGAAGAAAACAAGGAGCTGACAATACTCAACAAAGTCACTTTCAGTAGCATCCCTATGCAGCTGAAACATGTTGTTTTCCCATGGGTGCAAGGAAGCTGGTCAACCAGGTTGCCATTATGAACTAAATCCCTGTGCACCTAGAGCAGGGGTTCCCAACTTACGACCCACAGGCCAGGTCCGGCTTGTGATGCCATTCAATCCGGCCCATCACCGCCTCCGCCACACCCAGAAGTGGAAGCGGGCACATTTACATCAGCCTAAAACACACCCATGCATGCACAAACTGTTGTAAACATGGAACTGAATGCATTTACAACAGCCATAAATGTGCCCGCTTCCACTTCTGGTGTGTGTGGCCTGGACCACTCAGCTGTCAGGTGGTGTGGTCAGCTCCTCAGCATAAAACTGGCCTAGATTAATCCTGATTTATAGAGGGGCAGTAAATGATGTACAGCCGAACCTCGCATAATGAAAATATTTTGTTCTGTGAGGCTGCTCGCTATGCGAGTTTTCGCTATGCGAGTTTTTTTTTTTCACATAACGAAAATTCATATGGAAAAACTCGCATAACGAAAATTTCTATGGAAAAAGCGAGTCGGAACGCTTTTTGAAATGGCTGCTCGTTATGCGAGTTTTTTTGCTAAGCAAGGCATTCGTTAAGCAAGGTTTGACTGTATTCACAAAGATTTTGGAGTTTCTTTGGTCCTTATATAAATCTGTTCACAAATATGAACTTGTGCAGCTTACTATGTCTTCCACAGACTATCTGCCAAGGCCACCCCAAAACATGTTGCTGCCTGGGGCAAAGATTAAGATTGCATCCCGTCTGTTTGATTTACAGAAGGCAACTGGAGGGGTGGTTGAACATTATTTCTACACTTGTCATGGTGCAAAGCAAGGGTCAGCAAACTTGGCTCTCCAGATGTTCTTGGACTTCAGTTCCCAGAAGCCCTGATCAGAAAGTGTGCTGACTTGGGCTTCTGGTGATTAAAGTCCAAGGACACCTGAAGAGCCAGGTTTGCTAACCCCTGGTATAGGGTCCTGTATAACTTGAAGGCATACAGTTACTTCAAGAGCAGCCTGGGTAGCACACTTAGGGACATCAAGAAAGCTTAGGAAGAATAGCATAGAAAGTGAGTTTCCACTGCTGCCCTCTACCCCACCCAGGATCCCCAATCTAAGATACCCTTCATAATTGTGGGTCTGGCCTTGCCTCCTGCATTCCTGTTCTTACAATCCAAGATGAGCATGTTTATGATAATGGAGGTGCTTGTGCAGAACATCTGGATCAGCTGCTCCCCACCACTCCTACATTTAAAAGATGTTTCTCAAATCTCTTTAAAAGGACTTTCATCTTGTTTTCTCAGCAGTTGTTGTTTGGGCAAGTGATCCAAAGCAGAACATGGACCAGGCGATAGTGCTTGCAGCATTCCAATTCTTTCCCACATTGTAAACCTGTCTTGTAAAAAGATAATTAAAGGCCCAAGTGCCTGTCCTGAAACTCTTGTTCTGGACAGCTCACAGCGCAGTTGAGGGGAGGGAGAATGGCCAGGACTGAATTCCTTTATATAAATATGTTGATGGCATTTTATCATTCCCTGACAGTTTTCTATAAAAACCACTCAGCTGCATTTACAAATTATAAAAATTAGTTTTATGAGAACGATCCAGCTAATGGTATAACTAAATCTAGTGAGCAGCAAGATTAGATGCTTCTACCCATTTACAGCCAGAAATTTATTAGGCAACATGTTGCAGAGAGGCAAAGGAGAAGTGGGGAGTGAGGCTGGAAAACAAAGAAGCCATCCCTTCCTTAGAGCCTTCTGGCTGTTGAATGGTACTTCTCAAGGGGTCAGCCATGTGGCAACCAACAACTGGAGACCTTCTTTGCAGCGATGAAACATGATTGGTTTAGGGATAGCCTTACACTTTATAGATTGTGAATATATGGCCTATAAATACATGAGCAGAGAACTGGAGAAGAAGCTTCTCCGTGGCAGAGTGGTTCAGATGCAGAACTGCAACCAAAGCTCAGCTCATGGTTAATTGCCTCTGTTTAACTACAAGGAAGGCTGAGTACAGAAGAATAGATGCCTTTGAACTGTAGGGCTGCAGAAGACTCTGGACTGCAAGGAGATCAGATCAGTTAATCCTAAAGGAAATGAACCCTGACTCCTCCTTGGAAGGACACATACTCAGTGATGGGCAGCCAAAATTTTCACTACTATACCATGGATGGAGCCAATGCCATGGGTTATCTAGTCATGCCTGCCATATGGCCATGTATACATCTGCAAACACAGGCAGCACTGACTCTTTGGCTGTAAATGGAGATGAGCACTGAACCCTAGAGTCAGATACGACTGGCTTTTGAGCAAGGGAGACATTGAACTACTTACAGGGACAAAACCTGATGTGAAATTTGAATACTAATCAGGGATTTTCTGTTTTAGGTAAAGGTTGCCCTTGCTCGAAAGCCAGTCGTATCCAACTCTAGGGTTCAGTGCTCATCTCTGTTTCAAAGCCAAAGAGCCAGCGCTGTCCGCTTCTGCAGATGTTTACATGGTCATGTGGCAGGCATGACTAGACACCAGAGCGCACTGAATGCTGTTACCTTCCCACAGAAGTGGTCCCTATATATCTACTTGCAATTTATTGCTTTTGAACTTCTATGTTCATATAAAATACACATAAAATACATTTAAAATACATTTAAAATACACATAAAATACACTCACCCACCCACCCTACACCCAAAGGCGAGTCACTTACCCTGGGGAGCAGGTGGCAGGGCACTCACTCGGGCTGGAGAGCGGCGGCGCGACCATGCTGGGCCCAGCTGCATTTTCTCCTCCTTCTCCCAGCTTGGTGGTGTGGGGTGGCCTGGTGGCCCAGCCCAGCATTGTGCCGCGGTGGCAGGGTGCAGCAGTGTGGCCTGGGGCAGGGGCGCGGCAGCACACGGGGAGGTGCACAGGGAGGCGCATGGGGCGACTCAAGTGAGGGCCTCGGCCACTGCTGCCACACCTCCGAGGAGCCCACTGAGGGCCTCAACAGCCACCATCAGTTCCTCCGCCTCTCTGCCTGATTGGTTCAGCGCACATGCGTTTTAAGATATCAATTGATGCATGCACGCTGAGCACTGGAGGCTCATATGCATTGGTATCTTAACACGCATGCGCGCTGACCAAACAGCCATTTTGTGCTGCAGTGGCGGACAGGCGGCTGAACTGGTTGTCTCAAAAAAAAAAAGTAACTACCCCAGGTGGTCGCCTGGAAAGGTTACTACCCCCTCCCAGGAGACCACCTGGAATTATTACTACTGGACCACACGGACCAGGGCGAACTGGCTCTTACCCATCACTGCACATACTGAAGTTGAAGCTCAAGTACTTTGGCCACCAAATGAGAAGAGAGGACTCACTGGAGAAGGCCCTGATGGTGGGAAAGATTGAAGGCAAAAGGAAAAGGGGGCAGCAGAGGATGAGGTGGCTAGATGGCATTGTTGATGCAGTGGGTGTAGAGCTGGGTGGGCTACGGAGGATGGCAGATGACAGCGGTGCCTAGCATGTGATGGTCCATGGGGTTGTAAAGGGTTGGACTCGACTGTGTGACTGAGCAACAACAACCCATGTATGTAAAATTGCCTTACACTGGTATTCCAACGAATAGTCTGCCTGCCCTGTTCTTTCTGCTTCCTTGCCTTGCTGCTGGGCTTTTTTGGATTAGCACCATCCCTTCAAATAGGAAATCCCAGCTAAAAGAATCACCATCACCCAAAATACAACAACAGGTATATCCAAATATTTCCCATTACTCGGATGGCAAGATAATGACAGAAATAAGTCGCTATAACTGTTGTATATTATCATTAATCTCATCTGTAATCCACATCAGCTCTGTATATGCCCCTTAATAAGCACTTTTATGTGACAGTGGGACAAAATGCAGGACAAGAAAGGATCGTAGCTCTCCTTAAACTTGTACATTTGTTTTTGAGACAAGCTCAGTAGAAGTTATGTGTGTCTTCACAGTGATTCTTTGAAGAAGGGGAGGCAAGGATTTTAATCTTTGTCTCTATGGTACTAATTCAGCAGTTTAACCATCGAGCTAGATTGCAGACCTGCAGGCCCAGAGGTATGCATTCTACTTTTTCCCAGAACAGCTGTCAAACCCTGCTATCAGTTTTAAAGGCTACACATGCACACAAACACACAGAGTGAAGGTAGATAGACAGACAAACAATCTATCAAGGTCAACCTCGTCTTGTTTGATTATAGCCTTCTGGGCTTACCTGCTACAGCAATGTGGACTAGTCAGACAATGTTGCCCGTGTAGTTATTCACTTGACTCTGCATTTCATTTTAGCTTTTAATGCAACAATAGACTCACTTTGTAAGAGGAAAAAAGTGTTTCTGAAAATCAGTGTACCCACACACACATGCCCCATAGAGAGGGAGTGCCTACAGGAATTTCTGCAGGGTAGGGGCTAAGTCTAATTTTCATAGCTGATGCAAAGAATGCATACTATTATAACCCAATGCATCTGTTTGTGGACATAGTTAAAAAATTAAGATTTAGGTTGCAACTACCTCTCTTCCCATCCACTCCCCCAAGACACCCATGTCCATAGAGCTCAGCACATTTCTCATATTTCATTTCTAATGGTGGATTTCATGTGCATTCTCATTGCCTTCTGCCCACCATAGGGTCTCCAATTCAGAATCTTTTCCCCATCTTCTTAGTCTATTCACAAGTGTTCACAAATTGACCTTCCAGCAATGACAAATCTCCATGCTACAAAAGCTAGCATGTAGAACAGGACTCATGGGCTATTCAGACATTTTGTACTTCCAACTTCAACTGCCCAGCCAACACAGTTAAAGGACTATGGTAGTTGTATTCTGGAAGGCTGAATGTTTCACACACACTGCAATAGAGGCTTATTGCAGGTCATATACA
The DNA here is from genome assembly GCA_030440675.1 of Furcifer pardalis. Taxonomy (NCBI): domain Eukaryota; kingdom Metazoa; phylum Chordata; class Lepidosauria; order Squamata; family Chamaeleonidae; genus Furcifer; species Furcifer pardalis. The sequence goes on from CP126890.1 coordinate 205,892,704, forward strand.
GAGTTGATATAGCAACCCAGCTCACTTGGCATGGAGCTTCAACCAGCAAAGAAAGGGAGCTTCAGCTTCTGAGATAACATGCTGGCACCATGTACTTCACTTTGTTGGAAACTACCGAGTTTTTCCAGCCCCTCCAGCAAGGGTCTAAAACCTACAAAGGTAACCTCCATCTTCAGATTGTGTTTCAAGAGAAAGTATGTTTGAGACAGCCTTTGTTCCAGGGACAGCTTCCTCAATAGAGGCAAACAACCAGACTGTCAGAATAGATCTGGAAGGGTGCTTTGAAGAAGAAATGGAAATACTGAGGGGCTCCTGCTGAGGAACGCTCTTTCTTTGGGATTGGGGGAGAAAACCGATCCATAGAACATCTTTATGAAAGCAAAATAGCACACACAGATTTCTTTGTTCCGTCAAAGTTTGGTCTTCTCAGTAGTGGTTCTTTGACGATTATGCCAGGATGGAGGTGGAAAAATAATACTGTGTAATGAATCAAGGCCTTAAAAGGCTGCTAAGCAGCAGACAGGTGGGTAAAGAAGAGAGTTTCTCCTGATTTAATTAAAGTCTTAAAAGATACTCTAAAAAACAAAACCCATTGGAGCCATCAATGTGATTTAAAAGAGAGAGAGAGAGACAGAAAGAGACTGCAAGTTTCCATCTACTCACTAGCCTGCCTCGTGAATCTTGTGCTGGAAAAAAGGGAGAGCAAAGATGTGGTTTCCTTTCGTTTAATTCTTCAAACCAGCAATTTTCTTGCAAGCGCTAGAGTTTTACTGTTCCCTGGAAACACTAATGGGAGCTGCGCCTGAACAGTGTGAGGAGGAAATGCTTCAAAGACATGCCAAGGCCAAGGTGCATCACAGCCCAGAGAGGCAATTGAAGACATGCTGTTCATCATAGAACAAGGCTTGTGCTCTGATCTAAAGCTTCAGAGACAGAGATTACAGTAAAGCACTTTGCCAGGTTCACTCCAGCATGACTTGGAAATGGAGGTGAGCAGGTTCTAGCCCAGCCTCAAGTGGGAGTTTGGGGTGAAAGCTTGTCAAACAAATCCCTCCTAAACATCTATTTGGCTGGATGTCTCATTCCTTCTTCATCAGCCCACTCTTCGGGTTCAAAAGGCGTTGGTTCCCTTAGCTATCATACTGCTCAAATGTTTGCATGACAGGAATGATAAAAAGGCAAAAGGGGAAGGGCAATATGGGTCCTCCCCCACTTTTGCAATCGCAGAAGGCAATAGACATCATGATGTGGATTAAAGCTGTAATCCTAGATACCCTTAGAACCAATTAGATGGTCCTTTTGTCACATAAGGTGATTCCCCCAAATCAGGGGTGCCCAAACTATGGACCATGGTCCAGATCTGGCCCCTGATGTCAATTCAGCTGGCCCACAAAGCCCTTGTTGCTCCATATGGGCACATTTTACTTCTGCTTCTGGGAGCAATGAGGACTTCATGGGCCAGATGAATTGGTGTCATGGCCCAGATGAATTGCAAAAATGACCGGCCCCCTCAACCACGTGACCACCCTGCAGCCCAAAAAGTTTGGACACCCCTGCCCCAAATAGTGACAGACAACTGTTTCTCATGCTCCCTCTGCATCTTGTATTAAGTGTGCTTTTTGTTTTGATAGGCCATTGGAGGGTAAACAAAGACTTAATTTGCAAGTCTAATTAGTGAAACACACATCTGTAAGGGAGTCCTTTTATGGAAAGGAAAATGGACTGCTTGTCGGACACGTGCATTCCTTTCTAGTTTAACTACAGTGAAGTCTGTAATACTAGAACACTTTTTTGGCTAGCCTTCAGCATAAACTAACAGTTTATCAACAGGATTGTACCTATAAAAGTCAATTCAAAATTCAAATCAGCTGAATATTGATGAGATTCATGCAAATCGAATGAATGATTAAATTGGCTTCATTTCCAGGGTTGGCTCAAGTATTTTGGTTCCAGAGAAATCACCTTCTATGTTCAGAAAAATATTTATATGTGCTTATTTAATTAACTGAGCTACTTGAAAAATTGACTTTTTAACTTAATCCTGTGGACCACAATGGTTGTAATAAAGATATGCAAAGAGATTCATATGACCTAATTTTTAAAGCACTGCCTGATCATTTTGACATTAAATTTTACTGCAAAAAAAACCCCACCAAGATACAGTACCTCCAATTAATTCATAAATAGCTAACTAAATTATTCAGTGCAAATTGTTCACTCAGTCTTTATATTCTTTGTTTACTCTTTCCCCACCAAACTTAGAAAAGCTCCTTTTCTCCAAATTTGGAGAAGTCTGAAGCAGATCAGGATATGTTAAATATTTATTACTCAATTCCCTGATTGTTCCTTGAATCCCAAGGCTGTCTTTATGCAGAAGCAAGTCCCCTAAATTATACTTACTTCCAGCCACTCCTGGGATTATTTACCCTGATGTAAATCCCACAGAGCTGAACTAGATTTACAGCCTAAGCCTGTGCATATTTATGCAGAAGTAAAGTTTACACTACAGCAGGGGTGCCCAAACTATGGTCCGGGGACCAGATCCAGCCCCCGACACCAATTCATCCAGCCCATGAAGCCCTCATCGCTGCCAGAAGTGGAAGAAAAATGTGCTTGTATAGGTGTGTTTTACTTCCACTTCCAGGAACAATGGCTTCATAGGCCGGATGTATTGGCATTGGGGGGGAGAGGAGCAGACCATAATGACCAGCCCCCTGAACCATGTGACCGGCCCACAGCCGAAAAAGTTTGGGCACCCCTGCACTACAGGCAGGAGGCTTGTTTGTTTGTCTCACATATGTTTTCTTCCTTTGGATCAAGTTCACCCCATATGGTACCCCACAGAAGCATCCAATTACAACTCTACTCATCCCTAGTTATGCTGGCCAGGGGTGATGGGAACTGTATTCCAATGGCTTTAAAAGGCATCAGCCCAAGGAAGGCTGCATCACATAAATTTAGACGTGCTCATTTGGGTTTAATGTAATATTCTCACATGTTTTAAAAACGTTTCTGACCATTTTTCCCTCAGTCGAAACACTCAGAGATGAAGTCTAAACTACTCAACCCATCTTCAAAAATTGTAGGTGTTTGAAAGACTTCTTTTCCCCTCCCCCATCCTCTAGTCAGAAATTATACCGAAGTAGGAAAATGCAGCACATAAAAGAACCCTTAAGAACCAGGCAGGTGTAAAATTCAGCTGCAATGCAGTCATTATCACAAATCTGTTTGCAGCAGGCTTCTTATGGGTGTCAATTTTGGATAACAAAATGAATCACACTCTATTTCATGCCACTGCGATATGGTGGGCCCTTGCACTTTGGACCACAAGGTCTCAAAATGGCTTTGATTTTGCCAGATCCCTGCAGTGACCTGGACAAGAAAAAGAATCCTGCTCTTTCTGCCCAGAAGCTTTGTGCTCTAAACACAGCACTGAAAAAAAGAACAATTTACTTCTCCACACATGGCAGTTAATGCATCCATCACAGAGCTTTTCTAACACCCTGCTCTATAAATCGCTGGCAGAACTCTTGCTCTGTGTTTGAAAGGACAGGGTAGGTTCACAAGCTGGGAAAGAAAGACATACTGTATGTAGTCTGTGTCGGTCTGATGCGTACTGCCACCTAGGGCTCAAACTGAGAGAACTAGGTTGCCCTTGCTCAGAAGCCAGTCGTATCCAACTCTAGGGTTCAGTGCTCATCTCTGTTTAAAGCCAAAGAGTTAGCGCTGTCTGCGTTTGCAGACATTTCTGTGGAAATGTGAAAGGCATGACTAGACACCGGAGTGCATGGAACACGTACCTTCCCTCCAAAGTGGTGCCTATTTATCTACTTGCAATTTCTTGCTTTTGAACTGCTAGGTTGGCAGATGATGGGACAGAGACGGGAGCTCGCTCCGTCGTGCAGTACTCAGGAATCAAACTCCAACCTTCCAGTCATCAAGCTCAGCGTCTTAACCACTTGTGCCACCACAGTCCCTACCTGCCTTAATTAACAGAAAGTGGCTCCTGGAAGATTGTGGTATTTTTGAACCACAATTGGGGGTACCCTGGTAACAGCCATTTTGTGTTGCCAGCTAATCTTTCTCACACTAGGTTGGATGAAAGGAACTGCAGAATGAACTTACCCAAAGGTGCCTTCATTATGGCAGTTTCACGTCTGGCCTAGACACAGAAGAAGAATTAACAGAACAAATCAGAGACCACTACCAAGATAAGAAGAAATCAGCAGGCAGCCCAGTTACATCATCTGGTACTTAGGGCCACAGGTCTCCTTTGGGACAGGGATCTAATCTCTCATTTTTCTTTTTATTTTGTAAAGTCTATAAATGGTCTACTAGTAGCAACAGGAACATTAAGAGCCAGAGAAGGGAGAGGAATTGGTTGTAGTGGCTGCAGTAGTACCACACAAACATTATGTTCTACATCGCTGATGTCTAACCTTGACACTCCAGGTGTTCTTGGACTTCAATTACCAGAAGCCCAAGTCAGCATTCCTGCTGATCAGGGCTTCTGGTAATTGAAGTTCAGGAACACCTGGAGTGCCAAGGTTAGCCATCACTGTTCTATGTCTTGTCGTTCTTCTCCTACCAGAGTTTGGGCAGCATTGTGGCTTTACTGGGAGGGGGGTTATGTGGTGGGTCTACTGAGCAACATTGTGTTGCCTCAAAAACAACCCCCAGTGTTCTTCAGCCAGCAGGTTCTTCTCCTTCCTGTGCTAATTTCCTATTTATTTTTGCCTCGGATAAGCTGCATTTTCATTTCTCACTATATGACCAAAGTATTCTGCATTTCATGAGTTCTGTGTGAGTTTGGGGTTTCAATCATTTATCTGTTCCATTGTGTGACTATAATATAAATCAAGGGTCCTCAACCTTTTAAAGATGGGGGCCGATTCACGCCCCCTCAGACTGTTGAAGGGCTGGACTGGTGGTCCCGCCAATTGTGCTTCAGAGCACCAGTAGGGACAAGCCAAGCGGAGGGGACAAGGATTGAGGGAGCGGTGGTGGTAGCAGAAGTAGCAACAGGACCAAGGACGCAGACTGGATGATTTGGTGTCACAGGCCAGATCTGGCCCATGGGCCATAGTTTGAGGATCCCTGATATAGATTAACCTTCAATATTATAATGTGTTAAGGAATGTTCCAGTAGTGGTCATGGTAAGCCAGAATCTGGGAGTTCCAGTCCCCCAAAGTAACATGCCTCAAGTTCTGTTTAAAGATGAAATATTTTGTGATAAGCAGAGCACCAACTCATTGCAAGCTAATGGCAGGAACACAAGAAATTAAAAGAGTGGATAAAATTGTCTATCTGGGAAGTATTTTAAATGTAAAGTGGGATCACGCAGTAGATTAGAATGTGAACAGAAAAGGCAAGATCCACCTTCATGTGATATTTGTTATGCAGTAGATCTAACTCTCACTATGCAGATCCAAATACAGTAAAACCTTGCATAAAGAGCACCTCGCTTAGAGATTAACTTGCTTAAAGAGCAGAATTTTCTCTGAATGGTCGCCTCGCTTAACAACTAAAAACCAACCAAAAACTCGCTTAACAACTAAATCGGCGTTTGCAATCCCCCCCTGCTAGATGTCACAATTGGTCACTTACAATGGTACAATATTTCACTTAAAGAGTAAACTCACTTAAAGAGCAATCCTATGGGATGCATTATGCTCTTTAAGCAAGGTACCATTGTAGTGACTTGCTGCAGTGTCAAGCAGGCCCTGCCTCATCAGTTCCTTGGCTCCACCAGCATGGGTGGTTCTGCTGCCCTGCCTTGCCTGCTTTCAATATTGGTTGCAAGGGGATCTTGTCTGCTCAAGTGATGCCAGAATCTACTCTTACCATTATACATTGCTTCTCAGGACTTTCTGCTTGAAACCAGCAGTCATAGTAGATTTTTTTGGGTGGGGTGGGGTTGGGGGTGGGCTCAGAAAGCTGAGTGGCTTCTTCTTCTTTTTCTCTGTGCATATCCATGCTGCTGGAGGTTTGGTTTTCCTTTCTTTTCCTAGCATCCGGAGGATTGCAATGGAGGTGTCTGAGCATTGGGGGGGGGGGAATATGCCACATGTGTCACATTACTTCCTAACACATATGAGTCAGTTTGGGCTGCATGTTTGCCTGCCTTTTAACTTGACATTTCCAAGGAATTTCAGCAATGCTCAGGGCAGTCACAGCGCCTGTCCCTGCTTAATTTGCCACGTGCTGGAATACGTTTGGTGTTTCTTTTCCCTAGTGCCAAAATTGCTAACCGTAGCTCTGATTACAAATACTTGTGAATGTTTTTAGCCTCAGTTGGGGGTGGGGTGGGGAATCTCAACATTGTAAATAGGTTCATGACATTAATCAGCAGAATGAACAAAAGGATTCCCAGGAGCAGCAGGGGTAACTTATGATACTGTGAAGTAAATGAAATAATACACACAGTCATCTAAAGAGGACATCCAGAGTCTAAGATTAAGCACACAACTAGTTAGGGGGAAAAATCAGTGTTTACTGAAGGTGTAACTCAGGGATCTTTTCAACCTGAGGCCCATGGGTCCGATGCGGCCTATGGCACCATTTCATGTGGGGCCCCACCGCCTTCACCACACCAGGAAGTCCCATGTGGTAGAGGAAGGGAAAAATGGCCATCTGGCCCCTGAAGCTGTCTGGGGGAGCATGACCTGGCCCCTGACTTTAGAAGGTTGAGAACCCCTGATGTAACTTAAGAAAAATTCAACCGAGGGGACAGAAAGAACACTTTTGCCCGTTTCCTTGGCAACATACTCAAAAACAAAGTGTTTTTATGGTCAGTTCACTGCTCTACAGATGATTTGGTGGAGAAGCTATTTTTTTTAATGTTAACAATTAAATAAAATGCATTATGGGCTGAGCCACAAACTTATCTGGCTTTATTTCCCACCCACACCCACCCCACTCTGTGAAATACTGGAGATAAATAAATGTGGCTTTAGGCAGAATTCATGCTTTGGCATGGCTTTTCCAGAAGCATTTTAATGTTATTGCCTCATTTTTTGTGTTAATCCTGCTTTAAATAGAGCTTGTGTGTAATCCCCAGGTGCCCAGGTGCACCAAACAATACAATGGCTTATGATGCAGTAAAATGTGAACCACAGAGATAACTGCCACAGTTAATTTTCTGTCTTCTCTGTGTAAACCTCACACTTGACCCTTCCCTTCGCAGTGGTGACTAGTTCCTCTGCCTGTGTGTGCTGAAGTGATTAGAAATGCTCTCTGCCCACGAAGAAATGACTTGAGGAGGGACAGACAAGATCCTAAAATAAGCATCCAGCGTATAGAGAGTGACTCACATCTCTACTTCCGGCTTTGCAGAGGATGATACAACATGAATCATTGTTCTGCATTTCCCATGCCATTAGTCCTCTCCATATACTTTGCATTCTAGAGACTCCCTTTTAAAGAGGGAATTTGTTCCATGTTAGATCTTGTTGAATCCTAGGGGAAGCAGGGTGAGGGTCCACCACATAAATTATTCCACGAAAAGTTGTCATTTCCTCCCCCTTGAGGATTAGATGGGATGAATTAAGATTTGATCCATTTTACAAGCATCTTAAATGCCGCAAACATTTCTTTCTCTCCCTCAAACACATTATTTGACAAATCTTAGCAGCGCTAGATAATAATGTATTCAAAGAACACAGTTTAACCAGCTCTGTTCTGCATGGGAATTTGACTGAGAGGCTTCCACAAGTCCCTGCGAATAAATACCCTGAACAACTTTCTACGGTTCCCTTCTGACCTAGTTTTTTTTAAAGCCAATTACTGTATATATTGTGAAACTGCAGCAGAACACCCGCAGGTGCTAGGCCAGCCACAATTATGGTGACAGTATAGTACAGGGGTTCTCAACCTGTAGCCCATGGGCCATATGTTTCCCCCAATGGCATTTCATGCGGGGTGGCCCACCACCTCCACCACACAGGAAGTGCCACATAGTGGAGGGAGGGCAAAATGGCCATCCAGCCACCGAAGCTGTCTGAAGGAATGTGAACTGGCCCCTGGCTTTAAAAGGTTGAGAACTCCTGGTATAGTAGGAAAAAAAGACTGATAGGAAGGGACCTCTTTGCCCCTCATTTCTTATTTGAGAACACAAAGAAAGTAAAGCGAATGATGCTTGGCACTTCTCAACATATTCACTGGAAGACCAAAGCTCTCCCGCCACCTGGAAGCATGCCAAGTTACACATACAGTCTTTCATAGACTGTACCCATCCTGTTAAATTCAATGTGTTCCTCAAAGACTCTGCTAGGTGAGAGCCTTGTCCGGGCACAGGAACTTGAGCGATCTAACTAGGCAGTATTGCCCATCTCTCGTCAATGATGTTAGGCTGGGACTAAAACTCATCAAAGCGTTGCCCATCGGATCCCTCGGGACAGGTGAAAATGGAGGGAACATGGTCCACCTAGCCAGTGGGTGAAGTGATATCCCAAATGGTTAAAAAACCACATGCAATGGACTTGATCTCTCACTTTGCACTTGCAACTGTAGAGGCTTAGGAAAGGATGTAGCAAGGTGGAAGAATGGCAACACAATGTTTCTGGGGTGAGGTGAAAGAAGAAATAAGAAAGGAGGTTCCATGCAAGTAGAAATCTAGATTGAATGTAACAAGTTCTAGCCTAGCAATTCCCCTGGCATGTTACTTTTTTCTTTTTCTTTTATGGCAAAAAGGGATTTTTTTTAAAAAAAAGTGTTTGTTTTCAAAATGCAATTTCCCTGAGCACTACGAGCCATTCCAGAACTCCTCTGCCTCATGATCTCACTGAGTGCACAGGCTTCGTTTACGATTCTTTGGTACAATGATCTACATCGGGGTGCCCAAACTTTTCAAGCCATGGGCCTGTCATGTGGTTCAGGGAGCCGGTCACTATGGTTTGGGGGCTGGATCTGGCCCCCTACACCAATTCATCTGGCCCACAAAGTCCTTGTTGCTCCTGGAAGCAGAAGTAAAACGATGAATCCAGGAGTGACGAGGGCTTCATGGGCCGGATGAATTAGCTGGCATCAGGGGCCAGATCCAGCCCCCAGGCCATAGTTTGGGCACCCCTGATCTACATGAAGAAGGTTCTTGTCCTTGGAGAGGAAAAAATGAATATGCATGATGGGAGACACTTTAAATTAATGTTGATCACATGCCAGCCTATGTCATGATACATCTGAAACAGGCAACAGTGTCTAAGGGCTACAGCATGTTCCCAGAAGCACCTTGATGGCTTTTCCAAAGATGCTGTGGCCTTTCTATATAAGAAGTAGTAGTAGTAGTAGTAGTAGTAGTAGTAGTAGTAGTAGTAGTAGTAGTAGTAGTAGTAGTTGTTGTTGTTGTTGTTGTTTGGGGGGGGATCCCTTGCCATTGACCATGCTGGCTGAAGCACCTGGGAGATGAAGTCCAAAACGTCTGGTGGAGTGCAGGTTTGCCACCTTTGGAATATATTTTGGTTATGAAGAGGAGTTCAAATACTGTATATCTACAGCAAAAGTAATATTGAAACATATGACTTTACCCATGGGAGCTATGCTAGGGTAGAAAGAGAATTGAATGATCCATTTCATGACCATAGTGATACAAAAAGAGACTTTCGCTTTTACAAAGCTTTATTGATATTTGTAACTGTGATGACTCAAGTGGTTAAGACTATGAACTTAATGACTGGAAGGTTGAAGTTCTATTCCTGGCTACTGAATGACAGAGTGAGCTCCCGTCTCTGTCCCAGCTCCTGCAAACGTAACAGTTCGAAAGCAAGAAATTGCAAGTAGATAAACAGGGACCACTTTGGTGAGAAGGTAAATAGTGTTCCATGCACTCCAGTGTCTAGTCATGCCTGCTACATGTCTACAGAAATTTCTGCAGACGCAGACATCGCTGGCTCTTTGGCTATAAAAAGAGATGAGCACTGAACCCTAGAGTCAGATATGACTGACTTTTGAGCAAGAACGACCTTTACCTAATAATTATAAAGCTGGCTGGATAGCTCAGTGACTTGGGTATCTGGCTTTGGAGCCATAGTTTGGACATTTGATTATGCATCTTAGAAGAGCCAGTCTGTGTAACCTTGGGCAGGCTGCAGTCACCGAAGAAGGGAATTTTAGTAAACCACCTCTGTATATTTTCTTCCTAAGTAAAGCTGGTAAGGGTTCCGATAAGTTGGAACTGGCTTGGCAGCATGTTATTAGTACTGTTATTCATATGAGATTTTAAAAACATTCCCCCCTCTACAATAGATTTCTATCATCTCAACTATTAAGTGATATTTTCTTATTGCTGCCATCACCACCTGTTGTGTGTGTGTTGTTGTTGTTTTAAGAAAAACTAAAGCATCATTATTAGGGACACACATCTTGACAAAGTCTGCTTAGATTTGAAATACAGTTGTACCTCGCTTAAAGAACTTAATGTGTTCTACAGGATTGCTCTTTAAGTGAGTTTGCTCTTTAAGCGAAACACCATTGTAAGTGACCAATTGTGACTTCTGGTGGTGGGGGGATTGCGAACCCCGATTTATCTGTTAAGCGAGTTTTTGGTTGGTTTTATTTGTTAAGCGAAGCAAACATTCAGAGAAAATTCTGCTCTTTAAGCGAGTTACTCTTTAAGTGAGGTGCTCTTTATGCCAGGCTTGACTGTAAGCCTGTTTACCTATGCTTTTTTTCCCCCCCATACACACATCAATCTTCATGAATTTTTCAGCTGTTCATGAATGTATGACAATTCCAAAGTACAAACTACATTCATGATCTATCCCACAGATAGTCCTGGAAATGTGCATCCAGATAAACTTGTTGAACCTCTTGGTCAGAAAGCATATGTTCAAAGAATTCTGTTTCTAGAAAGAATGTACTCTCCAGTGATGAAAAAGATGTAATTGTGAAAACACAATAGAAAAAGAAACATACTGTATGTGTAACCTGGAATATTTGTGGAATGTAAAAAGCTACTAAAATCCTGTCTGTGGTAGTTTTGTGATGTGGTGTAAGAACTTACACAAACTCACAGAACTTGCAGAAAGTTTCTCTAATTCTAGAGTCACACATAGCAAAACAGGTTGCTGAGAAGAAAACATCATAAGAGGAAGAGAGGTACAGTCCTCTAAATATGCAGCTTATCTTCAGACTCAGTTTGACTTCCTCATGAAATCCTAATTATTCTCATCTTTACTGTTCTTACAAACTCTCTCTCTCTCTCTCTCATTCACATATACAGACACATCCCTTTGCCAGGCGGAGTGGCGTTGTGGAAAGAGAGTAACTCTAGTTTTATCTCCTTTCAGAGGAAATTTGGCTTTCTGATTTGGCAATTAGGATTTGGATTTGGCTGCTGTGCTAACAACTGAGTCTGAAGGCCAAACTCTCATTTGGTGAATGAAGTTGATGGTAGTGCCTCTCTTCATTGCACTCCCTAGTGGGTGCCTCTCCAAAAGCTAACAGTCCCTCAATGCTTTGCAGGTTTTTCTCCATACTTACTAGCCATGGCTACAAAGAGAATGATGGTGAAGAAGAAATAAAACTCCTCAAAGAACTTGGATTTGTTGGTTAAAGCTACCAGAATTCTACCTGGAGAAGATGCCTGCTGAATTCTGATAGCTGTAGCAGGGAATTTTTTTCTGAAAATCCCATAACTACATGCTATTCTGTGCTTCATTACAAAAGCCTCCAGTGCTATGTTCCATATTTGCGTGTTAGCAGCCTTTGTTCTGCTGCACCTTTTATAAATGGATTGCTACTCTGCTTATAGACAATGACAAAGAGAAATATGAAACAGAAGGTGACCTCAGAACAGCCCATGGGGAAGGATGCTGGGATTTGCAGTTCAACCATATTTGCAGGACTGCACTTCACCCAACCCAGTGTAAAATGAAATAGGATTATGGCCTGGCAAACCACCAGTCTTCAACCCAAAACAAGCCATCCTTAACACATTAATGGTTTGAATGACTCTCAAGATAGGGGTAACAAAATTGCTGAAAATCAAGAACTGCATAGGTATATGTACACATATACATCAGGGATGGTGAACCTTTTAGAGACCAAGTGCCCAAACTCCAACCCAAAACCCACTTATTTATCTCAAAGTGCCAACACAGCAACAGGGGAGGAAGGAAACACTCGGTTTGGGCTGCTGGGCAGAGGGGTGGGTCGAACTCTGTGCTGGGGGGAGGCAAGAAGTACTCCCATTGGGCTGCTGGGGAAAGAGATGGGGTAAACTCTGTGCAGGGGAGGGAGGAAGCACTCTCATTAGGCTGCTGGGCAGAGGGGTGGGGCAAACTCTGTGCTGTTGTGACTGCATGGATGCCCACAGAGAGGGCTCCAAGTGCCACCTCTGGCACGCATGCCACAGGTTCGCCACCACTAATATACATGAACAAATGGGTGGCATTTGTAACAACCTGAGCAGTTGGAAGTCCAGAGGAAGGAGTTAGGAAAACAACCATGGTGGTTAAGAAGGCTTTTGAGAAATGTCAACATGTAAGGGAAAGAAAGTGCTGTCAAAAGGCCTCACAGAACTCCACCCTGCCAAGGCTCGGCTATGGTTTATTAAGATTCAATGAGCCAAGGGTTTATTAAGCAACATGTTCAATCTCTGAATCTACAAGCATCATCAAATTTCATTGGAACAAAATATCACCAACAGATGCCAAGGGCACATTACAGTTTTGAGCAACGTCTTTAGGTTCCAAATTAACCTTTTCACAGCTGCCAGGCAACCGCTGAGCGGCTGTTTTTTAGTGGCTCACATTTGACTCCTGTGTGCTTCTATGCACAAGGACCCTTGAAAATAGCTGTGTGTCTGCCACAGTGGCTTTCACAGCAATTGTGCACAAGCTTCTGGCTGACCAGAGATTGTTTTTCCTTCTCCGGGGTAGACGTAGGAGAAAGGAGTGGATGAAATGACATGGGGTGTCATTGCGTTCTCAGGGATATTTTGCTTTTGACTGACAAGTTGACACGTCCAGTTGACAGGTCCATTGGTGACCCACAGCGGCCTCCAGCTATTCAGCTTTAGTACAGCTGATGTGTCAGATTCCATGCCAAACTTCCAAACTGTACAGACCAAGTTGTGGGAAGATAAGCTGGTAACATTGCATCACAACTGGCAGGTTGAAATATTTTTATCTGATTAACAGCCTGTACATTATAAGCAGCAAGATTTACAACAACATAGGGATCCTCATTGACATGCCAGAATTAGGAAATGTTGCTGTTTTGGACTACAGGGTGACTGGGATGCTCTGGGAGGTACAGTCTGATAGATGTGATATACGATAATTATTCCAGATACATAAATTGTATCTAAGTTGTTTGCATATTAGATTTTCTTAATGAAGGAACTTTTTAGTTTAAAAGATACAACATGCATTAGAATTATGTACACACCAGTGGTGGGGAGCAACAGGTTCGCGCGCGCACCTGAAGGGGGAGTAGCAAAATTGTGTGGCCTCTGGGCAGGGGGGTGGCAAAATTGGGTGGCCTTCGGGCAGGAGGGGTAGGTAAATTGGGTGGCCACGCCCACCTCCCTGCCCTGCCACATCAGGTTTTGTCCCTCCAAGTGGTTCAAGGTCTCCCTTGCTCAAAAGCCAGTCATATCCGACTCTAGGGTGCAGTGCTCATCTCCATTTACAGCCAAAGAGCTAGTGCTGCCTGTGTTTGCAGATGTATACATGGCCATATGGAAGGCATGACTAGATCGCCCATGACGTAGGCTCCGTCCATGACGTAGGCTCCACCCATGACAAAGGCACCACTCCCGGTGTGGTAGCGAAAATTGCTGCCCACCACTGGTACACACCCATATGTATTCATCAGCTACATTTACATGTGTTTAAATTCTTCAGGGCTTATGGAGGGGGTATCTGCTTTTGTTGGGCTTGGTTGAACACTGAGACATCTGGAATGCTGTAGAAAACATGGAATCTTGCTGTTGTCTTTGTGATATTTCACTTGATTTGGAATGTATTATCATTTGGTGAGGTTTGAACTTTCTTTTCTCTTAGAGTAGCACAACTACCTTCTTTTCTTTTCCCTCATTGCCTTGGAGAATGCAGTATCTTAAATTCTAATCATGAACATAGAATCATAAGAAATGCCTTACCAGATCAGACTGACCTTAGTTTAATATGTACAGAGTGGCCATACAATTGCCTACGGGAAGCTCATCAGCAGTTTGTTATGTGCAGTCAAATCGCTTCCAACTTACAGCAACTCTATGAATTAATGACCTCCAAAAGGCCCTATAATTAACAGCTCTGCACAGTTTTTGCAAGGCAAGGTCATAACTTCCTTTACTAACCTAATTTATTTCATGTTAGGACTTCCAGTTTCCTCCTTCCTTACATTCTTCTTAGCATTATTGTCTTTTCCAGGGAGTTTTGCTTTTATATTAGTATTTTAGCTTCTAGGTAGAGGTGATTGGTCTAGAACCCATTTATGTGTACTTCTGGTGGTCCATAGTATCTACAAAGCATTAATCTGGCACCTTTGTTTGTTTGTTAGAGCACCCTTGCTCTAAGGGAATGTTTGTTTTTCCCCCTGTTCTTTTTTTTTTTAATTGAGTGCATTTAATAGTTTGGATTCCTGCTAAACTAGCAGTTAGAAAGCAATAAATTTCAAGTAGATAAATAGGTACTGCTTTGGTGGGGAAAGTGACAGCATTCCATGTGGTCTGGTATTTAGTCATGCCTGCCAAATTACTATGGAATTATTTGCAGACGCAGACAGTGCTCTCTTTGGCAGTCATGCCATGCCACCTTTTTCTGTGAAGTCCCTTTCATCTGTTTTTCCTCTATATTTGGGCTATTATGCTTACAACCACGGCAACATTAAAGTAGGAGGGGCGGGGAAGTGAAGGAGAAGATGTCATGGCACCTTAAAGACTAAGAGATTTGCTTCAGCATAATCTTCCATAGATCTAAATTCACTTGCTCAGATATACTATTGGAACTTGGTAACATTTTTGTTGAAGTGAGGGGGATTACTTGACAGTGGCTTTTTCACATCTTTTATTTATTTTTGGATCATCTATAACAGTGCATTTAAAACATTAATTAAAACACAGTCTCTCTCCCAAATCTAATTCATTGGGGCAATTTTCAACTGATCCAAAGGTTTTTTTAAAAAAAATCAATTAATCTGACTGATGAATAGATGAAACATTACAGCCTGAGGAGCTGGTGGCAGAAAATTTCAGGGCAGCATTACAGGATTTTGCAGTGGATTTTAGCCACCAAGGGAAGCAGGAAAAGCAAATTAAAGCTGGCTTGCCAAAGGGATCTTGTGTTCTGTTTAAGCTTTAATAGACATGTACAAAATCTAGCAGATGCCTCTGTATAACAGCATATAAGGTATTTCATCCCCTGCCTTCTATGGGGTACCAAACCCTATATTAAAAAGAAAACAAACAAGGCCTCTCAGGTATCTTCCTCAATACTATCCCATATTTCACTCTTCAGTATTTAATTGCATTTTTTCAGGGCTCAGTAACTCATAATATGTTTTATCTTCCCTCAAATAGTATTGTGTTTTCCCTTTCTGCTGTCTATTCCTTATGTGTTTCCTCATCTTACACCACTCCTGTGCCTCAAAAAAAAACAAGATTCATTCAACGGATAATGTGAGATATGAACATTTCCTCTCACGGTAGATCTTCTGCATTCAGAAGTAATAAGAATTTGTTCACTTGAGGAAACATCATCTACGAGAAGAGGAAACATCACACTTCCTGGCATTCAGTAGCTCAAAGCCAAACACACACATTAAGTATAGGTCAATATCATCTAAATATGTAAAGTAGGTATTATATTTTGTTATTTTGTGCGATCAGTTCAGACCCAACTCATAGAGCTTCCAAGGCAAGTGAGATTTTTACAGAATGGGTGGCTTTGGTGGTTAAAACACTGAAATTGATGACTGGAAGGTTGGCAGGTCAGCAGTTTGAGACCCGAGTGCTGTGTGACGGAGTGAGCTTCCATCTCTGTCCCAGCTCCTGCCAACCTAGCACTTCAAAAGCAAGAAATTGCAAGTAAACAAATAGTCATGCCTGCCACATCTCCACAGAAATGTCTGCAGACGCAGACAGCGCTGGCTCTTTCACTATAAACAGAGATGAGCACTGAACCCTAGAGTTGGGTACAACTGGCTTTCGAGCAAGGGAGACTTGTACCAGTTCTGCACCCTCAGAGAGATTCCCACGGCCAAGTGGGAATTCGAACCTAGGCATCCTGAGACCTAATCCACATCACATTGGGTATTAAATACACTGTAGTTCTTCTTCTTCTGTGTCTAGGCCAGATGTGAAACTGCCAAAATGAAGCCACCTTTGGTGAATTCATTCCATAGTTCCTTCCATCTGACCCGGTGTGAGAAATACACCTTGGTATATGACAGTTACACCACTTTAGAATGACATGGTAGGATGCTCTCATTCTCTCAAGCCCTCCGACTATTCCTCCTTTGATCTATTTGAAAATAACAAGTTGTACAGCTCTTTGCTTTGGGCTCTCTTTAAGGACAACGTTTTGTTTTAATTGATGCTATGAATGTATTTAAGATATTTTATGATTGTTGTCTGGTTTTTAATCTTGTACACTTCTTCAGGCAGACTTGAGGCAAGCCAGTTAATGAATTTTAAAATGAGAATAATAAAATCAACATATGTGTCCTGAAGTCTGCCTGGAATCACCCCAGGAAACGAACAATATGCATCGGAAAGAGGCCCTTGCTGTTATTTCTAGAAGGCTGTTCCCAACTTTCTTCGGCACTGGCTGGGGTGGGTGGGAGTGTAGGCCAACTGCATCTGGAGACCACAAACCTGCTATATGTTGTCCTCTTCCCTTTTGCAAAATCTGAATGCTTCAGGCCACCATACTGTGGTACTGTGACTACTACATTGGCCCGGCTAGTTCAGCACTACCCACCCTGCCCAACAGAAGCAATACAGGGCTCGGAAGAGGGATCTTTCTCAGTCATAATCTCAGACTGTTCCTGGGACTCTTGCATGCATTGAAGAACTTGTGTTCTGGCAATAGGATACAAACCTTTCCCCTTCAATTCTATGGGACAAATTAATGCCATCTGGGACACTACTAAGATGGATAAAACCTGGGCTTTGTCCCAGGCATGAGAGACAAGCAGGTAACTCTCTAGCCACTCTAGCACCACAGAAGAATGCTTGTTTGTTTGCTTATGTCAGATATGTGCATAGTCAATGATTATACATAGTGGGGGAGGGATACAGCTCAGCATTTGAAGATGACATTGCAGCACCCATTTTTGTGCCAAATTGTGCACTGCTTCATGTGGTCCCCCCACCCCCAGTCAATCCTGTGTAGGGAAAGATGCCATTCTGCTCAAGAATTATAACATTCCTCCACTGCTTTGCATTTCTACTGCCTGTTCCATGTAATACAGTCTGGCCAGTTTACCCAGCTATGGTAATAGAGTAGACCATACAGCCTGCAACTCAAAGCCAGTTGTCAGGTGGTGGTTAACTAACCTGACAACCAGGGGTGTGCTGGGCACCTTGGGAAGGTGGTGGACAGGAAGTGATGGGGGCGCCTGGAGAGGGGGTTGGGGGAGAAATCCCATACATCCCCATTACCTCTGCCTGCCTCTGGGGGGCGCCAGTTACTGGGGTGCACCAGGATGAGTCCCTGTATCCCTGTGGGCCAGCACACCACTTCTGACAACCCTGAGGACTAACGGCCTTGGGTGACAAAGTCCACAAGGAAGGGTGATGGTCTCCAAGTGGATACAATTCCACTTGAATCCATCTTGATGGAGGTCAGCAGCTTCATCGATATTGAGGAGGACATTGTGTGCCAAAAGGGCTTAGGACCAGAATATGATTCATGGAACTGGATTAGTAGAACAGGCATCATGCTGTGATGCAGAATGCAAATGGAAGGCCACTGCATTATATGGCTCCCAGGACAATCCTCATGGCTGATCACCATGAGGATAGCCAATATTCAGAATTGGATACTGCACTCAAAGAAGAAAAAGAACTCCAGGTAAACTGAGAGTTGATTCCATCAGAGATCATTCCACCCTCTGCTGGCGTTTGTGAGTGTACATGAGCTTTATGGAATTTCTCATTTTGCATGATTTCATCATTATATAATATCTAAAAGGTAAAGGTTTCCCTTGCTCAAAAGCCAGTCATATCCTACTCTAGGGGTCAGTGCTCATCTCTGTTTCTAAGCCGAAGAGCCAACGCTGTCTGCTTCTGCAGATGTTTCCATGGTCATGTGGCAGGCATGACTAGACACCGGAGCGCATGGGACGCTGTTACCTTCCTACCAAAGTGGTCCCTATTTATCTACTTGCAATTTCTTGCTTTCAAACTGCTAGGTTGGCAGGAGCTGGGACAGAGACGGGAGCTCATTCCATCCAGCAGTACTCAGGAATCAAACTGCTGACCTTCCGCCTCCCAGTCAGCGTCTTAGTGACTTGAGCCATAATATCTAAACATTACTTAATGCAGTTTTATGATGATCTTTATAGATCCTGAAGAAGCTCCTGAAGCAAAATATTAAATTTGCTGGGCATTTGTTGCAATAAACATGCTCTTCATCATCTTGAAATGTCTTCTCCCATTATTATGGATTTCTGGTTGATGATGATACACATTCATAGATTGTAGCAAAGAAGCGTAACCTTCTCCTGCAGTGGGCACTTCCTTCTCCATACATCATGGGTGGCCAAACCTTTTGGGCCACAGGCCAGTCACATGGTTCAGGGAGCTGGTCACTATGATCTGGGGGCCAAATCTGGCCCCTGATGCCAATTCATCTGCCCCACGAAGCCCTCATCACTCCTAGAAGCGGAAGTAAAACACGTGTTTTACTTCCACTTCCAGGAGCGACAAGGGCTTCATGGGCCGGACGAATTACCATCAGGGGCCAGATCCAGCCCCCAGGCCATAGTTTGGGCACCCCTGCCCTACATACATACAGACCCCATCATTATGTCAGTCCTTTTGCAAGTAATAGCCTAAAAAGAGACAGACTTCTCATTTCAGATGTGATGATGACCCCATGCTCCCTTCTGTACACTTTCCAACCACTCTGTGCTCAGTAAATATATATTATTGTTCAAGGCTAGCATGCTGCTGCAGAGTGTTCCTCCTCTTCTAACAAACAAATCACTGGGTGACTGAAATGACCACTTGAGTATCTTTTTGCAAAAAAAAAAAGGCCCAGCAGACAGTTATCAATTCTGCGTCTCCATGTTATTACAGCTAGAACTGACCCCTGGAAATTAACCTTTCTTTTAGGAAATGTCCTTTAGCCAGAAGTAAGCAAGGCTCACAAGAGGAGAAAATTTGATCCAATGCAAAGCAGGGACATAACTACACTCCAAAACCAAAACCGCTGTAGCACTTTGAAGGCTAACTGTTATATTTTAATGTTAGCTTTTGTGGATCAAGTCCACTTTGTCAGACATGGGAATGAGACCTCACTCTCATGTCTGATGAAGTGGAATTGATCCACAAAAGCTAACATAAAAACATCAGAGTTAGCCTTCAAAGTGCTACAGCGGTTTTGGTTTGTTTATTCTTTGATATGCTTGCGACACAGACTAACACAGCTATTATTGCAAAAAATGCACTCCAGCATCACAAAACAATATCTGGTCTTTTAGCATTTAGACATACAATCAAGATCTACCCAAGATGGTTGCTACAAGAGGCAATGGAGCAAATGGTGCTGCCCCCTTCTTCTCCAAATGAAGAAGCGTAGGACCCAAGGCAGCCAAAGATGAGCACCACACCCTAGAGTTGGATATGACTGGTTTTTGAGCACCCTTTCCCTTTTTGTCTTGTTTTAGCTTATTTAAATTTTAATCTTTTAATCTTGATTGTATATTATGTTTTTATTGTGTTTTAGTTTGGTAAGAATTGTGTCAGCCGCCCTGGGTCTTTTTGAGGAGGGCAGCATAAAAGTTTGTTTAAGTAAGTAAGTAAGTAAGTAAGTAAGTAAGTAAGTAAGTAAGTAAGTAAGTAAGTAAGTAAGGGAACCTTTTACTTTTACCCTTAAAGTGAATAATCTCATAAACATCCCCTCCTTCCTGGCACCAAAATCAAATTAAATAGCAATTGGTTATCATTTCAGGACAGTCTTAAGTCTATGGCCTGCTCGACATCTCTAGTATTAGGTTTAAAGGCCAGGCTGAGCCTGCATGCCATTCTTAATGCATCTTGTTCTATAGCCATGATGGCGAACCTTGGCAAGGTTTTACTTCCGGGAGCGATGAGGGCAGCATGGGCCAGATGAATCGCAGCAAACCCATTCATGTGGATTCACGGGGGCTTGGGCTTCTGGGAACTGAAGTCCAAGAACATCTGGAGTGCCAAGGTTTGCCATCACGGCTCTATAGCAGTAATGGCAAACCCTGGCACTCCAGCTGTTCTTGGACTTCAATTACCAGAAGCCCAAGTTGGCACTCCTGCAGATCAGGGCTTCTGGGAATTGAAGTTCAAGAACAGCTGGAGTGCCAAGGTTCACCATCACTGCTCTATAGATTGCTTCTGAATAAGCATACCTGAATCTAGAACAGTAGGAAGGGGCACAGCTCACTGGTATGTCCCATGCTTTCAGGCATCAGGCAACATAGTCAATTGTTGACATGCCCCGTGTCTTTGATTACACTCAATGTGCATGCCTAGAAGTTTAAAGAGATGCTAAGGCAGACATGATAGGATGCTAGGACAGCCTTTTCCAATGCAAAGCCCTCCAGATGTTTTGAACTGCATCTTTTCCCTACAGTGACAATGCGGGGGGGGGGGTTATAGCAAACCAGTGGTACTTTCAAAATTGTAACTACTGTAAAATAATTTCATTTTATAACCCCGCAACATCCCTAAGATGACTTCACACATTAGTATCCTAGTAACAATATTAAATACTTAGATTTTTGCCTATGTATGTTCAACATTTTGAGAATAGAAACTGGTTTTTATTCCTACTGATGTATACTATCATTTTAATGTGGTTTGACCACAGCCTTTCTATGGGGAAAGCAAGAAGGCTCCAAAGTTCTAAAAAAATGATTTCTTTAAAATATATGTAGAATCTATAAAGTGAAATGCTCAAAGCTCTACATTCAGATTGTCAGATTAAAGTTTAAAGAAGATAGGCTCTGAACAAGCCAAGAGCTGAAACATTAGGGGAATACATTTCTTAAAGGTGTAAAACAGGGGTGCCCAAAGTACAGCCCATAGGCCAGATCTGGCCCCCGATGCTAATTCACCTGGCCCACGAAGCCCTCGTTGCTCCCGGAAACATCCAGGCATGTTTTACTTCCACTTCTGGGAGAGACAAGAGCTTCATGGCCTGGATGAATTGGCATCACATGCCATAGTGACCACCCCCCTGAACCACATGACTGGCCCGTGCTCATGGCCCAAAAGGTTTTCCACCCCTGGTGTAAGACCATAAGATTTTCAGTCTTTTAGTAATCCTGTGAGCCCGGGTTTATAAAGTCTACCTCACAACAACCAGGGAACTAGGATTTTTTGCATCATCTGGTTGTCACCCCCTTTTTATAGCAAAGTAAGAAAGTATGCAGGAAAAAGGGGGATCACCTATGTTTACCTTACCTCCTTCACCTCAAGCCTGAACAGACCTTCCACATAAAAATATTTATCACATAGTGTGTGTAAAAAGATGCAGCTGTAAATAGACAAACATCAGCTCAGCAGCAGGCGAGGAGGGATTTATGTGGGGAAATGACTGACAGTGATAGATTTTTATACCTCTTCACGCAACTCTTTGTTGAAAAGTTAGACTTGTGATTGACATCCTATCTCCCAACAGCTGCTGTACATGTATTTTGGATTGCATATCCCTTTAAGTCAGAGGAAAGTGAATCTTGGTGTGTTTCAAATGTTTGCTAAACCAGGACAAGATCTGGCCGACATGGACTAGGACAATTACTCTTGCATCTCCGAAACAGACAATGAAAGTGGATATTAACTCCCACAAATATTGCACATGGTAACCTCTAAATCAGGTGTTTTCACACCATGGGCCGGACTGCATCTCCTCCATAAGCTGAGTATGGTTCCCCCTTGGCATATATGCTGCCATAAACCATGGCAGGTGTGTTTGCATAGGCAAGGGCACGTTTATGGCTGTCGTACATATCCACTTCCCAGGCCATTGCTATGAGCCAGATGATTTGCCGCCACTGGCTGGGTCCAGCCAGCTGGCCGTAGGCTGCAAACCCCTGCTCTAAATAGAGGCAAGGAACCATAGGATAATTATATGGATGAAACTGAAATCCAGGAGTGAACGCCAACTAGAGTGCACCCACAGAATCGGTGGAGATTTGACATACTTTACAACATTCAATTGTTTCAGTGGGACTATTGTAGTTGTGAGTTACTACTGGGTTTCACCCAATGTCCATGAAAGCAGGTTAGAAGCAGCCACACACATATTGACCCCAGTGATCCTCTCTGATCTGCTCCAGGATTATGGGAAATCCTTTAAAGAAAGGGTTTGGGGAACTGCCAAGGATAGAGTGGAGTAGTGGAATGGACACGAAGTGTTTTGTAGCACTGGGGACTGAGTACTGGCCAAGATGGGATGGTAACACATACAGTCCTTACAAATAAAGTCCAGGACTGTGCACCTGTCCTCTAATTCTGTTCAGGAGCCAATGAATGTGTTTCGCTTCGCTGCGTCAGTGGGACGTTTGGGAAGGGTATGGGGATCTTTCCTGTACCCTTCCCAAACACCCTGTTGACACACGCACACACATTCCACAGCAGTGGGGCATTTGGGAAGTGTATGGGGATCTCCCCGTACCCTTCACAAATGCCCTGCTGACGCGCACTCCGCAGCAGAGAGGCGTTTGGGAAGGGTATAGGGAAGATCCCCGTACCCTTCCCAAATGCCCCGCTGACAAGAAGTTTCGCATCTGCGGGGCGTATTGGAATGCGGATGGGGGAGTCCCCCGTCCACGTTCCAAAACAACCCGCTGCCTGTCAACTGGGCATTTTGGAACGCGGATGGGGGACTCCCCCGCCACATTCTAAAACACCCCATCAGCACACGTGCATCAGCGGGGTGTTTTGGAACGTGGTGGGGAATCCCCTGTCCGCCTTCCAATACACCCCGCAGATGCAAAACTTTTCATTAAGCGAGTGTTTACTCGTTCAGTGAAGCAGACCTTTTGGGGAAAGGTCGGCTCGTTAAGCAAGTTACTCGCTAAGCAAGTTGCTCGCTATGCGAGGTATTACTGTACTCGAAATTTCTTGCTTTCAAACTGCTAGGTTGAGAGGAGCTGGGACAGAGACGGGAGCTCACTCCATCATGCAGTACCCAGGAATCGAACTCTGATATTCCAGTCAGCGAGTTCAGCATCTTAACCACTTGAACCACTGCAGTCCCTAAGAATACTTCAAAGAAAGTACCGTAACAGTTTTTCAACTGTTCTATTAAAGAGGGACTTATGGTAGGGATGGCCAAACTACAGCTCACAATACCAAATCATCCAACCCATGATGCCCTCAATGCTCCTGGAAGTGGAAGTAAAATGCCCCCATGCCTGCGCAAAACACTACCGTAAATGCACCCGCAGCTGTCATAAAAGCAGACTAGGACATTTACAGAGTCACTGGCAGACTGTTATACTTGGCCATTAGCAACATTCAGTTTGGACAGTCGTAAGTTGTGTAGGCCAGTTGTAAAACTGTGTGTACCATAAAATCTTATGAAAAGGGACAGGATGCAGGGTTTTTAAAAAAATAATAATAAAGAACTCAATAAGCCTCCATGATTTAGCAACACCAGCATAATTCCTCTCCTCTACATCCTCATCTCAGACTTTAAATCTCAATTTAGAAGCCAGGAGGATACTTTACAAATTAATGTCATCTTGATTATTTTCAAACTTTATAAGAGCATCTGCAGAACAGCGCAGTTCTGTTATCATTTCTCCAGAGCTGCTCCCCAGTGCAACCTCTCCTAATTTTTGTTCAGAGTTTCAGAATATGCTTTTCATTCCAATAAATTGGATTGGATTGAAATGGCAGGGTACAAAACGTAAAGTGGGCTTATTAAAATGCCACTGGCAGCTAAAGAGATGTGTTATTTATTTATAGTTATATATGGAAAGACTTCAAGATATATACTTGGTGTTTGCCTCATCTTCCTTTTAATCTGAAGTTACATTAAAGAGAAAATGTAGCATTTTTATGGGCAACCTACACTGCACCAAAAATAATAATTATGGATTACTGCATCTGTAAAGTTAGGGACAGAAAATTGTTCAGTGTCCTTTGGAGAGATGTAATGACTACCGGAGTAGGGAGGGATTTATTGTTTTATATGAAAGGATTTATTGTTTTGAAAACACACGCTCAGGTTGTGAGTAACTGTGGGTCAAACTATACGTTACAACTTTCCCATGGGAAATAATTGTGCACCATCAAGTCAATTCTGACTTGTGGTGATCTTTCTCAGTATTTTCTAGTACAAAGTACTCAGAGATTGTTTGTTTGTTTTTTTAACTAGTCTGGGCCTGTGTAACCCACACAGGCTACCCATTTCCCCAGGAGGCACAGTGGGGAATCAAACTCCTAACACCCTGGCTCCATAGCATGGTGCTCCAACTCAGCCAACTAATCAACCCAAAGAGGGAAATCCTCAAGTGCTCATTATATGTGATCATCGCAGCAGGAGTTTTTCTCACCTCCTCTAATTTGTAGATTCACTTGTTCTGTAATTGGTCTTCAGACACGAAGCACTTTCCTTCTTTGTAAGGTAGATATCGGAAATACGAGCAATGGACTCAGCCATACTGTTAACAAGATTTCCACTTTAATGACAGATTACCTCTAAGTATCCATGGCTCTTAACTCTAAAAGTTCACCGATCCACAAGTGTTGAAAGCCTCTCGCCTGGCTCTGCTTCCCAGCTGTTTCTAATGGTGAATCCTGCCCAGTTGCTGCTGTGGATTTCAGCAAAATTGGTTGGAACCTATCTAAACTGCTTGCAACAGGACTGGCAGAAGTATATGAAGCATGGATGGGAGAAGTGGACCTCCCAACTTCTTGTCTCAATCTACAGCACTTCTAGTTACAATGCAACCTTCAGCATGGGATATTAGGGACCTTGCACAAAAGGGTAGGCTGTGATGTATTGGTCAAAATCCTACTGACTTACACAATCATGTAAGGACAACTCTGCAAGTGGTGAGAGATGTTTTCCAGGCTTCCATTGTGCACCCACTCTTCTGCAACTGTGCAATTAGTCAGATGACCAGTTTTGCAACTGGGAAAGTGAAACCACTGGCACAATTGCCCTTCTTTGCAGTTTTCTGCAGCAGAACTTTGACCACAATCTCCACATGCTTTGTGTCTCATAAATTTTGATCCTCTTTCTTTCATCACGTATCAAGAGCTGGAGTCCAACAACTTCTGGAAGGTTGTTGGTTCCCTTTGTTGTTATGTGCTGTCAACAACCTAATAGGGTTTTCATGGTAAGTAAGATATTTAAGGAATGGACATTACCAGTTCCACTCTCCCAGTGAGTTTCTATGGCTGAGGAGGGATTCAAACCAAGGCCACCTGAGTCCTAGCCCATCACACTATCGACATGTATTGATATGCATGCTTATCTGTCATTCTGCTAGATTACTCTTTACCTCATTGCTTTGTGATCCTTTTACCTTGTGACATCTTGACTCCTGCATTTGGTGTATATAAACCATGCCTGGAAGTTTTACTCCTTGTCTGAAGAAGTGGACTTGATCCACGAAAGCTATCAGTAAAAATATAGCAGTTAGTCTTTAAAGAGCTGCAGTGTTTCTGTTTTTGGTTTATTATTATTATTATTATTATTATTATTATTATTATTATTATTATTATTATTATTATTATTATTATTATTATTATTATTATTATTATTATTATTATTATTATTATTATTATTATTATGTTTTCTATTAGTTCCCTATCTCAGTACAATAAGCAGTTCTATCTTTGAAACAGCATTAACAGAAAAAGCCCTGGCTTCCTGACTACTGAAATATCGATTGAGAAGAGGGGTGCCCAAACTATGACCTATCCGGGCACATTTTACTTCTGCTTCCAGGAGCGACGAGAATAGCATGGGCCGGATGAATTGGCATTGGGGGCTAGATCTGGCCCAAGGGCTGTTGTTTGGGCACCTCTGTTTTAAGCAGAGAAAATGGCAGCTTAAAATCTATCTCATCCTATTGCAAAACAGATTGCAAGGGGTGCTTTACTTCCACTTCTGATGCGAGGAACCACGTGACCGGTCCATTGAACCATGTGACCGGTCCACTGAACCACGTGACCAGCCCACAGCCTGAAAAGTTTGGCCACCCCTGATTGAGAGGTTAGCTTCTATGGCTGAACACTTGTATTTCTATGATATCCCATCCCACCCTCTACAGAGAGTGAATCAATATCACTTCAAAGACTCACCCTGCAGCTTCCACTTCCCCACTCCCAAAGGAGTTGTATGACCTTTCATGTCAGGAATTAGAAATGTGCCACTCATTGGCTCTCTGGTCAGAAAACAAACAAGCTGTGTGTGCCTGTCTGCTTCTCACCCGCTCTCCAGTGGGTGGTGAGCACATCTGACTTCCCAAGTGACCTCAGGGGATGCCCTGCTGGCCTGTAACGCCCCAGCGGAAAGCTTCCATCTCCTTCCCACCTAAAACATCTTTCACATCAGAAACACACAAAAGCAGTTCTCGAAACATGGAGGGGCAACCGAGGCTGGAATGTGTCACAAATGTCTCCATAGATGTGACACAAAGTGACTTGTGGACAATATGAGCCCAACTGGAAGAATTTACTCTGTCTTGTCAGTGTAATGAAATGTGATATGTGTTGCCAAATGCTGTGGTTTAGGCAAGTTTAGGCCAGGCTGTAGCAGTCAGTCCCATTAGAGGAGGTGACTTTGCCTTACATATTTTAAAATAACCTTTGAATGCAGTTATGCCTGATTAAAGGGGATCTCTATCTGTGAAAAAGAATGCATTTCTCTCCCCCACCCCACCCCTGCGTTTCCACTACCAATCACTGAAGCTCCAAGTTGAGGTATTGTCTCACTTTACTGCACTCCCAGGTGGCCACAGATAAGTCACTTGCATCCTCTGTTTTAATGTCCCATCTGCAGTATTAAAGGTAAAGCTCTCCCTTTCTTGAAAGCCAGTCATGTCCAAGTCTAGGCACAATGCTTATCTCTGTTTACCTAAAAAGAGCCAACCTTCTGCATCTGAAGATGTTTCTCTAGTCATGTGGCAAACATGACTAGACACTAGAAGGCACGGAGCAGTGTTACCTTTCTTGCCAAAGTGGCACGTACTTATCTACTTGCAATTTCTTGCTTTCGAACTGCTAATTTGGCAGGAGCTAGGACAGACTGCGGGAGCTCACTCCATCACACAGCACTCGGGTCTTGGACTGATGACCTGCCAAACTTCTGGTCACCAAGCTCAGCCTCTTAGCCACAAACCACCATGACCCCATCTGCAGGATTAGGATACTGCTAAGGGTGGCTCAGGATACCCAGTATGGTATAGCAAACAGAGTGATGGAGTAGGTCTCAGGAGACATGGATTCAGTTCCCTGCTCAGCCCATGGAAACTCACTGGGGGAGTGGTGCTGGTAAAACCACTTCATAAATATCTCAGTTATTTGTAAGCCCTATTAGAGTCATTATAAACTGGTTCCAACTTTTTATTTATTTATTTAGTTTTATTTATTTTCTAATGTATATTGCCATACAATCTCTGGGTGGCGCACAGAAAAATAAAACCAATGGCAGTTTAAAAAGCAATTAAAAACCCATTAAAAAACTACTAACAAAATTTTAAAAAAAGATTAAAAGAGAGAGTGTGTGTTCTACTAAATTAGGATAGCATATAACTTCTTGTGAGTAATGCATGGAATATCCCTATCAGGAATCTGACAAATCCATGATGTATTAAAGTGGTAGTACTAGACTACTGAAACTGTAGCGTACAGCTGTAGAGTATTCTAGTAGCCCTTGACAGATTTATTCTCTGAGGCTGCAACTGCAAATGAAGTACAAAATACCCAGAACAATTAGAAGCACAACAAGACCCAATTGTTTGTTGGAATAAAAAGTGTTTTTATTATGACTATCATAGGACAATCCCATACATCCATTCTATAGTAAGTCCCATTGATTTCTTTGGAGATTATCCTCAATAAATTAACACTAGGCATATACAAGTGTCTGCATCACACATATATCTTTTTTTTCCTAGACTGTCCACATAACATGTTCACCAAATAACCTCACCATCTAGAAGTCACTTTTGTGCATGGAATGGAAAGAGCTGGAGAGGCCTTTGCAGGCTTGCTCAGAGGACTGTGGTTACAGAGCTCCTAATCAGCAACCCTGTCTTGTCATCAACTCCACTCACAGGAAGTGGGTAAGACAGTGATGGGATGTCAAAAATTTTACTACCCCACCGTGATGTCATCACAGTGTGGGCGGAGCTAACATCATGATGTCATGTCGTGGGCAGGGCCAAAGAAAAAAAATACAAAATAATAAAAATAGGGAGCTTCAAACTATAGGGAGCTTCAGGCTAGCAGCTTCTCTTCCTCCTCCCAGTTTGGGAGGACAGCAAGGAGGCCGTGCATATGTGCCAAGCACTAGGCGTGCATGCACACCAAGTGCTTGGCATGCATGCACAGTGGGGGAACCAGTGAAAAGGTAAGCCCCGAAGGTGGTTCTCCCCAAAAGCTGCTACAGGTTCTCTGGGATGCTGGGAAAAGTTACTACCGGTTCTGGAGAACTGGTGAGAACCTGTTACATCCCATCGCTGGGGTAAGAGCGTTAAAAATCATGACCACAAAGTCCTCTTCAGAACTTTGCATTGTACAATTGAAAATCTAACTGATTTCCAAGAAGTGGGGATGGTTGGCGGTAAGATTCTGGCCCTACCAAGTCCAGGGAGATATGGTGAATTGAGCTACAGTAAACATCCAAGACCCTGAGTCTGAGAAACCTCTTTGCAGATGGAACCACCATGGGGGGGGGGACCTACACTTTAACCAATTCCACTTTTGACCTCACAAAGAAATGCAGTCCAGAGCACTATCTTTTCTGCAGAAGATCCCCATGTTCCTTTCATTTCTCATGTTTTAGTACCTGCACCTCAATTATTATCATTGCTAGTGCTTAAATTATTCATATGCTTACTCTGGGGAAACTTGCCACAAATTCTTTTTATGCAAATATCCGTTGATGTCTGCTAGCTATTAGTCACAATGAGGTGTTACAAACTCCTAGCTCTGCCCTCTTCCTCATTACTTTGTTCATGTTTTCAACACCAAGTTTAAAACGGAGAGGCTCCTTCTCATGAATAATCTGGAAGAAACTGTCCTCTTCAGAAGGTGCTGAAGGGCAAAGAGAGGACCAAAGCTATGTGAATTCTTCAAGCATGTTCAGAACACTAGAATAGTAACATCAGAATCAAACTTCTGTGTCACTCTCCATATGCCTCGTAAGGGCTATACAGTAGAACCCCGTATAGCGATTTTAATCCATTCCACGGAGCTGATTGCTATGCGGTTTCCGTCATTGTACGATCTTCCCTATGGGAAAATCTGTACAATGATTTTTCCTATGGGAAAAACTGTACAACGATGTTTGGCGCTAAGCGGTTTTTCCCATTAGAAATTTGTTGCACCGGTTTTCCCATAGGAACGATCGCTATGCATATCCAAGCCTCATCGCTATGCGATTTCATCGCTGTATGGGGCAATCGCTATACCGAGTTCTACTGTATTTTGGGCTCTGAGTAATCCAGTTTAAATCAACATGCAGCCTTGTTCTCTTCCATCATCAGCTTCCTTACAGAAATTAGTACCACAGAGCCTGTATGCATGTAGATTTTCCATGTACTGTAATTGAGAACCCTGAAGATTAGTCTAGCAAGCTTCTCTTCTTCACGTGTTTATTTAAATGAGATTAGATGGTACCTGAATTGGAGTTTGGTTTTTCAGTCCCGCTGACCAAAACCTTTGTTGGAATCAGCTCACCCTCTTTTTCCATGTTTCCTACCTTCCCAGTCTCCCCTTTTGTTTTCCTCAAACATGCTGCAACTGAAGGGTGGTAGCATTTGTTTTAATATTTTAATGATAGTCAGGTGTTGTTTTATTGTTTTTATAAGTTTTTTATTCATCACTTTTGATCTAATTAAAACATTAATAAATGTAGTCACTTACTGAGTGTTGCTGACCTTTTAAAAACTAGTCTTTGGTAGAAAAACTAGCCTACAATCCTTGAGTGAACACTTTGAAGCACAGCTACCTATGAAATAGACATTCTAACCAATTTGATTTAGCACAATATTGTCTTTATCAAATATTGGATTTATCCTAAAGTCAGAGGGTTAAAAAAAGTTTGCAGCCATGTGATTGAAGATTTGATTCACATATTCTCCAGCATGAGACCCCACTTTTATCACAAACATCTACTAACAGTGGAACCATTCTGAATTTTTTTAAAAAAAACTCAGTGAAGATGATGTAAACACACAAAACAAAATTTTGAGATGTAAACAGAATTCAGATAAAGTTAAAGAAGTTATTATGAAAACACAAAAGTAAAAAAACGGCAACAAACGTCATATTTATCTCATGGGAAAATAACCATCATGTGGCAGGAATCCACAAATAACATTAATATGATCCCATAAAAGAATTTCTTAAGGAAGGAGTCCTTGTGAATATCCTAGACTAGCTGGAGGATTTGAGTGGCTCAGCTTCATGGGACTTTGGGAGCATAATTAAAATGAAATGTTGACGCCTGTGTTTGCACGTTGAAATACTGATATACAGGCACATAAATCACTGTATGAATGCACAGTTCCGTACAATGATTTACTGTGCCCAAATGCTGCCTGTTCAGTAATAGGGCTGTGCAGCCAAAAGACTGATAGTATTCTATCCTTATGAAACAAGAGAGTAGAATGAGGATGAATTACAAACCAACAAAAGCATGGGAAATATTGCATTCTATACTTTGTGCTGCAAGTTTTCCTCTTTATTAGTGCTTCCAAGAAATAACAATGAATATTTGCCCACATCCCTGACTCTTACAATCTGGCCATTCCCATTGGATTTTAAGCTGCTATCATTATAGCTAGAAAGGAACTGCAGTGGCTCAGTGGTTAAGAAGTTCACCTTGTTAGCTGGAATGTCAGCATGTCAGCAGTTCAAGACCCAAGTACCACATGATGGAATGAGCACCCGTCTCTGTCCCAGCTCCTACCAACCTAGCTGTTCAAAAGCAAGAAATTGAAAGTAGATAAATAGGGACCACTTTGGTAGGGAAAGATCTTGGGGACATGAAAGGAGCCTTGTTCGAGCAAAAATCCAGTTCCTCCAGCAAAAATCCTTTCAACCCAGAAAGAACCTTTGTGTACTTCTGACATGATAAAAAAATATAGCTAGAGAATCTTAGGCCTTCTTCATTCACCTGCATTGTCCCTGGGCCACAAACAAATCTTGCTGAGTTTTAAGACCTTCTCCTCCTTCGCACTGCCCACATATTTGTGACAACAATCCTTTAAGAAACATGTCAATATGTTATCTGCCTCTCCCTCTGACTTTCTTTAACTGAATTCAATTAAAAATGCCAATCAGATACATCTTACTTCATAGCAACAAGAGGAAAGCAATCTAAGTGCACTGAAACTTCTGAAGCAATGGTTTTATCAAATCTGGTGCATCCCAGGCCACATGCTTCAGGTCTCCAGCATTTACTGAGGGTTCGGACAAAAATCCGCATAGTTAAAGCAATGGTATTCCCAGTAGTAATGTATGGTTGTGAGAGCTGGACCATGAGGAAGGCTGAGCACAAAATAATAGACGCCTTTGAGATGTGGTGCTGGAGGAAAGTTTTGAGAGTACCTTGGAGAGCAAGGAGAACAAATAAATTGATCCTGAAGGAAATCAACCCTGAATGTTCCTTGGAAGGACAAATATTGAAGATGAAACTAAAATACTTTGGACACCAAATGAGAAGAGAGGACTCACTTGAGAAGGCCTCGATGTTGGGAAAGATCAAAGGCAAAAGGAAAGGGGTGGCAGAGGATGAGATGGCTAGATGGAATTGTTAACGCAGTGGGCATATTGCAGAGTGGGCTATGGAGGATGGTGGAGGATAGGGGTACCTGGTGTACAGTGGTCCATGGGGTCGCAAAGATTCGGATGTGACTGTAAGGCTGAACAACAACAACTGGAAGTCCCTGCAATTTTATGAATCCTAGTTATCTTCTGAAAACACATACACTGTATATCCACTACCAACCAAGGGTGTGCCACAAGTACTAGCAAAAGTGACAGTTAGCAACATCCTTACTCTGGTCTCTCTATAGAGGTGTAAATTGGCAAGAAGTTCGTACTTACATATGTGGTAGGAATGTCGATACACAAAAGATTTATAGGATATGATAGAAACAGAACTGGGGAAATGATGAACGTAACAATTAAATTGACACCAAAGATCACTTTGCCAGGAGAGCTAGATGAACTCATAATGGATAGTAATAGAAGAGAATTGTTACTTACTTTGTTGACAATAACTAGACAATTAATAGCGAAGCATTGGAAAAATGCAATGTCGATTAGTAAAAGTAGTTGGTACAACGAGGTGTTGAAGGAGAAATTAACTACAGAACTATATGCAAAAAAAGGATATATACTGGTAAGAAAAAAACTTTTTTGGAACTTTGGAGGACATTTGTCGATTATGCCTTGACAAATGAAAATGGTCTTAAGCCAGATCCAGAAACGAGAAAATTCTGGGGAAACTAACTAGAAAACGGGATATTCTGTGCGCATTTACAGATTCCATTGTACAGCACAGGTGAAATGTAGTTTGTTTTGTCTTAAATTGTTTCGTGTTTTGTTATTGTATTGTTTATAAAATTGTAAAAATAAAATAAAAATAGAGTTGGAGAACATTGGTGGGATTTTTTTTTTTAATGAATCCTACATTCCCATTTGGGGGGAATTTCAGAAGTTCCATTCTAGCAGTAGATGGGGCAAAGGTCAGAGGTGGGACCAAAACAAAGCAGGCAGGGCTAGATGCCATACTATCTGTTTGGGTTTTCCCCCAGTAACCAATTTAAACACAGTTGATTTTATGCATATCTACTCTGCAGTGAGACTCAGGGCAACATCCATGCAACACCTTCCCATGTGGCAAATTGGAACTCCACTCCTGCACTTTCAGGAATATTTCATTTGGTTGTAGATAACAGTGGAAGAAACTGCATGCTAGACAGAGACACTGTGTTGTCTATGTTACCCATAACTTCTCTCTGTGTCTGTCTGTTTGTCTGTGTCTGTGTCTGTGTCTGTCTGACTCTCTCTCTCTCTCTCTCTCTCTCTCTCTCTCTCTCTCTCTCTCTCTCACACACACACACACACACACACACACACACACACACACACACACACACACACACACACTTTCTTTTACTCTTGGTGACTGGCAAGAGGTGGGCAGAAGCCAGATTTGACCCATCCCTCCGTTGCTGACTTATATACTAAAGAAAGATAAGATCGATGCAAAGAAACCATGTGGAAAACCCAGTTGCCCATCCAAAAGAAGGGAGAATTTTAGCAGCATCAGCTTCTTCTCTTCCTCCCGTGGCTTTATAGCAGAATGGAAGAGAGTGTCCTTTACTGACCCTCACATGGGAAGAGATCATAGATGCTCCTTTTGTTCCTAAGCTGAAAAGTTCTTGTCTCTCAGGTTACCACTGAAACTGATTGGGAAAATAAAGATAAGGAGAACCAAATGAGATCCCACAGAGAGCCAGTGGCAGGCATGATGGAGAGAAGGAATAATACCCTAGTCTCACCCAAATGCACCATTAATTAGGCACAATGCAAGTGTATGAATCAGAAAGGTAAAAATGTAACCGTGTCAGATAATAGAAGAGGCAAGATAACATTCACAGGAATCTTAATTGTCTCATTAAAACACAACCTGAGCGGTTGTACAGAAGTGTAACTGAAGGTATCTTCATCCTACATTTCAAACTCTGGAAGAGATACAAAGCAGAAAATATAGGGTTGTGCCTTTTGGGTCAAAATGGTGGTTTCCTAAAGTAGTTATAGGAACACCTTTCAGAATAATGTTGCCTTTGCAGACTAGTGTAATGGGAATAAAAGCAGCAGTTGCATTAGCATTAGCCATTAACTAAAGCGTCACAGGTTCCAAGCAGGATCTATCTCATGTGTGAATCTCATGCACTCTAAAATTAAAGCAAGGATTCTTTAAACATTGGGAACCTTTTTAAGCCAGGGGCTGGGTCATGCCCCCTCAAGACAGTTTCGGGGGCTGGACAGCCATTTTGCCCTTCCTCCACCACATAGCACTTCCTGATGTGGTGGAGGCAATAGGGCCCCCACATGAAATGATGCCATGGGCCGCAGGCTGAGAATCCCTGCTTTAAACAGTGGCAAACTGTTGTCACCAGTGCAGAATCCAGATTATCACTTGGAATGCTAAATTGCCCAGTGAAGATATCATATTGCAGTTCAGTCTGTTCAACTTCAGTATGTGAACCAGTGGTGTGATTCAGCAGGTTTGCCCCAGCTCGCCAGAACCAGCAGAAATGCTGGCTGGCCCCACCCATTCAAGTTTTGAAATAAGGTAGTACTAATTCAGGTGCAACGCAGGGCTTTTCCCCTGGCCATGCCCACCATACCATGCTCAGAGAGAAGGTAGTAAAAAAAATTGAATCCCACCACTGATGTAAACCCACATGATGGGGAGGGGGTAAATATATTTCTAACTTGAACATACAGTACTTGCAAACAAAAGATTTGGCACATCCCATTCATTAGTTGGAACAAAAGTGAAAGTAAGGAAAAACTGGAATAAACTTTCAGAGCAAGTGGAGGAAAACCAGGGCTAAGCCAACCCAACTTCATGCCTGTGGTAGAAACACAATTGGCACTCACCACCTTACCTAAATCAAGGTGTATTGTGTGCAAAAGCAGCCAAGTTATCTGGGTACATAAGCCAGATGATCCAATGGACGCCCATCCATGGTGATAAAATAACTCATTTGATTTTGCTGTCCTTTCACAAAATCCTCTATCTGGTACCTGTAATGACTGCTTCCCAGCCTTGGCTCCCACACATGAAAAAACTCAGGGCACAAATTTGACTTTTGCATTGTTCAAATTCATCACAATAAAAGTGAGGTTTGATGAGATTCACATACAAATGGTAATGGGGGATACTATATCTTTGAAACTACTGTACTTCTAGAAATCTTAGAAATCCACCTTTGTGCTATAGCGTCAGTTCTGGAACCATTTTTTAAAACCAGTATTTGTGAGGTACTTAAAAGCTTCTGGATGGACCGAACTCTTTAATGTTGAGATGATTTTCCAAATGACAGCACTCTAGCATTAAACTCCATTCCTGGGGCAGATCCCTAGAACAGCATAGAACCCATTACTTTCACAGGTATTTTTATCCTGTCTGGAAGAGACCTTGCACTCTTTGTGACACTATCCTATACCCAAGGCTCCAGAACAAGTGATTTATGCCACAAGGTTTGAAACAACTTCACATCCATGCCAGGGAACCAGGAAGTTATATCTGCTTTAAATATCTTGTTAAATAACCAAAGATGTAAGTGCAAAATTTTCTAGATCTCTTTCTATTGAACAACGTAACACTGTTAGTGACACACCTAAGGGATTGGCTATTTAAAACACGTATGGATTGTTTACTTCATGCATATCTTTATAAAAAGAACTTCACTTCCCATTACCTTTGGAACCACCTAGATTTACTATTTAATCAGAAAGAAATAACAGCAGGAGCAGTCTGAGGGAAATTAAACATACCCAAACATTAAGAGAGACAGTAAGTGATGTATATTACTCAGTGAAACTTTACAGTTTGTGACGGATAGCTGTAGCTGGAAGTGTGATTTACAAGTCTGCATTAAGAGCCTGAGTCTCCATCTAAACCCTATAAATAATGTGCATCAGTAACTCCAAGGAACATTTTTTTCCCCTGCCGGTCTGTAAGCACATTAGGTAAATATTTTTTGCAAAATAAATACAACCTGGAAGAAGGGCTGGCTGAAGACAGGCTGCTATTTGAGAAGAACAGCAAATGGCACCTCCTGGGCACCCAAGTCAAAGTGCATAGTGCTCAATGCCAACCAAGCTACTCTGGCACACGAAGTAGGAAATCTCTCTAGCAAATATCCTCTTCTCTGGCATACAAAACAAAAGCAAAGCAAATCACTAGCAATTTGCTGGCCTTTCATGACAGTCCACATCTGCTCCCTGTGGAAAATACTTCATTGTATGCAATGGTAGGCCAACACAGTGCTCTGCCCAGTCTTGGGGGCGTTGTGAAGGAAAAAGGAAATGGTTTCACAATACTATCTTGGCTCAAGAAAGGATGAAGAGAGCATGTGGTGTGGGTGAATCAAGAGTCACTGTAAGACTCAGGGTTCCAAATACTTGCTCAGCCTTGCCAATTGGCTGGCAACAATGGCTAGAATGAGCCGCTCCATGAACATTTCATATGCGTCAAAACCCTTGTTAAGTTCACAATCAGGGCTGCCATGGCTCAGTGGTTAAGAAGTTCACCTTGATAGATGGAAGGCCAGCAAGTTGGCCATTCGAGACCCAGGTACTGCATGAAGGTTTGCGCGCCCATCGCCGTCCCAGCTCCTGCCAACCTAGCTGTTCGAAAGCAAGAAATTGCAAGTAGATAAATAAGGACCACTTTAGTAGGAAAAGATCTTGGGGACATGAAAGGAGCCTCATTCAGGCACCCCTGAGCAGAGTTTCTCCAGCAAAAAATACTTTCAACACAGAATAATTTCTGACACTAAATTATTATAGTTCACCATCCATCAGCGGTCACTCCACAGATGATCACAAAAAGAAAGAACTAAGTAGAAGCCTGGCCTTCGGGAGCAGAAGCCAGAAGCAGTGGAAGGCAAGTAAATGCATTGACATTCATCTGGTGGGTTAAAATGGGCAGATTACATCTCACAGAATCTTTCTCTTTAATTGATTGTGGGAGCTGTGATTCCAAAAAAGTAACTTTCACCACAACCTCTGGTTAAGGCATAGAACTAGTCAATCTGGCCAAGTAAGAAATGGCAAGTGCATTAATGTCTATGCCAACTGAGCCTATTTCTTTACTAGAAACAGTCCCTATTTTCTGTTCCCTGTCTCTGGTAAATCTATTTTTGCTTCTATTTTTGCTATTTGACAGAGACCAAAAAGAAGGAATACGAGTCAGACAAGATGTCTGTGCAGCCAAGTATTGCCTCAAATGAGAAGACTTACAGAAATATTTCTAATAAATAACAGAAGTAATAATACAATAACTGGCAGTGACTCTCTCCAAGCTTACCTATATTCATACAAAAATATGTACTGTAGGGAAAGGTGCATACAAATCATGCATATTAGGGGGAAATATATGCTAAAATGTGTTTGCTGGAAGAAGCTGAAAATGAAAATAAATGAATTTGCCGACTCATGCACAAATTGAAGAAAATGGATTTATGATTGAATTATGTGCAAAGCTGACACTGAACAGATACAGACTGATTTATCAGTTCCTGCATACGGTGTACCGTGCATGTTTACTCAGAAGTAAGCAACGTGTCCTACAGGGCTTACAGTACTATCAAGCCCCACTGAACA
The DNA here is from genome assembly GCA_030440675.1 of Furcifer pardalis. Taxonomy (NCBI): domain Eukaryota; kingdom Metazoa; phylum Chordata; class Lepidosauria; order Squamata; family Chamaeleonidae; genus Furcifer; species Furcifer pardalis. The sequence continues at coordinate 205,930,452 of CP126890.1, forward strand.
CCATGAAAGGATGCATGAGCATCCATGCCTTGCTCTTTAGGTGAAGGTAAAGGTCACCCTTGCTTGAAAGCCAGTTGTATCCAACTCTAGGTTTCAGTGCTCATCTCCGTTTACAGCTAAAGAACCAGCACTGTCTGCATCTGCAGATGTTTCCATGGACATGTGGCAGGTATGGAATACTGTTTACCTTCCCACCAAAGTGGTACCTATTTATTTACTTGCAATTTCTTGCTTTCAAAGTGCTAGGTTGCCAGGAGCTGGGACAGAGCCAGACACTCATTTGCAGCACTTGGGTCTGGACCTTCCAGTTGTCAAGCTCAACATCTTAACCTTAAGCCTTGCTTTTGGGCGAGGCGAGGGCAACCTTTACCTAGAGTAGGTTGTTAGATGTCCAAATCTTCCCTGACAGAACATATTCACTAGATAACCCTGGATTAATTACTGTGTTTCAGCCAGCCCCTCTGACTAGCTTCATTTGTACTTCTATGGCTTAAATGCACAATTTTCTCCTCAGTTTAGATCTGCCTTTATTCCCTCCTTTTTCTTTTTCTTTTCTTTCCTTTCTTTTTTTTTGGGGGGGGGGACAGGGCTGTACAACCAATTTGGTGAACAGTAAAGCAATTGCTTTAGCGTGCAAAGCTGAAAGGCAGATAAAAATTGATCAAATTGCTATCAAAAGCATTCCCTGTCCTTAGGAAGCCTTTTTTTTTTTTGGTCCTCTCGCTACTTGGGGTAAGTTCAGAAGGCTGAAAAGAGAGCTGCTATCACCTCCCTTATCATTACATTCAGCACGGAGGAAAGGTCAAAGTTTTAAGGAATATGCCTGCTCAAATGTAGACTCTACATGTGAGCAGGAACTATGGCGACTCCCTTGCTCTTTCAGCTTTGGGGAGTGTGGGGGTGGAGTGTGGCAAAGACTGGGGTTTCTATGTGCACTTTTATTATTCTTGCCTAGGATGCAAAAATAGTTAGCTGCAGCTCTTCCAGTTTGTCCAAATCTTCAATCAAACTAGGTCAGATCCAAGTGCTCAAGACCACAACACATCAGACTGAGCCAGGGACAGATTACTCACTGAAGATTTATAGATTCACTTCTCTCATACTGTATAACTCTTTGATTTTTTGCTTTTGTTTAACTATCCTCACAAAATGATTTTTATAAGCTGCAGGCTTTTAATAATTGTACATTCCCATTAGTCTGAACATCTGTCACTTCCGTTCCAAAACTTTTCTCTTATGACTGAATAGCCTTACATGATTCACTTTTTTGCCATTGTTAATTTGTTTATTTGAATAAAAATCTGTTTATTATGTGTACCTTTATACAGTGAGACTTACCCCAAATTGTATGGCCCCTGGTTTTTAGACTATAGATCATTTTTATTTCAACCGATGTTGCCTGGTACAGTATGTCCGTTACTGTCTCTGTGTACAAAACCTATGCATAAATCACAAGGAGTACCATTGTGTCTAAAACAGCAATTGTAGTGAAATTTAAGCATATTGAAGCAAAATTTAGGGTAGATGGCTCAAAACCTGATGGACTTATTTGTGCCAGATTTCTGAAATATTTCTAAGACATTATCAAATTTGATACACAGATTGCTATATGCTGCTAGATATATTATATATTATATATTATATATTATATATTATATATTATATATTATATTTTGATGTATTATACCACTTTCACCACCTTCCTCCAAATTCTCTCTTACAACATGGGCACAACAGGAAGTAACCAAGTAACAGTAACCTAGTAAGAGGGTAAATCAGAAAGATGTTACACTCATTAGCTTTGTTTGGTAGTTTCACACTTTTGAGATTGAAAGGGAGACATTTAAAACCAATCTGAATAATCTGTTGTTACTGCTAGCTGCAAGAAGCTGTATTGATATGCATGCTTGTCTACCATACTGCTTGATTACTCTTTACCTCATTGCTTTGTGATCCTTTTCCCTTTTCCACTGTGATCCTTTTCCCTTGTGACATCTTGACCCCTGCATCTGGTATATATAAACCATGCCTGGAAGTTTTACTCCTTGTCTGAAGAAGTGGATTTGATCCACGAAAGCTAACAGTAAAAATATAGCAGTTAGTCTTTAAAGTGCTACAGTGTTTTTGTTTTTGTTTTGTTTTGTTTGCTTTCTGATATTTCTGAGATAATTATCAATTCAGGAGGAGTTACAATGCCTCAACTTTTCCTGGACTTTTGTGGGAGTGGGGATTAAAGGTTATGGTTGATTAGAATGAATACTTTTTTAAAATGGCTAGCACAAACCCCTGAACCCATCCAACTTGAGCTTGAAATAAGTCATACAGTATTCTTGGAGAAAACTATAATATCTCCAAATTCCTTAAATCTCCACGAACAAAGTCACAAAAAGGTATTGCCATTTTTGTTTCCTATTGCAAATCAACGGGAGATTGAATATTTGGATTTCCAAATTTCAGTTTGGGTTCAAATATAAATCAGGTGGGATCAGGACAAACCAAATGAGACCCAAACCCAAATCGCTGAACCTAACACTATTTTGAACTGGGAATGATTTGTTACATAACTTGTCTGCATGGAGAATATTAGCAAAAGTCGCACTTGCCATAAAACAAGAAGAAAGATTTGCAGCTGGCAATAACTCATACTGGAATCTGGCAGAAGTAAAATATTTTTATCCATTAGAAAACAATTTTCAGAGACATTTGCAATTACTGGTACGTTGTTTTGTTAGTTTCTTTTTGCAGACTTGACAGAGATATGAATACTTTTGATTATTGATGTTATTATTGATGTTGATGTTTATTGAATCTTTTTACTGTAATGTGCTACTTTTTAACTGTAATGTGATACTTTTTGCTGTGATGTGATATTGTGATATTTTGATGATTTGTGGTCTGATACTGATTACAGTATTTGATATGTGTATGTTGTTTTATGAACTTGTATATGTTGTGAACTTTGTAACTTTGTATATGTTGTGAACCGCCCTGAGTCGGTCCCACCGAGTAGGGCAGTATAGAAATTGAAATAATAATAATAATAATAATAATAATAATAATAATAATAATAATAATAATAATAATAATAATAATAATAATAATAATAATAATAATAATAATAATAATAATAATAATAATAATAATAATAATAATAATAATAATAATAATAATAGACTTTTAACTATGTTCTGTTATGGCAGTGTGGCTCTTTTGTGCTTTTGCTCTGTAATCCCCAAGCATTCCCAAAGCAAAATTCCAGGAATTACATCCCGGGAGACCTATTCTGTTTTATGCAGTGGTGGGATTCAGCAGGTTCACCCCAGTTCACCAGAACCGATAGCAGAAATTCCAGCTGGCCCCACCCATCCAAGTTTTGAAATAAAGTACAGTAGTTCTAATTCAAGGGCAATACAGGGCTTTCCCCCTGGCTACTCAGCCCATACCACGTCCCCCATACCATGCCCACACAGTAGGTAGTAAAAAACATTGAATCCCACCACTGGTTGTATGTGTAGTCTGTCTTTAACATTTATGTCAAGAATAGGCAGGTTATAGCACTCTGTATGTTGTTGAACTACAGCTTCCATCTTCTTTCACCACCGAATGTGCTGGACTGATAGAAACTGCAGTTGAAATGCATGAGAAGGGCTAGATTTTTCCAGCTACAAGTGGCCACAGAATGCAACACAAGAAGCACTTGTATATGAATTGCATTTTGTGTCTTCAATTGTACCAAAGTAGACAACCTCACTGTGCGTCTTTCCAAGCCTCTTATATCAGCAGAAGCACCTAGTTTTGCAAAGATTAGTAAAGGTAAAGATAAAAGGTCACTCTTGCTCAAAAGCCAGTCATATCTGACTCTAGGTTTTAGTGCTCATCTCTGTTTAAAGCCAAAAACTCATGCTGTTTGTGTCTGCAGATGTTTCCGTGGACATGTGGCAGGCATGCCTAGACACTAGAGTGCAAGTAATGCTGTTTACCTTCCCACTGGAATAATAATAATTTCATGTCAGAAATTATCCTGGGTTGAAAGGATTTTTGCTGGAGAAACTCCGCTCAGGGGATACCCAAATGAGGCTCCTTTCATGTCCCCAAGATCTTTTCCCACCAAAGTGGTCCCTGTTTATCTACTTGCAATTTCTTGCTTTTGAACTGCTAGATTGGCAGGAGCTAGGACAGCGATGGGTGCTCAGTCCAGGTCTAGAACTGCCAACTTACCAGCCTTCCAGCTAACAAGGCAAACTTCTTAACCACTGAGCCACCACAGCCCCTCCCACCAGAGTGGTACCTATTTATCATCTACTTGCAATTTCTTCCTTTCAAACTGCTAGGTAGGCAGGAACTGGGACAGAGACAGGAACTCACTCTGTTATGCAGTACTCAGGTCTCCTGCTGACCTTCCAGTCATCAAGTTCAGTGTCTTAACCACTAAGCCTCCGCAGTCCCTACCACTCTTTCACTATTGTTTTCCCCTGTTTCCACTGCTACAGTTACCTTCTTCCTGTACCCTGGTGCTCAATCAGCCATTCCCTCCCCACACTTTATCTTCCTTTCCCAAATGACCAAGCCATGGGGCCTTTCCCCCTCTCCTATTACCAGTTTGAAAAGTTCAGGGATCCTACAGAGAGCAACAAAACGTGGAGATGCCAAGAGGCCCTTTAAGAAACAAATATCCAAATCTGATTGCTGTTTCTTTTGTGGAAGCTTTGAGTTTCATAATCTTTTAACTGTTTGAAGAGTTGGGGAGCAGTGCAGAAGGAAAGAATGTCCAGTTAGCTAAAAAATCAACAAAAAAGATAATTCATTTTGGCAGTTTCACATCTGGCCTAGACACGGTAGAAGAAATTCCTTTACATCAATTAATCCTTTAAAAAAATCTAAATAACCTTAAGGTGCCTGCTTCTGAATCCCCTTTATATCCATGCTAACTTTCAAATATTCTAGTTTCATGCACTTAAACCTATACAGATATACTCTCTAATTTTTTGTTCTTAGAGTTTTTTTTAAAGTCAGACTTTAATTGTTACTCTGAGAAAGGAGCACTGCTGTGTTTGCTTGTATACAGGCACCATAATGTTATGTTCATGGCACTAAAAAACTCTTTCCCACCGCAGGTGTCCTCAGGATTTTCTTCTTCACATTTCTTGCAGTGGTGCACAGCTGGTAAACCCAACTCTCAAAGCCACTTTCATCTGGCACTGTGGGATGCCAAATCTCTCCTACTCCTTGATATTCAGTGTATCTATGCATACAACACTTGATTCCCTCCACTCTGAGGGCATAATGGCATAAAGAGTTGCCGTGTGTGCAGTGGTGGGCATCAGCAGGTTCGCACCAGTTCACCAGAAATGGTAGCAGAAATTCTGGCTGGCCCTGCCCATTCAAGTTTTGAAATAAAGTACTGTATATACTCGAGTATAAGTCTAGTTTTTTAGCCCACCAAATGAGGTCCAAAAATATGACTCGACTTATACTCGGGTCATTAAAAAATTACCACACAAATATCTAAATTAATTAATTTTACTGTATTTTCATGTATTTTAATTACTGAAACTCACTAGCAGCTGCTGCATTTCCCACCCTGACTTATACTCGGGTCAATCTATTTTCCTAGTTTTAGAGGTCCAAATTAGGTACCTCGACATATGCGGGACAACTTATGTCACATATATACAGTAGTCCTAATTCAGGTGAAATGCAGGGCTTTCCCCCTGGCCACACCCACCATATTACGCCCACAGTGTGGTAGTAAAAATGTTTGGCACCCACCACTGAGTGTGTGGTAGGAAAGAGAGGCTGTATTCAATCTGCTGGGAAAGTTTGGATGGGGGCAGAATGAGTTCTTCCATTTTCAAGATGAAGACATGGTTCACAGTGATGTAGAAGGAGGCAACCAACAGGCACGTGTATGAACATTTGCCGCACACAAGCCTGAAGATCAGTGGCGTCGCGCAGTCTTCAGCCGCCTGGGGCGAAGAACAAACTCGCCGCCCCCCCCAGCTCGCCGCTGCCGCCGCCCCCTCCCCCCCCGACCCAGGTAGAAGCCAGCCCCCTGCTGACTAGCGGGGCGCGCGCGCGCGCGCGCGCGCCACACACCTCCGTCCGCTCGCACCTCCGTCCGCTCGCCCGGCCGGCTGGCCATCGGGGGCTCTCCGCCGCCTGTTGCCCCTGGCAGCGGCTTTCAGGGGGCGGCAAAATGTCCCCTCCCCACCCTTTTGCTGGCGAGGAGGAGAAAAAGTGTTTTTTTTTAGGCGGACAATTCAAGGAGGGGCCCGCCCGCCGGGCTGGCTGTCGGTCGGGGGCTCTCCTGGCGGGCGGCCCGCGTGCGCGCGCATGCTGCCCACCTCCTCCTGCCCAGCCAGCCCCCAGGGGCTCCCCGCCACGGCGCCACCCCCCCCCCCCCCGACGAGCGCCCCGTCTCACGGCAAGTTGGGTGGGTGGCTGGGCGGGCGGAGGCGAGCAGCGTCCGCGCGCACGCGGGCCGCCCGCCAGGAGAGCCCCCGACGGCCAGCTGGGCGGGCGACCGGGCGTGCCCCTCCTTCCCTCCCCCCCCTTTTGCTGGCGAGGAGGAGAAAAAGGGGTTTTTTTTAGGCGGACAATTCAAGGAGCCTCCTTGAATTGTCCGCCTAAAAAAAACCCCTTTTTCTCCTCCTCGCCAGCAAAAGGGTGGGGAGGGGACATTTTGCCTCCCCCTGAAAGCCGCTGCCAGGGGCAACAGGCGGTGGAGAGCCCCCGACGGCCAGCCGGGCGAGCGAGCGGATGGAGGTGCGAGCGGACGGAGGTGTGTGGCAAGCGGCGAAGCGCACGTGGGGCGCTCGCCAGCAAAAGGGTGGGGAGGGGACATTTTGCCGCCCCCTGAAAGGCGCTGCCCGGGGCATCCGCCCCCCCCGCCCCCCCCACGCTACGCCACTGCTGAAGATCCAGGCGTTGTTTCCTAAGTGGATTCTGCAGAAGTCAATTTTACTCTGGGAAACTAGCAATTCAGATATCAATGGATATTGATCTTCTTTCTTGACCAAGAAGGACATTCTCAGATTACTTACAAAAGAGGTGAAACATACATTATTTATCCACTGCCTAAAAGGTACATTGTCCATCTTCTTCCTGAAGCTATGCTCAAAAATCTAGAGTAGAAGGGAGATTAGAGTAAAACAAACCATAATTATATGTTTTTTCATCTCCTTCTTTCTATATGGAACACATACATAGACACGTCTTAAAATTATCAGGTTGGATCCAGAGTGAGCCGGTTTTAGAATACAGCTGTTGAAATCAATGAAATTTAAATTACCCATAATTGATCTCCTATTTATTTCAGTGGATTTACTCTACCTCTAAGCAGCAGTGGGCTCCCAAAAAAATTACTACCACACTGTGGGCATGGTGTGGTGGGTGTGGCCAGGGGAAAAGCCCTGCGTTGCACCCGAATTAGGACTACTTTATTTCAAAATTTGGATGGGCGGGGCCAGCCAGAATTTCTGCTACCAATTATGGCGAACTGGTGCGAACCTGCCGATGCCCACCACTGCCTCTAAATAAATCTGGATTCCGTGCATATTTCAAAGTTGCACTGGCTACCGGTGTGCCTCTAGGTCCAATTCAAGGTGGGTTGGTAATGACCTTTAAAGCCAGAGGCGTAGCTACCGCCGTATCAGCCGTATCAATTATACGGGGGCCCCGGGCTACGGGGGCCCCCAACGGCAAAAAATAAAATTTAAAATAAAAAAGAGCAAAAATTTACTGCGCATGCGCAGAAACTCAATCTGATGCATTGCGCATGCGTCAGATTGAGTTTCTGCGCATGCGCACTTTATTGGAGCCATTTTTGGCTCCAATTTTAAAAAAAAAGCTGGAGTCGAAGAGTCGGAGTCGGAGCCGCAGCTTTTAAGCGTGGCTCCGATGGCGGCTGTCAGAGGGCCGAGGTGCAGCACGCGGAGCCGTAGCTGAGCTGGCGAAGGCAAGGGGCGGCTCGGCTGTGGAAGGCGAGGGGAGCGGGCGCAGCGAGGCAGCCCCGACTCCGAGCCCGAGGCCCTCCCCCCGGTCGCCGCGGGGGCTCCCTGCCTGGCTGCGCCAGCCCGGGCGGCGCTCTCCACCTCGACGCTGGGGTGGGAGTCCAGCGCTGCAGGACCAGCTCGCGCGCCCCGTCATCCCACAGGCGGCAGGTGACAGGTCAGCTCCAGGCGCGCTCCAGGTGGCTGCACCAGCGTCGAGGTGAAGAGTGCCGCCCGGGCTGGCGCAGCCAGGCAGGGAACCCCCATGGCGACCGGGGGGAGGGCCTCGGGCTCGGAGTCGGAGCTGCCTCGCTGCGCCCGCTCGCCTTCCACATCCGCCCCTTGCCTTCGCCGTGCGCGGCGAGGGAGCGATCGTTCGCGATGGCGGCAGCAGCGGCGGTGACAGCAGAGGCGGAGGAAGAAGAGGCCCCAGGATTAAGGTAAGTGAGGTTTTTGTGTTTCGGGTGGGTGGGTGGGTGGCTTGAGGTGTGTGTGGTTTTTTTTTTTTTACATTTTAATTCTATTTTATTTATTTTATTTTTATTTATTTTATTTTTATTTTGGCCCTGCCCATGATGTCATGACGTTGGCTCCCCCCACGACGTCATGATGTCATGACGTTAGCTCCGCCCCGCATAAAAAGGGCCCCCAAACAATTTTTATACGGGGCCCCGCCAAGGTAAGCTATGCTTCTGTTTAAAGCCCTATATGGTAGTGGGCCAGAATACTTAAGAGACCATGTCATCCCAAGAACATCTGTCCATCCCACCAGAGCGGACTGGAGAGGCTCTCTTATTGTACCAGCAACAAAAATAGGGCCTTCTCTCCAGTGGTGGGCAGCAACAGGTTCGCACCACCACCCCAGGAGAGGGGTAGCAAAATTGGGTGGACTCTGGGCAGGGGGGGGTAGTGAAATTGGGTGGCCACACCCAACTCCCTGTCCTGCCATCAGGTTTTGTCCCTGCAAGTGGTTCAAGGTCTCCCTTGCTCAAAAGCCAATCATATCCGATCCCAGGGTGTAATGCTCATCTCCATTTACAGCCAAAGAGCCAGTGCTGCCTGTGTTTCCAGATGCATACATGGCCATATGGTAGGCATGACTAGATCGCCCATGATGTAGGCTCTGCCCATGACATAGGCTCCGCCCATGATGTAGGCTCCGCCCACAGTGTGGTAGTGAAATTTTTTGCTGCCCACCACTGCTTCTCTGTGTCTGCTCCGGCCCTGTGGAACCTCCTGCCAATTGAGCTATGACTCAAGACGGAGTTGCTGTCCTTCAGGAAAGAACTAAAAATCTGGCTGGCAAAGCAGGTGTGAATGATGTGGTGACCCCCGCCTGCTGGCTAATAAAATAATAGCAATATCGCTCCCTCGTTCTTTTAATCCTCGTTCTTTTAATCTTTGTAGTTTTTTAAAATTGTTTTTATGGGTTTTTGATGTTGGACTGTTTGTGCTGTTTTTAATGTTGTTAGCTACCCAGAGTTGTTTTGAGTTGGGTGGCTATACAAATTGGATGATGATGATGATGATGATGATGATGATGATGATGATGATGATGATGATGATGATGATGATGATGATGATGATGATGATGATGATGATGATGATATCTACAAATGTGAAAGTTAAATGGATAGAGAGGAGACTGGGATGCAGTGAATCTACATCCATTCCACCCAGAAGTAAAACAGACCTTGGTGTGTTGAGTAGCAAGATGTACAGAGGCTGTAAATCATTTACCTGAAACTGTCTATGGTGTTCCCATGATACATTGAAAGTGCATTCACCTGAACATGCCTCTACATATGCTTTGAATGCTTTATTTCCACATATTTAAATGTGTTCACCATTCACTATGATTTGCTGTCTTCAACCCTGTACAGCTATAGTCTTCCTACTGCGAAGACATATTGTCTCTTATCTTCTTCAACCCAGTTCTTGTTTTTTGTTAGACAGTTAGAAGTCCAAACTCCTCCCAATACTTCCTCAGAACAAGGATCTTGTGGGAAGGGAAATAGTTCACTCAAGTTCTTCACTGCCAACTGGACATGAAGGGGAGATTCCTAGACAATTTACCCTATTGCCATCAATCATTGCCTCTCTGGTTTTGGAATCAGAGAACTAATGAAAATGGATAAACCCATCCACATTGTTAGCCTCCTGGTGCTAATGAAAAGTATTTAATGGTCAGGTGCTGTCACTTGGATAGCTGATTAATCAGCAAAGGAAGGACTCTAATGGCATCATTTACTAATAGCAGAGATCTGTGTTCACAGAGCAATATAGCTGTAGAACTCACCTTGAGCACCAGCAGCAAAGGCAGCAGATGTCCTCCTTTGACCCCTCTTTGAAAGGATGTGTGACCAAGAAAATTGCTGCATTTTTTCTCATTAACTTGAGTCCTTAGTCTGAAAAAAATCATATGGGTAGAAATCTGACCAAAAAGGGTGAGAGAGACACCAAGGGTCTTAGGAAGGCTTTGCAATGAATGTGAGCAAACCATGAAAGAGAGTTTCATGGTTTCAGGTTAGGCTTTCTAGTATATTTGCCTCTTCAATGGAAAACTCAATAGAAAAATGAAGAAGGACAGCAGAGCTTGGGTAAATGGATTGGGGTTGGTTGGTTGGTTGGTTGGTTGGTTTTGAACTATTGCTCTCAAGTGTCCCCAATTCTATCATGTTGCCTAGGGAGTTCTAGAACTGTAGCCCACAAAGGTACCTCTCCCAAGCATTGAGACAGATTGTTGTCAAGCAAAACATATATGGGAGATCTGGATTATTCCTTGAGCTGGTACATTTGCTCCTGGGCAATTGCAAATGGTTATGATGCAACCCATGTCCTACTGATATTCCTGGGATTTGAACATTTTGAAGTGTACCATGGACTGAAGCCTAAGGCTTTGATTCAGAACATTGCATGGATAACAGCTATGGAAACTGGCTAGTTTAAAACTCGTTGTCTTATGATGGTTCATCAATGTCTTACTGATTTGTTGCTAAACTGGATTTTAATTGGATAGGTGCTGCTATGTCTTAGCAATGTGTTTTTAATCTAATCTTCTTTCCCTTGCATTTTCAGTCTATTAATTTTAGTGATACATTGTCATGTTAATATTTTATTGTTAGCTGCCTTGAGCATTGTTTGTAGGACATAGGTAGGACATGGATTAATAAAAAAATTTAAAAAGATGGATCATCATTGAAGTGTCTATTGTCTTCAGAAGAGGTAAACTGGAGGCATGAAACATTAAATCAGGAGCATGACACCTTTGGTTCTCTGAATGCTTTGCATTTCAACTCCCAGAATCTCCAGATGTAATTTTGGGATTCTGAAAGTTGGACTCTGAGATGTCAGGAAGGATGAAGGTCATCCATTGATCTACTAGACCAGTGATGGCAAACCTTGGCACTCTAGATTATCAGGAGTGCTGACTTAGGCTTCTGGTAATTGAAGTCCAAGAACACCTGGAGTGCCAAGGTTCACCATCACTGTACTAAACAATAGCACCTCAACATTCCTTCTGGACCACACATGGCACTACAGATACCCTACATATTTTATGCAGTCAGAGAAAAAGACAAGACATAGAGGACAAACAAAACCACATGATATAGAGCCACTTAATGGTTGCAGTGGTGTTCAGCTGCAGTCCATCATTGACACAAGGGATGGCCACATCTCCCCTTCATATTTTACATGTTTGCTAGATCAAATAGAAAGGGGAGAAATGGAAGCAATGACAGACTTTACCTTCTTGGGATCTAGGATCACTGCAGATGGTGACTACAGCCATGAAATAAAAAGATGTTTACCCTGCCAACAAACATCCACATAGTTAAAGCAATGATCTTCCCAGTAGTAATGTATGGCTGTGAGAGCTGGACCATAAGGAAGGATGAACACAGAAGAATAGATGCCTTTGAACTGTGGTGATGAAGAAGACTCTTGAGAGTCCCCTTGACTGGAAGGAGATCAAATCAATCCATCCTAAAGCAAATCAACCCTGACTGCTCATTGGTAGGACAAATACTGAAGTTCAAGTACTTTGGCCACCAAATGAGAAGAGAGGACTCACTGAAGATTCTAGGAAAGATTGAAGGGGAAAAGAGATGGGGGTGGCAGAGGATAAGGTAGTTAGATGGTACAATTGTTGCAGTGGGCGTAGATCTGGGCAGACTCTGGATAATGGCACAACAGAGAAGCTTGGCATGCTGTGGTCCATGAGATCAGAGTCGGACTGACTGTGTGACTCAGCAACAACAACAACAACAACAACAACAACAACAACAACAACAACAACAACAACAACAACAACAACAGAGCGAATAAAACCAATAGATTAGAGATTCCATATAAAGTATGAGTTGCTCTCTTACTCTGTGTATACTAGAGCTTGGAAACATTTTCCTCATGGAATCCAACTCAAAGGAGGCTGATGACTCAGATTTCATGGTGGAAATGAATCTCTTCTTATTTTGGATTCCTAACTTTATATGAGTTCTCCAAGACATTGAACCCCAAATAGGTTCAACACCTTAGCTAGCCCCACCCCTCTTTATAAAGTTTGGAGTCAAACCCAGACCTGATCTGCTTTCCTTGTAACTTTGGGGTCGACACACTCCCTGTCATCATGACAAAAAAGACAAAGCTCCCATCACTGTGATTAATACGCAGAAGAGAATTTTCAGTAGACATTTGCATGACAATAAGAGTGAATCTTAGCCAACAGTCACGGGAGGTAAAGGGAAAGTTTGTACTCAAATGAACATCAGCAGAAAATCCAGAGCTCCTTCTTTAAACAGCCACTTTACTGATATTTAAAGGAAGTCTCAAGTAGAATTGGAAAGAGCTCTCTCCTGAGTAATCAAGCAAACACAAAAACAAAATCCTGAATCCATATGGATTTACTGAAAGGTTTACTGCTCTGCTGAACTGATGGCTTTTAAAGTGCTGGTGATGCATATCTTATTAAAAACCAATGTTTAAGACTTTTAAGGTTGGCCTTGGCCCAAACATTTCCAGCCAATGGTTTGCATTTTCTTCAGAAGAATCAAGTTACTATTCTAAATAGTAGGGTGGGCATTTGTGCTCCTCTGGGTAGTTGTGGCTTACAACTCCCATCAGCCTCAGCCAGCATAGCAACAGTTAAGGGATTATGGTACTTTACCTTACTATAAACACTTAGTGAAGAGCAGCCCATCAGTTTTGGTTTATCAGATACTCAAATCACACACTAAGAGAAACACACATTCTTTGTTGTGATATTTCATGTTGTGTTTTCCTTGCCTCACACAATTTCTTCAGAGCCCCATGTCTGAATAATCAGACTTGCTAATGAGGCCCAGGTTTACCTACTGATGTTCATATAACATTTGAATAACTTGCCGCAGTTAATTACAGCTAAGTGATAAGGTCCTGAGGTGCATCTCAGTTGCACAGTCAGTTGGTGACCATGCCTCAGCTACCTAACTGAGACATCTTCCAGTACCTTATAGATTAGCCACAGTTAGTCCTGGCAAGCTACTCAGGCTTTACATGAATATCCCACCATTGCAAACTAACCTGCAATAGCATGCAAATTCATGATAAGAGGGAAAAACAGACCCCTTTTCCATCCTAAAGGAGTTCTGCTTCTAAAAATGTGCTAAGTGGTATCATACAGCTAGAGCAGGGGTAGCCAGCCTTTTTAAGTCAGTGTCCGGGTCACACTCCTTCAGACAGTTCAGGGGGCCAGACTGGTGACCCCCAACTGGGGCCGATTCTGGTGGTGGCAGCTGGAGTGAGGGTGCACGCTGGATGATTTGGCACCATGGGCCAGATCTGGCCCATGGGCCATAGGCCCCTGAGCTAGAGCTTCAGTTTCTCACTTTTAAAAACTCGTAACCTTGTTTTAACCTAAACTTAGAATTCTCCTAGTACAATGTTAGGTATGTTCCCATATGACATTCCATGACAATAACGGTGGTAGTGAAAAGCTGTCCTGAGAGCTATTGGATCTTGTTGATTTATAATCCTGGCAGGCACAGCACTTCAGCAAAGAGAGAGAGAGTTTATAAACACCTACTTTCTTCTTAGCTGAAAGACTAGATAAGGGGTGTGAATGTGTATGTGTGCAAATGCCTGAGTGCTCAGAGAAGAACTTGGAGAGCCCACCACAATTTTGACTAGTATGACCCTTCACATTGTCTTGCAATAGCCTGATATCTTGCACGATCTCTGCTAATTCTCTTTCATGTCCAGGCCAAACTTTAAACTGATGGAGATTAAATCAGCTGAGTGCTAGAAGTGGCTGACTAACGGCCACACCACAGAGTGTGAGAGTGTTTGGTGGGATGCAGTACAAAACAAACTCTCAGCTTGGGTAGTTAGAAGTTTCTATATTTACACTATATACAACAAGGCACGAAGTGCATGGTTACACATGTCTTAAACTCAGACCATGTGCTGCAGCAAGTCTATATACAAAGTCTATGAGAAGCTTCACACGCTTATCCTCTGATAGTAAATCAAACACAGTCCAAACCTTATCTGCTCCTTGAAGGTTGGCTTCGAAGATAGCAAGCTCTCTCTCTCAAGTTTCAGAGTCTTTTATCAAAGGCACCACAATGTGGTATCGGCATGTTATCTCAGTCTTGCAGTAGGCAAGGCAAAAACATACCAAGCAAACGACAAACGCAGTCCAACAGTTAGCTGGAGACGATGGCATCAGCAGTGTCAGACGGCAGACAGGCTACAGCATACGATGGCAACAAACTGACACGAAGCAAGCAACGGCACGAAGGTAAAATGGCACAAGAGCAATGGTGCTGAGTCTGTTGCCTCAATTTATCCTACATTCTGAGCCATAATCATAACACCTGGTTGGAGTTACTTGCAGAGCCTTAAAGGTATACACATCTCTTGCTCTTGGAGCAAACACCAATACAAGTATCCTAACATGCTCCCCCTTTGCGACAAGAGCACTCATTCGATGAATGATACCTATACGAAGATACAGATAACATATACAGAGATACAGAAACACATTTACAGTATACCAAACATCTCTATGCAGTATTTATGTTTCAACAGTGGTAAGGGTTTTGTAAACACATCTGCCGGATTTTCTTCCGTGGGAATGTATTCTAGTTTAATGAGGTTCTTTCGAACTGACTCTCTAACATTGAGGTATCTGAGATCAGTATGCTTAGACCGGCTTTTAACTCCGATACTATTAGCAGTGGTTATAGCTGCTTGATTATCCTCATATACCACTATTGGTTCGGTACAACTTACGCCTAAGTCTTTCATAAGTTGTACTAGGTGCACTACTTCAGTGCATGTCAATGACAGGCAAGAGAATTCTGCCTCCATAGTAGACAAGGTTATATGTTTCTGTCTTAAGGACTTCCAGTCTATCGGTGCACCCCCTAAGGTGACTACCATCCCTGATGTAGATTTTCTGGTGTCAGGGTCTGAGGCGAAGCTTGCATCGGCATAGACTGCTAGTGATAGACTCCCTCTTGGCTCCAGATATAATGCCTTCCTGATCTAATACTTTAGGTATCTCAGGACCCTCTTTGCTGCTTGCCAGTGTCTCTCTCTCGGGTTTTCGGAGTATCTGGCTAATTGATTTGTAGCAAACGATATATCTGGCCGAGACCATGCAGCGATGTATGTTAAACTTCCTATTAGTGACCTGTAAATACCCTTATCAAATGCTGGCCCTTCATCCACTTCTTTAAGGAATCCCGGGGTCATAGGAGTGTTGCATGGTTTCGAAAAATCAAGTTTGTACCGCTTGATTAACTGAGCTATTTTCTCAACCTGTGACAGCTTATACCCCCTAGCTGTCTTTTCGATATTGACCCCTACATATGTTTTAATATATCCTAGATCTTTTATTTCAAACCTCTGTCTAATCTTTTCTATTAGATCAGCAGCTGATTCCTCACTTGGAGAAATAACTGCAATGTCATCAGTGAATACGAGTAGCAAAGAAGTTTCTTTGCCTGACCCCTTCTTAAACAGACATGGGTCTGCGATACCCTGGTTGAATCCCAAACTTCTAAGAAAATCAACCAGGCACATATTCCACTCGTACCCAGATTGTCGAAGGCCATACAGGCTCTTCGATAGTTTCCAGCACACAGACTTGCTTTCTGGGCTAGTCAGTGTTGGTGGCCTCCTTAAGTATATTTCATGCCTTAAGGGCGCATTGAGGTATGCTGTGGCCACATCAATGTGTTTAACCACATGCTTGTGTTTTGCTGCCCATGTTAATGCTGACCTCAATGTGGTGGCTTTCAGTGATGGGGCGAAAACTTCATCATAGTCCCCTTCACATTGTTGGAACCCTTGCGCTACCAAGCGAGCCTTACATAGTTTACTTCCATCAGCACAACTTTTGACTTTAAACACCCACTTGCACCCAAGGACCTGTTTTCCTGCAGGTATGGGTACCTCTTGGAAGACTTGCAGGCTCTTCATTGAAGCTAACTCCTTGCTCATAGCCTGCACCCATGGCTCTTGGTCGGTTCTAGGTAATTCAGCCAGTTCAGCGAAGCTGGCTGGCTCTATGATCACTGAGCAGGCCTGATATCTGTCAGGCTGCCTTCTCTCCCTAGTAGACCGCCTGACAGTGGCAGGTGGTCTGGAGACAGTTGGTGTCTCTCCCTGGGAGTCAGAGTCTGAATCCTCCGGCTTCACCATTACCCTCTGCTTGCCATCTAAGTGGTTGGAGTCCTGATCCTTATCACTCTCGGACTCCGTCTCGCTTTTGATGTTATCACTGTTCGATCTGGACGGTTTGGGACCAGAATTACCAGATCCTCTAGTTACCTCATCAGGTACTCGGTAACCGTTAGATATTGTAGGCAGGGAGCCCTGTTCCAGTCTTTCCCAACCCACATTCTCTAAGAATTTTGCGCTGGCGCTATTAAAAATCTCTCTAGTGCCAGGCTTCCAAAAGCGATAGCATTTACGATTTGTTTCATAACCAACAAATATTAACTTGCGGGCACGGTGCTGTCCCTTACGTCTTTGTTGGACTGGTATGTGTACCCACGACGGACAGCCAAACACTCTTAGATGACCTAAGTCAGGCTGCCGCCCGTGCCAGAGTACATATGGTACCTGCCCTGTGGTTGAGTTTACTGTTAGGTTTATCAAATGGGTGGCAGTAAGAGTTGCCTCCCCCCAAAGGGCATTAGGGAGTTGCGCATCATTCAGTAGCGTCCGTACCATACCCTGTAATGTCTGACCCCTGCGTTCCACATAGGCATTATGTTGTGGGCGGTATGGCGCACTGAGCCTGTGCTCGATCCCTCTCCTTGTCAGAAAATTAGAGAAAGCCCTGTTAACGAATTCACCCCCTTGGTCAGTGACCAGACACTTCAGGCGTTTCCCTGTTTTACGTTCAGTCGCTTTAAGCCACTGGGCAAAGTGGTTCAGGCAGTCACTTTTCCGTTTCAGTAACCTTACAAACCCATATCTAGAATGGTGATCAATGATGTTCAGAGTGTATTTCGCTCCCCCTAACGATGGCTTTTGTGGTCCTATAGATCTGCAAAGACCAGATCCATCGGTTGCTCTGTGGAGAAGCCCTGCATCTTGTTCGCTGGTGCAGCTTTAGACTTCTCTTCTCCACAGGCATTGCATTGTAAGAATCTGCTGCAAGGTGTTAGACTAATCCCTTTTACCTGGGATATAGTCCTTCCTAAAACCTTAAAGTTGCAGTGGCCCAACCTTCTATGCAATAAGTGTATGCAATTGAAGTGTACTGGCCTGTTGTAGTTCCCAATGCTAATGACAGGTGGGGACCGGTTCTCTAATACATATAGCCCATTGCTATGGTGGGCTCTAAAGCACTTTGAATCCTTACTTATATAACACTCACCATTCTTAAAGGTTACTATATATCCTGCCTGGTCTAATTCTCTTACTGACAGTATGTTAAGGAAACCAGGGATGTATAGCATTTGCAAAGTAGTCCCCAATGGGGTAACATATACATCACCTACACCCCTAGCAGACACATCCTTCTTGTTTGCCAGTGAGACAACTGTGTCTGTCTCCTTTAAATTCTTAAAGCTTTTTCTTATTGATGTTATTGATCTCGTCGCGCCGCTATCAATCACCCATCGCTCCTCTGGTGTCGAGGAGCAACATACACCAGCTGGCTTCGATAAAGCACTCCTCCTTTGCTTCTTTGGGCGTTGTCCAGCCTTAGTGGGACAAAACCTGGCAATATGCCCAGGTTTCCCACAAGCAAAGCATTTTCGGGCGACTCCCACTGTTGCTTGCTGTTTGTCGCCTTCCTGGAACTGGGGAGCGCTGGCCTCTCGAAGTAGGGACCGTTCCAGCCTCCTCTGTGACTCCTCCAGTAGCCGAGGCTTGATTTCGTTGAACACCATGTCCTGGGGTGGTAGAGCCCCAAGGGAAACCACAAAATCCTCGTAGCTCTCATCCAGGGAAGATAAAAGGATACAGGCCTTTTGCTGCTCGTTGAACCCGAGACCTTTCTCCTCCAGGTCTAGGAGCAGGGATGTAATCAGCTGTACGTGCTCAGCCATACTCCCACCTGGAGCAAGGTGGGTGCGGAAAAGCCTTCTGGCGAGCTGTATTTGTGCTCCCACTGTTTTCCTAACAAACAGCCTTTCCAGGTTCGCCCAACAGGTGGCAGCAGAAGTCTCCCCTCTGATATGGACCAAAAGGGAGTCTGCAACAGTGAGCCCAATCACTGCCAGAGCCTGTGAGTTCTTTTCAAGAACCTCATTGTCTTTTTCATCATCAGGGTCCAACGCTGCCAAGTCCACGGGCGTGGACACTGCATTCCACAAGCCCTCTTTCTTTAACAATAAAGAGCATTTTAAAGCCCAAGCCTGGTAGTTGGTCCCGGTGAGCTGAGGAACCAAACTCAAGCCTCCTGAAGTCATTGCTGCGACTCGTGTGTAAATATTCTTCCAAGCAGACGAAGCAAACAGTCTCTGTTACAAAAGGGCGTGGTCAATTAGCAGCACCTGGGCCCATAACCATTGATGGAGATTAAATCAGCTGAGTGCTAGAAGTGGCTGACTAACGGCCACACCACAGAGTGTGAGAGTGTTTGGTGGGATGCAGTACAAAACAAACTCTCAGCTTGGGTAGTTAGAAGTTTCTATATTTACACTATATACAACAAGGCACGAAGTGCATGGTTACACATGTCTTAAACTCAGACCATGTGCTGCAGCAAGTCTATATACAAAGTCTATGAGAAGCTTCACACGCTTATCCTCTGATAGTAAATCAAACACAGTCCAAACCTTATCTGCTCCTTGAAGGTTGGCTTCGAAGATAGCAAGCTCTCTCTCTCAAGTTTCAGAGTCTTTTATCAAAGGCACCACAATGTGGTATCGGCATGTTATCTCAGTCTTGCAGTAGGCAAGGCAAAAACATACCAAGCAAACGACAAACGCAGTCCAACAGTTAGCTGGAGACGATGGCATCAGCAGTGTCAGACGGCAGACAGGCTACAGCATACGATGGCAACAAACTGACACGAAGCAAGCAACGGCACGAAGGTAAAATGGCACAAGAGCAATGGTGCTGAGTCTGTTGCCTCAATTTATCCTACATTCTGAGCCATAATCATAACACCTGGTTGGAGTTACTTGCAGAGCCTTAAAGGTATACACATCTCTTGCTCTTGGAGCAAACACCAATACAAGTATCCTAACATAAACTGCCAAAATGAAGCCACTTCTTGGCCTTGTCATTGGCTAAACTTAAATGGCACATGTTTCTGGTAGCTATTGGCAGACCAGCAAATTAGCCAGATTCTGTAGCTCTCCACATTCACATACTGTGTTGTTGTCTGCCAGTAGCCCTCATTTGGGCATGTTGGTCTTGCATTTAGACACGCCAGCCCTCAGCCTATTCAGGTCCTCCAAGTGATAGAAGGGAGGTCAGTTTCCTCAGCCATATCCTCCTTTAATGTTGTTGTTCCTTCCTCCATCTTCTAATTTGGTTTTGCTCTTGTGCACCCTCAAGAAAGTTTGTTCTTGCCATAAAGCTGATCCTCAATCTGAGTTGGTGGACTTGAGCCTCATATCTGTTCAGAGGATCTCAAGAGTCATTCTCTGGCTTAGTTCTTTCAGCGTCCAATGCTATGTCTCTCCTTATCTTAGGTGGAGCAATGCCAACAAGACCATTGCTCCATGTTGCCTGACTATTCACAGCAGACAGTTAGAGCCCCTGAGGCATTGTGTGCTGAGCAAGTTAGGGGACCACGTAGTCTTCTCTTGCTCCTTGGGCTCAGAACCAAGGGTTCGTAAGGTTGCTCATTCACACCATTGTCTGTGCTTTGTCAAGTACAATTTCTGCCTCTCACCAATTTTGTTTCTCCTGCAAGGGCCTGTTGAGAAGATGTTGTGTTTTGACAGAACATGTTTGTTTCATAATGACAAACAGACCCTTTTAAAACAGATGATAGTCTCACTAAATAGGGCTGATACTTTATTTAAGTAGAGAGATGGCCAAACTTTATGTGATAGGTAACAATATTTTAGCCAGAATCATGTGAATGTTCCAGAAGCATGGCTCCAGCAAACTACAGTGTCTCAGAAGTAAACCTTGGAAGGAAAGCCATGCTTTCATTCTGAAGACCAATCACAAAACAAAGGAAGCTAATTTGCAAACTACAGAAGGTGTGAGGGTCTGCTCTATCCATCAGATGTCTTCCTACAAGCAAGGAGCTCCATCTTCTAATGACAAAGCCTAGATATGTAGTTTGACCTTGCAGCAATTGCTTGGGACAGCAAATATTCTTTCTGAGTCCCCTGACAAAGAATGTCCACTTGATCTGGAGGAAAGCTGCACAGTTAGCATGTTTTATTATTAACAAAAAATAATAAATAAAATTAAGACCCTCTGGAAGGTGACCTTGTCACCATCAGAACCAGACACCCTTGTCCCCAGCTATTCCCTCTTGGAGGAGAGATCTATACATACCATATAGGCTGTTCATCATACTTTAAAATAGCCAGCATCCCTTATTTGGGTGGAGAAGTCTACCTTATTCCCTGCAATGAAATACTGTATGTTTCAAATGCTACTGTATGTTTCAAATGCTACTCCAGTCATCTTTTGCAAACAGAGAATTGCTCGAAACATCCTGTTATTTCCGAAAGGCAACTTGCATATATATGATCTTTAAATGAGAACTTCTGTTTCTTCATTCCAGTTTTCCTTCAGGCCAAAACCACTTGAATTTCAGAAAATAATAAGAAATCAAATTTATAGGATACTTATCAAAGACATTATTAACCCCTTTCAATTGTTGAAGTTTATTATGTCAATGATTCCTGTACAGATAAGCTAGTGGATCTTTAATAGATAAAGCTAATTATATATCATGTTATCAATTTAACACCATTATAAAAACCAATGTGTAAACATTTTGACAGAAGGCCTGGCCTATGAAAGGAGATTGTCATCAAAAAGCATCTTCTTTGTGGTCTAGTTTCATTCAGCATCTTATGTGAGTTGAAAACATTGCCTGTTTTATCATTTAGCTTTTCTTTTGAAAACTCTCTGTGACTATGAGTAACTGGACTATACTCATTGAAGATTGCCCCTCAGTCACTTGAACAACATTGCAGATACTGAGAAGGGAAATAGACCTTTCTACATATTGAGGATTTTTTGTTATTTCTCTTAACAGAGTATGATGTAGAAAAAGAACAGCACAGAACACAGAAAAACTATGAAGAGATCAGCTCAGTCTCAAGTCCTACTTGCCTGTCTGGTTTCTTTTTTTCCATACAAACTAGCACTTTCCTTGATAAAATCACTCTAGCGTTTCCCAAATGCTGGTTTTTGGACTCCAATTCCCAGAAGCCTAAGTCATTTCCCCAAAGTACTGATCAGCCAATGTACTGACTTAGGCTTCTGGGAATTGAAGTCCACTAGTGGGCTGTGTACCCCTTGTTGGGAACCACTGCTAGAAGCATTTAAAGTAGGGAAAGGAATCTTTACTTATAGTTATCATTTGAAGTTACCATCTAAATGATTTTTAAAAATAGAAATAGAGTCACCAGCATGCGGAAAGAACCTACTTGTTCTTTGGTCAAAGATTAGAGAAGCAAGCAACCAAATGGGAGTGGGGTGAGAGCCTTGCCTCACATGCCAGAGGTGGAAAAAGAACTTTACCAATCAAGTTAGTGGACAGGATAATCATAAGGGAAAGGGAAACATTTCCCTTGCTCAAAAGCCAGTCATATCCAACTCTAGGGTTCAGTGCTCATCTCTGTTTCAAAGGCAAAGAGCTAGTGCTGTCTGCTTCTGCAGATGTTTCTGTGGTCATGTGGCAGGTATGACTAGACACCGGAGCACACAGAACACTGCTTACCTTTCCACCAAAGTGGTCCCTATTTATCTACTTGCAATGTCTTGCTTTCAAACTGCTAGGTTAGCAGGAGCTGGGACAAAGACAGGAGCTCATTCCATCCTGCAGTACTTGGGAATCGAACTGCTGATCTCCCACCTTCCAGTCAGAAACTTAGCCACTTGAGCCACTGCAAAGTCCTCTCCCACTGGTACCCAGTGTTAGTGCGCATGAGATTGCTTTTATTTCAATACTACAAGCCTAAATGCCCCTTATGTGTGTACATCTACTCTGGCAGCAGTGCTATAGACCTCAACAGTGCCACCACTACAACATTAAGGATTCATTTAGCTGTTTATCTGCTAATGTAATTTATGTCATCCTTTACCGCAAATGCCCCTCAGCATTCTATATCAGGGAATAAATAGACAGAAATTTTATGTCAGAAATGCAAGTCACAGAGACTAGTTCCAAAGCACTGCATCCCCCACCCCAAAGTACAGTAAAACCCAAATTTATATTAAAAGTCTGTTCCATAGCAATTTACATAACTTGATTTTTTACGTAAACTGAGGCATCCCCATAGGGATCCATTAAAAAACAAAAAACAATGCAATGTAAATATAGCAATCTCCCTAACTTTTGCATGCTGCTGTTACTGCTTCCTCCTACCTGTCTGGGGAGTGGGAACCGCCACCGTCACCAGCACTGCCACAGCTGCTGCCTTCCCGCTGCTTCTGTGGAGACTGGGAGGGCCTTCCGCTGTTCGTCGGAGCCTTCTCTGTGGTGCGGTTTGGCTGGGAAGCCCGTTCCCAGCCAAATCACTGCATCCTGGGGTTCGTTGGAGTCTTCTCTGGGGCACAGTTCAGCTGGGAAACATGTTCCCAGCCAAACAGCATCCTGAAGAAGGCTTGGACGGACACCAGGATACAGCGGTTTGGCTGGGAACCAGCTTCCCAGCCAAACGGCGCCCTGGAGAAGGCTCCGACGAACAGCGGAACACTCTCCCAGTCCCCATTGAAGGAGCGGGGAGTCTGGGAAATGCGCCAAAAGTGCCGCCATCACCACAGCTGCCTCCACCGCAGCTGCTGCCACCACGGTAAGTAATTTCTTGCAACTTCCAGTGGTGGGGGCGGGTGGCATGGGGTGGAATTTTTGAGCTTAAAAAGACCATGTGGCCATTTTAGACTCTAAAGATACCACTAAAACCCCTTACACAAGTCAGGTTTTTTTTTTTTCATAAATCAGGACATGATTTACGCCAAAAAAAACTTATCAAGTCAAATTTTAAGTAAGTAGAGGCATACATAAATTGGGGATTTACTGTACTGTGTTATGGATCGCAAAGTAACTATTATGGTGAAAAGGAATTACAAAAGAATCTTTAAGAGAAAAAAAACAGGGCTGAAGTAGGTGTACAGTACATCAAAAGGAGATTCTTAATACCCAATGACTCAAATATTGTTGCTTAGTAGTGTAATGTCACAGTAAAGTAGGCCCACTCAATCAGTGAAGATTTGATAAGTCAACTCCTCCATAAATCCTATTGATTCAAATGGGCCTACTCTAGTTGTGACTTACTTCAGCATAGTTACAGTTAGAGTAGGCCCATTTTAATCAATGGGACTTATTGAATAGTTGACTGACCAAATCTCCACTGAAAGAATGGGTTTAGCCCAGTGTGATTTTCTAGATTAAGTGAAATGTTTCCAGCCACTATATATTAGCATTCTGAACTCATTCTACAGTTTGAGGTAGAGCTATAACCAAAAAGTCCTTTTTCTTTGACATAACTGTGACCTCAGCACACTTCCTGCAAGCCATGCATCTGCTGAGAACAGGATGTCTGTGTAATCAGCACTTTGACTGATCATTATTGGTGTTAACGATTGTCATTTTGGAAGGCCATTCTTCCTATCTCACCTGGTCCCCACATCCCTATATCATGTTCTCTGGTTGTATAATTGGTGACCTAATCATTATGCTTCAATTGTCTGAGGAAGTGGATTGCAATTCACTAAAACTCACACTGAAATAAGTCTGTTAAAATGCCAGAAATCTTTTGTTTTTGTTTTGTTATACGTGCTGAAGCACAGAATGTACAAATCTACTACTGAACATTTTTCTAGCAGCTATTTCTTGACCTCTGGTGGCAGAAGGAAAGCATTGCAATGTTCAACATAGTAGAGAAGGGCCCGGCTGGCTTGTTATCAGTCCAGCCAAAAATAGCCCAACAACCAGTGGTGGGTTGTCAAAATTTCCGCTACCCCACCGTGACATCATGGATGGCGTGAGTGTAGCTGACGTCATTACATCGTGACGTCATGGGCGGAGCAAAAAAATTAAAAATTTTAAATGTCCGTGCATGCGTCAAACCTCCGTTTGACACATGAGCAGTTCTTTTTTTTAGTGTGCATGCATCAAACCTCTTTTGGCTGCCCATAAATACGTTTCTGGAGGAGACCGGAGAGGCGACTGAACCGGCCGCCCGGGGGTTTACCACCACCACCAACCCCAGCGACCCCTCCTGATGGGGTGCTACCAGTTCGGGCGAACCAGTCCGAACCAGTAATAATCCATCACTGCCAACAATTATATGCGTTGTAGCCACCCAAGCCACAGAGTATTGATGAAGCACTGGATCTACATGTTTACAACCTCAGATGAGCAGCTGAAGTCCTTGGCAATGTGGCTGCATTTGCCCAAGTAGATTTGGCTATAAAGTTTGCAGGTCAGTGGTAGACACTCCTGTTTCTTCTTCTTCTTCTTTTAAGAGCTCCTTTGCACATGACAGTCTAGCAAGTCCATTGCATGACAGTCTAGCAAGTCCACTGGCAATGTTTCTCATGAACCTGTGATCACATAATCACACACCATTACATCCATGCTATATGCAAAACATATAACACAAGAACCGGTGAGCATTTGCTTTAGAAAACTGAGACATAGGGATTAACCAGGTGTCCCAAACACTCCACAACTGGTAAAAAAAATCCCAAGTCTCAAAATACTGATTCATGTTTTATCAGGTTTGCATGGAGGTTGACCCTGAGGTTGGGCACAAAATTTGGAAACAAGGGCATCTGGGAAGGGTAGGTGACATGGAAGATTCTTGCCCACCAAATCATAAATGTATTTATTATTTTAACATGCTCAAATGGTTGCACTGTGTTGTAGTGGTGCACACTCTATGTGGGAATTATGCTCTCCTCTCACTATGTAGCCTTTTTCCACCCACCCACTCACCTCCATGTATTCCAGTAGACCTTCTTGGTTGAAAAGCAGATAGATATGCAATGGGGAAAGGACACTAGATTTGTTCAGCATAGAGATTAGCACTGGGCTTTTTAACATAATTAATGTGTGAAAACTCTTGTAAGCACTTAAGAATGATTGCAAACAAGGGACTACTGAGATGTGCCAATTTTGGCAGCGTGAGTTGGATGAAATAGACTGGACAGACAGGTAGCTTTATTACTCAGCTGAGGGTGATTCATAAATAATTGTCACTGGTAGAGACAAACTGTTCATTCCAGTGGAGAAAGCACATCCAATATCAGACACAAAGAAGAAGCAAACATTCTGCATTTTTTCTTCTTCCTTTTCTTCTCCCCTTGTTCTGGGTAGTTTTCCCCCTCTTCTTTTGTGAAATACTTTAGGGGGCATTTGTGCAGTGACTGTTTAAAAACGTGTATTTCTCAACCCACTCACTGGGCATTTGGACTTAAATTAAGATCATTACCTTGGCCAAACTGCGTAATCTGTCTTGCTGTGGCAGATCTACAGTGTTATTTCCTCAAATGTACCACAGAGAATTATGTTCCTGTAATCAACACAGACCAGCAGGAAGTCTGGCCATAAAATACCACTGTTGTGTTTTGTCTAAATGGGTAAAAGCAGAGGGCCGTGGGGGAGATAGTCCATTCTATTTAGAAATTATTTAGACGTCTTATTGTTCTTTTTGGTTTTATGTCAGTATATGAGCTCAGATCCCTCTTCTTTCTTCTGTCACATCTTCCAATCTTCTGAATGCCATTTTTCAAATGTCCTGCTCATGAGGTTTCCACACTGGAATTTTAAGAATGTCTTAAAACATAGGTTGTTGCAGGACCATTTTGATGGGTTATCTGGTAATACTTAACAGGTTTTAATGATTCAAAAAGGTTGAAGTGGGATTGGAAAGCAGAGGTGGAATTAACACGCATTCCGGAACCATAAAAACTTTTATTGTTGTTCAGTCACAAAGTTACGCCCGACCCTTTGCAACCCCATTGACCACAGCATGCCAGGCTCCTCTGTCATCTGCCAATCTCCAGAGTCTGCCCAGATTGATGCCCACTGCATTAATGATGCTAACCATCTCATCCTCTGCCTTCCCCTTCTCCTTTTGCCTTCAAACTTTCCTCACTCCATTGAGTCATCTCATCTTATTTGGTGGCCAAAGTACTTGAGCTTTGTCCTTCTAAGGAGCAGTCAGGGTTGATTTCCTTTAGTATGGACTGATTTGATCTCCTTGCAGTCCAGGGGACTCTCAAGAGTCTCCTCCAACACCACAGTTCAAAGCTGTCTGTTCTTCTGCACTCAGCCTTCCTTATGGTCCAGCTCTCACAGCCATACATTACTACTGAGAAAACCATTGCTTTAACTATGCGAACTTTAGCTGGCAAGGTGATGTCTCTACTACTTTTTATTATGTTCCCTAGGTTTGCCATAGCTTGCCTACCTAGGAGTCAGCATCTTTTTATTTCATGGCTGCAGTCACCATCTGCAGTGATCCTAGATCCCAAGAAGGTAACGTCTATCATTGCTTCCATTTCTTCCCCTTCTATTTGCCAGGGAGTGATGGGGCTGAATGTCATGAGCTTAGATTGTTTTAATGTTGAGTTTCAAGACAGCAGGGTTCAAATTAATAAATGTGCAAATAAAATAACTAACAGTTGTTTTAAGGGTGGCCATATGTCCTAATTTACCTATGCTAATTTCTCTTTCAGGTCTAACAAAAACCCATCCTCTAGTTAAAAGTGTTTTTTATTTGAAGATCTGTCTAGTCCATGGATTCTCAACCTACAGCCAATGGCACCATTTCATGTCTCTTCCCCCCCCCCCCAAATGCCTCCACCATACCAGGAAGTGCCATGTAGTGGAAGAAGGGCAAAATGGCCATCCGGCCCCTGAAGCTGTCTGAAGGAGCATGACCTGGCCTCTGACTTTAAAAGGTTGAGAACTCCTGGTCTAGTCCAAGTTCAGCTTGAAGATCAAGAACCATATTAAGAAGTGAGAATAGAAGGAACCTTTAAATTCTGTATCAACAATTAGCACACAAGACAGCAGACAGGGTGGGAACTCGTTCTATCCAGTCAGTCTTCTCGTCATGGCTATATGCACTGTATTTCTATTTAAACTGTAGCAGCTACAGTACTTCCAGTTCGGTATATATATATATGGGTCCATATCTGCATCCCCTCTTATTCTCTTTCCTCCACAATCAATCAACCTTTATTACAGTCCAAGACCAGCATAGCACAACAAAAATAAGAGAAGTTAAAATATATCAAGAGACAGAAATTAAAATGAGGGTACTTAAGGAGTAGTAAAATTAGTATTTAAGATTAATAGTGTTACAACTATTACTAGTGATTTATTTTGCTGAAGGACCTGCCAGGATTGTTCTTCTGATCTTACATGCTGTGGCACAGAAATTGGTAGTGCTATGGGTGAAAGTGAACCTTTCATCAGATAGCAGCCAGAGGGTATATGTGTTGTTTGACCAACCAGGATACTTGCAGAGCAGGGGAGGTATGAACTTATTCCAGATATCTCTATAAAAAGGGTAGATGCAGAGAACACGTGCTATGGTTTAATTTCTCCAGTGTCATATGGGCATTGTCTCTCTGACATTGGTGTCTTTTGGAACTTGCTTCTCAGCCTAGTGTAGTATCTGTTATTATCAGTTCTTTTTTCTCCGCAACAATGGATATATGGCCAGCCAAGGTGGGGCCCTTATCGCTTGCCCAGTCCCATTCATCCCACCATTCTCTACCGCACCCCAGGTACACAAAAGACCACCAGCCTAATCTTGCTTTATTATTCCCTGTCGCCTTCCCCTGCTATGGCATTCCTAACTCAAGTCCAGCAACTTCTTGGTTTCTCCATACCCTGACCATACAACCTGAAACTACTTATCACAGACTCATTACATATAAGTTTATCCCATGCTGTTTGGTAGACTTTTGTTACTCATAGTGTAAAAGGATTGTAGCTTTAAACTTTGGCTTTAATTCTAGACAAGACTTTTATACATTTTCCAGAATGATTTATTGCCTTTTCCCCTTTTTTAAAAATCGTGTGATAAACACACAAAGCTGCTTTCTAGATTGAAAGGATTTTTGCTGGAGGAACTCTGCTTAGGGGACACCCTGAATGAGGCTGTTTAAAATAAAATAAACAATTGAGAGAAAAGCTTTAAAAGTTATTTTTGATGTTTTTGTTCAGTACTTGTTTTCAATATCAAATGTTGTTTTCAATATCAAATTTTTATTCTTAAATTAGATACTGTAATTGACTTTTTGCTATTACCACAGTGGAAATAAGGCCAGGAAGAGATCATTTTCAACTATCTCTTCTTCTTCTTCTTCTTCTTCTTCTTCTTCTTCTTCTTCTTCTTCTTCTTCTTCTTCTTCTACCGTATCTGAATCCAAATATAGGCAATCATCATGGTGATGAGCCCTGAGGACTGTCCTGAGAATATAATGCCGTGGCCTTTCATCTGCATTCCACATTACAGTGTGAGCCCCGTACTACTGATCTTGTTCTGTGAGTCACTTTCTGGTCCTGAGCCCTTTTGGTACGTAAAGTCCTCCTCAGCCTCAGGCCAGTATTGATGAAGCTGCTGCCCTCCGTCAAGATGGATTCAAGTGGGATTTAATCCACTTGGGGGCCATAACCCTTCCCAGTTGACTTCGGCACCCAAGGCCATTAGTCCTCAGGGTTGTCCGGTTAGTTAAAGCCTCTTGACACTTGGAGTTGAGTTGTGGCAGCTTAAATTAATCTAAAATTGCTACCACTATGAAATGATAGTAATTTTTACTTTTTTTTAACCGTCCCAATTTTAACCTTCCTTTCTTTTCTTTCTTTTAAAAGAAATTAAGAGTAGCAGTTGCACTAACTTCAGCACACACCCTAAATCTGTGCTAGCAACTGAAGTTCAAACTAGACCTACTTAGCACATGTTTAGAAGAACTGCTCCCCCAAGTGGCGAAAGGTTTCTGTTTGTCACTAACATTTTTCTACATACATATCAGGAACGTGCTGCAGTTTTGGAAAAAGATGTCAAAATGAGGCCAACTAAAAATATCTGTAAGCTGCTGGAGAAGAAAGGGGGTAGTTCAAGAAGCCCCCAGTTGTACTCAGGTCAGTTAGGGAGCACCTACAAATCACTTCATTCATTTTTGTGTCAGAGATTACTCTGGGTTGAAAGGATTTTAGGGGATGCCCAAATGAGGTTCCTTCCATGTCCCCAAGTGTAGCTCTCAGGTATCAAAAGCCGACCTTACAGTCTCTAGCTCAGTGCCTGATATCAATATACTGTATGAGTTCAGCCAAATAAATCATTCCTTTGATGTTTTGGAGGTTAAAAATCCTAACACCTGAAGAAAAAATATTTGGTGTAATTTGTTGAAGCAAAAGAAGATAATACCAGAGCAGAAATAGACTGACAGGTAAAACTCCAATAAAAGACAAAACCTCTCCTGTAAACTCCAATCAACTTCATCTAATGTTGCTTATTCCTCTTCCATTACATATCCAGACATGGCAAGAGAAAGGTGATACCTCTCTTGTAGACTGCTGCGTTCTACAACATCCTTGCCTTTTCTTTTAGGTAGCTACACAGATGAACATTAGATCTACTCTTCAGGGCCTTTGGGTGGGGGAGTGGTCTGCTTTTTTTTCTTGCAACATCCAGACATGTTGGATGCCAGACTGCTCCCACCCCCTCCAATGTGAGCCCTTTAACACCTGTCAGAGAGTTGCATGTGTTGTTGTTGTTTTAGAGGAGGGGGGGTTCTCCTATTCTCATTCAGCCATTCTCACCACCTGAGGTGGCTGCAGCCAGGTACTCAATCAGCATCACAGAGTCAATTGAGGAAGTGGCAAAGAAGTCACTTTTGACTTGGACAAGTGGAGCATATGCAGAATGGAACAATTTTCCTCCCTGCAATTGTAGGTGACACTTTTGCAGCTGACCTAAACAGAGCACATAGGACTGAATGTGGGTGAATGAAAAGTAGATAACTGACTCTCTTGTATGGGCTGTGGTGGGTTGGTCAAAGTACAGCTAGCGACTATTTTTGTAGTTACACACACACATACACACACACACACACACACACACACACACACACACACACTAATTTCTTCTATTTTTCATGGCTACTGCTGGTCTTTATTTGCAGAGCCATTTTCTCCTTGCTGTGGGTGCTTTGCATATTTCAGAGCAGCACAAACCCCATATCACAGGAGATACGATCCAAAACCTGCCATGGACACATGAAACTGTGAATAATATACATGAATCGTGAGAACAGCTTGTCCCAGTGGCTTAGTGGTTAAATGCTGAGCTGGAGACTGGAAGGTCAGGTTTCGATATGCGAGAGCTGCACTTGGGGACATGAAAGGAGCCTCATTCAGGCAGCTCCTAAAAATCCTTTCAACCCAGAGTAATTTCTGACACAAAATAATAATAATTGTTGTTGAAGTGAGAGAGGGGTTTTAAATGTCTCTGCTGTTCTTCATAAGAACTACCTAAACCTCTGCCTCTATTTTTGTAAACTCTACACTGCAGACAGTAACCTCTAGTAGCCTTCAGCTCTGGTAACATGCCATAGAAATATGGCATATATGTTAGGCATTCAGTGATTTTTATTGACTATTTTTAGATTTGAGGGTAACTGTAACTGTGGATACTGAGCCTATGAATATGGGGAGCAACCTGTATTTGAGTCATTGGTCTAACATAGGGGTTCTCAACCTTTTCAAGCCGAGGGCAGGGTCACGCTCCCTCAGATGGCTCCGGGGGCTGGATGGCCATTTTGCCCTGCCTGCCACACATAGCACTTCTGGGTGTGGTGTAGGTGGTGGTGGTGCCCACATGAAATGGTGTCACAGGCTGCATCCACCACCACCCCGTTGCGTAGGTTGAAAACCCCTGGTCTAGCAGGAGCTACTTCCTAAGGTCAGAGAACTATCTGTGAAAACACACATGTGCACAAAACCTGCTGAATGGTTGTGCCACTATCAAATTGGCCATTGCCTACTTTTGTTGCAGAAACCTGGCACTCAAGGAATAATAAACAGACAGGAAGGAGTCTTTCAGAAGAATGGAGGAAGAGACCACTCCCCCCTGCTGTCACTGCCAAAGGCAGGCGGTGACAGCGGCACCTATCTGGCGCACCAACAGTCTGAGGGTTCATGATCCAGCCCCCAGATTTAAAAGGTTGAGGACCTCTGCTTTAGCCACTATGCCATAGCGGGAACATCTGGCCTTTCACAGATGTCAGATGTTCCAGAGTTCAACGCCCACAATACCAAACCAATGAAGCATCATCAAGAATAAGTAATAGGACATGAAAAGGTTGGTTTTTTTACCACATTTATCAGAGTTTCCTATGAAGAATAGCCAGAACGTTTTCTAGATTCTTCTCCGTCCATGTCTGGGCCAGACGTGAAACTGCCAAAATGAAGCCACCTTTTGGTGAGTTCATTCTGCAGTTCCTTTAGCCTGTGTGTGAGAAAGATTAGCCTACAACACAAGGTTGCCATTACCAGGATACACTCGATTATGGTTAAAAAATGCCACAATCTTCAAGGAGGCTCTTTCTATGTACCCCCATTTACTTCAGTTAATTATATTTTTTGAATAAAGAACTCTTTGTTTGTTCATATTGTTATATCCTTAATTTATCTGTTGTTGTTTTTCCCCAAACCGTATTTACTCATTCTTCTTACACAAACCCTGAATCCTCATTGCTTTGGGTGAAAGTAACACAGCAAGACAGAATCTTGTATGGCAAATAATTAAAGTTTGTTAATAATTCATCACTGTTTATCTGGCTCTTTAGCCCGTTGAAAAGTTGCCATGAATCCGCTAACTCTGAAACAGAGAACAAGGCTTTTCATTAAACCATTTTTGTGTAGCAGTGATAATGTTATAAGTACTGACAGAGTGAGATGAAACCACACTGTACCAATGTGCCATCAGAACCTGGCAGGGCATAGAGAGATCTTTCTGCCAGACAAGCTGAGGATATGTGGGTCTCTCTACCGCCTGAGCGATTGATTAATCCTGCCAGCTTTGAAACTTCTATTCTTAGCATGATTATTACAATATCTTCATCTGGAATTATGCATATGCACACACAGACATGCTGTTCTTTGAAATGACAGCCACTTTAATTACATTTCTCATAATTAAGTGATCTACTTTGCGCTGCTGTCTCTCCAGCTTTCCACCCCCATCTCCTTTAATAAGGGAGCTCAAATGCAGCCTGTCTCCTCCTGTAGTTAATGGAAGATAATGCACTGCAGTCTGGTCGACAGTATAGAAAAGTTACTTTGGGGGGTAATGATTCCTAGCCAGTATCGCTCCTGACCATCTTGGCTGGGGGATTCAAGATATTCTAGGTCAAAATAGGAACTTTTCCAGTCTCTGGCTTAGAGTGGCTTTCTGCTAAAAAAAATGCCACAGTAGGGCAATACTAGGCAAAACATATGTGGGATTATGCAACACAGTGGGGCAATGCTAAGCAAACATACATGCGATTGTGCTAAATCGTCCAAGTTTAATGTATACTTTAAAATAAGCTACAGTCAAACCTCGCATAAAGAGTGTTTCGCTTAAAGAGTAACTCACTTAAAGAGCAGAATTTTCTCTGAATGTTCGCTTCGCTTAACAAATAAAACCAACCAAAAACTCGCTTAACAAATAAATTGGGGTTCCCAATTCCCCCCCCACACACACACAATTGGTCACTTACAATGGTGTTTCGCTTAAAGAGCAAACTCGCTTAAAGAGCAATCCTGTGGAACGCATTATGCTCTTTAAGCAAGGTACAACTGTACTTTGTTTATTGTACTTTTTTTACATTGTTTATTTATTTAGTCACCAAGTGGTATCCCAAAGGAGTAAAAAGACCCCCTGTTGTTGTTGTTGTTCAGTCCCACAGTTGAGTCCGACCCTTTGTGACTCCATGGACCACCACACACCAGGCGCCTCTGTCCTTTGCCATCCTCTGCAGCCCACACAGATCTACACCCATTGCGTCAACAATGCCACCTCATCCTCTGTCGCCCCCTTCTCCTTTTGCCTTCGATCTTTCCCAGCATCAAGGTCTTCTCAAGTGAGTCGTCTCTTCTCATTTGGTGGCCAAAGTACTTGAGCTTCAGTATGTGTCCTTCCAATGAGCAGCCAGGGTTAATTTCCTTTAGAATTAACTGAGTTGATTTCCTTGCAGTCCAGGGGACACTTGAAAGTCTCCTCCAGCACCGCAGTTCAAAGGTGTCTATTCTTCTGCGCTCAGTCTTCCATATGGTCCAGCTCTCACAACTATACGTTACTACTGGGAATACCATTGCTTTGACTATGCAAACTTTTATTGGCAGGGTGATGTCTCTACTTTTTATTATGCTGCCTAGGTTTCTTGCAGGCCCCCAAAAGATGAGAAGACTCAATCATGAAAAGTTTGGGTCGAACCTAGAGAAGAAGAGCATGGCAGCGAAACAAATGGAAAGTGAGTTGTGACCAGCAGGGGATTCATCCCTTGATAGTCTGGTCAATTGAGGAATTTGTTTAGTTAAATTATTCAAATTTCCAAATGTAGGATAGCATTTGAGTGGAATCCTCTTATATGCAAGATTCCTGAGTGTTACAGGAACAACTGATTTCAAAGAGATTTACTTCTTAGAGAAAGGTGCTGTGTTGTGACGGTGAACTCAGAAGTGAAGACAATAATTATGACCACCGTCCCCGTTAGGAGAGCCCAAAAATCCAGGGCGCTGGATCTGCCAAATCAACAAATGAGGAGCAGATCTTTTGTAACTCTGATGCCTCTTAATTGCCCATTTAAGATCAAACTACACTCAAATACTTAGCACTACAACAGAGATATCTCATAACAGGATCCTTTTCCTGGGATGACCATCCAGAACAGCTACTGTGAAGATTGCAGCTATGCTCAGGCAGAACAGTGTAGCCTTACTGAGGCGGGGATGGGATGGGATGATATGATCATCATTGCAGCTCAGCCAGTATTTTGATCCTGTGATGGAATTTGCAGCCCAGCAACATTTAAAGCAGGGGTGCCCAAACTACAGCCTGGGGCCTGGATGTGGCCCCCAATGCCAATTCATCTGGCCCGCAAAGCCCTTGTTGCTCCTGGAAGTGGAAGTAAAATGCGCCCGTACAGCTTTGCAGACCAGATGAATTGGCATCAGGGGCTGCATCCAGCCCCCAGGCCATAGTGACCAGCGCCCTAAACCACGTGAGTGGCCACCGGCCTGAAAAGTTTGGGCACACCTGATTTAAAGCCTTATCCTTTCCTACCTCTGATATTGGTGCCACTGTTTTGGAAAGGACAACATATAAGGAAGCAACCACAAACTACTGCAGCCTCTTTGAGGTAAACAGTCCTTTAGCTGAGCATTCAGTGTAAAATCACAGAATCGAAGTCAATGGTGTTCTTATTACATTCTGAAACAAAACCATTTCTGAGGTTATTTTGTTGCAATGAAAAGATCAAGAAAACCTCTGCCACCTTAAAGGCTACAAAATAGCCTCTGTTTTCATGCATGGATTTCCCTTTTATCAGTTGTGCAAAGTGTTGTCCAGAATTTCATTCACCAAGAGGGTGTGTGATTGAGTGTACAGTGAGCTTATGCATTGGATTCCACATTATGAGATGTAGGGTTCATCATACTGTTGTGTGTTCATTTAAATGGCATTATGCTTGAATACTCCCTGGACCATAGCGTATAAAAATCAATGATTTTAAAATATTTTAAAAAATGAATTTTTAAAATTTAAATTGGTTTGTTTAAATACAATGCTTTTGAGGGAAAATCTAAGGTGTCCTAAAGTCATCATACAGAGGAAAGATTGCATAACAACAGATATCTTGGAGCATGTTCGCCATGAGTGGAGAAGATAATTTTGTGTGTGTGGAGAGAGGTGGCCAACACATAAAGAATATTTTGTAAGATTTTCCAATGAATATTTTGTCAATAAAGGTACATTTACCTACAATTTCCCATTTTCCCTATGTATGATGACTTTGGGGATAGTGTGTAGAATTTTCTATTTCATACAGTTTATATCATCCAAGCCAATATCCAATATCGATTTGTTGTCACTTATCTATTTAAGTGCAAATCAACTGAAATCCAAAATTTTCTATTCTGTGCCTTCCAGTTCCATCTCTGGGCGAACAGTTTTACCATCCCAATTCCTTATCATTGACCTTATCCCTGATATTTACTCCGCACATCCGTTTTTCCATTGGAAAAATGGAAATAATATATATTGTAGACCAAAGATTATTCATAATGAAATAAGGCTTCATTTTTAATTATGTAGCATGAAGCTATATTATATTCATGTAATGTTTAATATTTTTTTAAAAAATGGTAAATGACTTCTATTAATCCATTCACAATGTCATGCCCTTCCAGAGTTTTCTGTAAGATTATTGGGGGTTTTTTTTCCAATCTAGAAGATATTATCACAAATGCTTGGTTTTACAGTTCACCAAACTGAGAATTTGTGCTGAAAGAGATCACATGCAACTCTTTTTCATGGCAAAATATATTATAAAATAAATATGCAGAGTTGGGGAGGGGGGACCTTAATCCCATTGTTTCTTTTCAAATCTACATACAAAGAATCAATCCCTTGATTCTTAAATTGTAAGTGCCACAAAAAAAATTCAATGAAAAGATTATTGAAAGTGGAACAGATCTGCAGAAGCAGCTAAGTGTGAGGAGCAGGCAGTAAAAATGAAAGTGAAAACTTTTTGTTTTAAAAATGACTTAAATCTATTCTTATGGGAGAGTAATTTAAATCCTGATTTAAATCAAAAATGTGGCAAGTAATTAAAGAGATGGAAATACCAGAGCACCTTGTATACCTCATGAGAAATCTGTACATGAATCAAGAAGCAACAGTTAGGACAGAATACAGAAGGACAGAGTGGTTTGGAATAGGAAAAGGAGTAAGGCAAGGCTGCATTTTGTCACCCTGCTTATTCAACTTATACACAGAGTACATAATGCGCAATGCAGGGATGGAGGAGTCACAAGAGAAACATCAATAATTTGAGATATGCAGATGATACCACCCTGATGGCAGAAAGTGAGGTGGACCTAAAGAAGCTCCTGATTAGGTTGAAAGGAGAGAGTGAAAAAGCTGGTTTGAGACTCAATATCAAGAAAACAAAGATCATGGCAACAGGCCCTGTCAGTCCCTGGAAAATAGATGGGGAAGAAGTAGAAGCCGTGACAGATTTTACTTTCTTAGGATCTAAGCTCACTGCAGATGGTGATTGCAGCCATGAAATAAAAAGGCGACTGATTCTTGGGAGGCAAGCAATGAGAAACCTGGGGAGCATAGTGAAAAGCAGAGACATCAAATTCCAAACAAAAATTCGTATAGGCAAAGCAATGGTATTCCTGGTGGCAATGTATGGTTGTGAGAGCTGGACCATAAGGAAAGCTGAGCGCAGAAGAATAGACGCCTTTGAGATGTGGTGTTGGAGGAGAGTTTTGAGAGTCCCCTGGACAGCAAGAACAAATAGGTCAAGCTTAGAAGAAATCAACCCTGACTGCTCCCTTGAAGGTCAAATAGTAAAGATGAAGCTAAAGTACTTTGTACATCAAATGAGAAGAGAGGATTCGCTTGAGAGAGCCTTGATGCTGGTAAAGGTGGAGGGCAAAAGAAAAAGGGGGCGGCCAAAAAATGAGATGGCTAGATGGTATTGTGGACGCAATGGGCACAGAGCTGAGCGAGTTGAGGAGGATGGTGGAGGACAGGGGTGCCTGGCGGACAGTGGTCCATGGGGTCGCAGAGGGTCAGAATCGACTGTGCGACTGAACCACAACAAATGATATTTCAGATACAGTAAAACCTCATATAACACTAAAACCTGGTTCCACAAGTCTTGGTGTTATATGATTTTTAGTGTTATCCGATGCATGTTAAAATCCTATGGGAGCCATAGAGATACATTGTAACCACACAGGCTTTAGCGGTTGTTATCTGAAGCATCCCATAGGATCTTAATGTTATCTGATGCAATTCTTCCCCCCAGATTCCTTAATGTTATGCGATTTTAGTGTTATTCGATACTAATGTTATATGAGGTATTACTTGTATCTGTGAAGAGTGATTTGAAGAGGGGAAAAAAGCGAAGAGTGGAAATGTAGTGAGCAGCAATAAAGTTTTAATAAGTGAATTTTGGCACTGGGAAGGGGGGAGGGGCATCCCGGAATTACCCTACTATTCCGTGTTGCGATTCGGGGCGCTGTAACTCCGGTAATGAAATTTGCAGTCTCGACTGACAACACAACACGGCAGGGAATTAAACTAAATAAACAATCGCCTAACTAGCGCCATTTTCACAGGTCAGTCATCAAAAAAGTCCTTCGGCAGATAATTCACTCCCATCCCTCGGCCTTGTTCGTCAAGGCCGCCCCTCAATTGGGGGGGGGGGGGGAGATGCGATGGGTGGGTAGATGAAAAGCTGGGCCGCCACTTTCCCCGGGCTCGGGTTAATCATTCCCCCAGGCTCCGGCTCCGGCCGCTCGCCTCCTTCCCGACAGCGGCACCGCCTCCTTGCGCCCGCGCCACGCCGAGGCCCGCACGTCGCAAGCGCACAGGCGCGGGCGGAGGAAGGGGCGTGCGCCGTCTGGAGCTCCAGCACAACCTGTGGCGGGGAGCGACGCGGCGGCAGGACAAACATGGTGAGTGGAGGCTCTGCCTTGTGAAGAGGGTGACTTTGGCGGGTTGAAAGTGAGTCCAAGCCTAGTAGTCACGGCCTCCTTTGCTCGAAAGCCCGTCGTCTCCGACTCTAGGGGGCGATGCCTGCCTCTGCAGACGTGGCCGTGTGGCAGGCACGACGGGACGTGCACGGAACGCTGTTACCTCTCCCGCCCAAGCGGCACCTATTTATCTATTGGCAATGTCTTGCTTTCCAACGACTAGGTTGGCAGGCGCTGGGACAGACGGCGGGAGCTCAGTCCGTGGCTGATTTACCGACTTTCTGGTCCTCAGGGTCAGCGTCTTAATCGTTAGGCTACCGCGCAGCCCCTGAGCCCAAGCCTCCCTGGCGCCAAAGGAGTGAGGGCTGGAAAACCAGTCGAGTCTCTGGGACACACGGGAGTTAATGTTTAACACGGAGTTCAGGAACACAGTCTCCCTCGAGGAAAAGGCGCCAGGGAACGGCTGGGAAGGCTGGATAGTAAATTAGCAAGTCAGGTGCTAATTTGACGTGCCATTGTTTAGGGCAAACAGTAGAGATGGATATATGTATATTCATTATCATAATGTGCTATCAAGTCAATTCTGATTTATGGCGACCCTTTCCCAGAGTTTTCTAGGTAGATAGAAGTAGTTTCCCACGTGCGGGGTGTCCTGGGACTGTGGGCTTTTCTCCCTGAAGGCACAGTAGAGCTAGATATTAAACCACTGAGGTATCAGACAACAGGTGGCCAGAAATTGGAAAGGTGCTTTGAATTTAGAACTGAGTAAATGGTACAGCAGTTAGATTCCCGAGTACTGCAGGACGGAATGAGCTCCCGTCTCTGTCCCAGCTCCTGCCAACTTAGCAGTTCGAAAGCAAGAAATTGCAAGTAGATAAATAGGGACCACTTCGGTGGGAAGGTAACAGCGTTCCATGCGCTCCGGTGTCTAGTCATGCCTGCCACATGACCATGGAAATGTCTGCAGAAGCAGACAGCGCTGGCTCTTTGGCTTAGAAACAGAGATGAGCACTGACCCCTAGAGTCGGATACGACTGGCTTTCGAGCAAGGGAAACCTTTACCTTAAATGGTACACTGATGTTTGGGATATGGCGCTTAATGAAAAACTTACATGGGATTTAAACATAAAAAGGGGGGGTATTAAAACAAAATAGATTTTGGGACATTTGGAAACCTTTTTTGCAATATACATTGAGGGAAAATAAAGGAGATAAACCTGGACCAAATGCAATGTGTTTTTGGCAGAACAATTGAGTTGTAAGAAGGACAGCTGGCAGACTCAAGGACCTTAGTGCACTTGGGTGTTATATGTACTGTGTTATAAAAAGTTGTAATACCATGATGAAGAGAGTAATTGGAATAAAGTGTAAAAGTATGTTTTATATATACATATAAGTAGAATGGTTAAGAGATCGCTTGTATTGAAAAGAGTTGAATTAACTTTTTTTGCTGTTTTGTTACAATTTTTTTTCTTGTTTAGTAAGTCATGTCATTTTGTAATTTGTTGCTTCTTTCTCTTTTAATACTTCTTTTCTGTTAAAAACTTTAATTAATTTTTTTTAAAAAACCACTGAAGTATCCAGCCAGCTAATGGTGCATTTATTATACTCAGTACTCATACTATAGGTAGATTGTGGGTTTCAGGTTCAAGAACCCTGTTTTCAAATCCTTCTTTGGCCAGGGAGGCTCACTGGGGTGGGACCACTCGCTAAATATCTCATAAATGTGGACAATTCTGATGGGGTTGCCAGGCATGGGATGTGACTGGATGGCAGGCATCATGCACATCTACGTTTAGCTGGTATTGTTTGCTGTCTGTCCCTGATAGTGGCTGTTCTCTTTTGAGGAAAATACACACACATCACTGAAGAGTTTTGGGTGGAGGCAAAGTTGTGTATTAGTACTGTACCTTATCAAATGTTTGTGCACATAGTATTCCTCAATACAACACAGTGTGTCTTGTTATGTATATTAAAATAATACATGGATTTGGAGAAACAAGATCTCTCCACCACTAGTTGGACCTTGGGTTGCTTATTCACCTTGGAAAGCACTTGTCTCCTAGTCCTGATGTATTATGGTTTGGAGGGGACAGTCAAACCAAGCTTGAAAGGAACTACTGTACTTTTGTTATGGTTTCATATATGTAGGAGGGGTGAGGAGTGATACTACAGCCATATTTCATCAATATTTTCTCCTTACTTTCTTTGGCATCCCTAAGTAAAGTCCAAAAGGGCATCACGCTGTGTTGGGCATTTTAAACAGTTCCAAGGGAGGGATCTTAGAAAACAGAAGCTTTTTGTTGGTTGGAGGTTCCCTTTAAGTATTTTCTGCTGCCCTTTGTAATTAGAAGCATGTGTGTTTAAAAGTCTCCGGAAAGCATGTGAGAAGCATTAGTTCCCTGTCCCTGAGACATAAAAAACATGAGCCACCTAAGATTTATGGTCCATAGCTATGAGTGGGAGGTGAGTGAGGGGAAAAACATGATGCTGAACTGGCAGAGAAAAAGAAATAGGATAGTGTCCTTCAGAAAAAGGTGCCTTTCCAGTAAGCCTGAAAATTGGAAAAAACAAAACTGCTGTATGAAAGGTATTTTGTGTATGTTTTGTTTTTATTTGTTTTGCGCTGTGGTTGGACTAGTGACGTTATAATCAGATGTAGACAAGTAGTTATTGGGGTCAAACCTAATATTACAGGAATATCAGAAACAAGTCTACTTCTGTTTCATTGATTACACTAAGGCCTTTGACTGTGTAGACCACAACAAAATGTGGCAAGTAATTCAAGAGATGGGAATACCAGAACACCTTATATGCCTCATGAGAAATCTGTACATGAAGCAAGAAGCAACAATTAGGACAGAATATGGGATGATGGAGTGGTTTGGAATAGGAAAAGGAGTAAGACAAGGCTGCATTTTGTCACCCTGCTTATTCAACTTATACACAGAGTACATAATGCGTAATGCAGGGATGGAGGAGTCACAATTTGGGATCAAAATTGCTGGGAGAAACATCAATAATTTGAGATATGCAGATGATACCACCCTGATGGCAGAAAGTGAGGTGGACCTAAAGAAGCTCCTGATTAGGTTGAAAGAAGAGAGTGAAAAAGCTGGCTTGAGACTCAATATCAAGAAAACAAAGATCATGGCAACAGGCCCTATCAGTCCCTGGAAAATAGATGGGGAAGAAGGAGAAGCAGTGACAGATTTTACTTTCCTAGGATCAAAGCTCACTGCAGATGGTGACTGCAGCCATGAAATAAAAAGGCGACTGATTTTTGGGAGACAAGCGATGAGAAACTTGAGGAGCATAGTGAAAAGCAGAGACATCAAATTGCAAACAAAAATTCGTATAGTCAAAGCAATGGTATTCCTTGTGGCACTGTATGGTTGTGAGAGCTGGACCATTAGGAAAGCTGAGCGCAGAAGAATAGATGCCTTTGAGATGTGGTGTTGGAGGAAAGTTTTGAGAGTCCCCTGGACAGCAAGGAGAACAAATAGGTCGATCTTGGAAGAAATCAACCCTGACTGCTCCTTAGAAGGGCAAATAGTAAAGATGAAGCTAAGGTACTTTGGACATCAAATGAGAAGAGAGGACTCGCTTGAGAAAGCCTTTTTGCTTGGAAGGGTTGAGGGTAAAAGAAGAAGGGGGCAACCAAAAATGAGATGGATAGATGGTATTGTGGACACAATGGGCACAGAGCTGAGCGAGTTGAGGGGAATGGTGGAGGACAGGAGTGCCTGGCGGACAGTGGTCCATGGGGTCGCAAAGGGTCGGAATCGACTGTGCAACTGAACAAAAAAAAAACCCATTTCTCTTCCCAGAATGGGAATACCTGTGACATGGCCTCAAGAATCAGACTTACATATTAAGCATGAGTTTATCTTCCAGTGACCAATCAAACAAATAAGCTGTAATGTAAAATATAGACACGAAGTGAAATACCCGATGTCTTCTCTTTTTGTGTCGAGATTTCTTTTAAAAATGATGATCTGATGTGAGAATGATTTGCTGGCAAAACAAAGTTGCCATTGCCTGGTATGCCTGATTGTGGTGAAGCACCTCTTCTGAATGGATAAATTCCTGTTGGTGTTTACCTAAGATTTGGCTAACTTGCTGTTACTAACTGTGACTAATTAATGAGAAGCTAAGGTGGCCTCTGTCACATGCCTGGTCACATGCTCAATCGCGCAGCAATCTCTTAACTAAAATATTAAATCCTTAAAAAACAATAATGCAATAACAATTGCCAAAAAATTATTCAATTTAATTAAACAATCAGTAGGTAAGTCAGTCGTATGCATCAAGCGCTTTCTCCCGCCGCGGCGGTTTTTCCTGCGCCTCCCGCATCTCGCGTCACCCGATCGCGGCCACCCCCGTTTCCGCCTATTTGCTCGTCATTGTCAATGTGCACATTTGTCACATTAATGAAACAAGGTGTTCTCTGTCATTAGAATGTCTTTTGATGATAATAAATATAAAATACACCTGATTTCATTTTTTTATTTAACGTTCCTGCAATAAGGGGTACGCAATATTTAATGTTCCTGCAATAAGGGGTACGCAAGTTTGAGGTCTTTCTTGAAGTGGTACGTAGAAAAAACTAATTGGGAACCACTGGTCTAGGATGTTTGCCTATGAGGTCTATGGTGAAAATGTTGTTTGGGTGAAAGGCCAAATAATGCCTCACAAGCTGTCTAATGGGCTAGATAACATCAAAGTGTGTCTCACGCCAGTCCCTGAGGAACTGGTTTCAGCATTTGTGGACTGGGCAAAGACACCTGGAGCCATATGTTCACTTGGAACTTGTACCTGTGACAAAGATGTTTTGTCAGTGTTGTGTTTTCGCCTGTTGGAGAGAATGTCAGGCAGCTCAAGCATATCTTTCTTCTCTTGTATCATGGATTAGAGAGGACAGTGGCATCATTCTCCTTCACTGGCAGGGAAGCATGTGGGGTTATGTAGCCTAGGAAAAGGAAGGGCCTGGTGAGTGGGCTCTTTTTAGACCAGGTAGGAGCCATCTGTGTTCTGAATTAGGCTTGTAGGGTCTGGATGTCCCCTGCTCTGTGAAGGTGTGCTGCATGGCTAAGTGCCATCAAGGCTATTCTAAGATACTTTACTGCCTGGGGGAAAGGACAAAATGGTGTCTCTTAATTCCAGCTAAGGATACTCAATGTGCTGAAGTAGATAGAGTAGGAGTTGCCAACCTTTTTATGTTGGGGTCCGGATCACACCCCCTCAGACAGTTGAGGGGGTCAGACTGGTGGTCCCCTGCCATTTACTGCTGCTGTAAATGCATCCGCGGCTGTTGTAAATGAATACGTGGCTAATTCCAACAGTGGCAGCTGGAGCGAGGGCAGGGGCCGGATGATTTGATGTCACAGGTCAGATCCAGCCCACAGGCCATAGGTTACCTACCCCTGGGATAGAGTGATGGACTAGGACTAAGTTCAAATTCCTGCTTAGCTATGGAAGCTCAGTGGGATGTGAAACTGGTTAAACCACTCCTTAAATATCTCACTTACCTTGAAAGCCCTATTAGAGTCACAGTAAGTCAGTTCTTTTTTTTTTTAATTTTATTTATACTTTTCAATACACAAAAATCAAAAATAATAATAATATGAAAACAGACATGAAAACAGACATGAAAGTATAAGTACATCTATATAAATATATATATATATATGTATAAAAGAAAAAAAGAAAAGAAAAGAAGAAAAAAAAAGGAAATCACCCTGTGTTATTTACAATATCCGGAGAAACTACGGTTATCCTTATTCATTTGTTTTTCCAAAAACTCAGTTGATCTGGTTCTGGTTGATTCCCTTTACCCTTATACAATGAATGTTCTATCAGGGGATGCCATATCTTCCAAAATCTATTCTCGCGAATTGCACCTTTCCTGACCATCACCTCCCATGTTAGTTTGTCATTCAACGCTAATTCCCATATCTCTCTGTACCAATCTTCCATGTTTAGTTGAACATCCTTCTTCCAATTTCTCGCAATAATATGCCTTGCTGATGACAACATTATTGATATCAACTCTTTCTTATCATTATTCACATTCATTTTTTCAACATTTGTTAGTAGCACAGTATCTGGCCCCAGTTTTGGTCGCATTCCCATAATATTTCCTATTTCTTTTTCGATTTTTCCCCAAAATGCATTGACCACCTTACATGACCACCACATATGCTCGTATGAGCCCAGTGCTTGATTGCACCTCCAACATTTGTTACTTTTTTTATCGTCAATCTGGTGCAACTTCACCGGGGTCAGATACCATTTCCATAATAGTTTGTAATTGTGCTCTTTCACTCTTATTGACATATTTTTCATGATTCTTCTCTTCCATTTTTTCCTCCATTCTTGATTTGAAATTTCCACCTTCAACTCCTCTTCCCATATATTTTTTAATATTTCTTGGGCTCTGGTCCCTTTACTTAATATTTTGTAAATTTTACTAACCAGTCCTTTAATTACTATCTCTCCTTTTCTTAATTTACTTATTATTTCCTCCATTTCTGTTTTTGATCTCTCTAAGGATTTCTC
Source organism: Furcifer pardalis (assembly GCA_030440675.1). Lineage (NCBI taxonomy): Eukaryota > Metazoa > Chordata > Lepidosauria > Squamata > Chamaeleonidae > Furcifer > Furcifer pardalis. The sequence goes on from CP126890.1 coordinate 205,975,377, forward strand.
TTGTATATATTTCTTGTTCCAGTTCTCTATCGCAATACGTTGGAACCAATTTAGGCCTAACTGTGTAAATATCTCTTCTTTTTTTGTCTTATCTTTACATTTCTGTATCCAATCCTTGACTAATGTTACTCCATTTTCCTCTAAGATGTCCATTTTTGTGTCGATCTTTATAGGAAAATTTTTAATGTCTTGAAGTTCGATAATAGGGGAGATATCCGGTACTAATTCTTGCTTTACTTTTTTCCATTCTTCCAGTAATGTTCTTAGCATTTTGTTTTTAATTCCTTTTATATTAATTTCTTTGTCTAAAAACAACAAATTTCCTAGTTGTCTTATTTCCTTTAGCTCTATATTTTCCCAAATTGTTTCTTCTCTCATTAAGATCTTAATCACGTTTTTAATCTGGAACGCTCTATAGTAATTCTTAAGATTCGGCAATCCTAATCCCCCCTCTTGTTGTGACACGTACCATAAACTTTGCGACACCCTCACTCTTCGTTTCCCGTTACAAAAACTATTTAATTTATTCTGAATCTCTTTCATCTCTTTATCTGTTATTCTAATGGGTAGCGTTTCAAACAAAAAATTTATCTTCGGTACTAGCATCATCTTGCATAAGGCGATTCTCCCAAACCACGATAAGTTTAATTTTTGGTATTGCTTTATCTTTTCTTCTATTATCTTCCTTTGTTTGTCATAATTTAATCTCTTTAATTCCTCCCATTTGTTTGAGATGGTTATACCTAAATACTTCAAATTATTTTTAACCTGTATTTTATATTTTGTTTTTATTTTATCTTGGTCTTCTTTATCACTGTTAATTAATATCATTTCCGATTTGTCCCAATTAATTCTAAGTCCAATGGTGTCTTCTAACATGCTTAGGTGTAATTTTATTCTATCTAAGGTTTTTATTGGGTGTTTCATTATAATCAGAGTGTCGTCCGCATATAAGTTAATTTTGTTTCCCTCTATTCCTTCAATATCCCTATCATTTCTTATTGTATTTGCTAATAATTCAATGGCCATTATAAATAGTGTCGGAGATAGTGGGCATCCCTGCCGTGTTCCCGCCTCCAAAGATATGTCTGGTGTGTAATTATCGTTGATTCTAACCCTTGCTATTCCCTTGTAATACAGTTTGTCAATAATTTTTTGAAATTTGGGTCCGAATCCGTATAATTTAATAAGTTCTTTAATTGAATCCCATTGCAGCGAATCGAACGCCTTAAATATGTCGACTGCTAAAAAACCCACTTTTTCCTTTTTTTGTCCTACAATATCTATCAAATTTAATACTCTTCTTGTCAGGTCCGCCATGTACCTCCCTCTTAGAAATCCTGCTTGATCCTTATTTATGTATTGATCCATGAAGCTATTTAACCTGTTATTCAATATATTCGTAAAGATTTTGGCGTCTTGGTTTATTAAAGAGATTGGTCTGTAGGACTCTATTCTCTCTGGATCTTTTCCCGGTTTGGGGATTAATACAATTATAGATCTATACCACGAATTAGGAATATCCCCTCCTTCAAGAATATAATTGTATAATTTCACCAATTTTGGAACCACCGCATTCTGAAATTCTTTATAAAATTCTGCGGGTAGCCCGTCTTCTCCTGGAGATTTTTCCATCTTTAATTTACTAATTGTTTCTCTAATTTCTTTTTCTAATATTTCTTCCTCCATTTTGTTCTTATAGTCTTCTTTTATTCTAATTTTGTTTTGTTCTTGGAATCTCTCCTTTAACTTTCTTATATCTATTTCCTTCTTAGAGTATAATTGTTGATAAAATTCCTCCGCGATCTTTAATTTCTCCCCAGACTTATTACATCTCTTTCCTTGACTATCAATCAATATAGTAATTTCTCTTTTACATTTTTTCTCTTTTGCCGCCCTTGCCAGCAATTTTGAGTTTTTATTACTATATTGAAAAAATTCTCTTTTCAAGTAAATTAGATCTCTTTTCACTTTTTCTATGTCATTTCCCACTAACTCGCATTTCAATTTTTGCATTTTGTCAAATGTTTCTTGTTTTTTGTTCTTTGCGTGTTCAGTTTGAAGGAACTTAATTTCTTTCTCCAGTTTTTCACTTCTGTTTTCCCTCTGTTTGTTCATTATACTTGCCATTTTAATACTCTCCCCTCTGAATATTCCTTTCATTGTATCCCAAACAGTGTTATACCCCACTTCTCCATTGTCATTCCAAGACCAGTTCTCTTCCCATTTTTTAATTATTTTGTCCTTGTAATCCTTTTCTTTATATAGTCTTGGATCATACCTCCAACTATTAGATAGTCTCTTTGTTTCCCCTATATTTAATTCTGCTATCACTTTTGCATGGTCGGACTCTTTAAAAATATCAATTTCTATCTCTTCCACTGTTCTCATCAAATTATCAGTCACTAATATGTAGTCGATTCTCGAATATGAATTGTGTACTTGCGAATAATACGTGTATCCCCTTTCTGATCCTTTATATTCCCTCCATATGTCCTTCAGACCAACCTGTTTTATCCAATTATTCATTACTTGCATCTCTTGTTTTCTGTTTTGTTCTTTATTGGTACTATCTAAATTTGCTCTTATTAAATTAAAATCTCCTGCCACCACCATATTTGTTGTTTTTTCTTCTACTAAAGTTTGAACTAATTTATCTAGAAATTCTTTTTGATTTTTGTTAGGGGCATATATGTTTACTAATGTTATTTCTTCTTCCTCTATGTTGCCTTTGATGATCAAATACCTCCCTTCTATATCAGAAATCTTTTTTGTTACATTGAATCCCAATCTTTTTGATATAAGTGTTGCGACCCCCCTCGCTTTTGAGGATCCAAATGATTTCTCATAAGTCTGTATCCAACCTAGTCTTAATTTATTAGTGTCTTCTGATTTTTGATGAGTTTCTTGCAGGAATATTATGTCTGGTTTACTTTTTTTCAATGCTAGTTCTAAACGCTTCCTTTTCACTGTATTTCCAGAACCTCTTATATTCCATGATACATGGAAAAGTTTGGGCACACCTGATTTAAAGCCTTATCCTTTCCTACCTCTGATATTGGTGCCACTGTTTTGGAAAGGACAACCTATAAGGAAGCAACCACAAACTACTGCAGCCTCTTTGAGGTAAACAGTCCTTTAGCTGAGCATTCAGTGTAAAATCACAGAATCGAAGGCAATGGTGTTCTCATTACATTCTGAAACATGATGGCACATAACAATAGTTCCAGGCAACCTGTCAAGCTGGCAGTTGGATCTTGATCAAGAAAGCATCCTCCACTACACCTGAAGTTCCTTAATGTGTACAATATAGGTTGCCTAACATTTTCAATTGTGCTCAGGGATGTGATGGGCACCTTGGGAGGACGGTGGACAGGAAGTGATGGGGCTGCCTATTGGGGGGTGGGGGGAGAAATACATTTCCATACATTTCTATTACCTCTGCCTGCCCGGGGGGGGGGCAGTTGCTGAGGTGCACTGGGATGAGTCACTGTATTCCTGTGGGCCAGCACACCACTGGCTGTGCTCCCAATATTTCCTTGACCCTCCTTATATGCTGCCTATGGTAACCACCTCATTCCACCTAAAGGGAGGGTTGGCCCTGACACCCAAACATGTACCTCAGTGACTAGAAACAGAGAATGACTATTTGGTATGACTTCTCATCTCTAACATCTACGCTTTTCTGTTAAATGTATAGTTTAACATTGCTTGTGGCTTTAGGAACAACATAACCTGCACAGGTATGATAGAGTGAATTCCCACGACGTGAAAGATGCAAAAAAAAATCTGTTCTGAAGGTCAGGATGTCTTTAAATAATAATAATTTCATGTCAGAAATTATTCTGGGTTGAAAGGATCTTTGCGGGAGAAACTCCACTCAGGGGACACCCAAATGAGGCTCCTTTCATGTCCCCAAGAGCTGGGACAGAGATAGGCACTCAATCTGTCGCGCAGTACCCGGGTCTCGAGCTGCCAACTTGCCAACGTTCCAGCTAACAAAGCGAGCTACTTAACAACTGAGTCACTGCAGCCCCTTTCTTTAAATGACTCTGGAGCAAGAGAGGAAGAAGGCTGTTAACCTTACCTAATGTAAACTCTATTCATCATTCAAGGACAGAAAGCAAATCTGGAATGGAAGCAATAAAAGTGAACATAACTAGAAAAGTATGTTGGGGTTTTCTTCCAAGTATTTTGTCCCAAAGAAAACATTAAATTTTAAGTTGCCACTTTAAAATCTCAATTTTTGAACTCATGTCAACATTGCATTAGGAAGGTTCTCTTTTCAGTTTACATGGCAGAGTGATCAAATAGTTTCTTTACACATATTTTGGACATTTCCCACTACAGTCAAACTTCGCATAAAGAGTACCTTGCTTAAAGAGTAACTCGCTTAAAGAGCAGAATTTTCTCTGAATGTTCGCTTCGCTTAACAAATGAAACCAACCAAAAACTCACTTAACAAATAATTCAGGGTTTGTAATCTCCTCCTCTCCACAATTGGTCACTTACAATGGTGTCTCGCTTAAAGAGCAATCCTGTGGAACGCATTATGCTCTTTAAGCGAGATACAACTGTATAACTTATTACTGCTCCCCACCCATCTACCCTGATATTTTAGACTGAAGAGCCAGCAATACCCAAAAAGAGTAGAGCTTCCACTGTCCCTTACCTTTGGCCAAGCTTACTATTGCTCCTGGGAATGGAAATCCACACATTTTGGAGGGCCCATTCATATTTTAAGGACAGAAGCATATCTATCATCTTCTTTCCCCCATGATAGGGAAGGATGGGGGACAGTTTGCATAGGAGTGAAGCAAAATCAACATAAATTCCTGCTGAGTCATCACTAGCTTATCTCATTTTCGTCATCATTTGCAAAATCATGATGAAATTCTCTGTTGGGCTTAACCTTTCAGAGAGCTTGTGTTTTGCAGCAGCTTTACAGAAGAGCAAAACTAATAATAAAAATCTTCAGATAAGAGGAGGTACTAATGTTCAAGGATTCGGACCTGTGCATAAAGAATCACACCAGTTTGTAATGCAGAGAATTTAAATGTACATTTGGCAAAAAAAATAAAGAGATACGGAACAGGATGATAAAAACAATTATAGAAGAATGGAATAAAGTAAGAGAAGATCTTATTCCAGGGATTTCACCAATTATAGAATTAGAAGATTTCAATAACTTCCCAATTAAGATAGATAGGGATATTAAGATAATATTATTAGAAAATGGGGTTTCACTGTTAAAAGACTGGTTGAAGATTTGCAAAGATTCGGAGAAAAGAAAGGTACTTTTTTTACAATTGAAATTAAATTGGTTCCAGACTCTCCAGATAAACAATTGGAATAAGAGATTTATTGCTTACAATAGTTTAGATAGGCAACTTACAACCTTTGAAGAACTTTTGGTTAAGATAAGAAAAGGAAATATGGGAATTAAAGGGATAGTTAGTAAAATATATAAGATAATGAATAAACAAGGGAAAATACAGGAAGTTCTAAAGAATATTTGGGAACAAGACTTGAATATGACAATTTTGGAAGAAAGTTGGCATAGAAAATGGAAAAGAAGAATTATGAGAACTATGTATGTAAGAGTAAAAGAACACAACTTTAAGATGCTTTGGAGATGGTATCTGACCCCAACTAGAATGCATCAAATGAATAAGGAAATAAGTAATAAATGTTGGAGGTGTAGGCACTCTACTGGGACATATGTACATATGTGGTGGAATTGTAATGAGGTCTCAGAATTCTGGGGTAAGATTGAAAAAGAAATTGAAAACATAATGGATATGCGGTTAGAATTGGGGCCAGATACGGCACTACTAACAAATGTGGATAAATATAAAATGAGTAATGATAGTAAAGAGTTGATGGCTGTGATGCTGTCTGCGGCAAGACAATGTATTGCAAAAAATTGGAAAAATGTGTTATTGAATATACAGGATTGGTATAAGGAAATGTGGGATTTAGCTCTTAATGATAAACTGACATGGGAATTAAATGTTAAGAAAGGCATAGTTCAAGTAAATGGATTCTGGGGAATCTGGAAGAAATTTGTGGAATATGTGCTTGTTGAAAAAAAAGGAGTCAACCCTGTACCAGAACAAATCACTTTTTGGAAAATGTAAATGGATACAACCTTCCTGGACATTGTATATAGCACAGAGGTGAACTAAGCAACAAAGATTATGTGTAGTAGGAATAAAAGAGGTATTAGATTTTTGATTGATGAGTGGTAATAGAAAAGTAGAAAAATGTATTAATCAATATATATCAAATGTAGTATTTTTGTGAAACCTTTTTTGTATTGTATGTTTGTTTTTCTTATTATTTTTTTATATTCAAAATCTATAAATAAAGTTTAAAAAAAAAAGAAAAAAGAAATGCTACCTCATTTCTGGCTGTGAAGCCATGGAAGATGAAGAGGGCAAAGTGACTAGCTGTGGTCTCATAATAAGCCTCTCTCTGTCTTATCCAAGTTGCTAAGATACCCTGAGCAACCTTATCAACTGATCAGACTTTTTAAAAGGGAATGGCTGAGGTTTTATTGTGCTGAGCAGCTTTTACTCCCTCTGGCTTCTTTTTATTGAACTTCTCAGTGGAGCTTGACACCATAATGACTTCAAGTCAGATTTAACCATGAAAGTAGAAGGAGGTTTCTTTCACCACTCCCAAGAACACCTGGAGTGCCAAGGTTTGCCATCACTGTCCTATTGGGTTTGTTGACTGGGATTTATGGGAGTTGTAGTCTAAAACATCTGGAAGACAATCAAGTAGCTCAACTCTAATCTACTGTACTTTGCAGATTTCTGAGGGAGACAAGGAAAGCAACCCCCTTTCAATGTTAAATGTGACTTTCAGTCATTATGGGAGGAGTGGCCAAACTTTTTGGGCTGTGGGCCAATCATGTGGTTCAGGGAGCCTGTCACTAAGGGCCAGGTGCAGCCCCCAACGCCAATTCATCCGGCCCACGAAGCCCTCGTCGCTCCTGGAAGCAGAAGTAAAACGCGCCCGTATGGGCGCATTTTATTTCCACTTCCAGGAGCGATGAGAGCTTCACAAGCCAGATCAATTGGCATTGGGGGCTGCACCCAGCGCCCGGGCCTTAGTTTGGGCACCACTCCATTATGGCCTCAAGCTCCATTGAGAAGTTCAATAAAATGAAGCCAGACCGAGTAAACAGTGCTCAGCACAATGAGAGTATGGGTGGGATAATAGACCAGACTGTCCGGAGGGCAATTATAGATTATATAAATCAAGAGTTCGTAATTTTAGAGTTCCATTGTCAGCATTGTCTGAATTTGCTGCTTTAAATGAAGTGATGTATGTTCCTATGTAGGTCTCTAGATACAACCATCAATTTGAAGAAACATTCAAAAACTATTACCTAAAGTACCAGTTGCTTTATCTTGTGAGGAGGGGAGCGAGGGGATGAACAGTGACATTATCTCCATCCCAACTTTTATGGACAATAAGTGTCTTTAATTGATGAGAAACACAAGCCATCAGTAAAAGCATTGCCAATGTTTTGTGTTATCCACCAGCCGGGGGCATTGCTTGTTTATTTCTGCTACCTTTCTCCTCAGGGTGCTAGATAGGATGTTTTTGTAGCAGCATTTCTTTGCAGATGTCTCCCTTAGAGCAGCTCCCCCCCCCCAAACTTTTCAGGCCTTGGGCCGGTCACGTGGTTCAGGGAGCCGGTCACCATGGCCCAGGGGCCGACACCAATTCATTCGGCCCGTGAAGCCCTGCCTTGTCGCTCCTGGAAACAGAAGTAACACTCGCCCATACAGGCACATTTTATTTCCACTTCCAGGAGCAACGAGGGCTTTGCAGACCAGATGAATTGGTGTTGGGGGCGTGATCTGGCCCCCAGGCCATATTTTGGGTACCCCCGCTGTATATTGTTGATTTGTTGTTTATATTATATTTATTGTGATTATGTAAGCCGCCTAGAGTCAGGTTCTCCTGAGTGGGGCGGGATATAAATTTTAAAATTAAAATTAAATTAAAATGAGTACTGAGAACTATCCAGTCCTTACCATTAAAGCCCACACACTACTCCAGGGATTCTCAACCTGCAGCCTGTGGTCCGTATGAGGCCCACTGTGCCTCCACCACACCAGGAAGTGCCATGTGGTGGAGGAAGGGCAAAATGGCTGTCTGGCCCCTGAAACAAGAGGCAAAGGCTTTCACAACTGACATGGCTAGGTATCGTTTGTTTTTGTTGCTCAATGACTATTGATGTTGACTTGCACCTATAGCACAGCAGTGTGGTATAGAGTTTAGAGTCCTTGCCTAGGATTTTAAGAAGTGAGGCTTCAAGGCACCACTGAGCCATAAAATCTCACTAGATAATCATGGGCGAGTCACGTTTTCTGTCACACAGGAATTGTCATGGGTCTGAGTGTTATATATGGTGCTTGGAGCAAAGTGCAGAAAAGGCAGGAAATAAACATTGCAAATAGAGAGGTTGAGCTTCTTATTTTGTAATGCATCTCTTTGTTCATTTGCACATTACATTTATAGGCTGCCTAAAATATTCTCTTGGAGACCATCAAAATATAATTGACACAGTGGAGTCATTCCATATACTGTACTGTATTTTCCTTCAGCACTCACTGATGTTTATGCTTAGCCTTTTTTAAAAAATATACATTTTGCTGGAGCTGTGGTTAAACTGCTGTGCTGCAACCAAAAGGCTGTGAATTCAATCCTGACCAGGGTTCAAGGTTGACTCAGCCTTCTATCCTTCTGAGGTTGGTAAAATGATGCTAATTAACTTGTGAACCATCCAGAACTGCAGTCAGCGCTATGAGGCAGTATATATATGTGATAGCTTTACTTTTGCTTTGCTTAGATCAGGGGTTCCCAACCTTCTTTTCAAGCTGGGGGGCAGGTCACGCTCTCTCAGTTAGCTTGGAAGGCTGGACAACCATTCTGCACTGCCTGCATGATGGGTTGGCCATTTTGTCCCAACAGCTTCAAAGGGATGGCCATTTTGTTTCTTGAATACCCTTGGAGGGATGGGGGCCACAAGAAATGGTGCCGTGAGCCAGATGCGGCCCACAGGCTTTAGGTTGGGAACTCCTGGCTTAGATACATGTTGAAAGTATGCCTTCTATGTAACACTGCCAGTGAACCTTCTACTTAGGCTCAACACCATTGTGGCCCTTGTGGCTTCCTCTCTTTTCTCTTTTCATAGGCAGGAAAAGCTCACAGATTAAGCGGAGAAGAACGAGAGCAGCTGCTGCCAACTCTCCGAGCTGTAGGATGGAATGAGGTGGAAGGCAGAGATGCCATTTACAAGGAGTTTCACTTCAAGGATTTCAACCGGGTACAAAGACACTGAAGAGTCCTTACAGCTGGTTTGGGTTTTATTCTAGACAGGGGAACAACCATGCATTTGGCAACCGTGTTACCAACTGTGCATCAGCTTGACCACATGGGAAACCTAGTTTGGTATTATAGAAGCTTAGAAGGGACTCAGGCTGGCATTTACACTGGGAGGGAGAAGATCATGTCACCCCAGGCAATACATCTCCAGGAAGATATTCAAGAACTGCAGAGTTTGTGGAGGCAAAGCTTAGGAGAGAGCTTAGAAAGATATTTTCTTGCACTTCAGTACTAGTGGCCACCCTGGATAAAAGATTCTAGGAGTCAAGGGTCTAAAAAAAATCTTTATCAGGCTCCAAGTGTGGCTTTAGTACCGAGGTTCCCAACCTACAGCCCATGGGCCAGACCCAGCCTGCGGCACCATTTAATGTGGCCTGCCACTACCCTCGCCATTACCTCAAACATTTATGACAGCTGTAAATGCATCCATGCATGGATAAACACAATGCCGGCTGTAAATGCTGCCGTAAATGTGCCCCCCAGCTGTCAAAACGCATTTACGACAGCCACGGATACGTTTTACGGCATTTATGGTGGGGGAAACCATGTGACCACGTGCTGACCTGTCCAGCGGTGTGGTGGGAACCCCTGCTTTAGTATGTGGTTGTTGAAGAATGATTAATTGCCAGTGAAGGGCAGGAACTATTTTGTTGTTGTTGTTCAGTCGCACAGTCGATTCCGACCCTCTGCGACCCCATGGACCACTGCCCACCAGGCACTTCTGTCCTCCACCACCCTCCTCAACTCGCTCAGCTCTGTGCCCATTGTCTCTACAATACCATCTAACCATCTCATTTTTGGCGGCTATAAACTATAAGTAACGTGTATTGCCCCCGTTGCTTCCAAAAAACTAGTGACGTACACAGTTTGACCAAAAGTACAAATTCTCAAACCTTTGTTAGAAACATTTTTGGGAAGTCTGCTTTGAATAGTGTCCCTACTCTATCTAAATGCTACTTGTTTTCCATTTTACTATACAGTATGAACAACCTTGGGCCCTAAAGTGTCCTTTAATGCATAGACAGTTGTTTTTGTCCAAATTTCATCAGAATGGAAGAGTAATAATCTTTGGGATCAGAGGAAGCGTGGAACACTCCTGTTTTTGGTTTTCAAATTGTTTCCTCCACTGAATTTTTTCTCAAGAAAATTCTGTCTGAAACATCACTTCTCATGTTATAGAAAACCCTGTCTCCTTGTTTGCTGCGGAGATTTTCTCCCAGTGCAAACAGCAGTTTCAGAGTGCAGATGTATGACGCTATCTCAGAACTACCATTGAGAAAGAAGTTATATTTCCCACGAGACCACCTGTGATAGTGGTAACGTTAACTTCCACAGCTGATGCTATTTTACTGTTTAAAAAACACTAAGAAATTAAATTCAATGAATTCAAAGCTAGGGCTTTGCCTTAATAAGTACATTTCATGATCATAGATGCTGCTCCCCCAGTGGCTTAGTGGTTAAGATGCTGAGCTGGAGACTGGAAGGTTGGGTTTCGATACCTGAGGGCTGCACTTGGGGACATGGAAGTAGCCTTATTCAGGCGTCCCCTAAGCAGTTTCTCCAGCAAAAATCCTTTCAACCCAGAGTAATCTCTGACACGAAATTATTATTATGATCATTGATGTAGTCTATCACTCTGAATAACTAGAAGGAACATTATTCTTGGTCTGAATCATACTAGAATCCACCTGATATTTTTAAACTTACTCCAAGCAACAGGGTACTACTTATATCACTTCAGACCTTTAGAAGTCTTCACTAAATTTGTGTCAGAACTTCCTGGGTCAGTTTTATGTTGTTAATGTGTACAATATTGGAGAGAGAACAACTTGTAGCCCCTTGGCTGTTGTTAAACCATAACCTGGATCAATGCTACCCGTCGCAGCCAATGGTAAGGGGTGATGGAAGTTGCAAACAGTACTATGAACCTTAATTTCACAATGTAAATGTACTGTTGGACTGGATTAAGCAATATGTAGGACATGAGCCATATGCTCCCCCACTATCCTGTTTTAAAAACATTGTTTAACAAAGATTTTTGTTCAAGGGTCTTTGTGCCCTCCTAAGAGCTGTGGGAACAATTATGCCATGTTTTGGAGGGCTACCCCACATATATATATTTAAAACTATAGCTAAAGGGTATATAGGGGCTTTTTAATTAATAGAAAACTAAGGCAAGTGTTTTTGGAATGAGCGGGACATGAGTTGTTCTACAGGGCCTAGGCCCACAGTGACAAACTGGCACTCCAGATTTTCTTGGACTTCAATTCCCAGAAGCCACTTGTGAAGATTCACAGGGACTTGGGCTTCTGGGAAGTGAAGTCCAAGAACAGCTGGAACGCCAAGACTTGCCATCACTGGCCTAGACCTTTTTTTTTTTTTTGCCATGCCCCACCTAAGCATCTCTACAATCCTGATTACCACCACATGACATATAATTCTTATATGTGAACTCCTATTGATGTAGAGGAAGCCTAAAAAGCCATTAACTTGGTCAAAACAAGCTTCCAATTGCCTGTTAAAAATCAAATTCCCCCTTCCCAGTGGGGCGTGGTTGGGAACCACGGGTCTAGGGGTAGGATGTAGTATTTTAAACTGCATTAAATGGCTAATGAATGGCTTGCGTAAGATCAAAGAGCAGCAGATGCTTCTAAAGAATGTCATCACTTGAAAAATGAAGCTTGTGTGTTTTCCTTGCATCTTACAAACAGGCCTTTGGATTTATGACCAGAGTAGCTCTACAGGCAGAAAAACTGGACCACCACCCTGAATGGTTTAATGTCTACAACAAGGTAAGGAAGAAGCCCTGGGTGCTCAAGTTTAGGCACTCTTACATGATTTGGAATGATGGATAATGTATGGCTTTTTGGATGTGAACTGCAGCTCCCATGAGCTCACCATTGATGGCAATGGCTGGACATGTGATATCCATTGGGCCACATATTCCCAACTTTTCCAATTATGCCATCTGCACAGACATGCCCTCAAGATAACATCTGCTCCTCTTTGATCCCTGTCCCAGAAGAACTAAATAGTTCCTGTGTGTGATAAAAGCTTTGTTATCTTTAGTCTTTTCACCCATCACTTGCTTTTCAGCCATGTTCGCCATCTAAAGTCTATTGCGCCTCATAACTTTGTGACATGGGCTAGTGGGAAGGGACGGAAGCAGCAAGGGTGGTGGCATAATAGACTAGTAAAGTACTCCTTCCCTTGCTTTTTTTTCCTTTGTGGCTCAAAGAATGAGTCTACTGGAAATGTGTTACCTGTGGCTACAACATGTGCAGTCTAGCTCTTGATCAATTTGAACAGCTAGTCTTCTCACGTGCCAAGGTACTGTTAGTACTTTTCCAATGAAGGATCAAGGTCTTCTAATCTTTGTGACAATAGACCATAGCTAGAATCCTATTGGATTACTCAACTGAGTTAGGACAATAATGGAAGCAATAAGCACTGTTTTCCCAACTGTTAAGTCTCATGAGCCCGATATTTATCTGGTTCTGCAATCTGCTGTGTGGTGGGCAGACCAGAAAACACAAACACAGCTTTTGCAAATGCCTTTATACACATGGAAAACTGAAGCTGCTTTTTAGTTCATGTTTCACTGATGAATGCTGGGCAGTGAAGCCTTTTAGAACAAATGGGCCATTTACAAGTATTTCTGCTATTCTGTATGAACATGTTGTATGATCCTTCAGGATTCCTCTAGTGTTGAGGGTTGTTTGCTATACTTATTTGAGCATTACAACCCACACTAATGAGACATTTCTTGCATTTTAGGTTCACATCACCTTAAGCACACATGAATGTGCAGGCTTGTCGGAGCGGGACATCAACTTAGCCAGTTTCATAGAGCAAGTTGCAAACACGTTGTCCTAAAGGCAGCCACCTACTGTCCTCTTCCTCTTCTGTAAAGCCAGAGCTTAAGCAGACAAGGATACTGTCCTGGAGAAGATGTGTGATAATTTGGCAGCAATGATTTTATGGAGTTACCAAGAATCACAACTTTCAGTGCAGCCATCCTTATTAATTTACAGTATGGTTTATAGTGATACAAATGTGAGTGTTGGGCAACTACATTACCTTTCTCTGTCTTGCAGCAAGTTACAGCATCTCACTATCCAGTGTTGTTACACTGTAGGTCTTGTTCTGACAGTATTATGGCAGCACAGTAAAAAGGATACTCAGTGCTGCTATTGGTCATAATAAAGTTTGGCTTATGTGTGATATAGACAAGACTTTTACAATATGCTTGTTCTTGTTACTTGAGTTTATCTTATTTCAACAATGAGCCCAAACAAGAATATTGCTACCACAAATCTGGGCAAACTTCAGGCTTGTCACATCTATTGTTTTCCCATATCATCACAGATCCCTTAAACACAAAAGACATGGGTATAAAATCAAGACCTTTGGATGATCCCAAGCCTAGAGATTTGTGTTCAGAACTTGAACTGAACCAGTCCTTTTCACACACAAAAAGTCCACTCTTGGTTTCTTCACTTCAGTAGCCAACTTTAGGTGAGGGGAAAAAAACATTTTTTTTTTGTTTTCGGTAGAGAGCTGAGAGGCAAGAAAACTCTGCCAATCTGCTGCAGAATACCTTATCAGTACTGGCACTTCTGTCCAATCCTTTGCTGCAGGATTCAACCACAAGTTGTTCTTTTTTCCATGACTGCCTGCCATACAGACATGTGTGTACTTTAAAGCAAAACCAGGCAGACGGACAAAAGGTAAACAAGCATTTCACATAATTTTCCACAAGGCCAGACCTGCAGCTAATGAAAATGGAACACAGTATTTACGTTTCTGAAACAAAGATCTCATTTTGTAATAATACTTGATGATCCATGAAAGATCAGAAATTTCTTCCAAAATGTACACACAGTGGCTAAGTATAAACTCTTCCAGCTCCTAGTATGCAGCAGATGTTTTAGATACTAAAACATAACCTTGCACAAAAAACTTTCAAAGATATTTTAAAAATGTTTCCTAATTTTATTTTTTTATTCTTAAACTTGAAAGTGTACACATGATGCATAACAAAGTAAACAGTGATATTATTAGAAAACAAAAACACTGCAGCATTTTTAAAGACTGACTAATATATATTTTTAATGTGAGCTTTCATGGATCAAGTCCAAGTGGACTACGTTAAAAATTTAGCAGTTAGTCTTTAAAGTGCTGCAGGTTTTTTTTCTGATATGCCTGAAACACAGACTAAAACAGCTACTATTCCAAAAAAAAAAATCAACAGTGATATTATTGAAAATAAAGTACTACTGAGGTTAACCACCTCTTGACACAGTAGTATAAATACTACAGGACTTGATTTTCTGATTTACAAAGCTCAATTAAGACCTTGTAGAAGTTCAATCAAGCTTTGTTGTACTCTACAACATGAATGGGGGAAAAACAACACACATGCCTTCTTGGAGTAAATTATACACATGGTTAAAAAGTGACAGGCAAACATTTTCCCTTTCTTAAATATTGCAGTGCAGTGCTCTGGAAACCGTACCTGCGCATTGGTTTGAAAGATACAGTAGTCATCTCTTCATACATACATCTCAAACCATAGCACTGAAGTTGCTTTGTGTTCCCTTCTTTCACAATTAAAAGAGAATGATGGCTGGAAAACGGGCTACACCATTAGTGCATGGAATTCACAACAGCAGAGAAAGTAAACTTATGTCTCCAGTTAGAACACACCAAGGACTACACAGTACTAGCTGGGAGGAAAAAGACATTCCATGTGTCTACATCACTGTGTATTCACTGCTATGCTTCCCTCACAGAAGCACTGATAAATTTAAGGTAATAAAAGCTTCTGATCTACTGACAGAAATGGGTTGAGACCTGATTGGGAACTGTACTTCCTCGCACACCCTCATGCTTTGGAACAGGTCTGCCCTTTGACCCAGGAATTTCAATCAGGAATAACAGCCACAATTCCAGAAGCAATCTGAACCATCAGGAAGAGTCAATATGTGATTAAAAAAAACATTCCACAGGACAACATAAATTAGCTACATCACAGTTATGAAGGCCTAACCTCTCTGCTAAAATATGCTTGGCTCAGACAATATGACAGTGGGAGGGTGGAGTGTATTGTGCCCTGAGGTTGATTTTCCAATGGAATCATGTGCAGTGCAGTACCACTGGAGAGCTGAGTGCCAGATAACTAGCAGTCTTCTGCCTACCTTCTTGGCTTCCCAGAAGAAGTGGTTTGAGTGTTGAGGCAAATCTACAAGCGCCTGCTCAACCAAGGTGCCTCACAGTCAATGTAGCAAAAGAGGAAAGCAGCAAGTAAGAGTCTGCTACCACAGGGGAAGCATCCCTCTTTAGTCACAATGACAATTTGAAAGTTAACATTGGTGCCACTTGCTTATAAAAGCACATGGCCAATTGCAGGGTCAGGAAGTAAAGTAACTTGGGTAAATCGGGGCTTCACCAGCTGTGAAGCCAGAACCCAAGAGTCACAAATAAACTATTGAACCTGGAGCAAGTGGAAGAATGATTGCCCTCAGCCCTTCTGGAGGACATACACAACTCAGAAGGATGGTGGGTGGCATTTTAAGTATTTCACAGAGGAAAGGAAAGGAGTAAGAATCCTGGAAATAAACGCCTTCCTTGCTCTGATCGGCTTAAAATGTAAATCAAAAGACATTGGTCCAAGCCTCAGACCACACACTTCCAGTTCCAATCCCAAAGTCTGAGGAGAACATTAGCATCCAAACATCTCCCATGCCCTGCTGTCTGACACAAAAATAACCCATGCCAACCAAGCAAATGTAAGGACTGAATAGTTCTCCAACACCTGAGCACAAAGGCTGGTGGGGATGGAGTTACGTTGGCCACAGGTATGGCTGTTCCTTTGAGGGTTAGCAGCGGCAGTGAGCTAGCATGTAAAGGAATACAGACAGTATTAAGAGAAAGACAACTTGTGGGAATATACAGACATAAAGTGCTAAGAAAAGGTTGGGAACTCTGTTCATTGTACAAGGAGAGATCAGGGATATGAAAGAGAGGATCAAGCTGCCCCCAAGACCTGAATCTGTCGGGGAAGGTTCCAGATGATGCTTCCCTTTCCCTAGGAATCATTAGTACCCCTCCCAACAGTAAAGGCATACATGGCTACAGAATTATTGATGGGCCAAAGAACCATTCATCTGTGCATCAGCCGAAGAAGGAATATCCGTACTGTACAGGCAGTCCAAGTAAGCACCAGCAATCTCAGAAATCATGTTTCTGTCCGGTATAGCTTGTGCCATGCCATAGATAGCACCCTAGAAATTCAAGCACAAAAAGGAATACATTTTTACTCAAGTTTCTATGAATTTTACTTTTCAAATTGGTTTGTTATATTTCTAACAGTTCCCTCCTTTTGCATTAAAAATGTATACAAGTCACTAGCAATAAATAGAATCCAGTACTATATAAATAAAAATCAGGTACTATTATAAAAAAAAAATCAAACGTAAGATGGCTAAGACACTGTGGCTAAGACACTGACTGGAAGGTGACAGGTCAGCAGTTCGATACCCGAATACTGCAGGACAGAGTGAACTCCCGTCTTTGTCCCAGCTCCTGCCAACCTAGCAGTCCGAAAGCAATAAATTGCAAGTAGATAATTAGGGACCACTTTGGTGGGAAGGTAAACAGTGTTCCGTGTGTTCCAGTGTCTAGTCATGCCTGCCACATGACCACGGAAACGTCTGCAAATGCAGACTCTTCAGCTATAAACACAGGTGAGCACTGAACCCTAGAGTAGGATACAACTGGCTTTTGAGATGTTAAAAACATAGCAGCCAGTTAAAATATGCTAAAAGTAAATAAATAAATAAATGGCAAACTAAGATACAGAACAGTAGAGAAAAACATCTGCTTGGTGACCAAGCATCTGTCTAAATAAAAAGAGACTTTCCTGCTATATAATTTTGTCTCAGAAATTATTCTGGGTTGAAATTATTTTTGTGGGAGAAACTCCACTCAGGGAATCTCCGTTCATGTCCCCAAGAGCCGGGACAGAGACAAGCACACAATCTGTCATGCAGTACCTGGGTTTCAAACAGCCGACTTGCCAGCCTTCCAGCTAACAAGGGGAGCTTCTTAACCACTGAGCCACCACAGCCCCTGCTGATAGAGAAGAAAGCTTCCTCCTTTGACATGGAATGCATCACTGAGAACACTCTTCCTTAAGTTCCTGCCAAATATGCAGCCATGTTTTGGTGTGGGAAAGAGAAGGAGATTTCACCACCAAGAGAGGCTCCTGCAGAGGAAGCAAGTTCTTCAGGCAGCCCTGGTCCCACACTCTTAAGGAGCAACATGGAGCCACTGTTTTAAGATTGGAATCATGTGCTCTCTAGAACTGGCCTTGGGTCAATAGCACGGCTGCAGCAGTCTGAGCCATGTCACGTTTCTGAACAGTCTTGAATGGCTGCCCCACATAAAGAGAGCAAGCAAAGATTGCAGGTTGGTGTTCTTGGGCAACAACTCCCAGAATCCTTGGAGGAAATTTTGGAACTATAGTTGAAATCCAAAAATCTGCAGATTTAATAATCTGAGTAAGAATGAACTAAAATAGCCAGTTCATAACTAAGATATAGACCAGTGATGCCCAAACTAAGGTCCGGGGGCCGGGTGCGGCCCCTGATGCCAATTCATCCGGCCCGCGAAGCCCTCATCGCTCCTGGAAGAGGAAGTAAAACGCGCCCATACGGGTGCGTTTTATTTCCGCTTCCAGGAGCGACAAAGGCTTCGCGGGCAGGATGAATTGGCGTCGGGGGCCACACCTGGCCCCCGGGCATTAGTGGCCATCTCCTTGAACCACGATTGGCCCATGGCCCAAAAAGTTTGGGCACCCCTGATGTAGACCAACGTGGAATGGGTACTGTGAGACATATAGATATTCATATATTATGGAGTTATATTAAGACTTTATATCAGGGGTTCCCAACCTTTTCAAGCTGGAGGCCAGACCACATTCTCTCAGTCAGCTACGAGGGCCAGATGGCCATTTTGCCCTGCCTGCACGATGGGAGTGGCCATTTTGACCCAACAGCTTCAAAGGGGTGGCCATTTTGTTTCTTAAATGCCCTTGGAGGGGTGAGGGGCCACATGAAATGACACTGGCCCATGGGACTTAGGTTGGGAACCCCTGCTTTATATCTTTTTGAAGCTCATGCAGGCAATACCCTCGTTAACTGCTATTTTTCTATCTTATTTCTATCCATATATTCTGCAGAATCATAGTACTTAGTGGGATTTTATTATTCTTCTGTTGCACAAAAAAGGGAGAAGGCCAAACTTCAATTGCCTTCGTCCAGCTCACATCTTGACACCAGACCTCATAAATTCAATTCTAACATTTCAGCGAATAACACGTTTCCTTACCAGGCCAGTGGTCTTGGCGTTGGGGTCTTTCATTATTTCCTCTACACATTCTCTGACATCTTTCAGAAGGAGTTGTGCCACACCAGGCTTTGTGTGTAGTAGAGTTAAACAAATATGAATGCTAGGAAAGAAAGGGCAGAAGATCACACCCTTATTACTTTCCTTTATTTCCATAAACATGCTTCGTAACATTTACTGCCAAAATCAAACCTAGGCTCTAATGGCCACATGCTGTTCTACAAAGCTGTTTGAAGACATTCTGAGGAATGGTTCAGCTTGTGCCGATTATGATCTAACCCACTTTCATAAAATTATAATTCCTTGAATCCTTCCCAGCTGGCTGTTCTCCCAAAATGGTTGTGAAAAATGTAGCATGACTCCCGTCTGTTACGACAGCTGCAGACCTCACCCAAATAGGCACCTTGCTTATTTTTTCTCACGCTTATTTACTGCAAAAATGGGATGTGAGAGATGTGCTCATGGAGCCAGTGAGAAGCCACTGGAGTTACCTGTTCCTGATGAAGGGAAGGTGCACATAGCTTTCAAACACTCATCAGGGCTCATTCAATCTTTGCCTCTAAGACTACATAAACAGTGGAGGGGGAAAGTATGAACTACAGCCATGGGATATAAGGAAAAAAGAACCCTTGGCAGGAGCAGACAGAGGCTCTTTCTTCCTTTCTTATAATGCCATAACCTTCCATCATCTGGTGAAGCTGAATGGTGGAGCCTTCATAATATAGAAATGGAAATATTCTTCATATAGTACATCATTAAAATAATGAAATTCAATATAAAATTGTAATTATTATTCTTCCATATCCAAATCCAAATATTGGCGACCATCATGGCTATCATCCATGAAAACTGTCCTGAGAATATAATACAGTGGCCTTTGATCTGCCTTTTACATAGCAATGTGACAATGTCACTTTCTGGTCCTGAGCCCTTTTGGCATGCAAAGTCCTCGTCAGCCCCAGGACAGTATGGATGAAGCTGCTGCCCTCCATCAAGATGGATTCAAGTGGGGTCCACTTGGGGATCATCACCCTTCCCTGTGGACTTTGGCACCCAAACCATTAGTCCTCAGAGTTGTCGGGTTAGTTAACCGCTGCCTGACACTCACCTTTGAGTCGCTGGCAGTATGATCTACTCCAGGGATTCTCAACCTGCAGCCTGTGGGCCAGATGTGGCCCATTTCTTGTGGGCCACTACACCAGGAAGTGCCATGTGGAGGAGGAAGGGCAAAATGGCCATCCAGCGTAACCTGGACCCCGGCTGAAAAAGGTTGAGAACTCCTGGTCTACTCTATTATCATAGCAGAATAACCTGACCAGACTACAATAAATTGTAATAATGGCCCAAAACTTAGATGGCTTCAGACAAGAACTGGGTACATTCAAGGAGGATAAGATTGTCAGTGGCTATTAACCATGCTAGTTTTGACTACCTCCAACATCAGAGGACTCATGGCTTTTGAACACCAGTTACTGGAACTCCAGATCAGAAGAAAGAAGACAATTATCTTCATGTACCACTTGTAGGTTGCAGACACAGACATCTGTTTGGCTACTGTGAAAATCAGGATGCTGGACCACATGGACAACATAAAAACACTGCTTCAATCCTCCAACAGTGCCTGGCATCAGAGTGAACTTACCTGGGAGGGAACTGTAACACATTGAGGTTCCATCCTCTCTTTATCAGTATGCTTGACAACCGATATATGTCAAATGTGTCAGACCCCAAAGCAAGCACTGATATTTCTGGTTTTCCATAGATGAAGATGTTGTCAATGTTCCGCAGCCTTTAAAAAAAGGTAAGTTTAGAAGTACAGTATGTTTTATCCTTCCTCTTTATAGTGGCAAAAAAGATTGAACATAGGCCTTAATTACATTTATTTCAGGCAATGGTGTTGTTTAAAAGGCCAAAGATGGATGTGCCCCTTCCTCTCTCAACTGAATGGTTGGCCAACAGAGAGACACACAGAAGATTCCTTTCCATCTTGATCCACCAAAATCTCTCCATGTCTCATAAAATAAACATACAGACTCAAATGAAACTCAATATTGCTGCTGCCAACATTTGCCATGCAAAGAACTCCTTGGGGAGCAGACAGACAGCCACAAATCAGAGTGACAGCTGTTTATTTAAAAAAAACTACATAAAGCCAGGAGAACAGCTGAGGACAAACATGGAGGTGGTGAAAGGCTTCCATCTAAGAAGGACAGTACTCAATCCTATGATGGGGAACTAAGTCCAGTCCAATTTACAGGTTCAGAACCCTTCCTGCACCTGTTGCTTCTTTAACAAAGAAGTGGATGGTATCTTCTCTAATTCATTGTGGCCTTCAATTCTAGCCATAGCAGTCCTTACGACGGTGTCATTTTGCTACTCTTCTGTTCTCCTAATCCAATGCCCTAACCACAACATCACCATGGCTTTTTAACTTTCTCATTAACACATTTTTGTATTTTATGTTGACCGTTCTGAAAGGGACAACCCTGGGGCAGGAAAAGGAAGAATTTAACAAAACAAAAAAGGTGAAACCTGCTACATACCCCGACTCCAGGAACCGTGCTGTCGAAATTATTTTGCGAGTGGCCTCCACATAACCATCTTCTCCCAAATGTAGCATGGTTGCCCAACAGGCTGCAATAAGGCCACCAGGCCTGGAACCAGCTATGCTGGGGGAGGCATAGATCCCTCCTTGCCAATCAGGAGCAATAAAGAACTGGTAGTGCCGGAATTCTGTGTCCCTGTACAATATCACAGAGGAGCCCTTGGGTGCGTAGCCATACTGCAAAGAAGGAGCAGGGGATTGGAGCTGAGAATCAGGATCTACTGTTAAGTAGCTATCTATATCTTTTACACCATGGTTTTAAACATGAGTATTCTCAAATTGTTCCATTTCCATGGTATTCAATATAAGTACTGTAGATGGTTTTAAAACTCCATGTTTCTCAATTTTAAATCGCTGTCTGGGACTAGAGATTTAATTATTACATGTATTATTTCATTATTGTATACAGAGTTAGCACACGCTTTCACCTGGAAGCAGAAAAGCATATCTGATCCAGCTCAAAGAATGCACAAATTCAGAGTGCTAAGCAGAATTGCTTTGACTAACCTTGTGGGTATCTGCAGAAATGCTTGTGACGCCCTTCACCTGGAAATCAAACGGGCGTTTTAGAGGGAACCCTGCTTTCTCCATAAAAGCAGTAAGAAAGCCTCCTAGACAAGCATCCACATGGAAGGGAATCTTGTATTTCAGAGCAAGCTAGGTTAAGAGAAGAAATAAACTGGTTTAATTTCTCAAGTTAAACTAAAGCAACAGCAACCAACCACTTGTGGAGGCTGAGTTTCAAACCATCAAAAAGTACTATGGATTTCATCCCTGGAGCCATCCAAGCATCCTTACCTAAAAAACAATATGTCATCCTTTTTAAAAACCCACCATCTCAAATATCTGTGGTGGTAATGCCTATTACATCTTTTTATCTGTAATTTCCAAGCACTCATCTCTGAAATACTGTTGAGGCAAACTCAAAACAGAAATACATCAAAAATCTTCATAATTACTGGCTAAGACGCTGACTGGGAGGCGGAAGGTCAGCAGTTCTATTCCCGAGTACTGCAGAATGGAATGAGCTCCCATCTTTGTCCCAGCTCCTGCCAACCTAGCAGTATGAAAGCAAGAAATTGCAAGTAGATAAATAGGGACTACTTCTGTGTGCTCCAGTGTTTAGTCATGCCTGCCACATGACCACGGAAACGTCTGCAGCAGACAGCGCTGGCTCTTTGGCTTTGAAACAGAGGTGGGAATTAAACTAGGGCAGTGATGGCAAATCTTGGCACGCCAGCTGTTCTTGAACTTCATTTCCCAGAAGCCCTGATCAGCAGGACTGCTGACTTGGGCTTCTGGTAACTGAAGTCCAAGAACACCTGGAGTGCCAAGGTTCGCCATCATGGAACTAGGGAATGGCATATCCCCTCCCCCACCCCCAACAAACACTGGTTGGCTAAATGGCATTAAGAACAAACACTGAGAGCAGTGAGCTTTGTGCAATAGTTTCTTTTCTGACTGGAAGCAGATAACAATCCAACTCCCCACCTATTGTCTATACAGGGAGGAACTGAAGAAAGGGAGGAGACTGGAGGAACAGACATCCCAGAAGCTTCCATAGTGTGGGTTCCAAAACGATGGGTTGTGACTCTTAAGGGGGTCACTTGCCAAGTGTTTTCTGAGGGTTGCCACAGTTAAATTCTACACTGCACTTACAAATAGTGTCTTCAGAGGAAGGGAGCAGAGGAGAGCTGAGAGAGAGACGGCCAATTTGTGAGGCAGATTATGTGGCCAAACAGCCAAGTTAGGGATTAAAATACCTATTTTTTTAATGTGTCTTCTTTCTTCTTCTCTACTTCCTCTGTTACTCCTTCAGGTGTATAGAACCAGGTTGTACTTTTTTCTCTTTTCTCTACGCAAGTTGACTGAAAATTTTTGTTGTCATGATGGCGATTGATCAAACCATGAGAAAACAATGCATATGTTGATGTACTGATTTTGTACGACACAGTATTGTATGATTTTCCTGTGTTTTCACTATGAGTGTTTCTGTATGACATTCTCTCATAAAAGCTGTACAATAAAATGAGGCAAGTATACATAGCAGTACAGTTGTTCCATATGTTGACCACTTTCCTCCAGTCCCTTGGGTGGTCAACTTTCAGAGCTTTTACTGTACAGTAAAACACCGGATAACGCTAAAACTTGGTCCCACAAGTCTTGGTGTTATCCGATTTTTAGTGTTATCCAATCCATGTTAAAATCCTATGGGATGGATCGGATAACGTTAAAGCTCCATAGAGATACATTGTAACCACACAGGCTTTAGCGGTTGTTATCCAATCCATCCCATAGGACCATAACATTATTCGATCCAATTCTCCTCCCCAGATTACTTAACGTTATGCGATTTTAGCGTTATCCGATCCAATCGTTATCCGGTGTTTTACTGTACAGTACTTTAAAAAAAACATGAGAAGTAATTGCTACACCAGGATCCTCCAACTCAGACGTCTCTGCAGCTACTCAGCATGTTCTTAATGCTATGTTCTTAATGCTCATTGGGTACCTGCTATAGTACAGGAGATGAGACCAGAATTCTGGGCTGTCCTTTTGTTGGTTATAGAAAGAGCTAAATACCTGGTTTGCTTGCAGACCTTTCCTTTCTATAGTGAGCACTAGAGGTCTCAACTACATGTGTTCTCCAGGATTGCAAGTGGAGCATTTCCTTTGATTGACTGGCAGAAGTGGAAGAAATCCAAAGACATTACCTCTGCTACCTCCTCAACTGGATCCATAACCCCATGAGGAAACTGGGGTGCTGAACAGACCAACATAGCTGTATTTTTAGAAATGGCCCTCTTCATTGCCTAGAAGATTTAAGAGAAAATTATTGGGTAGTCAAGATGCTCTGCATAACAATCTTCAGAACTTAAGGGAGTTTTAAGAAACTCTGCTGAAAAGGAATACTTTAGCTTTATCATCTAACTCAGTGGTTTCCAACCTTTGGTTTTGGACTTCAATTCCAGAAGCCTACATCAATTCCATAAAGCACTGATCAGTCAATGTACTGACTTAGGCATCTGAGAATTGAAGCCCCCTTGTGGGGCATGTGACCTTTTTTTTTGTCTTCAAAGTAATGTTTTATAAATTTATCCACTATTTGACTATTGCTTGGTGTCTGGGAAAACTCAGCAGTAGGTACCTTAACATCCACTTGCATAGTTTTGGTCAATGGAATGTGGACAATCTTCATCCCAAAATAATGGGCAGCTTTGTCAAATGC
Organism: Furcifer pardalis; assembly: GCA_030440675.1. Classification (NCBI taxonomy): domain Eukaryota; kingdom Metazoa; phylum Chordata; class Lepidosauria; order Squamata; family Chamaeleonidae; genus Furcifer; species Furcifer pardalis. The sequence goes on from CP126890.1 coordinate 206,000,030, forward strand.
TGCATGCGCACTTTGGGGAACCAATCTGTGAAGAAAAACAGGAAGTAAACCATATCATAAAATAATCTGTGATTACCTCTAATTTGTGACATTCTTATCACCCTCTCTTCATTTCCTGCACAAAATAAATGGACAAGAAAACTTGGGGCTCTAAAAAATGTATGTCTGGTCAATGAACTCTCCTGAAGGAAACATAGGTGGTCCCCTTCTCTTTTTGGTCTATTTTCACATAAATCCATGAAGTTGGTTTGGCTGAGAGAATGACATGTCCTATCTTATCCCATAAGCTTCATGGTCAAGTAAGGATTTGAACCTGGTTCTCTTAGATTGTTCTCAAGGGGACTTATGATAAAATGAACTAAAATATTCAATCCTTCCTTTATCCATGTTAGAAACACAGCAGTAGAACAAATGCTATCCAAACAACTTTACATCTCATTGTGCATGCTAAACTGGGATTTCAACTTCTCCCCATGTAATTTCTGTATTTGCACAGCAAACAGCTTTTCAAGCACAGAGGTATCATCAAAATCCTAACAGACACACATTTTCCTTGATATCGCTAAGTGTTGGGATACAGCTAAAGGAGATTTCAGCACTTGCTTTTCAAGTTCTGCCACTTAAGTGTTGAGCTCCTTGAAAAAGGTGGGGAGCAACCATCTACCACAAGGTTTAAACCAAGAGAAAATAAATGCAAAGGCCATCACTTCTAAATTTATCTCTGGTTCTGTCTCTGTCTTGCTCTACAATTCGTTACCAGTAGAAGAGTTAAAAAACAGTGTGCAGCTTATAAAATATCCAGTAGAGGGCACTGACTGAAATCTACAATAAACATTAATTTTCATTAATCTTTTATAACAAATCTGAGTCAAAACATTAGAAGGATCAGAATTATAAAAACATTTGCCATAAAAAGCTTCTGTTTCAATACTTCTCCATCCAGTACCATGTGGAAAATGTATTTGTTTCCAAATTATACACATATCATGATACTATTAAGTTTTGAACCGGAGAAGCGGGGGTGGGGTGTGTGCTAAACTACAATCTACTGCCAGAAATATTAGTTATCTGATTTGTTTTTGTAGAGTGGGAGGGACAGTGAGTGTCACTATTATAGTATTCTTGAAGGGAAAGAAATGTGTGCAGAGTGCAAGCAGTGGTAAAAATTTCTTGAGAGAGAATGAAGACTACAATGGCGTAGGTATATGACCAGTGGCGTAGCGTGGGGGGGCGGGGGGGCGGATGCCCCGGGCAGCGGCTTTCAGGAGGCGGCAAAATGTCCCCACCACTTTGGCCTCCCTCTGCCTGGGGTTAGGAAACAGGACTTCCCAGGCGGAGGGCGGCCCTTTTGCTGGCGAGCGCTGCTCGCCTCCGTCCACCTGGCTGGCCGTCGGGGGCTCTTCGCCGCCTGTCCCTGGCTCCGCCTCCGTTGCGAGTTCGATCCTGGCGGGATACCAGATTGCCTAAGCCATTCATCCTTCCGAGGCCGGTTAAATGAGTACCCAATGGGACAGAGGCGAGCAACGCTCGCCAGCAAAAGGGCCGCCCTCCGCCTGGGAAGTCCTGCACGCACGCACGCACGCTGCCCACCTCTGCCCGCCCAGCCATCCACCCAGCTTGCCGTCAGAGGGGGCGCTCGTCGGGGGTGGGTGGCGCCGTGGCGCGGAGCCCCTGGCGGCTGGCTGGGCGGGAGGAGGTGGGCAGCGGGCGCGCGCGCGTGCAGGACTTCCCAGGCGGAGGGCGGCCCTTTTGCTGGTGAGCCCTGCTCGCCTCCGTCCCATTGGGTACTCATTTAACCGGCCTCGGAAGGATGAATGGCCCAGTGGTCAGCAAACTTGGCTCTCCAGGTGTTCTTGGACTTCAGTTCCCAGAAGCCTTGATCAGCAGGGGTGCTGACTTGGGCTTCTGGGAATTGAAGTCCAAGAACACCTGGAGAGCCAAGTTTGCAAACCCCTGGCTTAGGCAATCTGGTATCCCGCCAGGATCGAACTCGCAACGTTTTGGCTGCAGTGCAAGAAGGCTGGAAAGTCCATAGGGTTGGTGTGTGTGTGTGCGCGCGCGCGCGGGGCGCTCATCGGGGGTGGGTGGCGCCCCTGGCGGCTAGCTGGGTGGGCTGGCGGGCGGAGGTGTGTGGAAGCGCGCGCCGCTCGTCAGCAGGGGGGCCACCTTCTGCCTGGGTCCTGGGGGGCGGCGGCGGCGGCGAGCTGGGGGGGGAGCGAGTTTGTTCTTCACCCCCGGTGGCTGAACTCTGCGCGACGCCACTGTATATGACAAGCTAACAGAGAGAGATAAAATACTAGAACAATTATCTACAGAATATATGTCTCTTCAATCACTGAATTTCAGTTCTCCAAGGGGTTGCAAACCAAGGGAAAAAGAAAAACATGCTATATACAGCTACTGTGTGCAAATGGAGTTCACTTCAATGCAGTTTCCATTAAAAGTTATCCTTTGTGCTCACTTAAGGAAACAATCAACCAACTGCAGCTTTGGTTTCTACAGAGCAATCCAACTAATTAAAATACAAGGCCAACTGAACTTTATTTCAAGTGTTATATTAGTATCTGCTACAAATAAAGCTCACAACCAAAGGAAGTTGGTTCCAAAGAACTACAGAACGTGTGGTTTGTCAGAGTGAGTCTAGAGTTAGGTTTTTCAAGACACTAATTTTCAAGCTGAGGGACAAACCACCAGTTTTTGGAGTTCTCAATGCTACAAAAGACATTGATTCTTTGCCATGATTTAAGCCAGGGGCGCCCAAACTACGGCCCGCGGGCCCAATTAGGCCCCTGCATATCATTAGTGCGGCCCGCTGTGAGGACCCGGGTTCTCTGCGGACCCCCACCCCCCACCCATGTGTTTCAAAATTTGCAGCACTAAGAGAGGCCCCTGGAGCGCTCGGGATGACATCATCGCAGTGCTCCAGGTTTACCCTTCCAGTGCTGTGAATTTTGAAAAACAGGAGGCTCCAAAAATTTCCCCGAAGCAGCGATCTGCTTTAGCAAAGGCTGCTGAGGGGATGGGACCGAGCAAGAGGCTGCTCAGAGCAGCCCAGACAAAGCGCAGTCGCTGCCTCTGCCGCCACCGCTGCTGACATCAAAACTGTCAGCAGTGGGGGCAGCCCACCTCTGCCCTCCGCAGCTGTGTGTTGGGGTGCGACCGGCCCGGTAATAAAAAAAAGTTTGGGCACCACTGATTTAAGCAGCTTTCTGGCTCCTAACTATAACCACTAACATTCAGTCTTTAGGCTTGTATAATCTTGTACAACAGACAACTTTTGTCCCCATGTCTTCCAGCATAAATCTTTGCTCTGCATCTGTAACTGGACAAGTAGTAACTTGAACACGGACAAAGAAGAAAGTTAACATGCCTTGAATGAAGCTTGTTTTAAATAAGAGACACTGAAATTCATGACAAAAAATAGTATCCTCCACACACTTTGGAGATTGAGTGCTCATGTCATAGCCCTTTTCTATTAGCAGACATGTGGGCATTGGAAAAGTCCCATTTTCCTTTTAGATTAACTTCAGTTCAGGGTGTCATCTGAACTCTACACTGTAGACAATTTTAACTACAGTTTCTTAGGAGAAACCTACTTCTTGATTTAGTGGCTGATGTTGGATTGCTTCGGACAAGTCACGGTTAACACCAACCATAGTTAGTCAACTTCAAGTGGTACATAAAGTAGAGATAATAAAAAATGGAATATTTATGAAGAGCTCTTCACAGCCTTGTTAGGGTAGGAGTGGAGAGACACAAGCTAGGGCTGATGGATAAGTTCAGTTTTCCCACATTAAACCCTTGTGATATGATATACAAGAACAGGCAGTACGAAAGCAAACGAGAGAGAAAAGAGGTACCTACATTTCTGGGTACTTGATTCCCTTCTCATATGCCATGTTCCTGTAGGCTTTGCAGGCCAGCAGGATGCTTTCAGTCCCACCAGAGGTCATCTGTCAGACAGAAATGGAAAACAACAACAAGCCAAAGTTTATCTTGAATGGACACACAGCAACGAGCAATTACACTTGTATATCACCCCAGCACTTAGTGCACTCTCTGGGGGTTCAAAAATTAATTAGCATTTTTTTGCCCCCAACATGCTGGACACTCCTTGTACCAACCTCGGAAGGATGGAAGGCTGAGTCAACCTTGAGTCCTGGTCAGGATTAAACTCACATTATTTTTTGCTGCAATACAGCAATGTAACCACTATGCCACCAGGGCTCTTTCATGGACATGAGAGTGCAGAATATACCAGCAAGTTACTTCTAGCCCCTACTTCTCAGAAACATCTCATCTGAGAAAGCAAATAAGGAAATTAGCTGTTTTAGAGGTTTTTTACAGACTGATGTTGGTGACTGTCCACATGAGGCCATCTGCTGACACACCAGCACTAGCATCCTGCTGCCTCTATATACTTTTAGATGGCCCTCTGTCCTATCTAGCACAAGCGATACTGAAAAGTGATGGAGGCACACCACAGTAACATCTGGAAGGCCACACGTTGCCCACCCATTGTTTGGTTAATAATTATGTCCCATCAGGTTGATTCCAACTTTTGGTGACACCCCCACCCCCAGAGTTTTTTAAGCATGAAGTACTCAGAAGTGGTTTTCCAGTCTTTCTCTGTGCTATGGCTATTAACCCTGCGGCAAGGCATGTAACACTGCCAATGACATGCACACTGGGTGATCTTGGCTGGTTCCTCTCATGGGGGGGGGGGTTTCCAACAGAGATTTGGACTCCTGGGTCCAGTTCCACATCCCAGGCACCTCTGCCCACTAACTATGACAGCTCTTGTCACCAGTTAAAACAGACCGTCCAAGATGAAAGTATTACAGTAATCCCAAAACAAATCTAAGTAGATGTCAACTTTGGTCTTCAAATGTAAGAAGAGTTCCAAAAAGAGATTTATATGCCACAGATCACTTGCATTGCAAACAGAAAAGGGCCAACATCACACAACTACAAAAACCTCTATAAGTTTCCATTTTTTTTGTCTTTTCACACTCTGTGCCGTTCTCCGCTTTTGTAAAAGCTTTCTAATAAAAAGAAGGTGAGAAATTGTAATAAGGCCCATTTCTAACCAGATAAGTCAAGAAGCAGCTGCTTTATATTTCAAGGGGGGGGGGGAACCTGTCAGTTAACAGAAACACAAAAGCACATTAAAGTAAACTGAGAAAGACAGACAAGTTGAGCTTTATTTAAATAAGATATGTTAAGAAACCTTTTAACTGGCATGACACTATGAATCCAAGTAGCTACTTCAATTTTTTTCATTATTTAAAAGAGACTTCATCTTGTCCAGAGCTTGAATATAACTACCGTATATACTCAAGTATAAGCTGAGTTTTTTAGCCCCAAAAATGAGCCTCAAAAAGGGGACTCGACTTATACTTGGGTCAATGACCACAAGTGTCCCAAGACTACACAAGATTGAGATGTGCCAACAATTTAATTAATTGCACCATATTTTCATGCATTTTGATTTTTGAAACTCACTAGCAGCTGCTGCATTTCTTATCCTCGGCTTATACTCGGGTCAATCTATTTTTCTGGGTTTTCCGGTCAAATTAGGTACCTTGGCTTATATTCAGGTCGGCTTATATTCGGGTATATATGGTAGTTAAAAGTAGTGTGGTTATTTGTGACGAGTTACTTTTGAGAGTACTGTGGGTATAACTGGTTTATGTTTCAAAATTAATATAACAAGTCATTACAGAATTATTTTTATAAGTTATATATAAAATATATGTTTTATATATGTTATTGTATTATATATTGGAGGCTTTGAGGATTGTGAGTGGCAAAGGTTTTTTGTTACTTAATTGTTATGTTATTTAATTGCTATGTGGGTTTTTTAGTGTTAAATTGTATTTTATTATGTAAATCATATCATTTGTTGATGTATATTGTGTTGAGGACATGTTTGTAAGCCGCCCAGAGTCGCACTTCACGAGTGGGGCTGGATATAAATCAAACATAATAATAATAATAATTTTTAACATAGTTAACAATGTTTTCTAGTTACTTTCAAACATTTTAGGGACATTTTAAAGCATTTTACAGGCACCTTGATACGCATTTCTCATTATTTATGCGATTCTCTTATCAGTCCTAAGTGACATGACAAGGACTGCTTTTTCTGTATTTAATATATTCAAGATAAAATATGAGGATTGGCCACTAAAAGGAACAAGAGAGCATTTCCCAAGACTTTAATCTCAAATAAAGTAGCAAGTTCCCTCAAAGAAATATAAGAAAGTTCCAAGCTTTGAATATGGGCTACCTGCTGTAGACAAAAACTATACAGCAGGAAAGGGCAGAGTTTTATATTTTAAAGATGTTACTACTGAGAAAACATCATCTTCTGTGTCTAGGCTGGAGAATAAAGGACAGAAGAAAAGTATATGAGAGTCGGGATTTGGGGAAATCCCTTGTTTAAGATTGCCTTGTCAAGCTCAGTTACATTTATCATTTATTTGGTCACATCAACTACTAAGCAACAGTGTAGGCAGATCTTTAAGCAAAACAAATCAGAGAATAGGAGTCACTTGCATGATTTAACCAACTCCTTCTTTAAGCTTTGTGCTTGACTTCAGCCTGCAGTGTTGGGTCCTTGTTTTCGTCTATAGACTATTTTTCATTTGCAACTATATGAATCGCTGTCACAGGACATATTGTACTGCCAACCACTATCACATGACTCACTGGCAGATCACAAGAGCTTTCAGACATGTTGTGTAAGCTCCCTTTAACTATGATAACCAAAATACAGACAGGCTCTGTTTAGTGGCATTGCTCTAATACAGTCGTGCCAAAGTTAAGGGTACCGTATATACTCAGGTATAAGCCGACCCGAATATAAGCCGACCTGAAAACCCAGGAAAATAGATTGACCCAAGTATAAGCCAAGGGTAGGGAATGCAGCAGCTGCTAGTGAGTTTCAATAATCAAAACACATGAAAATATGGTAGAATTAATTAAACTGTTGGCACATCTCAATCCAGTCATTGACCCAAGTCTCCTTTTTTGGGCTCATTTTACTCAGCTTATACTCAAGTATATAAGGTACATCTCAAGGGTGAAAGGCTATGGCGCTCCAGCTGCTAAGGGACTACCACTCACCCACTTATGACCAGGTTGAGAAGGGGGAAAGGTTACCATCTGGAGAACTGGTTGTTTCCCAGGTGGGTTCAATATGCAATCTCAAGAAATACATTACTTCAAAGGATAGGTTGTCCTTGCTTGAAAGCCAGTCTTTATCTGACTCTAGGGCAGGGATGGCCAAACTTCTCGGTCTGTGGGCCAGTCACTATGGCCCATGGGCCAGTTCCAGCCCCTTACACCGATTCATCCAGCCCACAAAGCCCTCGTCACTCCCGGAAGCGGAAGTAAAAAGCGCCTGGACAGGCACATATTACTTCCCCTTCCGGGAGTGACGAGAGCTTTGCGAGCTGGATGAATTGGTGTTGGGGCCCAGATCTGGCCCACAAGCCATGGTTTGGGCACTCCTGTTTTAGGGACTGTGGTGGCTCAGTGGTTTTAATGCTTAACTTGTTAGCGGGAAGGCTGGCACGTCGGCAATTCAAGACTCTGATACTGCATGATGGATTGAGTGCCTGTCTCTGTCCCAGTTCTTGAGGACATGAAAGGAGCCTCATTCGGGCATCCCCTGAGCAGAGTTTCTCCAGTAAAAATCTTTTCAACCCAGAATAATTTCTGACACGAAATTATTGTTATCCGAATCTAGGGTACAGTGCTCATCTTCATTTACAGCCAGAGCCAGTATTGTCTGCGTCTGCTGATGTTTCTGTGGACATGTGGCAGGCATGACTAGACATCAAAACGCATGGAACACTTTTTACCTTCCCACTGAAGTGGTACCTATTTATCTATCTGATATTTCTTGCTTTTGAACTGCTAGGTTGGCAGGAGCTGGGACAGAGACAGGAGCTCACTCTGGTTAGTAGCACTCAGGTCTCGAACTGCTGACCTTCCAGTTGTCAAGTTCAGCATCTTAACCACTAAACCACCTCAGTCCCTTCAAGACATAATATCCCTCATATTCCCCTTATATATATATATCCACCAGAAACACAAGCAAGAGGGAGGGAAGCTACAACACAAATACAGTGGTACCTTGTATTATGAACGCTTCTTTTAATGTAATTTTCACATTACGAATGAAAATCAATTGAAAACAATTATTATTATTATTATTTATTTTCTCACACTTGCTAACCCGCCCCAATCGGGCAAGCGGCTTACAGCACAGAATAAAACACATCAATATAAAAAATTTAAAAATTCATAAACTAAAAACAGTATCTGGGGGTGTCGTCAAGGGTAGTATCCCTAGACTAACCACCCCACATGGGATCCCCCATCCCTGGAACCCCACACAATGCCTCGCATTATGAATTTTTCAGACCAGATTAATTAGTATTCAATGCATTCCTATGGAAAACTGTGTTTTGCATTACAAATTTTTGGTTTTCAATGCATTCCTATGGGAAATTTGCTTTACAAATTTTTCATAATACGAAATGTCCCAAAGAATGCATGAATTTCGTAATGCAAGGTACCAAGGTATGCTGTTTTTCATCATTCCCTCACTGTGTGTTTTAAATTTTAAATGTCTGTGGTTGCAATTTGTTCTTTTCATTCCAGTCACTGAGCAAGTTTGTGATGGACAAACAGTAAAAGTAAAGGTAAAGGTTTCCCTTGCTCGAAAGCCAGTCGTATCCGACTCTAGGGTTCAGTGTTCATCTCTGTTTCATAGGCGAAGAGCCAGCGCTGTCTGCTTCTGCTTCGTGGTCATGTGGCAGGCATGACTAGACACCGGAGCGCACGGAACACTGTTTGCCTTTCCACGGAAGTGATTCCTATTTATCTACTTGCAGTTTCTTGCTTTCTAACTGCTAGGTTGGCAGGGGCTGGGACAAAGACGGGAGCTCATTCCATCCTGCAGTACTCAGGAATCGAACTGCTGACCTCCCACCTTCCAGTCAGCGTCTTAGCCACTTGAGCCACTGACCAGTAACTCCTTTCTATCTAACACCAACACATTTTGATACAAATTGCTACTTTTCTCAATCTACCACTAAAGCATTATATTTACGGCAATTCTTGCAGCAAAAAAGCTGTGTTGATTCATAAAAGACTAAGAGAAAATCTGAATCATACAGGCAAGTAACACCTTTCTTAGGATCAACCATATCAAACAGAGGACGATGCCGACTTCCACATGATGCTATCCTTGTATTCCCAGAACAGGGGAGCTCACCATGCCATCTTCTCCCTAGTAAGCTCTACTACAGTTGTGCCGAAATTAAGGCCCGGGGGCAGCCCCCCCCCGGGCCAATTCATCCGCCCCGCAAAGCCCTAGTCACTCCTGGAAGCGGAAGTACAGGCGTGTTTTACTTCCGCTTCCAGGAGCGACAAGGGCTTCGTGGGCCGGATGAATTGGTCTCAGGGGTCGCACCCAGCCCCCGGGCCTTAGTGACTGGCTTCATGAACCACATGATCGGCCCATGGCCCAAAAAGTTTTGGTACCCCTGCTCTACTAGATGTTCTCTGATACCAACAGAGCCCACCACTGTCACATCAAGCTTACAAACTCCATACTGGAACTTAGTTTGCTTGCAGATCTCAATAGCTTAACACCATGATGGGGAACCTTGGCACTCCAGATGTTCTTGGACTTCAATTCCCAGAAGCCAAAGCACCCTGTGAATCCACATGAATGGGTTTACTGCGATTCATCCAGCCCGTGCTGCCCTCATCGCTCCCAGAAGTGGAAGTAAAATGCGCTTGTACAGGAGCAACAAGGGCAGTGCGGGCCAGATGAATCGCAGTAAACCTATTCGCGTGGATTCACAGGGTGCTTGGGCTTCTGGGAATTGAAGTCCAAGAACATCTGGAGTGCCAAGGTTCGCCATCACACGCTTAACACATCTTTGGACTTCCCTGCTTCTCCCTGTATCCCTAAATGTTTTGACATTTAGCCCAATAAAGAGTTCTGGGGAGCTCAGACCATTTCGTTATTATAGCTCCTCTTAATGAAAGCTCTGTCCACTTTTGTGATTTGTTTTACTGCATTTTCCTGATTGTCCTCAGCTGGGGCTACTCTTGTGTAATTTTCAAGAGCCACTGACCCAGTGCATTAAATGTGGCAGAATTATTTTGAGATTACACAGTCACACCATATTCTATGTTCGCTTATTACTGTTTATTTGTTTAGCGAACACACTGAATAAAGTTTCTTCAATGGCTGTTATCAGCTAAAAATGCCTGTGATGTATGGCAGATACTAGCCGACAGCACAATTTTGCAAGACTGGTTTCTGGCAATTACATGTGAAGGGCTTGGAATTGTTTTGTAGTTCTCATGCTGACACTCTGTACATGATGTACAGTCCATGCTAATATCAGTGTTACACTTAAGCTGCCAGGAGAGATGTTCCTAAAGCAGTTTGCTTTTTGTGAAACTGACAAAGGTTTAAAACAATGCATCTCCAGGGGCAGCACTGTCCCAGAGTGCTTATTACATAAACATGCTACAAAGTGAAACTATGTGGGCTTTAAACTTTCCTGGAGCAACCACAAAGGAAGTGGCAAACTGGTCGATCCACATACATGAAAAGGAGGATCAGAGTTATATACAATACTATAATTACACAATATCATGGATCAGACATGATTATTCAAGACACCAGTATTGTGCCAAAATATAGATGGCCATTACCTTGAAAGTCGTCAAAATAATGAAACACCTATCAAGCAATTTTAATAAATAAACAATAGGGAACTCTCTTGTGATCCATTTACTGTCAGTCTGCTCTTACCCAAAATAAATTCACTCAGAATTCCAAAAGTACAGATTTTAGTTGCAAGAATGTTACAAGTACAGCTCTCAAGGGAAAATTTAAGTGTTCGATTCACAAGGGCGGCAGTGGCTTAGTGGTTAAGACACTGATCTTGACGACTGGAAGGTCAAGACCCGAGTGCTGTGCTCCCATCATCTGCCAACCTCACCGTTTGAAAGCAAAAAAATTGCAAGTAGATAAATAGGTACCACTTCAGCCAGAAAGGTAACAACATTCTGCACACCCCAGTGTCGAGTCATGCCTGCCACATTACTACAGAAATGACTGCAGGTGCAGACAGCACTGGCTCTTTGGGTGTAACGGGGATGAGCACTGCACCCTAGAGTCGGATACAACTGGCTTTCGAGCAAGTAAGGCCTTTATCTTTACTTTTATTTAATGTACAAACACTGTTACAGTTTTACAAAGAACAGCAACAGTACAGAACCTCCTGTACAGCCATTATCTGTGGCCAAAAGACAGCAACGATGAGTAATTCCAATAATAAAGGCTGTACTGATATGAACTTTCTTTATAGAGATTTCAGAGAAATACCATTTCAGCTCTTTCAAAAAATTTACATCATTAAGTTTGACCATAGATCCCAAGAGATATAGCCCCAGAGATATAGCCTCCTTCTTAACTTCAGCCTACAGCCCCAAATCTGCCTAATGGAGTCAATAATCCTTGATCCAGTTAACAATTTCTAAAAATTTACAAGAAGCACTTTAAACATTTGGGTGGGAATGATGCCCACAATAATAATCACCAATTGTCATTGTTGACTGTAACTTGTATCCGATAATGCATTTTTTCCCTGCTTCAGGAAAAATGTCATTGGTGTGGATCTGTTTAAGGTGGGTCCTAGCTTGCCATGAAGTGACCCACACACTATGATCACGGAGCCATCGCCTGCTGCACACATGAAATGATACGTGCAGGATTTAGCACCGGGACTGCAATGAACTGCCACAGCCTTGAAGATATGGACACGGTGTGCCTTCACAGCTAATCCATCTATACTTATTCTAGAGAGACTCTTCAGGTCACTGGAAAAGATGTCTTACCCTAGACAATTTCAAAAGCAAAGTTTTCCCAAGGTTATCTTCCAAATTGCAACTCCCAGAAAAATGTCAGGAACTTTAGTTCAGAAAATTAACTGCTCCAAAGACATCTTAATACATTTTCTCTTCAAACCATGATGTCCAGTCAAACCTTGCATAAAGAGCGCCTCGCTTAAAGAGTAACTCGCTTAAAGAGCAGAATTTTCTCTGAATGTTCGCTTCGTTTAACAAATAAAACCAACCAAAAACTCGCTTAACAAATAAATCAGGGTTCACAATCCCCACACACACAATTGGTTACTTATAATGGTGTTTCACTTAAAAGAGCAAACTCGCTTAAAGAGCAATGCCTTGGAACGCATTATGCTCTTTAAGCGAGGTACAACTGTACTGTATTAACCTTCTAGCCCAGAGGTGCCAAACATTTCAGGCTGTGGGTCGGTCACGTAGTTCAGGGGGCTAGTCATTATGGCCCACAGGCTAGAACCGAGCCCCGATGCCAATTTATCCAGCCTGCAGAGCCCTCATCACTCCCGGACATGGAAGTAAAATACACCCGGATGGGCACATTTTACTTCCACTTCCGGAAGTGACGAAGGCTTCGTCAGGGGCTGGATCCAGCCCACTGGCTGTAGTTTGGGCACCCCGTTCTAGCCATTCATCCATTCATTCATATTTATATTGCCACCCACTTGCCGTGGCGACTCAGGGCAGCCTACAGACAATACAATTAATAAAATAATGATAATATAATAATACAATCAATCATTGTTGGAGTGGGCTTCGGGGGGAGGGGAAGCCTGAGCTGGGGGGGGGGGAGGGGAAGCCATACAACTAAATCTTTTAAAGCTATCCAAAGTTTGCTGTTTATACGCAGATTCTTTCTCACACACTTCAGAAGAACATACACTTGCAGAAATTTTAGTTTTATGGAAATTAATAACACTTGGGAAACATCCTACAGGATCTTCAGACTGGATCACCAGTTCTGACCCTCAGTTCAACAAATTCCACCCTAAATTACAACACTTAGCTTCCTTCCTTTTGTGAGAGTTTGGGTGACAGGGCCACCGTGAGTCAGAAACAACCTAACGGCACGTGAGAAAAACAACATGTCTCCCACACAGGGTACTGCCAGTGTCTGAAACTGTCACTGAGTACTTTGCACACCCATTCATGCAACCTTCAAAATGTAGACTTCCCAATTTGCTTTGGAAACCAACTAAAAGACGGCAACAATGGCTGTAATTGCTTTTTGAATATATTGGTACCTCATACAACAATTTTAATCCATTCCACAGGGCTCGTTGCTGTATGAAAAAATCGCTATACGATGCATGCATCGTGTAGCGATTTCCCCTATGGGATGCATCGTACAATGAATATCTCTATGGGGAAAATCGTACAACAACAAAAATTTGTTATACAATTTTTCTCATAGAGATGCACTGTTATACAGAGGACAATGTTTTTCCAAATCCTCGTGGCTATATGGTTTAATTGCTGTATGAGGCATTCATTATACGGGGTTCTATTGAATCTACAAATCTCTAGCTGCTGCAACAGACATGTACACACTTACAGCAGCTAACAGTAAGATAGGCAGGCAAAACTACATTGTGAGAGTATGCTGTGTGACTTACCGTTCCACAAGAATCAGGTCCACCATGAAAGAGAGTGCAAGCCATCCTTACTACCTCTGCTTCCATCTTCCTCAGACCTGGGAATACGTCTGGATGAAGGGGGTTACTCCATGCAAATTCCTCATAAACCTTACAAGGGGGGAAATAACAGAGGATTAAAATTAGAACTCCACTGCACTATATTAGTGTCTGTACAGGCCACATAACCTTTACATACAGAAGACTGTTGCCTCGTTTTCCTTCTGTTTGGAGTGACTGAGTCAGTAAAGTTGTATGAGGAAATCCTACAGTTCTCTTGAACCATTTTTCCAGAATGCTCTAGAAATAGTCAATAAAGGCATCCGCTGCTGATGTTACACAAATAGACTACTGTTCATACAACAGGCTTTTTCCCTGCAGTCCACCACACATCTCAGACAAGGTTCTCCGGGCAGTTTTTCAAGGGCATTAGTGAGGGTAGAATGCAGCACAAATTGGCAATTCTCTTCATCCCACATTCTTCCATTGGAGAAAAAGGTGAACTGGATAAGCCCATTGAGCCTACCTACCATTGTAATAAAAGAAAAGCAGACAAGACTGTTCTTGGGCCTGGCTTTTGTAAACTGAGCAGAATAAAACTAGGTATTTTTCTTTTGAAAATTGCATTCATCACTAATCTTTTTGTTCTCCCTAAAAAAAAAATTCCTCTTCTTGAAAGGAAAACCTTTGGTTGATTGACCGCAGTTGCCGCACCCCACAGATAAATGATGCCTTACCACTACAAATAGTTCTTACTGAAGAACAAGTGTATACGTTCCAGAAATGGGCATACAGAAATCAAAGGGCAAGTCCCAATTTCAGTCCCAACTAGAGCAGACCCACTGAAGTTGATGAGTTTTGTGTTAACATCAAGCCCAATTGGGGCGGGATATCAAGTATGAACAATAAATAAATAAATAAATAAATAAATAAATAAATAAATTTCAACAAATGTGTTCCAGCTCTTTCCTGTCTAAGGAAAACTCATGTTGTATGTTCCAGGGCACATCATTTTTCCAGTACAGACCTGTTTGCCTGCCTGATTCGTACCCACTCTCAGATTTTCTTCACACTTCAGAAACAGAAGCAGAGCCCTGCTTGATCAGACTATCTAAGCCAGCTATCTTGGTGCTATACTGCACACAGTAATTGTCCAGATGCCTAGAAAATGCCTACAACCATTTGCTTTCCTTTTCATGTTCCCATTCACTCTCTCTCTCTCTCTCTCTCTCTCTCTCTCTCTCTCTCTCTCTCTCTCTCCACTGACATGGAGTCAATTTATGCTGGAGAGGCAAAATGTTTCCCCCTCCAGACCTAGACATATAAAAGACATCTGCCTCCCTCCTGCACCACATCATATCTATCCTGACAAGCATGCATTAAGAAATCCACTAGTCAGTGAATCCACTACTGAGGTAAAGGAAAAGTCAACCTTGCTCAAAAGCCAGTCATATCCAACTCTAGGGTTTACAGCTAAAGAACCAGCACTGTCTGCATTTACAGATGTTTCCATGGTCATGTGGCAGGCATGACTAGACACAGGAGTGCATGGAACACTGTTTACCTTCCCACCGAAGTGGTACCTATTTATCTACTTGCAATTTCTTGCTTTTGAACTGGTCGATTGGCAGGAGCTGGGACAGAGACAGGAGCTCATTCTTTCGTGCAGTACTCAGGTTTCAAACTGCTGACCTTCCAGCTATCAAGTTCAGTGTCTTAACCACTTGAGCCATCACAGTCCCCTTCCACTACTGAAGGGGAACCTGAATCAAAAAACAGAAAAATTGGGTGATGGAGGTCTTACCCCAATCCTGCCTTTGCTTTTATGCGAATAGTATCTGGATCCTGCAATGATAACCAAACTCTCCATTTACATTTCCAAAGCCTCATTCCAGTCCAATGTTCATGTTCTTCTCTATTCTAAATCAGAAGTACAGGATCTATGCTCTTCTAGATATTGTTATATTGATGCTTCCAGCAACTTTGGCCATTGGCCATGCCGTTGGAGATTGATGCAGGTCTCAATCCAACAAGATCTGAAAAGCCACAATTTCCCCACCTCTGCTCTAAATTACATTGCGATCTATGCTCTAATGATCCTACCAGGAATCCCCATTTGAACCATCTTAGTTTTAACCTTATTCCAAGGCAGAATCTCTCTCTCTCTTTAGTATTTCACCACCCTCTGCAATTTTTATTTGCTTGATTGCTTTAAGTTTAAGCATTAACACTGAAAGTATATCTTGGGCCAACTTGACTTCAAGTAAAATGGAGGGGAAACAGAATATACCCTAGGTTGAGGGCTTGAACAGGTCCAATAACAGAGTTGTTAGTTTATGTTGCTTCATCAGATAAGCTATGAAAATATTAACCGTTCAGTGTCCCTACTATAGGGAATTCTCCCCGAGAATTGATTAATTACAAGTCCCGCTTATTCACCCTATGTAGTTCTCCCCTTGCTCTACACGTCTTAGCCAACAACACATATTTTTAGAAAACAGTCAAAGAAATCGGCAAACATCTCTCTCACACAGAAAGAACTAGGACTTTAGCATACAGTATATCTTTTAAATCTCTGACACAGATAACAGAAGAAATTTAGTACACGTATTGGCATATATCTGAAAGGAGACCAAAGAATGATTTGCTGAGACTCAGATGTTTTAGAACAGGGGTCGGCAACCTTTTTAAGTCAGGGGTTGGGTCACGCTCCCTCAGACAGTTGGGGGGGGGGCTGCACTGGTGGTCCCCACACCATAAATGCTTCTGTAAACACGTCCGCAGCTGCCGTAAACTCTTCTGCAGCCACCATAAACACATCTGTGGCTGCTTCCGCTGCTTGCGGCAGCTGGAGCGAGGGCAGGGCCAGAAGATTTGGCGCCATGGGCTGGATTCGGCCCATGGGCCATAGGTTGCCAACCCCTGTTTTAGAAGAGCATCTTAATATGAATTGTAAACACAGTGGTTTGTGTGTACTTTGCAAGTAAAATTCAGTTTTGAAAAGAATGTGTGAAAAACAGAGGTGATGCAGACTGGCGTCACAAATGAAGGCAGTGGGAACAGAGAAACAGAACAAAACCAACCATATATAAGTATACATGATGGAAACGGGCATTCTACTTGTTCCTGAAAATAATGGACAGAAAAGAGTATGGCGATGAGAAGAACCGGTGAAGACGACAAACAAGAACCACATGCCAAGCTCACCAGCTTCCCAATATAAAGTTTTTCTCCACAGTGCTTAAGAAGAGTTTATAGAAGGGCAGTTATGTCACATTTTGAGACAGGAGAGGGAAAATCCCAGGCACCTAGAAATAAGAAATATTTTACCAACTTTGCTAGGTCCTTGAACAAGAACAGGTATCCCACATTCTCGCATCTCTTACCTCAATAAGGAGCAAAGAAATGGAACAGCAAACAAGGAGCTACTACATTATAGCACCTGGTCAAATATGTTCACCACCATTGCCATCATCCACAGGCCTAACTACATTTCAGTCGTTTGATACCAGCTGAGCCATCCTAGCTCTGCTCTATGGAATGCTGAGAGAGACACAGTCAAGTATCACATCAGTTATTATAATGCTACATTACCTTAACAAGGAGCTTAGTGATTTTCTCTTCCCCACTATAAACTGTTCCAGACACTTTGGAATCTTCCCAATGTATGTCACCTGGAAACACAACATCTATTACATGTAAAAGCACCAGACAAATAAAAAAAATGCAGTTTATTGTTCACATGATCTTGCTGACCAATAGCTAAAAAGTTTGCCATTCTGCTCTCTTTAAAACACATCGTTTACAAATCTAACAGTTCTAGGAGAAATATTCCTGGTAAGGCAACAAGGATGACTTAAGCCTAAAGGCTTTAATCTACTGAACATCTGGATCAGGGGTGCCCAAACTATGACCTGGGGGCCGCATCTGGCCCCCAACGCCAATTCATCCAGCCCACGAAGCCCTTATTGCTCCTAGAAGCGGAAATAATACACGCCCATACTGCCACATTTTACTTCCTCTTCCAGGAGCGACGAGGGCTTTGTGGGCCGGGTGAATTGGCATCAGGGGCCAGATCCGGCCCCTGGGCAGTAGTGGCCAGCTCCCTGAACCACATGACCAGCCCATGCCCCAAAAAGTTTGGGCACCCATGATCTGGATAAAGGAACAACTCTTCAACAACATTCATCTTCCTTCCCCAAGCTATATGCAATCTTTTTTAAAAAATTCTAATTAATTTAATTATTGAGCTAAGTGACTCTGATTTCTTAACCATGCACTATTTAAGCATATTACAGCTGGCAACAAGAATTCATGTTTCACAAAGAAGTGGTTGGGGAAGGAACAAATGATCCTGAAGCAAATGTCCAATTGCTGAATTATTCTCATGCAACCAGCGGACAGCCTTCACTGGTGGACAAACCCTCATTTGTGTGCAAATCATGAGGTAGTGTGGTGTTATAGAAGTTATAAGTCAAGGGTGCCCAAACTACAGCCCACAGGCCAGATCCAGCCCCCGATGCCAATTCATTCGACCTGTACTGCCCTCATCATTCCCAAAAGTGATGAGGGCAGGATAGGCCAGATGAATTGGCATCAGGGGCCGGATCCAGCCCATGGGCCATAGTTTGGATGCCCCTGGTTTAAGCAGAGAAAATGGCAGCTTAAAAACTATCTCATCCTGTTGCAAAACAGATTGCAAGGCGTGTTTTACTTCCGTTTCCGGTGAGAGGAACCACATGACTGGCCAGCTGAACCACATGACCAGCCTACTGAACCATGTGACCGGCCCATGGCCTGAAAAGTTTGGACACCCCTGTTATAAATGTGTGCATCCCAAGTGCTAAATCTCAAACCAATTGAAAAAAAAAATAATGCTTTCTCAATACATGCAACTCAGGTGTTGAATGCACTGCGACATTTTCTAAAATCACATTATGCCATTATTTATTACTATTAAATGACTTTATGTCATCATTGTGAGAGAATGACAGGAATTTTTTTTCCATCTTCTCTCTCATATCTACTGTTCTTCAAAGTTTGGAGCCAAGCTAGGAGAGATTCCACTATGTAAAACAATTACTTCTTTAAAAATAGTGAGTGTTATTGATTGCTGACATTCGTCTCCTGTTACTTAGAAGTTAGCATCACCCCCATTCCCCATACACTCAGCACAACAGTCATGAAACTGAAACAGATGTTCATGTGTTAAACTTCATCCAAAGTCATACCCATAGAGCTATATTCCTTCATCATCTTTAGCACCTCTGGTTGGCTCAAGCCTTTCGTTGGCAGACTTGTAATATAAGTCTTACTGTCTTTCAAGAATGACATGCCCGAAGCCATATCTTTCATAGTCTGGTTCATTTGTTCCTGTATCTGTAAAAAAAAGCAGTGAATGACATGACTAAGGTAATTATTACTGCTGGACAAATCAGTGGTTTAGGTAGTTGACTGCGGAGGGAGAGGACAGGAGGTTTATTTCTCACTCTGCCTCCTTGATGATGACAACAATGATGATGATGATCATCAGTGTGTATACTTTCAGAATTTAAATTCCCTTCAATCTCATTGTTTACATTCCCCACTTACTCAAGCATGTGCTTATAGATCTATCTACTTGAGGAAATACTTCCTGCATCTATTGAAGTGGATAATGTCCATGAAAGCTTATGCACGAAGTGGATAATGTCTATGAAAGCACCTTGAATTGCACCCGGAGGCACACCGGCAGCCAATGCAGCTCCCGCAACAGGGGTGAGGCATGGGAATAATGCCCACATCCCATCACCATGTGGGCAGCTGCATTTTGAAACAGTTGTAGCCTCCAGATGGTCATCAAGGGCAGCCCCATGCAGAGCACATGACAGTAATCCAATCTGGAGGGGACCAGAGCATGAGTGGCCATAAGCAAGGAGTCCCGGTTCAGGAGCAGGCGTAATTGGCGAATGACACAAAGTTGCATGAAAGACCTCCTGGCCATGACTGCTACCTGCTCATTGAGCAGGAGTCGCAAGTCCAGGAGGACCTCCAAATTATGCACCTGAGGCAAAAGCACCCCATCCAATACCAAATATGGTAGCTCCTGGGATAAGGCCGGGGGGGGGCCCTAACCCACAGCCACTCAGTCTTGCCAGGATTCAGTTCTAGCCCGTTGTCCTCCATCCAGACCCTTACAGCCTCCAGGAACCTGGATAGGACTTCCAATGCATCGCTTGAGCAGTTGAGTATCATCTGCATATTGATGATACTTCACCCTGTGGGAACGGATGATCTCTCCCAGCAGTTTCATGTAAATATTAAATAAGAGAGGTGAGAGCACCAAGCCCTGCTGGACCCTATATTAGAGAAGCCTAGGAATGGACCTTTCACCCTCCAACAACACCGACTGGGTCCAGCCCCTCAGAAGTGAGGAAAACCAGGACCACACAGTGCCCTGGATCCCCAATCCTCTGAACCATTCCAGAAGGATACCATAGTTGACAGTATTGAAAACCGCTGAGAGGTCAAGAAGAGCAAGGACGGACAGATTACCTCCATCCCACTCACACCAGAGATCATCCAACTACCAATGCAGTCTCACTGTCATATTCGGGCCTGAATCCTGACTGAAAAGGGTCTAGATAATCTGCTTCATACAGAAGCCCTTGTAGCTGCCGCGCCACTGCATTCTCCAATACCTTCCCTAAAAAAGGAAAGTTGGATACAGGCTGAAAGTTAGTCAATATTGTCAGGTCGAGTGATGGCTTCTTCAAAAGGGGGCGCACCAATGCATGTTTCAGTGGTGCAGGAAAACACCCTCCTGCAACGAAGCATTAACTTTGCCCCGACCCAACTGCCTGTGTCATTTTAACCAACCAGACGGGGCATGGATCTAACAGGCAGGGAGTAGTGCAAACAGATCCAAAGAACCTGTCCTCCTCCTCAGGGACAACTGGATCGAACTGATCCCAGATAATCTGGCAAGACTGTGGTCCAATCAACTCCAGACTCACCATATCCACATTGGGCTTAAATTTTGAGTGAATCTGAGCGATTTTCTCCGTTGAATAATCAGCAAAATCATCAGCTGACCCCTGCCATCCAGGTTCATACTCCCCTCTATCGAGGAGGGACCTAGTCACCTGGAACAGGGTCGCTGAGCAATTATCTGGAGAGGCAATATAGCTATAATCCAGGGTGAGATGGTGTAAAGCAAATATTTTTCAGACCACGAGGGATCATTTCTATACTCTAAAGCAAAATCTCTTAACTGATTTCTCTTTATTACATCTCCAAATGCTTTTTACAATAGGGTAAAGGTATGCTCTTGCTCTAAAGCCAGTCGTATCTGACTATAGGGTTCAGTGCTCATCTCCATTTCTAGAGATGCTTAAGTGGGACATGGCCAAAAAAGTTTGGGAACCACTGCTCTAGACTTTGCTGATCTCTGGATCAGAGGAATATACAGATTTCACTAGCATTTGCAACAAATATAATCAGACAGATTATAGAATACTATCTATCATCACTTTATCATCTATCATTACTATGCCATTTACACACCAAACTGTATACAGTAATACCTCGGGTAAAGCTAAGACTTGGTTCCACAAGTCTTGGTGTTATCCGATTTTTAGTGTTATCCGATCCATGTTAAAATCCTATGGGATGGATCGGATAACGTTAAAGCTCCATAGAGATACATTGTAACCGCACAGGCTTTAGCGGTTGTTATCTGATCCATCCCATAGGACCTTAACGTTATTCGATCCAATTCTCCTCCCCAGATTATTTAACGTTATGCGATTTTAGTGTTATCCGAGGTAAACGTTATCCAAGGTATTACTGTATATGTAGTTACTAAAATTCATGTATCACAGCCATGTGAGTCTAGATCAGGGATTCACAACCTGCGGCCCGCCCACAGCACCATTTTATGTGCTCCACCACCACCTCCACCACACCAGGAAGTGCCATGTGGTGGAGGAAGGGCAAAATGGCCATCCAGCCCCCAAACCTGTCTGAGGGAGAGTGACCTGGCCCCCGGCTTAGAAAGGTTGAGAACTCCTGGTCTAGATAGTGATACACTACTGAATAGTTTGCAAGTATACATGAATAATCAAATTTATTGTTACTCTATCACCTGAATAAATAAATAAATAAATAAATAAATAAATAAATAAATGTCACATTGATGACCATTTGATGATTTTCCTCTACAAATATAAGTATTGTCTATTTCTGCACACCAATGAAGAGGGAAAATGCAGGTTTCTACACATTGTTTCTAAATTAATAAAATATTCTTTTCATCAACTATGATGTTGATAGATGTCAACTCCCATTTCCACTACACTCCAGTTCTCCCAATTAATAAAACCAAGACAGATGATATCTTTGGGCAAAGGCTGGTCAAATTGCAGACCTCCAAATATTTTGGGCCTGCAATTTTCATCATTTGGATTCAGCATAGCAAATAGTGGTCCTAGTCCACAAACATCTGGAAAGCTGCAACTGCTTATCTTGTCTTTTAAGAAAGCGGAGTGCTTTTCCACATTTTAATATTAAGTGCAATTTTAATTAAGGCTTTAACAACATCGATTCATCTATACAGTACTTCAAAGTTTAATTAACAGTACTATTTCGTATACAGTACTTCTCATTCTTGAAAGATGTTTGATAGCAAAATAACTATGGCATAGGCATCTGCTTTCCACCCAATTAGTATTTTAATTTTGGAGGGGGGAAATGGTGTGACACAGTTTCACTTCATGCCCTACCCTATGGCAACAACGTTAAAATGCAGCAAGAGGCAATCTATTCTATTTCGCTGCTGATGAATTAAGGAGATAACCCAATTAAATGAACTTTCACAGGAACTCCTAGCTTTACAAAGTCCACTCTCCCACTCTATTGTTGATTTATATGGTAATTACATCTTGGTCTTCTCACAGCTGAGAAGGACTCAATTAGCTCATAACGTGCTTGTCAAACAATCAGACCAGCAAATTTAATTAACCATATTTTCCTCATTTTTTTCTGATTCAGGAAACAATGCTTACCACTTCTGAACTTCAGCTGAAGTCTGATATCCCAGCTTCCTTATGAAGCTGGCAATAATAGTTTTGCAATTCAGACAAAACAGGAAACTAAAGTGGGCAGAAGACTTCTCAGTATCATTCCTACCACCTTTTTTATTTTAGCTCCTTTGTAAGGAGTGAAAGAGAAGAAACACTGGTGCATTGGGTTACACAGAAAGAGCCTCCTTGAAGACTGTGGTATTTCTGAACCTAATCGGATATACTCTGGTAATGGCAACCTTGTGATGCTGGCTAGTCTTTCTCACACTGGGTCAGGTGAAAGGAACTGCAGAATGAACTCACCAAAAGGTGGCTTCATTTCAACAGTTTCACTTCTGGCCTAGAAACAAAAGAAGAAGAAGACTGGTGCATTGAGTTTGGTTGGTTTTAAATCAGCCATCCACAGCTACTAGAGGAGTAAAAAAAAATCGATCTTGTGCAGTTACACTGAACTATGTCACTGCACAAGTAGCAGTGAAAGTAAATGAGCAGCAAAACTTGTTTAGGATGACATCCTCATGCTTGTGCAACTGATAGCACAGCAGCCCCGCCCTAGCCAAATGCCATTTCAAATACAAGTCTTAAAGTGGAATATGAGTGAATTTAAATATTTCTAATACTGCTGTGTGGTGTGTGTATTTTTGTTTCACTGAGAATCATAGGCAGAAATGCATGAGATAAAGAGCTATAAACACAAGGTTTTCTGTTACTAAAATGATAAAACAAATATACAGGCATTTTGCTACTAAGCTGACCAGATAAATATCTCAAAGTTTTAAAACTTACCATAGTACCAATGATAGGCAGTTTGCGTAAAACTCTGAAGAACCATTTTTTAAAGCGTGATGTTAAACCTAGAAAGAAAATATTTTTTAAAAAATTATAAACAGTCTGCTGCTTTCAAACATATCATTTAATGCTATCGGAAGCATTTCTGATCTCCAGAAATGTTAAGTAATACTGCACTTACGACAGAGATTCCCATTTTTTTCCCCAAGAAATCAAGAACACAAAAATGATTCTATATACACTTCCTAAATACCTGTCTTTGAAATGTCCCAAGATCTCATGAAATATGATTATATTTTTACACTACAATGAACTTTTCTCTTCTGAGTTATATACACATGTGTAATCACAATATACAGTAATACACCGGATAACGATTGCATCGGATAACGCTAGAATCGGATAACAATGCAAGTTTTTTTGGAAAAAACTTGCATCGGATAACGATTCTGGATGATTCGTAGCGTTATCCGATTCTAGAACTACCCAATCCACCCCCCATCCGCAGCGGTCTCTGCAACTGCAGTAGGGTCGGGGTAAGGCATGCGCCTTTCCCCCAACCCTACTACAGTCGCAGAGACTGCTTGTGTCTCTTTCCCTCCCTGTATTTAAACTACAGGGGAGGGGGGGAAGAGAAAGACGTGATTGGGTCTCTCTCTCTTCCCTCCCTCCCTGTAGTTCAAATGAAGGGAGGGAAGAGAGAGACGTGATTGGTTCTCTCTCTCTTCCCTCCCTGCATGTAGTTTAAATACAGGGAGGAAAAGAGTGAGATGTCTCTCTCTTCCCCCCTCCCTGTAGTTTAAATACAGGGAGGGAAAGAGACACAAGCAGTCTCTGCGACTGCATAAGGGTCGGGGGAAAGGCGCATGCCTTTCCCCGACCCTACTGCAGTTGCAGAAACTGCTGCGGGTGGGGGGTGGCTTTAAAGGCAGGGAGGAAAAGAAAGAGACCCGATCGTGTCTCTTTCTTCCCCTGCCTGCCTTTAAAGCGGTTTGTCCCTGAAGCCGGGGCTTTTTTTAGCGTTGTTCGATGCATGCATCGGACAACGCTAAAAATCAGATAACGTCATGACTTGTAGAACCAAGTCATAACGTTATCCGGGGTATTACTGTATTAGAAATACAAAAAATCCAGTCATTGCAGTATTGAGAACACTGCTAGTAACAACCCTCAAATAGAGAGAGGAATGTAACAGTTCTTCTGTAAATGTGCTGCAATTAATTATATCATGCAAATGTTCTCTCCATGAGCACTGCCAATATTAAACTACATCTGTTGGACATGTTGGTTAGAATCCTTTTGGTGTTTGCACTGTAAAATTAACCACAGTATCAAGTTTGGCTGGCATGATAAATTACTATTAGTCTGAACAACAGAACAATTCAATCGCTGTTTTACAGCTGTTACAGAAGAGGAAAAGAAAGAAGAAAAGCAAATGAGTTAAAAACTTATTACTGTACGCCGATTCTCACAATGCAACAATAGTAGAGTATTATGTCCGAATGTAGCCATATGTCTAGAAATTAAATAAAGTCAGGGTCTGTTAGGAGTTTTTAGCTCATCTCTTTGTCAGTCTTCTAAATGTTCACTGTGACATTTTTCAAGAACCTCTTTGCTGCCAGAAGAGTGGGCAGCTTCTTTCAGAACTGAGACTCAACAGTGTGCTAAACTGCTATATGTCGTCTTTGCCACACCAACTCAAATAAATCTTTATTAATTCTGTCATTGGACTGCGACCAAATGTCTATTTATACCATGACCCAGAAACCTGGTTGGAAGATACCAATTACAACACCATCAGGTTACACAAGAGCATTTTCAGTGCCTTATTTCTTGTCCCAACTGTACACAACACTTACTTTCTGGTTGAAAGAGGAATGAATACAGCCACACGACCAGGAGGGTCACACCAACAGTGGATGCTATCAGCTGCCAAGGCTCAATCCCAGCACACTTCCCATTCACAGCATTTCTAATGTTACTTAAATATTGCTGGGCGATTTCTTTGTACACATTCAGAGCATCCTAGAAATGAAAACAGATAAAACATGATCAAAAGAGTAAGGGTAATATAACTGAAGAAGTGGACTTGATCCACGAAAGCTAACAATAAAAATATAGCAGTTAGTCTTTAAAGTGCTACAGTGTTTTTTATTTTGTTTTATTTTGTTTTGTTTTGTTTTCTGATAGGCAATATAACAGTAATACAACAAAAACTCATTTGTGAAGCTTAGCCTGGGAAACAGCCTGTAACTAAAAGGGGACAAGCCACCAAGAAAGGAGAAAAGAGAAAGAAAACATGTCTCAACAGGAGAAAGACCTCCAGGTTGAAAACCAATTAGCAACTGGGACATTAATTCTCCAGAAAAATTGGTGGCATTATTGTGAAAAATCTAACCCAGTGTTTCCCACATTTGGGTTTTGTTTTTTAACTTCAGTTCTCAGAAGCCTAAGTCAATTCCCCAAAGCACTGATCAGTCAATGTACTAGGAATTGAAGTCCACATTGGGAGCCACTGATCTAATCCCTCCAAATGCAGATGAATTCTAGTTTTCCAAATTAGCCCCATCAACGTAGCACAGGAAGATGGGCACAACAATGCATCAGCCTCCGAGGTTCTCGACCTCACGATCTGAAACGTTATCTTAAGAAAATCAAGTTTATTTCCAATCTCAGGTTTAGAACAGATAGAGAGGACACTCACTCACTTGCTTCTTTTTTATCCATAAAAGAAACAATTATATGATGAGAGGAAGGGCAGAAAATGGCAAGTTGACATGGGAGAAGAAAGGCCACTTGGTGGAAACAACTTAGAAGAACTTGCGACTCTGTTAAACAACTCAAGACAATATTAGGTCCTGTCCTCTTTCTTGGGACAAAGTTTTATGTGTACATCAACAGTACAGTATTTGAAAGCTGACAAGTCTTGCATTCTTTTATCATTCATCACATGTGGATCAGAGAATTTTCTGCTCCAGTTACAGATAAGAATAGGTTTGTCCATGCAATAGAGTTGTTCTAAGGTGCATAAAGAGTTAATTGATATGTAAGCCTAAGCAAAGATAATTTTTTTTTAAAAAAAGAGAGAGTAAATAAAACAATAGTGACATCCTCTTCAATTGTTATGTAGTCTTTTGCACAATTGGAAGGGAATTCTCCTTGAAGGTACCCAATCAGTAATCACTGTCAGTGGTTCTGTTCAAACACCATATTACATATTAAGTGATGGTGTGCTTTAACCCTGAAGTGTTCCTCAGATAGCCCCAGATTTCTTCACTGAAATGTTCCTTTCCTCCTTCTTTTCTTCAGCTCCTGTTTAGAAACTGGTAAATGGAGAAACAAACCATAATTCTTGGTTTTGACACAATAACAAGCCATGGGGTAAACAAACTAAGCAAGACCAACATGCTCAAGTGGGGATTGCTGGAGGACAACAACATACGGTGTGAATGTGGAGACACACAGAGTCTGGCTCATTTACTGTCTGTTGATTGGTGCCAGAGACATGCACCGATGAGGACTTGCATCTGGGCAACGACAAAGCAAAGAAAGTGGCTTCATTTTAGCAGCCAAGGGTTTGATCAGGACAAAAAAAAAGAAGCTAGTCAATAGATAACCATGGCTTCTAACCATTGTTCCAGCTGACTACCAAACCACACATTTGTGGAGATACATTTGAACACAAGAAGCCATTATATAAATTAATTAATTAATTAACAAATCTAGCACCCCACTGCATGCAGACTCTGCTACTATCAGCCCCATCTTCAATTGTCTATCTAGATTTCTTCAAGAAGAACCGGCTGCACCTCCTAATTCAAATTTAAAATTATAATCCAATAGCCGTGGGCCACCTCCATTGTAAGCCTTCCACTCATCATTCAGAGAGTTACACCACACACAATGAGACTGACCTGAATAGTAATGGACAATTAAAGGGGTGTTGCTGTCATAGTTTGAAGTTCCAGAACTGCCGTTTCACAACCGACAACTTCAGAGGGTGATCTTGCTATAATATAAGCTTGCATTCTTCATGAAAAGTGAAATAGGTTCTCTGTGGTAAGATTTATGCTAGATGAAGTTTCTTCCCAATCTCATTTTACATGTTTTCTGAGAGCTGCAATTTTAGAAGTCTACCATTTTCTTTATTCCCTTCCCCTTTGGGTAATTAGTTCCCCTCTCCCTGTAACCAGATCCTTAATAGTTCAAAATCACAAGGTCTCCATTTGCTGCATCTGACAAAATGTGTTGCAACCCACAAAAGCTTAGGCCAAGTTTAACACATACCATCTTTAAGGTGTCACAAGACTCTTTATTGGGTTTGTTGCAGCAGCCTAACATGGTTAATCTCCCTTCACTGACCAAGCTGTCCTGATTAGCCCTCAGTAAAGTTGTGCTACAGAGGCACAAACTGGCCCTTCCACACTTCTCAGACCTGTTCTTCAACCTACACAAGATGATTCAAAGAATGCTCTCCTGCACGGGTGTGATGCTTTGCTTTAACTAAGACTTCACAGGTCAACATGCTATGCTGTATAAACACTCACTTACAGCAACTCAGTGCCTTGTTTCTATTAGTATGTGTGCCTCCATAAACAAAGAAGACTAGGGGTAACAATTTCTGACAATCAGCAATACAAACATCACAGCGAATCGATAAGGAACAAAAAGATGTTTTTCTGTCAAACCTGATTTGGACAAATAAATTTAAGCCTGGAAAGAGTACAGATGGCTACTGTCTGTGTGTCTCATCATGCACACCTACTATTAGGTAAAATGGAAGGAAGAAACACAAAGCTTTCTAGCATTAATACCCTGCTTGATTAATTAATTAAATTTTCTAACATTAATGAATACTCTGTCATTTACAACCAGAGGTAGCAATGTTACCTTTACATATGGATTAGCAAAGGCCAGTTTATATTAGTTCAACTTCACTTTTGAGAATAGTATTAATCATCTGAAGACTTTAACCAACAAGTCTCCAAAATACAAAAATATACACTTACTCAGTATTAACTGGGAACAGAAAACAAATTTTACACTAACTTGAAATCTCTGCAAAAATTTAGAACTCATCTTTTTTTCTGATTGTATTGTATTTTTCTGATTGTATTGTGCTTTTGCTTTTATGACTATATTGATTGTATTATATTTGTTATATTGATATGTTGTTGCTTTTATATTTGATACTGTAACATTGTAAGCCGCTCTGAGTTGCTTCGGCAAGGAGAGCGGCATATAAATACAAATATAATATAATAATAATATTAATTTCTTTGCAAATTATGCTACTGAATCTCCCCTATCTAAAAAAAAATGCAAACTTTACTTTTTGACTAGCTCCTGTCAGCTTTGGGTGACTTTTTTCCCTCTGAAAGCTACAGCGAGCGGGTGGTAATATAAGTCTAAACAAACAAACAAACAAATAAATAAAATTACATCACAACAATGATAGCATAATTTTCTTGTTCTTACATGTCCTTGGCTGATCTTATCACTTGTTTCAATGCTGAAAAGTTCTAGATTATCATTTATACTTTCAAGATACAGTAAGTGTAATCAAACCCTGATTTCTGCTGACACATCAAGGGAACATTTTGAATCATGACCAAGGCTCAGATAATAATTCAATGGCAGAGTAAAGTCCCTGGAATAAAATCTTTGGCATTTTCCAAAGCCTTAGAATTAGATAGTCACTGGCAGTCATATAATGTTGAGTTTGGTGAAACAATCGTCTGACTCAATATAAGGCATCCCTCTCTGTCGCTAATGTGCCAGACCTGGTTTATCAACAATTCAAGTATGAGTCTTCAATCCCTATAGGTCTGTTTACCTCCAATTGCCTACTAAATCTCAGTACAGCCAAACCTCGCATAAAGAGAACCTCGCTTAAAGAGTAACTCGCTTAAAGAGCAGAATTTTATCTGAATGTTCACTTCGCTTAACAAGTAAAACCAATCAAAAACTCGCTTAACAAATAAATCTGGGTTCGCAATCCCGCCCACAATTGGTCATTTACAATGGTGTTTCGCTTAAAGAGCAAACTCGCTTAAAGAGCAATCCTGTGGAACACATTATGCTCTTTAAGCGAGGTACAACTGTAATTTAAATTTCTTAAATTAAAATTCTTATTTTGGCTCTATGAAGGTTTCTGTGTACTGTTTCCATGATCTCTGACCTGACTTAGGATTTATATGAGTTGAAGTCCAAAACACCTGGAGGTCAAAAGGTTGTCCACTGTGTCTTAAATCTTCCTTTTAACAATGCATATTAGGCAGTTAATAACTGCAGTAAGTTGTCTATACAGTAAAACCCCTATTTACGTAAAAAGTCTGTTCCATTGCCTTTTAAGTAAATCTGTTTTTTACTTAACTTGAAGCATACCCATAGGAAAAAATAATTTTTTACTTAACTCAAAGCAAATCCATAGGAAAATGATATTTATGTAAATTGAAGCAAACCCATAGGAAAAATGATTTTTTAACAGAACTCAAAGCAAATCCATAAGAAATTGTGTTATGTAAATTGGGACACTTATGTATGGTTTTAGTGCAAAAAATCATTATGTAAGTCGAATTTTATGTAACTCGAGGCATACGTAAGTCGGAGTTTTACTGTAGTTTTCATTCTTTAGCCTCCATTTTCAAAGAGAGTACCTCCCAACTGAGCTGCGCCTGCGGACAGAGCTCCTGTCCTTCCAGAAGAGCTTAAAGACTTGGCTGGCAGGACAAGTGTGGGGTTCCAGGGATGGGGGATCCCATGTGGGATGGTTAGTCTAGGGATAACCATCCTTCTGAAATACCCAGATACTGTTTTCGTTTATGAATTTTTAAAATTTTAATACTGATATGTTTTTAAATCTATGCTGTTAGCCTCCCAGAGTCGGGCTTGCCTGATTGGGGCGGGATAGCAAGTATGAGAAATAAATAAATAAATAAATAAATAAATAAATAAATAAATAAATAAACCATGGCTAACAAATCTGTCTGTCTTATGCATTGATGCTTTTTATCCAAGAAAGGGTCATATTCTTTTTTTTTTTTTTTTTTTGGAACAAAAGATCAAAGTACAGTAATGAACTATATAACCTATTTATTATGATACTTACACTATCTTGTGATTAAAGCAAGTTAAACCCACA
Organism: Furcifer pardalis; assembly: GCA_030440675.1. NCBI lineage: Eukaryota > Metazoa > Chordata > Lepidosauria > Squamata > Chamaeleonidae > Furcifer > Furcifer pardalis. The sequence goes on from CP126890.1 coordinate 206,030,623, forward strand.
TCTTCTACTGGAATGTAAGAGATAACAAATGTACGCCGTGAAATCTTTCTTTGATATACCAAGTATAATTTACTGCTGCTGCCTCTTACACCAAGGTTTCACAATGGAACTGCTGAGAGAATGAGGCACTTCTACTTGTCTCAATGCAGCCTCCAGAATCTCCTCCATGTACTTTTCAGCCAGGAAACAAAAATGAATTCCATCATAAAAGAGATCCCCCTCTAAAAGAAAAGACCAAGAATGGATGTCATTTACTATCTTCCGTGCCAACAAGAGGGAGCTTTACTCATGCTGTGTGTAATATACAACCAATTTGGCTTAGCAGGCAGAAAAATCAGCTGCACTTGGAGTTCGTATATGTGGTTTCAAGGCCACTTCCCTGCTACAGATAGATTGCCTGGTCCAGGATGAATCTCTCACCTGTAGCTGTAAAATGAGAATAATACTTGCCCTGCTTCATAGGGTTACTGTAAAAGTAGACACAGGTAGAAGTTATGAAAAATGACTAACAGTGAAGCAGATGAATTATAAAATGTCAATGCAGGTGAAACTTCACTTCCTGTGCCAAGATTCACATTTAACATTTTGGGTTAGGTGTACATCTGATTTAGAGAGAACTGCAGTGAATATTGATTAAGTGGGAAATTTTAACAGGGAGAGAGCATCCAATCCGACTCTAGAGGGCAGTGTTCATTTCTGTTCACAGCCAAAGAGCCAGTGCTGCAGGCATTTCTGTGGTCATGCAGCAGGCATGATTAGATGCCAAAGCACGTGGAATCCTGTTACTTTTCCCGCCAAAGCAGTACCTATTTACTGTATCTACTTGCAATTTCTTGCTTTTGAATTGCTAGGCTGGCAAAAGCTGGGGCAGACATCAGGAGCTCAGTCCGTCACACAGCACTCAGTTCTTGAACTACTGATCTGCTGACGTTATAGTCAAGTTCAGCATCTTAACCACTAAACCACCTCCAATTACTGGTATCTTGCTACTCTTCAATTAAGCATGATCTGAAGGAAGTGAAACCAGCACAGACTAGAATGTACCAAAAACAAGATCTTTCTCCTCATTCATGTTGGCACATTTTTATTCTTTCAGAGTTACATCCTGAGTCCATCACTCTCAGCTTTTTGACAATTCCACAAATTGAATTTTACACCATTTCCTGAGAGCTACTTTGTATTTGACTACAACTTGGAAGATCTAGGACAGGGGTGCCCAAACTATAACCTGTGGTCTGGATCTGGCCCCAATGGCAATTCATTGGGCCCATGCTGCCCTCGTCGCTCCTGGAAGCAGAAGTAAAACATGCCCGTATAGGCACATTTTACTTCTGGTCTTGGGAGCAATAAGGCCGGATGAAAAGCAAAACTCCATGGGTCAATCACCTTCTGTTAAATTAGTTTACCTCACCTAGTTGTTATGAGAATAAAGTGGAGGTGAGGACAGTGATGGAAGTCCCACCTTGAGCTTCCTTCAACTGTGGGACTCTCTCCTAAGGGAAGTCAGGATGATTCACACTTTGCTAAGCTTCTGGCAAGGCTTCGTTGTCACAGAACTCAATTTTTCAAAATCTGCTTTAACCTCTCCTAACAATGTTTTTATATATGTTGATATATATCATTTTGAAAACAATGGTGTGCTGAAAATATATAAAAACTAGGATAGGTCTTGCAAGAACAACTTGTACATTTAAAGGGCATTAAATTCCTGTAAGAAATATTTAGCAATAGTCTCAATAGTGATCATTTAGGTTCCTTGCCTATGAAGCTCCATTCTTCAGACTCCTTAAGGGAAGCCTCAAAGGTAGAGCCAGGACTCAAAATGTTACACTTAAAAGTAACTCAATGCATTTCTCATTATCTCTCTGTAGTTAGCAACAATAATTATTGTCATTCTAAATCAGGGATCCTCAACCTATGGCCCATTGGCCGGATCCGGCCTGTGGCACCAAATCATCCCGTCTACGCCCTTGCTCCAGCCACCACTTCCGCCGCCACCACCTCAAACCTTGTCTCCTCCACTTGGTTTGACATGCCCCTAATGGCGCTCCATAGCAGGGCGGATGTTGTACGCCTGTGGGCATGTTTCCAGCAGCCATGGGCATGTTTCCTTCACCTACATGATGCAGCTCCTCCAGGCCGGTAAGCAGAGGAACAGGGGTGGGTGGGGAAAACATTTTGGATGTGTGGTGGAATTGGAGTATACATTTTTTAACATTTGGAGCTTCTTGTGTCCCCTCCATGGATTCGAGGGGAGAAGAATTAGCCTCCATGCTCATCAACGGTGCCCATCCTTGTTCTAAACCCAAGGCATTTCAAATCTTCCAGCACAACACTAAAGTCATCTTTAACTGTTTCCGAACTTGTGCAATAATAACGAACGTGCATTCTGTGGGCTGAAAAAATCATGCCAGAAGTGATAGTGTATTCAGAACAGTTAATGCAAGCTATGATCTAGTTTCACCAAAGCCAGTACATACATTTGGGTGCCTGTGCTTTTGTGTTCTACCACACCACAAAATACTTTCAAATCAGACAGAAGGCAAAATTTCTGATAATGACTTAGGTTTCAATCCTCCTCCTTAAAAGGGATCATTTTCTACACATAAGGTTTTTATTTATTTTTATAAGGAGGAAACATCAATTAAATGAGCTTCAGTCTGCATTCTTGCTTCTGCACACAGACAACACATCCCAGATACATGTCTGCTTCTGTAATGAAAACAACCAGTGAAATTATAGTAGATATGTTTTAGGCACATCTGTTCTCTTGCTTTATCCTTGCATCTATCCTAAGTGACCTTGCCCTGCTGTTGCTAAAATTGACCAGGCTGGTCAGACTGGTAAAATGTGCAGAGAAAGAATGCTGCAAATTAGTTATTTTAAGAACAAGATAAACAGGCAATCAGGTTGAACACATGGGAATTTGTCTATTCCCCAGTCTAAATTACATGTTTTGATGTTGCTGAATAGATTAAGACCCTGTACAAATTAACAACAAAGCAGTGTGAGAACTTAAAAGAAATACTGTGTGAAGCAGAAACCACTCAAAAGATATTCCACGTATGTGTACATTCGAGACTAAAATCACTGCAAATGAGGAATAAAGAAAATGAGAAATTAGGGGAGACAGAGAGACTCATCCTAAACACATTTCTACAGATGCAGGTCATATTAATGCTGCATAAATTGGCAACTATATTTAGCAAAGATTTTTGGGACTGTTACGGTTTTAAATGTTCAAGTTCTCTACTAGCTATTAAATATGTAAATATTCCAGGACAGTGAACTGCACGTAAAAGCAATTTGAGGGATGGGAAGAGCCCACCTTAGTTTGTTGCAACAATCTAGTGCAGTGGTGGCAAACATATGGCACACATGCCAGATGAGGCCCTGCCAGCCCTCTCTGTTGGCATGCACACTGTCCCCCAGCACAGAGTTTACCCTGCCCCTCTGCCCAGCATCCAACTGGAAGCACTTCCTTCCTCCCCCAGAAGTTTGCCCACTCTTCTGCCCAGCAGCAGCCCAATGGGAATGCTTCCTCCCTCCCCCCAGCATAGAGTTTGCCCACCCTTCTGGCCAGCAGCCCAATGGGAGCAGTTCCTCCCTCCCTCCAGCACAGAGGTTGCCTCACCCCTCCGTTTGGGCACTCAGTCTCTAAAAGGTTCACCATCACTGGTCTACTGGCATCTTAAAGGGGAACAATATTTATTTGGGATAAGCTTCTCTGGGATACATCCCACTTCATCTGACACATTCAATTCATTACAGAACAGTCCAAGAAAATGTATGTAAAATAAAACATGAGACATATTTCTGTACTGGCAACCAACTCAAATGGTCATCTGAATTCACATCACAACTGTCATCTATGGTCCACTGAATGGGGTCACCTGAATCTTTTTCAGAGGGCCATGTTCCCCATAACCATTAGTGGCTCAACTAGCTGTTGGCTGTATATATGACTACTGCTGAATCTGTACCTGAATACTTAAGATCCATTACTCATACAAGTTTAACAAAGCAGAAAGTAAAGTTGACCTTCCTTGACCTGGATCTCTAACAGCTGATATGTACTTATGGCTTAATCGGAATCTTAGACCAGGCCAGGATAAATTGTGCCTTTCTAGATATTGTTGAACTTCAACTAGTATCCACAGTAAACCCATTCATGTGTTTTCACAGGGACTTGGGCTTCTGGGAATAGAAGTCCAAGAACAGCTGGAGTGCCAAGATTCACCATCACAGTTATAGGACAAATCTTTTTAAAAGCATGCATGTACAGGATCACATTTTACAAAGTATTTTGAGCCGTACATTTTCCCCTACCTAACCCCACATGCCCAACCCATTCGCTCCCCTGTTCTGTGCATCTCAGCCTTTCTCCATTATCTATTTTTATATATTGGCAGCAAATGCAGGGTGCCCTGACTAGACTGTTTCATCACTTCCTCGTCTAGTCACATTTTTTATTAGTTGCTGTGGAGGAGGAGGGAGTACAAAGAAAAACAAGAGAGAGGAAGATGAAGACAGTGATACATACATGCTGGAACAGTACAAATTCATGAAGAAGGTCAACTATATGAGCGGAAACTGTACTCTAAGCAGGGCCGGGGGGGGGGAATCTCCTGAGCCAACAGCCCCCCCCCCGCTGCCCCCGCCACCTGTGATGCCAATGTTATATATGTGAGTGTGACATTGTTGCCCCTCCTGAAAAATTTTTTTGCCCCTCCCGACTCTAAGATTAATACAACATATGAAGACATATGGAGTACAGTACTGTATACAGGGAACAGGTCCTCACTGTATGAAATACACACACTCACTGACTGTAAAGCTGGAGAGGAAGCGTAAATCCGAAGGCAGCCTGCTTTTTCCTCCCACTATCAGCCACAACAAATGGGCTACACACTGTTTACCTGTTAACCACCCCACTGTATTGGTGAGAGGTACAAATCATCCTAACATCATCCAGGAAGCGTTCCTGCTGCTTCCCTTTCCACTGCTTTCCCCACGGTCCGACAGCGTCCAGGACGCCCTTGTTTATCACTGTGCCCACCACCTCCTCTCGCTGGACGGACCATGAGTGCCCGTTAGTTAGTTAGTTAGTTAGTTAGTTAGTTAGTTAGTTAGTTAGTTAGTTAGTTAGTTAGTTAGTTAGTTTTATTTATTTGTTCGCATTTAATACCCCGCTCCACTGGGGTAGACCCGACTCTAGTTAGTTAGTTAATTAGTTAGTTAGTTAGTTAGTTAGTTAGTTAGTTAGTTTTATTTATTTGTTCGCATTTAATACCCCGCCCCACTCGGGAAGACCCGACTCTAGTTAGTTAGTTAGTTAGTTAGTTAGTTAGTTAGTTAGTTAGTTAGTTAGTTAGTTAGTTAGTTAGTTAGTTAGTTAGTTAGTTAGTTAGTTAGTTAGTTAGTTAGTTAGTTAGTTAGTTAGTTAGTTAGTTAGTTAGTTAGTTAGTTAGGAAGGAAGGAAGGAAGGAAGGAAGGAAGGAAGGAAGGAAGGAAGGAAGAAAGAAAGAAAGAAAGAAAGAAAGAAAGAAAGAAAGAAAGAAAGAAAGAAAGAAAGAAAGAAAGAAAGAAAGAAAGAAAGAAAGAAAGGAAGGAAGGAAGGAAGGAAGGAAGGAAGGAAGGAAGGAAGGAAGAAAGAAAGAAAGAAAGAATTTAGGGTCGAGAAAGTGGGGTACTTTTTAAAAGTTTGGGGAAACTGAGGTAAGGATTGGGGGGAGGGTCGGGGGATGGAAATGAGACACACGCTGCCTCTCCCCCTCCTACCCACCCACCCAAAATGCAAGTTCAGACCCTGCGAGAGAAAGGGCTGGGGGGCAACGCAGTCTCACCATGACTTCCAGCTGCAAGAGCCTTCCTTCCAGCCAGCCGGGTTCGCCTCCGCGGGGTCAACAACACTGGACCTTGATTGCTGTTCCCCTCCAAGGCGGCGGGCGGGAGGCCTGAGTTCGTCCGGGCAGACTCTGAGCCAACCCCCTTCCCCACCACCGACCTGCCTCTCTCCTCCTCCTGCTCCTCCTGCCCCCCCGCCCTTGGCTGGGCTCAGGAGGCGGCGGAGGCCGCCCAAGGGTTCCTCCGCCCCCGCGCTCTGGTGGGGCGCGTGACTGGCCGGGCCGAGGGCAAGGCGGGGCCCGCCCGGGACTCTCTGCCTACCGCAGCCGAGATTGCAACAATAAAGCTGTCGCTCCCTTCGCTCCTCGCTCGCTACCGTCCCGGAAACAGGGCCACGCCATCCTTCCAGCCTCCCCCCCCCCCTCTGCTGCAGGCCCCCCGGGGCCCCCAGAGGGGCTCCTCGCCTTCCTTGGCCTGGCTCAGCCATGCAGAGTAGTCGGAGGAAGAGGAGTCACAGTAGCAGCAGAGACGGCTCTCCTAGCTGGGTAGAGCCCAAACTTTTTGGGCTGGGGGCCGGATCTGGCCCATGATGCCTTTTCATCTGGCCCACAACACACCCTCATCACTCTCGGAAGCAGAAGTAAAATGTGCCCGTACAGCCTTTTTTTTTTTTTGCTTCCAGGAGCGATGAGGGTGTCACAGGCCGGATGAATTGACATCATGGGCTGCATCCCTAACCCTGCATTTCCTCCCTGAGACCCTGACAGAAATAAGTGAGAAGAGAAAGCCTGTCAGAGCATAAACTAAACAAAAGAACACAAAATGTTGTGGCACCTTAAGGACTAACTCCTGTGTTTTAATCTTCTTTTGTAGCCACACTTCATAGGTACTCTTCACCACCACCACCATCCTGCATTGCTCAAGAGATGAAAACAAGAAAGTATTGTGACATCCAAAATATTAACATTTATTCTATCCACCTCCATTATTGGGGATCAAAAACCCACTTCTTCACAACCATGGCGCGAGATTTTGAGCCACAAGTTTAATATACAGTATAGATAGTTGGGGTGAGGTCACAATAGAGAGCAATGTTGGCATTGTGTGTTGTGAAGCTGCTTCTGACTTGTGCCCTTCAAAACTGATAACAGTGCAACTCAGGTCTTGTAAACTGAAGGTTGTGGTTTCCTTTGTGGAGTCAATCCATCTCTTACTGGATCTTCCTCTTTCCCTACCCCTTCTCACAGTGTGCCAAAAGTATAACAGCTTTAGTTTTTTGCTTTAGGACAAGGGTCCTCAACCTTTTTAAGCCGGGCGTTGGATCACGCCCCCTCAGACTGTCGGTGGGCTGGATAGGTCCCGTAGCTGCCAGCAGCAGCAAGACCACTACCACTCCATCCCCCTACCACTACACCCACACTTGATGCTACCACCACCACACACCCCAAGCCACCCTCCACTCTCCCTATGCCGCTTCCTTGCTTACCGTCCTGGAGGAGCTACATGACACCAAATAATCCGTCCTGTGACCATGCTCCAGCCGCAGCTTTCGCCTCCAACACCCTGCTCCATAGCAGGGCAGATGTTACAAGTCTTACAACATCCTCCCTGCTATGGAATGCTGTTAGGGACACGCCAAGCCAAGTGGAGGAGACAAGGATTGAGGAGGCAGTGGCGAAAACAGTGGAAACGGTGGTGGCGGCGGAAGTGGCAGCTGGAGCGAGGTTACGGGCTGGATGAGTTGGTGTCGCAGACCAGATCTGGCCCACGAAGCATAGGTTGAGAACTCCTGCTTTACGTGAGAGTTCAGACTTGGGTGAAAAGGGCTACAGGTGTTTTGGATGGTTTTATTGTAATTGTGGATTGTGTATTTTTGTTGTTGTTTATCATTGTGAGCCGCCCCGAGTCACGTTTTGCATGAAGGGGCAGCATATAAATTGAATTTAATAATAATAATAATAATAATAATAATAATAATAATAATAATAATAATAATAATAATAATAATAATAATAATAATAATAATAATAATAATCTAGTCTTAATACAAGTAATGACTGCTTTAAAGTGATGACTAGATGACTAAAACATCCTAGACATAGCTCAAGTTATTAACCATTTGTCCCATAACCATAGATTTTATATGGCAAATGATTAATAGTACAAAGAAGCTGAAAAGGGAAAATGGCATTTTTGTCTGATTCTGAAGCAAGAGTAAATTACTTTGCTTATACACAAGACTAAATAAAGCAGCTTATTAATATGTATAGCAATCTTAAGTGTTCTGAAAGTGGTGTTTATGCATTGCCATTTCTAATTTCAGAGCTATGTGTGTTTATTCCCATTCATAGAGACTCTTCCATTTGCCCAATGTAAGATGCAGATGGCATCATTTTTAAAAATCACATTAGGAGATAGAAAAAGAGACAAATATACAGTACAGTACTGTACTTCATATTGTCTCTAATAAAGTTGGGTTTCATCACGGTGTTGCTAGACCAGATGTGAGGACAGAGTTGGCATAGTTTGCTGTGGCTGTATCCATCTTCTCTGAAATCTCATCTCCATGATGTATATCTTTGAAAGTGTTCAGCTCCCCAGGGGTTCATGGAAACCCATTTGTTTGAGGACACATTGGCTATATTCCACAAAAGCTGTCACCGAAATATATCCATGAATCTTTACAGTATCACTTCCTCTTTCCTTTGGTTGGTTAGTTGCATGCACTGAAACAGGCCAACATAATTACCTCTTTAAAAATCTGAAAAAGTAGGTTCTCTCCTGCAAAGGTTTGTGCCAAAATTTATCTGCTGAAGATTAAGCAACTGGCCCTTCACACTCTGTTAATGTTGGACCACAGGCTAAGATGACTCCCATTCTGAAATGTATCCTTAAATACCATAGATACTCCGACTTTACAATTTCACCTCCTTTTGCCACTTCAGGCTTATCCAGATGCCACCTACAAATAGGGTCCCCTGGTGACTTATCTAAAGAGACAAAGGGATTTTAACATTGGCATCAGAAAAGAGTCGTGAAATGGCAGGATAATTTATGACATGCACAGCACAGTTCTCCATAAAAGGGAACCAGTCAGGGAATTTCCAGCAGGCAGCTGAGAGTCAGTGGTGGCTGTTTCTGGCAGCTGGTGGGCCAGTTTTGGCACATATTCCCATTCTTTCTCACCTCTGGACTTCTCATGACCCCTTGCAACCTGCCATTTCAACAACAGAATTGCTTTCCACCAAGAATTTCTTCAATGCCAAATCAAAAGTGTGGGGATGATTAGGTAAAGGTAAATGTCGCCCTTGCTCGAAAGCCAGTTGTACCTGACTCTAGGGTTCGGTGCTCATCTCCACTTATAACCAAAGAGCATTCGCTGTCTGTGTCTGTAGATGTTTTTGTGGACATGTGTAAGGCATGACTAGACATCGGAGTACATGGAACACTGTTTACCTTCCCACCAAAGTGGTACCTATTTATCTACTTGCAATTTCTTGCTATCGAACTGCTAGTTTGGCAGGAGCTGCGACAGAGGTTGGCAGGAGCTGGGATAGAGACGGAAGCTCACTTTGTCGTGCAGCACTTGATTTTTGAACTGCTGACCTGCTGACCTTCCAGTCATCAAGTTCAGCATCTTAACCACTAAGCCAGCTCAGTCCTATGGGGATGGTTAGCATAGTCCTAATTAGCAGCTCCCCACTGATCTCTACTTAATTCTTCTCTAATTTATTTGTTCCCTCTGATACTTTTAATCATTCTTTTCATTCACCATGATCTTATCCTCAGCTAGTGTTTTTTTTTTAAAGCACCTTCTTCCATATAAATGTTGTCTAATCACTGGAAAAGTCTTTGCGGTCCAAAATGTGATCTATATTGCCACTTGATTATGCCCTGATACAACAGACAGTTGTGGACACGCCCTAGTCTTCAAACATATATTGACATATAATAATGATAATGTTAGTGTGTTGTGAATTGCTGAGAATTCTTGACCAGCAGTCCCCAGCTCCTATCAGAAAAATATAGCCTTCTGCAAAGAAAGGAACGACTAGCACAGTAAAGATTTTAAGCATGTGTACACTCAACAATTCCTGAGAATCTAGGCAATATATTCCAGCCATAACTTCACTGTCAGTCACAGCACTAGCTTCTACATTTGACTTCAGTAAACAATCATTGGTACAGTTGTAACATTACACCTTACCCCAAGATGTGATCTGGTGCTGTTTACAAAGACATTACTGGTGTTAGCATGGAAACTAAAAATGTGAAAGTGCCTAAAGCATCTTATTGTTCTGATAGAAAGAAAGAAAATGAGGTCTCAAATTATAACCTGGCTGCAACAGTGTGGACTGAGTTCTATTTGATATTGTAGAGATTAGCTGCAAATAGGTGTCCCATAAATTTCAGGCTTCACAAAACGAGGCAGAATTTTTAAACAGAAGAATAAAACATGTATTGGTCAAGGGGTCATGGAGGTATAAGATAGACTCCACCAGTATTCTCAAGGGAGAAACAAGCCAAAAACACACCATTGGCTCTTTCTCTGGTTTTTGTAGGAGAAACAAACCAGAACATCAACACTTAATGAGTTAACACCTCACACTAAACCAGATGTGGATGCAAATATGTGGTTTGTTTAATACAGTACCATGCTTCCCATCCCTTGGTTTTTGGACTTCAGTTCCCAGAAGCCTAACTCAATTCCCCAAAGCACTGATCAGCCAATGTACTGATTTAGGCTTCTGAAAATTGGGGGAAAAAACCCTCTGGGGCTTGGCCCCCATGTTGGAAACCATTGGGCTGTTTCTATAGCAAGTGAATGGATCAGCTATACCAGGGGCTGCCAACTTTTTTCACTTAGTGGCTGGGTCATGCTCCCTCAGACAGTTGAGGTGGCCAGACTGGTGGTCTCCCCCCCCCCCCAGTTTACGTTTGTTGTAAACGTGTTTGCAACAGCTGTAAATGAATCTGCAGCCAATTCCAGCTGTGGCAGCAGTGGTGGCAGCAGCGGCTGGAGTGAAGGCGGGGGCTGGATTGTATAACATTATGGGCCAGATCTGGCCCACAGCCCATAGGTGGCCTACCCCTGAGCTATACCTTAACATCACTTGAATGAGAATTCTAAAAAAGCAATTAGTTGCAGGAGAAGTTAAACAAACCACAGATTTGCATCCATGTCTAGTTGAGCATGAGGTTTGAACTCATTAGAAGTAGATGTTCTGGCTTGTTTCTCCTCCAAGTCAAAGAAAGAGCCCACAGTTTGTTTTTTACTTTCCCCCCTCTCCAGCCCCAAATCCTGAGGTTGTTGTGAAGTACAAAATGAAGTAACAAAGCATTATCAGCAAAGGCTCATATGGCATTTAGAAAAACAGACAAATGTATTATGTCTTTTGTGAATTATGAATAACTTCTTTTACTTATTCATCTAAGACTTCTTCATATTGTGGTTTAAAACACCAAACAATTTTTTAAAACCAGCTCGCAAGAACCGGTAGTAACTTTCCCCAGTGTCCCGGAGAACCGGTAGCAGCTTGGGGGGGGGGGGAGAGAGACCACCTTCTCTTCTGCCTGTTTTGATAATTAGCTCACTCATGAGCAGTAGGTGAAATCTCTGTTTTGGTCCTAGATTCACACCTTTTTTTACTGTGCATGCACGCCTACAGTGCTTGGCACGTATGCACAGCCTCCTTGCTGTCCTCCCAAGCGGGGAGGAGGAAGAGAAGCTGCTAGCCTGAAGCTCCCTATAGCCTGCTCCCCAGGGTAAGTGACTCACCTTTGGATGTGGTGTGTTTGTGTGTATTTTAATGTGTATTTAATACCTTTACCTATATTGACGTACTACCACAGTTCCTAAAAAGGCCTGGTGGCCTGGCTTGGGTTTTTTAAGCAAAGTCTTGGAGTTACCTCATCAATAAGCTACACCTGTGCTGTTCCAATTGCTGTTCCAATTGGAGAACCCTTAAGGAGGTGCAGCTGTTTTACATTTACATTAAGGCATATTATCCTAGAGAACCAGTATGATGACCATATCCATCTTGCAACATGGTGCTGCCCAGGCACTTATACTAACAGGTAAGTGATGAGTTTGTGTTTGGGGTGGGTGGGTTGATTTATGTTTGGGGTGGGTGTTTAGGTGGGTGGGTGTATTTTAATGTAATTTTTATTTAATTTATTTAATTTATTTATGGGTTTGTGTTGTGGGTGGGTGGGTTGAGGTGTGTGTGTGTGTGTGTGTGTGTGTGTGTGTGTGTGTGTGCTTATTTTTATTTTATTATTTTATTTTATTTGGCCCCGCCCATGACATCATGATGTCATGATGTTAGCTCCGCCCATACTGTGATGACATCACGGTGGGGTAGTAAAATTTTTGACATCCCACCACTGTTTAAAACTGAAAGATGCAACAAAATTATGCACTAAAACAATAGAATATTGGAATTACTAGGGAGAGGTAGATAGGTGATCTGAAAAAAAATGTGCGGGAAAACACATAAATCTGCTGTGGCAGGAAAAACAGCCTACATTTGAAGTCACCCTAATTTGAAGGAGGACATTTTTCCAGATGCTGGATACAAAATGGAAAAAGTCCATGTCCTCACTATTATCAACCTATTATACTGTACAGTAATACCCCGGATAACACGAGTACCGGATAGCGCTAAAACCGCATAACGTTACAAGATTTTCGGAAGAATCTTGTATCGAATAACGCGATTTTTAACGTTATCCGATACAGTTGTTCTTAGCAGCAGGGTGGCTGGAAAGCTGAACGGGGTTCTCCATTCAGCTTCCCAGCCACCCTGCAGCTACGGAGGCAAGGGTGGGGAGGCTGGAAAGCTGACGGGGGGCTCCCCCGTCGGCTTCCCCAGCCACCCCACAGCTGCGGAGCCAAGGGCGGGTGGCTAGGGAAGCCGACAGGGAGTCCCCGTCAGCTTCCCCAGCCACCCTGCAGCTGTAGATCGGGTCCTCTGATCTCTCTGGAGCAGGCAGGGGACACGATCCAAGCTGTTTCTGGGCTTCCCCGACGTCCTCAGCCAGTGCAGCAAGCCAGAATGTCGGGATTCGAACCCTGACATTTTGGCTTGCTGCACTGGCTGAGGACGTCGGGGAAGCCCAGAAACAACTTGGATCGGGTCTCCCCACCTCCCTGGACCCGGACCCGGCAGGGGGGTCAGAGATTCCAAAATTGGTTTAAAAAACGGATTTTTATTTTTTTTTACTAATTTTGGGGTCTCTGACACCCCCCTGCCGGGTTCAGGGAGGTGGGGAGACCCGATCCAAGATGTTTCCAAAGTTCCCCCACCTCCCTGGAGGCTGCAGCAAGCCAAATCCCGACGTTCTGGCTTGCTGCAACCTCCAGGGAAACAGGGCTTTTTTTAACATTGTGTGATCAATGTATCGTACAACGTTAAAAACCGGATAACGACGAGACTTGTGGAACCAAGTCATAACGTTATCCGGGGTACTATTGTATGTCCATAACAAATGTGTTTATTTTCAAAGTACAATGAACACAATGTTATTTCCACTGTAACAGACTTATAATGCCACCTTCTGTAAATTACATAATCCTGAAGTATTCACCACTTTCAATTTGTTGGGTTTTTTGGGGGGAGGGTTTGCTCTCATTTCATTAAAGTTGGACTTTGTCATGGGACATCAGAACAGTCCCAGAAAAGTCCCTTTTCCAAACATGACTGTCCAAAAGCATTGAAAAATGACCAGGGGTGTAAAACAGTGTAAAAAAGGCTGTAGTTTTCTAGTTTTGATCAGAGGAGGAGACAAATTCAGAGGAAATATTTCCCCCCAAATTACTTATCTAAACAAACTTTTGTTTTTTGGAGTGCATTGGGTTGGCCGGAATAGGGGAACAGCACCAAAGAGAGGAAAGAAAAATGGAGTAGCGGAAGAGGGGGTTGCGGGGCTGTTGTCAGGATGAAGTGTCACCTAGCAACTTTGATACAATCGCCAACAAAGTAGATGGACTTCTGTTATGTACAGAGGTGAGATTAGTTTCTACTGCCAGAGACTGAAGAAAATAGACACCCCCACCCCCTATGGCTGCAGCACTAATTAAAATGGTGAGTAATTCCTTTAGAAATATTGAGTAAGAGATGCATTTGGCATTTGTTAATTTCTCTATTCAAAGGGCATGTCTGCCAGCCAAATTATCCTATGCTGATTCTTTACAAACAGCAGCTTTCTGATGAATGGATATAAATAAACCTATTTTAACTTTAAATAAAATGAATACATACAGTCTTCATGATCACAGTGTTCATTGTCTTTGTACTTCATTCTACACATTTTAATTACCGGTAACTACATAGAGCAAAATGACTGCTGGCAAAAAGAAACCTTGATTCTCAGTCTTTAATCCCACTTTTGAGACTGCACATTTTATTTGACTGTCACGTGTACTATTGATAATTAATATACTTTCACCAACATTCTGAAGTTCAGAGTGCTTTAAAAACCAAAATATGTATAAATTAATTGTCTATTCTTGTGAGTACAGTAAAACCTCGGATAACGCTAAAACTCGGTTGTATGTGGAAATTGTGGTTCCTATTATATAGTGGTTAATTTCACTTGATCAGAAGTTACATTTGATCTGGTCCAGTCATTTTCCCCATGTTCTTGATTTGGAGAAACATTTCAGACCTGGTAAAACGGAGGGCAGATTCTATTCCAATTACTGTACTTTAAAAATACGTGAGATAACTAAATCTGGATGAAGACCATAAGACTGCTAAGGGAAGAACTGAACCTAATGTTTCAAATAATACTTGTATAAACATAGTCAGAGTCTTGTTCCACACTATTAGTGGAGCAGCCATTCTCTTCTCTCTATCCATTAATTCAATTTCCCTTTTTCCTTTTATATTATTCCTCAAAATCCTTTATAAAATATTTCCTAATCCTATGCAGTCGCACTCCCAGTGTCTGGCATGCCCCCAGGTCAGGTCCTGTCATTCAGCAAAGTGAAGCAACTGCTTCAAGCAGCAGATTTAGTTGTTATATAATTTATTGTTACTGTATTTTTACCACCAAAAGAAAGAGGGAGGTGCTTTGAGGATTATTATTATTATTATTATTATTATTATTATTATTATTATTATTATTATTATTATTATTATTATTATTATTATTATTATTATTATTATTATTATTATTATTATTATTATTATTATTATTATTATTATTATTGGATTTATGCCGCCCAATCAACAATGTGACTCAGGGCGACTCACTACAATACCACATCAAATACATTATACAGTACTGTACATCATATATCACAATACAATAAAATAAGATATAATTTGTTCAACCTTACGTGCCAGAGTAACATGCCTGATTTGTATACTGTCAATCAGGGCTTCCCAACCTAAGGCCCATGGGCCATATATGGCCCACAGTGCCATTTCATGTAGCCCCCCACCCCTCCAAGGGCATTTGAGAAACCAAAAGGCCACCCCTTTGAAACTGTTGGGACAAAAGTGACGTCCTCATCATGCAGTCAGGACAAAACAGCCATCTGGCCCTCAAAGCTGACTAAGAGAGCATAACCTGGCCCCCGGGTCGACTTGAAAAGGTTGGGAACCCCTGCTGTAGATCTACATGTCTTGACTTGAGTGTGCGGCATTCATTATCAGCTACTCTGTCCAAGGCAGCAAAATGTATTGGATCATGTCTGATAATTCCCTTTTACTACTGTATTTTGACTACTACGGTACATGAAGTCTTCTTTTCACTGTTGCCATTTCTATGATATTCAGGCAAGCATACACAAATAAGAATTCCTGGCATTGTGGCAGTCCCTATTGCTCCGGAAACTGTAAAACACATTGCATTTGGGAGGGAAATTATAGTGCTCCTCACCACAGGATGAGACCAAGCTTTTATTGGCATTGGTTGTGGAATGGCTGCATAAATTCATGAGCGACTGAGCGAAACAACCAGCAATCTACCTACAATGGGAAGATACAGGTTCAAGTTTTTCATGCAGCTTCTATGAATCTCAGTGAGTAATATGGGGTCATTTCACTGGTGTAGCGTGGGTATCAGCTACCTAGGGCATAGGTCAAATTTGCTGCCCCCTTGGCAGGACTCAGGACGCTGGTGGTGGTGGAGGGTCCCGGCGCCCGTCCCCGCAGCAGCCTCTTCACCCTGGCCACTAGGACGTCCAGAGGCAGCTGTGAAGTCCTATTTATTGTGAAATTTTGTCACCCCAAAAAATTGCCAGCCGGGCCGCCTCCCACCCCACCACCACCACCCTTCCCCCTGCTACGCCACTGAGTCATTTGCTGTTTTTCAGCCAAAGGTTTCTTCTCAGTGGTGGGATTCAGCAGGTTCGTCCCAGTTTACCAGAACTGGTAGCAGAAATTCTGGCGGGGCCCTAGTTCCATCCAAGTTTTGAAATAAAGTAGTCCTAATTTGGGTGCAACACAGGGCTTTTGCCCTGACCACACCCACTATACCACACCTACAGAGTAGGTAGCAAAAAAATTGAATCCCACCACTGTTCCATCTCCATATTAAAGGAGGGGAAGGAGAAAAGGCGGTCATGTCACTTCTTTGTTTCTTATTCTGCTTGACACTTGCCCAACCCTCCATGAAAAAAAATGTGTGGCAAACATCTGCAGGTTGGATCATGTCTAGCTTGAGGCTGAAATTACATGTGATTCAGCACAACTCAACCAACCTGTGTTGAATTCCCAGATATCAAGGTATGGAATGTAAACTGTAGCTCAAAAGGAACTGAACTGTTCCTCCTAACAACAAATTTCTTCCTGCAGCTGTTTTTCTGAACCATTTTTCCTGGGTGTATCCAGATACTGAATCCCATCAGAAGAAGAATGACTGAAGGTGAAGTTTCTGATGAAGGGCTGTAGGCAGATGATACCTCTCCTCTATTGTACATGCATACTTGATTTGTGACCTCTTGACTTGATATCAGAGCTGTGTTATTAAAACAATAGCATGAAATGCTGCTATACTAATGTGCTCTCAATAACAAGAAACCCTCCAGACATAAAGGCTGTGTACACGGGCATGTATCTCACTGTTCAGGGCAGTGAGACTACATCAGGGGGCTCAACCAAATTGTCCTCTATTTTATCCCACCCCCAATGTACGTACATGCTAAGGATGGGATGAAATTAGTGGTGGGCTACAAAAAAATTACTACCACACTGTGGGTGTGGTATGGTGGGCGTGGCCAAGGGAAAGCCCTGCATTGCACCCACATTAGGACTACTTTATTTCAAAACTTGGATGGGCGGGGCAAGGCAGAATTTTTGCTACCGGTTCTGGCGAACTGGTGCGAACCTGCTGATGCCCCCTACTGGATGAAATAAAGCAAAGCCATGTTACAGCTCTGGGGATCAACTGTAAAGTAGATTTTACTGCCTCACCTGTCACTGAGTCCCATCAGTGGTGAGCATAGGGTGGCAAAAGCAACATTACAACTGATCCCCCATCATGGTGTAACAGCTGCTTTACAGCTAATGCAGGAAGCCAGTTGCCTGTCAGCTGCAAAGCTACTACAGAACTGATAGGAATGTTGCAGCCCGACTAGAGAAGAAAAAAACTGTCTTAGATATGGGGATTGTGCTAAACAGTATTTTGCTTTTCTCCCCCAACAGCCAATAGCTTTTAAAAAGTCGCTCTACACTAGCCCAAGACGGCCAATGGAGATATGTCCAGTTTCATTTCAATTGCTTTTGTTGAGAAAGGTGGATGAATTTCAGGCTTTTAACTAAAACCATGAGATACAGCATCAACTGGAGTCAAGGGTTGAAGGCATACAGTATGCCTAGAATTAAATACTGTTGATCCTAGGCACTGGTTTTGCATGTCAACATAGAAATGAGGTCACTGTCCTTCTGCTCCCAAATAAATTCCTGATTATCTGCTTGCCCCAAGATGTCTGTGCTTTAGCAGTCTAATATAGGGCTGGGGAGAAAACATTATGTAAAGCAGTTGGGTGTCACAAATCAGCTGCAGATGATACAGAAACTGATCAATAAAACTGTTCTGTCCATTGTTGCTGAACAGTACATAATGCCAAACAGTTGATCCTGACAGTGGGATTGTGGAATTGGTAAACCACGCCTTAAATATCTCAGTTACCCTGAATATCCTGTTACAGTTGTTCTAAGTTGATTCTGACTTGATAGCACAGAGCAATAACAATTATATTCTTATGCAATTATATCAAGTTGTCATTTCACTCTTCCCTATCCTGAGCCATGACAATTTCTAACACTCATCCCAGTGACAACATGCTGTTTTTGTTCACCCTTGATCAAATAAAATTAAAAACCTTAACATCCCAATATATCTACTTGCTGACTTTCTCATATTTCATGCTGAGTACATACATGGGCCAACAACATCAACCTTTAAGTCAAGCTGAACTCTGTATTCCAATCAACATACCGGTAACTTATGCAACACTTTGATATGCAAGCTTTGTTTTGAAATATTACCCATATCAAAGCTAATGTTCATATTAAGCGTCAAAGATGAACCCTAAGCAAGTGATGCACAGCAAATGATGCTTCAACAGACCCTCATAATAATATCTATTTATGCTGAGAGTGCAGTTTTCTTTATGAGGAACAAAGGGCAAACAAGTCTTCCAGAGAAAACATCTCATGAGTCATCTAAGTGGTATCACAAAGATGCCTGCTCAGCTGTCAAAAAGAGACAGGCTAAGTTCTTAAAAGGTCAGTTCTTGTTTTTGTCTTACTCATCAGCAGTTATTCTGGCGTCTATGTGCCAGGTTCTATCCTACATGACAAGATTTCCTCATATAAGCACAGCAAACCACTACAATATAAAACCATTAGCGAAGACCTGCATGGAATTGCTTGGTTATACTTTCTCTTACAGTTTCATATCAGCCTTTTAGGTAAGTTTAGTTTTTGCCACTTCTTTGCAGAGGGGGGAAACACATTTAAAAAGTATCTGCATTCATCAGGCTTGTTGGGTCTTCTGGAATATGAAAGATGGTATAAAATGATTTGAAATGGCTGGGAGTGGGGACCAAGTTCTTTTGAAGTTCATTGGGTTTAATGAAAGTGAACTGGAGGCTGAGGAATTCCTAATTAATCAAGGGACCAAGATCCCCCCCCCCTTTTTTTTTTTTTTTTTTTTGGAAAACAGGACATATATGTCTTTCAGAGGTATGTTTGTTTATATATGTCTCATTAGGAATACCAACTAAGTGGACACACTGAATTGATGAGGTTCACATAAGTGTTGACTTGCATTCAGCAATTGGTTTAGTGGGTCTACTCTAAATAGAAATAACTTGAAAAAAGGTTGAAATTTTTGCCATTTCGGTTTAATATACAGTTGTACCTCGCTTAAAGAGCATAATGCGTTCCACAGGACTGCTCTTTAAGCGAGTTTGCTCTTTAAGCGAAACACCATTGCAAGTGACCAATTGTGGGGGGGGGGGGTTGTGAACCCCGATTTATTTGTTAAGCGAGTTTTTGGTTGGTTTTATTTGTTAAGTGAAGCGAAAATTCAGAGAAAATCCTGCTCTTTAAGCGAGTTACTCTTTAAGTGAAGTGCTCTTTATGCAAGGTTTGACTATACAGTAAAACCTCATATAACACTAAAACCTGGTTCCACAAGTCTTCGTGTTATATGATTTTTCGTGTTATCTGATCCTCTATGGGATCCATAGAGATACATTGTAACCACACAGGCTTTCGCGGTTGTTATCTGAAGCATCCCATAGGATCTTAATGTTATCTGATGCAATTCTTCCCCCCCCAGATTCCTTAATGTTATGCGATTTTCGTGTTATTCGATACTAATGTTATATGAGGTATTACTGTATAGGCTAGCGCAGTGGTGGTGATCCCATGGCATGTGAAGGCCTCTCTGTGGGCATGCATGCTATCACAGAGAAGCCCTGCTTCACGCCACCAGTGCCCGGTGTGGCCACATGGGGCTTGTCCAGGGGGATGGTAGCTGGAGTTTGGCAGGGGGCTTGGTGGTGACATACATGTGCATAGCTTGAAGCACACTGGTGACGTCACTGGCATGCATGATGCCTGCCACCCAACCCCAATCCTCGCCTCCTTGGGCACTCGGTCTCTAAAAGGTTCACTATCACTGGGCGAGTGTATTTGACCCCTGTTAAACTATGACGTGGCTTAGAACCGTTACTTTTTCTCAGCACAAGAAAGGTGTGAAAGAAATGTAAATAATCATTTTTAAAACAATATTACTTTTTACAATCTAGAACCGAGAACAGGACAGGTCTACTGAAAAGGAAATGGAGAAGGTGAAAAGCACAGGGACTGTTCCCTTGAAAGGCAAAAATATCACAGCATTAGCTGGGAAGCTTAAACAGATGGCCCTGAACACCTCACTCCGGTTCAGCATTCAGGTCTTACAGCCTCATACAAAGAGTACAGTTCGGTTTGGCAGCCTCAGCCATCACTCCTTCTTCTCACGTCACAACCCTCATCCTCAACGAGTGACTCATATCCAGGGTAAGTCCTTATAGCTTACACACTTAGCTGAAAGTAGGACTCAGCCCAAACTCTATTCCTAGCCTCAAGGTGGAGAAATCCCACTGGGATTCAGCAGTCAAGGCCATGGTTGTGCTCTAGACAGGAGCAATAGTTGGGTTTTAGCCATTGAATGTAGTGCTATTCACTTTTTATGATTAAAGGATCACCCCCAGTGGTGGGCAGCTAAACTTTTTGCTACCATATCATGGGTGGAGCCTGCATCATGGGTGGAGCCTGCATCATGGGCGGAGCCTATGTTGTGGGCGATCTAGTCATGCCTGCCATATGGCCATGTATATAGCTGCAAACACATCTTTGGCCGTAAATGGAGATGAGCACTGCACCTTAGAGTTGGATATGACTGGCTTTTGAGCAAGGGACAAAATCACTTGCAGGGACAAAATCTGATGTCAAATTTCAATACCAATCGAGGATCTTCTGTTATTAGGTAAAGGTTGCCCTTGCTCGAAAGCCAGTTGTTACCAATTCTAGGGTTCAGTGCTCATCTCTGATGAGCCAGTGGACTTGATCCACCAAAGCTCACATTAAAATATAGCAGTTAGTCTTTAATGTACCACAATGTTTTTGTCTTTTTGTTTTGTTTACTCTCTGATATGCTTGCACAAAATAAAACTTTTTAAATGGTAGCTGTGTTAGTCTGGGCAGGGCAGGGAGGTGGGCATGGCCACCCAATTTCACCCCCGCCCAAAGGCCACTCACTTTTGCCACCCTCCTGCCCGAAGGCCACCCAAATTTGCTACCCCCCTGCCTAGTGTGTGTGTGCAGTGCTTTCAAACTGCTAGGTTGGCAGGAGCTGGAAGAGAGATGGGCGCTCAATTCATCATGCAATATTCAGGTCTTGAACTGCCAACTTGCTGTCCTTCCAGCTAACAAGGTGAGCTTCTGAACCACTGAGCCACTGCAGTTCCATAGAAAGGCCTTTAAGTAAATGCCATCAAATGGCACACAGCCACCCATAAAGAGCACAAATCGGCATGCATCAATGTAGTGTTGGGGTCCACGCAAGCACAACCTGTACTGGAGTAAAATCAGACCAAAGCAGAACAAATATTCACCATCCACCAGCAATAGCATAAAGACACCTGTAAAGCAAGGTGTTAACTTGTCTGATATGTATTGGTCTCTTCCTCTTGCAGGTCTGAATGGTGCTCCTGTCTGCACAGTTAATGATAAGTGGCCTGAACAGAATGTTCTTCTCCCTCATCCAGTGATAAAAAGCCCATTTTGTTCATCTGATTTATGGGTGCCCATTGGAGATCCTCAGCCTTTTCCAATACCCAGACTATCAATAGGTTAGTATGTAATCTATTCTGATCCATAGGTTTCCCTGATGCCTCCTACCCTTATTGTGGATCTATTTTACCATCTTCCTCTCCCTCCCTTCTTTAACTTGTAGGTTCTTTATCAGAAGCCTGGCGAGAAGAACTGAAGGAATTGGCTGCAAGAGTGAGTGCGGCCTCCTCCATTGATGTGGAGAAAAAGAAGACAGCGGTGAGTGGGAGAATAGGGATTTAAGCCCTTTCATTCAGCAAGATGTCTACTTACTAGCCACTAGTTCCTTAAACATAGGCTTCAACAGATATTTTAGCATATCAGAGAGTAAACAAACCAAAAATGAATCAGCTTTCATCAGCCTAAGATATATCTGGATCAGTGATGTGTGTCCCCCCCTCCGGTGAAAAATTGGTGACTTCAATTCCCAGAAGCCTAAGTCAGTACATTGGCTGGTCAGTGCTTTGGAGAATTGACTTAGACTTCTGGGAAATGAAGTCCAAAACCCAAATGTTGGGAAACACTAATCTAGATGTTATGTTGGACTACATCATTCCCAGATTGCAAGGTCATTGCTAAGAGTTGTAGTCAAAACATGGAAAACATGATTTTTCAAACAGTGACACCCAGAAACCCATGGTATATGGGGGATTCTGAAGCCTGAGAAACTGTATCTGGAGGTTGTCAGGTGACCATGGGAAGGTTTGAATGGCACATCTGGAATCCTGAATTGAAGCATTTCATGCTGCTTCTCTGCAGGGAAGACCTATGTAGACAGTGCTAGCCAGATGGGATCGCACCCAACAAACCTTACAACTGAGATATTCATGTAGGAATTAGACCATGTAGCAGACCCAGATGCCAATTTTGTTTCCGTAGCTACCCAGGAGACACTGTTAAAGAACCAAATAATGTAATCCACCACATCAGAGGTTCATACATCTACTTATGTCTCAGTCATCTTTGCCTATATGATTTATGGTTTCCCTAATTGTACTGTGTCTTGTTGCATTTAAAGTTGGAAAAGTCTCAGAGGGAGACCAAGTACTCAGAAGAAACAGGGCGCCTTATTCCACCTCCTTCTCGAGCCACAAATTGCCATCCCTCCCGCCGCCTGCATAAGAACAATGTGAAGAATAATGGCAAAAGTGTTACGATGTTCTTCCAGGACCAAGAACTAATAGTAAGCAGCTTCTTATTGTCCGTATTCAGCAGCTTTCAAGTTAAGTTGTATGTTCATGGTCTTAGCTGGGGGGGGGGGGGGGGAGGGAAGGTTAGGAGAAATTAATAGAGAATGAGAAATATGAAACTTCTGCTAAGAATTGGTAATTAATTAATCAGACAGATAAAATACATAATGGAATCTGAGTTCAATAGGAAAGTAAGTGTCTGATTACATGGATATTTACTTAGGAGTCCTGGTGGCACAGTGGTTAAACTGCTGTACTGCAACCACAAAGTTGTGAGTTCAATCCTGGCCAGGACTCAAGGTTGACTTAGCCTTCCAAGGTTGGTAAAATAAGTACCCAGCATGTTGGGGGGCAAAATGCTAATTAACTTGTGAACACCCTACAGACTGCACTAAGCGCTATGTGGGGTAATATAGAAGTGTGATTGCTTTGCTTTGTTTTGCTTTGCCCTCTAGTCTGCTGCAGGAATAGGCTGGTTCATGGTGATCAGATAACATGTTTCTTAGAACAAATCAGCGTGACCAGAGAACAGTCCTATCCATATTTTTCTAAGCCTCTGGGGCTTCTACTTTTCTGGTGCAGAATCAGCGCCAGTACGTGTGATTGCTGGATCAATTCCAAAGCAAGCCTTTCATCTGGATTTGCCAATATTGTGAAGTGGCTTAATACATGAGCCACTTTGGGATACAGTATTGGCAAATTAATAATTTCCTCTGCTCCTCAGCAAAGGGGCTGGGGAAATTGAAATAATTTCTAAGACTGTATAGGAGATCGTTGCTGATGTGCTGGATCAGTTACAAGAAAAATTTACAAAACTTTTTCTTTACCTCATCTCAATGAGTCAGTTGAGAAATCACTCTCATTCAAATCTACAATGGTAGCTTAGGCTCCAGGCATTTTCTCAACCAGCTCTTTAAGAGACGGTAATAGCAATCACACTTATATACTTCTTCCATACCTTAATCTGAATATTGACAATCATCATGGCAATCAGCCATGATGACTGTCCTGAGGATACAATGCAGTGACCTTTCATCTGCCTTCTGCATTGCAGCATGACACCTGTAGATCCAGTTCCGCGAGTCACTTTCTGGTCCTGAGCCCTTTTGGCACACAAAGTCCTCATCAGCCTCAGGCCATTATTGATGAAGCTGCTGCCTTCCATCAAGATGGATTCAAGTGGGATTTAATCCATTTGGGGACCATCACCCTTTGCTGTGGACTTCAGCCCCCAAGTCCATTAGTCCTCAGGGTTGTCAGGTTAACCACTGCCAGACACTTGGTTTTGAGTCACTGCAGTATGGTGTACTCCATTACCATAGCGAGATAACCTGGCCAGACTCTTACTTATATGCAACCCATAGTATTTAGATCACTTTCAGGGCAGTTTGTGAGGTAATTAGAATGTTGCACCCAACACGCTTGGTACTCATTTTACCAATCTCAGAAGGATGGAAGGCTGAGTCAACCTCGAGCCCATTAGGATCACACTCAGACTGTGGTTAGAGTTTTGGCTGTTGCCACACTTCCTAATCCAGCCCTAGGAAGTTCCTAATCTAGCCCAAGGAAGACGATTCCAAGGAAAGGGTCAAGTGGGGTCTGGCTAATGTGGCTGTCTCCTTCCTTCCTTCCTTCCTTCCTTCCTTCCTTCCTTCCTTCCTTCCTTCCTTCCTTCCACTGAGATTCTGCAGCAGCAAGAGTGAATTCCATTTGAATAAGGATGTTTGATTAGAGGGCTCTAATCAAGCCAGACCATTCTATATTGGCCCAGACTAGCTTGCCCCTTGCCACTAATGTAGCCGCAACCTAAGAGAGCTCTGCTGTTTAAATAATATGGCATTAATAGTTGCATTTGGAAGAGCAGAAAGGGATTCACTAGTTCTTTTATACACTCACATGGACAGAGAGAGACTTCAGTTAGTGATGGTACATAAGAAATTGTTCTGATTCTTTTGCTTTCAGATAAAAAGCTGTCAAAATAGGGAAGTGATAGACCATTAAGCAGGGTAGAAGACTGTGATGAGATACCTTTGGTCAATAGCAGATCTGAAACACTTTCAAAAACAAACATTTAGTTCCTTTTAACTTGCAAAAACAATGAGACCAGATTACATATAGCTACTTTTTGATCTTTACCTCCTCCCAACCACCAGCTATAATAATAATAATAAAACACAGCATAAGCCCTGCCTTTGGACTAATTAGTACTTGCAACATATGGGAGGATGTATGCTTACCTTTCACCCCGAAGCTAGCAGGTTGTCTTTAACTGGGACAGAGTATCCTCTTGCATTATCAGCAGTTCTGCAGCCACCAGTCCAGTTGGCTTCTGGAGGAGACACTTTTTTGCCACAATCAGCAAAATGTCTATAGCAGGGGTTCTCAACATTTCCCCACCATGGGCCAGACCACACCCCCTCAGACAGCTAAGCAGGCTGGACATGTGGTTTCCTCCAAAGTAAACACTGCTGTAAAATGTGTCTGCGGCTTTTGTAAAAGCATTTATGACAGCCATGGGTGCATTTACAGTGCCTTCTTTTTTTTGCTGTTTTTGCTGCTTCCACCACTTGCTTTTGGTAGTGGTGGTGAGGGCGGCAGGCCACATGAAGTGGCACTGCAGGCCAAGTCCAACCCGTGGGCTATAGGTTGTGAACCCCTGGTCTATAGCTTCACCAATTTTTCATGGGAAAATGCAAATAGATAATCTGTGACATCCCCACATGTAGTGCTTGAGACTGTTTGTTTCCCTTTTCTTGTTTTCTTTCTTTCTTTTATTTTAAAGGCTTTCTGTCCTAGTTCTACGATAGGTAGGTGACCAAAAAGGGGGGAGGGGTGTCATTTGGCATAGAGATAGGAGGAAGTTTTAACTTCAGCCTTCCTTCCAACATGTTAAGGGGGGGAAGAGCAAGGACTTAACAAAGAGAGAGAGAAGAGGTGATTTTAAGGTAGCTGTTCTCTGATCATTTGCAGGAAACATGGCTATAGCACAGCTACCTTAAAACTTCCTCTTCTCACTCTCTGTCAAGTCCTTGTTGTCTCCCCCCCCCCAATTTGGCTGGCCAGTCACCATAGGGATTAGAATGAATGAATGAATGAAAGAAAGAAAAGAAAGAAAGAAAACGAGACCTTAGCAGTGGCTGTGGGAAGTAGCAAACTGCTACCAGTTTCATCATCCCCCCCTTCCAATTGCTGATTCCCATAAGACAGTGGTGCCCAAACTAAGGCCCCGGGGGCCAGGTGTGGGCCCCGATCCCAATTCATCCGGCCCACGAAGCCCTCATCGTTCCTGGAAGTGGAAGTAAAATGCGCCCATATGGGCCTTAGTGACTGGCTCCCTGAACCACATGATTGGTCCACGGCCCAAAAAGTTTGGGCATCCCTGCCATAAGACAAACAAAAACTATGGGTTGCATAGCAAACTATGTGAAAATAATTTAGTGTTTCCAACTCCTCTGAAAGGTTGTTTCTCAATCTCATCTTCCATACTTAAAATGAAGCAAAGATTCCAAAGATATTTCCTCAAATATTGAGCATGTTCCTAAGCTAAGTCTGCAGGACAATTTGCAGAGACTCAGCCAAACCAAAGTGGATTATATGAGTGATTGTGACATCCTATCTAAACTTTGATAAACTTTCCAGTTTTGGTGTCCACCATACCTCACTAAATGCACCTGATCTCATCTGATTTTGAAAGCTAAGGAAAGTCAGCCATGATTAGTACTTGGATGGTAGAAAAGCAGTTGGAGAACTCCAACACTGAGAACCTCTAGGTAAGGCTAGGAAAGAAACCTCTGGAGAGCTCCTGTCAGTCAGAATTGGTATTACTGGCTTGGATGGACTAATGGTATGATTCCTTAGAGAGTAACCACCTATGTACCTCCAGTCAGTAGAGACTGGTCAATTAGTGGAAGTGGTGCATTATCCCCCAGGCTAATCCCAACTAGCCCACTCTTGAGGTACAGCTCATATTTCAAAACTACTGTACAAGTAATACCCCGGATAACGTTATGACTTGGTTCCACAAGTCATGACGTTATCCGATTTTTAGCGTTGTCCGATGCATGCATCGAACAACGCTAAAAAAAAAAAAGCCCTGACTTCAGGGACAAACCGCTTTAAAGGCAGGCAGGGAAAGAAAGAGACCCGATCGGGTCTCTTTCTTTTCCTCCCTGCCTTTAAAGCCACCACCCACCCACAGCGGTCTCTGCGACTGCAGTAGGGTTGGGGAAAGGCGTACCATTATTATTATTATTATTATTATTATTATTATTATTATTATTATTATTATTATTATTATTATTATTATTATTATTATTATTATTATTATTATTATTATTATTATTATTAGTTCAAATTTATATTGCCGCCCACTTGCTGTGGCGACTCAGGGTGGCTTACAGACAATACATTACATTACATTACAATACAATATGTTGGGGTGGGCACGGGGGGTGGAGCGGCAAGGTCCTCATCCTGCCCTGGCTTCTTCTTCCCCTGGCAGTTGGTGTGGGCACAGGGGGAGGGGCGGCAAGGTCCTCATCCTGCCCTGGCTTCTTCTTCCCCTGGCACTTGGTGTGGGCACAGGGGGAGGGGTGGCAAGGTCCTCATCCTGCCCAGGCTGCTTCTTCCCCTGGCAGTTGGTATAGGCACAGGGAGAGGGGCGGCAAGGTCCTCATCCTGCCCTGGCTTCTTCTTCCCCTGGCACTTGGTGTGGGCACAGGGGGTCTGCAGAGACTGCTTGTGTCTCTTTCCCTCCTTGTATTTAAACTACAGGGAGGGGGAAAGAGAGAGACGTGATTGGGTCTCTCTGTAGTTTAAATCACTCCCTGTAGTTTAAATACAGGGAGGGAAAGAAAGAGACACAAGCAGTCTCTCTCCCCCTGTAGTTTAAATAGAGGGAGGAAAAGAGTAAGAGGTGATCACGATCGCAATTGCGTCTTACTCTTTTCCTCCCTGTATTTAAACTATAGGGGGAGAGAGACTGCTTGTGTCTCTTTCTTCCCCTTGCTGTATTTAAACTACAGTAGTTTAAATACAGGGAAGGAAAGAGACACAAGCTGTCTCTGCGACTGCAGTAGGGTCGGGGGGAATGGCGCGTGCTTTTCTCTGACCCTACTGCAGTCGCAGAGACCTCTGCGGGTGGGGGGTGGATTGGGTAGCTCTACCCAAACCACCCCACACCCGCAGACCATTGCCTCGGATAACGCTAAGAATCATTATCCAGAATCGTTATCCGATGCTAGTTTTTTCCAAAAAACTTGCATTGTTATCTGATTCTAGTGTTATCTGATGCAATCGTTATCTGGGGTATTACTTGTACCTTAAAAGCAAAGTGTGATTTCTCCCCATTTCATTTAAATGTAATTGCTGTTCTGTGCCTGCAGATGGCTTCCAGTCTCTTGTAAACTCTGTGACCATAGAAGCCTTAAACTCATCAATCCATTTGGATGTCAATCAAAATACAGTTGCTTTCCCATCCCCCAATGTCAGCAATCATAGTTACCTCCTGGCTCCAAGTGCAGCTCTCGGGTATCAAAACCTAACCTTCCAGTCTCCAGCTCAGTGTCTTAACCACTAAGCCACCAAGGGAGCTGCTCTGTATCACTAATAATGCACAGATACTGGGTTCAAAGCTGCAAACACAAAAGGCAAGAAATGGCTACTGCCTATCTATGTGCTTGTGTCAAATACTGTACTAGGAGACCAAAAAAGGCACTAAGGTTAATGCCCAGCTAATGTCCATATCACTAATAATGCACATTAGCTTTTGATCTCCTAGTATTTGAGACAAGCACATAGATAGGCAGTAGCCATTTTTTTGCCTTTTGTGTTTGCAGCTTTGAACCCAGTATCCCTCAAGGCATGCTGTTAAAAAACACATAAGCAAATACAAAAACATGTTTATTTATCTGTTGCGATATCTTGCAGTATGGCTGAGGAACAGGTGAATTTCATTTACTATCTATCTACCTATCTGAAACTAATTCTTGTGTGATTTTATGCCTATCAGCAATAAGTTCCATTACTTCCCATCCACTCTTAGGAAAACATGTACAGTGAAACCCCTCTTTACGGATGCCTCGCACTATGGAAAACTCACCACATTGAACAAATCCATTGAAAATGACACTCCGCTTCACGGATTTTTGTCAGAACTTTTTTTGGTTTTCAATGCATTCCTGTGTGAAACCACAATTGCATTCCTATGGGAGCTTAGTGATAAGGAATTTTTTTTCAATAAGGAAAACCCCGTTGAATGAATTAATTCCGTAACATGGGTTTTTACTGAATAGGATTTTGCATCTCCAGAAGGGAAAATGTTGTGCTTTCTCTCCTGCAGCACTTTTCCTCATTCAATTCTTTTTTGAGGAGAAGAGAAACAACTTTAAAAAATCCTTGGCTCACCAGTTTCTTTCATTCTTTCTGAAGTGCAGGGGACATGTTAATACCGAAGTTTGCAAGTCTCTAACGCTTGCTTTCTTGTTCATCTCTTTTTCTCTGCCTTTTTCTTAACAAGGACAAGAACCTCAGGCTAGGAAAATACTTAATGAATATGGAATAGGATCTGAAATGAGAAAAGGAACATGAATGGGCAAACCAGTTGCCCAGCTGTAAAATTAGGCATATAGAGGAGCAGTTGTAGGGAGGGCATTTCTAGTCCTGTATCAAATTTGCGGAGTGAATAAATGGGTGGATATTTGGAGGGGGGAGGAGGACGTATTTGAATGAATGCCTACCTTTCTTCTTCTTCTCTCTCTCTGTGTCAATGCATCTGTGTGTGTGTACATGTTTTACTCTTTAAATGTGTATGTCTTTCTCTCTCTCTGAATACCAAGTTTGCTGCAAGTTTGCCTAATTGTTTTCCTGCGCCTTTTGGTTCACCAACCATCATTGAGTATGACTGTGGGGGTGGGGCGATTCCATCAAATGTTCAATGAATGGTAACTTGGAACAAAGTCCAAAACAGTAGAAATACCTAGATAAGCCTTGTGACCTCATATATATGCCCTCTTGATCTCTTGTTTGCCTTATCGTCGGTGTCACTGTAACCTGATCGCGCTCTTCTGTCAACAGATCTTGGAACTGTTGTGTCAGATCCTGCAGACAGACTCCTTGACAGCTATTCAGCAGTGGCTTCTCACAGCTAGCCAGAAGGGTAAGGAAAAGCCAGCAAGGAGACAAACCCACCATGTTTTCTTCCCACACTTCAGAACCTCAGCCTTAGTGTTAAATCCATCTACAGTACTGTACTTCTGTTATGCTCTTCAAAGCATCTTAGTTGGATAAATGGTAATCCAGTGCACCAGGAACCGTATGGCTTGAAGGATGGTTAGAATGCTACCTCTGAACTTAATTACGGAATGTAGAGCCTTTTCTCCATGGTATGTGGCAACACATCTAGGTTCGCAACTAAGAACACATTCAATCAGGTGCTACAGCCAACACCAAATGAGCCTCCTGAGTTTTTCTGGAATTCCAACTGTTCCTGAAGAGTAGGTCGTATCTGTCTGTATAATGCATATTATGTCTATCCAGGAACATTCACTTAAATTCAGTTGTTAATTCAAACTATAGTACTGTAGATCTATTGAATCAATGGAGCTTATGCAAAGATTAATTTACTAAAAGTCGTGAAATTCATTGGGTCTAAGCTAGTTGGGACTAACCATTGGATTTAGCCATTGATTTTAATCACACACTACATTTGTTTTTGTTTTTTATTTAAAATTTGTATTGAATTTTCAAATAAAAATACATACAGTAATACCTCGCATAACTAATTTAATTCATTCTGCGAGGCTGCTCACTATGCAAGTTTTTTGCTATGCAAGTCAGACTTACATAGCGGAAATTCCTATGGGGAAACTCGGATAACGAGTTTTTTTAGGGGAAAAACTCGCATAGCGATTTTTTTTTCGTTATGCAAGTTTTCCCCATAGAAACACTTGTTATGTGAGTTTTCTATAGGGAAAGTCCGACTCACATAGTGAATATTTTTGCTATATGAGTCGGACTCGCATAGCGAAAAAAATTTCATTATGCAAGTTTCCCCCTATAGAAACACTTGCTATGTGAGCGTTTCCATAGGGGAGGTCTGACTTGCATAGCGAAAATTTTCGCTATGCGAATCTGACTCTCATAGTGAAAATATTAGTTATGCGAGTCAGATCGCTTTTTGAAAAACCCGCTCGTTATGCGAGTTTTTCACAAAGTGAAACGCTCGCTAAGCGAGGCTTGACTGTATAAGATACTACATAAAATAACATAATCATTCTTACAATAAAACAAGACAATAATCACAATACAATCAAACCTCATGTAAAGAGTGTCTTGCTTAAAGAGCAGAATTTTCTCTGAATGTTCGCTTCACTTAACAAATAAAACCAACCAAAAAACTCGCTTAACAAATAAATCAGGGTTCGCAATTCCCCCCCACCAGAAATCACAATTGATCACTTACAATGATGTTTCGCTTAAAGAGAAAACTCGCTTAAAGAGAAAACTCGCTTAAAGAGCAACCCTGTGGAATACATTGTGCTCTTTAAGCTAGGTACAGCTGTACATAAAAATATATAAAAATTAACTTCTTTTAAAAATTCCTCATATTCAATATAATATCTAATACTCCATATATTTGTCTAACTTAAACTACACACCCACACACTACATTTGTAGCTTTATACCTAGGAAAGATAAGGGATGAATAATTCCTAGGTCCAGCCTGCAAACTGACTATTGCATGTGAATTGAATAAAAGCAGTAGAAATAGTCATAATGTGTTTGCTTTTCTCACTTCAGACAAAGATCTTATGATGGGACTGTTGCAAATTGCCACAGCCAACCTCCAACTTGAGCCTCAGGATGCGACCACAAGCATGGAAGAGAAACTTCCGTCACAGTTGTCCCAAAATACTGCAGGCTATATCTGTAGATTACCCGGCCTTGGAAGAAACCATTCAACCAGGTAATCTCTTTAAAGTCCTTTGATTTTTGTGGGAAATTACAGTTGTCAGAAAAAAGGGCGGGCAGACAGAATTTTAATCCCTAATTTAGAAGGTGGATCAAAATGAGTGTGGCATCTGAGCAGATGAGCATTTCTTTCCAGTATTTCACAGACTTTATGTAAAGCAAAGCAAAAGCAACCATACATATATACCACCCCATAGTGCTTCGTGCACTTTTTGGATGATTCACAAGTTAATTAGCATTTTGCCCCCCAACATGCTGGGTATTCATTTTACTGATCTCAAAAGGATAGAAGGCTGAGTCAACCTTGAGCCCTGGTCAGGATCGAACTTGCAACCTTTTGGTTGCAGTACAGCAATGTAACCACTGTGGGATAGTTGCCCACTTAGTCTTCTGGCAATGTGTACTTGAATTTTGTAATATACCATTACCCTATTTTAAACACCCAGTTAAATTCAGTGTTCATTTGTACTAGCTCTGTGTCTCCAGAGCATTTGGGAGGGGTTGTTTTTCTGTATATCTGTTGTTCTTTTTTCTGTGACCGCAGGTTTCAGCCCCAAGTGGTACCAAAGATTTTGGCTAGCTGACATAATTGGTTATGTGCCTGCCAGGATGAGTCTAGCTGAGGTATGCAATGTAAGTGGCACAATGAAGGAGTACTTGGGCCACTGTCTCTGGTAGACTGGTGACTCACTCAATGTGGCACTTTATTGGCATCATTGGTGTTCAGCTGAACAGAGGCTGTTTAAAGTTTTACATCTGCGATGGAGAAAGCATGACTCTCCAGATGTTATTAGACTACCACCATCCATCACCATTGGCTGGACTGGATAGAGTTGGTGGCAATTGCAATTCCCCAGATCTAAAGCCCACACATTTACCACCTGGTGTGATGTTGATGATGAAGACTGGCACATTGACATTAACAGAATAGCAAATTATGATTAAAAACAACCAGTGCTATATTTTCATAATCTTTCTGTTGCTCAAAAAATAGGCATTTGCTAGTACAGTACTGTACTTTTTTTTCCAAGGGTGTATGTGTGTTTTATCACAGAGTGTCTGTAATAAATAAAAAACCAGAAGCTATCCCAGAGGAAGGAGAGAAGCCAGGTAAAAAATTCTGTTGAAAACACTGTTCAGTAAATGGGGGAGGAATTATTGTGATGCCATTATGGACATAATACGACACTGTTGGATTACATCAGAATCTATCCTTTGGTTTACTTTGTAACGGAAGACAGGAAACCTATAACTATAGGTTATAACACCCTTATTATTATTATTATTATTATTATTATTATTATTATTATTATTATTATTATTATTATTATTATTATTATTATTTATTAAATTTAATACCCCGCCCCAATCGGGGGGACCCGACTCTGGGCGGCTTACATCCCAATAAAAACAGAAATAAAACCCAACTCAATATCACTAAAAACATCAGAATTAAAAACATCAGAATTAAATTAATGCCCAAGCAGCTGCCATTCAAAGGCATGCAGCCTTTCATACTGAAGGTAATCGTCATAATCAGTTGCCACTGCCTTTCCTGCAGAGGTTGGTGGAAATAATCTGATCATTTGATTAGTGTTGATTTACTATCTTCAGTTGGACACCCATTTCTGAACAGGTTTCAGTCTGCACCCTAAGTTGCTACCTTTGCAGACAGTCCAAGAACTAAACATTTACAACTATTACACAAAAAAACTGAGATTTTTATCTGGTTGTTATATTTTGTGAGAGTGCACATTGAAGAGAGCATAGTTGTATAAAACAGTTATTCCACAAATATCAGTGGGGCTTCTAATTAGAAAACTAATAGCAGGAGCATATTCTAGATTTCTGGAAAAGAGCATGTCATAACTGGATATTTGCATGAAGACAAGGTTTTGGTGAACTTTTTGGTGAACTCCAAAGAAAAAGAAAAATTCTGGCACTCCAGCTTATCCAAGTGATCTTTGACAAGAACAAGGTTCTGTTTGCTTTTCTCTGATTTGGCACTTGGCCTGGTCAGAAGCAACCATGCCTGTCCACATAGGGATTTGCTTGCTATTTCATAAGTACCACATAATGTCTGACTGAGGAGGAATAAGTGAACATGGTTACTTGATTTTTCCCAAGCACCTGACAGATATTTACAATTTCACTAATCCCAGTTCAGTATATTGTTCATGAAATGTACTGGACAGAATCCTATTGCTGATTTATGCTTATGTCCAGAAAACTATGTAAGGCTTGTAATAACTGAAGCAAGTATCTCCAGTCCACCCTCTTTTCAGCCTAGCAAATTAACACATTTGAACAAAATGTTTCGGGGGGGGGGGGGAAGTACAATAAAACACCGGATAACGATTGGATCGGATAACGCTAAAATCGCATAATGTTAAGTAATCTGGGGAGGAGAATTGGATCGAATAACTTTAAGGTCCTATCGGATGGATCAGATAACAACCGCTAAAGCCTGTGCAGTTACAATGTATCTATATGGAGCTTTAACATTATCCGATCCATCCCATAGGATTTTAACACTAAAAATCGAATAACACCAAGACTTGTGGAACCAAGTTTTAGCGTTATCCAGTGTTTTACTGTAGTTATTTTCTCACAAAAATGTGGTCAGAAGATACATGTGCTCATAATTCTTGATAAGGTAGCATCAGATCAATAGTGAAAGGTAAGATGATCAAGTGAAGTAGTTTAAAAAGAAGGTAGGTAAGGATTAACTTTTCACCTTACTATGTGAGGCTGGGAAGATCAAGACTCTTATAAAAGCATCCTCTTCTTCCAAAGGCAAAACAACAAATGACCAGGACAATAGGAAGACCACAAGACATGCAAACAGGATCAGGGAACCCCTGTGGTGGGAAGATAGGAACTTTTCTAATGGTCTACTTAGAGACAAACAATGCAAACAACTTCCTTTAGGTCTGACAAATCTTTCCCATCTCACTGGTTAGTGTGTAGGCATTGGCAACACCAACTGGGGTTGTTGGGTGTTCCACTTCAGCAACATCCAGAGATGCATGAGTTCTTTACCCCTGAATTAAATGCACAATCTAACTGCAAATTTGCTTTCCATTTCCAGTACACACCGGCATGACAGAAGTTCTCCAGCTCCACTAAAACGTGAATGAAAAGCAAAGCCAACCAGAGCAGACATATTAGAAAAATATGTTCTTCCATGTTTTTTGCTTGATGTTTCATCTGTACTAGTTCCCTCCTAATACTCACTCAATGGCAACACAGCTATTAGAATAATATTTCATTAGAAAATACTGTAGAATCTAATTTCTCAGAATCAGCATCTGGTGTCAAAGAAATGAGAACATTCAAAGGAATAGCATTTCAAGATAGGCTTTAATGAGGCGCTATGCAATTAATAAGATGCTTTTAGGCAGATTGCTCCTAGCACTAACAAAAGTAGGGACCAAGCATACTGTCAGTTTTGTTTTCCCCCATGTTTAAATGTTTTCACTTTCAGTATCTTGTCATCCTGGATACATGATTTGTCAATGAACAGGAAGAAGAATCTTTCCCATTCACAATGGCTAGATCCAGTAGACCCAGAGGTTCTGAACACTGAAATAACAATATTGTATCTGGCTGCAACATTATTGATAAAGTTAAGAACTAGCTCAGAAAAAGGTGAGAACATGACTGAATATGGAGATTGAACAAACTTTCTACTTAGTGGAATATATAAACTAATATGGATTGTTTCCACATTTGCTATATTTAAACTTCTAAATACCATGACATTTATGCGTGTGGATAAGTTTTCATTTAAAGAGATTGAAATGAAATTCTCACCTAAACATATTTTCCATCTTTTTCCCATTAAGAGACAAATCAGTCAGAAGACATGGGAGGGTTAAAAGTAGAAACAGGTATTGTATGGATACCCACCCCTCACTGCAAGAATGGAGCAAAGTGAATGTTAGAAATCTGATTTAGAAAGAGCTTGAGATTCCAAAAAGACCAGTTATAGTAAAGAGCTTAGCATTTGGCATATTCTGAAAGAACGACATCAAAGATGTATTGTACATTAGATATAGTAGAAATAACTTCAATGACATAGGAGAATAAGCCTCCAACGCATTTTATTATACCTTTGCAATAGTCAGTCTTTTGAATAGGTAGTCCTTGAAATGGATATATGGAATTATTTACATATTGTAGTAGTATTATTGACTTCCATCCTTTTTGATGGACCAATAGGCATATAAGAGAAATAAATGGATCTAGGCTCGTATACTGTATATGAAAACACAAGTTCAAGTCTGTGATAGCATAAAATTTGGCAATTTTTTAAAATTACAATTCCCAGAATCCTAATTCTAAATAATAACTTTCCCAAACTTCAGGCCTTAGTTATATCAAAGTGGTAACTGTGGTACCTTTGGTAAATAGCAGCTGCCTAGCAGAACTAAATAAAGCACACTATAGCAGTGAATTATAGTATGAGGTGGTGGTGGTTACATTGTTGGACAAAGGTTGAGGAGACCAAAGCACAGATATCCATTCAGCAATCCCTAAAGCTCCCTGTGCTGTACTAGGCCAATTCCTACATCTCAGTCTGACAGGATTGTTATGAGGCTAAAATGAAAGGAGGACCATGCACACCACACTAATACAAGAAGGGTGGAATAATATCAAATAAATATCAAAAAGTAAATTAAAACAGAATCTTTATTTGTGTGTTTTACATGGCTTTTCTTATGTATACAGATGATACCAACGATAACACATGTTTCTTCTCATCCTAATTTTTTTATCATGTCAGAAGCACACAGAGGTACTTTCTGGGCTGAAAGGATTTTTGCTGGATAAACTCCACTCGGGATGCCAGAATGAGGCTCCTTTCATGTCCCCAAGATCTATTCCCACCAGAGTGGTCCCTATTTATCTACTGGCAATTTCTTTCTTTCAAACAGCTAGGTTGGCAGGAGCTGGGACAGATGACAGGCGCTCATTCCATCATGCAGTACTCGGGTCTTGAACTGCCGACTTTCCAACCTTCCAGGAAACAAGGCGAGCTTCTTAACCACTGAGCCACTGCAGTCCCTCATTCTAATGACAACAGGGTATGTAGCATTGTGGCAAAATATCCCTTGTTTAAAACTGGCCCAGTCTCCAAGGACCTACCTGCCAGAGACCCAGGGCTGTAGCCAGGAGTCTAGATGTCAGATATATATATATGTCATAAGCAGCCGAGAGTTTGAGGGTGGGCAAACTGCTAACTCAGGGTGAGTGATGCCTGCTCTGGCCACCCCAGGCTACAGATCTGCAGTGGTCTGAGTGCTGTACAATGGAGTGAGCTCCCATCTCTGTTCCAGCTCTTGCCTACCTAGCATTTCAAAAGCAAGAAATTGCAAGTAAACAAATAGGTACCTCTTTTGTGGGAAGGTAACAGTGTTCTGTCCAATGTCTAGTCATGCTTGCCACATGGCCACGGAAATGTCTGGATGCAAACTCCGCTGACACATTGGCTATAACCAGAAATGAGCACTGCACACTAAAGTCAGATACGACTGGCTTTTGAGCAAGGGTAACTTTTACCTTTAAGAGTACCTGTTGATGCTGGCTAATACAATACTGTACAAAATATATGTACAGTAAAATCTCGGATAACGCTAAAACTTGGTTCCACAAGTCTTGGTGTTACCCAATTTTTAGTGTTATCTGATGCATGTTAAAATCCTATGGGATGCATCGGATAACATTAAAGCTCCATAGAGATACATTGTAACCGCACAGGCTTTAGCGGTTGTTATCCGATGCATTCCATAGGACCTTAATGTTATTCAATGCAATACTCCCCCTCAGATTGCTTAACGTTATGCGATTTTAGCGTTATCTGATGCAAATGTTATCTGAGGTATTACTGTACTTCTCTTTATATCCCACCTATTCTATACAGCAAGCATGCAAGAGTAAAGTTGAACATAGTGAAATTGTATTAAGATATGTTATTCTCCTTGACTTTGAGCGCCTATATACATTTGAAGACAAGCTATGTGTATTTTTCAAACCAAAATAAAGTGGATGAAAACTGTGTAGTCCTCAAATTATATAACACACTGCAAAGAAAATGTAAACTCACATAATAAGACTGCTAAGAAGCTTCCCTTTGGCATCCTGCTCAGAAAGCTGATGATACAGAAGGATATTGTTTTCTGCCCTATACTGTATTAGGAAAGCACCTAGTTTTTCTATTGTCAAATACAATAGTGTTCAGTCAGGTAAAGGTCACCCTTGTCTAAAGTCAATTGTATCCAACTCTAGGGTTCAGTGCTCATCTCTGTTTCATAGCCGAAGAGCCAGCACTGTCTGCTTCTGCAGACGTTTCCGAGGTCATGTGGCAGGCATGACTAGACACCAGAGTGCCCAGAACACTGTTTACCTTCTCACCAAAGTGGTCCCTATTTAATTACTTGCAATTTGTTGCTTTCGAACTGCTAGATTGGCAGGAGCTGGGACAAAAATGGGAGCTCTTTCTGTCCTGCAGTATGAGATTAAAGACATGGACTGTTTGGATTTGTGTCAACCAAGGAGTGTGCAAAGACTTTACACAGTTCCAAAAAACAAAAACAAAAAAAAATACACCCTCCCATC
Source organism: Furcifer pardalis (assembly GCA_030440675.1). Taxonomy (NCBI): domain Eukaryota; kingdom Metazoa; phylum Chordata; class Lepidosauria; order Squamata; family Chamaeleonidae; genus Furcifer; species Furcifer pardalis. The sequence continues at coordinate 206,069,093 of CP126890.1, forward strand.
TGGCTACCCTGAATTGTTTCTTCCCAAACTATTCAGTTCACAGGGACACAGAAGCTTAACAGGGAACAAACCAAAACACAGTTTCTTTGGTTGAATGTGTTGTGTGTCCATCATCTGCTTGTTCCTGAAGAAGTTCATTCACAAAGCGCTGGTTTTAACTTCCCTTGAGCCTGCCTCTTGAAGTAACTTGATCCTCAAGAAGCTGGAAAAAAACAAGACACCAAGTGAAAGCTGCTAAAAGAGAAGGGAGGGAAGGATGACATTTATACAAGCAAGCAAATTCCTAAGCCTGGCCAGCTCAGCTTTAAAATGTTACCTGAAACAACATTGTTTAGTCCTCAGGGTGTTAGGAAAAGTCAGGTAGATATTCCAGTCTTTCAAATACTCTCTCTCTCTCTCTCTCTCTCTCTCTCTCTCTCTCTCTCTCTCACACACACACACACACACACACACACACACACACACACACACCTTTCTCCTGCAGATTAATCATTTGCTTTGTGATGTGTAACATGGGGATAGGAAGCAAATTGGGGCTGCCCACATGATTCTGCATATCTCTGCTCAAGGCGGTTTCTTTAGTTTCTTTGCACCTTCCCTGCTGAAATCTTTCATCCCTCCGTGATTCTGCAGACCAGAGTCACACCATGTGGTCACAGGCAGCTTCAAGATACTGTGGGATGATTTTCTTTTTCTTTTCTGTGGCAGCAAAAGGTAAGAGGCCGGCATGTGACAAATTGGAGCATAGCTGACTGGTGTTATTTGTAACATAACTTTGCATAAATAAGCCTAGACTAGTGATGGCGAACCTTGGCACTCCAGGTGTTCTTGAACTTCAGTTCCCAGAAGCCCTGATCAGCAGGAGTGCTGACTTGGGATTCTGGGCATTGATGACCCCAAACACCTGGAGTGCCAAGGTTCGCCATCACTGGCCTAGTCCCTAAGGACTTATTTGAAATTCCAGAACGCTAAGAATTATGTTTAGCAAGCATAGCCCCAAAGAGAGATGGTCTGGGGAGGCTCACATTACTTGGTCCCATTTATGTACCATTTATTGGCATGGCAACCCATGAGAAATGAATCTTTGGAGGCAGCTGTTATAGTGCTTCTTGTTTAAGATTATTGGGTTTAGAACTTGGTCTCTGATGGATTTCTCTGTAAACAAGAAGAGCTACTTTCTGTAATCATGGGAACTGTAATATGAAACAGCAATGGAAACTAACTAAACATCATTTAATTTCCATAGCCATAATCAGATGCATTTAAAAAAATTATTTAGATCAGAATGTGGCCTCCTGCCAGAATTAAAAATCTGAGTCCCTAATTTAGAAGGGTTATGAATTTTAATTGCCAGGAGCGTTCAAATATATATTATACAAAGCAACAAAAGTCTGAACAATTCAACATATTGGAACATTCTCTTGTTTCAAGGAATTTCATTTCAGTCATTTTCTGATATGGATTTGCAAAGTGGACAAAAGTCTTCTTATTCCCCAAAGGAATAACTTCGGTTTATGTCAGATGTGTGGGGGAAGTGTTGTGACATCCAGTAGATGAGGGAAAGGCTAGGAAGAACTCCTGGCATCCAGGATGTCCCACAAACCCACCTCATCCTTTTCGTGAGGTGTAATTCAATAACTTTTTGAAATGTTTTCGGACTATGTCAACATAGGACTTTTTTGCAGAGACCCTGGAAGCACCTTCTTTCCAGTCGGGAATTCTATATCAGTACCAATACACACTGGATGGTCATATAAATTATCTATCAAGGTTGCCTTTGCAAGGAAGCAAGTTCCAGGCCAAAGCGCTGGTTGATGTGCACCTTTTGTGGAGGAATCCCACTGATCCAGCACAACAGTTTCTCCAAATCCAAGTCAGTGATGTGGTGGGCCTGTATTGGTTTTAAACTCTTGGGGAAGAAAATGGTATCCTAGCATGGACAGACATTGTGGGTTACTTTAATACACATCTTTTCCTTATAGCTCAGTAGTTCAACCGATTCTTGGTCTTTACTCCATTATTTTCAGGACACCCACCTGGGATAATCATCCTATGGCCAGCCTTAGCCTTAGGCAGAGTAAGGAAGTTGCCATTATTGCTGTCTGGATCCTTGGCTTTTTCCACCTGTTGGAGGATGGAACTGTGCATCTCACCCATCATTTGTCCAAGACTCCCTATATTAGCCTCTAGCTGCAAATGAAGTGCGGATGCTTGTAAAATAAGATTAATCTGCCGGTCCAAGCTGGCTTTTCTATACGGAATGAGAAAGTCAGCACTATCTCATCTTTCAGCTGAGTTGTGGGATAAATATAGTATGGGGTTGTAGCAATGTCTGAGTGAATTCTGTGTACCTCTCTGCATCTCCTCACCCAGCCTTATCTCTGACTATAATCCCCTCCCCACCTCATTTGTTACTGTACCTTCTGCCCCACCAAACAATGGGCTCCAGTTACCACTATTTTTCTGGATTTTCTTACCTCAGGCAATGATATTGCTCAGATTATCTTTGGGTACAGAGTTAGCTGTTTTAAGGGTGAGAACAATTACCTTTCTCTCAGAATAGGGCTCTCAGAATCCCACTATTATTTTAATGGTGGTCTGAAGAAGTTAATTTTCCCCACATGTAGAATAGTTAAATATAATGAAAATAGGTATGTTATTGTCTCCTTCAGTCTAACTCTTGAATGATATTGACTCTCAGCAGCCATAATTTGAGTAGGATAAAACCCTCTCTGTTATCTTTTGCCCATTTTGGAAATATTAGATCCATGACCTACAAGGCCCTCATGATTTGGAAGAAAAGAAGAGTCAAAAGGTTAACAAGAACCAACCTGTAAAACTATCACTGAACACCAAAGAACTGGAGCAGTCCATTTTTCTCCACTGGAATAAAGGGAAGGTATGTTAAGGTTTTCAAACATGTGCTTATAGGGTCCCTTCCCCTATGTTTCACTAAAGGCCACAAGTACTCATTCATCCATCTGTCTCCAACTCTTCTTCTCACATATTGTTGATGACTGGATCCAAGAATTTCAAACTTAGATTCAGCACTCCATAATACAGTGAAACCTCGCATAAAGAGCCTCGCTTAGCGAGTAACTTGCTTAAAGAGCAGAATTTTATCTGAATGGTCGCCTTGCTTAAGAACTAAAACCAACCAAAAACTCACTTAACAAATTAAGGGTTCACAATCCCCCACACACACCAGAAGTCACACTTGGTCACTTACAATGGTGTTTCACTTAAAGAACAAACTCGCTTAAAGAGCAATCCCATGGAACACATTATGCCCTTTAAGCAAGATACCACCGTACTCTATTCCACTGATCTTCCTTCCGTTCAGGTTCATAGAAAATTACTAAACTTCCTGTGCACAAGAGAGCTTGAAACCAATACTTCCTTACGTATTAAGCAGTCATTGTCAAAGGAAGATGAAACTTCTTCCAGAACCTGTAGTGGCAAGGTGACCCTGGGTCTTCTGACAGAGAGGGAAGTCCTCCATCTGAAGGGCTATTTATCCAAGTCACATATAAAAATAAAAACCCATAAGGAGGAAGAACATAGACCGGAAATTAGCCTTCTCCCATTTTTATCCTCTTTTATCACCCCTTTTGCTAAGGTAGTTTCTCTTTTTTGTTGATATGTAAGTGTCCCCGTCCCCGTCCCCATCCCCCTATCAGTGGTTAGTCATAGGACAACACATACAACCGTTTCTTCCTATCATAGGGGGAACGGTTGCATGTGTTCTCTGCTCATGGGCCTTTCTTGGTATATGGTTGTATACTACAGGGTGGCCCGTAAGTCCCTATCTGTCCTCTCTGTGGGCATGTGCACAGTCGCCCAAGCACAGAATTTACTCCACCCCACTGCCCAACAGTCCAATGGGAGCGCTTGCTCCATTCTCCCAACATAGAGTTCACCCCACCACCCCTGCCCATTGGACCACTTAACAAAGGGGTGGAGTGAACTCTGTGCTAGGGTGACTGCTCACATGCCCTCAGAGAGGATGGGTAGCGACTACCAGACTAAAGTGTATCAACTACCAGACTAAAGAGTCCCCTGGTCTTATCCACATGTCTGTTATTTTGCTCCAATACTTCTACTGATGCTCCAGTCATCCCTGCCATTTAGTCAGTGAAAGCTCAGGAAGATGAAGACCAAAGAGGTGACAGCCCTTTTGTCTTCTGTGTAATAGTGCAGTAATTTGACAACTGTTTTGGTCACTGGCCAGGGTGTTAAGAACAGTACAGTATTCTCTAAATCTGTACATCAGATACATTATTTTGAAATAATACTGCTGTTTCCAAACCTCATTGCAAGCACAACATAGAACAGCTTCACTCCACCTGGTGCCAGTGGTGGGCATCAGCAGGTTCACACTAGTTTGCCAGAACAGGTAGCAGAAATTCTGGCTGGCCATGCTCATCCAAGTTTTGAAATGGTATTGTAGACACAATGGGCACAGAGCTGAGCGAGTTGAGGGGAATGGTGGAGGACAGGAGTGCCTGGCGGACAGTGGTCCATGGGGTCGCAAAGGGTCGGAATCGACTGTGCGACTGAACAACAAAAAACTGTACTCTTAATTTGAGTGCAACGCAGGGCTTTTCCCCTGGCCACGCCCACCATGCCACGCCCACAGTATGGTAGTAAATTTTTTTGGAGCCCACCATTGTCTGGTGCCCTTCAGATGGGCACTCCCACCAGACTCCTACTGCTTTTAAGCATGACTTCTTATCAACCACTGTAGCCCCAGTGGCTGAAAGTTGTAGTCCAGCACATCTGGAAGGCATCTAGTTGTGGAGGCTTGACACACATGCCAGGTCACAGAATGTTCAGTAGTGGAGGAAAGAATTTTTGCTTTTCCTAAGGCATTTCCTTTGGGCTGTCATCAGTTAAGCATCCACCGTGTCCATGAGGGCATGGGAGGACACAGATTCATGAAGCTCAGAGCACAGAACATCTTCATCTTTTTCAGGTGACACAAGTTCACAATAAATCCCCAGCACTGGAATGGGGAGGGGAGAGAGCACAGTAGTCTCCCAGATGTCAGTGGGCTGCAACATCTATCACCCTTCACTTCTGACTGCTGTCTGGAAGTGGTGATACTTGTAGCCTACTAAGGAAAAGCATAGTAGTGCAGGGCAGTGACACATACCATATGCTTATGCTATTTGGCCTGGGATGATATATTCATATCTGCTAGTCCCAACTCAATGCCACAACCACCCAAGGATGGTGTGGCTGGGCCGACGCTGTATTCATAATCACCCTTCAGCCTGAAAGGTGGATGGATATTCTCAATGACTATTGCACAACTTTATGTCACATAAGCCAGGTGATGTTAACAGCTGCAACCTTTACTCTCTAGTTTCCAAGGCTCCCCTAGAAAGCTTTTTTCTCTTGGTGTTTTGTGGGGCTTTGGAATATGGACGTATGTTTACTGTCTGAAAGTCCTGCTGCTAGGGCCAGGACTGGCATTGGCAATTTTCTGGCATGTAAGATTCCCCTCCATCCCAAGGCTCAATAGTTTCACCAGGATGATAAGAGCTGTGGTGGCTCAGGCGTTAAGAAGCTCGCTTTGTTAGCTGGAAGGTTGGCAGGTCGGCAGGTCGAGAACTGGGTACTGCATGACAGAGTGAGAACCCATCTCTGTCCCAGCTCTTGGGGACATGATGGAAGCCTCATTTGGGCGTTCCCTGAGTGGAGTTTCTTCCCCAAAAATCCTTTCAACCCAGAATAATTTCTGATACGAAATTATTATACCAGGAGAATAGCCGCCCCTAAGGAGCATCAGGATCAGGGCTAGGGTCACAACTGGAAGCTCTAAATTAGCAATAATTGGCTTCCAGCCACAGGATGCTACTGCGGTTGCTTTGATGATTTGGTGTTTTCTTGCATCAATGGTTTTCTCCAAATTGTCCAACAAGGGATCGTTTTATTATTTTTCTGCATGTTTTGCAGAAGAAAGATAAAATGATCTCTTGTGTGACCATTCCATTTTGCATAAGAACATTAAAATTATAGCTAGAGAACATTGTTGTGCCTAACTGATGAAAATAGTATAAAAATCTACCCACAAATCAAATCTAAAACTTCTCTTAACCATATAAAAGTATTCTATCTAGAATAGATATATGTACTGTATTTTACAATGCCCATTGGCAAAATAAAGTAGAAACCTGAACAAAACAAAACACTCCCTAAAACCCTGGTGGCTAAACTTGGTACTCTGGCTGTTCTTGGACTTCAATTCCCAGAAGCCCAAGTCAGCACAACTGTTGATCAGGACTTCTGGGAATTGAAGTCCAAGAACAGCCAAAGTGCCAAGGTTAACCATCACTGCCCTAGACTTCTATTTATTTTCCTTGTTTTATTTAGTTACCGTATATACTCAACTATAAGTCATCCCGAATATAAGTCGAGGTACCTAATTTGGACCTCTAAAACTAGGAAAATAGATTGACCTGACTATAAATCAGGGGTGGAAAATGCAGCAGCTGCTAGTGAGTTTCAATAATTAAATAAATAAAAATGTGGTAAAATTAATTAATTTAGAAATTTGTGAGGGTATGTTTTTGAGTGTTTACGTTGACCCGAGTATAAGTCAAGTCTCATTTTTGGACCTCATTTTGAGGGCTAAAAAACCCAACTTATACTCAAGTATATATGGTATTTGTTTTCATTACATCTCAGGTCCAGTAATTGTGTAAAATGAAATGCATGTTTCCTCTGATTAGAATATTTTCCCACCTTGTACACAATTCCTTCAAAGGTCCATGACTTAGCAATCAGTCCCAATGACCAAATGCATAAGAGATGCAAGTTAATTTGTAGTGTGCAAAGAGATGTAATCTCATACTAGATAAAACAGGTCTTTTACTTCTTATGGGGGCTCAATTTCTAATGATGAGCTAACTGTATCATCTAATTTGATTCTAGTGTCAAACACAGAAAACACCAAAAGAGGAGAAAGGAAACCCATATTACCTACATACATACATATACAGTAAAACCTCGCATAAAGAGCACCTCGCTTAGAGACTAACTCGCTTAAAGAGGAGAATTTTCTCTGAATGGTCACCTCGCTTAACAACTAAAACCAACCAAAAACTCATTTAACAACTAAAATCAACCAAAAACTCGCTTAACAACTAAATTGGGGTTTGCAATCCCCCTCCCACCAGAAGTCACAATTGGTCACTTACAATGGTGTTTCGCTTAAAGAGCAAACTCGCTTAAAGAGCAATTATGTGGAACGCATTATGCTCTTTAAGCGAGGTACCACTGTACTTAGGCTTTATATAATGTAGCTGTTTCTTCTGTCTCTTATTACTCTTTCCTCAACTCCATGAACATTTCTTCCTCTAAAACATCTATTTTTCTTTGCAGATTGAAGGCATCTATCAAAACAAAGCAGAAAACCCTTTAATGTTAGAGTTGAAGCGAGGCCTTATCAGCCTTTTCCAGCTTCAGATGCAATCTGGGACTGTTACTGAGGTATAGTTGAAGGCATGATAGAGCCAGGCTCAAGCACTGGATTTTATTGATTGGACAGTATAATGATTACATACATACATACATACATAAATACATACATGCATACATACATACATACATTCTCCCCATAGAGGACCCAGGCAGTTCACAACAATTAAAGCGATACAATCATCAATGACTTTAAAAAATGCCAAAGAAATTACATTAAAAATAATTAAATATTAATCAACATTGAAAGCAATTATTAAAAATACTGTATTTTTAAAGGCATTTTAAAAACATTGTTAAAACATCTACTTTCTGTCAGATTTCCTTCCTCCTATCTATGTAAAACAGTTATACCAGACACCATTATACAGTAATACCTCATATAACATTAGTATCGAATAACACTAAAATCGCATAACATCAAGGAATCTGGGGGGAAGAATTGCATCAGATAACATTAAGATCCTATGGGATGCTTCAGATAACAACCACGAAAGGCTGTGTGGTTACAATGTATCTCTATGGATCCCATAGAGGATCAGATAACACTAAAAATCATATAACACGAAGACTTGTGGAACCAGGTTTTAGTGTTATATGAGGTTTTACTGTATAGTAATTTACTATGCCTGTTGTAACACAAAGACTGAGGATTGCAGTGGCTCGGTGGTTAAGAAGCTTGTCTTGTTAGCTGGAAGGCTGGCAAGTCAGCAGTTTGAGATCTGAGTGCTTCACGACAGAGTGAGTTCCCGTCTCTGTCCCAGCTCCTGCCAACCTAGCAGATCAAAAGCAAGAAATTGCAAGTAGATAAATAGGGATCACTTTGGTGGGGAAAGATCTTGGGGACATGAAAGGAGCTTCATTTGGGTATTCCCTGAGTAGAGTTCCTCCAGCAAAAATGCTTTCAACTCAGAATAATTTCTGATACAAAATTATTATTATTATTATAACACAAAGACTTTTGGATGATCAATTAAGATTCATTAGTTTTAAAAAAGACCTGCTATTGGTGAAGATCAGAACTGCTAGAACTGGTGTGTTGACACTGCTGCCTAGTAAAGTAAATCAGTGGGGATTTAATGAGTCAACTCCTTCATAAATTCCATTGTTTCAAGTGAGCCTGCTCGAATTGCTACTTACTTTTTTTTATTATTTATTATTATATTTCGACTTATATGCCACCCCACTCGCAGAGCGACTCTGGGCGGCTTACAGAAGAAAAAGTTACAATTACACAGCAATTACAGATATCACGTAGTAAAATATCGGATATATAATATATATATCTCCACTAACAGTTACAATTACACACATTAGATTAATATATAGTTCTCTAATAACAGTTACAATTACAAAACATTAGATTAAAACATTCTAAGAAATAATCAAAGATACTGTAATATAAGTCATTACAGCATCAAAATTCACTAAACAACAATATCAAACAACAATCAAATTTATAATACCAGTTCAGTTTACACATACAAAAGCAGAAACTTAACAAAAAACAACTACTAAATCCCGCAATAAGTAACAAGCCAGTCCGCCCCGCCGCAAGTGTTTCTGATGGTGGTGGCGGATACTCGAGCCGCCGCGCTTTTAACCTCCCCAGGCAGAGGTGATGGGACCCGGGGGAGGGCGGGAGCGCCGCCTCACCGTCCACAGCTGCAGGTCCTCTCCCCCGGCGTGGTGGCGAGTCCGGAGGGAAGGCGGGAGCGTCCTCGCTCCCCCACTGCTGTTGCCGCGCTTTTAACCTCCCCAGGCAGAGGTGATGGGACCCGGGGGAGGGCGGGAGCGCTGCCTCACCGTCCACAGCTGCAGGTCCTCTCCCCCGGTGCGGTGGCAAGTCCGGAGGGAAGGCGGGAGCGTCCTCGCTCCCCCGCTGCTGCTGCCGCGCTTTTAACCTCCCCAGGCAGAGGTTAAAAGTTAAGTTAGTGTAGTGTAGTAGGCCTATTTGAATCAATGGGACTTATGAAAGTGTTGAGTCACTAAATTTCACCAAATGACTCAATGGGCCTGTTCTAGTGCAAGTTGCAACACCAAGCAACAGGATTTTAACCACTGTGTCCCTATGGATTTTTTGATCAGCCACCTCTGATCACGGATAGGCTCGTTTCATTTTCCTAAAATTTTGAAGCAAATAATTTAAAGCTCATAGGTAGGACATGGTCCAGACTGCAGAGGGGAGGGGATATCTCAAATTGAAATGGCAGGCCAATTGGCATTTATTTTGCACTCAGACCATCAGCAGCTGGCACTCAAACTTTCTCAAATCAATATTCAGCATTTCTTTATTTCACACAGGAATAATTAAATCCAGGAAACATTTGGAAGAACCTGGATTTTAAAATAAATCCAACCCATCAAAATCCCACTTTAGAACTGCATATACACACCCAGATATTTGACTTGAGACAGTACATATGGACTGGCTAGTATTACAAAACTATACAGAGTTATTCTACTCATAACATACCCATTTATGTTTTTTAGGAAGACATTTCTGGAAGCTGTCAAGTTACATACACAGTCTCGAAGGATTTTGCTCTGAAGACAAAAGACCTACACAGCTGCATTCAACCAAAATTTGGATTCAGCTCTGTTAACAAAGCAAGTCAACATATTTGTGTTTTGTTGTTTTTCATCTTGATGATTTTTAAATATATATATATGTACCCTACAATCTGTCTTCTACTTCTGAAAGAGGTTACCATCACATATCATTCTTAACTAAAGTCCCTGGATTAATAAACCACAGTTGGCATAACTCTCCTTAGCTCTAGCTAACTCTCTGCTTCACATAGCAGACCGACGTTAGCTAAAGACAGAATATTTTCATGCCTGAAAATGGAATTATGAATTAGGATGGTCAAGCAAGATAAAGTTACTAGCAAGCTTTAAACCAAGGTTTGCAGTTGGTTTACTGATTTTGCCTTGTATAGCCACAATCTAGCATAATCTTGGGTTTGGTGTAACCCAGATATTTTCCCTTTCTTGTTAATCCCAGGTTAACAAACCCCAAGTTTCTTGTTCGCTGATCCAAGAAGTTAATGAGTAATTTGTCCAGATTGCATTTGAATAAACCAGTATCCTGACGGAACTGACCCAAACCATGTTGCAGCTTGAAGTAAGGGGACAAGAATGATGGCTACCTCTTCTTGGTCCAAAACTTGAGTTGACTGGCAGATGAATTCACTATAATTGAAGCAGCAGGCTAGTGTTGGAAAGCCAGGAAGACTGTGTGGCAAATATAATTCCATCTTCTAACAGCAGGGAATAGCTGATAATTTCACAAGAAAAGCCTGGAGCTCATCATTGGCATCTGCTCTCTGAGGCAGCTGCTTCGCTCAGTTTAATCATTAGGACAGACTTGTGGCCTGCATCTCATTCTTTCCTTCTGTTCCAAAGAAACATAGAAATTTCTTAATCTAAGAAAGGTGTGAGGAGGGTGTCATTACTTTCCTATAGACACTGGGAGTGAAACCAGAAATAATAACCTTCCAAGAAAATATCTGGTAGCCATAGGTAAAGGAAAATGTCATCCTTGCTTGAAAACCAGTTGTATCCGACTCTAGGGTACGATGCTCATCGCCATTTATAGCCAAAGAGACAGTGCTATCTGCAGATGTTTCCATGAACATGTAGCAACAGTGGTGGGCTCAAAAAAATACTACCACACTGTGGGCATGGTATGGTGAGCGTGGCCAGGCGGAAAGCCCTGCATTGCACCCGAATTAGGACTACTTTATTTCAAAACTTGGATGGGTGGGGCCAGATAGAATTTCTGCTACTAATTCTGGCAAACTGGTGCGAACCTGCTGATGCCCACCATGGTGTAGCAAGCATGAGTAGCCGTTCGAAAGCAAGAAACTGCAAGCAAATAAATAGGTACTACTTCGTGTGGAAGATAATAGCATTGTATGCTCATTTTGTTTCCTTTCACAGATTTTTGGAGTCCTGTGGCAACCCACAAGTAAAACCCATTACACTTTGAAAGGAGATCTCATCAAATCTGTACTGTCTGAGGAAAACCACATTATCTCTCTAATCTTGAAAACTTCTACTGGAGTGAATCTCATCTCTAGGTTAGTTCTGTATTGGTTGATCAAATGTTGGTAGCAAAATCGGAGAATACTTTACTCCATCTTGATATGGATTAGGACACAGAAGCTTCTGTCATCTTGATTTCCTTCAAACTGAGTAGACAGTATGAGGAGAAACATACAAGGCAGTGGAATGTTTGTTTTTATTACATTTATACCTTGCTCATCTGGTATTTTCTCCATAGAATGACAGCAGATTGGCACTGATGGCTAAATCTGACCATCCCCTCATCAAGATCATCCCCATTACAACACACAGTACTGACAGAGATTACTCAGTGTGAATTCTTACATAGCCAAGGAGATGCCATCCACATTCAAGAGGGGGTATTAGCAGGTTTGGAGGAACTTCAAAATTCGGAGAACTGCTGGTCATCTTTAGAAAATTACACCTTAAGATGAGGAAAAGAAGCATGAATCATATTATAGGGAGTGAGCTTATTCAGAGGACACAAGATGCTAAGTCCCTGTTGGAGAAAGAAAGACAGAAGATCAAGAAGGTGAATGGAATGAAAAGAGTGTGTAGTAGTGGGAAAAGTTACAGCAATGTAGAAAAACACTCCTCATTGCAGTGTCTTGCGATGTTCACTTCTCACAACAGACAAACCAGAAGGGATATCTCAAGATGTACAATTGTACTAATAACAACTGCCACAAAGATTTGGCCTCCAAAATGCACAAAAACATATATTGTAGTAAGGGAGATGTATGCTTATTGAATTCGACAGAAGTGATGCAATGTAAATATAAACATAACACATTCGTTTGATGTTGTGAAGCCATAAATCTAACAGTGTCAGTCAGTCCTGGCTGGGCTAGAAGCTGATATATCTCTTGTGTTGCTAAAGGCAACTGGGTGTTTTACTTTGGAAACTATTAGAGCCAGTACAAGTAGAGTGTTCAGTACACCACTAATCTTCCATTGTTTAATACAGGTAACTGTAATTTAACTTTGGCTGGTACAGAATTTGAAATATAGCTACCGTATATACTTGAGTATAAGCCAAGTGTTTTAGCCCAAAAAATGAGCTCCAAAAAGGGGACACGGCTTATACTCAGGTCAATGACCACAAAGATCCCAAGACCACACTGAATTGAAACTCGCCAATAATTTAATACATTTTACCATATTTTCATGTATTTTGATTATTGAAGCTCACTAGCAGCTCCTCCATTTCCCACCCTCAGCTTATACTCAGGTCAATCTATTTTCCTGGGTTTTCAGGTCAAAATTAGGTACCTCCACTTATATTTGGGTCAGCTTATACTCAAGTATATACGGTATCTGAAAGACAGTTCTATTATCCAAGTTTGCTTTTATGCATCTTTTCCTTTAAAACTATTCTATATCACTGATAAAATTATGGTTGACACTTGGTTACGCTGTGTACTTTCATTGCTTTAATTAACTCTTAACCACTTTCTCTCTCCTTAGGCAGCATCTGGAACTTATGACTCAAGTACCTGGTGGCAAAGAATTATCTGGGAAGAATCTTCAGGATGTTCTGGCTGCAGTTTTGCAAAAACCTCAACCCATTAATATTGCGAGTGAGCCTGCCAAAAGGATCTGTACCCAGTGCCCAACAGTGAGTGGGAAGAAAATTATTGTTTGGGTCTTGGTCAGCTTTTCCTTATCTGTCCCCTTCTCCCCCAGATAAATTGGACTACAATATCAGGCAAATGAGAAGAAACATGTAACAACAACCATGTAGTGGGTTTTCCCCATTTCTCAACTGTTTGTGCACCTGTATTTACAACTGGTGCACAACTGGTTGTAGGAAGCAGAAATTGCTGGAGTGAAAAACACTTATGCAATTGCCCTTATGCAATTTTGTATGAGCAAGGGATCTGGACTTGGAGTGGTGGAAATAAGAGGGGGAAATGGCAAAATTTGGAATTAGATCATCCCAGTCAACACAAAAAATACTCTCTGAGCTGCAGATTGTATGATATCATTATATTTCTATGCAAAAGAATCAAAATAGGTTTTATTTTACCTTTCACTGAACTAGCTTCTCTCCGTGGTGTCTCACAAAAGGTACCACTATAATATATTTATTTTTGTAAAATCAGCTGGGATGTTAAGGCAGCTCCTATATGATATTAAGGAGTTCAAATGCATCTGTCAAATCTTGCCCAATAAAAATTATTTCATATATGTTGCAGTTTTGGAAAATTTAGCATATGGTAATTATATCATAAAGAAAGAATGGTATATTTATTTTTTTACTGTTCCCAGCTCAGGACATATTTGAAAACACATGCTAAAAAGAAGCTGAAAATGGACCTATCCAAGGCATCAACTGCCCAGCGTTTTTGCAAAGTCACCCAGATGTTGCGTGATGCCAAGAAGAGGGATATTCTTCTACTCTTGAAAGGAGCTCCAGAATCTATGGTGTAAGTCCATGATGGTGAACCTTGGCACTCCAGATGTTCTTGGACTTCAATTCCCAGAAGCCCAAGCCTCCTGCGAATCCACATGAATGGGTTTACTGTTATTCGTCCAGCCCGTGCTGCCAAGCAGAAGCATGGGCACATTTCACTTCTGCTTCCGGGAGCAATGAGGGCACCACGGGCCAGATGAATTGCAGTAAACCCATTTGTGTGGATTCACAGGGGGTTTGGGCTTCTGGGAATTGAAGTCCAAGAACATCTGGAGTGCCAAGGTTCACTATCACGGGTGTAAGTAAATGGACTGGAGTGGGGTGTGGAAATGCTTTGTTCTTTTCAGGTCCCATACATTCTTCACCACTATCACATCACAGCTCTTCCAAATCCTAACATACTGAATGCTGTGATTCTAAGTCAGGATGTCCTGCAAGCAATGAGGTGAAGAGTGTGAAGATTAACAGATCAGGAGACCACCAACTTGAGAAACTGCACACTTTTCAAAGGATGTTACATAAGTTGCTGGTTTTTACCATTAGAAACAGCTCTTCCTTACAGACAAATGACATTATTTTTCCTGTCAAAAGGTTCTCTCAGCTGAGTATGCTCCAAACTAGGTTGTGTTTCTGTTGTGCTTGGTCACTCACAACAGATTTCATTTATAAACTGATTGCTTGCACATACAGCCTTCTTTTTCTTTTTCTGCCGTATCTGAATCCAAATACAGTGTATGATGGTCCCCAAGGGAATTAAATCCCACTTGAATCCATCTTGATGGAGGGCAGCAGCTTCATCAATACTGGCCTGGGGCTGAGGAGAACTTTGTGTGCCAAAAGGGCTCAGGACCAGAAAGTGACTTGCAGAACTGGATCAATGCAATGTGGAAGGCAGATGAAAGGTCACTGCATTATATTCTCATGATAGTCTTCATGGCTGATCACCATTAGGATTGCCAATACAGTACTTCCCTGTGGATTTCAGCACTCAAGACTGTTAGTCCTCAGGGTGGTCAGGTTAGTTAACCACTGCCTGACACTCAGTGTTGAGTCACTGGTAGTATGGTCTACTCTATTACCATAGCAGAATAATCTGGCCAGACTGGTTATATATACAGTATTTGAATGCATATTTGAAAGGATAAAGTTATACTACCTTTTAATTGTAAAGTGACTACCTCATATAGCTCAATTTACTGCCAAATGTCTGTTCTATGTCAGAATTGAGTATCATTCAGTTCTAGAAACAATGAGCTACAAAACACGGCTATTTTGAATACAAACCTTACCACTGGCCTCCTTTAGAGCTGTCAGACACAACTGGATGGGCCATACCAAGCACACCTGATACATGCATCTATCAAGGGCCACATCAAGACATTTTACATGTCAGCAGCCAGGTTGGATGTAGGGTTTCCCTTCCCCATACATATCACACCTAATGCCCAAGAGTGGAAAAGCTATTTTGGTGCCTGATGCAAAAAAAAAAAAAAAACTGAAAACATCAAACACACAAACATGTCTCTTAATTTCCCTGAATATAAAACATTGTAAAAATCAAGATGGTAACTAATGGTTCATTTCCCTTTCTTGAAATCCAAAATTTGTTGCCAGAGGTGACTCTCTTAGTCTACGGCAGAACTAGCCCTTTAACTGCCATTCCATTTCCCCTTCTTCTTTACAGTAACAGGTGTGTTTTTATAGTTGCCATTGTCTTAGTAATCACTTTTCTTCTTTCATTCTTCAGTCACATACACATAACTCTCTTTCTATGTCACTTTATCCAACTTTTAGGCCTTTCTATGTTGAAGCAGCAGTGGCTGCCCAGACCACAGCCAGCTTGACAGCACTGTCTGAATATCTGGATTTTGGGAACGAAAAGCAAACAATCTTGATAGAGAAATTTCTCTATGCTGCTGCTTTGTCTCCTCGACCTTCGAAGGAGCTTTTGCGTTTGGTGCTAGTAAGTAGAAGACTCTCACTCACTTTTGCCACATTCACATGCAGCAGGTTAGTCTGTTTCAGTGTCACTTCCGTGTATGCTTATTCACAAATCCCTTCCAGTTATCACATTAATTATCCTATACTGTACTGTAATTTTAAAAGAACTGCAGGAAAACTTACATTTAAGTACCCATTTTCAAATCAATCCCCCCCCCCAATGCATTTTCCAACATGTTGTCACTGAAAATTTGGACTTGTTAAATGCTTGTTGATTTTGGGTTTAGAACTACAGTCAAACCTCATATAACACTAAAACCTGGTTCCACAAGTCTTGATGTTATATGATTTTTAGTGTTATCCGATGCATGTTAAAATCCTATGGGAGCCATAGAGATACATTGTAACCACACAGGCTTTAGCGGTTGTTATCTGATGCATCCCATAGGATCTTAATGTTATCCGATGTAATTCTTCCCCCCAGATTGCTTAATGTTATGCGATTTTAGTATTATTCGATACTAATGTTATATGAGGTATTACTGTATATGATAAATTTTCAAGGTATGCAAAATTTGATAGGTATTCACTCATTTATTAGTGGAGAACAGTTCAATCCGTCGCAGAATCAGCAGATATGGAATTCCCTGAACATCTCTCACTCTCTCTCTCTGATATACACATGCAGTTTTGCTGTCATCTGCTAATCTTTTGCTTTCAGGATAAGCTAAGTAGGAAGAAACTAGACACAACTATCTGGGAAACGGGGCATATTGTCACAGGCAGTCTACTTGGCAAGTTATGTCGAATGAAATTGTGCGACCTACAGGTAAACCAACCTTCCCCACCCGTCCTTCAGCTCATACTTTTCTTTCTTTCAGAGCTAGATTTTGGGCAAAGCACTTTTATTAAAGACGCAGGCTCTTCATAAAACTAGCAGAGTGTACACCCCTGACAGCAGCCACACACACCAGGGGCCTAGTAAGGCCAGGGCCTCCTGAGACAAACTCTACGGTCACTTTGCTTGTACACAACTTTTATTGAGAATGTAGCAGCTACTTCCATGGTGCTTTCTCTCACAATATCCTTCGGCGAAATTCATAAGCTCCTTGAGCACTTTTTTCATATTCCAGGGATCTAGTTAGCTCCACTAGGCTTGCCCCAGTTCTTGAAGGCAGGGGTAGAAAGCAAGCCTCCGACCCTTCCCCAGCTAGGTCCAGCCCCAACTCTGCTTCTTCCCACTTCCTTTCATGCTTTGTGCTTAGAGTGCAAAAGAAGCAGCCTCAAGGGGCAGAAGGGATTAATGTACTGACTCTATGCTGACAGGCCAACTGGACACAAAGAAAGAACACCCAGCAATTTAAATTCTTGAGCATGGCTCAGTCTCCATTCATGGACATCTTTTCATCACACAAGTTCCTCTTTCACTAGTGTTGAACTCCATCCTTCCTTCTCCTCTCTGTCTTTGCTTGTTATTTTATACCCATCTCTATTGCCTCTACATTTGATTAGCTGGCTCCTGCTGGATCAGCCTGTTCTGGAAGACTTGTTCCCTGGGGCCCTATTCTCCCCAACTTTTTCTCCACCCCAGAAAAGGACTCAAGTAGTCCAGGGACGACAAATGGACCCACATGTGCCTCTCGCTGCTCACACAGAATTATTTGGAAGCACTTATAAGTAGCCACTAGCCCATATTTCCAAAGCCAATACAGTACTATGTAGTTGGAGAAAAGGGGAATAGAGAAAACCCTTACCCATTCTTTGGAAAGATCAAAATAAGGTTAAGGGTTTTTTGTTTTTGTTTTACTACTCACAAGCCACTTATGCAGGCAGAAACACATTCAACATAACTTCTAGGAGTTAATTTAACATAACATCTAGGCGATAATTTATTGTTCTTCTGAGACCTCATTTCAGAAGCAGCAACTTGCAAGAGTTTGGTTTGAATCCAGAGAAATAAAGTGAGTGTATAGAGGAGTGGGAGAAAGTCTTACATGCCATACAGTTCCTGAGCTATGATAGATGGTCCCTATTGCTATCTGGTTTAACCCTTCCATCCCTATAATTGTTGTGTGTGACTTTTTACATGATAAATCCATCTTCTTATGTTTGTTCTTTTTTTCTGAAATCAACCAGGAAGTGAGGTTGACAATGGAGACTATCCTGCAAGGGCTTGAAAGGACCAACAAAGACTCAGAGAAGGTGACCTACCTGTTGTCCCTGAAAACTGCTCTCTTGCCAGAATCCATCCCTACTTTCCTGCATTATGCAGAGGAGGGCTCTCTGGCAGTTTCCATGACGGCCTTATCTGCTCTTCAGAGGTACTCCACAGAGCACATCTCAAGAACGGTATGCAATCATCTTCCCATGGGGGAAGGGGAGGGGACTGGTCTTTATAATGCAGGAGTGTTTAAACTATGGCCCGTGGGCCAGATATGGCCCCTGATTCAAATTCATCCAGCCCACACCACTCCTGGAAGTGGAACTAAAGTATGCCCATGGGCCGTAGTTTGGGCACCCATGGTTTAAGCAGAGAAATGGAAGCGTAAAATCTATCTCATCCTGTTACAAAACATATCTGTTGCAAAACAGATTGCAAGGCACATTTTACTTCCGCTTCCAGTGGGAGGAACCACGTGACTGGCCCATGCCCAGAAAAGTTTGGGCACCCCTTTTATAATGTTTTAAAAAGTTTTAATGAAGCATTATAGGTGTTGCTATGACAGAAAGTGCAGGAGCTGCTTAAATTGCCCATGCCTGACTTCTAACAAAAGATACATTCAGCAACCTGGAATCCTTACATTCCCTCAGCCTTGCACGACTGTCGTAGCTAGCTCAACTCCTAGGTGGATGTGACAAATTTCTCAGCTTCAGTTTAATTGGATGTCCCCAAATCTAATCCATCTGTTGTACTAGGTGGGAAAACTCTGATTCACAAGGGAAAGGAGTGGGGAGGGGCTGCACTAAAGTGCATTTATTTTAAATACATTTTCCCCATTAATGAAAATGTGCTTGTATTTTCAGCTGCCTGTTTTTCTAGCTGTTTTTTTAAAGCTCTATCTATTTTTTCCTGAGTTTTAAAAATACAGTATGCTTTGTGTTATACAGTATTTTATTTTGCATCATAAATGCTAGGTCTTATGAAATGTTCAGGCAAGGTGTCCTTTGTTTTTGCAACTACTTGCAAGGTGGTGTAAAACAGAGCATGCTGTTCCCAAATGGCAGGCCAGTTTCCAAATCAAAGCTGTACCAGGTGTAGTGAGTTTGGAATGGGGAGGGATTTCTTGTGCAGACTGGTCTCAAAGATCTGCCAGCAGAATGTTGGTGCTGGCTTTCATCAGCCAACAGGAGGGTCAAAAATGGGGAGTAGAAGAGTGGTGGGGTGTGAGCTAAGTTACATCAGGGACATAGCCACGGTGCTGGCATAACAGGGAAATGAAGATGAGGATATTTTCTTCTTCTTCTTCTCCTCCTCCTCCTCCTTCTCCACCCCACCAAGGGAGATAAAAGATTCTTGCCCTGGCAGGTTTAATAGCCTCCACCGCCATAGTTCTGTGTTCTTGTAACATGTTAGGCTTATAGTCCTGAATTCTAGGGCTACATTCTTCTCAATTCTAGGTTTGTAGTCTTAAACCAGAGGTTTCCAACGTGAGGCCCACACTCCACAGGAGGACTTCAATTCCCAGAAGCCTAAGTCTGTATATTGGGAGATCGGTGCTTTGGGGAATTAACTTCAGCTTCTGGGAACTGAAGTCCAGAAACCAAATGTTCGGAACAGACTGTCCTAAATGTAGGACTAAATTGTAGTCCTAACAAATTAGTTAGGTTTGTAATCCTAAATTCCTTTTCTTTCGGGCCATGGCGTAAAGAATCCTGTTTTTTCTCCATCATTTCCACTTTTCCTAGGTTGAACATGGTTATTGAAAACTTGCCTATTAAAAGGAATCCCTGCCCAAGAAAAAAAGTATTTGGTGTTGACCACCTCAAACTGTATGATTGACTATTCTTCAAGTGAACCATCTCTATACTAACTTTTCCTAACCTAGTGCTCTCCAGTTAATATTTAAGCTCCCACTAGACCAAGTCAGCATAGCCAGGAATGCTGTGGGTTATACTCCAGTCTACTAGCAAGGCACCAGATGGGTTCACATATTTAAAAAAAATACCCTGACATGTCACAGTAGAAAAAGTTCTGCTTTAAAGTCATCTTCAGATGACTACTAAATGAAATTAAAAACCAGTCTTTCAAATGTGTGTTCAGTGTCTGTATTCTGGTCCCAGGTTAAAATGGCAATGAAGCGCATTTTCCACCAAATTCAAAGACATTACCAGAAAACTTCAAGGCTGGCTGCTGCCGAAATCCTATTGGAAAACAATCCCTCACCAATGGACTTCATCAATGTCCTGTTGGCCACAAGAGAACTGGAACCAGAAATGTCAAGATTTCTACTGTCAAAAATTCAAGGCATTATACACTATCATCATCCAACTAGGTAAAAATTTCCTTGTCCTACATCATCATCATAACCACCTCCATGATCATCATTGCCATGATCAGATCATCCTATATTTACCTCTTTATTCTATCCGGTGTTGCTTCTGCTCAATTTCCCATCTGCTTCTCCATAGCCTCTCAAAGAAAACATTGATATAGCTTCCCAAACAAGCTGAAGTTACTTGTCTCATTTGGCAACTGTAAGGAAAATAAAAACACAAACTATACACCTTTCTATTCTATAAGATATGATTAACTCTTCTCAAGTGTAAGAATACTCTAAGTTTCTGGAAGCAAGCTGCCTTTAAATCAGTGTTTAGCATTATTTTTTGCATTATGTCCAGGAAATGCCTTGTGCACTCATTTATTTTGTTTTCTCCATTGTAGCTCACCCCCAGGGAAACTTTAGTTTCAACTATGCATTAGCAAACAAGCCAGAATCATAAACCAGAGTTTGACCCTGTTTGATGTCAGAACCAATTTGTTTTTAGAAAGAGAAGGGAACATTTCTGGCAGATGCAGCAGAGGCAGAGAAGGAACCATGGAAGGTGCAAAGGCTTCTGGAAGCTTAAGTGCATAAAAATTTCTTATATGTTTAAATAAAACTAATGAATTCAGGGACATAGGTCTTTTGCCTTAGCGATCAGGCAGTTTGGACTTCAGAACAGTTGAACCTTCCTTGAAAATAATCAAAAATTGTGCTTAAGAATCAGGCTTAAAAAGACTAACTGAGCCCTCTAAGAAGCAAAGGGGGGGGGAACTACCTAGATTTCTGTGCCCTTCAAAGCTATGACAAAATATGTGGACAGGTTGATTGCAGTGTGGAGCTGCAAACCCCAAGCTTTCTGCATCCACATGATTCACTGAAACATAATATGCGGGCTCACATTTAAAATGAAATCCTCCAGTATTGTCAAGTCCCTTCCAAATCTTGGCCAAAAATTCATGCTACTAATGTCCCGTTAGAGTCCCCTAGTGTTTGACATTACATATCCAGATGAGTTCCTCATGAATGCCAAAAATCATTCACACACCCTTGTATGATCCCCTTGTATTTGACAAGTAAATAAATCCACAAATGCAATATTGGTGGCTCCAGATACCAACAAAAAGACACAAAATGTCATAGTTTTAGAGTGGATATGAGATTCAGGGTGTGTAGTTAAGATAATTCATGGGACTCTACAACATTTGCTCTTGAGGTAGCTGTGCTGAAGAGGCCGATATATAGAGAGACCTTTACATACTCTTAATTTTTTTATTTTTCTTCCTTTGCTTGATTACCATGAAGACAATAACAAAATAATAATTACACACCAAAAATGTTGAATATGTGAATCAAATTTTTTGGTGTGTAATTCTTATTTTGTTATTGCCTTTCTGATAATCGCATTGTAATCAGTTCTATTTGCATGTGTTTTTTCATTATTTCTGTTATTACTAAACTGAATGTATGATTGTGATACAGTACTTGCTTTAATAATACTAAATATTGACAGAGGGATTTAGAGGAAATGACCTTGGAGATGATTTTTAACTCTACAGTTCTGTTAAGTGTAAGTTTATGTATTTAGCCTATTCACTAGCAGATGTGGCAACATACCTCCAAAAAATAGGCAAGATTCATTCACTGTGTGAGTTACAAAAAGGGGTTCTTTCCTTGGTGTTTTCACCCTCTTTTTCTTCTTGTTTTCCAAATGGTACCATGACCCCAGCTCGCTGGTTAGTTTGAGCTCTCTCTCCCCCCTGGTCTTTTAATTTTTTAATCTTTTATCTCTGGGACTTAGTTTTTAATATTTTAATTATGATGGGAATTGACTGATTAAAAAAAGTTAAATCTTGAAAATTTAAATTTTTATAGTTGGGATTCTGAAGCTCTGGGACGATGGGTTTGGATTGCATTATGTAGTTTTTTGTGATGTTGTAAACTACCCTGGGTCGCCCTGGCAAGGAGGGCGGTATACAGAGGCGTAGCTACCGCCGTATCTGCCGTATCAATTATACGGGGCCCCCGGGTCATGGGGGCCCCCAACGTGCGTAAACAAAACAAATCTTTACCCTTCCTAAGGGCCCCCAAAAGATTTTTATACGGGGCCCCGCCAAGGCACGCTACTCTTCTGGCGGTATAGAAGTATGAAAAATAAAAAATAAATAAATAAGTGGACTCCAGGTACCAGATATTTCTTCTAGATTCTGGATTTGGAACAAAATAAGGGTGATGACAAGAAAACTGTACCTGTTTTTCTGTATTTACCAGTTCTTAAAATGCTAAAAAGAATCCTCTCCATATGGTAGCCCTCCTTTCCCATACGAGTCAGCCTCAAATGGCAGTACAATTGATCTATATCCACTTTCTGTCCCCTTTTTGACACCATCCTTTCCTCTCTTTTTCCCTAGGCAGGCAATCAAAGATGTCCTGAAGGATCCACAGATAAATAATTACTATTTCCTCTCATCAGAAGCTGGCAGCTCCATTTCCTTCTCAGGACCAGTCACAGGTAATCATTGTTTATATAGAAAAATACAGAGAACATTTGCCCTTTTATTGGCTGCAGCCCACAAGACCTTATGCCCCCTGAAATTTATTGATGTTAATGTTCCCACTGGACTTTTTGTTGTATTTGCTGCAACAGACTAACACAGTGACTACAAATGACTCTTTATACAGAGAAGTACTGTATCATTCAGCAATAGGATAAGTCTATACAGTACTAGACTATCTGAATATCGCAATTGTGTGACATTTAACCAGAGACACATTTGTGCACATGCACACATGGACTCACACACACAAAATGCATATATGTGCATGCAAAAAAAAATATCAGCTAATGTAATAGTTCCCCCCTCCCTATCATTTATTTTTATTTTATTTATTTATTTCATTTGTACCCCGTCCTCCTCTGAAGACTCAGGGCGGTTTTACAACTAAAAACAATTTATTTAGGAATGCTGCTTGAGGACAAGGACATCCTCATAAATACCAATATTTCTGTTCAGTTCCCCTATTTTGCACACTATAGAATACTTAGGCCAAAATCTGCTGCTTGAATTACACTTCTGGAAGGGTGATGATGTCAACAACAGATGGAAACCTCTGGTAATTAAAGACTTTTCATCCTGTGGTTTATTCAGTTTGCAGGTAATGTGTTCTATTGCAAGGAAGCAATAGGGCAAAAGGAAGAAGTCCTTAATTACTGAGAATCTGTACCCAGACTGTGCCATCATCACCTTTGGCAGGTATAACTTATGTAACAGAATTTTGGCCTAAATATGAACCACAGAACATGCCAGTGAGCAAAGTATGCCTGACAAGAGAGATTAGAGGAAGAGTTAACAATTTAATTGATATAGAGTAACATAACTATATAGAAAAAGGAAGCACAACAAACACTCTTGAAACATACTGCTTTTTAAAAATGTAATATCTAATGTAAGCAATAGCAGATCTTTAGACTTTTGTAGGGTTTCCTTTGTAGACCCCAATCTAAAGTGGCACTATTATTATTTATTATTTATTATTTATTTATTGCATTTCTATACCACCCACTCTGGGCAGTGAACAAACAGATGACAAATAACAAGAGAACACACAGCAAATCAAACCAAACAACTGACAAATACGTCATACACTAAACTAAACTAAACTACGGTAAACTAAACTGGCACTCTTATTTTCTTAAGGAATTAGTTCTGTTTGGGCATTATAGCACTCACGTACTTCATTGTATGAGTGGGATCACACCTCATAACCTCATTCCTAATGCCAGACATGTACCTATATCCTTCCACAACAAACTGGCCTAAACAGATGTGATTACAGTCAAACCTCGCATAAAGAGTGTTTCGCTTAAAGAGTAACTTGCTTAAAGAGCAGAATTTTCTCTGAATGGTCGCTTCGCTTAACAAATAAAGGCAACGAAAAACTCGCTTAACAAATAAATCAGGGTTCGCAATCCCCCCCCCCAATTGGTCACTTACAATGGTGTTTTGCTTAAAGAGCAAACTCGCTTAAAGAGCAATCCTGTGGAATGCATTATGCTCTTTAAGCGAGGTACAACTGTATCTGCAAAAAGGGGCCACAGTCAAGAACACTTGATCAGACTTACTGTTGCTTCCATATCTGCAAGATAACTCTTGAAAATGAAGGCATCTAAGTTAACAAACGAAGGCTTGATCCACATATCATGTTGACTGCTTGATGACCACAGCATCAGACACTAACTTGCACACATGAATGACCTATCACTGTCCAAACATGAAAGATAGTAACATTAACATCACCTCTTTTTTGTCTCAAAGATATTTGACAGGCTTTTATACAGAGGTCTTGCTTCTCTCTCTTTCAGTCACTAAGGACACACTTTCTACATTTGGTCTGGAGTTGCTGTTCTCAGACGTCGGTATCCTGAAGAAGAGTGTCACCAGTTTCAATATCCTAAGTCATGGCCACCAACTCCAGGCTGCCCAGGTCTTATGCTTTCTGCTCTTAATCTGAATGTATTTTGTTCTTCTTTTATTGTCTTAGAGAGCTCTAAAGACTTTTTTTCAACTTGGCTTTGGGGACAATTCCTGATAACTGTAAAGTGCATCTTTGAAGGACAATTTCAAGATTCCATCTTGGATCACGAAGGTCTAATGGTCCACTTTTCCCAGAAAGTTGATTCCAAGATGTCCTAAAATGGACTTGACTTTCTATCAAAGATCCAACAAATAATGCAAAGAACAGATAAACTAGGAGCTCTCATGTAATGGGAAATGTATATTTCCTCCTCTTATAACATTTACCCTCCAGTCATGTGAATCTTTCAAAACCAGGCATATTTGCTTGTGAAAGATTGTGTTAGAAAAAACAGAGTCTTTTATCTCTGAAGGGAGTTGCACATATAATGATGTGTGAATTGTACTGTCAAATTGAGCTCAAAATGTCATCTAGCCAACATTAAGAAGTTTCAAGTGCATGCTTAATTCTCCTGTTTTGATTAATAGAACATAAATGTACTTGATTATTTTTTTTCAGGAATAAGACCTGTGCTCATCTGCTATTTTGGATTATAATTCTTACCTCTCCTATCTGAAACAACCGATGGTGCAGAATAATCAGGGTTGTAATGCAAAATATCTGGAGAGAACCAGTTTGAGGAAGGCTGTGTTTTCCTTCTGAAAGTCATTTGGGTGCACAAGTCTCATGAGTTTCACTTATGCTGGCATGTCACAAGAAGTGTCTTCATCCCTTGCTGGAGACAGTAGACAATCTTTGGCTGAAAGCTTGGATTATAACGCAAGAAGAAGGAAGCTGTACATAAAGATCTAAATGTTCCAAAATGGTGGGGAACTGCTACATGAGAGGAAGGTATCTCTGTGCATTAGATTACCCTTGCATATATTTGTGTGTTCTAGGTAGCCATTGAGACAAAAGGATTTGAAGCTATCACAGGAGGCAACCCAGACAATGAGGAAGAGGAGTTCATGGCTGGCATGTCCGCTGTTTTGCTAGATGTCCAGTTACGACCAGTTGATTTCTTCAAAGGTTATGCAGACCTCATGTCAAAAGTCTTTATGAGTTCAGGACAACCCACAAATGTGGTTAAAGGGAATGTGCTCCTGATGGATCATCAACAGGTAGGCCTCTACCACTACCTGTAGATGCCAGTGGCATTTAGCAGAGCAATGAGACTCCCTCATAAATGGTGTTGGTAATATTGAGCCTCTTAAAACTGGTGGTATATTCAGGTTATATCTCAATGATTTCAATGTTGGCAAGTTTAGGTAATATGAAATACTGCCGTAAGGCAGCATTCACTGACTTGGTGAGTTCCGGATATATTGGATTGCAGTATGTCTGAAAGGCAATAAATTGGGGAAGGTTGGTCTAAAAATATAGAAAGACAATATAGTATGCTTGCTAACTGTGCACTAGAAATAAAACTAACAAGAACCTTTCCTTCCATAGGAGCTTCTTTACCCTTCTTGTTGTTGTTGTTGTTGTTGTTGTTGTTGTTGTTGTTGTTGTTGTTGTGTGTCATTTATTCACTTTTATGAATTAATGATCACCAAAATGTTCTGTCATTAACAAACCAACTCAGCCCTTACAGACTGTCATTTTCTTTATTGAGTCCATCCGTCTCATCTTGGGTTTTTATTTTCCTGCTGCTTTAATCTTTTCCTTGCTTTATTGTCTAGTAGATCTTGTCTTCTCATGATAGTGTCAAAAGTACAATTGCCTTACTGGGACTTAATCTGAATAAGGCCACACTCTTACTTTAGGCCTATAATCAGTGGTCACTCTGAATAATTGAATGTTAATATGCTGTGTAGGCAATTCCACTTCAGTCTGGTTTGCAGACCATAATTACTCTTCAAGGAGGCCTTGGCTTAGATGTTTCTGCTGACATCAATCTGAATTTGTGGGAGCAGGAATTCAAAACAGGCATCAAAACAAGGTATGTCTTTTCAATTCCCTCCTTCAGTTAAAGAAAAAGAAATTTTATAAGTTAAAAATTAATTGATGGGATTGTTGGAGCAAGTGGAGAATGAACTAGTCTTAAGCTTCTTGTGTTAAAGGAAGAAGCTATATTTTAAAAAGTTGTAATACCATGCTGAAGAGGACAATGGATATAAAATGTGAAAGTATACACTATATATGTATATAAACAGTATGGTTAAGACATTGATTGCATTGAAAATAATCGAGTTATTATGTTATTGTATTATGTTATATTGCTTTGTTTTTTCTTTTTATTTTCAGTATTGCAAAGATGTGATTTGTAATTGTTTTTTGTTTTTGTTTTTTCTTCTCTTTAATACTTTTTCCCCTTGTTGTTTGTTAAATTCTAATAAAAATACTTCAAAAAAAAACCCCAATATAAAAATGTTGCTTCTAGTTGATTTACTAGTCTTCCAGACCTCAGTTTATGACAAGAGGATCCTACAGGTATGCCAGTGTGACAAGAGCTGTATAAACTTTTGTCATGTCACAGAGGACTTATTAGACATAGTTAATGGGACATATTCATGAATTTACTTTTATTTTTAACCGAAAAAAACATTTCAGATGTTTTTACTCAGCCCAGTTTTGCTTTGAACAGAATGGGAGAGAATGTAGAGGACATAATTTTATTATTATTTCCTTCTGAGAGTGCAACTACATTGGACATTTAAAATCAGAGTGGCTTGACTTTGCTGTGTTTTGATTATGTTTGAAATTGCCGGCAGCGCTCACAGATGGATGGTGGATTTATTTGAAAGTTCACCATTTATATTGGATGTGATGCAAGCTGCATACCAGCTCTCTGTCCCCTCTTCTTTCCTTCTTTTTTCAAGGCCCACTTCTGCTGCTCCTTTTACAAATAAAGATAACACGGTGAAAAAGTGACAGGGTGATCTAGTGCTAATCTGAGGATAATTGGGGAAGAGAAAATAATGTGGAGTTTGATATTTCCCCCATTCCTGTTTATTTATTGTTTACTTTTAGTGATCAGTTTGAACAAGAAAACAATCTAGTGCAACAGTAAACACTGAAAACATGCTAAAGAGCAATGCAGCAGGATAAATTCAAGACAGTCATAAAAATATCTTTATTCAGCATTTCATTGGATTCCAACCATTAGAAAAACCATAAAAAACCAAGCAGTTTATGCAGGAAAGCAAGAATGAAGCGGCAGAAGGTGGCATATAAAGCTCACCATTTATCAAAGCTTTGAAAAGTTACTTTTGTGGGCTAGAGTTTACAGAATCTCCCATAATGACTGTGGAATTTGAAAGGGTATAATTAAAAGAAAATCATTTCCAGGATCTGACCCTTTGTTCCTCCACACATCAGCTGTGTTACATGCCTTAATGTTGCTTCCAACTATAATAGGTTTTTTAAAGAACCATATGTGAGACATTCAAGGCATGATTAGCCATTGCTGCTGCTGCCCACAGTCAGCTTTGATGACTGAGTAGCAATTTTAGACCAAGTTTTCTGATCCCTAATCCAACTCTCTATTTACTACCTCTCACACATACTGATCTAGACTGATGGAATTAGAGCAACTTTCAGGTAATAGGTAATAACAAAGTCCATTCCATTAGCATGGGACAATCAAAGTCTAAGTAAGTCCATTCCGATGAGCTTTGGATGCTAGAGAGAAAATACAATTTTGCCTAGTGAATGATATTTCAATCTTCTCACACAAACAGAACTTTGAGTAAATCCATTATATTTTACCCTTTGCTTATCAGACCATTTTAATAGCCATTTCAATGAATGAAATGGCAGGCACCACACAGAAGATCAATAGATAATAATGTTTAACTATTTTAATCACAACAAGGTTTGCAGGATGTCCAAATTAATGGATGATCTATCCATGTGGAGGCCTGGGTATCATCTCATGCAATTTGGATTCAACACAATCCATTTTATCTTAACTTCTATCAGCTAAGCATAACTCATTATTTCATTGATTACTAGTCCTGATACCTGTAGGTAACCTCCAGACACAGACGCATCGTACCTCTGCCCTCTGAATACGTTTTTACTGAATATTGGTTGTGCTCATTTTCTTCATATGGGCTTCTTGTAAGCACCTGTTGGCCATTGCTGAACACAGGATGCTAGATTAGACAAGTTTTCCATTTGAGCTATCAGAGCTCTTACTCTCTCCAAGGTGAACATGTTGCAAATCAAACTTCAAGGTCCTGTAGCTGATCATTGCTGAGAATGTGCAGTCAATATTCTTGTGAAGCGTTGTGGTGTTCTTTCTTTCCCAAATTGCAGGGGTGCTTTGACCATTGATTTCCAAGCAGAATTGGACACCCCATTCTATCAAGCCACAGCAAAAATACAAACAGAGGCAGAAATGGCTACCAATTTTAATACTGCTGCCAGATTTTTGGATAGTCCTGTGCTCATGTGTCTCCAGCTTACAGAGGACCAAGTCTCTTACAGGTAAGCTACAGATCTCAAGTCAAAAAGTACATCTTTCATAGGAGCATAACTCAAATTTATCTTAAATACTCATAATACTCGTAACATACTTGTAACATATTGATTGGTTGAATAACTCAAAACTTTCTGAAGTGTCATCATGACTTGCTTACAAGAGATACTGGAATGATTGTTGTCCCCAGCCATGGTCACATGCATAGGGGCAATTATGCACACTTAAGCATGCATGATCAATCACAGCCTGACTTAACATTACTTTTGAGATTTCATTCTGACCAAAGGTTTGCTAGGAGAATGAACAAGTTATGCCATTGCTGAATCATCTGGACCAGCATGGAGTTAGCCCTCCTGGCCTTGGCAAATTGTGGTGATGGCAAGGTGAAATCATTGCCATGGACTTGTGGCAAGACAGGGCACATCAGCTCAGTTGACACATTTTCTCTTCCTCCTTCAAGGGGACCTCCGCCCCCAGCTTTTTCTCATGGAGGAAAGAATAAGAATGATATGCCACAGTGACTTTGGTGGTAAATGTGTCTTCTCACAGAGCTGCTTCATAAATTAAATTTGCTTTTAAGTGTATTCCTAACGATATTAGGTGTACATTTGGGCACATGGGTGTTTGAAAACACATGAACCACATTTACACTCATTAGAGAGCTGAAACTGATTGCAGCTCACCATTAAGTGTGTGGTGCAGAAGTACCCATCCCTGGACTTTGGACAGCTACTCCTTCCCTGTCCCCATTTTTGTTACAAAACCAGGGTTTGTATAAACTGAAATAATCCCTTGCGCCCTGTAGTGGCCGATTTTAAAGCGATGAAGGGTGGTTGGCAGTTCCAGTAGTGCTAGGTGCCCTTCAGAGTTTGAGAAATTAGTTCTTCTATTTTCTTTAGTATTGTTAACCAAAATGGGTACCACTATTTGGGAGAAAGCTGAGATAGAAATCCAGTAAACCAAAACAAATTTTTTAAAGTATAAAATGACTGAGTTGGTCACAATAATGCTCCATCTTTAGACTTGGTTTGTCACGCTTAATGTTCTTAAATTTACAATCTATCCCAAATCCCTGGCCAATTTATGCTCTGGTTGAATCATCACTGTGGCTCAGCAAGGAATTCAAAGACAATCAGCAAAGCCAACTCTGGAATAGCCTTTAACTTTAAGCAGACCATTATTTATCACCCTACTCTGTGGTAAATAGGAAGTAACAAATTCATTGCCTACCATTTGAACTAAAGCAGAACTTCAGAAGGTCATCAAGAGGTTAATGGAAGCTTTGGGTGATGCCAGACAAAGGAGAATAAAAGGAGCCCCACTCACAACAAAAAAAGTCTGGCTTTATCTTTGGTAGTGATAAATCCCTTCCGATGGTCCTGGAACGGCTGTGCCAAGATTGATTTCCCACTAGACGGAATATCACAGCTCCCTTGTGATCTTGCTAATAAATCTTTCATGGAGGCCTCTTGACATAAATAGACCCAGAGCAGATTTCTGTTGCTGTGCATCACACCAGAAGTTGATATCCTTGGCAGCATTCCCAGGGCTAATTCAAACAGAAAAGCAAGATCTTTTGCTTGTGTAAAAGGCAACCTTGTTCTCAGAAAAAAGCATGGGCAAGTCCACTCACTTCAGATATGTGAATCAAACATTACCTGCAGGTTGAAAAATAGTATGAGGAAGAAGGAGGGATTGGATTGGGTCCTCTTCCCCACCTTTGCTTTGAAATTGGAGTAGTTTGTCGCATAGATCAGAGGTAAAATACAGAGCAGAAGTTTCTTGAGTTTCAGGGAGTTGTAGGCTAAAAAGTAATTTCCATTTTCCATTACAGTGGTATCTCGAGTTACAAACGGTTTGAGTTACAAAAATTTCAAAATACAAATGAAAATCTATTGAAAATAATGGCTCGAGTTACAAATTTTTCTGGAACAGATTGACTTTCAGTGCATTCCTATGGGAAACCATGTTTCAAGTTATGATTTTTTCAGTGCATTCCTATGGGAAATTTGAGTTACAAAATTTTCATAACATGAACAATCCCTTGGAGTGCATTAAATTTGTAACTTGAGGTACCACTGTATTGAGCATCATCGAGTATAGACTGATAACATATCTTCTCCAATGACCAAAACATCCACCTCATTAGCAGGAAAACCCTTGTAACAGGAAGAATGTTGATTGATTCCAATCTTGTATGCTAGGGAAGGCTGATCTCAAGAGGTCTTGGAGGGGGGCAGGGGAGTGACACACATATCTATCCCTGAACCTTAGAGTGCTGCATCAACCAAAGTCCATTTTTAAAATACTAAACCTGGAATTTCTTTAAAAAATACATAAATGTGGTGCCCCAAGAATACTAAGACCTCTAAAAAGATGGTACTGTATATACTTGAGTATAAGCCAACCCAAATATAAGCTGAAGTACCTAATTATTACCTGAAAACCCAGGGAAATAGATTGACCTAAGTATAAGCTGAGGGTGGGAAATGCAGCAGCTGCTATTGAGTTTCAATAATCAAAATACTTGAAAGTATGGTAAAAATAATTAAATTGTTGGCAATCTCAATCTGAAGTGGTCTTGGGACCCTTGGGGTCATTGACCAGATTATAAACTGAGTCCTCTTTTGGGGGGTCATTTTTTGGGGCTAAAAATCTCGGCTTATACTTGAGTATATACGGTAAAAGTGCCTTCATTTCCCCTACATGATATAAAGGGATTTTTAATACGAATGTTTTATTCAAAAATGTTTTTCCTAAATTAAAAAAAAAACTCCCCCACCACATTAAATTAAATTTGGAAGTAGCAGAAGCAGGCATGCTAAGGACCGCAGGTTGACCCCTTGAGGCAACATTAAACCCATGGAATGCAATTTGTCCATCCCTCTTATATGGTAACAACAAATTTATCATTCAGGTGTAATTGAAATACTACCAGCTTCATGCAAGGTGGGAGGGAGCAGCAAGCTTAGAAAAACCCATGGTTTGCAGAAGTATGGTGTGTCATTTTCTTGGAGGAGGGTCAATAAGGTGTATTGGGAAAGTGGAAGTAGGACACTGAGAAGGTTTGGTAAGCACAGGATGTTGCTGTCTTGGGGAAAGAGTGAAAAATGAGTCAATGGAGAAGGGCTGATATGGAGTGTCCTGGAAGGTGGTATAGCTGATAAACTGACCATGAACATGCCATATTACTTGGGGTCAGGTCCCCTTACTGGGAGTTGATGAGCATTTTTCCAAGATCAAATTATTCTCAAAAATCTGTCCATTTTGTTTTCTGTGAATTTGAAGTTTTGAAAGCTCAGGTGCTTTCCATTCCAACTATGTAATTTGTATGTTTTGGGCAGTTCTTCAGAAACAGAACTGAATACATCTGCACTGTCTAGATTCAGTGTGTGGAGTTATTCCCAACATGGATAAAAAAAGTGGGGACCTAATTGGTACTAACAAGGGCTCAAACATAGCTTTGTAGTCACTGAAGGCACCTGGAAGATGAATCTGTTGATTTTGGTTTTTTCTCATTTTACAACGATTTTTCAATTTTCTTCCATTCTGAATATGCCACATTTTGTAAACTTGGAAAGATTCATATAAAAAGCAATTGAAATGAATGTCTTCCCCCAACCCTACCCTGTCTGCAGAGAAAGGAGGAGAGCAAACAGAGTAGTTGTAGGTGCCATATTTCTAAAAAGAACCCCTGGGGCTGAATTTGCTATTTAATGTGTGGCAGGGATAAGGCATTAGAATGTACAAATATGGTCCAAATGGACATAAGTATTGATACGGACTGTGGTGGCTTAGTGGAACTTGATGACTGGAAGGTTGTCAGGTCAACAGTTCCGAGTGCTGCATGAAGGACTGAGCTTCCATCTCTGTCCCAGCTCCTGCCTGCCTAGCAGTTCAAAAGCAAGAAATTGCAAATAGATAAATAGGTACTGCTTCAGTGGGAAGGTAAACAGCATTCAGTGCACTCAGATGTCTAGTCATGCCTGCCAAATGTCCAAGGAAACATCTGCAGATGCAGACAGCGCTGGCTCTTTGGCCATAAACAGTGATGAGCACTGAACCCTAGAATTGGATATGACTGGCTTTTGAGCAAGGACTTTTACCTACTGATTTTAAGAATCACCATGTCTGGCTGGACATCCTGCTACGGTAATGGAGCGGACCATACAGCCAGCAACTCAACACCAAGTGTTGGGCTGTAGCAAATAACCTGACTTCCTAAAGGGACCAATGGCTACTGGCAAATGAGACCCTTTAGTGGGAGTGATGGTCCCCCTCAGTGGAGAAAATGTCACAGAAAGCCATCATATTGGGCCTAATGGCAAAATGAGCGGGCCGGAGGAGGAACTTTGATTCCCAAAGGTCATGGAGGCAGAAGTGGCCATGCCAGGCGGACTGGCTGTGAAGGCGCACCTTGTCAATATTCTCAAGGCTACAGTAGTTCATTGCAGTCCTAGTGTTAAATCCTACATGTCTAATTTCATATGTGCTGCAGGAGATGGCTCTGTGATCATAGTGTGTGGGTCACTTCATGGCAAGCTGGGATCCACCTTAAACAAATTCACGCCAATGGCATTTTTCCTGCTTCAGGGGAAAATGCATTCTCGGATGTGAGTTGTAGCGGATGACGATGAATTAAGAATCAGCTCAAAACTAAACTAATTTTCTTATTCAGAGATGGCTGTTAGGTAAGTCAGGTCAGCATGAAAAAGTGAATAGTCAAAACACATATTAAAGAAAGTACATTCTTAGCTATGAATATGCTTTCCCTCCTCTGGTGGGCTTTCTTCAAGGATTTTTGGAAGACAAAGAGATGATGAAAACATACGTGGAAGCCAGTCTTTAATATCTACTGTATACTGATTGTTTTCCTCTTTTTTTTTCCTCCCAGAGAGATCTTCATGATATCTGAATCATCTACAAATCATAGCATGATTGTCCGTAAACAAAAAAAGGCCACTATTCCTGGAAGAGAAATCCTCTTACACCAAGAGAATTCTTTGATGTGCAAAATCTTGCTTACAAAGACACTGGAACAATAAAAGCAGTATTAGCATATCAGCAGCGTGGACTTGTTTTTCTTCTGCAGCCACGACTGACCTTGGCCAAAGCTTGGATAAGCCAGCATTTTTAATCTCCACCTTGTTCATTTTTGTTACTTTTATAACATGCTGCAAGGACCCAAGCCAAGTACCTTAGAACACTAGGCTGAATATCCTTAGACTGAGTCCACTTTCCCAGCCTTGAGAACTGCTCCTTATGGTTCTTCCAAGTACAGTAGTTAAACAATACTTACCACCTGTGGTTGAAATATGACATTCTGGCAGTCATGGGTGACCTACGTTATTTTGCTACCCTGAGGTGACATACATGGTGTCACCTCCAATAAGTACCAGCACCCTTCCCCATTGCTCAAGAAAAAAGAGGGGAGGACAGCATTTGTCTACTAGTACAAAAATTAGATAAATATAAGCGGGAGAGATCTTCCTTTTGGAATGGGGTAAAGACATGGCTGTGGTCATGCTGCTACCCCTCTGAGAAGGAAGAAAATGCCTGGGCAGCACTGGGAGACAATGACAACCGTGATGGTGATGACAGCTGCTTCAGAAACTGGCTCTACTGTACACAACTCTCTCTCTGATGGTGATGAGGGACCTCAAGGATCCCATACTGTTTGGTGTTGTGAAGGACTTCCCCCACACTGCCCAGTTTGCAGATGCTTTTGTGGTTTAGCATTAATTTGTATATACAAAGAAACCTAACTGGGGTCTGAAATTAGTGATTGTATGCTAACTGGGGCTTCTTCTGCCACAACCACTGCCTCTTCATTCCTCTTCAGGTGGAGAAGGAGAAGGTGGCCATCATGGCCAAAGCTGAAATTCAGCTCTGGAGACTATCTAAAGCCACAGGAGATTTGTGAGCAGGGCTAGAGGGTTGGGGGCTGAAAATTCACAACTCACAGTGACCCACCATCTGAGGCAACCACCTCAGTGAGGTTAGCAATAGGGGCAGCTATCCCCAAATGGATTCTGTTCCTTCAAGAGCTCCTTTGAAGTTCCAACCAAAACCTGGAGCAGGTTCTCAAGGAATACAGTGGAACCTCATATAACGAATGCATCATACAATGAAAAAATTGTACAATGAAGAGAATTTGAAAATAAATGTTGCATCGGACAACAAAAATCTCTATGGGATGCATTGTACAATGGATATTTTTCTTTGTACGATTTTTCCCATAGAGATTTTCATTGTATGATTTCCCCATAGATATTTTTGTTGTACAATGCATCCCATAGGGATTTTTGTTGTACGATGTATGCATGCATCATACAACTGGGGGGGGGGGGAGTATAACCAAGTGCCTTGTGGAACCAATTATTTTCATTATACAAGGTTCCACTGTATATTTTCAATAATAATTAGAGGGAAAGGATATACAGTAATTATAATCCCACCCAAGTTTGCTATTATGGAGCTATTCTGTGGGCATCTTAAATTAAAAGAGCAGTCTACTAATATTCAACTCAATGGGAGATTTGCTAACTTCAGCAGGATGGGGTTTGCTCTCTGATACAATAATATTGGGTGAACATTTCCATTGTTTTTAAATTCTAACAGAATCTGACAAACTTTTCCAAATAAGGAAGATGGTATGTATAACCAGAAATAAACAAGCAAGGTCTTACAGCATCTTTAAGACTAACATGTGAATGTGAATTTTTGTAGAATACAATCCACTGCTTCAGACACATGGAGCTAAATCTTGAGATCTAGTTTATCATACACAGCATGTCCGGTTGTAGAGTTGAGAACCGAGAGACATGGGATACAGAATATAACAGTCTTAAGTAACTATTGGCTCTCTTATGTTCCTACATATGGCAAACAGGAGAATCTCCATGTAAGACAGTAAATGAATACAAATCTGGTTTCATACACAGAACAGCTCAAAGCAGATAGTGCAGGAAAATGAAATTTCAAAGAGAGATGGGTGAAGTCGTTGTTGGCTGCTACTCATGTCCAAGTATACATTCCGCCCCCCCCCAAAAAAAAATGTTTTCTGGGGAAATGTCATTAGCATGAATTTGCTTGAGGTGAATCCCATCTTGCCATGAAGTGACCTACTCACTATGATCATGGCGCCATCTCGTGCGGCACATATGAAATGAGACACAGGATTTGACACTGGGAATGTAATGAACTGCCAAAATCTTGAGGATATTGACAAGATGAACTTTCACAGCCATTCCATCTGGCATGGCCTCTTCCGCTCTCTATGACCATTGGGAATCAGAATAGTGAACTGGTTCCTCCTCCCCTCATTTTGCCAATGGACCCAATATGATGGTTTTCAGTGGCATTTCCTCCACTGAGGGGGACCGTCCGCCCTTAGCCATTGGCCCCTTTAGGGAGTCAGGTTATTTACCACCATCCCACACTTGGTGTTGAGTTGCTGGCTGTACTGTCTGCTCCATTACCATAGTGAGATGTCCTACCAGACAAAGTGAGCAAAGTAGACTACATTCATACCTTTCATTGCACAACTAGAAACTTAAATGGACACTGAATTTTTTTTTAGCAGTCTGTATATATTAAAGCTGGTTTTCACCACAGTCTTGTAAGTAGTAAAAAAAGATGTTTTATTTGGCAAAACATTAGCCTCAGTGCAACCAGCCTTTTTCTGAGAGCAGAAGCTGTTGCTCCAAGAATTCAAAGACAAAAACCCTAATCCTTGTGTTTAGCATTAACTATTTCCTGTATTGCCAGGAGGTTTGTATAAAACATAATTTGAACGTTCATTACCTGTGTGAACAATGGGGGCATTTATACTCCATCTCATGCCCTGCTCCTACAATCATGTATGTCATATATGTAAACCTATACCATGAATATTGTGTACAATCTTGTCTGAAGACGGTGATTGTAAACGGCAAAAAACTCATACTGAAATTAATCGGTCAATTGTTGAAGGTTTTCTTTCATTATTGGGTTTGTTATATATAGACCATCAGTGACCTCTAGTGACTTCAAAGTGTAAGCCACTTTTAAAAACAGAATCTCATGCTGTCAGCTGGGAGACAGAGAACCCTTGGTAAAACCTTTGACTGAGACACTTCTTCATGTCTAGGCCAGACATGAAACTGCCAAAATGATGGCACCTTTGGCGAGTTCATTCTGCAGTTCCTTTTGCCTGACCTAGTGTAAGAAAGATTAGCTGGGTTGTTGTTTTTTTACATAAAGTGGGAGTGTCTGTGAGTTTACGCTGAAAAATCTCCCTTGTGCCCTCTAGTAGCTAAATGTTTTTAGGCAAATTGTTAAAATGGAGGGCATAGGGCAGTGATGGCAAACCTATGGCATGCGTGCCAGAGGTGGCACTCGGAGCCCTCTCTGTGGGCACCCGTGCAGTCACTCCAGCACAGAGTTTGTCCCGTCCCTCTGCCCAGTAGCCCAATGGGAGCACTTCCTCCCTCACCCCAGCACAGAGTTCACCCCGCCTCTCTGCCCAGGAGCGCAATGGAAGTGTTTCCTTCCTCTCCTGTTGCGGTGTTGGCACTTAGCAATAAATAAGTGGGTTTTGGGTTGCAGTTTTGGCACTCGGTCTCTAAAAGTTTCACCATCACTGCCATAGGGTCGGTCACAAGGGATGCTGGCAGTTTTCTCCAAACATTGCAAAATTGTCCTCTTTAAGCATATTTTTGAGTGTATTATTTAAAAATAGGGGGGAAATGAGAAAATATCTAGGGAGTTCATTTGCACCCCTTGGTGGGTTACATGCAGCCAATGGGTTGGATGCTGCACACACACTCACTTTAAAGGATACTAAAAATGTAGCATTTCAGAGACCTTTGTTTGAAAATGTCCAGAGAGAGGCATGTCAATTTAATAGTGTTATTATAATTATACCATGGCATACATGTTAGTGTATCAAAAATAAATAAATAAATAAATAACATAATATAATAAAAATAAGCCCTCTCTCACACACACCCCTCCACCCACCCACCCACAACACAAACCCGTAAATAAATTAAATTAAATAAATAAAATAAAAATACATTAAAATCCACCCACCCACCCAAACACCCATCCACCCACCCCAAACACAAATCAACCAGAGCTTTTAAACCGAAGGTGGTTTCCCCCAAAAGCTGGTACCGGTTCTCCGGGACACTGGAAAAAGTTACTATCGGTTCTGGAGAACTGGTGAGAACCTGTTACATCCCATCACTGGCCTGGTTGCCTGATCACGGCTGAGGAACATGTCAGCAGTGTCCTGACTGATGTTTACTTGCATCTGTTTGTTTGGAAGTCAAAGTCCTACTAGGAGCTGATTCTGCCAAGTGTCTTTTGGATTGCACTTTGTGGATCAAGTTACTTTTTACACAGGGGAGCCAAGCCAAAAGTTTGTGTGTGCTTTCATAGATGTGCTCTCATGCCAAAAGATGGGCCAATTTATTGAGAGCAGCACTGAAGGGGTAAAAGGATTTAACCAAGAGGCGGAAAAGCTTTTAACTCTGTGGAGATTTTGGATTACAGTATCCCTAATTTCTTACCTTGGTAGATGGGACAGATACACTAACACGTGTAGGCCAAACTATCCAGAGGTCCAAATATTTCTCATCCGTGGGTGAACCCTTCCCCCTCATGTTGCATTCCCATTTAGAGACAGGTGCTAGGCTGATACTTGCATTGCAGAAAGAGCCTTCTCGAAGATCGTGGTATTTTTGAACCACAATCTGGCATGCCCTGGTAACAGCAACCTTATGTTGCCAGCCAATCTTTCTCACACTAGGTCAGGCGAAAGGAATTGCAGAATGAATTCACCAATAGGCGGCTTCATTTTGGCAGTTTCATGTCTGGCCTAGACATGGAAGGATGGGGATATATACAAACCATATGCACTGGCTTTGTTGATAAAAGTTTGTCTTTTGGATCTGAGAGAGCTCCCCAAAAAGTTCACGGCTCGTGTTCTAGAGTTCCTCCTTGGATTCAAATCCAGGGATAATACAGATGGACAATGAAGCTTCTTTCTTGCAGCTCTACAGACATAGCCAGAGCATGGCTTCTTTCTGGCCCTCAGCTCTGCGAAGGATGGGTCTGTATCACCCCTGGATTTTCCAGGCAAGGACTCTAGAGTGCTCTCCAGAGTTGCCCTGCAATTAGCTAGAGCAGGGATTCTGAACCTGCGGCCTGTGGGCTGGATGCGGCCCCCAGCACCATTTCATGTGCCCCCCCCCCTTCCAATGCACCAGGAAGGGGCATGTGGTGGAGGAATGGCAAAATGGCCATTCAGCCTCCGAAGCTGTCTAAGCGTGACCCGGCCCCCATCTTAAAATGGTTGAGAACTCCTGAGTAGAATGAGGTACCCAGCAAATTCAGGAAATCTGAAGCTGTCACAGGAGGATGGCAAATTTATTTAACTGATTGCCATTACAGCTTTACTACCAGGGAAAAGGAGAGGTGCCTGTGAGATTTTTCCCCCCCCATCTCAGGTGTCAGAATAATATGGCTGGCCTAGGGAATAATGCACTTTGAATCTGCAGTCTTTGGGGAATGGGATCTACTTTTGTCTCAGGCCAGACAGCTATTTAGTCCCTGTGCTAACATGATGATGTGCATTTATTGGAGGACGTTTTCTGCCACCAATCAGGATTTGGTTTAACATTTTATCTTTAAATAGACGTTTTAGTCAGTGGTGGGATGTCAAAAATTTTACTACCCCACCGTGATGTCATCACAGTGTGGGCGGAGCTAACATCATGATGTCATGTCATAGGCTGGGCCAAAGAAAAAAATACAAAATAATAAAAATAGGGAGCTTCAGACTATAGGGAGCTTCAGGCTAGCAGCTTCTCTTCCTCCTCCCAGTTTGGGAGGACAGCAAGGAGGCCGTGCATATGCGTCAAGCACTAGGCGTGCATGCACACCAAGTGCTTGGCATGCATGCACAGTGGGGGAACCAGTGAAAAGGTAAGCCCCGAAGGTGGTTCCTCCCAAAAGCTGCTACAGGTTCTCTGGGACACTGGGAAAAGTTACTACCGGTTCTGGAGAACTGGTGAGAACCTGTTACATCCCATCACTGGTTTGAGTATGTTGATGTTTGGCACACTTTGGTGCACAGTTTTAACATTTGCATGCCATTCCTCAGCCTTTTTTTTTAAAGTATAATGAAGGCAGACAAAAAAAGGTTTAAAAATCCTCCTTTAACACATGGATTCCACTGCAGTTAAAGCCCATCTCTGTATCACCACCAAATAGCAACCCACAGGCTGTGACCTGCACAACAGTGCCGCTAAATTCAGCCCAACAGGGTCATCACCAAATCTCACATGATGCAAGAGCACATTTCAAATGTTGCTTTAGTTTGTTTATGAAGCTCATAGCAACACCAGAGATAAGCCTGAGTTCTAACTAGCCATTAAGGGGAAGTGGCATTATCTCTTGCCCACCCCATCCTAAAACAGGGATGTGAACTCTCCTCCCACCTCTATGGAAAAGGAGAAGGAAGATAATATGGTGTCTCTCCCTAAAGGAAAAAACAGAAAAGTTAATTGAAACAAGAGGTACAGTATTGTTGTTTATTTTCCACTCACACTCACCAGTAATGCAACCTTTAGATCTCATTGGTTTCTAAATTTTGGTACCCTAAGGCAAAGGCTTCATTGCTCCTCCCTAGTTGTAGTCCCATCTGGCCTTCTTGGAGTAATTAACTCTCCCTTTACTAAGCTATTTGTCTAATTAAAATCACTGGAAGTCTTCCACTTAGGTAGACTTTGGAAAGATTTTTTGGGGGGAACACAACTCCAAAAATCATTCCCAGGGGATTCTGAGAACTGTTGTTCCAGAAGTATCTCCTCTAAATTCTCTTTATTCCTTGAAGACAACACAGAAGAGTATTCTATAGATACCTACCTAGAGGAAGATCCTTGAAGACTGAGTGGTGCCATTTTTGCCTTGGCAACTGTATAGCACCATATACAGCTGAACAATGGAGCTGTTGGGGTACACAGAAATAACCTCCTCAAATATTGTGGCATTTTTCAACCACACTTGGGACTACCCCGGGCAACAGCAACTTTGTCCCAGCTAATTTTTCTCACACTAGGTCAGATAAAAGGCACTACGAAATGAACTCACTAAAAGGTGGCTTCATTTTGGCAGTTTCACGCCTGGCCTAGACATGGACGAAGAATTGAGCTGGTCAGGGGGAGAGGGAAATGAACTGTGCCCTCCAAAGAGAAATTGTTATTGCCTGGCGAAAAGCTTAATACGAACCTTTAATGTGAGGCATTTTACATGAAAAAAGAGGACCTCGGGAGGCAATTCATTAAGTTTATGCACAAATATATTGAAAAACTGTCAGGTTAAAAGGTGCTGCAGGGGAAATGATGGTCAGAGAAAGACTGCAGGCAGGATAGACAGTGCTTGGCAGCCAGAAAAGCACTCTTTCCTATCCCTAGCAGTAAAAATTAGTCAACAACCAACCACTTGCTGTCCTTGGATTACATCACCATCTCACTTTACCTGGTAGTAGAGCTGGTCCTAGATTGAATGCCACTTGCTGGGGCACTGAGAGAGGATCACTATTTGCATCTCAGCATTTCAGAGGCCTCTCATCGGTCAACATGGAAAGTAAAATGGCAAACTAACCTTTGGATTGATCCAGCATGGCTTCATCTTGTGTCCTAAGGTACCCATGTGGTTTTTGCTAAAATATAGACAAAGCCTAAAGCACCCACACTATTCAGTGAGAAAACTGGGGTAGGTGGGCGGAGGACTGGTTAATCAATTCATTCACCATTACATCAGGCTGAGTCACCAGCAGGATGTATTTCTCCTCCTCCCTCCTTGAAAAAATAAAAACCCTGCTTCTTTATGAATGGTCCGTTTTCTCTACCAATGTTATTTTCATCATCATCCTTGTCTCAATACAAAGGATACAGGGAATGGAAAACAGCTACGTTAAGAAATAGTTTTAAAAGCTCCAAATCTCATATATACAAAAAATCTTACATATTGTAGTACTTGATGAGATTACACCACAGGAATGACTGGGTTTGTCTAATGGTTTGCACATAAAAGAACAGCAGACATTTGCCTGAGTCCCATGTTTTCTTAAGCATCAGTTGTTACAATTAAGAGACAT
The DNA here is from genome assembly GCA_030440675.1 of Furcifer pardalis. Taxonomy (NCBI): domain Eukaryota; kingdom Metazoa; phylum Chordata; class Lepidosauria; order Squamata; family Chamaeleonidae; genus Furcifer; species Furcifer pardalis. Next base: position 206,111,581 of record CP126890.1, read on the forward strand.
CTTTCAAATGTGAGTGAGCAATTGCGAATTGTAGTGAGAGGCAAATCTCAGACAGAGTGTTTACATTGGATCCTTCTTTAAAAAATTAACCATGGATGCACTCTCTACTTGATGATCACTAGTTGCCAGAATCAATATTCTTTTATATAAATGTGTAAGTTAGAGAGAGATTCAATTGCTGTTGTTCAGTCACAGTCAATTCTGACCACTCATGACCCCATGGACCACTGCACGCCAGGCACCCCTATCCTCCACCATCATCAGACCACCCAGCATTGTGACTATTGTGTCAACAATGCGATCTAGCCATCTCATTCTCTGCCGCCCCCTTCTTATTTTGCCTTTAACCTTTTCCAGGATCAAGGCTTTCTCAAGTGATTCCTCTCTTCTCATTTGATATCTGAAGTACTTTAGCTTCATCTTCAATATTTGACCTTCCAGGGAGCAATCGGGGTTGATTTCTTTTTTTTTTTTTTTTGATTTCTTTTAAGATTGACCTATTTGTTCTCTTTGCTGTCCAGGGTACTCTCAAAAATTTTCCTCCAATACCACATTTCAAAGGAGTCTATTCTTTTGCCCTTAGCCTTCCTTATGGTCCAGCTCTCACAACCATACATTACTACTGGAAAAACCATTGCTTTGACTATGCAGACTTTTGTTTGCATGGTGACATCTCTACTTAGGTGTATGGTATTTTTGCAACAATGCAATTCATCCCCCATTTTATTGACAAAGTTGTCTTCTTGCATCTATCACTGAATAACACCAAGGTTCTGGGGTTTCTCCTTGGAGCACAGTGCCCTCAATACTTTAGTTTTGTGGGAACAAGGAATTCTGAGCCATCACCAAGGGGTAAAGCACAGCATCACAGAAAATACTGGTATCTAGAAAAGAATGGCTGAGAAGAACTAGAGAGTACCATCTTTGTCTAACATTAATGATTCTTTGTTGTGGTTGCAAGAGGCTATCCACATGTGATTGAAATACGCTGCTGGTGGAGAAAGGATCTGAAAGAGTCTGACTGAGAGGGAATCCAAATTTAGACAGGAGAGAACACACCCTAATATAGCTCTAATCTGGATGACATAGTAGCTGTTATGTAGCTTTCTCTGAATAACTAAGGATGCGACTACATTAGCCTGGGTCACAGAGGTGGTTGCAGGAGAGAGCAACTTTTACATGCTTCTTTTCCAGTCCTGCTGAGTTAGATTACTGTTTCCATTATTTAAAAAATATTTTTTATTTTAGAATGGTACAAAAAATTGGAGCCAAAGAATTATGAAAAACATGTCAGTGAGAATTAAAGAACACTGTTACAAGATATTGTGTCTTTTTTGTATTGATGGATATTTAGTATGTCTTATGATGTTTTATTGTATAGATGGTTATTATTTACTGAATGTTTTTATATTGTATGATATTGTATTGATATGTTTGTAAGCCGCCCAGAGTCGCACTTCGCGATTGGGGCGGGATATAAATCGAATATAGAATAGAATAGAATAGAATGGAATGGAATGGAATGGAATAGAATAGACTTGTGGGGTTTGATTAAATAATTCTAATCAAGCCCTGCCATTCCACAGCTCATATTGGGAAGTGGGCCAGGATACCTAAGAGACCGCATCATCCCAAGAACATCTGCCCATTCCACTAGAGCGGACTGGAGAGGCTCTCTGGTTGTGCCATCGGCTAGAGAGGCTCATTTCTCTAGCACTAGAAGGAGGGCCTTCTCTGTGTCTGCTCTGGCCCTGTGGAACCTCCTGCCAACTGAGCTGTGCCTCCAGGCAGAACTGCTGCCCTTTTGGAAGGGTGTAAAAACCTGGCTGGCAGGCCAGGTCTGGAGTACTGGAGGCACAATGACCTCAGCCTGCTGGTTGGTTTGACACCCCGCCCCCCCCCCCCTGCTCTTTTAAGTTTTTAAGTTTTAAATTATACAAATATTTAGTTGTAGTTTTAATTGGTTTTAATTATAGATTTTAAGACCTTTTAAAATTTTAATCTATATTGTTCTGATGTTTTTATGATGTGTTAAACCGTCCTGGGTCGCCTTTGGCAAGAAGGGCAGTATAGAAATTTAAATAACTAAGTAGCTGAATAAACAGGCCACTTCTGGATCTTGGTAAATTCATCACCTCCCCTGCTCAGCAACTGGCAGGAAAAGTGAAAACAATTTTTTCTATTTAAGAATATAACTAATGCAATATTTCAGGTATATAGAGAAAAGGGCTGTGATGGCTCAGTGGTTAAGAAGTTCACCTTGTTAGTTGGAAGGCCAGCAAGTTGGCAGTTTGAGACCCGGGTACTGCATGATGGTCTGAGTGCTCATCTCTGTCTCAGCTCCTGCCAACCTAGCAGTTCGAAGGCAAGAAATTGCAAGTAGATAAATAGGGAACACTTCGGTGAGAAAAGATCTTGGGGACATGAAAGGAGCCTCATTCGGATGTTCCCCTGAGTGGAATTTTTCCAGTAAAAAATGCTTTCAACCCAGAATAATTTCTGACATGAAATTATTATTGTAGAGAAAAAAATATTTTATTTGCCAAGATACTACTTATAGTCAAATCCACAATGGTGGGTTTAGATGTAGTTTCTCACCCAGCAAGGCAAAAAATGTTTTTAAATAATTAACATATTGCATTAGCAACAATCTTAAATAGAAAGAAATCCACCACTAACCCTGCCCTCTACTGAGCAGGGAAAGTGATTAATTTGCCAGTACAGTATTCAGAAATGCTTCTCTTATTAAGCTACTTCTTGATATTGACGAATTGGCAATGGAGCAATCTAGGTGATTGCGAATCAAGAAAACATGTTTACCTGGAACAATTCTTAACTGCCCCAAAAAACAGTAGTTTCCTACTCTACACTTGTTACTCTATACTTTCTACTCTACACCTTGGGACAGATCTTTGGGCAAAAATGTGCAAAAAGCTGTTTTTGATTACAACTGCCCAGCCAGTGAGGCTATGTCGATTGTAGGATTCAAAGGACTGTTGGCCAAAATGTTATCCCCCTCCCCCCAAGCTTTCTTTTCTGGTTAGGGTTAAGGATCATTGGTGCAATTTATCACATCAGAAGGAACTTTCACCTTTTAAAAAAAACCCATTCATTGACCATCAAACACTGATTGGCACAATATATAGATCCTGATTTGGTAAATAAATGATAAACACCTCAAGCCATTAAGTGCAGGAGACATTCATCACATGTAGATCCCAAATAAATTTAATTCTAGTGCATACGTGGGTGAGAAATATACAGCCTCAGTAAAGCCCAACTCTCATTTCTTTTGGAGTCTTGCTATTGAATAAAGTCCAGAGCAAAAGGTCATGATATAGGAATGGGGAACATTTTTTTGGCCCATGCATTAAATTCATTTTCATGTAGAGGCACAGCCTCACACATCAAACAGTTCTCATTTGCTCGTGCATTTATATTGCCTTTTACTCATGGCAACCAACTTTTTAAAAAACTTTCATTGGCACCAAAAAGATTTTCAAAAGCATTATTGCAATGAATTAATTAATTCAATATGTGCCATCAGACTGATTCCAACTTATGGCAACCCTTCTCAGGATTTTCTAGGTGTAGAGTGTTAAGAAGTAGTTTACCATTCTCTCTTGGGATACCCTAGTATGACACAGCTTGATCAAGGCTACACAGGTTGACTCTTCTATAAGGCACAGTGGAGAATCAGACTCTCAACTTCTGGCTTAGCAGCCAAGTAACTAATTCATTAATTATCCAACCAACTTTGGTGGTGAGAGTGATTTTCAAGCAGGAGCACAGCATTGAGTTGTAGATAGCTCTTTACTCTCCAATCAGATCACCTTCTCAAAAATGCTTCACTCACTATAATTAAGATTTTTATATCCTCCTTTAAAAGATTTTTTAAAACTTCATGGCAAATGAGAGGAAGGAAGTTAAATCTCTAATCATTGATCAGAGGTAAACTAGTGGGCTGGATGGAGACCTTCAATAGGTTGTATCACATGATGGACTACTGGAAGCTCTCCATACATGTCAAATAAAGACCCAGGCACCTACTTTGGAGGGTAGGCAATCATAGTGAATCTGTACAAGATGGAGCAAATGACCTTCAAACCAACCTAGTGCAGACACACATCAAATTTAGGCCTCAGACTGATCAGAAGAGTTACAGCCATGAGTCATCTGCTGTAGGCATCCTCCTATGTGGATTTGCAGATCATTAATGCGTCACTTGATTAATTCTTTATGGTGCACCTATTGGGATTTTATTGTGCTGCCCCTAAAGCTTTCAGTGGATGATCAACTGAAGAATGTCTCCCAACCCCAGCTTTGCTTTTAGACAAACAGAACTGAACAGAGAAAGCAAAATTCAACAGTGTTTTAAATGCTTCTCTCCCCCCCCCCCACACACACAAAATGAGTCTTGCTTTTGAAGTAATATAATAATAATTTCATGTCAGAAATTATTCTGGGTTGAAAGGATTTTTGCTGGAGAAACTCTGCTCACGAGATGCCTGAATGAGGTTCCTTTCATGTCCCCAAGATCCTTTCCCACAAAAGTGTTCCCTATTTATCTACTTGGAATTTGTTGCTTTTGAACTGCTAGGCTGGCAGGAGCTGGGACAGAAACAGGCCCTCAAACCATCATGCAGTACCCAGGCCCCAAATTTCCTACTTGCCAGCATTCCAGTTAACAAGGTGAGCTTCTTAGTCACTGAGCCACCACAGGCTTTGAAGTAATAAATAGGGCAATGATGAAGACTCTTAGTGGAGCACATAGAATTTAACAAAGAGGCAGGAAAGGAGGTTCAGTGCGGTTTTTGTGTACTAGTAACAAAATTATTCCAATCCTAAAACGAGTGTACCGGTCAACAGTTCAGATCATAGAAAGAAAAAAGTATGTAGGAAACCATGGGAAGAAAGTAAGGTAAAGGTGATCCTTGTTCAAAAGCCAGTCGTCTCTGGCTCTAGGGTTCAGTGCTCATCTCTATTTATAGCCAAAGAGCCAGTGATGTCTGAGTCTGCAGATGTTTCCATGGACATGTGCCAGGCATGATGAAACCAAGTTTGATGACCTCTGGTCTAGAGGAACAAAGGAGATGAGAGGTTGCCAAGAGTCAAAGGCAGAAGGAAGCTGGAAAAGGGAAGGGGGTGGACACAGTAGGGACTTGCAGGCTGCAAGGAAACACAGAGGCGGATTTGAAATAAGGCCAGCCACTTCTCTAGCAGCTGGCCTTGAATCTATGTGTAAATGCTTCTGCCATCTCATGAACTTCCAAAAAGTGTAATTTAAACCAAACACAATCAATGGCATCAGCCTTCTTTCTTCTTCCTTTTCTGTCCATTTTGTACAACCCAAACCAGTTCTTCAAAAATGGCAATTTCTGCACGGCCCTGTGAAAACATGCAACTTGGGAAATAACAATTGACGTGTTTTATAAACATTCAAAGCAGATGACATTTATATACACAGACATTTCCTTTCCTGAATGCAAACAAGCAGTCGGTGAAATGGTCTCTTAGACTTGCTAGCAACTTGCACTGCATTTTTAAAAGAGAAGCACAAATACTCTTCCCATGATCTTAGGTTCCATTGTTTCTTTCCAAATCAGAAGAAGTTAAAACCTTCACTTAAACACAGAAAGCATCTCCCACACAAAAATAAAATAAAATTAAAAAGAGGGGCATGGAGGCATGAGTGAGTTACTGAGTGAGAAATAAAGGCATATAACTGGATTCTATAGAAAACTGCCCTGATCCCTGAGACTACACTTGTGGCATTTAAAAGGTCTAAGAAAGGACAGATAATGCCCTTCAGTTTCTGTATGATGTAAACATGTTTTTAAAATGAAGTAAAAGAGGACTGCTATCAAACGCCAACAAACCAACACTCTTCATGGAGGGAGAAACCCTTAAGAGTGCATATGTGGAAGTGAAATGGTAAACTGGGAATAGAGGGAGGCCAAAGAAAGGCTTTCATCAGTCTGGTGGTTTTTATATATGTAACCTGCAAATGACAGCAACTGCTTGATCATCCACTTGCAACCACTTCTCATGACACCTGGCTTTTACCCCTATTCCCTTTTCAGCAAATGCAGCTTGTCTCGACAGAAACAGTCAAAGCCACTAAGATGCAGCTTGTTTTCTAGCTGAAGGAAACCCCTGAGCTACTGTTAGAAGGCACCTACATTCAATTATAGTGTCTAACTTAATCAGAATGGTTGTGGTGAGCATTTATTTACTTGTTTATTTATTTAAAAACAGGGTCACTTCCTATCACTGGCACAATGCCCTTTGCAATGCAAGAGAAGGCCTTCAAACTCAAACTAAAGGGCAGTATACTCTGAGGGACAAAAGAGGTCCCTTGGAATTTATTTAAGCAGAAAACCCTCTGTGTAAGATCTTTGGAGCAATAATGTTATTTTAAAACACTAAGGTTTTGGTAACATGTTTCTATCCTTGGCTCCCTTAGATTTGTTCTACAAGTCCTCTTCTTTTCAAGTGTAGCTGACCGCTGATTACTAGGACTGGTGAAGGACATTTGGCTTCCTGGCAGAGCATGAAATGACACACCCCCATAGTCATGTTGAGGCATGTGGTACTCCCCAAACCAGCCATCTTAATTTTGATGCATGATGCTGATAATCCCACAAGCATCTCTCCCCACCCCTGCCAGCAAAAATACAATAACAGTGAAGTAAAGAGCTAACCATTTCCCCACCCTTTCCATGGCATCCAAAAAGAAGTGCCCCTAAGGTGGAACCTCATCCTGCTTAATGATAGGGCCGGACTTATGATGTTGGGTAGACACAAATGGCTGGAAATGTTGTGCATTGCTCATGGGCTTTTAACTGGCCATTGCTGTAGACAAAGGGCTGGAACACATAGCGCTTGATTTGACTGAAGAAGGCCCTTTTCAGTGAGTCCTCGGAAAAATTACATTATTTTGGATTATAAATCAGAGAATCCTTTAAAACACCCAGCAATGGCAGCTGAGGGATTTGGAGATCTATAGTCCCAAAAAAAGTAACTTTTTTTTTGCTGTGCTTGTCTTTAAGCTTTTATATAGTTCTTCTTGTCTATGATAGACAAGTGTTGCTGCCAACCTAGCCCTTGTATCACAGGAGAACACTGGTTTCAAACAGAGAAATGTCCATTGCTCATACACACTCCAAGACACACACTCAGCTGAACTAAAACAAGCCCTTCTCAACAGTTCTCAGCTCACCTGTCCAAATGGTTCCGAAGGCCATTAGTCCTGTAAACCATGCACACCTTGTCTCCTTTCTAAACTAAGCATCCGATTCTCTCTCCTGTGACCTGACACACTAGCCCCACCATCCACCAGAATTGAGAACCAGCCTTAGGTAGCAGGCAGCGCCATTTTAGAAACAGTTGTGCTCCAGATATCTGGAACAACAGCAGCAATCGGTGGAAAGGGGTGGGTGAGGAAGGGAGACAAGGTCCTTAGGTTACCAGAGGTTGCTTCACTTTGTTTAACTTAATGCTCAAAACAGCCTTTTGTTAGCACCCTTAAAGGAAGAAGGGGGAAAAAATCCCTGTTGATTCAAGTCACACACTGAGATGATCTAATATGGTCTATTCAATCACTGTAGGTCCAACTGGTCTTGACAGCTTGTTTGTGACTTCATCGCAATGGCTGCAAGTCTTCCAATGCATTTGCTTTTTTGATTATTGTCTTTAAAACAGTGGCACAAAACAACAACAAAATCATTGCTGTTACTGCTGCTCAATGATTGTGGATGTATCTGAGATGGGCTGTCCTTCCATTTTGGGAAGGTGGAATAGAAACATCACTCCTCATGTAAACTGAGGAGAGAGAAAGAGAGAGAGAGAGGTAACAGAAGTTTCTGGAAGAACAAAGCCCCATCACCACCACTCATGTCGCAACAGGGGAAGAGGTCCTGAGATCGGTGGCTGACTGTCTGGGCTCCACACTGTGCTTTCTCTGTCCTGTGATATCTTGAGAAAGACGAGGAGACTTGCCTTCTTTTGGCAATGCAGCTGAAGGTTTGTTCAAGGCAGCATGGAGCCACGGGAACATTGGGCTGCTTTGGATTCTCCCAGCATCCCAATTTGCTATAGCTTGTCGAAGAGGTAGTAGGCTTGATGCACCTGTTTGTGAAGTGCTGTTACCAGGTTTGCCCTGAGATTGGGAAGTGGTCTTACCCTGACAGGGGCCATGAGCTGCTAGGTCTCTCTCTTTTGCAGCCCTGCCTTTTATCCTTTGCAGCTGGCTCATGGCAGTGGGATGGAGGGACAAAGGCGGAAAGGGACTTGGAAGGACAGCAACCCCATGGGCCCCAGTCTCAGACACACTGCTTGGAGGCCGACCGGTGGTGACCTTCTTGCTACACGATTCACAGCAAAGTTTGTTGTAGCCAGGGATAGAACAGTAGCGGGCCAGGACTTCCATCTGGCAGAAGATGGACTTGTCTCCAAGGCAAGGGTCCTCTGTGATAAGAAAAGGGACAAACAGGTTTCTGTGAATGAAAGAAATGCCGTCAAACAGAAGGCAAATTGCTGACAAATTTATTCTAACCTCTTATGACTGCACGCCAGAAGGTACAGGCCACAATGCCACTGTTGCATCCTGTCTGTGTCTTCTCTCTCCCTCCCAGCCCCCACACCAATCCTCCTTTTCTTTTGTGCTGCACCATTTTTAGACTGAAAGCTTTAAAGCAGAGATGGTTTTGTAAGGGGTCAGAGCAGGTTAGTGGCTAAGACACTGAACTTGGACCTGAGTGCTGCACGAGTGCTCATCGTATGTCCCAGCACCTGCCAACCTAGCAGTTCAGAAGCAAATTGCAAGTAGGGACCACTTCGGTGGGAAAGGTAACACTGTTCCATGTGCTTTGGTGTTTAGTCATGCCTGCCATATGTCCATGGAAATGTCTGCAGAAGCAGACAGTGCTGTCTCTTTGGCTGTAAACAGAGGTCAGTTGGACATGACTGGCTTTTGAACAATAGAGACCTTTACCTTTAACTAGTGTCATAGAATAATCACAAATTGAAAGGTGCCAATATATCAGTGATAACAGGAGAGGCTGAGAGGTTCAGGATCTGCCTCCCTCCTTTCTCATATCCATGTCATGATCCTGGTTGCTTATAGCCAAATCTAAAGAGGAATAGTCAGTCCCCTTCCCCTGTTATTCTTATACACAAATTATAGAACACCAAGAATCAATTTGTACTATTAATTTTGAAGGGGGAAATGTTTGAAATGTAGGCAAAGGAGGTGTGCATTGAGAGATAAGAGTGTGCATCCAGACGTAACAACCATACAATGTTTTATAGGAGAGAAGGTTTGTAAAGTTATGTACCCAAAATAGTAATAGGTCTAGGGATATGTCGGCAACTGCAAAATGTCAGCAGGGGAGCCTAAGATGAGAAGACAAAGAAAGGAACAGAAAAGTCAATGAGATATAAGTACATAGTTTGAAGAGATAAAGAGGCAGTCAGGCTAGCAGGAATCTATTAGGAATCTGTTTAAACATTTTACAAAGATCACCCTTTGTAGCACACCATAACAACCAACTGTAGCACAACAAGCATGTAGATCAGCAAAGAAACACTAGAGGACACTTCAGTTCATGAACAGGGAAGACACTGTCCATCTTTCACTGTGAAACTGATTGTACAGTACTCCTATTATACAAGTAATGGTGAACCTTTTAGAGACCGAGTGCCCAAACGCAACAGGTTTTCACAGAGGGGGCAGGGCGAACTCTGCTGGGAGAGGGAGGAAGCAGTCCCATTGGGCTGCTGGATAGATGGGCGGGGTGAACTCTGTGCTGGGGCAACGGTGAGCATGCCAACAGAGAGGGCTCTGAATGCCCCCTGTGGCACATGTGCTATAGGTTTGGCACCACTGTATTACACTCTTACTCAGTCTCATTGAATTCAAATGGGCTTACTTCTAACTAGACATATAAACACATCGTAAAACTCACATCCTCTTTACACTGAGTTCTGTGCAAGCCCATTGAGCTCAATAGGGCTTTCTTCTAAGTAGATTTAATCAGGATTTCACTGAAAGGTTGCAATCCTGAACTTCCTCAGCAATATGGGACTTATACTGAATAGACATACTGTACAGTCAAACCTCGCATAAAGAGCACCTCGTTTAAAGAGTAACTTGCTTAAAGAGCAGAATTTTCTCTGAATGTTTGCTTCGCTTAACAAATAAAACCAACCAAAAACTCACTTAACAAATAAATTGGGGTTCGCAATCCCCCCCCAGCAGAAGTCACAATGGGTCACTTACAATGGTGTTTCGCTTAGAGAGCAAACTCGCTTAAAGAGCAATCCTGTGGAACGCATTATGCTCTTTAAGTTAGGTACCACTGTATATGGAAAAATACTTACATATAAGTGCAGAATTGGAAACACATGTTGATGAGTTTAGGCAAACTCAATAATCTCACATAATCTCATACAATATAAAATGAGGAGAATTTTTTTGTCCACTGTGCTACATGAGATCAGACTATTCCTTTCAAGGAAGGCTTACTTAATTACAAGCACATACAAATTATTACAGTTACTGCCTGGTTGCCAGTAAGAGTAACATAATTCTAATATTTCACAAGGATCCACTCTTTAGCCTACCAAATTTTTTAAAAGAAGAAAATGCCATCCGTGCACAATCCAAAAGCAAAGCAGGGATGACACCTCTAATAATAACACTAATAATAATTGTGTGCAGTCAAATCAATTCTGACTTATGGCAACACTTTCTAGGCATGGAATAGACATACTGTAAGTAGTTTACTATTCTCTTTGTCTGGGGCCATCTTGGGTCTGTACAGCTTGGCCAAGGCCACACAAGATGGCTCTTTTTTCAAGTGGTCCAGTGGGGAATCAAATTCCCAGCCTTCAGCTCCACATCCAGATATCTAAACCACTAAAATTTCCGGCAAGTAGGGATACCTTCAGACTACTAAAAAGAATCACAAACATAAGCTAGTATTTAACCCTGTACAGGTCCTCATCAGGTTCTTCAATGCTCAGCCTAATAACGGTCTGTACAGATTTGAAAGCTAGTTTGTATTTGTGATTTTTCTTAGTGGTCTAACAAATTTGTCAGTTACTTTGCCTGTCCAGCTGGTGAAATGTTAAGTTATGCACGGTGACTGACAAAAGGCTCAATAAATTTGCTGCCTGCTAGAGATTGTCCAGAACCTGGCAGACATATGAGGATCGATAGGTTGTGTTCAAGTTTTAGGAGCACAGATTGTATAGGTAAAGGTCACCCTTGCTCAAAAACAGTCATATTCAACTCTATGGTTCAGTGCTCATCTCTGTTTACAGCCAAAGAGCCAGGGCTGTCTGCATCTGCAGACGTTTCCATGGTCATGTGGCAGGCATGACTAGGCAGCGAGTACATGGAACACTGTTACCTTCCCACTGAAGTGGTCCCTATTTATCTAATTGCAATTTCTTGCTTTTGAACTGCTAGGTTGGCAGGAGCTGGGACAGAGACAGGGGCTTACTCAGTCATAAAGTTCAGCGTCTTAACCACTTTGAGCCATCACAGTTCCTATACAGATTGTATAGACTTTATTTAAAGAGTACAAAGCCTGTAGTGAGACTTACTGGTGTCCTTGTTATGACCTATGGCTTTTAAGATTAGCATATTTACTTACACACATGGCTAGGGAATTATCTCACTGATTGTTCCAAGGGAAGGCTCATAAGAATGGCAAGTCCAAGATGGCAACTGCCCAAGGTCCCAGTTTGGTCCCCAAAAACATAACCCGCAAACACAACAGGCATTACAGACAAGGGAAGACCACTTTTTCCTGAAAAGCCTCTCTTCACCCAATAAACACAGGCAGTCAGCTGCACGATTGTATCACCAATGTGCTGACATTAGTCCAAGTAGTTCAAAAGAAAACGCTTTGCTAAGCAGGGCCAGTAGCATGAAAAGTTGGAAGAGAAAGAAGTGGTGAATCAAAATGTGAAACATGGAGGCAGGAATGCACTTACTTGACGATATTTTACTAACAGGATTTTTTGAGTTCTCCTGGGACACCCATTGGACCTTAGGTGTCACCTGATCATTGGTGTCACCATTTCCTGGGACACTTGGTAGCTTTTCTGAAAGCAAAAGAAAAACAGGTTAAAGCATGTGGAACAGAGGAATCCTGATTTTTTGGTGAGGTGGGTTGTTTGAAGAAAATGCAAAAAGAGTGCATTTTGGCCCCTAAAAACCAACGTGTTTATTGTGGCGTAACCTGTTTCTTAGCTCCTGCCAACCTAGCAGTAAATAAATTGCAAGTAGATAAATAGGTGTCACTTAGTTGGGAAGGTAAACACTGTTCTGTGCACTCCAGTGTTTAGTCATGCCTGCCACATGTCAACGGAAACGTCTGCAGACACAGACAAGTGCTGGTTCTTTGGCTGTAAACAGAGACGAGCATTGAATCCTAGAGTTAGATACAACTGGCTTTCAACCAAGGGAGTCCTTCACCTTTACCTAACCTGCTTTTGAAATAACATCCTTCAAGGCATCCTCAAATCAAATTAATCGATGCTGTCAATTGTGTCTAAGATTTTAGGACTACAGGAATTCATCACCTTGCTCTTAAGTTCTGGCTGAAAACCTAGCTAAATTGAAAGCTAGTTGCACTCTGTCTGCTGTGCCTAATGAATTCAAGCAGCATCCAGAACCCCTTTGCCTTCAACCCCAAACCTTTTCTGTAATACCTAGAAGATGCCCAATGAACTGCCCTCGGGTAGCCTAACAGCGATTCTACAGGTCCTTCCTTGAATTCCCCTTTAGGTAATTGAGCTTCATAGAGTCAGCACCCTGTGCTCCTACGACCTGAAAAGGCAGGTCTCTCTGTTCATAGTTGGCCATTAGGCATGTATATGGGATCTCAACAACCATGCTTGTGGCCACATTGCTCACCACTTATCACATTGTAAAGGGGAGGCAATATCTCGACCAGGCCTATGTTCTGATAGAAGAATATAAGACAGACAGTTCAAAGCACTCTCTGGTTCAGCTTTCTCTTCACAGAGTAGCAACCAGCTGGTTAGGAGTAGCCCACAACAAACTACAAAGGCAACTGCATCCAGCTGCCCGTTCTTCCCACTGAATGGTACATCTCTCAAAATACAGCCTCTGATAGTGTTGGTGATAGATAGCCATCAACACTACTAACCTTGGCTCTATGGATTTGTCTCATCCTCTTTAAAAGCTGTTCAATTTGGCATCCATGGCTGCTTCTGGGGGTTACACACAAGATTTTAATCATGTGCTATGCCTTTTATTCTGTTGTAAATTTCCCACCATTCAGCTTAATTCAATGACCCCAGCTTCCAATATTAGGGAAGAGGAAGATAAACCTTATAATGACATGGAGTCCATCATCATCATCATCATCATCATCATCATCATCATCATCATCATCATCATCATCATCATCATCATCATCATTATTATTATTATTATTATTATTATTATTATTATTATTATTATTATTATTATTATTATTATTATTATTATTATTATTATTATTATTATTATTATACAGTACTTGTATGCCACCAACTCAACACGCGACTCAGGGGGCAAACAAAGTATCACATAAACATCAAAACACAGTAAAACCCACTACAACACACCACAATAAAACCCACTACAACACACCAACCCCCACAATAGCATAACCCCCCAGCCCCTTGGTGGGGCCTGGGGTCAGGGCGGTGGAATGTCCTCTGCCAAAGCAGCAGGGTGTCCTCTGCCACTTGCAGCCAGCAGCTCTTCAGCCCTGGCCATTGATTAGACATGGCTGGCAGCTCTTCAACCCTGGCCATGTCAAATCCATGCACTTCATGCCACACTTAATGAAGCTATTCCTTAAGGGCACTGCAAACACTTTCTCTGTGTATTATGAATTAACATAGCTGGCTACCACTTCACAATGTTACTTAATGGTTTCCACATGTATCCTGTTCATAATGCTGCACAAACAGAGTGAGCTCCCGTCTCTATCCCTGCTGCTGCCAACCTAGCAGTTCGAAAGCAAGCAATTGCAAGTAGATAAATAGGTACCACTTCAGTAGGAAGGTAACAGTGTTCCATGCACTTCAGTGTCTTGTCATGCCTGCCACATGTCCATGGAAATGTCTGCAGATGCAGACATCACTGGCTCTTTGGCTATAAACAGAGATGAGAACTGAATGCTAGAGTCGATACAACTCGTAAGGGAGACTTTTATTTTTGCCTAAAGACACACATACCTTCTCCTCTAAAATAACACTTAAAATGCAGGATCCATGATCAAACACAGGAAATAAAGTAGTGAGAACACAGAAAGCTGCCTTGTCCTGAGTCAGGCCATTGGTCTACCTAGCTCACTATTACCAACTCTGGCTGGCAGGAATGGTTCTCTAGGGATTCTAGTGAGATTAATTCCTAGCCCTACCTGGAGATTCACAGTGTTATTGACCTGATCCTGGAATCGGAGGATATTGACTTTGTTCAAGGTGGTACAAAGCTATTCTCTTTCATCCTGAAAAACATTACTTTTTGGAATAAAACTGCCAGATTATCCCAGCCAGCATGGATTCTGGGAGTTGTGCTCAAAGAATGCCTTTTCCAAGGGCTACAATAAATCCAAGTAGGAAGAATAAAACCAAGGAAAGCTAGTCTGTTTCCCTGCAGAGTTCATTCAAGTACACTAGTACCCCGAATAACGTTATGACTTGGTTCCACAAGTCCCGTCGTTATCCAGTTTTTAACGTTGTGCGATACATTGAACACACAATGTTAAAAAAAGCCCTGTTTCCCTGGAGGCTGCAGCAAGCCAGAACGTCGGGATTTGAATCCTGACATTTTGGCTTGCTGCTGCCTCCAGGGAGGTGGGGGAACTTTGGAAACAGCTTGGAGCGGGTATCCCCACCTCCCTGGACCCGGCGGGGGGGGGTCAGAGATCCCAAAATTGGTAAAAAAAAACGGACTTTTTTTTACCAATTTTGGGGTGTCTGACCCCCCCGCTGGGTCCAGGGAGGTGGGCAGACACGATCCAAGGTGTTTCTGGGCTTCCCCGATGTCCTCAACCAGTGCAGCAAGCCAGAATGTCGGGATTCGAACTCTGACATTCTGGCTTGCTGCACTGGCTCAGGACGTCGGGGAAGCCCAGAAACAGCTTGGATCGTGTCCTCTGCCTGCTCCAAAGAGATCAGAGGACCTAATCTACAGCTGCAGGGTGGCTGGGGAAGCTGACGGGGACTCCCTGTCGGCTTCCCTAGCCACCCGCCCTTGCCTCCGCAGCTGTGGGGTGGCTGGGGAAGTCGACGGTAGAGCCCCCCGTCAGCTTTCCAGCCACCCCACCCCTGCCTCCGTAGCTGCAGGGTGGCTGGGAAGCTGAACGGAGAACCCCGTTCAGCTTTCCAGCCACCCTGCTGCTAAGAACGACTGTATCGGATAACGTTAAAATCGCGTTATTCGATACAAGATTTTTCCAAAAATCTTGTAACGTTATACGGTTTTAGCGCTATATGATACTCACGTTATACGGGGTATTACTGTAATTGTCATCTGAATCTGCCCTTCAATATGTCTGCCTGCCCTGCAGCCTTCACTAGTTTTGTAGCACTTGCCCCTTTGGGTGGTCACAAAATTTCCCTAAATTCTGGCTATCATCTATCTTGATGATCTTTTTTCTATGCTTCTGTATTGCACACAGTGGAAGCAAAAGGTGTGGAAATAAGCCTATTGCAAGAAGGCACAAGGTCTTTCATGCATATCCTCTAGCCCAGGGGTTCCCAACCTCTTCAAGCCAGGGGACAGGGAATGCTCTCTGTCAGCATCAAGGGCCGGCCGGCCGGCCTTTTTGCCATGCCTGCACAATGGGAGTGGCCATTTTGTCCCAATAGCTTCAAAGGGGTAGCCATTTTGTTTCTCAAATGCCCTTGGAGGGATTAGGGGGGCACATGAAATGGCACCATGGGCTGGATCTGGCCCATGGGCCTTAGGTTGGGAACCCCTGCTCTAGCCATTATCAAGTTGAATTTGCTTTTTATTTTTTAATATGACCGCCATTTAATCTGCATTGCACACATTCACACAGTTGTTAATCCCAATTGCTGCTTCTCTTACCTGGGCATGCTGCCATTTCGCAGACTTGGACTGTCTCTGGCTTATCGCCCTCACACTGTCCGATGCTGTTGTCACTGGACTTGCAGACCACCTGGCGCTGCTGGATGCCTTCTCCGCAGCTGGCGGAGCACTGCCACAGAGAAAAGGATTCCTATTATTATTATTCTACCATATCCAAATCCGAATATTGGCAATTTTCATGGCGATCAGCCATGAAAACTGTCCTGAGAACATAATGCAGTGGCCTTTCATCTGCCTACTGCATCGCAGTATGACCTCCATGCCACTGATCCAGTTCTGCGAGTCACTTTCTGGTCCTGAGCCCTTTTGGCACTCAAAGTCCTCTTCAGCCCAAGGCCAGTATTGATGAAGCTGCTGCCCTCCATCAAGATGGATTCAAGTGGGATTTAATCCACTTGTGGGACCATCACCCTTGCCTGTGAACTTTGCCACCCAAGGCAATTAATCCTCAGGGTGGTCAAGTTAGTTAACCACCGCCTGACACTTGGCGTTGAGTCACTGGCAAAATGGAGGATTTTTTAAAAGATCCAGAAAAACAAATAGCAATAACAATTACACTTATATGCCGTCCCATAGCGCTTCGTGCACTCTCTGGGCGGTTCACAAGGTAATTAACATTTTGGCCTCTAACATGCTGGGTACACATTTTACTGACTTTGGAAGGATGAAAGGTTGCGTCAACCTGGGTCCCTGTCAGGATCGAACTCACAATATTTTGGCTGCAGTAGAACAGTTTAACCACTGCACCACCAGTGTTCCAATAACAGACAAGATGAATAAAGAGCATAAGCTAAAATTTGCTGTTAAGATCCATGTACCTAAAATTACAGCCAGATGGAAGAAAAGGACTTTAGAAGAAGGCAGGTCATAGTCATGTTGCCATCAAAGGTGGGAGATGCCAGACTGAGATGCTCCAGAAACAAGAACTATTTAAGCATAATTTTATTTCTTTGCCTCGGGTGCCATGGCAAATACGTCGAAGCGGCCATGGGAAGGCAGTCATACCATAGCATTCTCTTACCTGGGACCAGGCACCTGTCCTCCATTGGGTGGGACATGGGATACGGCTGCAGGGTCGCCGGCTGTCTGGCTTATCTCCCGTGCAATACTTTGTGTGCACCGTCCGGTTTGTGCCATTGTGCAGATGTTGGATGCACTGCACCACCCTGATTTGGATTCCCAGCTTGCCACAGGATTTGCTGCAGGCCCCCCACTCCTCTGTCCCCCATCTGCACAGAAGAACAGTAAGAAAGAGCTATTCTTGACAGAATCACTATCCTCCTTCTTAGCGAATGGATAGATTTGCACTGACCCCTAGAGTCAGATACAACTGGCAAGGGAGACCTAGATTTGCATCTGGACGGTTTCTGTCTGAAGATTCAACTTAGAGAAATATTTAATCTTTTCTTTTTCAGAAGTCATCTCTATGTGGTGAAAGATATCTGCCATCACATATGTTTTTCCTTAACGACATATCTTGTGTTTAGGGGCTATTTTGCGTGATAAGTCATTAGAAAGTAAACATGGACTTTGCAAGTCTGATTGCTGAGACGTGTCACTCTGAGGAAAGCCCACCTTCAGCTTTTGGCATTTAATCTTGAATAGCCTTATCAGTAGGCTTTCTGGTAAAAAGAAAAAGCATATATACGATTGGCTTTCAAGCAAGGGTGACCTTTACCTTTAGCATATATTAGCTGTAAATTAAATTAAGAGTTAATATTTTCTCTTCTCTTTCTTTGCACATATATAAATGAATCCAGCTGTACTCATCTGTTATATATGTCTTGAAAACTAAATAAAAATGTTAAATAATTTTTAAAAACAAGTTTGCAGATAATATTCTCTTCCTATTCACCCAATCAGATCTTTAAAGGATATTTATGTTATAGAAATGCTGGGACTAATAGCTTATCTACACTGACACATATCTTGCTCTTTTGGTCATTTTTGCTGCAATTTGGTGCAGTATCCACACGTGTTTTCAATTAAAGCACTCAATCACATTTCTTTTTACTGCTGCCTCATTACTTTATGGTACAGCTCTAGGACTGCAGTTATTTTGGCATGCTGCTAATTATCCTGTTTTGTAGACATCCAGTTCATACACAAATAGAGCTGATGGTGATAACCCTCTGATGTATGCAGCAGGTTGTCACTCTAAAATAGATGATGGGAAAAGACTATACTTTCATTGAGTCTAATTTTTTTAATTAGTTCCCCAATTGAAACAGCACATAATTATTGGTGTGAACTGCTGTTTCGCGATGTCTCTCACTTTATCAAACAACAACAACAAAAGGAAAATTGTCTTTCCTGAATTATGTCTGCTGCTGTCACCTCCTTACTTATGAATAAATTAGGTAAATTTACTCACTAGTAACCCAGGTAAATGTATGCATGAGTAAAAAAAAACACCAGTGAGTTGAAAAGTGGCAAGAGCAGAGAGGCAAAAATCTTGCTTTGAACACACAAAAAGCTTTCTTGGGGATAATCTCACCAGAGGAATTCCACCAGATGGAATTTAGGTAGAAGGGAGATGCCTCTTAATACATCTTCTATGGAAATGTGGGGAAGGAGGCTGAAAGGGAGTGTCAATAACTGAAAAGGGTTGCTCAAGTGAGAGATAAAATGTATCATAGGAAGCTTTTCAGCATCAAACAGATTACTCCAAATTCCCTTGTAAAGGTCACCCATGCTCGAAAGCCATTTGTATCTGACTCTAAGATTCAGTGCTCATCTCTGTTTATAGCCTGCATAGCTAGGCTCTAAAACATACAGTCATATATTGAGAACCTACGGTTGAGATTGGATTTTGATCTTAAAACAAGCCCAACAGATATCACATCATACTGGGGGGTGGGGGGGGGAGTTTAAGCATATGGATGCCTCAAATCTGAAACAGCACCAATGCTTTGATAAAACAGGCCTATTATCCTAATATTGAACAATTTACAGTTGTACCTCACTTAAAGAGCATAATGCGTTCCATAGGATTGGTCTTTAACGAGTTTGCTCTTTAAGTGGAACACCATTGTAAGTGACCAATTGTGGGAGGGATTGCGAACCCTGATTTATTTGTTAAGTGAGTTTTTGGTTGGTTTTATCTGTTAAGCGAAGCAAACATTCAGAGAAAATTCTGCTCTCTAAGCGAATTACTCTTTAAGCGAAGCGCTCTTTATGCGAGGTTTGACTGTATTTCAGTAGTTGTTGAAAGACTTTTTGGGGGAGAACAGAGGCATACTCACATTGGTTGAGAACATTCCTGCATATTACATCTCCTGCGGATTGGTTTGGGTTTCTTTCCATTATCACAGAAGTTCCGATGCACCATTCGGTTATCACTCTTCCTCCGGCAACCATATTTTGTGTATTGTATTCCTACAAAAAAGCCACCACAGTAAGAAAACCACTCAGTTTTCTTGAAATGCAAAAGTGGCCATCCTTATGGATCTATGGATATTTTTGCTCAGCAGTATACTAGCCTTGTAGGCAGCATGTGTTCCACCTTATTTTACCTACCAGTAGTAGTTGTTGTTGTTTTGAGAGTTGGGGATGACAGGATTTACTAAGGCTAATTTCTAGAGTAGAACACTTACAGTTGTCTGATTGAAAATATCCCATTCCAGGCTACTTTAGTTCACTGACAACAAGTACTGCAATGTTTATACATTCCATTTCTTATTTTATGGTTTCCAGTTTACCTTGATTCATGCTTTACAAGTTCTAAGTTCCACCTGTTACCCCACTGTCCCATGTCTCCCATGTACACTGTATAGAAACCTGTAGAACCTAAATATTATGTTCCATATATCTAAAGAAATTGACTATATAATCTGCAAAAACTGGCACTGAAATTAATTTATAACTCGCAAGAGTGCCATGATATGTTTGTTTGCATTTTGGTTTTGTTGCCATTAATACAAGGAGATGTTACAATTGTTTGAATCAGCAGTGTTGGTATTGTAGATGCAGCTTTTGTCACATAAAATAATGTACTCTAATGTGATTATTGTCAGTCTCCCAAAAACCATATAAGAGTGACTTATAAATGCTTCTCTCTTTTTGTAATATATAAACACATCAGCATTTTCTCTTGAGTAGAAAGTACTTACATTTACAAGCAAGCAATAGTTCCTTACACAAAACAATCCCTCATTAAGCCAATTTTCCTCTTAAGATTTCCTCCACCAAAAGCAAACTAAGACTGACATTTCCCCTTGCCTTTTTCTCAGGCAAAATCCACTTGCTCAGAATCTTTCACTTTGAAAACATACAAACACAGGACACTTGAGTTTGATGAACTAATTCCTTCTTAATCAAGTAGCCCCATATATTGTATCAGAAAGCCTCTCAAAATGGAATGAGAGCTTGAAGAAAATGCCTTTTTTGAACTAGAACTTCCAGAATTTCCAGCATCTAGCAGATGGAGCTGTAAATTTTAAAAGATAACTTTTCCAAGATCTTAATAGGGTAACATTCCTAGCCTAGTGCTTGTGGGAGAAAAGCTATTGCTTGAATGAGGCAGTCACATTTTCAGTATAAACTTGCAGTAAGAAAC
Source organism: Furcifer pardalis (assembly GCA_030440675.1). Classification (NCBI taxonomy): domain Eukaryota; kingdom Metazoa; phylum Chordata; class Lepidosauria; order Squamata; family Chamaeleonidae; genus Furcifer; species Furcifer pardalis. The sequence goes on from CP126890.1 coordinate 206,132,289, forward strand.
CCAATCTGGGATAGATGGGCTTCATCTGCTGGTTACCAGGGCAGATCCCTGGAAATTCAGCTTACATAGCTATAACATCCCAACAATATCCCTAAAAATATCCCTGGAAATTCAGCTTGTGTAGCTACAGCAAAGCAGACTTGAGTCAGCAAGTTCTGACTTTAGCTTTTCAAAAGCTGCTTTGTTTGTTTCAGTACTCTAGACATAGCTTACATTAATTCACTTGGCATTTATTATTTCATTGGCTTCCAAAATGAATACTATGAAAAACTGTATCTAGAAGTCTGAGTTTGTTTTATCCAAAAAGAATTCTGTCATTTTGCAAATATGAAACCATTGATCCTGCCAACTATTTTGTCTTTTCTCTTACTGGCTGGAGCAAGAGGCCACAAGAAATAATCCCCCTACAGGCACATTAACATAGCCAAAGCTGTGCCTGCTTCCCTGCCAATGTTGTGGAAATGCCCTCCAAGCCACATCAAGTGAACGGGTATCCTGCTTGAACGGATGTGTGAGCAGTGGCAATACAATATAACAGAGATGCTGCACCTTTTAAGAACAGCAGTTCATTGGCTGAGCCGGGGTTGGGAGGCAGAACATTGTACGATTCAATAAGCAAGGCTCAGGATGGAGCCACAGCTATATGCATAGCTAAGACTGCCCCAATCTAAGCCATAATTCCTTTGCTTTCAAAGCAGGCTGATTCTGACTTAACTGACATCTGCACTGCAATTAAACCAGACAGGATATTCCGAAAGCAGAACAAGGGAAACCATTCCAGGGCTTTAATGCAAGGTTGCAGAAGTCAATGTTGTCTGGAAGAAATCTGCAATAGGGCAATGTAACAACTGGCCGGGGTGCAGTCATGTTCTCCAAGAATCCTAGCCCCAAGTTCCAAAGGGCTAGCTGGCTTTGTGGATGTTTGTTCCTCACTGGAAAGACCAAGCACAAAATCCAGTGATGCCTTACAGAAGGGAAAAGTGCTTTCTAACACTGCTAGTTCATACAGTCAGCTGCAAGCCATTAAGTTCCAGGCAACTGTAAGGTGTACTTTCACAAACATGCTAGTTCAAGGTCACCTACTGCCTTAGGCCTTAGAACTAGCACACCACTCCCATTATTACTCTCAGTGGTCCACACACACCTGGTCTGTCCACTGCCTGCCACCATGACACTCTTTCCAGCCCATCTCCCTTCACTAATTTCATTTTGCCCATATGCCCCCTTCCCTTTCCTCCTTGTCTCACAAACACCACCTGCCTGATGTGGAAACCAGCACCAGTCTCAAAACACAAAATGTGTGTCCTTGAAGACAGCATACAAAGACTCAAACACTCATGAATGAGCGACTTTGAAGGCTGCTTGTCACAAAGGGTTTTCCCCTGGGTAACCTATGCATAACATGGATCAGAGAAAAACACTTGTTGTCTGGCTAGCTCTGAGGAGCAAGCAACAGAGGTTCTCCTGGGCAAAGAGGTGACCTTGTGTTTTGCAAGATGCACAGAGGTTCTCCTGGGCAAAGAGGTGACCTTGTGTTTTGCAAGATGCCTCACTCCACTTAATGGACAAGCCAACCCTAGGCTTACATTAATACCACACTAGAAGTGTTCCTGAAACCTAAACAATGGGGAATCTGAAAATACCTCCTCCACAAGCTTTTGAGCACTGAGACCAGCTCTTGAGAGCCCATTCATAAGTATCCATTTCTTCAAGGAGGACGTTGTTGTTGCCAATGACTGGAAGAAGATCTTCATGTACGATGTACTTATACATCAAGCTGCTCTTGGAATCGTCTTCTTGTGGAATGAACTAAAAAAGGGGGGGGAGAGACTGCAATGAGAAAGAAATACAGTAATACCTCGGATAACGTTTACCTTGGATAATGCTAAAATCGCATAACGTTAAGTAATCTGGGGAGGAGAATTGGATCGAATAACGTTAAGGTCCTATGGGATGGATCGGATAACAACCGCTAAAGCCTGTGTGGTTACAATGTATCTCTATGGAGCTTTAACGTTATCCGATCCATCCCATAGGATTTTAACATGGATCGGATAACACTAAAAATCGGATAACACCAAGACTTGTGGAACCAAGTCTTAGCATTCCCAAGGTATTACTGTACTCTGTCACTCCTTTACACAAATGTAGGTAAAGGTAAAGGTCACCCTTGCTCAAAAGCCAGTTGTATCCAATTCAAGTGTTCAGTGCTCATCTCTGTTTAAAGAGCCAGTGCTGTCTGCATCTGCAGATGTTTCCATGGACATGTGGAAGGCATGACTAGACACCGGAGTGCACAGAACTCTGTTTACCTTCCCACTGAACAGGTACCTATTTATCTACTTGCAATTTTTTACTTTAAAACTGCTAGGTTGTCAGGAGCTGGGACAGAGATGGGAATGCATTCCATTGTGCAGCACTCAAGTCTTGAACCACTGACCTGCTGACCTTGTAGTCATCAAGTTCATCATCTTAACCACAAAGCCACCTCAGTCCCTTACACAAATCTAGACAAATGCATATACTGTACCAGCACAACAGTTACCTAGTAGCTGCTCTCTCTACCAGATCTAGGATCCAAGGAGCCAAAGTAAAAAAATAACTTTAAAAAGAAGCCTCTCTGTCACCCCATTTCAGAAAGGAAAAAAAAGAATACGTCTCTCTAGCTGCTTTTCAAGACTCACCAGAACACCAATAGCTTCATGCAGGGGTCCACTTGTTTTCAAGCTTTCCTTGCCATTCTCCACGGTGTACTCCCATTCCAAGCCCATTGCTGGGAAGGTGTTGCTCTCAACATCTTTACCCTTGGGGTTAAAAATGAAGTTGCCAGAGGCTTGGTTCTTAACAGCTGGGGAAAGAAATTGTTAGGGTAAAATCCTTGCAGCAACATCAGACAGGAGAGAATAACAGGGAAGAAATTTTAGGACTTTGGCCATTAAAAAGTCAAGACCAAATACACAGGGAGTATTTTTTGCTTCTTACTGTTAACTTGATGACTAATTTAAAACCAGTCCTATCTCAGTAACTTCTTGGATCAAAAAAGACACATAGGCAGCTATGCAGAGAAACAAGACTATGACTAGGACAGTACATGGTCTGGGGAGGAGGCACGTCTTACACCAAAACTTTGATATGAAGTGCCTCTATGCTGGTGAGAGGCCACCCTCGTGTATGATCTAGTGCAGTAGATTGTCTATAAGTTAAAATGAAATCCTTCATTTAAAGCTCAGAACCTTCTTAGTGGTTTTAAGCAAGTCACTGCTGTCCAGCCTCCAGCCTCCATATCTGTACTCAATAGAGGAATGAAAATGCTGGCATAATATATAGGCAGGTCCGAATTGCTGGATAAATACTTCAAAATTCTGGTTGGATTGTTGGATCCAAAAATAGTGAATCATTACAGAGTTGTAAGGACAGGAAGATTTAGTTATACCTTGTGTGATGTGATAAAAATATTACTCCAGAATATACCCAGAATTTTGTTCCACCTCATGAATCACATGTTCTAGAGAAATATTTATCCTTAATAAAGTAAAGGTCTCCCTTGCTTGAAAGCCAGTCGAATCCCACTCTAGGGTGCAGTGCTCATCTCTGTTTACAGCCCAAGAACCAGTGCTGTCTGCATCTGCAGACATTTCCATGATCATATGGTGGGCATGAGTAGATGCTGGAATATATGGAATGCTATTACCTTTCCCACTGAAGTAGTACCTGTTTATCTACTTGCAATTTCTTGCTTTCAAACTGCTAGGGGAAGCAAAGATAAAATCATTCTAAAATACTAATTTAAATTCTAATGCAATGTTTGCAATATAGGTGCACTGATACCAAGTACTGTTTTGGCTGTAAATGGAGATGAGCAGTGAACCCTAGAGTTGGATAGGACTGGCTTCTGAGCAAGGGTGACTTTTACCTTTACCTAATACCAAAGGACAGGGCATCAGAATCAGATACTGTACAATGGAGCCCAATGGATCATCAAGGTGAAGTAGCGATTCCTTCTCACTTTGGGAACATTTGGAGTCAAAGGAGCACAGATCTCACCCAGACTTCTGTCAGGACTCATTCTTAGAACATCTCTTCTCTTTCAAGGAATCTCTTCAAGAACAGTTCAGATATACTTCAAAAAGCTTGAAGAAATCCTTTTAAAATGTTATTTGCTGCTGGATGTTTGCTTGCTTCTTTATTTGCTATAGTCGATTAGCACTAAAATTGAATGTTTCCCCTGCTGCAGTTTTGGGAGCGAGGCATAGAGAACCAGAGCTTTCTTCTTCTAACTGCATGGCTTTGTTTACTAGAAGAGGTGGCTTGGCTAGAGGAAAAGAGGAAATGCATGGAGTTTGATGACTTAAGCTCAGTAGGCTCTGACTGACAACTCATAGAGAATGAATCTTTTAAAACATGTGAAAGCAGCAGCATGGAGAATTTGAGTTCCAAGTTATTTTTCTTTTGTTTACCTTCTAGGTAAGTCATTGAATTCTGCTTTGGTTTTCTTCCAATCAGATGCAACCTATGTTCAGAGCTGCTGAGTCATTTTGCATTTTTCTGTGAACTTTTCTGTTTAGGTAAAGGTTGCCCTTCCTCAAAAGCCAGTCATATCCAACTCTAGGGTTCAGTGTTCATCTCCGTTTACAGCCAAAGAGCCAGCACTGTCTGCGTCAGCAGATTTTTCCATGGACATGTGGCAGGCATGCCTAGACATGGAGCACTGTTTACCTTCCCACCAAAGTGGTACCTATTTATCTACTTGTTATTTCTTGCATTCAAACTGCTAGGTTGGCAGGTGCTGGGAGCTCACTCTGTTATGCAGTCCTCGGGTCTTGTTATACATATAATGGGTCAAATGGTCTGCCTGTATGCACCCAAAGTTAAAATCTCACTAGATTCATTGTGAGAGATAACCATCTTCCTCTCCCACACCGTTAAGATAAGAGGACTTTAAAGTGCTTGATGTTAACTAGACTGATTTTGCAACAATCTTCTTTATGAGGATTACATTGTTAAAATTCCTCTTTGAACAAACACTACAAGGCATGGTTGACTCTCACCCCACCCTATGACCATGTTTGGCTCCTACCCATGGTATGGGGTGAAGGCTCCATCTCTTCAATCTGCACATGTCGGGCACCAGCTGGAATCTCAAACATTTTCAAAGCACCCACTGCAAATGCAAAGAAAAGAAGCCATTCTTAAGACAGATAGAGTTGTAGTCAGACATATGTTCCATGAAACACTCCTCTTAGACTCTAAAGCTGCAGAGATCTCCACTCAGAGGAAATGACTTTTCCAAAAACCTCTTTCCTGGTTCTCCTCCTACAGCTACCAAAAACATTCTTTCTGCTATACCTACGAAGCATGTTTAGTTAAACAAGTGTTTGAGAAAACCTCCAGCACAAACTGTACTGAGATGGATAGAGATGTTTCCTGTTCATTGGGTAACATGATCCAGATCATGCATACATTAAGTCCCTGAAATGTTTGTCTAAGGGTCCAAACGAGAGGATAATTATAATGTTGCCTTTGTATACAGAGGTGAAAATCCAACTGCCAGCAACAGTTAGGCTAAATACTTAGAATCAATCATGTGTCTCAGGAGCACACAATGCCCCTCAAGCATGATGAAGAAGGGATTTTTTTTTTACTTGCTGGTTAGGAAAATTATAACATTTCATACTAAGCAACAGTGCTTCATCCTTTTGGTCAGACGGTTGTTTTTTGGACAAATATGGCTATTACGTGACATCCTGGAGCACCAATTTTTTTTCATCTTCTAGTCCAGGGATTCTCTACCTGTGGCCTGTGGTGCCATTTTGTGTGGCCCACCACCATCTCCACCACACCCGGAAGTGCCATGTGGTGGAGGAAGAGCAAAATAGCTGTCCAGCCCACAAAACTGTCAGAAGGAGCCTGACCCAGCCCCCGGCTTAAAAAGGTTGAGAACCCCTGTTCTAGTCACTGTATTTTGCTTTGTTTCAAGCCTGGAGCTTATCTCTAGGGCTGCTGGGTTGTTTCCTCCCAGTAACAAATACAAAACTAACACAAACCTTGCAGAAACTATACTTCAGCCAATCAGTACGATTGGGATGTCTCCTAGTCTGTAGCTTGTAGAAAAGCCACAGAATCATCCTAAGACCAATGTTGCTTTTCTAAGAAGAGAAGTGAAATGCTATCCCCCATTCTTACCTGACTGCTTTGGGGATTTGACCAAAGTCCCCTTCACTGTTCGACAATGAGAGTTATCACCTCCACAAACACCACACTTATCATCTTGCTTCAAAGAGCCAATTTCTTTGTCACATCCAACATGCTATCATCATTGGAAGAAGAAATGTTTTAAAGAGAGAGAGAGAATTGTGTTAGGGTACAAAAGTGACAGATCTTATTATATCCAGCAGCAATGTTGATCATCCTAGCAGTAACTTCAAAGGATTCACCACAGAAACAGGTCAGCCATGCTTCTGCTTCTTCTGTGTCTAGGCCAGACGTGAAACTGCCAAAATGAAGGCACCTTTTGGTGAGTTCATTCTGCAGTTCCTTTCACTTGACTTAGCCATTATCAGGGGCCGCCCAATTGTGGTTCAAAAATACCACAATCTTCTTATTAACATTCTTATGTGGTAGTTTAACATTCCTTGCCAAAATAGTACCTTTTCAAAAGTGATTCCTCCTTTTGTTTTGAGAAACACTAACTTTCTCAGGCTCTACTGCAGGAGTTCCCAACCTTTTCAAGCCGGGGTCCTGGTCACGCTCTCTCAGACAGCTTTGAGGGCCAGATGGCCATTTTGACCTGCCTGCACAATGGGAGTGGTAATTTTGTCCCAACAGCTTCAAATGGGTGGCCATTTTGTTTCTCGAATGCCCTTGGAGGGGTACAGAGCCACATGAAATGGTACCATGGGCCGGATCCAGTTCACAGTCCTTAGGTTGGGAACCTCTGCTCTACTAGGTTTTTTAAAAAATTTTTAAATGTGGAACATTCTCTGAAGACAAAATTATCTGGTACTGTCAGAGAAAAGTTAAAATCCAAATGTATTGAGAAAAAGTTGAGGGTGAGAAAAGTGATATCCAAACCGCATTGGATTATCTCTCTCACATACACACACAAATGCAAAACAAACACTCAAAACCATAATCCTCTATTATCACAGAAGCAACAAGAATGACCCAGTGTTTCACTTCAGTAATTTCAGTTCTGATTACAGAACAGCTGACTATAAATACTAAACTAGTAAGCCAAAAGGTATATTGCCATACCATAATTACAACTGTATGTGTGGTGCAAGCAAATTGCAGCCGCAGACAAAAAGCCAGTTTGATTGGGTAGCTTGGGGTATTCGGTTTGAGAAAGTGAGGATCAATTCACTCATTCTGCTATGAACTCTTTGGGTGGCCATGAGGAGACACATTCTCACAGAGATATCCCCCTCTATCTGCAAAATGGCAAGATGAAACCTACTTGTCAAAATTATAACAATGAACAAGAAATGATGTTCTAAAACAGAAGTTACCAACCTAAGGCCTGTGGGTTGGATCTGGCCCATGGTGCCATTTCATGTGCCCCCCACCCCTCCAAGGGCATTCAAGAAACAAAATGGCCACCCCTTTGAAGCTGATGGGACAAAATAGCCACCCCATCGTGCAGGCAGTGCAAAATGACTGAGTGTGAAACTGACTGAGTGTGACCCGGCCCCCGGCTTGAAAAAGTTGACAACCCCTGTTCTAAAACCTGCTGTCTACAAATCCACAGTTCTAGTTCCAACTAAATTAGTGGTTTTTTTTTAAAAAAAATGGTATAATCACAGCTCATTGGGTATAATCACCCCCGCTAGGTGAGAGCCTTGTCAGGGCAGGGGGCTTGAGCGGTCTAACTAGGCCGTGTTGCCCATCTCTTATCAATTATGTTAGGCCAGGACTAAAACTCACCAAAGCATCCTCTGTTTGATTCGGCAAGGTGAAAGTGGGGGGCACATGTCATGGTCTGCCTAACCAGTGGGTGACATGATATCTGAATGGCTAAAAAACCCAAATGCACATGAACTTGATTTCTCCAGTCCATTTGTATGTGCGGAATGTCATCGTGGAGATGATTACCAATGTGCGGACTCCTCGCTGAATCCTCCATAGTATCCAAGGTAAGGTATAATCACAACTCAAATATACACTGGGGGTAGGAGATGGGGGTTGCTCCCATTACACTGAAATAGTTTGGCCAAACTATCATACATTTTCCTCCAAAGGAGTAAAATTCAGGAAGTAACACTAGAAGAGGAATGTTAAACTAAGCTTCTTAGTCTCATTTACCTATGCTTCTGTTAAATTGTTGGTTACAGTAACTCACATCATCTGTCAATAAAGATTCAAACAGAATTGTAAGGAATACTACAATCATATTCAAATGTTGCTATATGAAGCTGAGGACCATAAGACTAATGAAGGGAGAGGAAAATGGCAGCAGGAAGCAGCTACCAGAACAAAATAATGGCAAAAATTCTGAAAGTTATTTTCTGCAATTTGTTTTGCTGCATTGAATGTGCAATTCTGAAAATAGTTATTCAAATTTTCAGCATATTTCTATTTTTAAAACAAGAAAATTATCAAAAGCCTTTAACCAACACAATTTCAGGTATTGTCTACATGCTTTTTTCTTTTTCTTTCGAGCACAAAAAAGCATAGAGTGAAAAAGGATGAAGTTAGAAGTTCAAGTACGTACCACACACTCTCCCCTCACACAGACACTGTACAAGTCTCTATAGCTGCACCTGGTGCCATCATGAACAACCTGGTTCATAAATACCACGTCCCCCGTTTCCTCAGACTGGCAAATCAACTCACACTTCTGGGCATCTGCAGTAAAAAAAAGATACAGAAAAAATCCATACTATGTGCTGACAATTGAAGCAAAGATGGAACTCGTATTATCTAATTCAGTTTTATAGGAATCAAATCTTTCTTCACATTGAGGATTTTAGACAGCATGGCTGTTAAAGAATGCTGTGGTTCAAGGGCAGTCTCCTCTTTCTATCAATGCCTCCTCATCTGGAAAGAAAATATAAATACTACAGATTCTAACTGCTGAAAACGTAAATCACTGAAGAATAATTACACACAAAAATGCTTAATTAAAATAACTGGTAAGTTAAATGGTTTTCTCTTCCACAGGTTTTCAGCAACTTAACAGTTGTTTTAAAAAATAAGCAGACATGCTTACATTATCCTATTAGCCATTTTAGAACAAGTGTTATACATTGAAATAAGTACAGTACAGTACTACCCCAGATAACTTTTGTACCGGATAGCACTAAAACTGCATAACGTTACAAGATTTGCAGAAAAATCTTGCATCGGATAACGCGATTTTTAACGTTATCCGGTACAAGTGTGTGCGTGGGGGGAGTTGGATTGGGTAGAACATCGGGCGTGCACGCGCGTGCGCCAGACAGGGTTAGGGGAGTATACGGAGGTGTAACAAAACAAAGGGAACATACGAACATATGTGGTGTAGTTGTGATGCATTAAAAGCTTATTGGGAAAGAATTGAAAAAGAATTGGAGAATATACTAAAGGTGCAAGTTAGGCTGGGGTCAGATACAATTTTGCTAACCGACGTTGATAATTTTGACATGAATAAGGACAATAAAGAACTGCTGGCCATAATGTTGACTGTTGCGAGACAATGTATAGCTAAAAGTTGGAAAAGTAAAGAAAAAACAAGTATACAAGATTGGTATAAGCAAATGTGGGACTTGGCATTAAATGAAAAACTTACTTGGGAGTTAAATTGTAGGAGAGGAAAAGTGCAAAGTAATAATTTCTGGAGGATCTGGGAACCTTTTATAAGTTATACTCTGGGGGAAAAAAAGGGCATACCCCCTGTACAAGATCAGAATGACTTTTGGAAACTGTGAAAATACAGAATTCCCCGGACATTGTAAATAACACAAGGGTGAGGTCAATGTTGTGAATGATAACAACGTGAAGAAGATTATGTTCAAAGAAATGTGGCAAATGTAACATTGAATTGTTTAGAGAAAAATGTTACATGATCTTCATGGTTATATATATCTTTATAATTGTCTTGTTTTGTATTTTTGTATTTCTTTTTAAATGCCTAATAAAAAATTAAAAATTAAAAAAAAAAAGATTTTCAGAAAAATCTTGCATCGGATAACGCGATTTTTAGCGTAATCCGGTACAAGTGTGTGCGTGGGGGGAGTTGGATTGGGTAGAACATCGGGCACGCACGCGCGTGCGCCAGACAGGGTTAGGGGAGTATACGGAGGTCTTCCCCTATCCTCCCCTAACCCCGCCCGCCGCGCGGCCGCCCGCCGCCCGATGTTTTGAAAGGGCACACTAAGAAAAAATGCTAAGAAAAAAACCCTGACTTCAGGGACAAACCACTTTAAAGGCAGGCAGGCAAAGAAAGAGACCTCCCTGCCTTTAAAGTCACCCCCACCCTCAGCTCTGCCATGAAAGAATCCAGCCTCTCCTGTTTACCTTGCAATAAGTGCCGACAGTCAGCTGGAGCCTTTTTTCTGTTCCACTTCCTGTAAACAGGGAAGGGGTAAAATACAGAGATGTGATTGGTTCTCTAGTGTCACATGGCATTAAGAAGAAAAAAGATAGAGAACCAATCACATCTCTGTATTTCCTTGTGGAACCAAGTCATATCGTTATCCGGGTATTAGTGTATATGAGTTGGAAATAGAGCCATCTCAGCTTAAATAAACCCTTCATGTCACGTGCAAAAGGCTCCGAAAGAATTCATGAGCCTAATTCATTAAATTTACCAGCAAATAATTTAGAATTTAATAGTTAAAACTGACAAACTATGTTATTTTAATATTTTCATTACATTAACTTATTATAATTCTACATAATATTTTAATATTTCCAAATCTTGCCCACTCCTCTGGGCCCACAACAATGGCCTGACGGGAGTTAGTTTGTGTTCTGGTTTGTTGTTTTATGTGGTTGCATTTTATAATTTTTATTGTACTGTTGTTGTTTTGACTGTAAGCCGCCCTGAGTCGCCTCGGCGAGTGGGCGGCAATATAAATCTAAATAAATAAATAAATATATTGAACACATACATTTGTTATGACAAATACAAGATATATTACAAAATTAAAGAAAAGAGAGGCTTGTCATAGAAGAAATAGGAGATGGATTTCTTAGATGAGTAAGAACTTATAAAGAACAACTGTGGTACCTTGTAATTGTATATTTTGTATCTTTGTTAGCCAACCAGAGTTGCTTTGCGAGTGGGGTGGCATACAAATTTAATAATAATAATAATAATAATAATAATAATAATAATAATAACAACAACAACAACAACAACAACAACAACAACAACAACAACAACAGGAACAACAACAACAGGAACAACAACAACAGGAACAGGAACAGGAACAGGAACAGGAACAGGAACAACAGGAACAGGAACAGGAACAACAACAGGAACACACAAACACTACCATAAAACTCTAAAACATACCCACACACATGTCTCAATTAATTAATTAATTTTACCGTATTTTCATATGTTTTAATTATAGAAACTCACTAGCAGCTGCTGCATTTTCCACCCCCAACTTATACTTGGGTCAATCTATTTTCCTAGTTTTAGAGGTCCAAATTAGGTACCTCGACTTATATTCGGGACGATTTATAGTCGAGTATACAGTTGTACCTCGCTTAAAGAGCATAATGCGTTCCACATGATTGATCTTTAAGCGAGTTTGTTCTTTAAGCGAAACACCATTGTAAGTGACCAATTGTGGGGGGGATTGCGAACCCTGATTTATTTGTTAAACGAGTTTTAGGTTGGTTTTATTTGTTAAGCGAAACGAACATTCAGAGAAAATTCTGCTCTTTAAGCGAGTTACTCTTTAAGCGAGACACTCTTTATCGAGGTTTGACTGTATATGGTATCTAAACTGACTAGGAATACATTTTATATCCTGCCATTTTGCAAATGGTCCCTGAAAATTTTCTAAATAACATGTATTTTGACACAATTTTTTGCACTATGTTTGTATTTGAAATTAATAATGTTGCTATAAATGAATGAATCTTTCTCCTAGTGCAAAGATGGCCATGCTGATGTTAATATTCTACAACTCCCATCATCCTTAATGTAGCCAAACTAATGAGAGTTAATGGGAAATACAGTCATACCTCGCATAACAAATTTAATTCGTTCTGCAAGGTTGCTCGCTATTCGAAAAATTCATTTATGTGAGTCAGATGGCTTAGCAAAAAACTTGTTCGTTATGCAAGTTTTTCTCTAAGCGAAATGCTCGTTATGCGAGGTTTGACTGTAGAGACTAACAGCAACTGAAGTGTCACAGATTTCTCACAACTGTATTAGGATAGATAGTGTGAACAATACATTCAAAGAATCATGTCCCAATAACATACCATCTTGATGTTCGTAGGGAAGCCAAGTGTGTTTAGAGTTTTGGTGAGTGTAATACGAGTTTCGTTTGGAGCACTGTTGGGCACGAAAATCCTCAAAGGGACCCCGACACTCTTCTGTATTGCAAACCTGATATTCATATGTGGCACCTGGGCAATGTCGCCCTCCATAGGCTGGGCTGGAAAAGAAATGGAAAGCTAATTAGGAAGCACTGTATTCACATTCCATAACAAGAACAGTGTTTGTGTTTACTTTGATTCTTTTTAATCATACACATTTTTGTTTTTTTTGCATCAGGACCTTGAAGACAACTACGTTAAAACAAAATACAAATACAATCTAGAACTATACTGACAACTAAATAAACCTTTGTCACTAGTCTACCTAACTTTAAATAAAGTCAAACAAGTTAAAACAACTTTTGGAATCTTAGATAAAGCTTTAATAAAAAGCCAGTTTTAAATAAATTTATTTTTATCAGTTTCTTAAAAACTGGGAAGCACGGCACCTATCTAGATACTCCCATGAAACTAATTGATACAGAAATCCCCAAACAGAATTCGGGAAGCTTCTTCTAAGAAACAATGGCCGAAGTTACCAAACAACAGAGCAATAGTATGGTGATGTGTTAGGCCAATTATGGATAGTATTACAATGCCATCCATGCTTCTTGGAAGTTGCTTTCCAAGTGTTGCTTCTGGAATTAATGCTTCATTTTCCTTCTATCAACTTGCCTACTGACGCCCAAAAGCTGACTCATGTGATGCCTCAGCTGCTGACCTTTACTACTTTAGGTTACACCTCCCCATATTAAGTGCAGAACTAACATGTCAAGAAGAGTTTGTAACTAGCTCTATCCTCACATCTATATCCACATGCATCTTATATGGAGCTCATATGTGAAACCCTTCCTATCCTCCTTCCACCTGCAGTAGAAAAATTGTAACATCTTGCAACTGAAGCATCACTCAAAGGTATAGACGATGTGCTGCACTACATATACTTTGGCATTAAAGGTTTCAAACATTTCCCTTCATTTTGTATTTGTAGGCTGACCTGGTGCTACCTATCAATACCTCTGGACGGCTCCAGCAAAGCACACTGACACCAATGCATATCCCTGGCTCACACAGAGTGTCCATGATGCACCATTTGAAAGTTACCATATTGTTTCCTGCATTTAGAGGCTCCCTTTCTTGCAATGGAGAATGCCCTGCAGCAAAATAGGCATCAACTGCTCTGGGGCACAGAGGGAAATTCTGAACAGCAAATTGTGGGCATCATTAATAAACTGGAAGGATTCACTGATATAGAAGGAGACAGAGATTGAGAAAGTAAACAGTGTTTTGTTGTACAACTCTTTGCTGAGCTCTGCCTCTCTTTCTCCTCTAGTAATTCATGGCCAAAAATGTTGTGGGGAAGACAGTGATGGGATGTAACAGGTTCTCACCAGTTCACCAGAACCGGTAGTAACTTTTCCCACGTACCGGAGAACTGGTAGCAGCTTTTGGGGGGAACCACCTTCAGGGCTTACCTTTTCACTGTTTCCCCCACTGCGCATGCACAGTGCGTAATTTATTTACGGGTTTGTGTTGTGGGTGGGTGGGTGGGTTGAGGGGTGTGTGTGTGTGTGTGTGTGTGTGTGTGTGTGTGTGTGTGTGTGTGCTTATTTTTATTTTTTAATTATTATTTTGTATTTTTTTCTTTGGCCCCGCCCATGACATCATGCTGTTAGCTCCACCCACACTGTGATGACATCACAGTGGGGTAGTAAAATTTTTGACATCCCACCACTGGGGGAAGATCATCAGTGCATTACATTATTCCCTCCTTTTTTGTTTCTTTGGAAGAGGGACACTTATGACTGATAAAAAGAAAAGCATAAACTGTCAAGGTTCTCATTTGCAGTGCTTCTAAAATGCCTTAAAATGCCATCACAAGATACGTTTTTAAAAACAAACAAAACTAATGTCTTGTTACAGAGGGGGCTGGGACCTGATATGAACTCACTGTACAACTTCTGAACTATAATTGTGTCATATCCTCACTATCCACCTACTTCAGGTAATCTGCTTTAATTCACTACGTTGGTAGTAAGCAGTTACTTCCTACATTTGAGACAGGGTTTATGGAAGATTGATAGTATGTGGGGGTCATGCCAGGAAAAGACTCACAATGTCGGGAGCTGCCCTCAGCAAAGGCTCCATTCCATCAACTAAGGTTGGTTTAAGCTAAGCAGTCACTCCCTTTTGAGTAATCTTCTGTTTGCAGGATGCCATAGTTACAGTGTGTATACAGGCCCATAAAGAATCCCCAATATGTCTAGTCCTGATTTGAAGAAGGATTCTGAATTACATTTGTACATAATTGTAACCAAAGATAAGGAGAAAAGAAAAAGTGTTCCTTTAGTGTTCTAGCCTGATGAAATCCCACATGGAGTGAAAGCTAAGAATGCAGCTTCCCAAGGTTGGCTTTACTTACAGAAAGCACAACAGGGAACTGAATTCCCAGGCTCTGGCTCAGCAGCCAAATACCTCACTCACTGATCTGTCCCTGGAGCAAATTGATGAAATTGAGGTTGTCCTAGTTTGTGCATATCATGAGAACACAAGACTCTCTGGAAAAGACAATAGTACTGGGAAAGGTGGGAGGAAGCTGAAAAGGAGGAAGACCAAACAAGAGATGGGTTGACTCTATGAGGAGAGCCACCAGCTTGCGTTTCCAAGAACTGAACAGGGTTGTTGAGGAGAGACCAATTTGGAGAACTTTCATTTGTAGGGTTGCCATAAGTCAGAGAAAACTTGATGGCCTATAGCCATGATGGTGAACCTTGGCACTCCAGATGTTCTTGGACTTCAACTCCCAGAAGCCCAAGTCTCTATGAATCCACACAAATGGGTTTGCTGCAATTCATCCAGTCCACGCCGCCCTCGTCGCTCACAGAATTTTCTGGGAATTGAAGTCCAAGAACATCTGGAGTGCCAAGGTTCACCATCATGGGCCTATAACAACAAGAGTTGACAACAAGCTCTCTCCATATTTTTTTAATTTTTAAAATTTATTTATTTATTTTTGATGATGTGCTTGAGAGAAGAGTGGGCCCTTATATCCCACTGGACAGTTTGTTGAATGACACCGTTAGTTCACAGAAGGCCAAACTTACGGTGGGTTGTTGCAGTTCCTGCTGCGGGAGCGAACCCCACCCCCACAAGTCCTGGAGCAGGAACCAAATTTGGACCAGGAACTCCAGCTGCCATCCTGGCTGTAAGGTTGTTCTGAAGTCTTCCAGATGCAGTGACCCTTGAAACACCACTGGAACAGGAGAAGAAACAGGGGTTACCTGAACACACCTGCCTCTTCATAACTGTCCAGTGTTAGTGAGGAGAGCAGTTCTACAGCCACGGAAGCTTTACAATTTGGTTCGGAATCTGTTTCTCCCACTCTCAATGGTCAGGTCGGACAGGGACGGCTGTGAAGTCACGAAACCTTAAAGTAATAAAGAAAGGTCTCAGGGGGCCTGGGTGGCACAGTGTATTCATGAAAAAAGCTCGTCACCTCTGGAGCCCCAAATTTATAACCTGCCACAAAAACTGAAACCACAATGAGGATGATACATCCAGCCTCGTCCTTATTTCTCCCTCCCACCCAACCCATGTCAGACCTTTGTGCTGTTTATTTGAAATTGCTGAAAGAACAGAATGGGCTGGAAACAGAATAAATCTGCAGTTCTGTTTGGCATGTGTGCAGCAATCTCAAAGCATGGATAGCAAATGGTCAACCTCAAAATGCAGCGAGTGACATGCTCCAGGGAGCTACTGTTGATCAGGATTATCTGGGTGTTTACTTAGGACCAGAGGTGTGCAGATCTGGGCTCCCCATGCTGCTTGGGGAATTCTGAGAATTGTAGAAGTCCAAAATCGCAAATCTAGAGCATGTCCAGACTGGTGACAGAGTTCACTCTTTGGAGCTTTATAGCTCCATAAAATAGCGCCATAAAAATTGAACAATTTTTATAGCGGCATAAAAATTGAACAATTAAATTAAATTAATTACATTCTTATCTGTTTTATCTTAGAATGCTCTGGAACACACACACAACTTTGTGTGGTCTTTTTAAGATAATGAACTTCAGCACCTTTTGCAACACTAGAAAACATACCACTCTGCAACCTGCTTGGATTGTTAGGATGACTAGTTCATTTTCAAAGGAAGCTGCGGGAAGGAATTATCTCTGTAACAACTCAAGAATATTAAGGTGGAAGGAAAACATTTGGAGCTCCAGAATGCAAGCATGCACACGGACACACGGACACACGGACACACAGACACACAGACACAGACACAGACACAGACACAGACACAGACACACACACACACACACACACGAAATACTCAACTTCCAAACCTGTCTTCACATTGAAACATGTATTCTGTTAGAAATAAAGTGTATGTAAATTTAACAAGGGACTGTGGTGGCTTAGTGGTTAAGATGCTGAACTTGACGATTGGGATGTTGGCAGGTCAGCAGTTCAAGACCTGAGTGCTGCACAACAAAGTGAGCTCCTGTCTCTGTCTCAGCTCCTGCCAACTTAGCAGTTTGAAAGCAAGAAATTGCAAGTAGAGAAAAGGTATCACTTTGGTGGGAAGGTAAACAGCATTCCATGCACTCCAGTGACTAGTCATGCCTGCCACATGTCCACAGTAACGTCTGCAGCTGCAAACAACATTGGCTCTTTGGCTATAAACAGAGATGAGCACTGAATCCTAGATTCGGATATGACTGGCTTTTGAGTAAGGGTGACCTTTATCTATATTTAACAAATGCAAAGTCTTAGTTTATTGTTTTTATTAAAAGGTGGGGGTGTCATTCATATAAATCAATGTACAGTACTTTAAAGTTTTCACTAGCTAACTTTCTAACTTTATCCCTTCTTGCTTCACCTTTCTACCTCGCTCTCACACAGAGAGAGCCTCTCTCTCCTTCCAACTATCCTACTTTTAATCCAAGCAAATGACCTGAAGTTCCTCACAATTCACACCACCACAGTGGTCTGTACTTCAAACATCAGACTGCAGTAACTGTAAGAATGAAGGATGTTAGAACTGGAGCCCTCCTGCAGGGGGGTGGGTGGGTTGCAAGTAATGGCAGGTTTTTACTTAGATGCAGTGGAAAGATTGGGAAGACAGAAGAAATGGGGAGGGGAAAAAAGATAATGAAATGGGAATTGAAGCTTATATGTATGAAGGGGGAGGGGCATTAGATATGTAAATAAATAAATATGGGCAAAGAACATGTATTACACTGAAACTTGATTCATGCAGTAGAAGATGAGGTAGGAGGCAGGAAAAGGAGTGCCATTGTCCAAATAAGGGGGCAAGGAAAAGCCATTTGAAAAAATGTCTGGAGTCTTGGTACAGAAAAGTAAAAATCTGTAGTGCGAACACTAGGAACGCTTGGATGATCTGCTAGAGAGATAAAATCTGAACAAAGCAAAGGTAAGAAATGTTTCAGAGCGACTCAAATTGTCCAGTCTGGACATGCTCCTACACACCTTTACTCAGAACTCAACTATATTGTTGCAGACAACCCTTTATCAGAACTGAGTCACATCCATGTTCCATAGCTGTGGATCAACCAGATTTTAATGTCTGAGAAGTACCGTATATACTCGACTATAAGTCATCCCGAATATAAGTTGAGGTACCTAATTTGTACCTCTAAAACTAGGAAAATAGATTGATCCCAGTATAGGTCGGGAGTGGAAAATGCAGTAGCTTCTAATGAGTTTCAATAATTAAAATACATGAAAATACAGTAAAATTATTTAATTTAGACATTTGTGTGGGTATGTTTTTGAGTGTTTATGCTGACCCAAGTATAAGTTGAGTCCCATTTTTGGACCTCATTTTGGGGGCTTAAAAACCCAACTTATAATCGAGTATATACGGTAAGAAATGCAAACAAAGAATGCACATATGTCCTGAAGTATTGTCGTTTTTAAAAAGAAAAGGTAAGCTAATTTGCAAAGTATGAGTAATTAGAAAATCTTTTGCTCTGGCAATCAGCTGTGACTTTGTTAGAACATAAGGAATTATTTCTTCTAATGCCAGGTTACTTGTAAACGTATAGTTTGGCCCATTTCACATAGTGAAAATTTTCGTTGTATGTTTTCCCCATAGGGAGCGCTATTATTGCATACCAAAAAATTTGCTATGCGAGGCACCATTTTTTCCCCAAAAAATCTTTTTGCTATGCGATTTTTCCTCTCTATAGAGGATATTTGTTATATGAGGTTCCACTGTAATCACAAAATAAGAAACACTGTCATTTGACAACACTTCCTTTCAAGCCAGCAACTGATATTATGGGAAAACAGCAGAATCAAAACTTGGTGGTCGTGGTGGGCATAATGATGCGGCAGAACAAATGTTTCTTCAACCAAGATGTTGAAGGCTTTCCCAAAACACACCTAGTGAATCTTACTGGGGGCGTAGGCACTAGAAAACATCTCAGATGGCATAAGCAGTAACAAGCATCTCCAGGGATTCCTCTTTAAATGGCCCTCTAAATTTGGCTCTTAGACGTTGTTGGTCAATGGCTTCCAAGAACTAGAAGGGATTTTGAGAAGTAAAACCTAACAACACCTCGGGTCTCAACATTTTTGCAACCACGGACTGAGATAAAGAACCACCGGCCTTCCCGTTTTTTCAGACAGCCATAAGACCCAACCAGCATGTTTAATGGCCATAGATGCTGAGAACCAAGTTTAGGGATCACTGTCACACCACCCAGAGATGAACCATTCCCTAGTACTGCCCTAAGGAATTCTTGTCTCCAGACTTACAGTCTTTATGAGATATCAAAATTACATCTTGAGTTTAGTTTGGAATAAAACTGCAATGATGGCTGATGATGAAAGATTGTAGTGCTTGGCAAAATGCTTGCTGCTACAATTCTGGGCATATTTTACTTTCTTAGCTATGGATAGAACCCATGGTCTCAAAAGACCTGCTCACATGGGCATTTAAGCATAATGGAGAAGTATTTGATGTTGAAGCAAATGTGAAGTCAACAATTGGAAAGTAGGTACAACGTAGTAGTTCTCACAGAGAAGTATGGAGAATATCAATATTAAATACTTTGTGTGAGTGGCAGTAATTTGACAATTGTCCATAAATACTTTTTGTAATTTTTTTTAAAAACTGTAGAACATTACAGGAGTCTCAAACCTCCACTACAGATAATGGGGCAGAATAAGTTCACACATACGGCTTGTGAATATTGTAAGGCAATAAAAGCTGTACACACCAACATTTCCATGACAGGCTCATACTCATCAATAAATTCAGAGTGTCCCAAAAGTTGCCATACATAGGAAAAATTGCATGACACCACATATCTTGAAATGCATTCACCATGACTGGGGAAGAAAGCTTCATGTGCATGTGTAGAAAGTGGTGGCAAACACGTAGAGAATATTTTGGGGAAAAAATTACGATGAATATTTTGTTCACAAAGGTACATTTAGCTACATTTTCCCTAAGTATAGTGACTGCTGGGACACCCTGTAGTTATATAATATGGTGCAGTATGCCTGCACTCACATGCATGTCCAAAGCTGTTTGGCTTCTGGATCAAATATGACACCTTCCTGATTTAAAAACAACGAAATGGGCCATATCAAGTTTGACTGCATAGATACCTTGCCTGGTGCACACTCGGTTCCATCTAAAGGTGGTCCTTTCTTTGTTTTACAGAAATAAGGGTTGTCTGGATGGCTACACCATAGCTGCTTACAAGGGTCAAAAGTTCTGAACTGTAAAAAAGAAAAAGAAAAACAATGCACATAAATTGGAGGTCCTCTCTGAAGATTTAAGATAGCAAAAATGTACAGGTAGTTCTACCACCTATGTGACCGCAGCTCAAAATCCCATTTATAAATACCAATTTTAGAGGTGGGGGAGCTAATTTCAATGTTAGTTTTCAGAAGAGTAGATCTACTGAAGCTGATGGGGTTTATTGAACTGTCAGGTACAGGGTATACTCATGTTAACAGTAACGTTAGGTTCACCTTCAAATATTAAGCACCTGAGAACTGTCTCTTAAATGAAAAACATGCCACATTTCAGTACTCTTCCTGTGTCCATCACACAATTCAAGTGTTGGATTCCCTTGAGTAAAGCCTTGTCATCACATTATATATGTAAGCACTCAAAACAGCTTCAGCTGTTTCATATTATAAGTTGAGCTCCTGTTGGAAGTATAAAAGGTCCTGATTATTTGTATTTTAAGCAGTACTTAACTAGATGCTTTTGTTATTTATTAATGTTTTAAAAATATTTATTCACCAGATTTCAGGGTGGCTTCTGAAGATATTCTCTTTCTTCAGCCTGCTATCTGACATGAAATATATGGCTTCAAAAATTTGCTTATTCCTGGTAAACAATACGGATGAAATCATTTGAATAATCAACTTGTAATTATGGTGATTTGGGTCCATCAAATTAACATTATTAAACAGTGAGTTGACACCATTGCATAAACTTCTCAAAAATATTTTAATACCAAATATTCAGAAACCTACTGATGTTGACTTTAACCTCATGGTTCCCAATGTAGAACACATGCCCCACAGGGGTACAATCTGAATTTTAAGGGGGGCAATTGGAGAATGAGTTATTAACAGTGAATGGCCTTTTAGACTTCCTCCATTATTCACTTTTTGAATACTGAGAATTATATGTAATGGTGGAGGTGTCAGGATTTTAGAGATGCTGGGTGGGGCAGAAAAAGGTTGGCAACCACTGCTTTAACCCAACTGCCTTCATAAATAAATCAGACTCCCATATGAAATGCTTCTAGCCACTAGCAGCATTCAGAATTGAACTTAAATTTCAATCGTTCCTGTCTTTTAAATGTCTTTGCTAGGCAGAAGAAGGATAAGAGAGAGAAAAAACATGTTGTTTTTTCTGCTAGTGGTCATCTGTGCCGCCCCCTCTATGAGATCTGTAGCTATGCTGAGCAGTGGCTAGAAACTTTGTGAATAGAAAGTGTGTTACATCCACGAAAGGTCTCTTATTCCATTTGGACAATAAAGCATCTGAAACACAATCAACCTTAAGTGTTATAGAAGGAAGGAAAGGTGATTCATATGAATGCACAGGTTATTACTTGAAGAATAATCATAACAAGCAAGGAACTTGTTTGATTTGTTATGCTCCCTGCATATCATTCATATGCTTAGAGACTAATGAGTTTTCCTGCCACAAAAACTACTAAAGGCAAATGAGAAAGCTCTTGATTCCAACAGGTAAGATTACTTTTGTTAACTGATAGGCCAATATAATGGTTTTTGCAATTCCAACCAAGATCATATTGGAAACTCTTTTTAAAGACCAAATAAGATATGAATAATCAGGGAGATTTTCTAAAAAGTGTGGTACATTTAATGTGGAACTAATAGTCCTCTTGCAGCCAATGTCTGCATACAGCATTCCAAATCCATAGTAGGAGACAGAAAGAATGTAAGATGAATTATATCTTGGGAAATATGAGTTGTTGAAACCACCCTGGGGTGGGAATGAAATATTGGTACAAAGAACCACTTTATCTTGATGTCACATCAAGCAGAGTTGGTCTTTCCTCAACAGACAAGAATTCTCCTCTTCTCTATGTTGTAATAGCGAATTAAAAGGCCACTTTGACAGCTATTGAGTCCAAAGATGCCATAACTAATAGTTCAAAGGGATAAACTCAAAAATGAGAACAATGGTGGTTTAGAAAGTTAATGCAAAACTTCCTGAATTTTTTTTTTAATTTCAGGAAGTATAAAAAGAGAAGCTTGGTACATAGATTATGGAACGTGATTAGCTGATAGAGCTGCCAATTCGTTTTAACTGAAGAAAAAGACTTTTTATATCCAAAAGAAGAAACCAAAAATCACAAAATGGGGTAAAGAGAATCAGAGTCTAAAGCATGAATGTGAGAAAACTCACTATAAGAATTTCAGATTACCAGTCTTCTTGCAGATGGAATAATTTGTATTATTATACCTAGAGCTGGAGCACCCAGTGTAGTGTAGCAGTTAGAGTAATAAACTAGGACTCAGAAGACATGGATTTGATTCCCTGGCTCTGCCATGGAAACTCAGCGGGAATAGGTGTGAAACTGGCAAAGCCATTCCTCAGATAGTTCACTTACCTTGAAAACTATTAGGGTTGCTATAACTCAGTTCTGATTGTATACAACAACACAAAAACACCCAGGGCTGAATTCTTCATGCAATCAACTTAAGGGTGGAGATGTTGGGAGGCACCCTGATTCTCCTGGAATATCATCCATCCAGAGAAAAATCTGGTGGAATACCAGATGTGATAGACAAGGAGTGAAAACCATGGCTGCATCAGCTACTGTGAGACTGTAATGATGCAGTCAGGTTACTCCCGGCAGAATTCACATATGACACTCATGAGCAATTTAAAAAAAGACATAACTATGAAGAGGCTCTTATCTGACTAAGAAAGAAGAAATGTGTTTCCTCATAAGCCACAGTCAACTCCTGCTCAATTACAGCTGTGACTTCTTATTGAACCTTATCAAACTGAGGTTGATCCCACATAGCAAACAGCCTGTTGAAAAGGTTATGGCAAAGTTCCCATTTGTGCATTTCTTGATGAAATCTGCTGAGGAGGTCTCTTATCTGTCTTGCCCATCAGATGAACTGCTTACCGTGTAATTGTTACGGTGAATGCACCAATACAAAAGAGAGAAAGCAAAATGGAGTAATGTTTTTGACTGAGTCTCTCCCAGTTTGCTGATGTGCCAAACGGTTGCAGAGTTATTAGGAGTGATCTGGATTATGATCCCCTAGAATGGTTCGATAGAAAAGTCATACAATTCTACCAAACAAATCAGACAGTTGATGGGGAAAGTGTAATGTTCCAAAGGTGACAGAAGTTCTTGGTCTCCAACCAGAGGATCTGGTGAGGAGGACTCAATATGCATGAATGAAACCTCAGAATTCACTGAAGGAACACTGGAATTGTAGTCAGAAGGTGGATGGCATGATGTTGCAGAGTCACTAGAATCTTCTCATCATCCCATACTAATTGTTCTGAGAAATGTTTGCATTACTGAACAAAATGGCATTATGAATCTGTAGGTCAGGCTGCAGGCCTGTCATGTGGTTCAGGGAGCCGGTCACTATGGCCTGGGGGGCCAGATGCAACCCTGATGTCAATTCATCCAGCCCACAAAACCCTCATTGCTCCTGGAAGTGGAAGTAAAACATGTCTATACGGGCGCGTTTTACTTCTGCTTCCAGGAGAAACGAGGGCTTCATGGGCTGGATGAATTGGCATCGGGGGCTGCATCCAGCCCCTGGGTTGTAGTTTGGGCACCCCTACTGTAGGAGGATCCCATCATAAGTACTAATGCATAAACAGGAACATGTGGTACTGTGAAAACAGGCTGGGTCACATACGAGACGGAATGCTGAGATGGTGGTTTTGATGATATTGAAAAAGTAGTGATCATACAAAGTAAAGGTTCTAATGCTGCTAACAGAAGAGATCAAGAATAGTGATACAATGAGTGGGTGAAGAGCAAATGATGGCACCCTGGGAAATGACTGACTGAACCCTGATATTGAGTTTAGTTTATTTAGTGGTATTAATTTAGAGACATCCCCCGCTAGTGAGAGGCGCGGGGGCTAACTAGGGAGTGTTGCCCATCACTTGTCAGTGATGTTAGGCCACGACTACAACCCACTAAATTGTCCTCCGTCTGATTTCTTGGGCCAGGTGAAAGCGGAGGGTACACATCATAGTCCGCCTAGGTGACGTGATATCTAAATGGCTAAAAAAACCCATGCAGGAGCATTTGATTTCTCAGGTCTATTTGCATGAGCAGAATGTCATTGTGGAAATGTCTACTGGTGCACGAATTCACTGAATAATGACTCCAAGGTATCCAAGGTAATGTAGAGATAAGAGAGTGCCCGTATCGATATATAAACAGTGACTGGGATCAAGATCAATGCATATGGTGTCAATGCATATCATGTCAAGAGCTCTAGCTCTTTTGAAGCTCTCAAATAAAACACAAGATATAAAAACTTAAAAATGACTAGAAGGAGATTAGACAAAATAAAATAACCACACAACTAATAATTGGGATTAGCAAAATTCTCTGTATGTTCTGCCACTAGGGGTGATGAAGCAAACTGAGGGACAATCTTCTTACACATGTGCTATAGGAATGAAGGACTAGGCTAGCACCAAAACAACATCCAGAAGGTTCCAAAACATGGCTCTGTGAAAATCCATGCAGGTCATGAGCAGTGAACACAAAAGATAATCAATACATCCTTACTTGGTAGTATGTACTGGCCATTACTCACAATCCCACCAAAAGCACCACTGACAGAGGCAGGACAGAGTGAAGGACCAAGCTTGAAGGTCTTATAATCCACAGTCTCATACAAAGGAAATAAGCATCAAACAACCAGGTCCCAAGTTGTACACAGTTTACTGAGTCATTACCTGAACTTCAAATTGTGCCCAGAAACAAACCAGTAACCAGTAAAGCTGTTATAACCACAAAATTACATGCTCCCTGCAACTAGTTCAAGTTAACAGTATGGCAGCATGTTCTGAACCAGCTGAACTTCATGGAAACTTTCCATCCCAAGACACCCACCCACTCCATAAAAGCCATTTCTAGAGGATAGAATGGAGAACAAAATGGAAAGCTGCAGGGAGAATACTGTTTGGTAAGGAAAAAACCAGTGATGGATGCAACCCAGAAGTATGAATCAACTTCAAGTGAAATTTCTTTATGCTAAAAACAGGCAAAGGAAAAGGAGACCTACCAAGAGGGTTTCTATACTCACAGCTGTGCATGTTTTGTAGCCAACACCAAAATCAAACCGACATTGCTCATCCATGGAGTAATTGATTCCTGGCAGCTCCGGCAACTTGGGCCAGTTATGCTCAAAAGGATCATCTAAGAGGCAATCGTAGGAGCTGCAGCATCAGAAGAAGAAAAATTTCATGTTATATTTCTCTGTTCAGCCCAAGAGACAGGGGTTCCCAACTTAAAGCCCGTGGGCCGGATCTAGCCCAGGACCCCGGATCCAGCCCATGGGCCGGATCTAGCCTGTGGCGCCATTTCACATGCCTCCCATTCCTCCATGGGCATTTGAGAAACAAAATGACTGCCCATTTGAAGCTGTTGGGACAAAATGGCTGTCCCCATCGTGCAAGCAGAGCAAAATGGCCATCCAGCCCTCAAAACTGACTAAAAGAGAGAGAAACCCAGCCCCCAGGTTGAAAAGGTTGGGAACCCTTATCGAAAGACAACTTTAAAGGCTCAAGAATTAAAATATATATATATCTAGTAAACCCACTGTATGTAACGGTTCAGCTCCTGCTTGCTACATCGGGACCAATGGTAGCGATGAAATGCTGCCTGGACCAGTGGTGCCATAATGCTCCCCATGCTGGTTTCATCAGCACATCGATTTCCTTGGCCATCATGTTCCATACCTAACCTGTTAAAAAAGCCTGTAAGTGGTGTTTTCCAAAATATATGAGAAAAAAACTGCAAACAATAAACAGCAGTTAAGAAACCACTATTATCTTTCCACGTTTTTGTCACCATATGTAAAAACACTACCTATCAGTTTAATCTGACCTGGCTTTACAACAAACTAAACACAAGGCCACCCTCAAGCCTAGAAACATACAGGGCAACCTCAATAATAGGTGTCTACTTCCACCAAGGTCATAGTAAATTAGTGACAATGGGAAAATCTCCAAGGAGCTCAGAAAAGGCTGGGTCAGTGGTTCCCAAAGTGGGGGCCCAGGCCCCACAAGAGGACTTCAATTTCCAGAAGTCTAACTCAGTACATTGGCAGATCAGTGTTTTGGGGAATTGGCTTAGGCTTCTGGAAATTGAAGCCCAAAACCAAAAGTTTGGGAAACACTGGGCTATATGTTATCCTTGCAAAAGCCCACAGAGAAACATAATATCATAGGATGGATAACAACTGAAGACCACCCTCTGTGGGTTAATATGCCAAGAATGAATTCCACAGTCACTTATGAGGTTCTGCAGCTGAGCCAGCCACCACGGGTGGGCAATGGCATAGAAACATGGTAAACCATTTCCTCTTGTGATTTTGAGCCCATGGCAGAAATCAGACTGGCCCAGGACCAGGTCTTTACTGTTTCCCATCTCAGATTGGAAAGTGGTTAGCTCTTTTGCAAACTCAATAAGGGGTGTGTGTGTGATATTTAAGAGATTGATGATACATGGCCACAGAATCAACATCAAAAGTTGACCTATTGTTCTTGTTCTTCAAACATATGCCTGGTATTTAAAATCCTCATCAAGCTAGCAACTTTTAGATGCAGCTGGAGTGAAGCACACACAATGTTCTGCCAAAGTTCCCTCCTTCCTCTAAGGAGCAACACACTCACACTCACACTCAC
This sequence comes from Furcifer pardalis, assembly GCA_030440675.1. Taxonomy (NCBI): domain Eukaryota; kingdom Metazoa; phylum Chordata; class Lepidosauria; order Squamata; family Chamaeleonidae; genus Furcifer; species Furcifer pardalis. The sequence continues at coordinate 206,159,206 of CP126890.1, forward strand.
TCTCTCTCTCTCTCTCTCTCTCTCTCACACACACACACACACACACACACACACACACACACAAGGTACGTGACAACCTCCCCCCCAATGGACAACCACTTACACATGTCCAGTCTCATGGGCGACCACAAAGGCAGATGAGAATCCATCTTCATGATTGAGGGTGCAGCTGCGCAAGGGGTGGCACATGCCTGTGACGGGAGCATACCCTGCAATAAGGTTGAGGAATAAAACAGAGAGCAAAAACAGAGACAGGAATGAGAGAGGAAAAGCAGAGAAAGGGCACATTTGAAAGAAGAAACCACACAATGGAGCTGTTTGACACCCAGCTCTCTCCAGAAGGACATGAGCCCCGCAGCTGCCTGAGAACATATCAGGACGTCCCACCACTCGTATTTCATAAAAGCAAATACATTTTGAAGGTTTTAAAAATTATAAATAGTTTATATCTCCACACAGATAGACATTTTGACTGTTGAATTATTATTTTTTTCCATAGAAATATTTTCACAATGACATAGCCAATAAAACATGTAGATAACTAAAAGGAAAATACTGTATACATTTGTACCTCACTTAAAGAGCATAATGCGTTCCACAGACTTGCTCTTTAAGTGAGTTTGCTCTTTAAGCGAAACACCATTGTAAGTGACCAATTGTGGGTGTGGGGATTGCAAACCCCGATTTATTTGTTATGCGAGTTTTTGGTTGGTTTTATTTGTTAAGCGAAGTGACCATTCAGAGAAAATTCTGCTCTTTAAGCGAGTTACTCTTTAAGCAAGGCGCTCTTTATGCGAGGTTTGACTGTATATTAACCTGGTGGCAGCCCATGAAACATGTACTGTCTGACTTTCCAGAAGAAGGAACCATGTCTCTCCAATGGACCACCATACAAGGTTGTGAGTTACAGTCAAGCTTGAAGAGACCCAAGTGGCACATAGCAGGCTTGTGATGGAGAAAACTGGGGGCAAGGGAAGAAGACAGGAGTTAAATGATATGCTTGGACCATCCTACAGATGCTTGGATGGTAGACTCCTGTAGTGTCTATCCCTGAAATTAACAGGTAAGGAAATTAACTGTTCAGCTTCTTCAAAGAATTGTCATCAGGTGTCAGGAAGCCTCATTCCTGGCACTTGACACCTGTGAACTTGCAAGAGAAACATGGACACAACCAGACAGTATCTTCCTGGAAAAGGGTATGAGATTCATCCATAGAGATAGAATGTTTACTGTATATATTCAAATATAAGTCTAGTTTTTTAGCCCCCAAAATGAGGTCCAAAAATGGGACTCAATTTATACTAGGGTCAACATAAACATTAATATATATATATATAACCACACAAATGTCTAAATTAATTGATTTTACCGTATTTTCATGTATTTTAATTACTGAAACTCACTAGCAGCTGCTGCATTTTCCACCCCTGACTTATACTCAAGTCAATCTATTTTCCTAGTTTTAGAGGTCCAAATTAGGTACCTCGACTTATATTCAGGATGACTTATAGTTGAGTATATACAGTACTTTAACAAGCAGCCAGGAGTGAGCATTGAGACAGGCAAGAAGGATTGCCACAGACACACAACTGGAACAGCAAAATACTCGCATATCTTTGGCTGTGCAGCCAAAGAACGAACAAACCTTACATCAAAAGTAAAATACTGAGTTGTAGGGAGCTGAACTCACACTCATTCATAGCAATTAGATAAAAGGAGAAGTTAGCAAAAGGTTTAGTAAAATCCTCCCCTTATCACATTTATTATGTGTATGATGAATATAAGAATATAAGAAGTCAGATTAGTAAGATTATCCACCAAACATTATCAAAAAATTTATATGTTGCAGATAACAGTAAATACACATTACGCATGGTATGTAAATCCATTAGAAACAAATGCATTATTTATAGCACAGTCTCAAAAAATAATTAGTTTGCAAACATACAACAAGTCCTGATTGATGGCAGTTTGTTCTCCTATCTCCTTAAACTGTTACTTTTAAAAAATTTAAAACTGTATAAGCTGTAAAATGTGAAACCACTCTGTTCGGACTCTTCTCCATAGAGATACTTCTGAGATGTTGAAATATGAATACAGTAAAATCCCGCATAACAAATGCTTCATAGAACGATAATTTCATATAACAAAGCGTTCGTTAGGCAATCACGATACCCCGTATAATGATTTTTTTTAATACGGGGTTTTCACTAAGCAGGATATATCCCAATTAAAATAAACCCTGTATAATGAACTTTCCCCCCGTTATGCGGGATATCGCTCATTTGATCCACATAACGAAAAAAAACCACATAATGAAGAGCTCCGTGGAACAGAGTTTTTTCCTTATGCAGGGTATGACTGTACATCATTACCTTTCCCACACCTTATTTTGTGATTGTGTCTATCCATAGCCATCATCTTGTGAGCATGTGCAGCACACAGCATTTTGTCTTACAAACAGAAAAATGTAGATTTCACAAACTCGAAGTCTGCTCAAGATTGGGTGAAATTATTGGAATCCCATTCAGCAGTCCTGCAACTTCTCTCAAGTCATGATGGTGACATTTTGGAGCATAAGGCAAAATTTATGCTTTCTCTCCCTCTTTCTTTATGGAGACAATTATTTTTTCCATTCTTCACTGAATCTTATAACCATTTGCATTACTGCAAAAGGCAGTAATTTAAAAAAAATGCTAGTAGCCACACTGCCTATTTTTATGTGCTATCAAAATAAATCTGACACTAAAATGGTATTTGAAGTATAAGAGATATTTAAGGAATGGTTTTATCATTCTTGTTGCTAGTAAAGGTCTCCTTTGTTCGAAATCCAGTTGTGTTTGACTCTAGGGGACAGTACTCATATCTGTTTACAGCCAAAGAGCCAGCACTGCCTGCGTCTGCAGACATTTCTGTGGTCATGTAGCAGGCATGATTAGACATCAAAAATAACACAGAACATTGTTACCTTTCCCGTCAAAGTGGTACCTATTTATCTACTTGCAATTTCTTGTTTTTGAACTGCTAGGTTGGCAGGCTACCCTCCCACCAATGAGTTTTCACAGCCAAGTGCAGATTTGGACTCAAATCTCTTGAGTTCTTGTCCATCACTCTAACCACTATACGTTACACGAGCAGCTCAGGCATATTACTTGAAATAGCAGAAACAACTGATACCAAAGAAGCCAAAGTCCTTTCCCAAATGCCTCAGCTGATGGACCATTTGGGGAACAGCCAGTGAGGTAAAGAAACTTCCATTGCCTCTGAAATAATCCTGGCTCTTTCATTGCAAAGAATAGAATTAAATCTACATTATGCTCTACATTCCTCACTTTTTTCAGATTTTAATGGAAATAGCTCTTGATCACTCAGGGTGTGATTTTCAAGCGTCACCGTCATTTGTTTTCTAGTTTATCTCTTTCTCAAATCAGTAAGAGAAAAATGTACAACTTTTTACGCCTGTGTTGATGAACCAAGCCCATGTCAAATTATCCAAACTGTGTCATGAACTTGATCTTTTTATTATTTAAAATGCAAGAATATCACTGATGGAGTCAGAGATTGCTATGCTCTGATTCTGGCAATTTCACCGAGTGCAATGGCATCAACAAGAAGGTATGCGACGGCGCCTCACATCACTGCCACATCTCTCTGTAGGTAGGTGCTGCTACTGTTGCTATCATAGGAATGGAACTCATTGTTGTTAATATTGGTCTGTGGCCAACACTGAGGCTCTGCTCTTCAGTCCACTGGAATATTCCACAAATGGGAGTAAATGTTAATTGATTCCCACAGTCTGAAGCCCTCGGGACTCCCTTCTGCTCCTGAGAGCTGGAATACTTTTTGAGCAGTGTGACATGTAGCAAAAAAGTTTGCAAAAAAACAAACAAACCCATCTCTTCCTCCCTTCTGTTTATCAACAAATCTGATGGAACAAAGACACTTCTCTAAGAAGAGAGCCAGAAAAGGAGAGTATGATTCCTTATTATTTCCTTTTGTCACCAGTCAATTAAAAATTAGCTATCCTTCTTTGAAAATTTTTCACTAAATAACTTAGAAGTATATGAGATGAGGAGAAAAAAGGGGATTAAAAACCTGAAATCTCATTAAAGTGACCTACGAAAAGAAAAACAAAATCCCGTCTGTATGTAAAAATAAGTACCCTTTACATCTGTTGGCAGAAAAATCAAAAATGTCTTCTGGCAGATTTTCCTCAGTAGATCTTTCCATACATGGGTGCTACCACTTTCAAAAACCTATTACACACATGACTTCCAAAGATCTCTCTTTACTACCTACAATGAATACGGAGGCAGATGGGATCACCAAATGTAGGACAAGGAGGAATGCACACTTCCCACCATGTTTTGCAGTGTTTGGATGAAGCTGTCCTTTCCATTCCTTCATTCTTGTTACTACAGATCGGAGTATTTGATATTTTCTCCAAAGAGAGGCATCTACTTTTAGATAAGACTGATTTAAGAAGGTCTTGTTTATTTAGGAAGGCTACCAAAGTCAGAATAAAATTCTTCTTTCCTTTATTTAATTGTTTTACTGATATTATTCATATTTATTTTGTTTGTAACATTCTATATTTGATGTATTATGTTCTGATTGTCATTTTGCTAAGCTTATATCCTGAGAAATCACTATGTGCAAATCTAAAGAGATTAAGAACAAAGAAACAGATGTGCAGGTGCAGACTTTGTTTAACGCAAAAATAGGCAATTTGACGTGGTGTAGATTTTACAACTAGAACTCCCATTAGGCTCAGCCACCATAGCTATTGTTCAGTGATTATTGAAACTGTGGTCCAAAATACCTGGAAGTCATTGAATTGTCCACACCTCCTCTAAGTAATGTTGTTTCCAATAATTAGAGAGAGAGATCAGAGATTAGTGCTAGAATACCCTATCACTTTATCATTGGGTCATCCATCGTAGGCTTCACCAAGCATTCTCCCCCATGCTTGCATGTATGTATTGCAGTAAGAGAAAGAGGAGAATAACTAATAATGAATTCATTCTTGGCAAAAATTTCTAACCTGATTCAGTGTCAACCAAAGGAAACTTAGTTCCGCCACTGCTCAGAAGGGAGGATGGGGAATGGGCTGAACTCTTAGTAATACAGTACCTTCAGCAGGATTTCAGATCGAGAAATCATCTTACCCTGGGGAGAAATCCAAGGCGCTCCACATTTGAATAGAGAGAAGAAAGGTGTATAGGGAACCCAATTTAATGTGCTGTGTGTTTGTATGCATATTTCAAAGACCCAACCATTTCCCCCAAATGGGATGTTTCCTAATGTTTCCAGGCTAGTAATAGTAAGATTCAATGGTGGGCTCCAAAAAATTTACTACCACACTGTGTGCATGGTATGGTGGGGCATGGCCAGGGGTAAAGCCCTGCTTTGCACCAGAATCAGGACTACTTTATTTCAAAACTTGGATGGGTGGGGGCAGCCAGGATTTCTGCTACCGATTCTGCTGAACTGGTGCGAACCTGCTAATGCCCACCACTGGTAAGATTACTAAGGACGTTCCCTTTTGTGGTTTTAATTAGAGGAGCTCTAAGACTGTTTTCTTAAACTCCACACACACAAAAGGGATGTGCAGAATCATAAACAGAGGAAGGAAGGAAAGGCAGAGGCAGAAACAGAGGAAAGAAGGGGGCTGTTGACTGGTATTGCATCCGGTATGAATAGTGAACTCCCAAATCAATTCATAGCCCCTGCATGAACACTGACTCCTTCTTCAAACATAATAGAGGCCGTGAATCAAATCAGAGCCAAAGCCAAATCACTCTGTTTCAGTTTTCCCAAATAGTCACATCCTTTGCTACTTTCCCATCTCTCTGTAGCAGCATAGATGAATTCCTATAAACAGCTAGATGGGGAAAGAAATTAGAGAGAAACGAATATTTTCCTTTCCCCCATGATAAACTATCATCCACAGCCCCAAATGCTGCATTCTTCATAAACGGAGGCCTCCGCACATTTAAAACAGGTGGGGCTTGCCAAACTGAACTGGAAAGTCAGGGAACACGGCCAAAGTCATGAATGGCCATCTTTGTCACTTTGATCTTACAGTTACAATGCTCTGCATAGCTACTGGGTTGAAAAGCCCAGAGCAGTTTCTATTAAAGTAAATGGTTTTAGCAGGATCAATGCTAGGCCCTTTTAAAGAAAGCCAGCCAACTCCCCCCCCCCCATAATGTGTGCTCTAATTACTGTTTCAGTTTTGCTGACTACCTCCCTTGGCTGGCATCCCTGTGCTGACGAGACCAAACATTGTGGAGTTACTGCATTTCACCCCCTCAAGCTTGAGATTTGCCATGACCTCTGTTGTGTTGCCAAGGCCTTCCTGTGTTGCTCATAGACACTCGTTGGAAGTAGCAGAACAAATATGAATGAATCAGGCACTGGATTTTATGAGCACATATGTGATCATGCTGAAACATATTACAAAAAATAGCTGGGTGGAACTGTGAAGACTAAAAATAAGCTAATAAACTGATGTAGGAAGGAATATGAAGTATTTGCAGCAAAATCATCCCAAATTCAAGTTGCCATATCATTGAGACAATATGGTAACAGCGGATCACCAGTGAATGTGAGCAGTGTAGGAAAAAAGTGTTCCTAACTGTAACAGTCTCTCCTATGACAAAGAAGGAAAGATAATTTTAATGGCTGTGGATGATACAGGTAGTTCTTTCCCCTGGCAAAAGGGCTGCCTTATCTGAGGACATCAGGATGTATGTACAGTCTCGGTAAAGGGAAAAGTCTCCCTTGCTTGAAAGTCAGCCGTGTCTGACTCCATGGGGTGATGCTCATCTCTGCTTCCAGCCAAAGAGCCAGCATGGACTGCATCTATAAACATCTCTGTGGTCATGTGGCAGGCATGACTAGACACCAGAGCTCACAGAATGCTGTTACCTTTCCAGCCAAAGTGGCACCTATTTATCCACTTGAAATTTCTTGCTTTTGAATTGCTAGGCTGGCAGGAGCCGGGAAAGATGACAGGCACTCACTCCATTGCGAACTGCTGAATTGCCAACCTTCCATTCATCAAGCTTAGTGTCTTAACCACTAAGTCACCACAACCCAAGTGCAGCCTTTCTTATTTCTAAATGTATGACACTGCATCTGTTAGCCGAAGAGTACTCAGTAAAAAGCAACACCTGTTTTTACTTTCCTCAGGGGTCTCTGTCCATTGCCAGTGCATACTTCCATGACTGAAAGAAGCCAAAACAATGATATCCTGAGGCTTCGAGTTCACTGACTGAGCTACAGACAGCATGTGCTCAGAGGCGTGATCCTGAGTGTCCACATTGGGTTTGATAAGTGAGACCTGTAAGAAAATGTTGCAGGATATAGTGTTCCCATATAGCATTCCACCAGTGATATCCCATTTCATTTCCCCTATCTCTGGTTTTCATTTTCTTTTACCATTACAAATGTCATTCTTTGCCCACTGAAAATGCATACTTCAGAGACATTTCATGGGAGGGATGTTCCCATTACATCCCCTCCATATGTTTTCTACTTCCCTTGGCATTCCAAAGGAAGCTAGCAATTTAAATTTGGTAATTTTGAACTTTCCAACCCATAGCCTGAAAACAGGCCAAAAAATCCCAGTGATAGCCTCGTTCTCCCAATATTCATACAGTGAGTTCTCTTGAATAAAATGTCAGATCTGGAATACAATTGACTGAAATTGTTGTGAAAGCACACCAGTAGATTTGTTTATTCGATAATTACCAATCAAATGTCTCTAACATGTTTTATCGTGTCAGAAGCACACAAAGGTGCTTTTTAGATTGAAAGGTTTTTTGTCGGAGTAACTCCGCTTAGGGGACACTCTTTTCATGTCCCCAAGACCTTTTCCCACCAAAATAGTCCCTATTGATCTACTTGCAATTTCTTGCTTTCGAATTGCTAGGTTGTCAGGAGCTGGGACAGAGACAGGCGTTCATTCCATCGTGCAGTACTCGGGTCTTGAACTACTGACTTGCCAACCTTTCAGCTAACAAGGCAAGCTTCTTAACCACTGAACCACAACAGCCCCTCTAATGGGATACTACCAAGTGAAATTTCATTCATAGAAGGAATACATCATGCACACATAATTTCTGGGCCAGAACCTACATGATGTTCTCTCAGCTTATGCATCCTAAACTGGAGCCAATGTTTTCCCAAATGCCAGTTTAAATATTCATTTAAATTGGAACATCATTTAATTATTATTGTGAATAAGTCTAAAAGATATGAATTATTTGGGCAGTTGTATAAGAAATAGTTTATCTAAAGAGAATACAGTTCAAAATGCACGTTAGCATTGTTTGTGGGACTCTAATGCATTGCTTTGGGCTAAATGACAGGGTCAACAAGGAAAAATACTGATTTGTTATTAGTTATAAGGTATCTGTTCTTCTGAGCGAGGGACAGCAAAAACAAAGCCTAATGCTTAGGATTCTTTTCAAATACCTCACCTCTTTTGCTTACAGCAAAAGCCAGCCAAAATGAATGCTTCTTGAGCCAAGATTCAATTGTTTTGCTTTGCAAATGACTTTTTCCATCTCCTAGCAACCCCACCCCCAAGAAATCTCAGAACACATGACTGCAACTACAGTCGAAGGAGTTATTGTGCCTAATGGAAACTTAGGTGATTATTACTGGAACATGGAAATCACATGCTGAGGAATGCTTATCAAGACCAGAGATTTGCTTTATATGGAAATCCTTCTTTTCAGATGACTGTCAGGCAAAATTACTACATGGGTTTCCCAAGATCCCATGATGCTGAATCATGGGGTACATTTGCATGGAAGAAACATGCAGGAGAGTTAGTCTCTTCTTGTTTCGAGGTTCTTCCCGCCATGCATCCCCATGGTATCAAAACACACACATACCAGGTCCACTACCTTCTCCCCAGCTTCAAGATCAGGCAGCAGGGAAAGGTGGGGTAAAACTATACCATTTAGGGAGAAAAGGTGCAGGAGGTCAAGAAGTAGCTGTAAGGAGTTAAAAGTGGCTTTGCCACATTGTTTTATTTTTTTATTCTTCAAATTTCTATTGCCACCCAACTTCGGCAACGACTCTGGGCAGCTAACAGCAATTAAAAGTAACAGCAAAAACTAACTAAAAGCCCTTAAAACGCCCATTAAAAATTCTAAATAATTTACCCATTCACCCCATCTGTTAAAAGGTTATATAAGCCAGCAGGCGGAGGTCACCTCTCCATCAGTGCCCCATACCTGCCCTGCCAGCTAGGTTTTCAGTTTTGTCCTAAAGGGCAGCAATTCCATCTTCATCCATAACTCTGTTGGTAGAAGGTTCCATAGGGCCAGTGCAGACACAGAGAAGGCCCTCCTTCTTGTGCTAGAGAGACGAGCCCCTCTAGCAGATGATACAATTAGAGAGCCCCTCCGGTCTGCTCTGGTTGGATGGAAATATATTCTTGGGGCGACGCAGTCTCTTAGATATCCTGGCCCACTACCATGTAGAGCTTTAAAGTTCATTACCAGCACCTTGAATTGCACCTGGAGGCACACCAGTAACCAGTGCAGTTCCCGGAGTAGTGGCAAGGCATAGGCATAGCACCCACACCCAATCACCACCCAGGCAGCTGTATTCTGGACCAGTTGCAGCCTCCGAATGGTCATCAAGGGTAGTCCCATGTAGAGCACATTACAGTAATCTAGTCTAGAGGTGACCAGAGCATGCGTGACCAGAGCAAGGAGTCCTGGTCCAGGACCGGGAGTAACTGGCGGATCACACGAAGTTGTGCAAAAGCCCTCCTGGCCATGACTGTCACCTGCTCTTCAAGCAGTAGTCACGAGTCCAGGAGGACCCCCAAGTTACATACCAAGCCTGTCTGGGGCAAAATACCCCCATCCAGAACAAAAGATGGTAGCTCCTGAGATAGCGCAGGACCCCTGATCCATAGCCACTCAGTCTTGCCGGGATCCAGTTGCTGCCCATTGTCCTCCATCCAGACCCCCACAGCCTCCAGACACCTGGATAGGACTTTGACAGCATCACTTGGATCACCAATGGCTGAGATGTACAGCTATCATCAGCATATTGATGATACCTCACCCCGCAACCCCCAATGACTCTCTGGCTGCAATGGCAACTCCCCTGCCCCTCCCTTCACCCCTAGGCTGGTGCCAAATACCAAACCCAGCTGGACACATATCTGATAGAGGCACATAGTCCTCCGGTGTCAGCCAAGTTTCAGTGATGCATGCCAAATCAGCCCGCTCTGATCTGGCTTTTCTATACCTCACTAGCTAGCCAGCTGTCTTAAGGTGTGATGGAGAACACTCACTCATTGAAAGTGTTAATGTAAGATATAACTGGCAATATAGTTGCCTTCTATAAATAGAATTGGGGAGACACTATCTTGTCTTCTATGTCAACCAGGAAAAATGTCATGGGCTAGCATTACCAAAGGATGGAGATTACTTCCTGATAAGTAGTAGCAGATGTGAAAAAGTTTAATTATTCCTTCAGCAGATGCTTCCCTGTGAATGCCCTTCCCGCCCCGCCCTTAAAGAAGCTGCCATGTGATTCTGGAAATTCATGGATCCGGCTCACTGCACCCTTGAACACTTTCCCTAAGTGCTCTCTCTGGACAGTTAATTTTAGAGTCAAACTATATGTTACATGTAAGATATCATTAGAAGCTACAGTCATTAATTTTCCTCAAATGTGATTCAGTCACATCTATATGACTGAAGAATCTTACCTGCAGAAAAAGCCTTGTTTACTAACTAGTGACCAATCATAAACAAAACAAATTTATCTGTGAACTGTGAAAAGCTCTGCTCAGCCAACTTTCAGCCCCTAAGGAATTCTTTATGCTGTAATGTACAGTTTGACCCTTGGATTGCTATTCTGAATTGCTATCCTTAGTGCAGACTGACATACTGTAGTTTGTGACCAACCATGTCAAACATAAGCTAACACAAACCTGATGAGGACTTTTATAAATAGTCTGATTTTGCAGCATCTCTAGAACTGCAAATATAGGACATTATTAAGCAACTCCATAGTTGATCAGTAGTCGCATTGTCTTGGTGGATCACGATTTATGCTCTGTCTTCCATACCTCTAACTAAAATTCCAGCTTTTATTGCCTTTTGTACATCTTTATGGGGAATTAAATCACTAAACAGGATCAATGAGCAATTCTTTCAGACTGATGGTCTTCCTCTCTGTCCACCAAACTGCACATACCTGATTGAGATAAATACAGTACCTTGCATACCTGCGGGACCAAAATCTTGCCTGGTGAGGAACACAGCATGATCATGGTATTCAGCATGTTCAGGATCTGAGCGCTGCTGAGAGTGAGCCCAACGGCAGACCTGCTCCAAGCTCCGGGATGGGTTCCCTCGCTCTATCAGACTGATAGACTACACAGAGAAGAGAAGGAGAGAGGTTAATTCAGTAACAATGACACTATCTGCTGTTTTAACTGAGGCTTTCAAAATTCTAGTTCAAAATCATACCCTTTAATTTGTAAAGGTACAGATGGCAGCGACAGGTGCCAACAGCAGGAGTGGCAAACAAAGTAACAACTAGGAGAGCCTTCTTGATGGTGGGCCCCCTTCTCATGGAATAGTTTATCAGCAGAGGTGTGCCAGGACCCTTACTTTGATATTTTTAAAAACCGCCTAAAATGGAATTAGGCAAGGAATGGCAAGGAGGCTTATAAGAATATATATAGATACATATACCCCTCAATGACTTAATTCTTTCTTCTGGACCCACAGGGGATAGGGGATAAGATTCTCCCAACGATAGCCTGAAATGACAGAATTTCTTCAAGACTACACTACATCATTTCTCCACATAAACAAAAGCTGGAGAAACTTTGGTGAACTAAATGCCATTATATTGCAACACCCTTCATTCTGAGCCACTGTGATTAATGGGTTAGAAATGACAGATGTTACAGACATCTGGATGTCTACCCTGCTTCATGTACTGTTTTGAGAGCTGTACTGGTTACCAGTTTGCCTCCGGGTGCAATTCAAGGTGCTGGTTATTACCTTTGAAGCCCTACATGATAGTGGGCCAGGATACTTAAGAGACCACGTCACCCCAAGAACATCTGTCCGTCCCACCAGAGTGGACCGGAGAGGCTCTATTGTGGTTCCATCCACCAAAGGAGCACATCTCTCAAGCACAAGGAAGAAGGCCTTCTCAGTGTCTGCTCCGGCCCTATGGAACCTCCTGCCAATTGAACTACGTCTCCAGACAGAGTTGCTGCCCTTTAGAAAAGGCTAAGGACAGGTCTGGGGGCCCAGTGGTATAGGGACCCCAGCCTGCTGGTTAATTCAGTAAAAGGCCTCTCCCTCTTTTAATTTAATTAATTTAATTTTTTAATCTGTTAATTTTTTAACTTTTATTTTTTTATTTTTATCTGTTGGATTTTAATATTGGTGTTTTTATAGGGTTTTAAAATAATTGTCCAACATTTTATTTCATGAGTTGTGATTGTTCAATTGATTTGAGCGGCCCTGAATTGGACTAAAAACCTAAGCGGGAGACATATAAATGCAAAAATTAAATTAAATTAAATTAAATTGTCTTGTGCTGTTCCTTCCCAATACCCTGTCTCCAAGAAACCTTCCATTAACATGACAGTTGTGTAGGCAAGAAGCATTATTTCTGGCACAGAGAGGATTGGTGTTAGGAAAGTGGAAGAAGAAATGGTACAGAAGAAGAGTATTTTCTTCCATTATAAACCTACCTGAAAGCCTATCTTTTCTGCCCAAACAGAGGCATGCATATCAATTGCACTTCATTACATAACATCACATTACCTGTCTGTATCCCACCATAATCATTCTAACCAGGACGATGTTGATGTGAACACCCAGTGATTCATCATGATAAATTTCATCTACCTGAAAAGGAAAGATAAATACAAAACAAGGCCAAAATTATTATTTTATTTTTTAAGTTAGAGGCTGAAATTACTTATGTAACAAATTTGGGGTTATAAATCTCTAATCATTAATTCTCCCACCATCATTAACCTCAGTTCCATTTCTGGCAAATGAGGGAGGGACCCTAAGTTCTATTTAAGGATCCATAATGAGCTACAATTTCAACCTGACTTCCCTTGACCTGACTTTTGTTGCAAGGAGAGTGTGACTTTCACAACAGGAAGGCATGAGACAAATAAAAGATAGCACAGTGATCACTACAAATCTTTCTAACACCCTTCATGGAAAATTCTCAGGGCCATTTTTACCTATCGACCAATCATATATAAGATAACTTCTATGATCAATGCTGAATCAAAAGCTGAGCAAATGTTGAGTGCCTTGGTTTTAAAACATACAACCCTCTTTAAAGTTCTCTTCTTGTTCCATTTGCTTCCCTTTTCCCTCAAATCCCTCTGACCTTTGTTTCATGGCATCACAGATTCAACATGCTTCCAATAAAGGCTTCTGTCTGTAGCTAGGAGACTCCAGTGTGAAACTGAGAATAATGCAAGGCTAAAATAATTTTTATTTGCTTCAGTAGGGAAGGAAAAAGGTATTTAAAAGACTGCAGTGCCTGCAGAGTCAAACAGAAAACTCTAACGAAAATACTGTTAATTTCTGAAGAATAGTGGAATTATGCCATCTATAGAAAGATCTTTAAAATGAATAACAACAATTAAGGCTTGAATACCACTGATAGTCTTAGCAAGACTAGATCCATGAAATCCATGAGATGTATATACCTGTTGATTCACCACGGAGCAATTGATTCAGTGGATCTATTCTAGTAGGGATTACAAATTGGATTTAGCCTCCCTCCCTCTCTCACACACACACCTCTTTGCAAATAATAAATGTTATTGAAAACAGCTAACTTTCTTCCCCCAATATCTTTCCTATAGTGCCAGGCACTAAATGAATATCTAAACTTACAATACAAAGATTAATATTAAATAGAATAAAGGAAAAGTACATAAAAAGGCACAATGCTAGATGATGATGTCACCAAAAGGAACTAAGAACAGCTGGATTTTCCACAGGGAGTTCATGAAACATCCTGGAAAATTTTTAAAGATTCTGTCTCTAAGGAACAGATGGAATTTATCCAGTAGAAGGAAACTGTTCATATCAAAATACTTTTGTACCTTAGGAAAAAAGTGGATCTGTATTATTCATTTCAGTGGGAATCTACCCTTTCCAAAACATTAAGCTGGTTAGTAAGCCTGGTTTGAATGGGAAGCTAAATATAAATCATCGCTCTTCCCATGGCTCTTTTTCTTGTACCGCTCCTAAAGGACATGACACACAAGAGCTTTCCCAACTGCCCACAAACTCTTTTCCTTCAGCCCAAGTCCAACAAAATCCCCACTATCTGCCACAGGGCAGCTATCAGCTGCCTCTAGGTCAATGGAGTGCTCAAGTCAAACTAGAAATGACCACATGTAAATTTAAAATGAGATTTGTTTTGGGAACAGAAGGCAAGTCTAGCATCTGGCAAGTAAACATTTTTGTTGTTGTTCAGTCACACAGTCAATTCCGACCCTTTGCGACCCTATGGACCATAGTCCTCCAGGCACCTCTGTCCTCCGCCATCTTCCTCAGCCCGCCCAGCTTTGTGCCCACTGTATCCACAATACTATCTAGCCATCTCATTTTTGACCACTCCCTTCTTCTTTTGTTAGTTCATACATTTAGTTCATACATTTTCCATGTCTCGATGGATGAAATATTCTCCTTGTTCAGTACAATAAATTTCTAATCTATGAGAGCTCAAATATGGGAACTAGTTTTTTTCTGCCTCTTCCTCCTCCTCCTCTTTGTCCAGATCAAACTTTAAACTGACAAAATGAAGCCACCTAATTGGCTTTGTTATTGGCCAAAATTACCATAAATCATCACTGGTACATAGTTTTGGTAGTAGTCAACAGATCAGCAACTGAGCCAACCTCTTTGTCTCTCTTCACACAGCATGTTGTTCTTCTCCAGCAGCCCACATGCAAGCATGCTGGTATTATGTTTTAGGCACTCCAACCCTCAACCTATTCATGATACTCCAAGTGACATAGGAGAGGTTGAGTTCCTCAGCCATATCCTCCTTTACTGTTATTCCTGGTTTGCTGAGCTCCCTCCTCCATCGTCTAATTTTATTTTGCTCTTGTGTATTCTGAACTTGAGTACTAGTGACTACAGATCCAAAATGTGGACCCTACAGCTCTCCAGAACTATTGCACAATAGTCAACAAACAACCCTCTGCCCCACAGTCAGTGTTGAGGAACTGGAAGGACTTGCAAACTAGCAACAACTGGTGGGTCACACTTTCCTTTCCCCTAATACAGATAATCTATAATACAGGTTATACTTTAATAAACCTGTAGGGAAAAATTGTTCCAAAACTAGAAATATTCTGGCAAGACCAACACTTTTTATGACTCTCAGCCTACACTGCAGATGAACAGTCAACATTTATTCCTATCATCACAGCTATACTACAAAAGATTTCTAATGCACAGCTTCAGAAAAGATGATGAAAGTGCAGAAGTAGAGTCTCACTCTCCTTGCTTACTAAACTGAGAAACTCGTGTTCAAAATGGAGAACCATGCAAAATCCACAGTTCTGGGTTTCTGCATCAAAAGAGCTAAGAACTGGATATGCAGCTCCAAAACAGACAGTCAACAGAGTCAGCTGGAAAGACGAATTGCCTTTCTGGATAGAGCACCTGAATCTAAGCCTTTTTCCTTTGACTAAATAAGTGGTTGGACCAATATTGAAATTACCCATATCTGAATCAATGCATGCTAGTAAATGCATTCCAATCATAACAAATAATTAAAATTTCCTGATGAATAAAACCAAGTGCTCACATCAGAGAAAGAGAGAAGGATTTATAATATAATGAGTCTGTTACAACCCTGCATGTAACAGGAAAGACGGATAGGTGATCTCTTAGCCTTGGAGGTGTACAGAAGGTTAGTTGGTTGACAGGGAGGAGAGGACAATGTCAGAAATTTTGTGAGAGCATGCCACTTTTTCTTGAACCCAAGGGCCCTGACCTGATGTGCCTTCAAAACCCTTTGGCACACTACAGACAAAATTTCAAGTGGTTTGGCCCCAGCCTATGTAAAGAAAAGTGAAAGGGAACAAGCAGCAATTCCGGAGGGAGTAAAAGTATGTGCCTTTGAACTTTTTGAGCTAAGCAAACAAAAGTTGGCTGCCAAGCAGTAGCAGCATTTTGCTTCACTCTGCATTGTTAAATAAATCCCTTTTCTTTTGTCTACACACCTCCAATGGGATTTAAAGCATTTGCTGCACATACATATGATCTGAATTCATTCTGAAGCTGATGGGGCAGGGAGAAGGAACCTTTGGCTACCTGCCCTCCAGTGGAGATGTTATGCCCTTCCTTCCTCTTTTCTCCAGTTAATGGGAAAGACAGAGCTGCACGCAGAGGGAAATGTCTTGGAGTGTGGTCAAGAAGCTGGATCTATGTAGAAGAAACATACCTAGAAAACCCTGAGAATGGGTCATCATAAGTCGGAATTGACAATATTATATTTACTACTTTTTGAAATAAAATGCGTTCTGCCACAATAGGCAAATCTAATGAATGACAAATGGTTTGAATGAAAGGATATGATACTTCACACCATCCCAAAATTTTTGAAACTTATCACCATCCTGAGGCTTAAGAAACACACTACAAATATTTTAAATAAATGTAACATACAGTAAAACCTCAGATAACACTAAAACCTGGTTCCACAAGTCTTGGTGTTATACGATTTTTAGTGTTATCCGAATCATGTTAAAATCCTATGGGATCCATAGAGATACATTGTAACCACACAGGCTTTAGCGGTTGTTATCTGAAGCATCCCATAGGATCTTAATGTTATCCGATGCAATTCTTCCCCCCAGATTCCTTAATGTTATGCGATTTTCGTGTTATTCAATACTAATGTTATATGAGGTATTACTGTATCTTACTAGCATGTCAAATTTAATAGGCAGAAGACACGTAGGGAGCAGGTAATTTCCATTTCTTTTCCTATCTGCACACACCACGCTTATTCCCTTACAGTACAACATCACATTGCCTGCATGACCTACTTCTCAGGCCTAGTTTTCACTTGTAATGTCTGATGTCAACAACTTCAGACAGGGATTCACCAGCCTGAGTGCTTCTGCCTGAGGGGGAAAATATTTTTAAACCCAGAAAACTAAGAACTGAGGAAGACCTGCACTAGATCAGCTAAACCCCTATTTATTTCAGCATTTAGTCCAACAGTATACCAAATGCCACTAGCAAGACATAATTCCAATATCACCCTCCAACCCACGCTTGTCAGTAACCTGTATTTAGAGACATACTTAAAGACAATACAGTCAAACCTCGCATAAAGAGCGCCTCGCTTAAAGAGTAACTCGCTTAAAGAGCAGAACTTTATCTGAATGTTCGCTTCGCTTAACAAATAAAACCAACCAAAAACTCGCTTAACAAATAAATCGGGGTTCACAATCCCCCCCACCAGAAGTCACAATTGGTCACTTACAGTGGTGTTTTGCTTAAAGAGCAAACTCGCTTAAAGAGCAATCCTGTGGAACACATTATGCTCTTTAAGTGAGGTACAACTTGTATCTCAATAGTAGCCATTGGCAGAATAGTATAACTATAATACGAGTAAGAAATCTAAACTGCTCATATCCAGTTTTTTTATGTAGAAAAAATATTTGGCAGTCTTGTTTTTAATAAGGTTGGTATATTACGTGGTTGGCCATGTTTTACCAATTTCAGGAATAGTGCCTGTTACTTTTCAGATCATCAGCCAGCCCAGATTCTAAACTTTCAAAGCTATGAAAATGAAATATTTAGTTGTTATAGTAAGGCAAAAAAATGGAACCACTGTTTTGTGAAAAACAAGCCTTTATGTATGATCAGCCAATGAGTAAAACAATCCCATATATACTCTGAGTAAAATTACAACTGTGGGGACAAATGGCCAGGTTGTCCTGCTATGGTAGTATAATAGAGTAGACCATACTGCCAGCAACTCAACGCTGAGTGTCAGGGAGCAGTAGCCTGACAATCCTGAGGACTAATGGTCTTGGATGTCAAAGTCCACAGTGAAGGATGATGGTCCCCAAGTAGATTAAATCTCATTTGAATCCATCTTGATGGAGGGCAGCAGCTTCATCAATACTGGCCTGGAGCTGATGAGGACTTTGTGTGCCAAAAGGGCTCAGGAGCAGAAAGTGACTTGTGGAACTGGATGAGTGGTACTGATACTGTGATGTGGAAGGCAGATTAAAGATCACTGGACAGTCTTCATGGCTGATAGCAATGATGATCACCTATATTCAGATTCAGATATGGCAGGAAGAGAAGGAGTGAAGAGCAGTAAAATCAATAAGTAAAATACCTGTAAAAGTTTTATAAGCCCTATGATGTAAACTACTGCAGAAGGCTTACACTACTAGTGACTTATCCAAGATGTGTAATCTGGTGCACCACATTTCATCTGATAAACTGCCCAGCATCCTCTGTGGCCCAAACAAATGGAGGTCAAATTTAGTTATTATGAAATATTTTTAAAAATTATCACACCCCAACCCCTACAAGCTGTTTGGTTCAGTAAAGGTAAAGGTCTCCCTTGCTTAAAAGTCAGTCGTATCCAACTCTAAAGTGCAGTGCTCATCTCCATTTTCAACCAAAGAGCCAGCACTGTCTGCATCTACAGACGTTTCTGTGATCATGTGGCAGGCATGAAGGTAACTGCACAGAATGCAGCTACCTTCCCACCCAAGCAGTACCTATTTATCTACTTACAATGACTTGCTTTCAAACAGCTAGCTTGGCAGGAGCTAGGACAGCGATGGGAGCTCACTCCATCATGCAGCACTCAGGTCTCAAACTGCTAACATGCCAATCTTCCAGTCACCAAGTTTAACATCTTAACCACTAAGCCTGAGACTGAGTTCAATTCCACATCGTGGCTCCCGGGAGAAAAGCCAGCCTGTACAGCCAGGGGCAAATCAAACAGACCCAGAGTGCCCCCGCCTAGAGGAAGAGAATCATTAACCACTTCTGAGAACTTTATCCCTAAAAATGGGATTCTTCATAAGCCAAAATCAACATTATTATGCTTTTTAAAAAAACAAAACAACCCATAACACAATCTATGCACACAATCCATTCTTCCTCTCTTTCTGAAGAAAAGATGAAACAACCGCACAATTGGGATTTATTCCTGTCTTCCTTTGGCAGCTGCCAATTCATCTCCACTGTAGCAGCCAAACGGTGTCCCTTGCCAAATGAGGTCTTGTGCCACACATCACGCAGAGTGTTCCCTGTCTGGAAAATATAACTAGCTTTGGGATTAGGTTGCATTTTAACATAATGCAGTGTGCTTTATTCCAGGGGAATTTCTTTTCCTTAAACCAGCTCTTTAAATTAATTGTAGAATCATCCCTTTGCTGCTTTCCAGTCTTCAATGACAAGGATAAGGGTGTAAGGCTATAAGGTTTCCCTTGCTCGAAAGCCAGTCATATCTGACTCTAGGGGTCAGTGCTCATCTCTGTTTCTAAGCCGAAGAGCCAGCGCTACCTGCTTCTGCAGACGTTTCCATGGTCATGTGGCAGGCATGACTAGACACCGGAGCGCATGGAACACTGTTACCTTCCCACCAAAGTCGTCCCTATTTATCTACTTGCAATTTCTTGCTTTCAAACTGCTAGGTTGGCAGGAGCTGGGACAAAGACGGGAGCTCATTCCGTCCTGCAGTACTCGGGAATAGAACTGCTGACCTTCCGCCTCCCAGTCAGCATCTTAGTGACTTGAGCCTTAGAGCAAAATAATTCAGATCAAGCCATTTTCTCCCTAAACATAAGACATTTTTGGGAACCAAAATAGGGTGGGGGTTCAGGAAATACTCCAGAAATTTTGGGGAGGGTCTATTTGTTTTGCTGCCTGATCTCTCTTTAAACATAACCAAAGTTTTAAAGTGTGTTTTCTTTTTTATTTCCATGCCTTCTCACATAAACACAGAGAGGAACCAAGAACTCCTTGAGATGGCCATTTCTTTTCCCTTGATCAGGCAAATAGCTTCAGCATTACAACTAGACATAGCATTACCGTAAGCTATTACCATTGGGGAGGAGAACTAACACTACCTCTAAAATCTACCTTGTTTTTTCACCCTCAATATGACAAAAACAGAAAGGACCATTTTATCTAATCAAGGGCTGTCTAAACAGGCTGGCTTGGAGCAGTGTAGCACAGCTCTTTAAAAGCCACTTGAGGTTTAGTGAGAGGAGCAAAATGTCATTTGGCAAGATATCTGTGTCCCAACAGCATTTTTGCTCCTTGAAAGGAACAAGGTGGGCTGATTGTAGCACATTATTAAAAGAATGAGATTTAAACATTACTTTGTGAACAGGTAATTCATAGCTTACAATTATTTGTTGAACAGGTAAATTGTGCCATCTCGCCCAGAGTCGGGTCCTCCCGATTGGGGCGGGGTATTAAATTTAAATAATAATAATAATAATAATAATAATAATAATAATAATAATAATAATAATAATAATAATAATAATAATAATAATAATAATAATAATAATAATAATAATAATAATAATAATAATAATAATAATAATCCTAGATCTACTTTCATTCTCTAGGGCATATACTGGTATATGGTCTCACATATGGTTAATTTAAGAACCTAGTTGTAAGTAAATGGAATATGAGATGGGAAGCTTTGGTGTTATCTGAGTAGAAAGAGAATGTGATTCAGGCAACAAATCCAGTTTTTTTTCAGTAGGTAGGATTTTATACGGCCTCTTGTTTCTCTTTACAAACTGAAGAACTCTGCTGACATCATTAAATAACATTGGAACCAATAAGGTATGCTAAATGTGCAATTCTTACTAATCAAAGTGGCCAAGGACAAAGTTGTAATGATGTATCAAATAGAAAGTCTTCTAGGCTGCACATGTTAAAAACCACTTAGTGCAATCCTTCTTTGGCATAATTTAGTACCAGTGCCATACCTGTATCCCTAGGCTAGAAGAAGTTTGCATCTGGTAAAACCCTCACCTCCCATTTGCTTTTTCAGAATCTTTTTACTCTTCTCCTAACAGACCTTGGCAGGTAGAACAGTTTTACTGATAGATTGATCTTTCTGAGATCAACTGACAGAAGAATGATCTGACAGCAAAAGAGCCTTTTGTCTAGTACTTTAGTAACTCACATGTACTGCTCACATATGTTTGGAGTTCTGATTGCTTTATAATTTGTTCACATTTCTACTTGACGTACATTCCTTAGATCAGTGGTCCCCAATCTATGGGTTTTGGACTTCAATTCCCACTGATCAATGCTTTCAGGAGTTGATTTAGGCTTCTGGGAATTGAAGTTCAAAACTCAAAGGTTGGAGACCAGTGTCTTAAATAACACATTTCCTAAAAAGAGACAATGGAAGTTTGAGGTACAGTAATACATCAGATAACATTTACCTCAGAAAATGCTAAAATCGCATAGCGTTAAGCAATCTGGGGGGAGAATTGCATCGAATAACGTTAAGGTCCTATGGGATGCATCGGATAACAACCGCTAAAGCCTGTGCAGTTACAATGTATCTCTATGGAGCTTTAACGTTATCCAATGCATCCCATAGGATTTTAACATGCATCGGATAACACTAAAAATCGGATAACACCAAGACTTGTGGAACCAAGTTTTAGCGTTATCCGAGGTTTTACTGTATATGTGTTGTGAATTGTAAGTACTATGTGTATGTTGAAATTGACTGAATCGCCTGAAGGCATAGGATCTCCACTGGTACCTTGAAGTAGCTAAATGCACATGGGACAGGGGAGGTGAGAGGCCGTGTACTGTTGCATGGTGGATAGCAGTTTTTGGAACTCATGTTCCATTTTTTAAGTGTTTTATATTCCTTTTCTTGTAGGTTTCAGCAGAAACCTCTGTGGGTGGGTGGGTGGGTGTGGGTGTGGTAACACTATGTGGTTGTAATAACTACCTCCCAAAAGCATATATGTGATAGTATTATGACTCTTACTACTATGACTTAGCAAGATCTTCCAAATAATTGGGTTTACATGCCAGGTCAAAACCTACTGCAACTACAGTATACATCTTTTGCTGGTTATAACTATATATGGTACCAAACCATTGCAATCTTCCTATTTTGACTCACTTGCTGTTATTCATACTTCCTTGTCAAAAGGCTGGTCAGCTTGCCATTGTTTATCCTGATTTACTGTATAAGGATTTACTGGCCTGCTACTGTGGAATCCACCAGTTCCAAAGACCGAATAATTTCACATCCCCACCACCCCCTACCGCCGCCATGTTGTGCAACTGTCCTGATTAAGAAACATCTTATGAAATGTCATCACTAGTTATTTGTCTTCTTTTTGGACACATACATCACTGCAAGCACGCGATTTTCACTTTGGGAATTGAAAACACTTGTCATTGTTGCATCCTTACTTTGAACTATATGGGGAAATAGTCACATATTTTAACCACGAGCACAAATGAAAAGAACAAATTATAATTATAACCAGTTTTAACTACTCAAAGTATTGTGCAATGTTGTTACACAGGATCAAAATAAACTGCCTTATGCTGAAGGAGAGATCACATTGCATCAGTTTGATTCACAGACTCTTTTGCATTTGGTTTTAGTTGACTGCAGGTTGTTTCAGTGCCAGTGTTCACATCAGTCCATCAATCTGATGCAGTTCGATTCACACCGGTAGCCCCGTTTCCTTTGATACTACCTTCTTGCCAATTCCTGACTCTTCTTTTACAGTCTACCTACCATCCATCTGATGGGACTGTTTAAAGTGCTGCACTGCAGCAAGGAAAAAGGGACAATTTTCCAAAGTTCTCCACAGATATACAAATATAGAAACATACTGTGTAAACTTCCTCTACATCTGAAGAGGTAAAAGAGGAAACGAAGAAGAAGAACTGTGGAAACAATATAATCTGTTGGAGTTTGTCAGAGTTGTTTTGATCTTATATTTTTACCCCTTTTATACTCTGTGGAAGTAATCTTGTGAGAACCTAATGTTGCAATGCATTGTTAATATAATCCAGCACTAGATCAATCATTTTTCAATAAATAAATAATTTGGGGAAACAAGGGAGAACGATTGAGTATGTGTGTGTTCTTTCTGACCCAGATCAACGTGCCCTGGTTTACTATGTCACCAGAAAACTATCCAAAATCATGCTGCTATCACCCAATCCTTTTGAAGAATGAAATAAATGATCACACCTGAAAAACACCATTCAAATTAGGAAAAAATAGAAGCCCTCAGTAGTGGGGTGGGGTCCAGATTGGAAGGAAAAAAGTACAGGCTTATTTGCATTGACCTTATATCACGTGGCCTTTGAAAAATACTTCAGGTTCACCTGCGCCAATTCCAGAGCAAATTACAAAGCCTTTTCCAGTGTAATTGCACCACTGAATCAGATCATCAATCAATCTAGCGCATTACTTTCAACTGACTAGCAGTGGCTCTTTGGGGTTTCCAGAAGCATTCCTTCTTAGCTCTACCTCCAGATGATGAAAATTGAACATGAAACCTTCTGCATGCAAAACACACATCATTACAACTGACCTACAGACATCCCCTTCGCTTTCTTACTCAACCAGAAAGAACCAGCATAGATTTCCTACAATGGACAGAACAACATAACAGTAAAACTGTACATAACATTGTTGTGCCATCAATATCTTGTGGCTGCCAGATTGATTAAGGGTATAGGTCGTCATGACCCTATTAACGCAGTTTTGGCCAGTCTGCATTAGTTACACATTGTTTACAGTGCCAGATTCAAGGTGCTGATAATGACCCACACAGCCCTAAATCAGAAGTTCTCAACCTTTTTAAGCTGGGGACCGGTTCATGCTCCCTCAGACAGCTTTGGGGGTCGGATGGCCATTTTGCCCTTCCTCCACCACATGGCATTTCCGGGTGTGGTGGGGGCAGTGGGGGGCTACATGAAATGGTGTCATGGGCCGCATCTGGCCCACAGACCACAGGTTGAGAATCCCTGCCTCAAATAATTTAGTATAATGCTATCTGCAGAAGCACCTCTCCTTAAAAAATGATACCTGGAGCACCCAACAGATTAAATTACGAGTAGTCACACCTAAAGAAGTAAAGAAAGCAGTGATTATAGGAAGAGTGTTTTCAGTCATAGCTCCCACATTATGGAATAGTTTACTACCTGTAATAAGATCGGCTCCATCTTTAATTGCCTTCCGTAAACAACTATTCCTACCAGTAAGAATGAAATCAGCAAAGACTAGAATGAAGCAAGTAAAGATGGATATCCCCACCTTGCAGCGATAAACTACTGCTTACTTTTTTTTAAAAAGCACAAAAACAGAAAGAGTGATTTTAAGGTACATGTTATGTACCCACATCTTTGGGAGCAGGGGAACCGGATTCTGAGCTGATATTAATATAAAAGGCAAGAAGAATCTGAAATTTCATTATGTTAATCATGTCACAGTGGCACTTTCTGATTTCATAGCACTACCTTACATTCCCAAACATTCTATCTATAGGAATGGACAGAGGGGTGATGCTTTGCTGTACAGATAAAGAGAGAAGACATAGCATGTCTATTTAAGAAGAAAACAAAAGGCCAGAGTTGCCTTGAACATATTTGCCCCTTATAAGTGAGAAGAGCACAACGAACTGGCTTCTCCAACTAATTTGGAACAGATTATTAATGATAGCAAACGAGCAAAGGGAATCTCTTAGATTTAAAGACTAAAAATTATTAAGTTTGCAGGCAAAGTTGATTATTTCTTAAATGTCTTACTGTTTTTATACCTTACCAAATATAATTTGAAATACAGTCAGCTGTCCACATTCAATAAACAGCAAACCAATTACGGTATAATTACTAGGGGTTTGCACAGGACATTCTCATAGCAACTCTTTCATACAAGACTCTTGACATCTCTAAATCCAGTGCTTGGGCCATCATAACAAATCAGCTCACCGTGTTAGTGCTAAATAGTAACAGTCACAGTTTTGAACCCAGCTCACTGAATGCAACAGAAAGGATTTTCTCCCTCTAATCAGATTAAGGTGGCAGGAACTAGTGGTTCCACCTCATGAAAACCCAGCCAACTCACAGACAGCTTCTTAAAATCCCTCTCCTGCTCACCCGCCACCGTCACCTCCCAACTCCCTGCAGAAAATCAAGGAGGAAATAGTTTTGCCTTTCCAGATATAAATTCAGTGGACATTAATATTTCAAAACATTCTTTGAACAGCAACTTTTTTTTTCAAACATTCTAACACCAACAAGTAATTTATAGGCACAAATACATGATCCTAGGTTCCTTTCTTGGTGGGCTCATACTCAGTGGTGGAATTCAACAAGTTTATTATTTATTTATTTACCATATTTATTCAGATTTATATTGCCGCCCACTCGCCGAGGCGACTCAGGGCGGCTTACAGTCAAAACAGCAACAGTACAATAAAAATTATAAACTATAACCTTACAAAATACAACCAAACCAGAACACAGACTAACTCCCCTCAGGCCATTGTTGTTGGCCCAGAGGAGTGGGCAAGGTCCTCAGCCGCCTGCCAGGCCATGGAGTCTTCTCCCTCAGGCCGTTGTTGTGGGCCCAGAGGAGGGGGCGATGTTCTCAGCCACTGCTAGGCCATGGAATTTTCTCCCTCATGCCGTTGTTGTGGGCTCAGAGGAGGTTCACCTCAGTTCATCAGAACCAGTAGCAGAAATAATGGCTGGCCCCTCTGCCCATCCAAGTTTTGAAATAAAGTAGTCCTAATTCGGGTGCAATGCAGGGCTTTCCCCCTGGCCAATCCCACCACACCATGCCCACAGAGTAGGTAGTAAAAAAAATGAATCCCACCACTGCTCATACTGTAAATAAAATCATCAGTTGTCAAATCCTAGGGATTAGGGGGGGAATAAATGCCTTCTGTTACTCTGCTATTTCTTGTTTTGCAACCAAGAAGAAGAAAAACAAGTTTAATCTACACTTTGGGACATTCCTCAACATGGAAAGAGGCATAAATGACAAATGCTGCACTGCATGCGTGTGTATATATTGATAGCATTCTCTGTCATCTCCACTGATTGCAATGTACAGTACAGTATACTTATATGGGCTCTAGTCCTAAACAGGGCTTACCATCTGTATTTCTACCCATACTATTTTAATACATTCTACAGCTAGGCAAGGGAAAGGGGTTCGAGTGAGTCCACAACCAGTCTGAACATTTAAGGTGACAAGAGTGTGAGAAAGACTTGCTTTAATGCTTGCTTTTGTTGCAGAGTTTATGGGGAGAAAATAGGGAAGGCAGTTAATTGTTAAATATGTTAGAAGCATGTTTTCTTTTCTGGTCTAGGAACTAACAATGTTTTCTTTGAAACATTCCATCCAGTTATTAACCAACCTGAAGGCTGGAAGTCAGGATTTTGCCAAAGGCTTAGTACAGTCTGTAGTCTTTAGGGTAGAGAGCAGGTGTCTGCTGTATACTTTGCAAAGAGGACACTGAGCCCATCCTAAACCATTGGTTTTTGAAAAATCCTGACTCTCACAAGAGACTCTTAGTGGCCTTGAGGTTGCCCCAGTCTATCCCTTGCCTTTTGCTTCATGTCCCTTGTGGCCTCCCCTGAGTACCCTGACCACAAATTTTTATCTGCAATTGTTTGTGCTGCTGGCTTTGAAAAAGTAATAAACTTGCAAACATTCCGCATGGTATCAAGTATATGATCAATTGACATTTAAAACTCTCTTTTTACGTCTATCTCTGCATTCATGTTGTAAACAAATCACGTATAGAATTTTAATCTTCAGAATATGGAAGCGAGCCTCCCTTTTAAAAAGACACTGCCAACAGCAGCACATATAATTGCTCTGATTATCAACTGATTATAAAGAATAAGGAAATGGGGAATTGGGTTGGGAAAGAATTAGGAAATGAGGACTGGAGTTTGAATAGGCTGAAGGAATGTAAAAGACAAACTTCCAAAAGACAAAACTAGCACTAAAGCCCAACAACTTTCTCACATAAACTGGCATTAAAAAAAGCTAGAAGAGGGGAGTGAGGAAAGCAGTGTAAAGGATAAGCTGCACTAGCCACATATTAAAATTCACGCACAATAAACCAATTACTGCTCCACTAAATTAACACGAAGGGCAAATTGAGGACTGTTTGTTACAAGACACCAACTCACATCTGGTTTATAGTCTGGTTTATAGTACAGTAATACCTCGGATAACGCTAAGACTTGGTTCCACAAGTCTTGGTGTTATCCGATTTTTAGTGTGATCCGATGCATGTTAAAATCCTATGGGATGGATCGGATAACGTTAAAGCTCCATAGAGATACATTGTAACCGCACAGGCTTTAGCGGTTGTTATCTGATCCATCCCATAGGACCTTAACGTTATTCGATCCAATTCTCCTCCCCAGATTACTTAAAGTTATGCGATTTTAGCGTTATCCGAGGTAAACGTTATCTGAGGTATTACTGTAGTAGGGTTTCCAATATGTGAGACATTTATGAGTGGTTTACTAGTGCCATCCCTCAATGAGTTTTCATGGCAAACAGGGATCTGAACTCATCTGTGTCTCAGTCCATCTTTAGTCACTACAAAACACTGGCATAAAAGATTAAAATAGATTACACCAGGGATTCCCAACCTTTTCAAGCAGGGAGCTGGGTCATGCTCTCTCAGTCAGTTTCAAGGGCTGGACAGCCATTTTGCCCTTCCTGCACGATGGGGGTGACCATCTTGTCCCAACAGCTTTAAAGGGGTAGTCATTTTGTTTCTCAAATGCCCTTAGAGGGGTGGAGGGGCACATGGAATGATGTTGTGGGCCAGATATGGCCCCTGGGCCTTAGGTTGGGAACCCCTGCATTACACAAATCAACAAGGCAATAGAGTGTGACTACACAACAGGTAAAAAGCAAATTGATCTGTTGTGAAGTCACACTTCACTATTCAAATACAGTATCTGGGAAATGGTCATAAAGAGGAGGCTAGATCTGTTCTTGGTCATCCCAGATTACAGGATGTGTAATAATGAGCTCAAACTAAAGGAAGCCAGATATAGTCTGAATATGAGGGGGAACTTCTTAACGGTTAGAACAGTGGAACCAACTGCCTCAAAAGATGGTGAGTGCTCCAACACTGGAAGCTTTCAAGAGAGAATTGGACAACCCTCTCTGACAGATCTGCTTTGATTCAGATTCCTACATGAATCACACTGGGAAGAAAGTGGAGAAGAGTGATGCCAACCAAATCAGAGTAAAATAAACCATCCTCCTAGCTGCACAAAAAGAGAGTATTTCCCCACTGAAAAGAGATGAGTGAATCCCCATTTAACTTCCTCATACCAAGCTTTGTATTATACAGTTGTTGGTTTTTAATTCAATTTCATTTGTCCCAAATCCAATGCAAACTAGAGAGTAAATGGCCAATGCAGCTGTTCCCTCAGACTAAGGAGGTCAACAATTGCCCACATTCTCACTGCAGCTATTTCAACAATCTGTTACTAAGAGCTAAGGATAAGCAAAATAACAAAGAACTGCATGAGATATGTCAACAAGCAAAAAACAGCTTATCTTCTTTCCAAACCTGTCACATGTGAAGATTCTCTGCCTAATTAAATGAAGTAATCTCTCTCCCTTGGAACTAGTCCTACATAGAGATACAGTTGTACCTCGCTTAAAGAGCATAATGCGTTCCACAGGATTGCTCTTTAAGCGAGTTTGCTCTTTAAGCGAAACACCATTGTAAGTGACCATTTGTGGGGGGGGGGGATTGTGAACCCCAATTTATTTATTAAGCGAGTTTTTGATTGGTTTTATTTGTTAAGCGAAGCGACCATTCAGAGAAAATTCTGCCCTTTAAGCGAGTTACTCTTTAAGCGAAACGCTCTTTATGCGAGGTTTGATGGTATACAGTAGTTAGAGATGTCTGAAACTATTCAGTATCATCACATGATCTTGTAACTTCCAACTACCCATGCTATGGCAGCTTCCCATTTAGACTACCGAAATGCTGTATACATAGCACTGCCTTTGAAGTCAATATGGAAACAGGAAACTTCTACAGCCAAAGCTGACAGTAGACATGAGGAACACAACTTGACAGACAGAATACAAGAAGTTCATCTATTCTTAGTCTATTTCAGACCTACATGCTTGTGGCTAGTTCTTTGCTACAATGCATTACACACCTTGGAAGGACAAAGTAGAATGACTCCTACATCAAGCTGCCTATATACTGGTATTACCTGCCGCTGCCCTCTTCTGAGACACTTCTAGGTAAGTGACAAGTGATGGTAGCCAACTTTCACATTTTGGTACCTTGACTCTGAAACGTTACAGGAAGACGTGTGCAATTCCCACGGTGTTACCCTTGGTTTGTTTTTTAAACAAGTTAACTTTAAAATCTGAGTTTTATACTGCTGTTCTCGGTAGTTTGCCTTGTTTTTACAAATCATGTTACGCACAAACTGTCCTGAATGAGATCTGATGTTAAAGTCACTTAACAACCAAATAAATAAATAATGCTCTTTAACCATCAGTAGTACCTTTGTGAATTTGATAATACTACTTTAAAAAAAAGCCTAACTTGCTTGGATTTATAGCATTTATGGTTAATGTTGTCCAAGATACAAATTGTAGTCAAAGTAACACATTTTCATGGGAGTCCAGGCTGTAGAAATATCCTTAAGAAATTAAGAAAATACAAGTAGTATATTTTAATGGTAGGTTTTCAGTAGCCTCACGTATCTTTTAGCAATGCAATATAACTGAGTATATTTAAAATAAATTAATTTAAAAAACACTCTCATAACTTTTGAGATGAATCTGATTCTTCTTTGAACCCTGCCTAGAACCTCTCACTTTTCTTTTCTATTCATGCCATGGTCTCTGCTCATCCAAGCTACCAGTTCATCAAACCTTTTCTTCTCACAATCTGACAATAGGCTCAAACTTCTTCTCTTCAGCTTTGCCTTCAACTAATAGGATTAGTGCTCATTTGTGTGGTCTTGGCCAGGTTGTGATTTATCGTTGCTGGCACAGCTCCCTTGTGTATTCCTTTCTGATGAACTCTAAACACTGTCTTGCTTCTCTTAGGTCAACCACCCCACAAAAGCACAGGGCATTCTGCTTAAGTGTGCATTCCATTAACATATTTCCTGTTTGAGAAAGAAAGAGAAAGACCAAGCTACTTTTGAGGAAAGCTAACCTCCTCTCATCTTTCATTCCCCATGGCGGTCTCCTTCATGCCATGCCTCCTTCCTTTGCAGTTAACACCTTAACATTCATGCAGCAATTTAGCAGTTTTCAAAGCACTTTGTTATTATTTTCTATTTCTGTCTCAGAAACAGGATGCTCTATAATAGATCAAAAGACACGATTTCTTCTAAATAAACTAAACCATCAGCAGTGTATCAAATAGGAGTAGCAAAATTTATCACAAGCCAATTTTTATCAAGTTAATTTAGACCAGGTTCTGAAATACAGTACAGTTGTACCTCGCTTAAAGAGCATAATGCGTTCCACAGGATTTCTCTTTAAGCAAGTTTGCTCTTTAAGTGAAAACGCCATTGTAAGTGACCAGTTGTGGGGGATATTGCAAACCTGAATTTATTTGTTAAGCGAGTTTTTGGTTGGTTTTATGTGTTAAGCGAAGCGAACATTCAGAGAAAATTCTGCTCTTTAAGTGAGTTACTCTTTAAGCGAGGCGCTCTTTATGCAAGGTTTGACTGTATGTAGGTTTCCTTGCACAAGGGAAAAATGGGTGTCTTCAGTAAATTTTCCTGGAGAAAGAAATGATGACACACACAGGTAACCATGATAGTGAACCAGCCCAATATACAAGATAAAAATTCACATCTGTGGGTCACAAATATGTAAATGTATTCCTGCAGAAAGAGGCTCAGCGATAGAAAATATGCTTCATATGATGATTCAGAGCATGTCATCTGCAAGTAATTCTAGGAAACAACACCAGAGGTCTAGGGCCATGATGGCAAACCTTGGCACTCCAGATGTTCTTGGACTTCAATTCCCAGAAGCCCAAGCACCCTGTGAATCCACATGAATGGGTTTATTGCGATTCATCCGACCCACGGTGCCCTCGTCACTCCCAGAAGCGGAAGTAAAATGCGTCCATACTTCTGCTTCTGGGAGCGACGAGGGGAATGTGGGCCAGATGAATCGCAGTAAACCCATTCATGTGGATTTACAGGGTGCTTGGGCTTCTGGGAACTGAAGTCCAAGAACATCTGGAATGCCAAGGTTCACCATCACAGCTCTAGGGTGCTACTAAGATGTGCTACTTCTTAGTACCCACAGAGCTTATGATCTTAATGTCTGCCTACTAATTTTTATTCTGCCTCATACAATTATTTTCTCCTTTTTTTAATAACTCAGCAACATTTTGGAACTATTGCAATGGCCACCCAAAACAAAATAAAAAAAGGAAAAGCAAACTTGTCAAATTCTGAGGGGAAACTGCATGGGTATCCCATCTGGGCCAAAATGCCTTTTGAAGTGTCTCGGTAGCCTCCAAGGTGATGTCATGGCATGGTGGGACTCCAGCCTAAACACAAGCCTCTCAAAGGTCACCAGCAATGATGGATAACTAGTGGGGTGAGGCCATTAAACTGTGGGTGTTGCACTCTTAGCGGCAGAGACCTGACAAGCCCACAAAAGGAAAGTGTCAGAACTAGAGAAGAAAACAAAGGCAAGGGGAAGAGAAAAGGGCTGCCTGAAGGAAGGCCAGGGAAGGAAATAATGCTTTGGCAAACTATTCCTTTTGCATCTTTCCTCCAAAAGAAGTCTTGTTTTCCCATTTTATTGATCTTTTCTTTTACCTCATTAATGGGTCTTTTCCCATCTGAAAAGGCAGTTACCCCTCTTCCAGTCCTCCCCCTTCCCTCAAAAGCATCCTGAACATTCACAAAGTGAAAAGAATTCCCTGCTGAGTATAAACCATGAAATGGGGTTGAAAATAAAGCTTTTGATTAAACCTGACAATTTTGAGCTTCTCATGCCATCCCCCCACAAGCTGAGGGGGGAAATGACATCATCCATGACACCAGCAGGGCAGAAGGAGACAACACAAGATCAAGAGGGGGAAAACATCCTCTGCTCCACAGTTGAGGCTGGGTTTTAATAAGCAAAATAATTGGTTTTGAAGATAGATTTGCCGGTGATCTCACCTCTGACATCTAGGATTATGTAACTACAAGAAATCTCTACATTTAGGTTTGCACATTTAGGGTAAATTAGGACAAACCCTTGCAACTTCTAATAACTCTTCGTATTCTATTACGTATGCCTTGCCAACAAAACATTAATGAAAAACATATATCCTAGCAATATCTTGAAAAAAGCACAAATCGTTGCAATTGGCAAGCAGAGAACTTTGACTTTAAAAAAAAGAAATCAGCATTTTGACACCACTTTGATGCTGCTCCAATCTTTACTTAAAACTTTAGACTTAACAACACAACTGCAGGCAAGCATCTTTCAACTAGTCACTTTAAAAAAATTATAAAGATTTAAACGTGGCTTAAATTCATTATCAGGCCTTTTGAATAAAGCTTTTTTTTTGTCTGAAAATTATGACTGAGATGCCAGCAGGATCTTAAAAGGCTAGCCTTTCTAAGTGATTTCTGTGCAACTCTCAACTTCCTTACGTAAACTTTTTCCCATCCACAAACTTCCTTAATTAGCATGGAATGCAAGCAAGTAGAACTGGGTTCTAGTCATTCCTTCATCTTACAAAGCAAACCCCTTCCCCTCAATACCATAACCATACCAATTATAATAATTGTGTGCCATCAAGTCAGTTTGGGCTTCCGACAGCCCTTTCTAGGATTTTCTAGGTAAAGAACACACCACAGTGGTTTATGATTTCCTTCTTCTGGGGGCATCCTGGGACTGTGCCTCTTGCCCATGATTACAGAGGAGGCACAGTGCCAACTTCTGGCTCCACAGCCAAATAACTGAACCACTGAGCTATCCATCTAACAATAATCATACTATTGAAAATGAATTAATTAAATAGAATGTCAGGGTTGGCATTAGGACAACAGGGCAATGCCCTTGCATTTCAACGTTTTAGCCATGTTCTCCCTTGAAATGTTCAAACTTCCCTTTATGACAAAATATTCCACTCTCTCTTAAAGCAAAGCAGAATTCATTACAAAGTCATTATCATGTTTATACTACTCTATACCTCTTTCACACAATGAAAATTCTGCTTCACCAGGATCCAAGCTCTATCTATCTCACAAGTATTCCTGTAACCCAACAGTGGAGAACCTTAAGCCTTCCAAAATGTAGAGAACCAAAATATACCAAAATCATCTCCAATGGATCCAAGAGCACTGAAAGCAAGTGGGCTTGGTGACCAGGAGTGCAGGAGGGTCACATCTCAGATCGTGGGAACTACATGTGGTCCATGAGACACACATTCCCCTGTATGCTAAGAGGTGTGAATGGCCATGTTGAGCCATTCCCTTATTCTCACATGTTATTTAAGCTCTTAGGAGTCTTTATTTCCCAAAAACAAAAATCTGTTATTCATGGCCTTTTGAAGAAGTCATTGCAAGCCTTAATAAGGTCAGAAGACACCAAAATGCCCTGAAATTCTGACTTTCACCCCAAAGAGTCTGAGGTGGGACAAAATGGAATTTTTTACATCCGGAGAGCAACAAAATCTGAATTAAAATAAGCCAATTCCATTTAGTGACATTCATACTTATTCATTTCTCACTTGTTTTTCTCCAACTCCAAAAATTAAAAGACAACAACAACAATTTTAAAAAAGGAGCCTCTCACAATGTTCATGAGGGTGAGGACATAATTCTGGACATGCTCCTTCCCATGGAACCGTACAACTGAGTCATCCACGGCCAGGAGAATCTCTATATTGTAGTCGTCTTTCTTAGTGTGGCGCTTCTTCCTCTCTGCTTCACCAACTTGGTCTTCCATCATGTGTAGCGCATTTGGGAGTTGGCCTATGCTAAATCCTGGAACTAGTGAAGGCAAGAGAAAACATAAAGGAATTAACAAATGACAATAGCGCAATTTCTATAAGGACTGTGGTGTCCCTAAAATATGATACTCTGCAAAAAATACATACATGCACACACATGTATGCACATGTACACACATACAGAAATGTATTTATAGGCAAGGAAAACAGACACATTCCTCTCTACCTGAAATACTGTTAAGACTAATACTGGATGTCTTTGCACTATTCCTATGATTAGATCTGTAGTTATTATTTTTTGCTTAAATTTGAGCCTGAGCAACATTACTTTTTCTGTGAGTTGGAGAATTCTGGGATTTGTAGTTTAAAAAGTGACTTTTCCAAATGTTTGCTGAAGCTATTACTCAGTGGTAAATGGAGAATTCAAACAAGGGTTTTAGATGTTCCTTGTGGCCTTAGCTTTCATAATTAAGTGAGTACAGTCTCCCGGGGGGGGGGGGGGGACAAATAAAGTCAAAATTCCCATTTGTATTTTAATTATTTACTGGTAGGTTATAATTTCACAGATTTCCACGTTCTCAGAGTCAAGGAAAACAACAATACCCTGTAGCACAAAAGTGGGGACCTCCCAGTTTCTGGCCCAGAGGTAATCCTCAGAGATTTCCCCTGAGGCTTCTCCTTGGCTCACCCCATGCCTCAGGTAATCCATCATCATCATCATCATCATCATCATCATCATCATCATCATCATCATCATCATCATCATCATGTGCTCTCAATTATGCCTAATGGTGACCCTTTCCAGGGTTTTCTAGGTAATATAGTATTCAGAAGTGGTTTACCACTATCTTCTTTTAGGAGCAGTCTAGTATGCAGCTTGTTCAGGACTACACAGGCTGGCTCTTCTCCTAAAAGGCAGTAGTGGGCATCAACAGGTTCACAACAGTTCTCCAGAACCGGTAGCAGAAATTCTGCCTGGCCCCACCCATCCAAGTTTTGAAATAAAGTAGTCCTAATTCGGGTGCAGGGTAGGGCTTTTCCCCTGGCCACACCCACTATACTATTCCCACAGAGTAGTTAGTAAAAAAAATTTGAATCCCACCATTAGATCACCCACCTAGTCACATGGCCATGCCCAGAAAGTAGGCCACGCCCACAGTGTGGTAGTAAAAAAAATTGGAACCCACCACGACTTCCAAAAGGTACAGTCAGGAATTGAACATTTGACCCTAGTTCCATGGTCATGTGCTCCACTTCACTGTGCTATCCATCAGCATGGGAAAACATGGGATGAAGAGGCATACTTAGATGTGAGGATCAATAGAAAATTAACTCCTGGACTTGGTTAAATTCACCATCCTTGCATTAAAATAACAAATAGTTCTATTCTACCAACCATGTCAGGAGTAGATGTGGAGAAACTGAGATGATCCATGAACATTTCAGCTATCTAAGTAACAAGAAGACATGGTTGTACCTTCATTATGATAGTCCTTGAATGCTTCTGGTTTCTCTTGCTTGATAGCAGACCTGCGGTAGACCACGTGAGCCCTCCCATCCTTTTCCTTTTCCCACTGTCCTCGCTCCAGGGGCTCAATAAAAAACTCACCACTATCTGTCCGAATCAGACCTGCCTGGAAAAACACAGAAGAGTGAGATAAAAGGGGAGGGGGAGAGAAAATGTGTGTGTGTGATATTTTGGTTAAAAACATTATTACATGGAATGTTAAACCTTTCTTTCTCTTTCTCTCTCTACCTATTATCTTCAACTCCAGTACTATGAGCCTCCCTGAACCTTCTAGGCCTGTGACAGCAAACATTGGCACTCCAGGTGTTCTTGGACTTCAATTACCAGAATCCCAAGTCAGCACTCCTGCTGATCAGGGCTTCTGGGAATTGAAGTTCAAGAACAGCTGGAGTGCCAAGGTTTGCCATCACTGTTCTAGGATGAGAATACAACAGTCTCCTGATCAGTTTACCATTTCCAATGTTGGATGCTGCTAAGGACTATTCACTTGTACAAGTAATAGCAAAGTTATTGTTTTCTTTTCAAATTGAACACTACAGCATTTAGGCATCATTTCATCCCTCTCTTATGTGCGGTACAGAATGGAAACAGCTCACCATTTCTTCAGGGACTAATCATCCTAACAAATTTCCAGGCAGCAGTAAAAGGAGTATGGGACATATTTGGCTGGTCATTTATGCAGCTTTTTTTAATTGATTTTTTTTTACAAAAGAAAAAAATACAAAACAACAAAAGAAAATATAAACAAACATACATAGTCTCTAATGTGCTCCCACACTTTTGGGACTTATAAACCTTATCCAATGAGGAATATCTATATCATTACATGTCCACATTCTCCTCTTCATCCTCAAAAAGATAATGCGTCCTGTTCTGGCTTTATTCCTTTTCCTTTTACCAATGCATAATCTAGGAATTCTCCCCATATTTCTCTAAAATAATTTTTTTCACTAAAATCAGTTTTTCCACTAATCCTCTTTTTACCTTTATTTCCTACATTAATTTCTCATTAATGGCTATATTTTGTATCTCTTTATACTTATCATCCAATTCAAAATCCCAATCTACCTTCCATTTTTAATTACTGTATATTCAACCTCTCTGTTGTAAGAAATATAATCATTATTTCTTTCTTTTTCCATTTTATCTGCATATTTCCAAAACCCAACAATAATGCTATTTTACGGCACATTTCCAAATCTATAATTCATTAATTTCCATAAAAACCACTATTCCATATTTTCTACACATGCAGCTTTTCAAGTATAGCAACATTTCACCTTATGGAGACTATTAGACACGTCCACCAAAAGGTATAAATTGAAACAAGATTCATGCTCCCCATGAAACCTGGGGAGCATGGTCTCGAACGGCTGACCTGCTGACCTTCCAGTCATCAAGTTGAGTGTCTTAACTGCTAAGCTACTGCAGTCCCTAATAGTACAGTCTCTCTTAATTGCTATCCATTTCATCTCCTTACTAATATATATAAGCCATACAGAGGTTTGCCAGTGTTGCTGCCAAATGACTTCCTGGAAAGGAGAGATTTTCTCCTCCATACTTACTACCGCTTTTGCATCCATTTTTGTGACAAAAGTTAACTTTATTCAACCACAGCTGGAAAAGGTTCAACAACCAGTTGCTCTGTTTCTGCATCCTACGGTAGTACTATATACATGATGCTAACACAACTGTTGCTGCAGTGTGACGCACACACAACAGTATGCAGCTCTTCTCCTATACAACAGTTCATAGAAAAGATTTGTGAGTCATTTACACACAAGGTAGAGATGAAACAGGCTTTGTGTAGTGTAAACAATTGGACAAGTATATTTTATTTATTAATTTAAAGGATTTTGACCTCCATTTGTTTGTGTCTCAGAGTATGCTGGGCAGCTCACCAAGTAAAATGTGATACACCAGATTAGCCATCTTGGAAGTGTCACTACTGCAGTAGTTTGCATCAGAGTTTATAAAACTTTTATTTTACTTATTGCTCTAATGCTCTTCACCTTGATGATGCCCCTGGACACACTTTGGATTTGACTACTGACTCGGACTACCGGTAAACAGACCTTGGCTTGCCTTTAGGACTCTGGTATCTGGACTATCCTTGAACAAGACTCGCTATGTAGCGCCACGGTGCGGCGACCGTGCTTGCCCAGACAAGTCAGCCCATGAAATGAATGCTATATCACCATATACTAGTTACATTGATAAATTTGTTCAGTACTATATCACCTCAGCGCAAACAAAAACATTTTTCAAATGAATATGAAACAGAAACAACTCTAACAAATTACAGTACATTACTAAATTTCCATAACATATGTATATATGTGTGTACATTATGGAGAACTTTGGGAAACTTTCCCATTTCCCTAGTACCATGCAACACTTTATGCAGCCCACTGACTTTACAAGGAAAACCAGGGACCGACAGAGGGCAGGATCAAAAGAGGACTGTGGCATGAATCAAACTGCATCAGATTGAGATACCGATGTGGACACTGGCACTGAAACAATCCACAATCTCCATGTGATTACTTATTTCAAACAGAACTGTATATAGGCCACAGGAAAGCCAAATCACTTCAATTCAGCTTGGCGGCTTAACTATAGCCTTAGTTTGGTGGCATCCCAAGATTAAAATGTGATTAGTGAGGAGGACCTAAAGAAGCTCCTGATTAGGTTGAAAGAAGAAAGTGAAAAAGCTGGCTTGAGACTCAATATCAAGAAAACCAAGATAATGGCAACAGGCCCTATCAGTCCCTGGAAAATAGATGGGGAAGAAGTAGAAGCAGTGACAGATTTTACTTTCCTAGGATCAAAGCTCACTGCAGATGGTGATTGCAGCCATGAAATAAAAAGGCGACTGATTCTTGGGAGGCAAGCAATGAGAAACCTGGGGAGCATAGTGAAAAGTAGAGACATTAAATTGCCAACAAAGATTCGCATAGTCAAAGCAATGGTATTCCCTGTGGCAATGTATGGGTGTGAGAGCTGGACCATTAGGAAAGCTGAGCGCAGAATAGACGCCTTTGAGATGTAGTGTTGGAGGAGAGTTTTGAGAGTACCCTGGACAGCGAGGAGAACAAATAGGTCAATCTTAGAAGAAATCAACCCTGACTGCTCCTTAGAAGGTCAAATAATAAAGATGAAGCTAAAGTACTTTGGACATCAAATGAGAAGAGAGGATTCACTTGAGAAAGCCTTGATGCTTGGAAGGGTCGAGGGCAAAAGAAGAAGGGGACGGCCCAAGATGAGATGGCTAGATGGTATTGTGGAGACAATGGGCACAGAGCTGAGCGAGTTGAGGGGGATGGTGGAGGACAGGAGTGCCTGGCGGACAGCGGTCCATGGGGTCGCAGAGGGTCGGAATCGACTGTGCGACTGAACAACAAAAAAGTTTTCCTACCCCCATTAAAATGCACAGCAGCAACTACTGGCAAGTTTACACAGTGTGTGTTTGGTTCCATCTTGGTTGTGAAACAGATGCACTGTCTCTTCACTACAGTTAAGGAATGGGACGTCAGAACCTCTTGTGCAATGCACTAGTGAAGGAAAGTGAAAGAATCGAGGTCACAGTAAGACAGGCTATCACTAGTCTCAGGTTTCCCATCCTCTCCAGCTGAATCCATCCTTTTAATGGGAAGTGTGGGACCATGAAGGATAAGCTGTATCCAATCACAATTTGTGGTTGTTCCCCACTACACCAACTGTACTGTCTACCAATCCGAAATTCCAATTCAAAAGCAGGTGAGTCCTGGTGGCACAGTGGTTAAGCTGCTGTACAACCAAAAGGTTGTGAGTTTGATCCTGGTGAGGGCTCAAGGCCTTCCATCCTTCTGAGGTCAGTAAAATGAGTACCCAGCATGTTGGTGGCAAAATGCTAATTAACTTGTGAATCGCCCAGACCCCAGAGGGTGCACTAACACACTATGGGCTGTATATAAGTGTGATTGTTTTTTACTTTGCTTTACATATAAAGCCTTTTATGGCTTGGGCCAGGCTTTCTGAAAGACTGTATCTTCCCATAAATGCCTTTTTGGTCTTTAAAATATTCAGAGGAGGATCTTCTCTCTACCATCGTAAACATGTTTCATGAGAGCATGAGAAAGAGGCTTCTCTGTAACTGCTCCCAGGTTATAGAAAGCTCTTTCTGCATGTTTAATTGCTTTATCATTTGTAATTTATTTTGCTTTAGGTATTACCAGTACAGTACAGTGGTACCTCATACAACAATTTTAATTTGTTTCACGGGGCTTGTTGTTGTACGAGACAATTGCTATATGATGCATGCATCGTATAGCGATTTTCCCTATGGGATGGATCGTACAACAATTTATTTATTTTCACTAAGTGGTTTTTCCCACTGGAAAATTGTTGTATGATTTTTTTTCCATAAGGAAAGTTGCTATGCGGGACATCTCCCCCCCCCCCAAAAAAAAAAAAAAAACAACCCTAATTGTTATGCAATTTCGTTGTTATACGGGGCAATTGTTCTATGAGGTTCCACTGTACTTGCTTTAACACTGAGAGCCCCTTTGGGCCCTCTCACTAGGAATAAGGTGTCCTACAAATTAGCAAGATAAAATGAATAAATATGTAATATGCTGCAAAACATCGTTATTGGTTCTAGGACGTGTTTTTAAAGCATGAATCCTACTATCCAGTTTCCTAGCATTGTAGAGTTTGAGCCATAATGGAAGAGCCTTAACTTTAATCTTACATTGGCAGGTTGAGTGTTCATAACCAAACTCCACATCAGCTGAACTGCAAATACTGTAATGGAATGACTTCTCTCTTGCAGAATGCAAACAATAGCACTTCCCTAATATATATAATTCTTGCTTTCTTAGAAAACATGGTCAGAGTTGTAGAGACTAGGGAAATGTCCCAAAATGAACCCAAATAGGAGCTTAATCCCATTATTTTCACTTCTCCCAATGGGCCTGGCACCAGGCATTTAACTCCAGCGCATTTCTCCTCTGGAATCTTGTCTGTCTGTTGAACAGCTCCAGAGTTCAGAGCCAACAAAGATCTGTTTGGCAGAAGCTCCTGGCAGCTCCCAACACAGGAGGGACATAGGCAGTGTTTTCATAGCCCCTTTCCAACATCTGAAACTGTTTGCTAGCTATTAGATAAATTTCATTCTTAAATGTTTTAATTTAGAGCAGAAGCAGCGAGCACATGTCTTGACGTTTAAAAAATTCCATAGATCATAGACGGTGTTAAACCACTGTTTAAATCTAACATTTTAAACCAATCGAAAAGAGTATCACATGACACAAATATGGTGAAAGCTGGTCTAAAGGTTCAGAAGAATGTGATCAAGAAACTGCATCAGCCCACATGAGAGATAGGAGAAAATGACAGTGCTTAAATAGTTCCTCATGCTCATCGAAGGAAAGAAGGAACATGATAGAATGTATACATAGAAAATATATTATGAACAGCAAGATAGTCAGTAGTTATTTTTTCGTATTTCTGTTGGTAGCCACATACCTCCAGGAAGACACCCAGAAGTTTCTTATTCTTATGAGAGCTCATTGGCAGGAATGATCTGCCCACTCTGGTGACTATCAAAACATCATAGTGGGGCTAGTTAGGGATGCTAACTGATTAGAAAAAAGATACTAGTCTGCTTTCAGAACATTTCCAAGAAGAGCAAAGAGCAAGATACATCGATTTCCGTTGTGTTTAAAAGAAATATACAGTAGTTAACTTTAAGCCCTACAAATCTATGGACTATTTCGCACTAGGTTCTATCTTCAGATAAAAAGAATATAATTTTAAAAAAAGAAATTGCTACTTTCATATCCTAGAATTATTTTCTCAGATACCAGAATAACTTCATTTGAACAACAGAAACCAAAGTGTTTGAGTCAACACAAACTGTGTACCTGTCTACATTTTGCTTACATATCCACCCTATGGTCTTCCAACAACAATAGAAGCTTTGTCTGCTATATGAAAAAATTCCCTAGCCCTCTGTCTCCCCCTGCCCCACTTACTTATACCCTCTTTGGGAAGGAAGCTATAAAATTATTTTTAATTGGCTTGATTAAAAGCACTCCTGAAAGTGGAGTCACCACCAACCACCATTGATGGAAACAATATCCACCTACTGTGATACAGTATCTCGTTACTGCTGTTTCTCTACTGCTTGATTAGATGGTTGCCACCACTGCCATATGGATGAACATTTTCACCCATACTGTATTTCCAATCAGTCACTGAACAAAGGGAGTGCCTTTTGTCACCTCCCAAAGTATCTATGAAAACTAAACTCCCATTTCAGTCCACTCTTAGAGTAAACAGGATTTACCAATGTTCTTGTGAATTAACAGCAACAAAAAGAGAGTATTGCTTAAGCCAGTTATTAGGCTGTATCTATAACACTCGTGGTAAGGACTGTGGTGACTTAGTGGTTAAGGCACTGAACTTGATGACTGGAAGTTTGGCAGATCAACAGTTCAAGACCTGAGTACTGTACAGCGGAGTGAGTTCTCGTCTCTGTCCCAGCTCCTGTCAACCTAGCAGTTTGAAAGCAAGACATTGCAAGTACAGTAGATAAATAGGTACCACTTCAGTGGGAAGGTAAACAGAATTCTGTGCATTCCAGTATCTAGTCATGCCTGCCACATGTCCATGGAAATATCTGTAGATACAGACAGTACTGGTTCTTTAGCTATAAACAGAGATGAGCACTGAACCCTAGAGTGGGATTCAACTGGCTTTGGAGTAAGGGCGACCGTTACCTCTTGTGAATTAACAGTATCAAAAAGAGAGTATTGCTTAAGGCAGTTATTGGGCTGTATCTATAACACTTGCAGACACAGCAATGTTTGTAAGGGCCAAGAGGGGAAGTTAAAGGCAAC
Source organism: Furcifer pardalis (assembly GCA_030440675.1). NCBI lineage: Eukaryota > Metazoa > Chordata > Lepidosauria > Squamata > Chamaeleonidae > Furcifer > Furcifer pardalis. The sequence goes on from CP126890.1 coordinate 206,201,693, forward strand.
CTCCCATGCCTGTCCATTAATCAAAGTCCAACAATTTCCCATTACACTGTAAAATGGAATTAATACTAGTGTGCAATTTTCACTTACAATGAGAGCATTCTCTAAAAAGCCCAATGCCAAGCAGACCATAGAGCAGACCTGTTAGTCCCTGCCAGGGAAACTAGGCACTTAATACTTTGTAAGTATGCCCATTTGAAAGAATGCAAGCTTTATTTACATGTTTTACCAGGTTGTGCACAGATGAATGCAAGAAGAAATGAGGTTATGGAATGCAACTGTACTGCTTTAGAACATTTCCCCATACTTGCTCCAATGTCTATATTTCCATAAATTAGGTATATGGGAGGAATCTGCCTTGGACCAAATCAGATTATGATTTCCTTCAACTCTGTAACTATCTGCACTGCCTAGCATTGTTTTGGACCTGAGGTTTTGGACCTGAATGGTCTACCACTAAACTGTTATGGGACATTGCTAGTTCTTGGTATCATCCTGGTATGACAGCTGATGATCAAATCATGAAGTGTTATTTCAGCGGCTTTGGTCAAATGGTAGGAATGTTAAGAGGAAACAGTGATCAAGCTCATAGGTATCAGCAGGGATAGGGTCCAAATGCCAGAAAGTTACTTATAAAGCTGCTTTTTCTATACTTCCAAAGCCCAACAAAGTGATTAATTGCCATTACAACATTTAAAAAAATAAACTTTCACATTTTTCAAAAAAAAAATGGAAGAGTTATTTGGCTGTTTTTTAAAAAATCTGAATGTTACACTACAGGCATGCACCAATCCACCAAGTTCTCAAAGGCAATATTGTTCAAAAGCAGCATGAATTGCCTCCCCTTGTGGGGGTCTCACCTGGGCCAGCCAGTAATCTTTCTTGGCATATTTAAGACCCTTTCACAGCCCACCCCCATTCTCCCCTTTATTCTAACCTCAAAAGCAAAGGTGCCATGAGACCCAATGGGAAGCCTAAAGTTGGATTTAGTTTCCAGAAGATTCAGTCAACAGTATTTCCCCTGAGTTGGAAAGAGTAGTCATAGAATATCACTCTGCAAATAATAGCTAAATGTGTTACTAGGGAAAATAAAATTAGTTACGAGTATACAGTACAGGTCTCTCAAGTCTATTCTGAGTCTTTCTACGTCAACAGCTGGCTATGCATACTGCCTTGTGCGCTTTCTTATAAGTGTAATTGCTACTGCAATTTCTTCCAGCTGTCCCTTGCGCAGTACATGAGTCCCACTATATCATGGCCTCCCTCATTCATTGGCCCATGAAACAAGAAGTTATTCTCCCAAATACAGTGTTGTTCAGGTGACAACAGTTATTTCATTGTTGTTATCAGGACAACAGCCAGAATCCTACTGATTGTTTACATCACTGTGAGTGAAATGGCAAAATAAAAAATGTAGCAGTGAACTGCCACTCGCTAACAAGTTGTGTGCCAGTCACACAGGTTAGTGTACAAAGAGGAGTAGAAGTAGTAACTTAATATCAAGGAGCAATTCACAGTTAAGATATTTACAATTCCTCTTATGCTGGCATGAATAACAAAAAAGAATCTGGTCAATGTGGGGGCAAGAGATGTTTCTATGACCGAGTGAGCTTCAACAAAGAATGACTCAGCATGTTGTGAAACTTGGTGCAGTTATACAAATGAATGTCTTAAACTCAATTGTGTGCGAAGTTGGAAATTTTCTAGTAAATTTTAATGTTGTTGGTTATTTATTTATTTATTCAATTTATATGCCGCCCTACTCGGTGCAACCGACTCAGGGCGGCTCACAAAACTCAAAAATATGACATTCAACACTATAATCAACAATATATTTTAATCATGTCAGACGCACACAAAGGTGCTTTCTGGGTTGAAAGGATTTTTGCAGGAGGAACTCCACTCAGGGGACACCCAAATGAGGCTTCTTTCATCTCCCCAAGAATCTTTTACCTCTGATGTGGTCATTATTTATCTACTTGCAATTTCTTGCTTTTGAACTGCTAGGTTGGCAGGAGCTGGGACAGAGATGGGTGCTCATTCCAACATGCGCTACTCAGGTCTTGAACTGCCAACTTGCCAACCTTCCAGCTAACAAGGTGAGCTTCTTAACCACTGACCCACTGTAGTCCCTAGTAAATTTTATTTACCTTAAGTAAATGTTATTTTTGCATTAGTAGCTCTCCAAAATTAAGTTAATACTGTATTGACAATGATGGTGGTATTTCTAAGGAGCTTTTTGAGGTTAGAAGGCAGAGCAACTACCACTACCCCAGTTCTAAAGATTTATATCACTGACTATAGGTACCCAGTGTGGTATAGTGGACAGAGTGACAGACCAGGACTCAAGAGGCCTGGATTCAAATCTCTGCTCAGCCACTAAACTCATTGAGAGAGTGAGACTGGTAAAACTATTCCTTAAATATTTCCCTTGTCCTGCAAGCCCTCTTATGGTAATTATAAGTTGATATTTACTTAATGGCACATAATTAACTAACTATATTAGTGAAACCATACATTTTTGTAAAGTCTAATGGACTTTAGGAAGTAAAATTAAAATGTGTTTAATGCCAGATCAAAGAATCAGGCAGCAGTCCCCTTAGCCATGGAAACAACTGGATCAGGGATTCTCAACCTGTGGCCTGTGGGCCGGATGCAGCCCATGGCACCACCACACCAGGAAGTGCCATGTGGTGTTGGAAGGGCAAAATGGCCATCTAGCCCCTGGAGCTGTCTGAGAGAGCATGACCTCGCCCCTGACTTTAAAAGGTTGAGAACTCCTCGACTAGATGAATTTAAGGCAGTCCTTCTCTTTCAGACTAACTTTGTCAGAGGATTATAAAGTGGGAATGAGAGCTAATTCATTGTCTTGAATTAACCATGGGGAAGGTGAGGCATAAATGTAAAACTATATGGATACTAAACAAACATTCAAACAGATTCCAACTAAGTAATAAAAAATTGGGTGGCATAGCTAATACTTTGTAAGACAGGAACAGAATTGAAAAGAGCTTGATAGATTTGAACCCTGGGCTGAAAACAACAGAATGAAATTTTAAAAGGATAAATGCAAAGTACTATACCAAGTTTAAAAAAAACAACCAAAGGCACAGTTATAAGACATTAGAGCAGTAAGAGGATGGAACAAGGCGATGAGTGCTCCAACGCTAGAAGCATTCAAGGGAAATTTGGACAACTATCTACCAGACCTGCTTTGATTTGTATTCCTGCATTGAGCAGGGAGTTGGACTTAATGGCCTCATAGGCACCTTCCCAATTCATTATTCCATGAGTCTATAAATACATATTTAAAACCCTGGGTTTGTTCTGGGCTATTAATTTGTGAAGACAAAAAGGAGTAGACTCATGTATGGGGAAGGAGTAAAATCATGGTTGTGAATTATTCCACTAAAAATCTGACTGTCATTCAGGCAAGGCTTTTAGTGTACTAAACTTAATCTCTATTTAAAATTAACTTCACTGTTTAAAATGCTTCCTTTTCAATGTAAACATAACTGACTTAGATTCTTCAGTTTATTAACTAGTAATTTGACATGCTAATGTTTTTGAACTAACATTCTCATGTCTATATATATAAAGCAGCTATTACAGACACTTTTAAAGACAGGAATTATCCTAGTCCAGTTTTCTTACAATAGGAATCAAGTGCACATGCTGATATTTCACTCAGAAACATTAGCAGACTTGTTTCAAACAGAACTTCAGCCTTTTTTGTGGGGGTGGGGAGATGTATGAAATAAGACTGAGTACTACCATTACCCTTGACATTTAAAATAGGTCAACAGATACTTGCTCATATTTTAACCATCACAGTCTGCTTTGATATGTAACAGTGGAATCCACCAAGCTGGAAATCTGCCAACTTTTAACAAAAAGTCAGACAGTTTGGCACAGGCATCACCCCTTGTGCCACAGATAAAATAACTGTCCTCACTAGTGTCTCCTTTATAAATCAATATGGGAGGGAGGGAGTGATAAGGACACATGGAATGAGAGATGCTGACATTGAAATGTAGCTGAAACATTAGAAAACTGATAAAATTGCTCCCTTCAGAACGAAAGGCAAGCAGCCTTTACTATTTTAAAGAAAACCCTATTCACTGTAAATATAACTTCCTTCAGGCAACAGTAAGAGTCAAGAGGAGACACATTTTCAAGCACTGTACAAAAACAATAGGTAGTATTCTGTTGCATAACTCCACCTGCACAACAGAAGTGATGTTATTATCATTGGCAATGTGCCCCTGATTAGTTTTCAATTTCAAGGTGTATTGGACTTGTACACCATGAGATGAAGTTGTGTGCATCCCAAAATCCGAGAAATATTTGATCAGCATTTATTTATTTATTTAATATACCGCCCATCTGGGTGTTATCCCGCTCTGGGCGGTGAACAAACAGAAAATAAATTACAACAATACAAATAAAAAACCACCACCAACAAACACATCATTAACTAAAATAAAATAAAATAATTAGCAACAGAGGACATCGAAAGTGAACCTAATCGATTGACAAAGGAACAACGCCCTGAAAGGCCTCCTTGAACAGGAATGTTTTTAATTGTTTTTTAAAGGTAGCCAGTGATGGGGCCTGGCGTAGCTCCACCGGTAGTGTATTCCACAGTGTAGGTTCCACCACTGAGAAGGCTCTACAGTCAAACCTCGCATAACAAGCGTTTCGCTTAGTGAAAAACTCGCATAATGAGCAAGTTTTTTGCTAAGCGGTCCGACTCACATAATGAATTATTCGCTATGCGAGTCGGACTTTTCCCTATGGAAAAATTTGCATAACGAGCATTTCTATGGGGAAAACTTGCACAGCGAAAAATTTTTGCTATGCGAGTTTTCCCTCTTGAAATGTGAGTTTTTCCATAGGGAAAGTCCGACTCGCATAGTGAAAAATTTGTTATGCGAGTCTGACTCGCATAGTGAAAAACTCGCATAGCGAGCAGCCTCACAGAACGAATTAAATTCGTTATGTGAGGTATGACTGTATTTCTGGTTAAAGACTTTCAAGCCATCCTCGGTGTTGGCATCTGGAGCTGCGCCAACTGTGATGACCGGGGGATGCGGGGAGTTTTTAGACACTCTGACAGATAGCAATCTAACCCTAATGATGATGAAGCCATTCATCAGTATCCTAATGAAGCCAGGATACTGGCCTATTGAAATTACCTATTGTCTAATACATGAAATCTTTAGACTATGTCTCACTTGCCCAGCAGATAAAGATTGGTCTTCTCACACACAAACAGGTGGAAGAGCAATTGAATCATATAAAAGAGGGAGGACAGTGGTTGAAAGGCTGAAATCACACATTCATTTCATGTGTTTTTATGTTAATGCTGAGGCAAAGCAAAAAAAAGGAATGACTATAATTTTGAGTCATATCTGTCCATAATTAAACTGTAATAGGATTAAGCTCTGGGGGCAACTGCTAAGGTATGGATGTCCTTAGCATGAAATGTTCTCAGACTTAAAAGTAATTTTCTGCATATTGCTCTGAGACAGTACTGTATTAATAATATGAAATGTCTGAATCAGGAGACTAACAGTTTACAGCAGAGGTTCTCAACCTTTTAAAGCCATGGGCCATGTCACGCTCCCTCAGACAGTTGAGCAGGCTAGACTGATAGTTCCCCCCACCATAATTCGCTTCTTCTGCACTCCAATGAACAGCAGAGGAAATATTCAATGAGTTAATAATATGAAGTGACTAACTTATTAAGTCTAACATGGCTACTATTCCAAAAAATTCATGACATCAGAAATTCAAACTGGAAGGAGCCAGGCCAAATAGACTCACTTGCTTTGAGATGCCATTCTTGGAACTTGAGCATAATAATAATTTTGTGTCAGAAATTATTCTAGGTTGAAAAGACTTTTAATGGAGAAACTCTGCTCAGGATAAGGCTCCTTTCATATCCCCAAGAGCTGGGAGAAGCAGGCACTCAATCCGTCATGCAGTACCCAGGTCTTGAACTGCTGACTTGGCAGCCTTCCAGCTAACAAGGTGAGCTTCTTAACCACTGAGCCACCACAGCCCTTGAACTTGAGCAGAGTTTTATAGGAGTTTTGAGTGACATTCATGGAAAAAAAATACTTTCCTTAGATCACTTCCACAATCCCTAGAAAACTTTGTAGAGTCATAGAAAAATCATACACTTTCAGTTAAGTCATAGCTGCTATAAAATAAGAACTTTCAAAGAAAAAAGATGCAGATACAGGTGCTGGGTTTTTCTCTGTCTCAGCTGCTAAGGTACAGCTAATCAAATGTAAATTGAGCTCTGAAGAAAGACTATACAAAAGATCTCAATAGCAAGGACAAAGAAGTGCTGAAGCTAAAAATAGAGGATGTTTTATCTGTGATAATGTTTCACAGTAGAAAAGAGATAGACCAAAAGCTCAGGCAAACCCAAAAACACAAGCAGAAAAATAAAGATGCATCCACATATAGAGAAATTTACCATAGATGTGTACAAGAGCATATAGAACAGAGTTGCTATCTTTATTTGCGGGCATTTAAACATAGGTCTGGAAAGAAAGACTTTTAATACACTCTGATTCAAACAATGATGAATGCATGCTACTTGATGCTACCAGAGATCTAAAGGTGGAAGAAGGTGGCAATATTTTGATGACCTTTTAACTGATGTTTTATTGGAGTAAACTGTTTCTTATGCTTTTACTTTTATTTTTAGTGTTTTGTAAGCCGCTCAGAGTCGGGTTCTCCCGATTGGGGCGGGGTATCAAGTGTAATAAATAAATAAAAATAAATAAATAAATGGAAATTGATAGGTAAAATTCCAGACATTCCCAAAAATATAATACTTAATTATGTAGGTGCATGCCAGAATTGAGAAAAGGACTTTTATCAATGAGTCAAGTTATAAGGGGTGGTGTAAAGCTGAGTCTGAAATAAATCAATGTATGATAACACAACTGTAGTAAGTATACTATGTAGCTTCCAAAATAAAACAAAATGTATGATTTGTACATAACTATCTAACTATATTAGTGAAACCATACATTTCTGTAAAGTCTGAAGGACTTCAGGAAGTAAAATTTAAATGTGTCTGATGCCAGATCAAAGAATCAGGCAACAGTCCCCTTAGCCATGGAAATCACTAGATGACTTTAAGGCAGTTCTTCTCTTTCACAATCTGGCCCAACCATCCTGATTTGCAAAGGCTGATGAAACCTTTGAACCTACAATATGAGAAGAAATTAGTAACTTAACCAGAGGGAAAGCTGACAAACAGAAAGAGGAAGCCAGAGAAGAACTGGATAGCGTCTACAAGAAAAACAGCTGAAGACTGACCAGGTTAGCACCCAGAATTGAAACTGTGAGGGGCACGGGATTGAAGGCAAAACCCAGAGGGGGGGGGGGAAGTCTCAAAACTGGTTGGCAAAAGTTACTCATGAAAAATATGATGAAGATTAAAACCAGACCTCTGCATTAATAGTCAAACATAAAATCAGAATATTTCTAAGTGTAGCAGCCAACAGAGAGATAAATGTAGAACATCTAGATGTGAAAACAGTTTTCTTTCATGGTGAGGTACAAAATGTATGTGCAACAGGCATCTAGATTTTAAATACACGTAATACCTCGGAAAACGCTAAGACTTGGTTCCACAAGTCTTGGTGTTATCCAATTTTTAGTGTTATCCAATCCATGTTAAAATCCTATGGGATGGATCGGATAACGTTAAAGCTCCATAGAGATACAGTGTAACCGCACAGGCTTTAGCGGTTGTTGTCCGATCCATCCCATAGGACCTTAATGTTATTCGATCCAATTCACCTCCCCAGATTACTTAACGTCATGCGATTTTAGCGTTATCCGAGGTAAATGTTATCCAAGGTATTACTTGTACAGTAAGACCTCGGATAATGCAAAAACTTGGTTCCACAAGTCTTGGTGTTATCTGATTTTTAGTGTTATCCGATGCATGTTAAAATCCTATGGGATGCATCGGATAACGTTAAAGCTCCATAGAGATACATTATAACCGCACAGGCTTTAGCGGTTGTTATCTGATGCATCCCATAGGATCTTAATGTTATTCGATGCAATTCTCCCCCCAGATTACTTAACGTTATGCGATTTTAGCGTTATCCGAGGTAAACGTTATCCGAGGTATTACTGTAGCTGGAATGTAGAAACTAGTAAAGAAACTACAAAGGAGCATCTATGGACAATTGCAAGAGCAGGGGAGCAGGAGCTGAATCAGATGCGAACGACAGTCTGCTTGAACAAGGTAAGCAGACCTTTATTTATTCATTCATTCATTCATTCATTCATTCATTTATTCATTGCCCTTCTCACAAAGTGACCCAGGGCTATTCACAATTTAAAAATATCAACAGTTATAAAATCTATAAAACTATTAATCAAAAATTTTGGACTCTACAACAGTCAGAAACAAGGACTAGATTTAGATTCTAACTTATGTAAACAACTTCATTTTGGCTTATGAAAACTCTAATGGCTGTAAAGAACTAGTAAATCAACTGAGCAAAGACGCTGAAGTTACATTTATTGCAGACATCATTTCCTGCCTTGGGATTCAAACTGGAAGAGAAGAAGGTGGATATTTCATGTATAATCAAAAGCAAAAGATTGAAGAATTTCTAGTAGACGTCTATTAGTTGCCAGATCAAAACAATCATCCATGATCAGATAATGGAAAGTATAGGAAAGCCTTAAGAAAGCCTGTATCCTAGTGGTTCCCAATGTATGGCTCATGTCCCACAGGGGGACTTCGGTTCCCAGAAGCCTAAGGCAGTACATTGGCTGATAAGTGCTTTGGGGGATTGTCTTAGGCTTCTGGGAATTGAAGTCCAAAAAACAAAGGTTGGGAGATACTGGCTATACTTAAGTGTTGTTTCCAGGCCAGACATGGCAACAGCAATGGGATACTTGCACAGGAAGACCAGTTCACCAATCAGGGAAGACTAGGAAGCAATCAAAAGAGTAGCAAGATATTTAAATGGCTCTGCGCATCTGAACCAATGGCTTTTGGCAGCCAAAGAACTCTGAGTTGTGGGATGTGTAGAGGCTGACTATGCCAGTGATACTGAGAATCAAGAAGTGAAGAGGTTGTTTTGCTATGGAAAAGCAGCTATGCGGCAGAAAATCTGGAAGAGACAGCAACACTGGTCTCCACAGAGGCAGAATATATTTTAATCTCGGAAGCATATTATGCCAACTACTACTGGAGCGAGACAAAACTGAACTCATTATGATTCTTGAAAACATTCACAGTACACACAACTTACACAGACAGGAGTGAATTCACTTACAAAGCACTCTGTCGTGAAGTAATTGTTTGTAACTATGCAAAGCAAGCAACTCTGTCCAAGTGAAGAGGTGACAGCTTCACCATATGGGCAAAGAGTCTCTTGGGGTACTTGAACAGGGTAGCAGGCTAAATAACCGGGGGGGGGGGGCTTCTGAAAGTGACCCCAAAATGATTGAGCCCAGGCCGTCCCACAAGAGGCAGTCTGGGCATGCTCTGTACCTCATGCAATTAAATTACAACAGCATTCTTTGCACATCCCAAGGGCTGTTTTTTTCTACATGAGGCAGGGGAATCATTTCCCCTGCCTCATGTGTATTCAGAGTTGCACAAAGCAGAATACACAATACATTTTTCTTCTTCTAGTGAAACATTGCCAATTTGCTTCAAATCCTGACTTTCAATGTCTTCTCCTTATCCAGTTCCTGCACACAGCTCTGTTCATCACATCTATTTGGTTTGCCAAATGCTTTACTATTATGGTTACTGGCCTGTTCTTAACAGGCAGGCAGCCAGCACTATTAAAGTTTGCCAAGATGAGGTAGCAATTCTGTGATGACTATAAATCAGCAGCTATGCGGAACTAGAAGGGCCACAGTGACTGAGCGCATGCTGTGCATGGAAAATCTCCTTGATTCCATCTTTGGCTTCTCTGCCGGTGGCTGCCAAAGACTACAGTCTGCAAGCCAGAAAGGTTGATTCAGGTCATACAAAACATCTTGGGGCATTGGTCCTGACTCAGGCCATAAATGCACACTTGAGGAAAAAGTGGACGGCATTCGCAACAACTGTTGTCACTGCATATGAAGTAAGCGCTACAGCAGCATAAACACTCCACCAATCCACCCATTTCTAAACTACAGTAGGGCTTTTATCACTGGGCAGCAACTTCTTTGAGACTTCCCTGCTTTAATGGGAGGAATTGCCTTAATACAGAATTTTATAGACTATGTTCTAGTGAAAGAGAAAGGAGTAAGACCAGGACAAGAATATGCATCTTTATGGAAAGAGAGGACAAATATATAAAAGAAATATTATATAATGGTAATTGGTTGAAGATATATATCCGTGATGGCAAATCTTGGCACTCCAGATGTTCTTGGACTTCAATTCCCAGAAGCCCAAGCCACCATGAATCCACATGAATGGGTTTGGTGCAATTCATCTGGTCCATACGGACGCATTTTACTTCCGCTTCCGGGAGTGATGAGGGCGGCACGGGTCGGATGAATCGCAGCAAACCCATTCATGTGGATTCACGGGGGCTTGGGCTTCTGGGAACTGAAGTCCAAGAACATCTCGAGTGCCAAGGTTCACCATCATGGATATATAGCATCCCATTGGTGATGCATGCACATATTAGTTTACATAAATTATTGTTGTTGCTAATTTTAGGATTATGTATGTTCAATTTATATTTTGTATTTTTGTGTTGTTGTGTTTCTTTGTTATGTAATTTTAAAAAAACCAGAATGTGTGCTTCTTGTGGTTTTGCAACTGTTTGCAAATAAACAGCAGTTCCTTCTTCAGTTTCCAATTTTCTTATTCTAACACAGCTTCCTACCTTTTATCTGTAAAACACAGATACAAATCTAAAAACATACTACCTGCCCTTCCCCAAAATGTTACTTGTTTAGGCAAGAGAAGTTACCATCTCTTCACACTAAATACAAAGGACTAGTGGGCAATTACAAACATCTGGACAGTAAATTGAAATGCTCCAGGCATCTTGTTCACCTGTTTACTCCCTTGTTTAAACAATCTAGCTGCCAGAGAGTCATTTGAGCTAAAGCTTGAGTGCCATTTTCAAAATGATGTGAGACTTAAGGTTTTAGTTCTGTAGAAATTAGAACATCTAATTTCCTAAATCACTTTGCAAGATTTGATGCTTTGGGCATAATTATAGAGCCAAGCAATACAAAAGAATGTTCACTAGAAATGGAAGAAAAGATCTAAAGTCGTTTATTTCTATAATTATTCTTCATTTTCACCTGAACTTATTATTTCCAAAGGGGGGAAAAAAATCACTCGTATTTTTACTTTTCAAAGTCACTGCACCCTGTCAGCTCATGATACAAAAAACATTTTTGAGAAACTTTAAAATAAACCAAGTGACAAATGTCTGCCTAAATGAAAGCAGCCAACCACACTTCTGGAAGACATTCAAAATATATTTTGGCATGCTTTGGCTAGAAAGGAATCTGTGGATTAATGAATAATCAATAATAAGATTTTGATGCACATCCTCAGCAAACTGTTTTAAGTGGTATCAAATCAATGGCAATGTATGCTGGCCCCTTCCAGGATTTTCTAGATCCAGTACATGGCACTCTGAAGTGGTCTTCTTCTTTCTTCAGGGAACATTCTGAAACCTTGTAGCTTACCCAAATCACAAGAGCCTGGCTCTTCTCTTACAAGACAGAGTGAGGTTAACTTCCAATTGTTGGTCCAGGTATCTTATCAACCTCAAACAGCAACCCCACCTCAATATATTGATAGTACCAATATAATTCTTAGAACAGTATCCCAGGTCAACCAACATACTGGATCACAAAAAAATAAATATTGTCTGCTACTTGGTCTAATCCATGTGTTTTATACTAAATCAAGTGTGCTGGATCCAAATCTCAAGTCCGATTCTGCCTAGGACGTCAGGATCTTAAGTTAGTAAATCTCAGCCTCTTGGTTAGGTTCTTGTGTTGATCACGTGGAGTATATTTGTCACAAATGTAGCAAAAATTGTCCCATTTATTAACACAGCTGTGCCTACTCATCTTTAGCTCAAAACAAACTCACTATGCCCTAGTTATACTATCCAATAAGATGGTTTCGCACCAGAGACAAGTCATTGGTCCATCTCACCTTATATACCTGTTTCTGATGTCAGCTCACTGACTTGCCAAGACATGCGCTGTCGCTGCTGGAACATGCATGCCACCAAAGGACATGATTCAACTGAGGCGGCAACAAGCATAGTGGTAGCTGCAACTGTTATAATGTTTCAATGTAATAATACATTATCCAATTTCTGACCATTTGAACAGTTATAGCACACCTTAAAATCTATATGTGATAGGCAAATTCTGAGTTCAGATTTGGAATCAGCACACTTGATATCATGTAAATCACATGTATTATTCCCAGTAGCAAAATCATTGTTGTGCAGTGATAAAGTGACATATTTGTAGAGCACTAACTCTAACGCAGCATATTTCCTTGGAGATTTGAATGATATATTTTCCATCAAAAGCTACTACTGTATTTTGATTTCTGACCAGAAGAAAAATGATCAGTGGGAAGTGGTTGTACTGAAAGTATTTCCAGGGATTTCTATCACATACAGCTTTGCAAAATTTGCACTGGGGGAAGCAACCATTGTGGGCTGTAGAAAGACACTGTACAAAAAGAAATTTGTTAAAAATCACTAGAAGATATTAATGCTGTTGTTCACTTTTCTACTACTAATGCAACATTCTACAGTAAAACCTCATATAACACTAAAACTTGGTTCCACAAGTCTTCGTGTTATATGATTTTTAGTGTTATCTGATCCTCTATGGGATCCATAGAGATACATTGTAACCACACAGGCTTTCGCGGTTGTTATCTGAAGCATCCCATAGGATCTTAATGTTATCTGATGCAATTCTTCCCCCCAGATTCCTTGATGTTATGCGATTTTAGTGTTATTCGATACTAATGTTATATGAGGTATTACTGTATTTGATTAGATCATTCCAGGGCAATCCTCCACATGTCAGTTTAGAAATAAGCTCCACTGACTGACATCTAGTCAGCTAAGTATGCACAGCAATCATGCTTACTGTAAGTTTGCATAAAGTGACTGAAAGAATTCGTGTATCAAAGCAGCCAGAAAAAAATAAAGCTGCCAGATGGACACAGAGTTCTTCAATTCAAAATTTTATTTTTGCCAGTTAAAAAAAAAGGTTACAAATGCTATAGAAAATGCACGCTTGGTCACACAATGTTGATAGAACAGAAGACTGCTTGCACAATTGCCTTTACACCTGCAGTAAAGTCCAAAACATTATGGGAAAATTCCTTAAACAGTACTTAAAATACCCATTCACACATACAAAAAATTACTCATAGCAACAACCTAGAATGAGCAGAACAAAAATAGCCTACAGCAGTCAAGCTGTAACTAATGCCTACCGTAGGTGCCTTCACACTTTTAATCAATGCTGAAAAAGATGATAAGGCTGGTTCCAGTGGCGTAGTGTGGGTTTCAGCCGCCCAGGGCATAGGCCAAATTTGCCACCCCTGGGCAGGGCCCAGGACGCCAGTGGTGGTGGAGGGTTCCGAAGCCCATCCCCGCAGCAGCCTCTTCGCCCTGGCCACTAGGAGGTCCGGGGGCGGCAACAAAGTCCTATTTATTGTGAAATTTTGCCATCCCCAAAAAGTGCCGCCCAGGGCGCCCCCACCCCACACTACGCCACTGGCTGGTTCCAAGTTGAATTGTCTTGAAGAAAAGAATATGCAACTGTGGGGCTACCATGATAATAGCCTGTTCCCAAAATGCCACCCTCTTGCTAGAGGTGCACAGAAGAAGGCTCCTGTTGCTGATCCCAGTTAGTGGATGGGTTTATATGAGGAGAACTGATATTAGATATTTTTGTTAAATAAATATATACACCCCTCAAAGGATTTTGGAGGTACAAAAAGCCCTACAGGATACAGAGGAACAGCCAAAGGCAAAGCACAAATCCATCAAGTTTTTCTAATTTGAATCTGAGATGGAAAATGTACTTTCGCTGCCAGTAAGGATGCCAAGACTTCTCCACAGTCCTCTATGCCCACTCCTTGAACTGCCAATAATGGGCAGTTAGAAGAAATTGTGATACACCAGGTTTCTGTTCTGTGGCTAACTAAATGAAGTGATAATGAAGGGGCAGCCAACAAATAAAGGCTGTACAGCCACCAGGGCCAAGAAAAAGATCTTTGCAAGTTCATGTATTTGGAAACATACATAAATTGGTTTGCTGGTTATGTTAACAAAGGGTGCTGTTGGTAAGATCACAGGGAACCAATGCAAAGCAGCAACCACGACTTTGCTTTCATGCCTGTGAAAGGACAGAGCTGCAAAGATACTTCATAAAACATGCAATGTGAAGTCTCAATGCCATTAACTCGATCAGTCCCCTTCTGGGAGATGTACCATGGCACCCACCCAGCATCCACTAAATGAGTTTAGGGCTGTGAGATACAGTTTTCTGGCTTGCATCTTAATATAAACAACCTCATCAGAGTTTGGAAACATAATATAAAACAGATACCATATTGGTATTCATTACTAAATCTTTTTATGACATGCGAACATTAGCAATAGGGTTAAGGTAAAACCCAAGGTCTCCCTTGCTTGAAAGCCAGTTATATCTGACTCCTGGGAGTGGTGTTCATCTCTGCTTACAACCAAAGAGCCAGCACTTTCTCCATATGCAGACATCTCCGCAATCATGTGGCAGAGTGTATGGAACGCTGTTACCTTTCCTGCCAAAGTGGTACCTATTTATCTACTTGCAATTTCTTGCTTTCAAACTGCGAGGTTGGCGGGAGCTGGGACGGAGCTCACTGCATCGTGCAGCACTTGGGTCCCAAACTGCTGGCTTACTGACCTTCCAGTCGTCAAGCTCAGCATCTTAACCACTAAGCACAGCAGTCTTTAGTAATAGGGTTAGAAGTGACAGTTTTCCTTCCTGAAAGTCCCAACATTGTTTAAAACTATGGCCTTAGAATTTCAAAAACAAACCCAATACAGTAAAACACCGGATAACGATTGGATCGGATAACGCTAAAATCGCATAACGTTGGGGAATTTGAGGCAAACATTTGGATTGGATAACATTATGTTAACCATTATGTTAACGTTATCCGATCCATCAGATAACCTTTGCCTCAAATTCCCTGAGGTGTGGCTGTGACTCACCAGTTTCTCTTGGGAGAAAGGGAGGGGCTGCCTGCTCTCAAGCTTGCCACATTTGAATAACAAAGGCTTGCAAAAACCAGTCTGACTAGTTTAGCAAAGCAAAGGCTTAGGACCCTTTCCCCAGTGTAACCCAGAACACTTGGCAGAAAAATAATTGCAAAGAGACAATTTGACCCAATTACCTTTATGAAGTTTCCCTTTTAAATTCTAAACAGCCTGAACCCAAGATTGTAACTCCGCAAGCCTCATGCATTGTCAATGGAAAACAAGCAGACACTGAAACCTTTCATCTACAAAGCAATTAAGCTTTTCACACCCTGCAAAGCCCTGAGGGAACTTCCTTTATTACAGCAATGGTAGGTGGGCTGATTTTAAACGAAAACATTTTCCTAGCTTCTGTTCAGATCTTTTAAAACAGCACTTTATAAAATTTTCAAAAATTTAAAAATGCTGTATGGCTTTCTTCCCCTAAAGTCAGGGTGGTCTGGCATGTTTTTGTAATGTATTTACCCTTTGGACAATTATTTCTTAAAGTTCTTTAAGTTTCCAGCGTGTTTCCTTGACTATCCCTTGAAGCCTCTGTTGCTTATCTCTATGGAGTTAACGTTATCTGATCCACCTGAATAGGATTTTAACGTTATCTGGTGCATGCATCGGATAAGGCTAAAAATCGGATAACGTTGAGACTTGTGGAACCACAACTCATTATCCTCAGAAATATGTGTTGTTCTTAATGCTCAGAAAAAGCTAACATTGTTGCCTTTTGCTACCCACCAAACCCCACAGAAACAATGAATCACATGTAATATGCTATCTCCAAGGTGTAAACCATTTGCATTTCCTAAAATAATCCACAAATATTTATCCATCAGAAATGTGTATATTAGGGGAAATATTGCACAAGAAGACATGAGAAGGAAATGCCTGCTAAAATAAGTGCATTAGGAGGAAATGTATACTAAAATACACACATTTTTATTGGTACAGAATGGAAATGCCTATGGGGTTGTGTGTGTGTGTTTTTTTTTAATTGCAAACTTGTGTCAACATAGGGAAGAATGATTTGTGGCTAAAGAAAATAGGAACGTCATGGGAGCAAAACCAACTGATTCATCTATCTATCCCTGGTTACAACTTATGGTGACATTAAATATAAAGCAAAGATAGGCAACCTTCTGGCACACTGGATCCTCATGAATCTACCAGAGGCTGCACCAACTGCAAAATCCAACACCAACTGCAGATCTCTTCCATTGTATGGCAAGCTGTCAGACAACTTACCCACATCATAGATTCTGCCTGCCAGTAGAACAGAATGCTTCTTTTCCTTCCAAAACAAGAAAGTAAAACCATAGCTTTAGGTGTTGTCATTAGTGCAAAGATGGCCTTAAATGGGACCAGTAAGGACTACAAAAATGGTAAGCTGCATGAAAGGGACATGTTTCATACTGCTGGCACAAAGGCTACTTTAGCTACAGATAGTGCAGTTCACACATATTACTAATGGAAGGGTTTCTACTTCCACTGGTACCTTTGTGAATATGACATCTGTTGTTTAAATATTTTAGAAGGAGGATACAGTGGTTCTGATGCTCAACTTGATGAGTGAAAGGCCAGAAGGTCAGCATTCAAGACCTGAGTGCTGAATGGCTAAGTGAGCTCCCATTTCTGTCCCAGCTCCTGCCAACCTAGCAGTTCAAAAGTAAGAAATTGCAAATAGATAAATAGGTATCACTTCAGTGGGAAGGTTAACAGTGTTCTGTGTACTTTGGTGTCTAATCATGCTTGCCACATGTCCACTGAAATGTCTGCAGACACAGACAGCACTGGCTCTTTGGCTGAAAGTGGCGGTGAGCCCTGCACCATAGAGTTGGATACAACTGGCTTTTGAGCAAGGGAGATCTATGTGATCACAATGCTCATTGCAAAATTTCCGCCAGAGATCTTTGAAAACTTAAACTCACATTTTGGTAATACTGAATTCTGTGTCCAGCACTAAATTCTGCAATTATGTGTTGCACTCATGAAGCTGGTCATGAAATCACAACGCCAAACAAAATAAATGAATTTGAAACTAATCCTGTGAGTACAGTATAAGGATATTTCTTAGATTTATTTCTTTCCAGATATTTTGTTGCAAGAAAGTGTGTTCCTGGCAAGGCAACAGCCTCCCATGCCACAAAGAATGAAACTGAGAATAATTCCAAGAATAATTTGTAACACAATACTGTATGCAGGAGTCAGCCATAAAAGAAGGGAAAAAACAGTAATAACGCCAATCTAATATATGATAGCCGAACTGGGCCCTTGGAGCCTTAACAGGCTTGATTATGAATTTAGGACTATGAAGATGGTTGTAGGCATTCTTTCAGAATGTGAAAACGAACTTGCAATTCTTGCAGGAATCACTACCTGCAACATTAGTCCAAAATCTGGTCAGTTGCTCTGTTATAAGAATGAAGGAGCCAAGTTGATTGATGGATCCAAGGTCTTTCAAAAGTAAGCATTCTGTTTACAAAAGCAGACAGGGAAATACCTCAAAAACTCACAGGAACAACACAGAGCCAATTGCCAACCCATCATCGTTTGCTTACAGTATCTGGTTCTTGGACATACACCATCTGCACAAGTTGCGTTTGAATAGTCAATAGAGGTTGTTAGTAGAGGTAAAAGTTTCCAGGACTTGAAAGCCAGTTGTATTTATTTATTTATTTATTTGAATTTATATTCCGCCCTACTCACACAAGTGACTCAGGATGGATTACAACCAATCAACAAGCATACAAAACACAGTTAAAAACTGTAAAAACAATTTAAAACCATTTAAAACAACATCTTGTTCCTTTAAGTAAAGGAGTAAAGGAGAGGGAGGGTAAGTATAAGATGTTAAATAAGCCAGCGGAGAGGGGTCAATGAGCCATCATAACCCCACACCATTCCCGCCAGCCAAGTATCCAACTCTAGGGTATGCTGCTTATCTCCATTTACAGCCAAAGAGCCAGCACTGTCTGCATCTGCAGAGGTTTCCATGGTCATGTGGTAGGTATGACTAGAA
Source organism: Furcifer pardalis (assembly GCA_030440675.1). NCBI lineage: Eukaryota > Metazoa > Chordata > Lepidosauria > Squamata > Chamaeleonidae > Furcifer > Furcifer pardalis. Next base: position 206,220,020 of record CP126890.1, read on the forward strand.
TCCAGAACACAGAGAACACTGTTACCTTTCCCACTGAAGCAGTACCTATTTATCTACTTGTGATTTTTTGCTTTTGAACATTAATACAACTTTTCTATTCCTTCTGTAATAATGTTATAAAACAGAATTGCCAATCAACTAATAGAAATGCAACCGTGTCACCTGTTTAGCCCTTGGACTCTTCGGAAGAATTTGGGTTAGTCAGCAAAGTCAAAAAAAATTAGATTGGCTAACAAAATGTTCTACCATCCAGGAGGTTTTCTCATTTCCACGAAGCATACCAAGCCATACCAAGATGAATGAGACTTTATATGTATGAGACAGTTATCTGCATGCATTTGGTTTCTCTGCACTGACTGGCACAAGTACAGCTGAGCCAGGGAAAGGAAGTACGTGTGAGGTTTAGAGGAAGAGGAAGCAATGGCAACCGAGCAGTAGTTGTTCACATTACTATCTGCTTGGCTTCTCCATTTACATTTACCAATGCCTACCAGATCCTCAGCGATTAATCAAAGTTTTTGAAAAGCTGGCAAGTTTATCTCAAAAGACCATTTGAACATATCATTCCTAGTTGCATAATACAGTATATTATGTTTGAAGGATATCATTAAAGTAGCATAAGCTAAAAATGAGAGTCCTGCCAGGTTATCCTGCTATGGTAATAGAGTAGACCATACTGCCAGAGACTCAATGCTGGGGGTCAGGTGGTGGTTAACTAATGAGACAACCCTAAGGACTGTACTGTATTTTCTAAACTGAATGGTATTTTTATTTTCATGTAATGAAGTGTTTCTGAAATGTATTTATATACAGTATCTTGATTTTGTAATTGTGATGGGGGATTTCTTGGAATGTATATGATATGTCATGCTTTGATATGTTTTGATATATGATTTATGATGTTAGCCGTTCTGAGTCGCTTCAGCGAATAGAGTGGCATACAAATCCAAATATTATTACTGCTGCTGTTGTTGTTGTTGTTGTTGTCTTAGGTGGCAAAGTCCACAGGGAAGGGTGATGGTCCCCAAGTGGATTAAATTCCACTTGGCGCCATCTTGATGGAGGGCAGCAGCTTCATCAATACTGGGGCTGATGAGGTGTTTGTGTGCCAAAAGGGCCAGAAAGTGACTCACGGAATTGGATCAGTGGTACAGGTGTCATGCTGCAATGTGGAAGGCAGATAAAAGGCCACAGCATTATATTCTCAGGACTGTCACCAACATATATTCTTTCTTGCTGGGTGGTTGTTGTTCTTATTGTAGGTTTATTAATTGGGGGTTATCATTTTTGTTCTTGTTGATATTTATAATTTATTCAGTTTGTTTAGTTTCTATTGTAAAGATGTTTTAATATGTTGTTAGCCACCCAGAGTGGGAAAATATTCCAGATGGGCAGGATTTTGTTGTTCAGTCGCACAGTCGATTCCGACCCTCTGCGACCCCATGGACCACTGTCCTCCAGGCACTCCTATCCTCCACCATCCTCCTCAACTCGCCCAGCTCTTTGCCTATTATCTCTACAATACCATCTAGCCATCTCATCTTGGGCTGTCCCCTTCTTCTTTTGCCCTCAACCCTTCCAAGCATCAAGGCTTTCTCAAGTGAATCCTCTCTTCTCATTTGATGTCCAAAGTACTTTAGCTTCATCTTTACTATTTGACCTTCTAATGAGCAGTCAGGGTTGATTTCTTCCAAGATCGACCTATTTGTTCTCCTCGCTGTCCAGGGGACTCTCAAAACCCTTCTCCAACACCACATCTCAAAGGCGTGTATTTTTCTCCGCTCAGCTTTCCTAATGGTCCAGCTCTCACAACCATACATTGCCACAGGGAATACCATTGCTTTGACTATGCAAATCTTTGTTTGCAATGTGATGTCTCTACTTTTCACTATGCTCCCCAGGTTACTCATCGCTTGCCTCCCAAGGATCAGTCGCCTTTTTATTTCATGGCTGCAATCACCATCTGCAGTGAGCTTTGATCCTAGGAAAGTAAAATCTGTCACTGCTTCTACTTCTTCCCCATCTATTTTCCAGGGACTGATAGGGCCTGTTGCCATGATCTTGGTTTTCTTGATATTGAGTCTCAAGCCAGCTTTTTCACTTTTTCACAGGATATAAATGTAATTAATAAATAAATAAATCAACAACCACCACCACCACCAGTGTACACAGTCCACCAGATTTTTGGACCAAAGTTTTGGAACCCCACAGCTTGGATCCTAGCCCTGGACCTAAAGAGTCAGTGAGGTATTGCCTGATAATGTAGCTGGTACATAGCAGTTCTACTATCTGCAGCTGCTATATTGTGATCTTATTATTGCCAATTTCACTCAAATGTTTTCCCCCAAACTTTTTTGGATTTTTCCTGGTGCTCCTATCACTACTGGTATCACTACTGCCCTTTTCTCCAAGAGATGTTGTACTTTCATTCTCAAATCCTGATCTCTCCTGATCTTTTCAATCTCTTTTTCTTCCACCTGACTGTCACCACATCTACTTCTGTTTCTGCTTCTGCTGCAACTATTCTCTGCTGATGCAAAAATAAAGAGAAAGAGAGGGGAGATGTTTCCTTTTGCTTACCAGTCCATCACAATTGCTAATGGCCACTGTTGCTTCTGGCATGCCTGAGATGCCTCCTGTGAAGATGCATTCCTGCTTGAGGGGCTCCTGATAGACCTTTTGGAAATCTTCTTGCCACTCAGCCAATGCGCCAGGGAACACCAGTCGCTGGTTGGGCTTCAGGCGAAGATGTAGTTCCTTCCCAAAAACTGTAACGTTGAAATAGTACAAACGGCTCCCTGGCATGGCTTGACTGTGATGGGGGCTGCGAATCACCCTGCGCCGAGCTGAATGAGGTGGAAGAGCAGAAGGATGGACAGGTTCCTTCCTCCTTGCTCTCACTGAGCCAGAAACCACGTGTGAGAGGAACCGTCCTTTGCGGTCTGCGCTGAAGGGCACCATCACAACATATTCGCTTAGCTTTCCAGACTGGAGGAGCTCTAGTGGAAAGAAAGAAATAGAGACACACTTAAATAATTCAAAGCAGGAAGGAATCTTTTCTCCCTTATGTCATCCTACTGTGACCCATTCACCCAAAGCCAGCTTCTTCCAAACGAATTGTGTGAAGAAAAATACAGCTTAAGTGAAACTTTTTATATCTCTTCCTCATAAAAAGCAGTTTATGGGGTGTTCAACATGGCAGAAAAAATTCACAGTGACACAAATTTAAGTCTCTTACATACCTAGCTAATATCGAGTATCCAAACTATTGACTGTGCAGCTTTCATGTAAAATGAAGAATCCTATTGATTTTTTAAAGGATGTCGGCCTCATTACATATGATGAGGGGTCAGGCTATTGGACCCCCCATTTGACACCTTTCTAGTCCAATTTCTCAGCAGAGCCCAAACAGCCCTGTTGTAACCATCATATTTAATGTCAAAATAATTCTAGCTAAATAAACTAGACTGACAAGAGGGCAAACAAGCATTCTCATTTCAAAAACAGAAATCACCAATGCAACAGCATTCCTTTTCTTTTATTGCTGTTGCTGCTTAGAATCAGAAGCATAAAGTTACTCTGTGAATCTGACCAACACAGGCATTAGAAAGGTACACACACACACACACACACACACAAGAGACAGGACAAAACAAAAACCTGACAACCTCAATTAGAAAACTGAGGTTACAATTTAGTCTACCCACTAGGCAGTGCCAGTTGGAGGCAAATTAAAACCAAATTCATAATATTACCTAGTGGTTGGAAGTAAATATTTGGCTTGTTTTGTTTGATGAGCTGGTGTGTGAGGGGGGGCAGTACCATTTCAGGTGGACCCCCATCACTCCAAGGCAATCAATAAATAAAATGGCTACCCCTTTGAAGCTGTTGGGACAAAATGGCAACCCCCAATTGTGCAGGCAGGGCAAAATGGCCGTCCAGCCCTCAGAGCTGACTCAAAGAGCGTGACCCGGCCCCAGGCTTGAAAAGAATTGAAACCCTTGCTGTAGCGCAGGGTGCACTCTTCTTCTGGGTGATTCACAAGTTAATTAGCATGTTGCCCCTAACTTGCTGACCTCAGAAGGATAGAAGACTGAGTAAACCTTGATACCTGTAAAGATCAAGCTCACAACGTTTTGGCTGCAGTACAGCAGTTTAACCATTGTGCCACCAGGGCTCAGCTACCTGTGGTGTAGTTTGAAAAAACGATACTGCCAGTGTAGCCTGATTTTATCCTAACTTGCATCTCTCAAGCAGGCCTGGCACAAACATCTGCCATGAATTTTTGGGATTCTCATCTATAGATTTATTTATTTATTTTTGCACTGTCTCTAAAATATCAGTGCATGCCCTGAGGAAGTGGGCTTGACCCATGAAAAATCAATACGACTGCTTGAGGGGGGGGGGTTATATGCATAAGAGGTTTGTGTTTTCCCCTCCTAGGCCACGTACAGGGCTATAGCCAGGGGGTTAGCACTGCGTTAGCACTTTGCCCATTCTGGCAAAGCGTGTTTTCCGATAGGAATGCATTGGAAAGAGGCTTTGTTACCCATCCTGAAAAAAATATTCACCCACCCACATCTAGAATCCTGGCTAAAGCCCTGGCCATCTATTGTCTGTTGTTGTTGTTTTTTTCTAAATGTTCTTTCCCCTCTTTTTTCTTTTATCAAAAAATAAATAAATAAATTGGTTATATTATGGAGAATTCTGTGCATCCCTTAGTCCCATTCCATTTAAAACACAACATCACACAGCAACATCACACTAAAATGTTGGGCAAATAATAGAAATAAGAAGACCTAGCGATAAGTTGGGTCTTATAAACCTGACTTTTCTGCACCCCCAGTTGCAAAACAGAGCTGGTTGTCAGGAATGTCAAAGGTTAGCATCACTATCAAAGGTGCTCCAACACCTTTGATAAGGGTCAGAGTATGTCCCAGTTCCTTTCTAAGAAGCATCTGTAAGGGACCTTTTAGTACACTTTTAGTACAACAGTTTGGTGCTCAATCAGATGGCCATGGAGAGAAACTGACTTGTGCTTCATTAACCAGCATTTCTATACTATAGGGGCCAAATGAGACTCAAGCCTTGAAGAAACAGCCTTTTAATTCCCAAGCTGTCACTTGTGCAACCTCACTACATTTGGCAGCTAAGCCCCTTCCAGTATTGTGGAAATTGAATGCCAACCGAGCGCACACTGGACGGCACTGGTCGGTCCTTCTAAATCATAAGCACGTTTACCACCACCACTGCCCTTCAAGTAAAATCCCACTAACCGTGCAAGGCGAAGTTGTTTTGCTTTGTTTTCCTTGCAGCTGCTGTACAGCTGGGGGGGGGAGAGATATGTCCTTCTCTGGCACTGGAACCAAGGAGACTTTTTCTTCCAGAATATGAAACAACTCTGATGGATCAAAGGAAGAGTTTTCCCAACCCCCTCCCAGCCTGCGTCCTGTCAAGGCCGGCCGGAGGCACCCCTATCCCTGCCTGATGCACCCCAAAACGGCCAAGCATCTATTGCAGTGGTGCCCAAACTAAGGCCCGGGGGCCGGGTGCGGCCCCCGACACCAATTCACCCGGCCCGCAAAGCCCTCGTCGCTCCTGGAAGTGGAAGTAAAACGTGCCCATATGGGTTTGGGGACCTGGGAATACGAGTTCCCTTACCAGGTGGCTTATTTAAAGGACTGCCAACCTGGGTCTGGAAGTGGGACTGTGTACTGTTTTTAATTTTTGTGCTAATATTTTGATGACCTTTTAACTGATGTTTTATTGGAGTAAACTGTTTCTTATGCTTTTACTTTTATTTTTAGTGTTTTGTAAGCCGCTCAGAGTCGGGTTTTCCCCGATTGGGGCGGGGTATCAAGTGTAATAAATAAATAAATAAATCTGGCCCCCAGGTCTTAGTGACTGGCTCCCTGAACCACATGATCGGCCCACGGCCCAAAAAGTTTGGGCACCCCTGATCTATTGGCATGCCTAGGAGCTTTCCCCCCTCTCTGTGAGAGAGACTACTGAGGACAGATGGGACAGGTTTCCTTTCCACCTGCCTCTCTCTCTCTCCCCCAAGGTAGCAACACCATTACCACCACCATCAATAGCATCAATCGCCACCATCACCATTACCACCACTATCCCCCCCATCCCAATCCTACCTTGGGCTCTCGCTCCTTTGCCCGCGGCGAGCCAGCAATGGAGAGGGACCAAGCAGGAGAGCATCACATAGAGAGGAGGATAATCCATCTGGGGAGGCGGGCGGCGCGCTTTCCCTCCGGGGCCACTCCGGCGCCCTGGCCAGCCCAAGGGGAGCCGGGGAAGGAGACGTCGCCTGCCTGCCTGCCTTCCCAATGCCCCGCCAAGGGCGCCCTGTCAGCGGCAGAGCCGAGAGAGCAGAAGCCGGTCCTCCAGCTGCTGCTGCTGCCGCTGCTGCCACCGCTGCCTCTCTGCGCCCGACCCGGGACGCGTCCCCTCCATGCAATGCAAAAGGGGGCAAAACGCAACGCAGAGGCGCCGCAAGGTTGGTGCCAGCTGAGAGAGGGGAGCCCGGCAGGAGGAGGAGGAGGGAGGCCCGCTCGCGCCCCGTGACGCCGAGGGTGAGTGACAGCCGGGGCGGGTGGGTGGGGAGCACAAAGGGGGGGCCCTCCTCCTTCCTCCCCGCCAAAGAGAGGACTTTCCATTGCACGTGGCGCTCCCAGGGCTGCGCTACTTGCCATTGGCCGCCTTTCCAGCCAAGCCCCGCCTGCCCCCCCCCCTCCGGCCGGCCAGCCAAAAGGGTTCCCGCGAGCGCGTCGCCAGCCTCGCTGGAGAGGTACAGGGCGCCTCGCGCGCACGCACGTCGGGACCGTCGCGCGCCCTTTCCAGCACTTATAGGACATGATGCAAGTGTGTCGCCCCCGCACCGCACGCGACTGCGCTGGCTTGGTCGCGGTGCGGGCGCTGAACTTGAGAACTGGAAGGTCGGGCAGGTCAGCAGTTCGAGACCCCGTCCCCTGTCTCTGTCCCCAGGCCTCCTGCCAACCCTTGCGGTTCGACAGCAAGAAGTTGCAAGTACAATACCTCAGATAACATTAGTATCGAATAACACTAAAATCGCATAACATTAAGGAATCTGGGGGGAAGAATTGCATCGGATAACATTAAGATCCTATGGGATGCTTCAGATAACAACCGCTAAAGCCTGTGTGGTTACAATGTATCTCTATGGCTCCCATAGGATTTTAACATGCATCGGATAACACTAAAAATCATATAACACCAAGACTTGTGGAACCAGGTTTTAGTGTTATATGAGGTTTTACTTGTATCTCTATGGACCCCATAGGATTTTAACATGCATCAGATAACACTAAAAATCGTATAACACCAAGACTTGTGGAACCAGGTTTTAGTGTTATCTGAGGTTTTACTGTACAGAAATAGGCCGGGAAGGGTAACAGCGTGGCGTGCGCTCGGGTGTCTAGTCATGCCTGCCACATGACGTCTGCAGACACAGACAGCTGGCTCAGTGGTTGTCAACAGAGATGAGCACCGCACCCGGTGATGGGATGTCAAAATTTTTACTACCCCCACCATGACATCATCACAGTGTGGGCAGAGCTAACATCATGATGTCATGACATCATGATGTTGTGGGCTGGGCCAAAGAAAACAAATTAAAAAATAATAAAAAATAAAATAAAAATAAGCACACACACACACGCACACACACACCTCAACCCACCCACCCACAACACAAACCTGTAAATAAATAAATAAATAATACATTAAAATACACCCACCCACCCACAACACAAATCAACCAGAGCTTTTAAACCAGAGTTTAAAGCTTATTCTGGCTAATCTTTCTCACACTAGGTCAGATGGAAGGAACTACAGAATGAACTCACCACAAGATGGCTTCATTTTGGCACTTTTCAACAGTTAAAGAAGTTAGGTACTAAGTCTTTGCCTAACCGGTTATCTAGGTTATCTAGGGGAGCAGGCTATAGGGAGTTTCAGGTTAGCAGCTTCTCTTCCTCCTCCCCACTTTGGAGGACAGCAAGGAGGCCGTGCATACGCACCAAGCACTATAGGTGTGCATGCACACCAAGTGCTTGGTGCGCATGAGCAGTGGAGGAACCAGTGAAAAGGTAAGCCCCGACGGTGGTTCCCCCCAAAAGCTGCAACCGGTTCTCCAGGACACTGGGAAAAGTTACTAACGGTTCTGGAGAACTGGTGAGAACCTGTTACATCCCATCACTGACCGCACCCTCTAGGACACGTCTGGCTTTCGAGCAAGGGCGACCTTTACCGTATTGCCCATAGTGCTTAGCGCACTCTGGGTGGTTTACAAGTTACTTAGCAAATTTGCCCACAACATGCTAGGTACTCATTTTACCCACCTTCGGAAAGGATGCAAGGCTGAGTGACTCCTGTTCAAGATCAAACTCACAACGCGTTGGCTGCAGTACAGCAGTTTAATCACTCCACCACCAGGCCTGTTTCACATCCCTTTTGCAAAATCCTCTTCCCAGTTCCTTCAATGTAGGAGTAGACTTTCCCAAGGGTACAAATAGGTAACTGGCTGTTTCTCCCCTTGGTTTCATGGGGTGTGAAGTTCCACAGGGGACGCTTTACTCCGTGAAGAAAGGCAACCAACGAGGAGTCAAATGTGTCTCTCAGGGGTCAGTGATGGGGGGGGGGGGTGTCTTCCAATTTTGCAGGTAGCTCATGAGCCAGTGGGTTTAATTTTATATAATGCCCCCTTCTTCTTCTTTCTTAAAGGTAAAATAAGTTCACATGCAAAAAAATTGTTGCTTGATTTCCTTTGAATTAAGGTGGAATAAACATGTCGTAAATAAAAATTAATTAAAAATTATTACTTTGAAGACAAGGATTCTCTGTTCATACTTTTGGTATTGCATTTCCTTCTGATCTCACTGAAAGAAACTCACTCACACACGCACCCTTTCTCTCTCTCCCTTGCTGCCAACGGATTTCCAATGGCACCAGAAACCTTGGCATTCAGGTGGTCCATTTAGTTTCAGCCAGGGCGTTCACAAATAAATAATAGACTACCTCTGGCCATGTACACTTTGCCATTTGGGGAGGTGGGGTTGTTTTTATTCTTTTAATCCAGGAGTCACCAACCTTTTTAAGTCGGGGTGGGGTGGGTCACGCTCCCTCAGACAGTTGAGATGGACAGACTGTTGGTCTCCCCCACCCCCACTGTTTACGGCTGTCATAAATGAGTCTGCAGCCAATTCCAGCGGTGGTTGGAGCAAGGGTGTGGGCCGAATTATTTGGTGGTGCCTGGTTAAATGATTTGGTCCCATGGGCTGGATCTGGCCCATGGGCCGCAGGTTGCCAACCCCTGTTTTAATCACTGAGTGATCACAACCCTGAGAACCAGTGTGACGTCGTGGGTAGAGAGTCGTTTTAGGATTTAGAAGACCTGGTTTCAAATCCCAGCTTGGCCAGGGGAATTCACTGTGGGACAGCAATGGTGGAACATCTTGCATACTGTACTTTGAAAATCCTGATAGGGTCACAGACTTAAGTCCGAGGTAACTTGATGGCACATTACAACAGCAATCACAACCTCGATGCATGTACAGGAAAGTATGATAAAAAGTTGTAAATGCCCTAGTATGGTTTCAAGCAATTTAAATTGCATTAGTAATTATTTAGAATTGTCACTGGGTTTTCCAGACATTTTAAGAGAGGAAGCAGACAACACCTAATTCTTACAAGATAAACACAAGAAAAATTACTGAGGATTATTTTCCTCCAGACAAGAAGAGGCTGTACACTTGTTTTCTGTGCACACAGGAGTTGAAGGATGTGAGTTATCTGATTGCTAAAACTATTCTCAAGATGCAAGCAATTCAAGTCTAAAACAGATGATACATTGAACACGTACTGTACATATAATTTGATGTGTCTGTGTTTTTTAGGATAGCTAACCAGCAAAGAAAAAATGCTGGAAAAAGTGGAAGGCAAAAGAAGAAGAAAACAACCTAACATGGGATGCTTTGATGCAACAAAGGAAACTATTACATTGTGTTTGCAAGACAAGATCAGCGTTATTAAGACTAGGACCATCTAGAGGTCACTATACTGTATTTCCGGGTCATTGTAACTCAGAAGGAACTTGGCATCACATTACAACAACACACTTAGCTGATCAGGACCAGAATCCTTAATTCTCCAGATGTTTGGAATGCAACTCCAATGCTCCCTTAGGTTGGTAGGAGCTTCAGGGAGCAGAAGTCCAAAACCTATGGCCAAAGATTCAAATACGTACAGTATTTGTGTTCTAAGGGATTTTTATGTTTTGGGGTCTTCTTTCATGTTTAGGCCACACTTTAAACTGCCAAAATGAAGCTACCTTTTGGTAAATTTATTCCATATTTCCCTTCTCCTGATGCATAAATAATGTCTTTACCTTTACTTAAAGGGTTGTCCTTTGTAATACAGAATGACTGGCATCTTAGTCTTCCATAATATCTAGCAGACATTTACAGTATTCTGATACCAGGAGCAGAACTCCTTGTATTATACATACATAGAACCAAAAAATGCAAAGTACTGTGGCATCACAACAGAGGCAAAAGCTACTTAAGCACATGGAATGATGGTACTGTATATGTTCTTTTCAGTAATAGGTAAAGGTAAAGGTCACCCTTGCTCAAAAGCCAGTCGTATCCAACTCTAGGGTTCAGTGTTTATCTCTTTGTTGCCAAAGAGCCAGCCAGCACTGTCTGCTTCTGCAGACATTTCCATGGACATGTGGCAGGCATGACTAAATACTGGAGTGCACGCATTATTGTTTACCTTCCCACCGAAGTGGTACCTATTTATTTACTTGCAATTTCTTGCTTTTGAACTGCTAGGTTGGCAGGAGCTGGGACAGAGACGGGAGTTCACTTCATCGTGCAGCATTCGGGTCTTGAACTGCTGATCTGCCGACCTTCCAGTCTCCAAGTTCAGTGTCTTATCCACTAAGCCACCACAGTCCCTTTTTCAGTGGTAGATTCACAATTAACTTCCTGTCTGATGTTCTTGTAGCTATGTGTGCTGAAGCAGGAAAAATGCCATTGACATGAATTTGTTTAAGGCGGATCGCATCTTAGTGTAGATTATATCTATAACCAACAAACAGAAACATCTTCTATTTTCCAATCTCTAGGGTCACCTGACATGTGTTAGGCTACTTGTTATTAGGGTCTGTTATTCAGTGTGTTGTTCCAGTTATTCTTCTGCTGTTTTTTTTTTTACTCTCTCTACTATTACTGATATTTTGCCTTACAAGCAAAGCATGTTCATCTAAGATGAAAACTTACTGTAAAGAACTCTTTTTTTTACCAAGCAAAGGGCATGTTTACTTATCTATCTGAAGCAACTGTAAGTAAAACAAATATTTTGTTACATTTCTAAATATGCGTGGAGAGTTTAATTGCAGGGCTAGAGTGAGGAGTATAAGGCTTGGAGAAATTGCAAACTCAAACTACTGTATAGCAATTTATTAAACTGCCCGCCTACTGCTATGTATAAAAATGTAACATAAACATGCTTTTGACTGTGCTATTAGTAGGAGAAAGATGCATAGGATTGAGCAGCATATTATTTTGCTTCATTTTCAACTCCTCCAGCAAGGAAAGGAAAACACTCTCCTTCTCCTACAGTATGACAGAGATCTTAATTTTTATATGCAGTCAGTGATGAAACTTTACAGCATCTGTTCTGCATGATACAAACCATGGGCTGTAAAGTATGATGGTTGTAAGAGCTTAAGCATAAACAGCTGTCTGAAGAGGAATCTCCAAAGAAATTCCCTGGAAGCTCAATGGGAATGTGGCAGCTCTTAAGATTACCATACCCAACATTCAAAGGGCAGTGTGTGACACAATGATATGGAACTAGGATGTTGTGGAATATGCCCCTCCCCTCCCAACCACTGCCTTGGTATCATTACATCTTTTCAGTCCTTGTCACAGTGAGACAATGTTGTGAAACTCAGCCTTCTACATCTGAGCCATCAAGCAAGTTCAAGGCTTTTGGTCTGAGAACTTCAAAGCTAACACACAGATCTCCAACAAGCCTTGCAAATTAAACACAAAAGACAAGACAAGATTTCCACGAAGTAGTAGAGGCCAAAATATACAAACCCCCATAAAACTGGGAGACTAGAGTGGCCCTACAAAGTGCCCTAGAGTGGTAGAGATACTTCCACATACAATAAAACCCTGGTTCCCAACTGCCTTGGCTTACATTTGCCATGGTTTACGACTGGAAATCCCAACAAAATAACATCCCAGTTCACGACGTTTTTTCACCTTACAACTGGGAATTCCCCAGTGTGCATTGCACCTGGGGGTTATATCAGACCACCTACAGCCATTTTGGATCACAGCGGGGGACCTCTTCTGGAGCTGTCACTAAAGTGTAGGATGTCTTTTAAATCCAGCGCTTTAGGGACAGCTCAGGAAGATGTGCCACAAATGCATAAGGCAAGGCCACCCCGCTGCAATCAATAGTCTCTCCCCACCCTTCTGTGCCCAGGCCAGTGCTGTGAAAGGGGGGGGGAGGCAATCAATCACAGTAGGGTGGGCTTGCCTTGCGCATTTACAGCACCTCTTCTGGAGCTGTCGCTAAGGCGCAAGGTGTCTTTTAAATCCTGTGCCTTAGCGACAGCTCCAGAAGAGGTGCTTTGAACTCACAAGGCAAGGCAGCCCCACTGTGATCAATTGCCTCTCCCACCCTTCACAGCACCAACCCAGGCACTGAAGGGGGGGGAGAGGTGAGCAGTTTGCTTCACCTGGCTGCAGCATCTTCAGTGGGGGAACCCTGGACGCGGCCAGTCCTGGCAGCCAGACAAACGGCTGCTCTTCATTGTCTGACACTGACCCTGAGAAAGAAGCTCCGGAGCCCAGGCAAGGTAGGGAAAGATAGGGAGCTTAGCTCCCTCATTTATATTCCCTTTTACTATGTGTACGGCATTTTTTAAATTGATTTTTTTAGGTCAGAATTTTTTTTAAAAAAATCAATTCCTATGGGAAAACGTGCCTCGGTTTATGATTGATCCAGTTTCCGACAAAACTGTTAGAACAAACTAAAATCGTAAACCAGGGTTTTATAGTATACTCAAATTTTGAGATTTTTTTACAGATCTGATTCAAGACCACATGGAAAATTATTGACCAGATCTATCATTAACACGCGAGGTTTCACACTGGAGTAAGAGGAGAATATCTTTGTCTATCTTCCATCTGTGTTAGTTGCTCTACAAAGAAAATTACAAAGAAGACTTCAAAGAAAAAAGCTGTTGAAAGCAGGAAAGATCATGATAATGTTAGAAGGAACATCAACTGCTTTAGGGCAGAGTCTTCACTTCCAAAATCTTCCAAGAGGGGCTGTGTGGCTCAGTGGTTAAGAAGCTCGCCTTGTTAGCTGAAAGGCCAGCAAGTCAGCAGTTTTAAACCTGGGTACTGCATGACGGATTGAGTGCCTGTCTCTGTCCCAGCTCTTGGGGACATGAAAGGAGCCTCATTTGGGCATTCCCTGAGTAGAGTTTCTTCCGCAAAAATCCTTTCCACCCGGAATAATTTCTGACATGAAATTATTATTATCTTCCAAGTAATTCCCTATCTTTTTCTAAAGTGAAGAAGTCAAAGGAGCCAAGTAAAAGTCTAAGCACTAGCAGCAGCGGCTGTAGTAACAGTTTTTCAACACCCCATAAATTGACAAAGGAGCAGGAGAAGAAACTTCCTAAAGACTCAAATGAGCATAAAAGTGCCTTCAATGAACCTTCCAGGGAACATAACAAATCTTCCAAAGAATACTCTAAGAAACCTAAAGAAAACAAACCACTAAAGATAGAAAATTATTGATAAACATTGGCCAAAATCCAAATTAATAATTCCTCCAGCACAAGTCACTTGAGATAAACTCCTGTCTCAAATTGCCATGGGTTATCAAGGTGACATTTGCATTTCTTGTCATGTAACTGATGTGTGACAGAAAATACAATCTCCAACCTCTTAACTAGAGCAATTTGTTACTGAGGTTTTTGTTGATGGACTTCCACCAGCGGGTGTTCAGATACTGGCCATTAAATGGCATTGCTACAAATGAACATATTCCCTCAAAATAAGACATTTGAGGTTGACATTGATTGCATTGCAGCAAAAACAAAGTTGTAATGTGACACCTAAAGATTTTACCTGCTTTGTTTGGCAGAAGCTTCCATGGATTGTAACATGCTCCTTTAGGCGCATAGAAGTAAATAAGTAAATATGTGGAAAGCAATAACCTTATATAAAAAGTTACTTATTTCTGGATGTGTTTCTGCCAGTCAGCTGGACTTCTTCTCCACTGCCACCAAAGATTACCCCTCTCCCAAAAAAGAGAAGATTATATGTTGCATCATATACTATATCTTTCCCTTCTGTATCTGAAAAAGTGCACAGCAGCTACTTGAAAGTAATCCAGCTCCAGAATTTGGTTTGGATACCCATTCCATGTTTAGGGAGAATGTTTGCTGCTCTCTCTCAGGCAGCAAAATCCTTCTACTGGTTTGGAAGACCAGAATTTTTGCATCAGGTTGTCAAAAAAGTTCAAATTCAGGAAACACAATCTTTATCTCAGTTGAATACAAATCCTACAGAAAATGGGGGAGGGTGGACACACAAATGGAGTTGAGATGATAGACTTTGAAAGTTGCCATATTTGCTAGCATATAAGACCCACATTTCCCCCTTTAAAATACACTGGGAAAATGGAGTACATCTTGCACTGTATATAGTAGCCCATAGTTGGCTATTTTGGTAATAATGGGTGCGTCTTATATTCCGATGCATCTTATATGCCAGCAAATATGGCATGTTGTCCTCTGAACAGTTGACTTCTAATAAACAGTATTTCCACTACCATCCAGGAATGTGGATCTTTGTTCATGGAATATGATTCCACATGCATATTTTTGTTTGGACTCATTTTAAAACCATCGTTCCCAATGTTCCCACTCCACAATAGTTCCCACTCCACAAGGAGTGGGGCAATTTGATAATGAGTTATTAACAGTTAATGGCCGTTTAGGCTTCCTCCACGTGAATAGGAGTTCACTTTTTGAATAATAAGAATTATATGTCAGAGGGGAGGGCATCAGGATTTTAGAGATGCTTAGTGAGTAGGGTTGCCATATATCCCATTTTTCCAGGATTTTTCCGGATTCAAGCTGTCCCAGGCGGTTCAAGAAAAAACATGTAAAAGTCTTGGATTTTTAAATTTGAACAAAGGAAGCAAGATCACCCCTCACCAAGGGATTTTTGCAAAGAGTTAATTCACTGCCTCCCTGCCTTTCTTTCAATTATCCTGCTTGAAAGTGGCAAAGGCAAAACAACACCCTGAGAAACCCGCCAAGGAGGGGAGACACTTGCAAGCAAGATAATTGAAAGAAAGGCACAGAGGCAATAAAATAACTCTTTGCAAAAATCCCTTGCTCACCTTGAAGTTTGGGTCACAAGGAATTGTCCTCAGCCCTTTTCCTCGAAAGCCAGGAGGGAGCAAGAAATACCCATCTCTAAGTAGCCAAACCTCCACCATATACTGGGACAGAGGATTCCTTCTTCACGAGACCACAAAGGGTTAATTGCATAGGGTCGGTATTCCCAGAGAGGAAGGGAACAGGGTGGATGGAAAATGAAAAGTCCTCAATTGCAAAAGTCTTCCTCCAAAATAAGTCCTTTCCTGTCTCCTGATTTTCTCCTTCCAGAGGGAAACGGAGGCGCCATGGACTGCATTGCTGTTGCAGGCCCCTCTTTAGAACTTTCTTCCAAGGGATCCTCGTGTGGGGTTTGAGAGTGAGTCTACTTCATGGGGGGGAGAAGGGGGTGACCTCAGGGGGAGGAAGGGTGGTTTCAAGAGTGGCCCAAGAAATTTTATTCAAAAAACAAAAACAAAAATGGAACCATCAAGAATAGTCTTTTGTAAGAAGAATCACATGGGGGGGAAAACCTCTTGACTACAGTTTATTTTAAACTGACAAAGGCTGTCTGCCCTGGACGGGGATTCCACGGGGTCTTAGAGCTGCGGTCTCCCTGACAGCCTCATCCGACACATGCAAAGTTTGAAGAATGCAATGACGTTGCATGGCTGTCCCGGTTTGGTGGGAGATAATTATGGCAACCCATGGCCAAAATAAGGTTGGGAACCACTGCTTTAAAACATTGTTGCCATTCTCCATCAGTAGATTTCTCCTTTGTCCCAAGCATTCAGCACCATTTACAGAAATACAGTTCTTTATATAGTAAGCATATCTGCACTAAGATTATTATAGATCAGATGTTGCGGTGCTATAAGGAGGCTCTTCTTGGAAATGAATCTGGGACATATGAACAGTGTATGTCTCAAAAGAGTGTCAACACTACCTTCACCCATTGCTTTAATGCAATCTACACATGTTGCATTTTTACTAAAGACCTGTTTTACAAAGATTTGCTAGAGCTCTAAAATAAATTTTAATTGGTGCCTTTTTCAGTACTCTCAACTGTGAAATCCATGAACTTGAATCTCAGCAGGCTGTCAACGTCTAGAATTTGAAAAGTCTTTTTAACAATGGCAAAAACAGATTTCCTATCTAGAATCATCTCATGAGTACAATCCAATATTTCAAGACCTCCAAGAATGAAAAGTGATACTACTATCCAACAGCCTAAGAAGCTCTCCTTCATATTCCTGTTGCATAGTCTAATAGAGTAGGGCCACTGAATCAATGGAGATTTAGTAAGTCAACCCCTCTGGAACTATAATTGATTCAAAAAGACCTGATCAGTCGAAGACCTAACATGGATACTGTACCTGAAACTGCCAACAGTGCACCCTATATTTTACATTGCAAACTGCGGCCTCTGGAGTCAACGCTAGTAATGCATCATAGAAAAACACATGTACAGTATTTCTGGATTTTGTACTGAATATTTTTAGACCCTCAGATAACTGAAATCATGGGTGCTGAGCCCGTGGGTATGTGGGGGTGACCTGTACTATGCTAAAGCAATAAGATTTTGGCCAATATACAACAAGAATGCTCTAGCAGCCTATCAAAGAGGAGTCCTATATCTCAAAATATATTGCAATTGTAAAAGGAATTACTTGTAGTAGAGAACTATAGCTTTTTTTAAAAAATTCTCAGATGCCTGAATGTAAACCATAATCAAAACCAAATCAGACCTGTTTTAGGCCTTGTTTTCAATGGATTTAAGCTGACATAATTATGGCCTTTCTCTCCACTGACCAGCTGAAGTGGTGAAAGGGTTTATTCTTTGGGACAGCATGTTTTCAGCCCTGACAATGACTTTGACTTGAGTTGTTCCCCGTCCCAAAAGGCTTGACCAGTGAAGTGCAATATCCCTTCCAATGGGCCTAAAGAGAAGCTGCCAGCAGTATCCCATGAATGGGGATGATCTCATCCCCTAGATGTGCAGAGCTAGGATTATACGAGAATGGAAAATATTTACTGATGCACGAAGAGTGGGGAGAGGGAGGGGTCCCACACCAAAAGCCTATATATGCAGAAAAGAAAGAAATCTAGTCTATAAACTGACATGCTACAAATGCTGAAAACATGATAGCTATGAAAGGGGGGACCCTCCTCATGCCAGGGAGAAATCTTTCAAGTAGTGCACCAAGAGAAAATTGCAGGGATGCCAATGGAAAGGCTGACTCTAGCCTTAGGCAGAAAGAAGCAGCTGTCTTAGGCAACAAATTTGGATCGTGAAAAGGTAGCAAAATATTATGTTATTATTATTTATTTAGAATAACAAATATATTATTTTTCACTTCTACTGCCCAGAATGGGGAGACCTTGTGAAGTCCTCAATAACTTGACTGGCCTTCATTCAATGACTAGGGTATTTTATAGTAAAAATGCAAGAAAACAAAAACAAGTGTGTTAATTTTGTCGTTGTTCAGTCGCACAGTCAAGTCTGACCCTTTGTGACCCCATGGACCAAAGCACACTAGGCTCCTCTGTCACCTGCCAACCTCCAGAGTCTGCCCAGAAATACACCCATTGCATCAAGGATGCTGTCTAACCATCTCATTCTCTGTCGCCCCCTTCTCCTTTTGCCTTCAATCTTCCCCAGCATCAGGACCTGCTCGAGTGAGTCCTCTCTTCTCATTTGGTGACCAAAGTACTTGAGCTTCAGCTTCAGTATTTGTCCTTCCAAGGAGCAGTCAGGGTCAATTTCCTTCAGGATTGACTGATTTGGTATCATTGCAGTCCAGGGGACTCTCAAGAGTCTTCCCCAGCACCACAGTTCAAAGGCATCTATTCTTCTGCGCTCAGCCTTCTGTCACAGCCATACAGTACTATTGGGAAGACCAACGCTTTAATTGCACAGTTTTTTTGGCAGAGTGATGTCTCTACTTTTTAGTATGCCACCTAGGTTTCCCATAGCTTGTCTCCACAGGAGTAATGGTCTTTTTATTTCATGGCTGCAGTCACTGTCTGAGTGATCTTAGATCCCAAGAAGGTAAAGTCTGTCACTGCTTCCATTTCTCTTCCTCTGTTTGCCAGGGCGTGATGGGGCCAGATGCCATGATATTGGTTTGTTTGTTTTTAATGTTGAGTTTCAAGCCAGCTTTTGCACTCTCCCCTTTTACTCTCCGCAATTTAATTTAATTTAATTTAATTTAATTTAATTTAATTTAATTTAATTTAATTTAATTTAATTTAATTTAATTTAATTTAATTTAATTGTGCTGTCATTTACCCACAAAAGTAGGCATCAGGGTTGTGTACAAAGATTTAAAAATAAAGACATCAATGATAAAACATAATAAAAGAGTAAAAGATCAATCTGCAAAAATGGCTGGGAACCAAATTCATTAGCTAAAACCATATGATGACATTCAACAAAAAGTGAATTTGAATGTTCATGCAAATGGAGATATTTTAAA
Organism: Furcifer pardalis; assembly: GCA_030440675.1. Lineage (NCBI taxonomy): Eukaryota > Metazoa > Chordata > Lepidosauria > Squamata > Chamaeleonidae > Furcifer > Furcifer pardalis. Next base: position 206,238,956 of record CP126890.1, read on the forward strand.
GTTGTTCCCAAATGAATGTGATGTTAGCGCAGGAGGAATCTCTGTCACAAATGCATTTCAGAATCAAGGTCCCATCACAGAGAAGTCACTGTCCTTTCTGCTTTCATAAAGCGCATGCAGAGAGCTTAAAACAGAGATTCTGAAATTATGATCCACAGATCATTTCAGGTCATTTTTTCTTAACCACAGAAATGAAGGTGAAATGACATCATGTACATATAGCATCTTGTTGCCTGCCAGTAAAATTTTAAATTTGACTTCCCCACTTAAGTCAAATTCCACAAATAGATCAAAAGCCTGAGTTGTCCACTATGACATCAGAATACATGTTCTAGTTTTCTTGAGATAAGAAATTAGTCATAAACATACTGGAAGGTTGGGTTTGCAAAATATCCAGAAAATGCACATAATTGGGAAACTAACTTTCCAAGTTCTGAACATTAACTATGAATAACCCAGGAAACATTATTTTAAAAGGATGTATTAGATAGTCCCTCAAGAATGCTAGAGCTACACATTCTGCAAGTTTATTGTGTGCTAGTATTGTAGTGCCATAGAGCATTAAATTAAAACTGAGAAGGTTCAAGCTAAAATCCCCATTCAGCCATTAGGCTAAGTACTTGGTCTTGGAGTAATCACTACACCTCACTATAATTAACTGAAAAGTGACTTGTTTTCAGGTCTTCTCCCTTTCCAGTTTCTGTTTTATTTAACATTCTCCTTATTTCTCATCACTGTTTGGGGGGAAATGCAGTAAAGACCATTGGATGAGGCCGTTGTGTTGCAATAAATGTTTCCATGGTGGTACAGGTGGAAACATTAACCTAGAAACTGAGAAATCAATGTATTCCCTAGGGATTTGGGGATGAAATGATTGCAACTGACAGGCAGCTAATTCCTGTAACTAGGAAGTCTTTTGCTAAATGAGGGCCTGCAGGAAAAATAAAACTCTCTTTGTGTGCATGTTTAGGATATGTGAGGAAAATAGGACAGTTGCTTTCACAAGAATATAACTTTGTATACCTTTACCTTCCTATATTACCTCAGGTCACTTATATGACACTCTCCCCCCCCCCACCCTATTCAATCATTTACAGGTTATAAGGTTCCTTTCCCTAAATATAGATCATATGCCACATTCTGATACTTACAATGCAATCCTTGGTCAATTCAGGAGTCAATCTATTTTCACATGCATTGACTCTTGAATAAGACGGGCATAGTGTTCACTTTGTATGAGACAGCTGCTGAGAATGTTTCAGTGGGCTTTTGTCCGAAAGAATCTTAGGTTATCATTCATTATGTTTAATCATAAAATCCCATCTCTTAATTTGTGATAGTTTATTACATTGTCTCTATCCCATCTGAATGAAACTACAATAATGATCTCTCTATACATTGCCTACTACAATGGTGAACCCATACAGCCTCAAGAGGGGGATTGCCCACTTCATGCTCATGAGGGAAAGCAATCCCCCAGCAGGAGCAAGTGGGAAAGAACCCCATAACTGTATTCCTCAAACTTTGCACCTGGTTTCAAATTGTAGGACTGTATTTGCAAATGTAGGTTACCTTGTAATAATAATTTCATGTCAGAAATTATTCTGGGTTGAAAGGATTTTTGCTGGAGAAACTCCACTCAGGAGACACCCGAATGAGGCTCCTTTCATGTCCCCAAGAGCTGGGACAGAGATGGGTACTCAAATCCTCACGCAGTACCCAGGTCTCGAACTGCTGGCTTGCCAGACTTCCAGCTAACAAGGTGAGATTCTTAACCATTGAGCCACCGCAGCCCTAGCTGATCTAGTGATCAAGAAGAATCTAGGAAATCTGAACCTAGTGATCAAAACTGGCACTGCAGGTTTAGAACAGAAGTGACTTGGCCACTAAATCATCGTAGTGCATATACACCTGAAGTTCCTTTAATATGCACACCAACTTTCAGGTGTCTAGGTATGGTGAATGTTGGATGATGGCTGTGGCACATAGCCAGATACCCAGATATTTTTATTATTATAATAATAATAGAAAATTCCTTCTGACATATATCCACACTGATGGACACATTGCTTACCAACACTAATGTTGTTAATGAGCAACACAAATGTGTGCAGAATGTAACTTTTAGCCGGCAAACTGTATGAGGGTGGCTAAAAATTATGAAGTTCCCTTATTTTGGGGGTGAGCAGGTCTGATTTGCTCCTTCTTCCCCTTTCTTCTGCCAACAGTTGAAGACTACCTCTTTGGGGAGACTTTTGAGGAGTCCACATGTATTGGAGATCAAGAGGTTTAATGGGTCTTTATGATACACGAGAAGCTGCTGGCATGTGGTACAACATTATAGTGTTGTCACCTCAGCACCCAGCAGGGCACAAGCCAGCACCCGAACTATATGGTATCCCTCCTCAACCATTTAGTGAAGCCTAATCACTCTCATATCAAAATAATGGTGGTGGTGGCGGAGATACACTACACCAGTGGTGGCCTACCTTGGCTCTTCAGGTGTTCATAGACTGCTTATTTGAGCAGGAGTGCTGACTTGGGCTTCTGGGAATTTGTAGTCCAAGAACACCTAGAGTGCCAAGGTTGGCCATCACTGCATTACACCATGAGGAAGGTGAGGTTATCCTTCACTGGTCAAAGTCCTCTTGCAACCCACATTGTATGAGAGCTAAACAGCAAGCCCCTAATTAAAGAGAAACTTGGCTTTTAAGTTATTCTAATATAGCTATACCATCACTGGAAAGTATTCTTGAAAAAAGAACACATTGCAAGTAACTACTTTGCAATGAATTTGCTTTGTATTATTCCAAAGGTTTGGATCAAGAAGGCAAGCTGGAGTGAGCTGCAACAAGCAACATGAAATAAAAGAGTGGAGACAAATCTCAGCTAATCGGAAACTTGATTGCAAAGCAAGACAGGCTGAAATGGGGTCATTGGGAATTATACTGACAGGCTTGGATACCTTCCAGCCTAAATGATAAACAGCTAATGAGAGGAATGGGGTGAGGAAAAAGAAAATGTACAGAGCTGCTCTTCTTCAAGGAACCAATTCTTTGAAGGCAAATCCAAAGGCCTCACATAATTACCCTGTCATAGAACAAGTATGCTATTAGTTGTGCCCATTTAGGACGGTGAAAGTACACCTCACCAAACCCTGGCATTGGTCTACAGTATTTTTACTGTCAATCACAGAATAGCACCCTAGAGCACCAATGGTCAAATGAGGCAGACTTTCCCAGTGTTCAAGAACAAGCCTTGGAAAAGTTACTTTGGAGTAAAGTTGCTGAGCTTTACGTTCTGACTGTGAAGCTCAGGTTTTGAGACCTTTCTCCACACCTCAGACTTGAACTTGGGACCCACAACCCCAGGCTACTGCAAAAATGCACACCTATTACACACCTATTCTCTTTTCCACATTCATGTTCTATTTTGAACCTGCTGCATTAGAGTCTGCCCACTTTGACGGAAAACGAGTCCACCCCATAAAGGTGTGAGGTCTCAGGCTTCGGCCCTGAAATCTGAGGAAATGACAAGCTGCTGACCTGGTGACTCTACTTTGAGGAAATACAGCATTCACAGTGTCCCAGCCAGTGGCTATAAAGGCTGGGGCTTTCCAGGAGCTGCCGATTCCAAATGTAATTGTCCCCATCTCTGCTTCAGGCATTAATTGACTGTCAAGAGCTGTTATTAGGACTGCTGTAACAGAAGCATCCTAGTGGCTCAGATCTCAGGCCAAAGCTAGAGATGAGGAGGCAGGTCCTTAGAATGTCATAGAGATGAGGCAGGCAAGAAATATGGAGAAAGACAAGCTTCTAGGCCAGGGGTGACCAATTTTTTTGGGCCGTGAACTGGTCATATGGTTCAGGGAGCTGGTTGCTAAGGCTCAGGGGCTGGATCCGGCCCCTGACACCAATTCATCTGGCCCAAGAAGCCCTCGTCACTCCTTGGGTGTGTTTTACTTCCGCTTCCAGGAGCAACGAGGGCTTTGTGTGCTGGATGAATTTGTGTCAGGGCCCAAATCTGGGCCCTGGGATGTAGTTTGGGTACCCTTGTTCTAAGCCAACAGTCAGTGTGTGAGAGTGGAGGGAAGAGACCTAAAGCAGAGAATCCCCTTTACAGGATGGAATTCAAGTGCCGGCACCCACTGGCATTCTGGGATCACTCATGGCTTTTTCATGTGTCAAAGTAGTGCAGACACATGACAGATGTCAAAACTATCACAAACAGCTAGGGAGCCCTAGTGCCAGTTTGGAACATTTTGTGATGGGAATGAAACCACCTCACTTGCATATTTTCCTCTAGTGCCATTTGTCTTAGGATTTGTCTCCTTAACTAGCAACCTAACTCTTCTTCTTTACTCCCTCTTTTACCCCTTTTGGGTGTCGAGGGAGACAACCTAAATGAGCATATCAATTCTTGGAGACTCCAGCAAGCACACAGAGACCGGGCCACTTTGGGGGAAGTTGAAGATCTTTGGGACAGGACTCAGAGCAAAACTTTGCCCTTTGTAGCTGTTCTCCCCACCAAGAGCAGTGTCAAGTAGTTGAATGTACCAACCCTATTAAATTCCCACACAACATCAGACCTAGGGCCACTCCAGGGGGGAAATGAGAAAACAAAAGGCTCAGTAAATTTAAATGCCAAACACTTGTTACCATAGACCAGAAAGCCAAGAAAATTCACCAGGGCCCACAGAGAGAACTAAACTAATAGTAAGGTAAAGGTCAACTTTGTCAAAAGCCAGTCATATCTGATTTTAGAGTTAAGTGCTCACCTCCATTTATAGCCAAAGAGACAGCACTGTCTGCATCTGCAGAGGTTTCCATGGACATGTGGCAGGCATGGCTAGACTCTGGAGTGCATGGAATACTGTTTACCTTCCCACCTAAGTGGTACCTATTTATCTACTTGCAATTTCTTGCTTTCAAAATGCTAGGTTGGCAGGAGCTGGGACAGATATAGGAACTCACTCTGTCATTCAGTACTTTGGTCTCAAATTGCTGACCTGAGGACCTTCCAGTCATCAAGTTCAACCTCTTAACTCCTAAGCCATCACAGTCCCTCAAAATAATAAGTACATGGTGTAAGTGACTCTTCTAGGAGTTTTTAGAAGGATAATTCACAGAAGCTGTTTACAGCTCTTTTCTTCTGGGGGCATCATAGGACTTGTGCAGGTTGCCCAAGGCTCCACAGCCTGGCTCCTCTCATGGGAGGCAGAGTGGGGAATTGAACTCCTGACTTTTGGCTGTGCAGCCAGATACCCATCTAATTGAGCTATCCAGCGAGAGAGAGAAACGACAGAGCACTATGGTGTCCGTTGTGATATCTATGTGATCCTGTGCGTGTTCACTTTTGAAATAAATCTTGCTGAATATGGCAGAGCTTGCTTCCCAGTGAGCGTTGTTGATACAAGACTGAAGCTGCCCTTATGAGAAAAGGGTTTCAGACCACACCACCTCAAGTGGTGTTATAATGTCTTCCCTAGTCACTCTCTAGACCACTGATGGCCAACTTTGGCACTCCAGATGTTCTTGGACTTTAGTTCCCAGAAGCCCTGATCAGCAGAAGAGCTGACTTGGGCATCTGGTTGTTGGAGTCCAAGAACACCTGGAGTGCCAAGGTTCGCCATCACTGCTCTAGATTATACTGTGCAACCCTGGGCTGCCTAGCATTCTGGAAGAGCTCCTTGCCAGATGTTACTGCTATGTCCCCAAGCATGAGTGATTTGGGACTTCAGACGGTGGTAGCCATGTTGGCTGGGCATGATGGGAAATTGTCATTCAACACATCTGGAGGATATCAGGTTGGGGAGGTTATTTAGGACTTTCAGACAGAACCTGAAACGCTTGAACCCTCTACCCTTTTCTTTGCTGACTTTACTTTTTAAAAAAAAGATGAGCGGTTTGAATTATTCTCTCTCTTTGAGTGTTTATTAACACCATTAACCAGAACTAAGCAGGGCAGAACTAATTATTTCACTGATTAGTTGCCCTATTTTTATAATCCAGCCTAATGCTTGACTGTTGGGGGAGTGCTTTGATTGTGGCCTCATGTTGTTGATTTGTGTCTAGTCTATAAAATGTCCATGCAACCTAATATTCGACCCCATTCTCATTCTCTTTAGCTTTCTCCTCATCCTGTGTTGGTACCTAGCAGTTGCAATTCAGACTCATGCTAAACTTTCTCATGATCTGTGGTTTATTTATATCAACCCAGAGTTCTCATTTATGAAAAAGCATTTATGCTGCAGTTTTAATCCCACTGTTATCTTCTCAAGAATCTGAGATCCCTCTTAGGTTTGTACCAGCCACAAATTTGATCAGCACAGTATGTAGTCTGCATTCCTTGACGCTAATGAATAAGGATATTGAAGGACAACTGCACAGAAAATGAACTTCTGTGAAACCTGATCCAGGGACCAAAGTCTTGCTGTATTCATTTTGAAGTCAGTAGCTGCAATTATGCTAAGTCACCTCTGAGTCATCAGTTCCTAAATCCTGGGTCAACTAAGGCACAAAGATAACCCCCACCATAAAGACTTCAAGAGTGTTTGATTCACTTCAAAAGCAGACAATTTTCTGGATAAATAGCCCTAACCAAGACAGTATTGGTGTGAGGGGAGTTACAAAATGTTCCTATAGCTGCTGGGAGATCAGGATGGACAGGATCCTGCCCGTGCCAAAACAAGGCAGATTTCAGAATGGTACCTGCCACTTTTAAGTTTCCTGAGACCATTTAGGTTGGCTGGGAATGGATCAAAAGTGAGACTTCTAGCTATCAGGCTCCTTCTGGTGTGAATTTCTGATATCATGTAGTGGGTTAATCAGTGAGCCACTTCAAATTGAATATTTTAATATTAAGATGACAAAAATTATGACTAAAGAAGAACTGCTGCTGCTGCTGTATCCAAGTCCAAATATTGGTGATCCTCATCCTCAGCCATGAAGACTGTCCTGAGAATATAATGCTGAGGCCTTTCATCTGCCTTCCACATCGTAGCATGACACACACCCCCGTGCCACTGATCCAGTTCCTCAAGTCACCTTTTGGTCTAGAGCCATTTTGGCATGCAAAATCCTCCTCAGACCAGAATTGATGAAGCTGCTGCCCTCCATCAACATGGATTCAAGTGGGATTTAATCCACCTGGGGACCATCAACCTTCCCTGTGGATTTCGGCACCCAAATCCTCAGGTTTGTCATGTTAGTTAACCTCCACCTGACACTCAGCGTTGCATCGCTGGCATATGGTCCACTCTATGTATAACCTGGCCAGACATGTAAGAAGAATGACAGAGCTTTAATGTTGACAATGAAGAAACTGAAATAGTGAAAATTATTGTATATATTGGTTCAAGCCAAATGGAGACTGTAGCCAAGAAATCAGAAGACCAAGACTTGTAAGGGCAGCAAAGATGGAATTAGAAAAGATCCTCAATTGCAGGGATGTATTATTGGAGACCAAGACAAGGACCACCCACAGTCTTCTATTCTGAATCACCGTGTGTGAGTGTGTGAAAGCTGAACAATAAAGAAAGCTAACAGGGGAAAATATTGTGCTGGAGGAAAGAAAGCTTTGCAAATATCCTGGACTGCCAGAGAGATGAACAAATGAAGCCTGAAATTGTCTCTGGAGGCAAAAATGATAAAATTGAACTCATCCTACTTTGGGCAGATCTTGAGAAGGCAAGACCCTCTGGAAAAGCCAGATGCAGCTTGAGAGTGATAACGATGGTGGGGGTTATTTTAATGATGAGAGATGGTCAGTCAATTGCAGAAGAGAGAGAAAATTAACAGAATGAAAAATTAGAAAGATATACTTTTGGATTAAATTTGAAAGAAGTAGCCATGATTGTCAGTCTCAGCATGTTGACAAAGGAAAAATTGAAAAGCAAAATATCCAAGCACTGTAAACACTGTTTTCTTTCAGGGTGAGCAAACTTTAATGGAGAAAACTCTATTTCCTTAGATAAGAAGTCGATTTTTAAACCTTCGGTTCATGAAAGCTCACACTGAAATAAAAACCCCAAAACTTTGAAGTGCTACAGTACGTAAAGGTTGTCCTTGCTCAAGAACCAGTCATATCTGACTCTAAGTTTCAATGCTCATCTCTGTTTATAGCCAAAGAGCCAGCACTATCTGCATCTGTGTCTGCAGACATTTCCATGAGCATGTGGCAGGCATGACTAAACACCGGAGTGCAGGGAACAATGCTACTTTTCCTGATACCTATTCATCTACTTGCAATTTCTTGCTTTTGAACTGCTAGGTTACCAGGAGCTGGGACAGAGATGGGAGATAATTCCGTCATGTAGCACTTGGGTCTCAAACTGCTGACCTGCTTACCTTCCAGGACGCCATCCCTTCTGTATATGGAAGAAGGCCTATTTGTTGGATGGGAGGTCAGAGGCTGGTGGTCACTTCCCCCCATACATGTTAACAGATCAAGAACAAGCCCAAGAAATGTTGCTGTCCAAGGCAGGACAGCAAAAAGCAGCTTTCACCCAAGCAACTCACCATACACAGATACAGTAATACCTCATATAACATTAGTATCGAATAACACTAAAATCGCATAACATTAAGGAATCTGGGGGGAAGAATTGCATCAGATAACATTAAGATCCTATTGGATGCTTCAGATAACAACCGCTAAAGCCTGTGTGGTTACAATGTATCTCTATGGATCCCATAGGATTTTAACATGCATCAGATAACACTAAAAATCATATAACACCAAGACTTGTGGAACCAGGTTTTAGTGTTATATGAGGTTTTACTTGTACTCTAAACCAAGAAAATAATTTTGGCAGGGAATCCCACAAGTCCTTCTCTCCATTTCTGGCAGGAAAATATACCACAAACAAGATTGCTGACAATTTGTTGTTCGTTCATGACATTTTGAATCTGCTGTCAAATGCAGTCACCTCACTTGACCAAATGGTAGGATCATTGCTGCACTCTATGAGTAACAGCTGTGGACAGAACATAATGAAATCCATTCATCATTCCCCTTCTTTAAGAACATATCTCCTTGGAAATCTGTATTGACAAGTAAAACATGTCCTATACTAATTAAAACTTGACAGGAAACTAAGAAATACAGAAAGGATCACCCTTAATAACCAGAAAAACAAGGAGTAAAAAGTGAAGTGATTGATTCACTAATAAATTAATATCAATACATTCAATTTGAGATACTATGCGTGTTTAGTCATTAAATGGCAACCAAATATTATATTGTAGAAACTAGCTGATAAAGGTGGAAGCTGTTCCCTTTTTCAATAAATAGCAAAGGACAGTGCAATACAAATGTGAGTAAAGTTAATAACATGTATATTCCCTAAAATAGACTATTATCTATAGCAGTGATGGCAAACACAAACTGCAACCCAAAACCCACTTATTTATCGCAAAGTGCCAACAGAGCAACAGGGGAAGAAGGAAACGCTCCAATTGGGCTGCTGGTCAGAAGGTTGGAGCAAACTCTGTGCTGGGGTGACTGCATGGGGTGCCCACAGAGAGGGCTCTGAGTACCACCTCTGGTACGTGTGCCATAGGTTCGCCACCAATGGTCTATAGAGTGTAACACTCTTTATGAAGGACTGGCCTTCAAATCAGTATAAAAGTTTCAGCAGATCCAAAATAAAAATGTGGCTGCCAGACTGACCATAGGTAGCAGCAAATATAAACACATATCCTCAGACTTAGCTCTTCGTTGGCTCCTCATTAGCTTCCGTGCCTAATCCTTAATGGTTTAGGACAGTGATGGCCAACCTTGGTACTGCAGGTGTTCTTGGACTTCAATTCCCAGAAGCCCAAGTCATCACTCCTGCTGATCAGGGCTTCTGAGAATTGAAGTTCAAGAACACCTGGAGTGCCAAGGTTGGGCATCACTGGTTAATGACTTCAATACCTGTCTTCCACAAAATAGCGACTCACATACTCCTTGCATTCCTTGAGTTAAAAACTGTGGCATTCAAGGGGCTGAACACCAGAAAAAGTGCTCTTTCCTTGGTCATGGACCCTTCCCTCTGGAACAAGCTTCCTACAGAAGTTCGCTAGGCACCACCCTTCTCAGTTTTTAGGAAATTAATAAAAACAGGACTACATAAAGCTTTTATTAATGTTTTCTAACACTTGGGAAGCCCAAAATTGTTTTAGATCTATTTAATTCTGTTTCAATACAGTTGTTTGTTTTTTAGCTAGCAGCAGGGTTTCGTTATATTTCTCGTACACTCTAAATGCGCCCTTTCAGAATGTGAAGGAGACTGGCAGAAATGATATGGGGCTTTATGAAATGCAGCTATCATTCTAAATTTTTGGAGTGCTATATTTGTTTTTCCATGTACCTGTCAAGTGTGTGGGTCACCCCATTTAGACCTTAAAGGCGCCTCATATTTCTCATTACAAGGCAGTCAAGCAGACATTGACATGCAAAAAACCCTTTCTAGTGGTTGATTAGAACACAAACTCCGAGTCTGGGATGAGTCACAAGTTGAGGGGATGGGGGTATGAGTACTCAATGGTTAAAAAACAAGTCTAGTCCAGACATAATAATTCTCTCCCACCCTCAGACACACACACACCCATGCAACAGCACATTAAAAGATGGTTATTTTTCTTTCTTGTGGTTTTTTCTTATCTGAGGGGGATATAAGGTAGAAAAGGGTGACTAGACATCATGCTTCTAGAAGCTTAGCAGGGCTGCTCTTGGCTTGGGCAATGTCTCCTTCTGTCCCAGCCTAATCTGGGCCTGGGAAGATTTTTTAAACGATAAAGTAGACATGGAAACGCTTTACTGCCAAGTTATATTTACTATAGCTGTGTTTTCCTTAGATAAATCCACAATATTTTATAGAATGTACGAGTAGGAGGCATTTTACTGCCCACTATATTGTTTAATGAACAAGCCTTCATGTGACAAACCTTAGAAGAGATCATGATTAATAATCCACATGTCTGCTGGTGGATCTGACTGCTATTAACGCCTCCCTCCTGTATAGCCTGGCTTGTCTAAGTGAAGGGGAGACAAAGACAAATCATAGAAGGAGGTGAAGGTCAAAAGCCGTTTGTGGGTCACTGAAAACTTCCATTAGTGAAAGAGCCCTCCCTGTATGGAATCAACAGAGACAAGGTTTGCAAATACAGTACCTATGCAGCAATGGGATGTAACAGGTTCTCACCAGTTAACCAGAACTGGTAGTAGTTTTTCCCAGTGTCCAGGAGAACCGGTAGCAGCTTTTGGAGGGAACCACCTTCGGGGGCTTACGTTTTCACTGGTTCCCCCACTGTGCATGTGCACCAAGCACTTGGTGTGCATGCACGACTACAGTGCTTGGCGTGTATGCACGGCCTCCTTGCTGTCCTCCCAAGTGGAGAGGAAGAGAAGCTGCTAGCCTGAAGCTCCCTATAACCTGCTCTCCAGGGTAAGTGACTCACCTTTGGATGTGGTGTGTCTGTGTATTTTAATGTGTATTTAATACCTTTACCTATATTGACGTACTACCCCAGTTCCTAAAAAGGCCTAAGGGGTGTGCGTGTGTGTGTGTGCTTATTTTTATTTGTTATTATTTTGTTTTTGTTTTCTTTGGCCCCGCCCACAACATCATGACATTATGATGTTAGCTCTGCCCACACTGTGATGATGTCATGGTGGGGTAGTAAAATTTTTGACATCCCACCACTGCAAAGCTGCCTTCATTTTGGCAGTTTCATCTCTGGCCTAGACACAGCAGCAGCAGGAGAAGAAGCAGGAGAAGGAGAAGAAGTAAAGCTGCCCACTAGATAATAGTCACATGTGAGGAAGAAATCAGGCTCCATTCAGTGCTTCTTCCTTCTCAAGATAACATAAGCAAAGTGAACCATTTGTTACAAAAATCTTCACTAACACAGCTCTCATTATTCCTGGTCAATATATAAAATGGCTGCTCTGGTAGGAGATGATGGGAGTTGCAGTCCAATATTGGTTAGGAAACTCTGTGTTACAGGGTGCATACCCATAATATCTAGTACAGAATTAATCACCTCAGCACAGACGCAGGCACTGGAAGCAGTGGCATAGCGTGGGTTTCAACCACCCAGGGCATAGGCCAAATTTGCTGTCACAGACGGACTTCCTAGAAGGGACTAACCTGCACCGTATCCTAATTTGCAGGTGTTATTAGACAATATTGAACTCTATTCTTTATATGAAAGAATTAATTCTCACTGAATATTCGTCGTGAACAATCCCAGCACAAAATAAAACATGGGTAATTACTGCAAGGTAACTAGTTAGTACAGACGGTGTTGCCAGTCGCTATAGCGAGTGAGATGACTACACTCATTTAAAGAAAGGGGATTCCCTGGTTCCATCACAGATTAAATAATAAAAAGTTCCGTGCTCATTTTAATTGGTCCGAATTATAGGTATGACAAAAATATGAAATGAAATGGTTCAAATCTTTAGTTCAGATTACAATATATTATTATTATTTATTGTGAATTTTTGCTGCTCCCAAAAAGTGCTGCCCGGGGCGGCCTGCCCCCACCGCCCCTGCTACGCCACGCCACTGACTAGAAGCATAATTCCTTAAATCTTCATGAAATGTAGCTCTAAAAAAATTATACGTTTCCAAGGATGGATTTGAGAATCAGAATATTTGGGTTAAAAGAGAGATATGTCTAACTAGAGGAAACTAGATGCTCATAAATTGGGCAATGACTGCTTTAAAACAGTAACCTAATGTTTGAACTCTAGTTCTTCAGACTGCAATCTAATACAAAGGCTAGATTCAAGAACTTGAAAAAGTTACTTTTTCAATGACAGATCCAAATATCTTCAGGATCTCCTTGAACATTTCTCCTTGACATCTAGCTTTCTGCATAGAGGCTTGGCAGTGACACTGGTGTTGATCATACAGTCTTTGTACTACAGAAGAGAATTCTGTCATTGGCTTATCTGCAATTCAACTTCCTGAGAACAAAGACTGAGGAAGGCTCAAAGGAAGGCCTTTCGCATTGTTGTAACTGCTGATTTTCTGCAGTGTAATTCTGTCAGCATCTGTGACAACATGAAAGTTGTAAAGGCCACAAACATAACCTTAGTGGCCACATGTGGCCTATAGGCCATCTGTCACTCACCCATGGACATATTACAAGTTTGCCGTTTTAAGTGAGAAGTTGAATTTCACCATATTTTGTAGACCCACAGCCATCCTCCCCCCCCCCCCGGGAAAATTTCTGTGGACTGCATGCAAGAGCCAAGCAATTTGTTGTTCAGTCACACAGTTGATTCCAACCCTTTGTGACCGCATGGATCACTGTCCGCCAGGCACTCCTGTCCTCCACCATCCCCCTCAACTCGCTCAGCTCTGTGCCCATTGTCTCCACAATACCATCTAGCCATCTCATTTTTGACCACCCCCTTCTTCTTTTGCCCTCCACCCTTCCCAGCATCAATGCTTTCTCAAGCCTTTCTTCTCATTTGATGTCCAAAGTACTTTAGCTTCAGCTTTACTATTTGACCTTCTAAGGACCAATCAGGGTTAATTTCTTCTAAGATTGACCTATTTGTTCCCCTTGCTGTTCAGGGGACTCTCCAAACTCTCCTCCAACACCACATCTCAAAGGCATCTATTCTTCTGTGCTCAGCTTTCCTAATGGTCCAGCTCTCACAACCATACATTGCCACCAGAAATACCATTGCTTTCACTATATGAATTTTTGTTTGCAATGTGATGTCTTTACTTTTCACCATGTTCCCCAGGTTTCTCATCGCTTGCCTCCCAATAATCAGTCGCCTTTTTATTTTATGGCTGCAATCTCCATCTACAGTGAGCTTTGATCCTAAGAAAGTAAAATCTGTCACTGCTTCTACTTTTCCCCCATCTATTTTCCAGGGACTGATAGGGCCTGTTGCCATGATCTTGGTTTTCTTGATGTTGAGTCTCAAGCCACCTTTTGCACTTTCTTCTTTCACCTTTTCACTTTCTGCCATTAGGGTGGTATCATCCAGCCAAGCAATACCTGTGCAAAAAGTGGATAGGATCAAAAGTTGAGAAACTCTTCCACTAGCTTCAATTCATGGTTCTTTTAAACCGGGCATAAGCTATGGCTGTGAGAGCTGGACAATAAGGAAGGCTGAACACAGAAGAATAGATACCTTCAAACTGTGGTGCTGGAGGTGAATCTTGAGAGTCCCCTGGACTGCAAAGAGATCAAATCAGTCAATCCTGAAGGAAATCAACCCTGACTCCTCCTTAGAAGGACAAATACTGAAGCAGAAGCTCAAGTACTTGGCCACCAAATGAGAAGAGAGGACTCACTTGAGAAGGTCTTTATGCTGGGAAAGCTCAAAGGCAAAAGGAGAAGGGGGCGGCAGAGGATGAGATGGATGGATGGAATCGTTGATGCAATGGGCGTTGATCTGGCCGGGCTCTGGACAATGGCAAAGGACTGAGGAGCCTGGCGAGTGGTGGTCCATGGGGTCGCAAAGGGTCAGACCCAACTGTGCGACTGAACAACAACAACAAAGTTCTTCCTCACCGCTGCAATATGGAGAGAACATGGGCTACACCAGGGGTGCCCAAACGTTTCAGGCCATGGGCTGGTCACATGGTTCAGGGAGCTGGTCACTATGGCCCAAGGGCCTGGATGCGGTCCCCGATGCCAATTCATTCAGCCCGCAAAGTCCTCTTTGCTCCTGGAAGCAGAAGTAAAATGTGCCCATACGAACGCATTTTACTTCCGCTTCCAGGAGTGATGAGGGCTTCATGGCCTGGGTGAATTGGCATCAGGGGCCGCATTCATCCCCCCGAGCCATAGTCTGGACACTCCTGGGCTACAACAACAAAGAAGTGGAACAGGTGCCACAAGCATTGACAGGTGAGGAAGGGCCGTATCTAGAGAGGACACTGAGCTGTGCTTTCCCCACCATGAATTAAACCGGTCCATGCTTCCCGAGGATACCCTGCTTAAAAAGCAAGACCTCCCTTTCTTTAATAAGGGGAGAGATGTGTGCCGTTTGATGCCCTGGTTAGAGGGGAAGGGCTTTTGTGTCTGCAGTCTCATTCCTTGTTTCTTCAAGCTTATAATCACATTCTTAAGCTGTTTTATTTAAAAGCCTACCTACTTTCTGACCCAGGGCAAGCGCCAGATCTCACTCCCCAATGCCATGAAACAGAAAGCTCTTGTTTAGTTTGGCAGAGACAAGTTGTTGTGGGAAGGGAGTGGAAAGCCATGCATTGCAGGCAGGGAGATGCCAAAGGGACTGGAAATGGCAAAATGGGGGCAGAAGGAGGAAAAATTAATGAAGCTCAGAGGTATGGTTATTGTGCACAAATTGATTTTATTTTTAGCACCACAATGTCTTAACTACCATATTCTTTCACTGTTCGATGAAACCCAGATGCCTTTCCTGTATCGCAGGCCAACAATTTAATAGGGTTCCACGCATGGAGGTATATCATAAATATAAAAACATGGAAATTATTTTTCAAGACCGGTTCCACTGGAAAGATATTGAGTGGCTCACTGCCAATAGGCGCATTCTTGATTATGATTGAATTGTTTTCATTAAGAACAAATTCCTAATAGCAGAAGGGTGGGAGAAGGAGGGCCCATTATCCTAAAATTATGCAGAAGATCTTCTTCAGCATTGTAATCGGCCTCTTGGCCAAGAACCAGTATCCACCCTGTCTGATATGTGGGAGACAGAAGCCAGAGATATCCAACAGTTCTCCCATTTCTGGAATAACAGAAATCTGATATAAAGCAGAGATGAGTAACGAGTAGCACTTCCCCCCCCCCCCCAAATAATTTTAATTTTAGGATACTTTTACCCTAATGGCTTACTTCAGTAAATTGCACTAAAATAGGCCCATTGAATCACTGAGGATTGAGTGAGCCAATTCCTCTGTAAATTTAAGTGATTCAAACGGGACTACTCTAATTACGACCTTATCCACTCTCTCAAGGTTTTGAGTGAGGGCAGATCTGGGTTTTTTGTGTTTTTTAAACAATGTCAACACTTGCTAGATGTTGGAGTGGTTCCAGTTAACCCCAATGCATGACTTTTGAGCCCCTATAGGAGGTTCGACTTTTTTGGCCAACTCCCATATGTGTTGTTCCATAAGCCTCTAAACACTGGGAATGGTATATATGCAGTGGTGGGCATCAGCAGGTTCACACCAGTTCACCAAAACCAGTAGCAGAAATTCTGGCTGATCCTGCCCATCCAAGTTTTGAAATAAAGTAGTCCTAATTCAGGTGCAACACAGGGCTTTCCCCCTGGCCAATGCCCACCATACCACGCCCACAGTGTGCTAGTAACATTTTTTGGAGCCCAGCACTGTATATATGGGAACATAGTCCATTTTAGGGACTGTGGTGGCTTAGTGGTTAAGATGCTGAACTTGACGACTGAAAGGTCAGCAGGCCAGCAGTTTGAGACCTGAGTACTGTATGACAGAGTGAGCAACTCTCTCTGTCCCAGCTCCTGCCAACCTAGCAGTTCAAAAGCAAGAAATTGCAAGTAGATAAATAAGTACCACATTGGTGGAAAGGTAAACCACATTCCATGCACTCTGGTATCTAGTCATACCTGCCACATGTCCACAGAAATGTCTGCAAATGCAGACAGTGCTGGCTCTTTGGCTATAAACAGAGATGAGTACTGAACTCTAGAGTTAGATACGACTGGCTTTCAAGCAATGGCGACCTTTACCTAGTCCATTTTCTCTGTAGACTGCTATAAGTATAGAAGAAAGACCCAGGTGTGCGTGTCATATGCATTCAAGTTGCTTCCAGCTTATGGTGATCCTATCAATTAATGTTCTCCAGAAAATCATGTCAATAACAGCCATGTTCAGGTCTTGCTAAGTAAGGGCCAAGTTTTCCTTCAGTAAGTCAATCCATCTCACCTTTGTCTCCCTCTTTACCTACTGCCTTACACTTCCCCTTACACTGTTGTCTTTTCTGAAAAGTCTTGTTTTCCCCATGGTGTGTCCCAAGCACGATCCTTACATGTTAGACATTTTGCCTTTTAGAAAGAGGTCAAGCTTGATTTGATCTGGAACCTCACTTAATTTTCTTTCTGCAGGCCATGGTATTTATGAAGTTGTCATCCAAGTTTGAATGAATTGACTTTTTTCCCCCTGTCAGATTTCTTCACGATCCAGCTTTCAGATCCAGACAGAGTTATTGGAAATACCATAATATGGATTATGATAGCCCTGGTCTCCTGCAATAGTTCTGTACATTTGAAGAACTTTTCTAATTCCTTTATAATTGTCCTTCCAAGCCACATGATCTAAAGGGTGTAAATATATCTGAATTTCCTATCAAATTATTTCCCTCTTTCAATGATAGACACTAGAAAAAAGTCATTCCACCAAGTTTCTTCTGAGTTGTAGTTATTTTTATCTAGAATATATCCAATTTTCCTCAATTTTCCTAGATTCCAGGAGAATCACTTAAAGCTGTTGCAAAACATCAATTGCTCCAGATGTTGTTGCAACCATGGCTTTCATTGGGTGTAGACAAGCATAGCCAATGGTGTCAGGTTACAGGAGTTGCAGCCTAGCAACATCTGGAGGGATGCATATCCCCCCATCCCTGACTTCGCAACAAAATATTCCACAAAATGTCCACCCTCTTGAGTGGTCACCACAGAAGAGACTCTGTCTAGGTATTATAACTACATGCCCAGGATCGTGAGGCTGGAGCATCTGTAATAAAGGGTCAGGCCATTTATTATATTGGCTAACATAATAGAAATGTTTGGCTTTTAAAATAAAACATCTGTCTAGTTGACAAGCACAACTACATCCCGAAGTATCTATTGATATCGCGTCACTCCATTTCTAGTTTCATCAGTGGACCAGCCTAGTGAATTTCACTTCTACTGAAGGGCCAATGAGCAGCGGAGGTTCGCATGTGATGGATATTTGATTTAATACAAGTGGTAGTTTTTGTTCTTGAATTGTACCTAATACATTGTATACTTTGTAGAGAGCCAGTGGAGTACAGTAATACCTCATATAACATTAGTATCGAATAACACGAAAATCGCATAACATCAAGGAATCTGGGGGGAAGAATTGCATCAGATAACATTAAGATCCTATGGGATGCTTCAGATAACAACCGCGAAAGCCTGTGTGGTTACAATGTATCTCTATGGATCCCATAGAGGATCAGATAACACGAAAAATCATATAACACAAAGACTTGTGGAACCAGGTTTTAGCGTTATATGAGGTTTTACTGTATAGTGATTTGATTTGATTTATTCTATTTGTATGTCACCCACTCAGCGTACGCCGGCTTAGGGCGACTCACAAAAATCACAACATATTAAACATTACAGTACAATAAAATATAACAATACAATAAAATGTAACAATGCAATAAAAATAACAATGCAATAAAATATAACAATACAATAAAATGTAACAGTGCAATAAAACATAAAAGACCAACACATACATTGACAACTGTGGCAAAAGGACCATCATCTCCTGAATCCGCCACCAGCCCTTCCCAGCTGTTCCTCCTTCCTCAGGCCAGGTGAGTGAGAAGCCAGGGACCACAGCAAGCAGTTTTTAAACAGGCACTGGCCCTCCCCAGCTGTTCTTCCTTCCTCAGGCTGGGTGGGTAGACAGAGGACTGGATTAAATTTAGGAGATCTGGGTTCAATTCCACATTCAGCCATGGCAACTCACTGGGAGAAACGACAATAGTACACTGCTCTTTGAATCTCTCCAATAATTCACAACCCTGTGAGGATTGCCACATATTAGAAGAAACATGTTGGGTGCATAACAACCTATTCTGTGTTATTTGAACATATGTAAGGGGAGCTTGCAGGAATACACATTGAAAGACCAGTATGAAAAAGTTAGAAGCATGGAGACGTAAACCACTAATTTCCCCTTTTTTTCATGCTTAAGGTTGCCCAATCTCTTTTGCAGACTAAGCCAGCAGACTCCTTTCATAGTATTGCATCTCCTTATTTGCATCTCCATTAAAAAGACCAGAGTATAGTGCCTTCCACATCTGGCCATTGGCAATTAGGTTAGTTTATTGGTCAAGCAGATGGTCTGCATCTGGTAATGCACATGAAACAAAACTACTTGACAGGCCACCCCTGTTCTTCTATGTCTGTTTTCATAGCACATCCATGATTCCAAGCTTCTTCTCAGCCCTTCCCTTCCAAGTTATCGGAGGAGAGTGGGGGTCAGGCCAGGCCATGTGTTCAGAAACACTCTGTACATTTCAATACAGGGGGACAAAACAGCATATTAAATAAATGTAATTCAGTTGGATTCCCAGAATATACTAACTTTACTTTTTGAGAAACAATCCAGTGGTGTTTTTGGAGCAGAAGGATCAGCTGACAGGGTGAAATCATTGGTCAAGGGATGCCCAAATAGGTTCACAGACCTCACATTTTGGGGGCAGACTCCTTCCATGTCTCCCCTTTTTTGATATTGAACTCCCTGAAGTGTCACTCAAAATAACTCTGCTTGCTGGGGGAGATTTTGGGAGTTTTAAAGTAAATCCAAGCAGAGGATTAGATGGCTCTCTGGTTAGATTTAACAACAGTTCCTCTTCAGGATAAACAGAAGCAGCACCAATTAGAGTACCACCAGAAGAATGTGTGCCAGATTTATTATGATGCAAAATTGTTGTCAGGCCCAGCTCCTTTCTCAGACATCCACGAACAGCTGAGGACCACCGTCAGTTGGCTGCAGTGTGTGTTTTACTTTACTGCTTTGCTTTTACAGATCTAACAAAGTTCTAGTAAATGTTTGCTGAAAACAATTATATGGAATTAATCCAAATTAACTGGTTGTTGCAAGTTGCATAGTAAATCGAGTAGACTTCCCTGACAATAGAATTTAAGATGGCAAACATAGTTTAAGACACAACAGAGTCTGCTGGTATTTAGTCATTAATGTCTTCTTCTTCTTCAAGTGCTGTATCCATTCCGAACAGTGGCTATCATCATGGCAATAGTCTTCCTGTTCTTAATGCCTCGGAACCATTCTTCTGATGACATTCCACACCGGTCACAAAGTCCATCTACGTCCAGGGCCTCTCTTCCCAAAGACCTTCCCTTGCATAACAAGTTGGAGTATTCTATACTTCATGTCATTCCTCATGATAACTAATGTCTAACAAATTAATGTCTAACACATTTTACAGCCTAAACATTTGTGGGAGGAAGGATGAAGATGTATGGCCCTCCAGATGATTTTGGACATCAACTACTATAACCCCCACCTCACTGGCTATGTCCCCAAAAATCTGTAGAGTCTCAATTGTCACCATGGAGTATGGTCTATTTTATCTGATATAGCAAGTACTGTATTTACAACACTCAAAAAAGTGGGAGAACATTTCTAGCCTTCTGGAATTATTCTGTTACAGACCTTCAGATCCATTCATGAACAGAGAACTTCAAAGAGAGATTTCAGCCTGACTCTCCTGATTTACAATGCAGCAAGAAGTTCTGATACAAGACCATAGTTTTAACTATGAAATAGCTTGCAACAGATGGGATGTTTGTGCCTTCATCTGGAGGTTTGCTGTCACAATTTTGCATACCATTTTAAAAAATCCAATTGAATTGTCAATCTGCGTTTGTTGTGTTTCATTTTTCTCTGACTTCATACTCTCATTTTCCTTGACACCTCTATCACTATGAACCTCTTGAAAAGTGGGCATTAATCTGTTCCATAAAAACCTATCCTACAAAATCCACAGAGAACTAGCCCAACAATGTAGCATTCTGCTGCATTATTACCTGAACAACTGTAAAATAATTCCTTTGATTCAGCCACCTACCATGTACAAGGGTGTGTGTTTTTGGCTTTATTTTTGTTTTTGCTTTTGTTTTACAAAGAAAACAACAGCTAGGACAGAAACATTAAATTTGGGAGTTTTCTTCTTCATCCCAGCCAAGTTTCATCAAAGCATGGTGCAAAGGAGAGAGCATGGTGGCCCCTGACTTTCATTCAATAGGCACTATTCAATGCTGGAAGTAGAATCCTCAGCAAAGTGCCTGCAGCTATAATAACTCTTATCACAACCTTAACCTTTAACACATCAGAGTTCTCATTCCCACACAATATTCCAAGCAGGTTTAAACAAATAAATAAATCCTGGCCTCACAAGGTTCTTCCTTGTTCTGATGCTGCTTGTGGACTCAACTACCCCTATAGATATACAGTTGTACCTCGGTTAAAGACCATAATGTGTTCCACAGGATTGCTCTTTAAGCGAGTTTGCTCTTTAAGCGAAACACCATTGTTAATTACCAATTATGGAGGGGATTGTGAACCCCGATTTATTTGTTAAGCGAGTTTTTGGTTGGTTTTATTTGTTAAGTGAAGTGAACAGAGAAAATTCTGCTCTTTAAGCGAGTTACTCTTTAAGCGAGTCACTCTTTATGCGAGGTTTGACTGTAGTTCCAAAGGCATTACATTATTTAATCTAGTTGTGTGCAACTTGTGAACCTCCAGATGTTATTGGACTGCAACTGCCAGTGACCATACTGTTATGAGGGACCGCCCATCCAAGTAGGGATGCAACAGAGCTATTTGATAAAGATGAGAAAAAGCAGCTTTGCACACTGATATAGCTCTATTCAAAAGGAGAAGAAAGATAGAGAAACAGTCAGGCAGGCGGAAAAGGGAAAATATATTCCAGAAAAGAAGCGTTTATTTGATAAGGGTGCTAAATATAACAAAAGAAACCAAACAAAGGACCTGTTTCTTAAAAGGAGGCAGTGATGTCACTGAAAACATAGAAGAAAAGAAACCGCCCAGAAAATTACACACCACTCTTTCCGTCCCTGTCCCACACAGTTTAATTTAACCTTTATTGTAGTTCAAATCTGAGTGGAGCTGCTGTCTTTTACTGCTGAGGTTTTTGCAAAAGGGAAGCATCTCATGGGGTTGCAAATGGAGAGCAAACACACAAATAGCACAGCTGGCTAGAAACTGAGTAGAAGCCTTGAGTCTAGACAGACCACAGGCAGCCCAAACAATGGAACAGCTACTCTCTCTCTCTCTCTCTCTCCCTCCCTCCCTCCCCGTAGCATGTCTTTCTATGCCATGTTTTATTTAGGGAACATGTTTTCAAAACAAAACTTAAACCCAGAAAGCTCTTACCTCTTCTTCCAGCCCCTTAGAAATATATACTGCATTTGTGTTGGCATAGAATTTCTTAGGTTCAGAAGAAAAGAACTGCCATGCAACTCTCTCTGAAGGCCCAAGGGTGCATATAGCTTTGGGTTTCTCAATGAACAGCCCTTTCTCCCTGTGCAAATTGAAAGCGATTTCGGAAGCAGTGTGTGAAATAGCACGTTTGGGGTGGATGTGGATGTTGTTTCCCATTAAAAAGGCAGATGTTCCACTGAGCATACATGAAGAAGCATGAAGTGGGGGCAAAGGTCGCCAAGGGTCTAAAACAGGGGTACCCAAACTATGGCCCATGGGCTGGATCCAGCCTGTGGCATCAAATCATCCAGCCCGCACCCTCGCTCCAGCCGCTGCTTTCACCTCCTCCTCAATCCTTGTCCCCTCTGTTTGGCTTGGCATGTCCCTGCCAGCGCTCCGTAGCAGAGCGGATGTTGTAAGCCAGGGGTTTCCAACCTACAACCCCCACGTTGAATTGGCATCAATGCAGAAGTGCCCCAACATCACTGGAAGTGCTGGAAATGCTGCATTTTCATACAGAAACTCTGCAGAAACATGGTGGAACAAATACAAAAATGGCACGAAAATGTTCCTCACTCACTCACTCCTCCAAGAGAAGTGGCGGAAGTGGGGGGGAACTCCCAGAAATGCAATGCAAATGCACACGCCACAGTCGCCACTGCTGCCGGGAAGAACCATGTGACCAACCTCTCAGCTGACTGAGGTGGCATGGCCAGGCCCCTTGGATGAAAAGGTTGTAAGCCTTACAATATCTGCCCTGCTACAGAGTGCATGCCAAGCCAAGCAGAGAGGAGAAGGATTGAGGCGGAAGCTTGTAGACATGTGCATCTTTCCCGGGGGCCACTTTGGCCGAGTGTGAATTTCCCAGCGGATGTGGATGGGCGTGTGCGCCTTTTCCAGGGGCTGCTCTGGCTGAGTGTGGCTTTCCCAGCAGATGTGGGCAGCTACGTGCGTCTTTCCTGGGGGCTGCTCTGGCCAAGCATGGCTTTCCCAGCGGTCATGGGTGAGAAGGGCAGCCTGGACCTCTCCATCATCCACCTCATGCAGCTCCTCCAGGCTGGTAAGCAGTGAAATGGTGGAGGGAGTGGGGGCTCGGAGTGGTTTATTATTTATTTATTATTTATTAGTTCAAATTTATATTGCCGCCCACTCGCCGTGGCGACTCAGGGCGGCTTACAGACAATACATTACATTACATTACATTACAATACAATATGTTGGGGTGGGCACAAGGGGAGGGGCGGCAAGGTCCCATCAGTCTGGCCCCTCAACAGTCTGAGGGGATGTGAACTGGGCCCCAGTTTAAAAAGTTTGGGGACCGCTGGTCTAAAATATCAAACTCAATGAGAACCAATTGAGGGAGCTGTCCTGCTTCTAGATCATAACCACCAACAGGTTTCACAGCAGAAACCTTATCACAGCAGTGATAAGGCGGCAGGGAACAAGAGAGTAAGCAGTCTGGGAAGGCAAGCCAAACCATTGACCAGTTCTGCTTCTACAAACAAAGAGTATCCAAGCCGAGAACAACAGTCCAAGATCATTAAAACAACAGTGTTAGCAAGACAGAAACACAAGTGCAACAAGAAATAGTCCAGGTAATTCATGACAAAGACACCAGGAATTCCAGCAGCAATGTTTGGCAGCTGCTACTCCTATTATTATTATTATTATTATTATTATTATTATTATTATTATTATTATTATTATTATTATTATTATTATTATTATTATTATTATTATTATTATTATTATTATTATTTCTAATTTGTATTGCCACCCACCCACCGTAGCAACTCAGCGCGGCTTACAAACAATACATTACATTAAAATACAATATGTTGATGGGGGCTCAGGGGGAGGGGCGGCAGAATCCTCAACCTGCCCTGGCTTCATCTTCCCCCGGCAGTTGGTGTGGGCTCAGGGGGAGAGTTTTGGTGCAGAGTTTGACATGATGACCCATGGGCCCCCCTTCTAGCTCTACAGTTCTATGAATCTAAGCAAGAGTGACCACTTAGTTTTAAATGACCTGTCCTGATAATCAAATTACACAGTGTCCAGTTCAGTGTCCAAATATTTCTTTATGTATAGTACCCATTGGACTTATATAACTACTTTTGCTATGAGACTATTGGGTGGTTCTTGTCTGAAAAATAACTACAGCCACAATTTATGATAATATATTAGAACTTATTGAATGTAATTTACTAATCCAATGTAATTTACTGATCTATGTTTTGGCTTCTGAGAGACTTCAAATCACTTGAACCAAAGTGCTTCGTGGAAGTGTTGGGAACTGCTGTGAGCTTTGAGAATGAGTCCTATGGAAGAAACTCAATGAGGAAGCCTCAAGACATTTGCATGTTTAAAGGTAATTAGTAACTCCATCTGAAAAATAGGGAGCCAAGAATTTGTAGATTCTTGGATGGGGGACCATCAAACATGGTACACAGACATCAAACTGGAATCTGAAAGAGAACATAAAAATGAACCATGCTGGTTGAATGATTTTAAGAGCTGTAATCCAAGGTTATAACCTTTCCAAATTCTGCATCAGACACTGTTAAGAATGCAATGGTTCAGCCCCAAAAGCTGAAGTCTTTAAAAATGCATTCATTATCCATGGAGTAGAGAGGCGAAGCATACTGGACTCTACAGCTTAAATCAGGCCATTCCACAAAGCAGGACAGTTCATATGTGCTTGACCAGTGCCCTCATATTCCCCAGCCAACCTGGTGTGGATAGTGGGAGGTACAGTACTGTATAATCCAATGTCTTTAGAGAGTTTAGTTTTTGGTGAGGCTAAAGAAAGTTATCTGCTCCCCCTTGGAGCTGTCCAGCATCTGAGAACTGCTGTCTAACTCGCAATGATGTCATTCTTCCTGCCTCTTCACTCACAGCCGGTGTCCTTTGTCATCAATCCTCTGCCAGCAAAGGGACTGCAGTGGCTCATTGGTTAAGAAGCTCACCTTGTTAGCTAGAAGGCTGGCATGTCAGAAGTTCGAGACCCGGGCACTGCACGAAGGATTGAGCGACTGTCTCTGTCCCAGTTCTTGAGATATGAAAGGAGTTTCTCCAGCAAAAATCCTTTCAACCCAGAATAATTCCTGACACGAAATTATTATTGTAGACCTCTGCCACTGTCTCTTACAGGCCTGCCCAAGTCTCACCAACAGCATGAGAAGCTTTTGCCCAGAACCTACGGGGTCTGATCAGCCAACAGGAACAAACTAAACAAACACTTCTCTCATTCACCTTGAGAAAGAAAAAATCATAACAAAATTAGACAGTCTGCTTTTGAAATATAAATACAGTTATAGAACATTAAAATTATATAGATTATGGCTGCGCATCTGGAGTTTTATTTTTTGGGGGGGTTTTGGCCAAAAATGCCTCCACTTTTCATACCAGTTTCCAAGGAATCGTATGCCATTTTATTTCTTTTTTTTAATCAAACAATAAAGCAGACAATAAAACATATAAGAAAACACTTAACACAAAAATGCAACAAGGAGAAATCAACAACAAACAACGACAAAAGAAACCCACATTATACAAAACACACACACACAAAAACCAACCCTCCACCCACCCGCACACAAGACTGTAAAGCTCCCCCCCCCCCAGGTCAGATACTGCCTGGAGGCTCCCATTTAGGGAGGGGGGAAGAGCCCATCCCTTCTATTCTAGATTCCCTCCTTCCTTTGCTATTCCGTGTCACCTTCTTTAATTTTTCTTCTATTTTAATTCTATTGGTCCTTATTCTATTCTTATTTCTAAATTGTTACCACTTTGTTGCCTATTTCTATTTTTATATTATTTTTACTTTTTGGCTTTGGGATTTCTCTTGGCACCAGACACTTCTGCGTCCTGCTCTTCTTCTCTTATTTCCTCGCCACTTCCATAACTTAAAGATTTCTCCCTTTGTTTCTCCCTTGAACCATCTCTCCCCTTTGCTTGATACTCCTCTTTCCCCTTTGATCTGACCCTTCTCCATATAGTTTTTTAACCAGTTTTTCCCAGGTTGGGTCCCCCACTTTATAATTTTTAGTCATTCAAGCTGCCTCATTGCCCCCTTTGGGTACTCTGCACTAACCACCTTCCCATCATGAAATATCTTTAAGAAAAGAGGGAAACCCCATTGATCTCTTATATTATGATTAAACAAAATTTCAGCTATCAGCTTCATCTCAATTCTCCATTGAATCGTCTCATTACTTAAATCATTATATACTTGTACTTTTACTTCTCCTATCTTTAATGCAGAGTCACCATGCTTCTTTAAATAGTCCATTACTTGATCTTTTTTATAACCCGATACAAAGGTGATTATCGTATCTCTGGGGTGTTGACCTCTCTCTTGACCAGCCTTAAAAATTGCTTCAATCTCTTCTTCTTTAATTGGGCCAGAGCCCAAAGCAAAGGTTTGTAACCATTTAAACACTTTGATTTTTAAATTGTCTTTGTCCATGTCGAGAAAGAACGTAATCCTGATGCTTTTCTTGTTCGATCGATCCTGTAGCTTCACCAATTGCTTAAATCTTTTGTCCATATTTTCATGCCTTAGTGTAGTCTCCACTAAGTCCTTAACCTCTGATTCCAAGGCATTGGTTCTCATGTTTATTCCAGAAATTGATTTTTCCAGAGATTGCACTTCCTCTGTGACCACCTCTTTAACGAACTGTTTTTAATTTCTTTTTATCTTCATTAGATTTTGTAATCAAAAGGTCTTTTAATTCCCACAGAGTCAAATCTCCATTCAAGGTAGTCTTGCCTCCATACTTTCAGTTTCTTCTCTATTTATTGGACTGTCATTAGCACTGACAAGACGTCCATATGCTTTATCAGATACAGTCTCTTTTTTCCAGACTCTCTTCTTCGTTTGTTTTGGACCACCACTGCTGTAGTAACACTTGTAAGCCTCTCAAAGAAACTAAGATTAGAAAAAGGAATCTCTTATTGTTGTCTCTCTTCCGGTAGATGATACTACTATATCTGCTCAACAATATGCAACTATCAATAGTCCACAAATATTTTTTTCAGAGGCTATTAAGAGACTTAGAAAGCAAAACTACAACTTTGTTTTAGTTTACAACCACAGAGTTTTAATCTTAACACGAAAAGCACCCAGGCTTTCTTCCAGCTCCACCGGCTCAGCCCAATATAGTGGTTCCTCCCTCTAAAGTTGGAACAACAACAAACAGCTTTAGTGGATGAAATGTAAACTGTAGACACTCTTTCTCGAAACCAATCTTGTGTCAAGCTTTTTCCTCCAAGATTGTGTCAAAGGCAAAGAGGTGAAAACATAAGGAAGTCCATACAACAAAAGGGAGATGGCAGTTCTATTGCTTTAAAAAGCCTTGCAGCCAAAGGCCTCTGCTTTGTAGCACTTTTCTCCCCAGTCTTATTCGACAAAAAAATTTTCAGCAAAGACTTTGTCCACAAGACCTTCAACACTTCCCACAATACCTTATCATCCAACGGACTGCAGTAGTTATCTTTTGGTAAGTTCCATAGTACATTTAACACATTTAGGACCTTTTTTTCTTTGTCTGAAGAAGGAGATGACAGAAATCACTCCAGCAGCTACCCTTCACCATTTTATTTCTTAGCACTAAATCTTATACCTAACTTTATTCAAATTCCTCCCGGCTCCCAGTTTATTAAATTCTGTGGTGGTGGACAAACTTGGTTGTTTCATGGTTTCTCTTCCCTTTGTTTTTTACACTGGACATTTTACACAGGTTATCTAATAAGATTCTAGAGTTTTTGCCTTTGAGTTGGGCCAATATTAGCTTCAGTCATGATCAAAGTAGCCAAACTCACCCAAACTCCATTGATTCAATGGATGTAATCTAGTGCAATTTCCTACACTAAGCAACAAGATTTTGACATTGTAACATGAACACACGCAAACACACATTTATTTTACATGACTGTGGGTCTTCAGTGTAAAGCAGAGGTTCCCAATGTGGAGTCCACGCCTCACAGGGGAACTTCAATTCTCAGAAGCTTAAGTCAGTACATTGGCTGATCAATACTTTGGGAAATTGGCTTAGGCTTCTGGGAATGGAAGCCCAAAAACTAAAGGCTGAGAAACACTGGTGTAAAGGAAGGTCGGGTAGTTGCTCTAGCTCAGTGGTTCTCAAGGTTTTTGCGCCATGGGACAGACCACTCCCCCTCAGATAGCTGAGCAGGCTGGACACGTAGTTTCCCCCATCATAAATGTATCCATAAACAGTGGTGGTTGCATTTGCGCATGTGTGGATGTGTTTACGGAGGTCATAAACATGTCCGCTTCTGAGGTCATTGCCATGAGCTAGATGGAATGGTGTCAGGGGCCAGGGAATGGTGTTATTGACCCTGTTCTAGCTGAATACTGGGAAATGTTACTCTTTTTTTGGAGTAGAACTCTAAGTGTCCCCTAGTCAGCATGGCTTCAGGTCATGATGACTGAGAGAATATGGGAGTTATAGTCTAAGCTCTGTTCCTGCTAAAATATTTTCCACTGTTAACAGAAAAGCTCCTGACATAGCTAAAGAAGGATAACAGAGAAAATATTTTAGGAGCATTTCATCCCAGGTTCTAATCTTGAAGAAGAAACATTTGCAAAGAACCAACTAAACCCATCCCATCCCCCACATTGGCTTGGAGTAGAACCTGAGCTCATCCTTCTTTTATTAGCTTTCCCCCTGCATGAGATTATTTGGTGGGAGCTGCATTTGCTTCCTGTCACATCATGTTTGTGATGCAAGTGATAATCAATCCCCCAAAGAGAAGGGAAGCTCTGTGGCTATGCTGCTAATCCCATGTTAGATCATTTGAAGGGTGTTATTTTTAAAATGGATTTCCTCCAGTCAACTCGTGGCTATATATAAGCACCACTGGTGTTAGCAGGAAAGTGAGCACTGCACTCTCATTGTATAAGACCATCTCACCGATTAGACTCAGAGTTTGCAATTTATTGTAACTAATTCCATTCTCAATAACTAAGACACAACTATACTGCATTGATATTATTTAGAATTTAAAACCCAAAGTCCTATAGTGCGGTGATCTGCCAGGATAAGGAGAATGACATCATCATCAATGGCAGGTCGCTTCTTCTTCTTCTTTCATGTCCAGACCAAACTTTGGATTGCCAAAACGAAGCACTTCCTTGGCTTTTTCATTGGCTAAAATTAACTCTTCATTGCTGCATGTTCCTGGTAGTAGTCGGCAGACCAGTAAATGAGCCAGGTTCTGTATCTCTCCACATTCACAGAGCATGTTGTCATCCACCAGCAGTTCTCAACTGAGCATGTTGGTCTTACATTTAGGCACTCTGACCCTCAGACTGTTCAGGGTCCTCCAAGTGACATACAGAAAGTTGCGTTCCTCAATTATATCCTCCTTTAATGTTATTCCTTGTCCAGTGAGCTCCTTCCTCCACCTTCTAATATGGTTTTGCTCTTATGTACCCTCAAGAATGTTTGTTCTTGCCATCAAACTCCTCCTGGATGTGAACCAGCGGACTTGAGGCACATATCCGTTCAGGAGATGTCGAGGGTCATTCTCTTGCTTAGTTCTCTCAGTGACTGCTGCTACTTCTCTCCTTATCTTAGGTGGAATGATACTAACAGGAGGGAATATTTTCTCAACTGGTGTAGGTTTGAGGCATCCTGCCCTATGCACATTGTTTTATTAACAGAAGTTCACTGATAAAGTCTCTCTCTCCTTCTTTTTGTTGGGGGAGGTGTTCCTGATTTCATTACCTTCTGTGTAAGCCACTGAAATTTTTAAATAATCTGAAATTGTTCCTGTTGCACAGACAGAGTTGCGTATCATGGTTCTGCCCACAAAGGGGTAAACTGACTATTCTTTTGGTACAACAGTTTCACTGAACTCCGCTGGCTTCTACCATGTGCCATGCTGCTCTTGAGCTCTGCACTGAATGCTAAACCAACTAGTGCAGGGATTCTCAACCTGTGGCCCATAGGCGAAATGTGGTCCACAGCACCATTTCTTGGGTTCCCACCACCACCTCCACCACACCAAGAAGTGCCACGTGGTGGAGGTAGGGGGAAATGGCCATCTGGGCCCCAAAGCTGTCTGAGGGAGTATGACCTGGGCTCCGGCTTAAAAAGGTTGAGAACTCCTGAACTAGTGGGTGGAGAGGAGGACATGTGTTTTATGCTGAAGTCCAACCACTTCTAGTATTCAAGTTTTTGGGATTGGTTTAAAATTAGTGGACAGGCAGTTTCTTATAGTGGATAGTGCAACAAGCTAGAACTCAGGAGACTTGAGACTGCATCTTCACTTGGCCGTAGAACATCTTTTAGAAGTGGCGCTGGTTAAAAAAATAAGTCATTCCTTAAATATCTCACATATCTTAAAAACCCTATTAGGGTTGTTATAAGTTAGGTGTCATCTGATGATTTATAACACATAACAAAAATGAGTAGACCCTCCTTTAGGCATGCTACCATGCTTTAGTAAACAAATTACATCCTCAAAACATAGCGAGTACAATAAGAAGCTAAGAAGATTCATCCAGTATACAGTATGTAGCAAATCTGATCTTGGAAGAAGATGACGGTGAGCTAGAGCATGTTTTACTTTCAATGTATTCTATAGTTATAGTGCTACTCTCAGGATACAACTACACTTGAACAATTGCAAGAAACCCTATAGTTTTAGGGTGGGCACAGGGGTGTGCAGGGCACCATGGGAAGGCACTGGACAGGGAGTGATGGGGACATCTATTTGGGGGCTGGGGTAGAATTCCATACATTGCTATTGGTGCCCCAGGGTGCCAGAGGCGAGGGCTGGCTGGGGCAAAGCCCGATTGCCCAATATACCAGCACAAGCCTGGGTGGGCAGATTTATCACACAATGCAAGGGGAAATGCAAATCAGCTTGAAGGTTCCCCTCCTCAAATCCATATCCCCCCCCCCCGCACTTTGGCTTCTGCTTAAAAAAACAAAACAAAAGCAGATCATTCCCACTGATTAGACCAGGGGTTCCCATCCTTTATATGCCGGGGGTGGGTCATGCTCTCAGTCAGCTTCAAGGGCCGGACGGCCATTTTGCCCTGCCTGCATGATGGGGTGGCCATTTTGTCCCAACAGCTTCAAATGGATGGCCATTTTATTTTTCAAATGCCCTTGGAGGGGGGGCTACATGAAATGGCACCAAGGGGCGGATCAGGCCTTAGGTTGGGAACCCCTGGGTTAGACATATGTTCCCTTGAAAGGATGCAGAAAAATCAACACAATCAAGAATGGCAAAAAAGCTCATCAGCAAGACTTCTTTTGTCCATTTCATTTCAAACAGCTAGCTGGGAAGCAAAAGCTCTTTCCAAAAGTCTTGGCAAAACTTTCTTATTCTGCAGCTAAGAGTGAGCAAACTCATTTTGGTAAAAACCTTGGAAATCTTGCAAAGCCAGAAAGACATATATTTTATTTTTAAAAATCTTGGTGCCAGCACTGGTACACTACAAGAGCATCTAAACACACACAGGGATGTTAATGAAAGGTTGAAATCCTTGTTACAACTTGTTAAGGCAGTTCCTTTTAACCATTCCTCCAACAGGGCTTCAATAGAATGGACAAGAAGCAGCAACCCACACTTTCCCCCCATCCTTGTGTGTGGCCATTTGAACTGAACAGACCCAAATTCCTTAGTGCAACTTCATAACAAATGAATGCAAGTGGATTCACATTTCCCTTGAACCCTCAAGTTTCCACCCTCATCCTTTAATGAATTCATTTCCTCCTTTTTCTTCTTCAAGTTAGATGGAGACAGCAATACAGGATTCGTCTCTATGTTGGCTGCTACCATAGTCCTCAAACATGGAAATCAACTCTAGGACCTACCAGATTGTTTTCCCCATGCTCTGCCCCAGAGTGGGGTGGGGAGCGGACATTATTTTATCAGAATTTTTTCTGGGTTGAAAGGATTTTTGCTGGAGAAACTCTGCTCAGGGAACACCCGAATGAGGTTCCTTTTATGTCCCCAAGATCTTTTCCCACTGAAGTGTTCCCTGTTTATCTATTTGCAATTTCTTGCTTTTGTTCTGCTAGGTTGGCAGGAGCTGGGACAGAAACAAGTGCTCAATCCATCATGCAGTACCCGGGTCTCGAACTGCCGACTTGTCAGCCTTCCAGCTAACAAGGTGAGCTTTTTAACCACTGAGCCACGGAGCCCCGTGAAGTCAAACTAATTTTAACAATTAACTTGTAACTGATAATAGAGATTAAGAAATGTTTTCAGCCAATGTTGGCAGGGAGATCTTTAATCCAACAGGGAACTTTCTTGATCAAGCCCAAACAATTGGCCCAGATACAAAACATACGGAAGCTTGGATTGATTCTCCATAGGAAGAATAGCAACATGTTGTGCATACTGGAGAGGAATATTCCAGAGCAACACTTGAGCTGTGGAACATTCCAAGTTATCTACGCATGCACAGGATTTAACCCATTTGTGTGCATTCACAGGGACTATGAAGAAGTAACCCAGTCCAGACTCCAAGTCCAAAATCCACCCAGAGATGCAGATAACAAAACCATGGTTCAAGCAAGCCAGAAGTCGAGTGAACGAGAAAAGAGAAGAGGCAGCATTCCTTCAGGGACTGGAGCAAGGGGAGGATGTTGTTCAAGGATCCAAGCAAAGTATAACAACAATCCACAGGAGCCAGGTACTGCGCTGAAGTCTTCAGGAGTAGGAATCAGGAACAAGGCAGATCTTCTAGAGCAGGGGTCCCCAAACTACAGCTCGTGGGCCAGATCTGGCCCCCAACACCAATTCATCCATCCCATGCCACCCTTGACGCTCCTGGAAGCAAAAATAAAACATGCCAATAAGGACACATTTTACTCCTGCTTCCAGGATCTGGCCCACAGGCTGCAGTTTGGGCACCCCTATTCTAGAGCAAAAGCCAGGCACAAGACAAGAGGTCATTAGAACATGGCACAAGATCCAGGAGCCAAGCAGCTAATAATTTTCATTGTTTTGGCAGCCTCTGGGAGGTAGGGCCTGATCTTACATAGCTAAACCACCCAGAATCTCCAGGTGGAGTTTATGATAGTCTAGAGAAAAGGAAAGCATCTGTGCACTGACATTTGTAGAGTAGTGGAAAGTAACTATTGCTGGAAGAAAAGGGTAAGCCCCAAAATCGGGGGGGGGGGGGGAGACACACATGACTCAGTTGACAGATCAGTGATTAAGTTCCAGCCATCTAGAATAGAGAAATAATGGTTAAACCCCTGGAATTAAAGGAATATCTTCCTTCTCTTAACAAGCTGGCTTTGTAAGATTTGCTAACCCTGATTTTTTTAAGCATGCAGTTCTTGGTTTTTTAATCATTAATCCTTTCTTTTCAAAACTAGATGTTGAATAGTAATTATCCTTTAATTGGAAAATAACTGAATGTGCGTTGGCAGGGTATTAACACTCAAGAAAATGAAACCTTGTTAAAGGTCCCTACTTAATGCTCTCCAGCTTGATGAATAAGAAAGAAGGTAAGGAGTTCAGGTGATGTCATCTGAGCTCCCCCTTTACACTGATAGGATCAATAGAGTGGACTTCCAAAGCAATAAAAGTTTAATTAATTGCCCAAGGAAGCATCTCTCAGCTTTGGTGCAAGATTTCTTAAAATCTCGTTTGAATGAGGGAGCCAGAACTAGAGGGGAAGCGGGTAGTGATTTAACAAAAGAAATATTGTTAAAAGTTTATAATCTGTCCTCTTGTTTAATTTACTCATACATCATCAGCATCCTTTATTTCCCCCCAAAAAAGTTCTCAAGAGAGAAACTACATACTTAGAGATTTTACATTAATACCCCCTCTTGTACACTGTCATCCTTGGCAACATTGAAGTTCATTCTAGTTGTTCCTCAAGGGCTGTCTTTTTGTTTCACAAGTCATCATCATGGACTATCATTCCAACATTGCAGTCCATTGTTGTTATTTTTAAAATTACATATTGTGTGGGCCTACATGTATCAACAGTTTGACTACAAAGCAACAATATCTGCTGAAATGAGTCACTATCATGCACACATGTCAAAGAATCATCTCTTATAAGGCATTGTGGGCTTTTAACATCTTTGTTCACCTCACTTCTAAAAATGCAAGTTCAGTCAAGTTCATAAGCCTACACATTCTGGACAGGGTAATGAGGGTGAAGGGCAACAATGGCAGAAATCCTGTTGTTTAGTTTAGTAAGTCACTCCAGAGCAGGCCCATTGAATCAATGTGATTTCATGAGCCACCTCCTCCATAATTCCCATTGATTCAAATGAGCCTGGTTCAGTTACAAAAATAAAACAAAAACAAAATTCAGGTTTCTGTGTTTGCATGAAAAAAACATAATGCACCCTTGTACATAATGCACATTCATATGAGGCCTGTTCAGGGCTTGTAACACATGGTAGTTGTCAAGATTTTCTGCACATCTTATTTTCTATTGGGGTCTACAAACAGGAAGGCCAAATTAAGACAGGGAAACAAAATAGTGATGCAAAACATTTACAGTAACTTTGTAGAGAAATACCTCATTAATTTCATTTTTTGGATGGTGACTAAAGAATCAAGACAGCAAATCAAAACCCATTTTGCAATTTAAGCTTGAAAGCAATGTTGGCAGGAAGGAACAACGCAGCTGCTTAAAAATATGGTACCACAGATTGGTATTTTAAAGCGTGTCTGCCGATACTTAACAACTGTCCGTGTCAATTTTTGTTTTCAGCTGTTAGGAAAAGCTAATGGGGTGTTTTGAGATAAACAATCATCCTGCCTCATTCCTGGACTTTTACGGGGGGGTCAACATCATCCTTGTTGTTAATTTGTAACTCTTCCCCCACTTCTATTTCCACATTTTTAAAATTGCCACAAACCTCCATTAAAGGGGAGGGGGGGGGAGAGAAGAGCTGTAGAATATATTTTGACTAGAATAGCTAGGACTTGTAAACTATTCAATCATCAAAGAACAATCCCACAAGAATGACAAAATCACATGTTTCGCATTTATCTGGCAGATGGGCAACTTTGGTGTTCTGGATCTAATTGATGATTTTGGAGTTTGCTTGTACAGTATCTTTAAAACAAGCTTTAAATTCTCATTTTCCATGTTAATTTATTTTTAAAGTTTAAAATGCTTATACCTATGGTCAAATAATGTTTTCACCATCCAAGCCATCAAAAATTTAGAGATCTATTTTTGATCTCACTAATAATAATTACGTGTCAGCGACAACTCTGGGTTGAAAGGGTTTTTGCTGGAGAAACTCTGCTCAGGGGATGCCTGAATGAGGCTCCTTTCATGTTCCCAATTGCAGCTATCAGGTATTTAAACCCAACCTTCCAGTCTCAAAGCTCAGCATCTTAACCAGGGTTTGGGCTAGTTGTTGGGAGCTGCTTACCTAATTTCTTTGACCGGTTGAGTTAAGCATGCTTTAAAGAGAAGAGATATCTTGAAGTAGATTTATTGAAGGCCCTGAATGAAAGAATGGCTGCTCCTTGCTGATTCTTACATCATTTAATTAGATGAATCAGCCATCTAACTGAAAGGTCAGGCTGTTTTCCATACCTTCCGTATAGGTGCTTTTTACTTCTGCTTCCAGGAGCGCTGAGGGTGGCATTTGTGTGGATTCACGGGGTCTTGGGCTTCTGGGAATTGAAGTCCAAGAACATCTAGAGTGCCAAGGTTCGCCATCATGGCTCTAAGGCATTCAGTGGACTATACCTTACACATAGTTCAATAGGCAAGGAAAATACAGTACTGAAAATGTCTGAGACATTATGGGCTTTCCCTCCATAGTTAACAAAATTAGCTTGTTTTGCTTTGTGTTTGATTATCAGGTGGTAAATACAAGACTTTATTTTAAAGAATGCAGTAACAGCCACATCTATGGAACACTAATGGATTCTAATTTCTAATGAAATATCTGTAACATATATTTTGGCCCTCAGAAGATTACCATATACAGTGGAACCACGGATAATGATTACATCAGATAATGCTAACATTGGATAACAATGCAAAATTTTGTAAATAATTTTGCATCGGATAACGAACTTGTAGCGTTATCCTAAGTAATCGTTTGTAGCGGTGGCACGGCTGGGAAGGCGAATGGGGACTCCCCGTTTTGCTTGCCAGCCATGCCGCCGCTATGAAGGGCGCAGGGGTGCCGCCGCTGCACCCTCTGTAGTGGTGGAGTGGCTGGGAAGCCGAACAGGGAGCCCCCGGCCGGTTCCCAGACATGCCTGCCACTACGAAGGGTGCAGTGGTGGCATGGCTGGGTAGCCAAACAGGGAGCCCCTGGTCTGCTTGCCAGCCACACCGCCGCTACGAAGGGCACAGCAGCGGCTTCAACCCCCCAACCCAAGCACCAATCCCACGCTGTGATCAGCACTGGGGGGGGGGAGGATAGGCACGCGAGCGATCAGCCTTTGGTTGTGAAAGGAACCACATTCCCTTTGCAAGCAAAGGGTGCCAGGTTTCCCCTTTGCTTGTGAAGGGAACGTGAGTTCCTTCTGCAAGCAAAGGGTGATCCCACACTGGGACCTCTCCAAGCAAACTGGATGGCCCCCCTTCCGTTTAAAAAGGGAACAGGTTTTTTTTAACATTGTGCAATTAATGCATCGCACGTTAAAAACCGGGTAACATTATGACTTATGGAGCCAAGTCATAACGTAATCTGAGATACTAGTATATCTTGCAATTATGATGATGATGATGTATGGTGATATGGACTGTTTATTGAATAATTTTCTTTTTGCTATGTTTTTGATGTTTTATAATGATTGTAACTTTGATGTGGTAATTTATTGTTGTGAGCTGCTCTGTGTTGCATGGCAATTGGGCAGCATACAAATGTAAATATGATATAAGAAAATTCCAGATTCAACTCTCATCATCTACAGTTCAAATATCTCAAGTGGCAGGATTGAAGAACCAGCTTATGTCAATCTGGGAGATCTACTGCCAGTTGGACAAAAATGCTAAAACTTGGAAGGAGTAGAAGAATGGAAAAGGTTTATGTGCACATCGGGCACATGAATTATGACACAATTAGTTGTGGGGAAATAAGTACACAGAGTACTTAGCGAAGTAGTTCAAGTAATTTTAGATTTATATAGCTTTAAACAGTGCAGAGGCTTCAAATTTAGAGCTTTAAACTTCCAGAGAACCAATATTGTTTTAGGACAAGCATAGTTGGCTTCCTTAAAAG
The DNA here is from genome assembly GCA_030440675.1 of Furcifer pardalis. Taxonomy (NCBI): domain Eukaryota; kingdom Metazoa; phylum Chordata; class Lepidosauria; order Squamata; family Chamaeleonidae; genus Furcifer; species Furcifer pardalis. The sequence continues at coordinate 206,276,384 of CP126890.1, forward strand.
CTGCTCAACCTATATATTTGTAAATGTAAAAAACAATGAAACAGATGTGTGTGGCTGATTGTCTGCCAAGGACAAAAGGGAACACCTAAATTGAAAAGGGAAGACATATGTAAAGCAGCTGTCTGCTGAACAAACCAAATTGCTTGGATCAGGCAGGCACCTTTCTTACAAGTCTTGAATAATTTCAGGAGTTTTCCTCATCACAGTATCTTCTCCATAGTGCCAGTCTTTCATCAGAGCAACCGTCCAACTACAGTGCCACACAACTCCACTTCACGAGTGTTACCATAAATAAAAATGTAAACCATCACAATAAAAGGCAGCAAAAACAATGTGTATGAAATAATTAAACCATTTTGAATTGTCTATTAAATGCTTCCATAGCAAGACTTTGCGTGCGTTTTCTGCATCAGCATATTCAAACTCTGTCCATGTACCCCCACGTAGTACACTCAGTCAATGGAAACATCTTTGAAAACAACTGGTGCAGCACCCGCTTGTAGTGTGTCTCAAACAACAGCCAGGCAGAGTCAGGGGAAAGTACACAGCATTTGCATCAACACCTGTCCTAAATTATTTTAATTTACTTTATTGTATCTGAAAGTCCCCAATAAAATGGCCTTCCATGTAGTTTTAACTTCTTCTTCTTCTTCTTGGACTTCTGGTCTTTCCTCAAGGCACATTTCTTCATGTCATTTACTTATATATTTATATATTTAGGCATTTTTTAAAAAACCCAAATATTCACAAGAACAGCAGAGAGTAAGTTCAATGTAGAGAAACATGGCATTCCTTGTAGCCCTTAGGAATCCTGGGTCCTAAATGAACTCTCCCCGGAATGGCAGGGAGTTACGGCTTTGCTCCTGCCAGCGATAGCGAAGCTGGGAGAGAGGGTTGTCCTCTAGATTCTCAAATTCGGCAAAACCCAGCTGGTTAAGGATCTCATAGATCCCAGCTTTAGCTGCAACCTGAAGAAGAGGGGAAAAGAGAAGGAGAAAAAACATGATTTTCAGAGGGGGGGAGGATTAAAAGCACCTGAACATACACATATATTATTACACATCTGTTGTACCAACTTCAATTACATAGGTCTAATGTAGCTGATGCCTAATGCACATGATCCACACTATCTTGAGTTCTGTCTCACAATGTGTGTATGTCCACTTCCAAAGAACAGGGTTTTCTATCCTCCTAAGAACTGCAGTTTAAAGTGAAAACATTTTGCAGTATGCCCTTGCTCGAAAGCCAGTCATATCTGACTCTAGGGTTCAGTGCTCATCTGTTTATAGCCGAAGAGCCAGGGCTGTCAGCGTTTGTAGACATTTCCATGGACATGTGGCAGGCATGCCTAGATATCGAAGCACACAGAATGCTGTTTACCTTCCCACTGAAATGGTCCCTATTTATCTACAGTGGTACCTTGCATGAAGAGCATAATGTGTTCCACAGGATTGCTCTTCAAGCGAGTTTGCTCTTTAAGTGAAATACCCTTGAAAGTGACCAATTGTGACTTCTGGCAGGGGGGATTGCGAACCCCGATTTAGTTGTTAAGTGAGTTTTTGGCTGGTTTTAGTTTTTAAGCTAGGTGACCATTCAGAGAAATTTCTGCTCTTTAAACAAGTTAGTCTCTAAGCAAGGTGCTCTTTACTTGCAATTTCTTGCTTCCAAACTGCTAGGTTGGCAGGAGCTGGGACAGAGATGGGGACTCATTCCATCATGCAGTACTCGGGGCTTTGAACTGCTGACCTTCTACCTCCCAGTCAGCATCTTAACTACTTGAGCCACTGCAGCTCACTGTAAGAGGCATACATTTCAGCAAAATCAGGGACATATGCATTTCCTTGGCTGAGTTAGATTATGATGTTAGATTTAGCAGAATTATGGAAAGTGCACATGTTTGCAGTTAGGGGCTTGTTTCACAATAAACTGCAAATAAAAATGCATACAAATATTGTACATCAATATCAAGAAAGCAGCAGGGCAGGAAAGAGTGAATCCTTTCCAAAAACTAGAGTATGTTGTCCCAGATTCACATCAAGTATGTGCAAGAAGAGAGACCAGAGACTACTTCAGAGTGCATTTAATTTAGTTATGCTGCAGAGAATTAAACAAACAGCTGCTTATTTTTGTTTCACTTCATACTTGTTCCTAAGCCAGTACTTCCTAGCCAAGCTTTCCAAAAAACACAACCCAAGACATAACCTATAATATTTCATTTAAAATTTCATTCAGTCTATCAAACCTTCAAAGCAATTTACCAGAGAATGGCTCCAACCAGTACAAAATATTGTATATATAAGGAGATACCATCTGTCCCTCTATTGTGAAACAAGATTCATGCTGATGCTTAAAAGGAAGGACTCTTCCACGCTACCGACTCCCTAAAACAGTGTTTCCCAATCTTTAATGGGGTACATGTCCCACAGGGAGACTTCAATTCCCAGAAGCCTAAATCAATTCCCCAAATCACTGATCAGCCAATTTACTAAAGTTATTTAAAAATAGTGCTTTTTAAAATTGATTCAAATAGCTAGCAACTTAGCTCACTGAAGTACCTGTGATGACAACAATGATGACAATAATAATGATTTCCTGTTAGGATAATTTAAGATAATTTATCATATTCCATTAGGTTCTCCATTTCTAGATTGCAAAACTGCTTATAAATTTAATAGGAAATTCTATTCAAATTATGAAGGTGGCATGGAATAATCTGAGAATACAGGAGGTTATCTGCTCACTCTGTAATGGAGTGAAGCCAAACTAACATCTAGTTACAATGACAGATTGGGGGAAATGCACCAAGACCTATGATAATGTGCAAAGATACATCTGATTTCTATTGTGATATAAATCAAGGTCATTCAGTACATGGATCCTTCTGTGACATGCACAGCACTGCCAAAGCATAAAACCAAGAATCAGATGACAGTGATATTAAGCTTAGTGAGTTAACCCAAAGACTGTGTCATCTCAAGCTTCCAAAATGTCTTAGGGGATAAAATGAGATGCAGGTGTGGAACACCATCCCCTATAATTGGCAGGAGATATACAATCTCTGAACTGGAAGATATGTCCCCGCCTTTAGGGAAGGCTAGTAGTCAGAGATAGAGAGTATGTTCTATATAGAGAAAGCCTCAGGTTCAATTTCTAGAAGAAAGTGATGGAGAATAGGATCCCATTGGGAACCCAGGATACGTTCGGCTAGGCAATGCAGACAACAGCAAGGTAAGCAGGCAATGGTCTGACCTGGGTTAAAATAGGTTCTTATGTCCTTAATGCATTAGCAGATTTATGTTTTAACCCCTGACCAGTCAACTGAGCAGTACTCACTGTATTTCTGGTCCAAATGGACCTTTTCCATTTCCTCCCCTTTCCAAGAAATAGGGATGGGACTTTCAATGGGAAAAACTCACAGTCCCATGATCTGGCAAGGATCCCATCTGCTAGGCCAATAATGGGACAGGGAGCTGTCAAAAAGTAGGGGACATTCCCTATGACTTGGATAAGGCAAGGGGGAACAAGACCAAATGAAGGAAGCTGCCTTCAGACATGCTTTATGGAGACAGCCCCTGTAGAGACTCATTCCGTTATGCACCCTTGCAAGCCTACGTGAATCCTTATGACTCAGAAAGCTTGAATGGGATACCTTTCAGAGACATTGAGAGAAGATGGCTGTTCTGCCTCCTGCCATCTGACGGCTCCTGGGGTGTTCCTACTGAGTTATGGGGCCAGGAGTTTGCTTTCTCCAAAAGTCCCAAACCTACCAACAACTGTATATCCTCCGGGCGTAAATGCAGGACCTTACTAAAAAAGATGCTGATCCCTATCTAGACCCACCACGTTCTTAAGAAGAAAAAGCAGCCTGTTTATTCTAACACAAACTTGCCTCTAACCACATATGTGAAAAATTAGCTTGCTTTTGTTCTGTAATTGGACAGTCGCAAGGTAGCATAACTATGTTTGCATGTCTGCTCTTCCAGACAAACTGCTTAGAACGGTTTGAATGCCTGCAGGGGTAATCTCATGAGAAGAACAAATTTGTTTTTACCTTAAAGTATAACCTGGCCCTCCAATACAAGCTTTCATGGCCCTGACTTAATTCTACTAAGTCACATCCATCTCACAGATGTGATGTTGGGGGGGGGGGGACACATTTATGGGGCAACATGGATTCCATAAGATTTTTGACAAAGCAACAACTTTACATTTCCCAAACTTGGTGTTTTCCAGATGTGGGGTACAACACCTCCCAACACCCTCAGCTGTTATGGTTAAGGATGATAACAGTTATAATCCAACAGGTGAGGAGAATGACAGGTTGGAGAAAGTCTTACCAAATAATTAGAAAATATGTTGCTTCACCCGCATCTGATCTTTTTTAGTGCAACAAACTCATATATGGTGGAAAAAAGACAGGGACTTCACAATTCAAAGGACATTTGAGACCAAGGATAACTCTTTAAACTGTCTATTTTACAGGGTAATGAAAACCAGGAAATAATCCAAGCACAAACTTCTCTGCAACCTCAGGCTTTGCTCAGGAGGGAACAACATTCCAGCTGCTATTTTATCTTCCATTCAAGTGCAGGGTGAGCTCCTGTAGATAACATTCTTCCTCCCCCTGCTGAACCCCTCTTTCATGTTGCACATCATTGACCTGGACAGGACATTACTATGTTTCTTGCTTGTCTCCTCTCTAGCTCACCCTTCATCCACCCTACTGGACGAATGCCCTTTTCCAGCAAGCCCCTTCCATTGAGAATAGCCCGGCTGTGATTATAACCACAGTTGGCAGGTGCTTCTTTCATCTCTCACAGAGGAGATCAAACATGCCAATATGAATTAGCAGAGCTAATTGAGACAGAGAGGAGCCGAGGTTTTCCCATCACACAGCCAGCAACTCCCTCCTTACAGTTTACACAAACGGGGGGAGGGAGAGAGGCTAATCTGAAGGGTACAGATAAACTGAATCCAACCTCGCTTTCTCCCCGGCCCCTTGCCTCTGTCTGCACAGCTTCACCTTCTCCCATCACCAAGTGTTATTTTGGACAACAGTACTTGTGCTGTGGAAGCCCTCTGTGAATTTAACTACCAGAGGCTCAGTTCCAATTCCGCTAAGTCCGCTCAGCCAATTTCAAGGTACTGTACAGTATGCACCTAGTCTGCCACTCAAAGTTTGTTGCAGCTCCTTGTAGGTGATTTGCTATTTTCATCTGAGAAGGGACTGGACTTGGGTGGGAGTTGATAATCCCAGTTTTTACGAATTCCATCTAAACTTCAAAAACAATCCTTGACTATGTTTCTGTGAAATCGTCCTCACCGCTTATTGTGCATTTTATCATGTGTGCCTCCACTTTTGAGTGCATGTTTTTCAGGTAAGGATTAAAAGCACCACATACTAGTGCTAGATCACATACTGTACATAGAATGTCCCGGCTCCTGAATGAACTCAACCTCAGGCATAAGGTGGTAAGAAAGGCCTGGGAGAGTTCTTGTCCAATGGAAGAGACCAAAGATGAGAAGCCTACAGCCAGTGGGTTCACCTGCAGAAGGTCCCCATCCACATACCTAGCTGCCTTGCTCTCCAATCAATGACTGGAGAGAAAGGATGCTCCACTGGTACTAAGAAGTCTACAAATAAGCCCTATTTCCACTGGTTACCATTGACTTTTAAGAAATGTCAGTGCAATGTGAAAGAAAAACATTTTCAGGAAGGCATGATTGAAGAGGAAATAGCATACCTTCCCAATGATGTCTTCCTGCAGAAAAACTGTCCCCTCCCAATGCAATGAGGCTTTTCAAAATCTTCTACATCAGGGATTCTCAACCTGCGGCCCATGTGCCGAATACAACCCATGGTGCCATTTCATGTGCCCCCACCACCTCCACCACACCAGGAAGTGTCATGTGGTGGAGGAAGGGCAAAATGGCTGTCTGGCCCCTGAAGCTGTCTGAGTGTGACCCGGCCCCCAGCTTTAAAAGGTTGAGAACTCCTGTTCTACGGGCACCTGAAGAGCTTTCTTAAAAGTCTTGTTACAGGAGATAGAGGAAGCACGAGTGACTGTCAGTAAACCTAGTTGGTGTAATATAGTCTATGTAAAAGTAAAGGTAACCCTTGCTCAAAAGCCAGTGGTATACAACTCTAGGGTTCAGTGTTCATCTCTGTTTATAGCCAAAGATGCTTCTGTGGACATGTAGCAGGCTGTTTACCATCTCACCGAAGTGGTCCCTATTTATCAACTTGCATTTTTTTGCTTCTGAACTGCTAGGTTGGCAGGAGCTGGGACAGAGACAGAAGCTCACTCTGTCATGCAGCACTTGGGTCTCAAACTGCTGACCTGCCGACCTTCCAGTCATCAAGTTCAGTGTCTTAACCACTAAGCCACTGCAGTCCTTTAATAGTCTATGTAGGCAATCATGATGCCCCACTTTACATTGAGGCATAGTGGGGCAAGGATGCTTAGTTTCACATGTACAATGACCATATAGTCATAGATCTGTTCTGGCAGTGAATGTCCAAGGAAGGGATCTTGGGATTGGAGTATAGAGCTCAGGGAAAGCACTGAGCTAGTGTGTCACTGTGGCAAAAAAGAAAAACTCAAGGCATAGGTACAAATGGGCTTAAAAATTATTATTTTTTTGCACCTTACTGCCTTTATATCAAACCATAGCATAACTACGTCTGGAATACTGTGTACAATTCCAGGTCACTGCTCCTTAAAAGAAGGACACTGTAAAGCTTTGGAAAGCACAATCAAAACAATCAAGGTTACAATCAAGGTTTGAAGCTATTTAGTTTGGGGTGAAAATGACAAGTAGAAGGAAGTACAGTAAAACCCCAGATAACATTATGACTTGGTTCCACAAGTCATGACGTTATCCGATTTTTAGCGGTCCGATACATGAATCGAACAACGCTAAAAAAAAAGCCCTGACTTCAGAGGCAAACCATGCGGTTTGCCCCTGAAGTCATCGCTAAGGGGGGTGGGGGTGGATTGGGCTACCCAATCCACACACACCCAGCGATCTCTATGGCTGCAGTAGGGTCAGGGGAAAAGTGTGCGCCTTTCCCCCCGACCCTACTGAAATCACTGTGAATGAAGAAGGAGTGAGGGAAACCCCAGCGCGCACGCTTGGGATTCCCTCACCCCTTCTTTCATTCACAGCGTATGGCAGTAATAGCTACTTTCCAGATGATGGGAGACATGCTTCTTTCATCAACTTTCTGATGAACAGAAATGTTGGGACCAGGGAGTCTTTCTAAAAGCAACTGGGCTAAGTTGTTTTGTTTTGAGAGCTGCCATTAGAGGAAGTTGACTAATGATGGCTTCCTTTTGGGTGAGGTCCTTTCTGTCTATGCCTCACTAAAAGAAAGCATTCAGTATTGATTTTGTTCCTGTACAAAACATATTCAGCTAGTCTTCAAAGAGAAGGCTCAAAGAACTAGAGAAAACAGGGGCTTTGAGCTTTTTAAAGAAAATTTAATTAAAAAGAAGAAAAGAGCTTGGATGAGACACAATATTAACCCTCTTTTACCCACAGTTTGCAGTACAACTGTACTTCTCTAAGTAGGCTCCTCTTTGCAGAATTTATTAATCTTTTATCAACTCCAAACTATCAGAGAAAGAGAGTAAAGGAGATGTTGTTCCTATCCCACAAATACATTGCAACAAGGAGAAATGTGATGATGGCAGAGAGAGGAATGCTTTTTATCTAACCCTCTGATGACGGGAAGCTAAAGAGAAAGGCTGAAAAGAAGCCTCTCCTCTTTCTCTGTACTGCCACTCTTGATCTTACACTAAGTATATGGATGGCATAAAATGTGTTGGAAATGCAAAAAGAGAAAAGGAACATTCTCTCACATGTGGTGGGTATGTTGCAAAGCAAAAAAAAAAGTATGGGAAAAAGATTTACAGTACTGTATAGGGAAATTAAAGCAATATTAAAAGTTGACGTTAATTTTTGCCCAGAACTATTTTTATTAGGTTCATGTGAAAAGAAAGGAGATGATGGGAAAATGGAGAACTCTTAAGGATAATGTGCATGGCTACTAGAATTGTTTATGCAAAGCATTGGAAAGGTCATGATATACCCAACATTACAGAATGGATTATAAAATAAAAGGATTTGAGGGAGACTGACTTGGAACAAAAAAAAAACACTAGACGTTTTCCAGAAGCTTTGAACCCCCCTTATAGAATACTGGAAAAATGAGTATGGAGACATTATAATGAACACTTCATGAAGGTCTGTTTGGACATTTAAATTAGAAAAGATATAATAAGAAATACAACTACAGTATTAGGATTCATGCAGAAAACATTTGAGATCAAAATGGAAGTTAATACAGTGGTGCCTCGCTTAAAGAGCATAATGCGTTCCACAGGATTGCTCTTTAAGCGAGTTTGCTCTTTAAACGAAACACCATTGTAAATGACCAATTGTTGGGGGTACTGCAAACCCCAATTTATTTGTTAAGTGAGCTTTTGGTTGGTTTTATTTGTTAAGTGAAACAAACTTTCAGAGAAAATTCTGCTCTTTAAGCGAGTTACTCTTTAAGCAAAACGCTCTTTATGCGAGGTTTGACTGTACTGTTTTTTCCCTCTTTTTCTTTCATTTTTCTCTTTTCTTTTCTTTTTAATAAACTAGTTTTTCTTTAGTATAAATAATGTTTGCTTCTTTTTTATTTTCCTTTTCTCTTCTTCTTCGGAATGTTAGCAGATATTATTTGTGTTATCCAATTTAATTTTTTAAAAGTGAACGTTATATTGTACTACAGTTGTACCTTGCTTAAAGAGCATAATGCGTTCCACAGGATTGCTCTTTAAGCGAGTTTGCTCTTTAAGCGAAACACCATTGTAAGTGATCAATTGGGGGGGGATTGCGAACCCCAATTTATTTGTTAAGTGAGTTTTTAGTTGGTTTTATTTGTTACACGAAGCGAACATTCAGAGAAAATTCTGCTCTTTAAGCGAGTTACTCTTTAAGAGAGGCGCTTTATGCGAGGTTTGACTATATATGTATTTTTATTTAGGTTTTGTTGCTGTGTTGTTGTTGTCCCCCCCCCCCCCGTATTTTAATTAATTAAAACATTTAAAAGGCAGATTTATAGCTGTCTTTCTGCATCTCGATATCCAAAGTGGCAACTTCTAGGCTACAAAACAGGCCACAGGAGTGGCGAGATAAATCTAGAGGCAAGCTTCCCTAATATGATGGTGTGTGTTTTGCTAGCATACATACAATTGCTGATTCCAACAGATGATGCATTTTGCACCATGCCATGTTATTGCTGACAGAATCCCAATCAAATCTGTAAGCAAGGGATAATGATTCTGGACTAAAGAGTCAGATGCTTTGACCTAGAAAAAACTCTAGACAGGAGACAGTCAGCTTCAAGCTTGGAGAATCTATTTAGAACTCTGAACTCTACCAAGTGGAGCCAGATTAAAAAATGATGGTGTGAAAATTTGAGCACACAGAGAATGCCATAAAATATAGAAACATGTGTCTCTGAGTGCATGCAAGGCAAGGAATTGGTTTTCATAGTAGAACTAAGCTCATGGTCCTTTTACACATTCATCTAGTCCTAATTTCCTTCCAAACATTCTTGTCTTTGAAAACCTGTTGCTGATCTGTGCTGTCAAGTCACTTCTGACTTATGGTAACCCTATAAATTAGTGACCTCTAAAACATTAACAGCACTGCTCAGATTTTACAAACTAAATGCTATAGATTCCTTTATGGAGTCACTTGCTCTCATATTATAAAATTGACCCTCTTGGCAATTGGCCGGCCAGAGGAAAGTGGGAGCAGCTGTCCTGCGGCCACAAAAGCCCCACCCCGCCAATGTCCTGGACTCCTTCCCTCAGCCCAGCTGGCCAGAGGGAAGTGGGAGAAACTGTCCCATGGCCACAAAAGCACCACCATACCGATGTCCCAGACTCCTTCCCTTGGCCCGGCTGGCCAGAGGGAAGTGGGAGCAATTGTCCTGCAGCCCCCCAGCCACAAAAACGCTGATGACAACAACTGTCTGGACTTCTTCCCTTGGCCTGTCTGTCCTGGAGGGAAGTGGACTCTGATGTGGGGGCCTAAGTTTTTGAGTTTTCTGTAATATTATATTCATTGTTTCTTATGGTTTTTTTTACTGTTGCATTATTGTATTATTGTGATTTGGTGATGTGATATTCTGTGATTTTTTTTGTCAGCCTCCCAGAGTTGTTGTGTAAATGGGTCAGCATACAAGCTGAATAATTAAATTAAATCAAATCTACCGCAAAAGAAAATTCTACTACTATTTAGAACCAGCCTGCTAGTGTCCCAAAGGCTGGCTTTGGCTATATGGAACACATACATAGGTATTTATTAATGTGGAGATGTCCTCCACATGATACCCAATTGCTTCAGGGAACATTAGTGCAATATTAGTGTCCACACAGTAATCATGTTCTCCATGTAAAATATGGATTTGTCCTCTGCATCTCTTGCAAAAGAGACAAAAGGTTAAGCTGTTTACTTGTATCTTTGGAGCAGCGCATTTGCAGAAGCAAAAATAAACACACAGTTCTAGGAGCCAACCATTTCCCTGCCCACAGCAGTCCTAAGCACGCACAAAACTTCCCAGAGAGAAAAGGACGGGACCACCCCAATTCAAACAGACATTGCCGGCTGTCTTAACAAAAACTTCCAAGTTATAGTGCTGTGGTGACCACAGCACAGAAAAATTTGATTGCTGTGGATGAGAAAGGGAAAAGGCTAAAGACCCAGACAAATAAAGGCCTGAAAAGGCCTTTTGTACTTGGAATAATGGGGAGAAGGAGGATGCTTTCAAGGGAAAGCTTTGCTACCTTGTGAAAGAGAAGGAAAGAAAGGCTCTCACTGTCAAACATGGCAATAGGCTGCAGTTGATGCCCCTCATTTCCTCAACATGACCTCATCCCCCAGAGAGGGTGACCCAGACCAGTCTTGAAGAGCTGTATGGCTGCTTCTCATGCTTGTCCAGAGAGGTATAGGATAAATAAGCCATCCCAGACTGGGGTATTCACTTTTGACAGTGGCAGAGGAGAAAAAGTATTCTAGGGGTGGAGAAGGGAGAAACCTGTCTTGTTGATGAGAGATGCTTGCTTGAAATAAAAACATACACTTACCTGCCAGTATCCATTATTAAAGCCGTTGAAAAACTGAAGTAGGATGGAAAAATCCCTTAGGTAGGAGCCTACTTCCAAAGCAAACATGAAACTCTTAAGTCGTAAGTCCACAGGCCTTGTTCTATATAGGCATGCACTTTGAGATCCAAGTGGAATTACAGAATCTAGGGAGTGTTAATGGATGCCGCTTGTTTTCTCTACTACTGGGATTTGCTACGTGCAGCAGCACAGTATAGAATGACATAAAGTAGACTACTTTTTTATTGATAGCACTCGTAAGTTAACAGTGCCGATATGTATTTATTCAGAAGTCAAGTCCTGCTATATACAGGTTTATAGCCTAGGGATACACAAAAGACTTGCTCACACTTCAGTCCCTTTGCCCAAACTGCCAAAGAAAGGTAGCCATTCCTGGTGAAGGGAGTCTAAACTGCTCTTCTGACCCTGACAAAGTTTATCTAGGAATGACACCATCTCCTTGCAGTTGCTAAGTTCTCTTTACCAAAGAGGGGAGTCCAAAACAGTGCATCAGAGTGGTAACAGCTGGTGAATCAGCTGTAACCTATGAAGAATACACACAAATTCCAGGCCCTTTTGTGTCTGTCCATCCATCTGAGCAAACTGCATGGAGATGAATTCCACGAGACCCAGACACTATGAAACCTTGGTTGCAAATGTTGCACAGTTGGAAACAATAGAGATCCATGATCCCATGGCACATTTCTGCAACAAGGGTGGGGCAGTCCTTCCTCAGACCCACAGGCTTCACAAATACAGCCACAACATTATTTAAAATGTAAAAGAAGGACACACAGAGACTATAAAGAAAGGTAGGTTAAATGTACGGCTTTCCCAGACAAGACTTCCATGATGCAATCATGTTGCCACATTTACAGAATCTGTATAAGGGTCCAGAGATTGACACCCTCTATTTGTAACCATGCACACACATAATATCATTTAAGAAAGAAAACATGGAGAGACTGCACAACATATTGTAGCTTATAAAGCTAATAGACTCAGCAAGATGTTCCAGAGTTCTCATACCTAATACACTTAAATTATAACCATGGTAGAATTTTAAAAAGCCACTGACAATATTGACAATCCTACAATTCAACCTTCACACATTCCCCTTTTCTCTTAGTAAGTGGCAATTGAGCTACACCTATTCTCTAAATAGATAAAAGCATTCCACATAATGAAACAAAATGGAATGAAATAAGGTGGGTCCATTTACCACAGCAGTGGTTAATAATTCTGTGTCAGAAATTATTCTGGATTGAAAGGATTTTTGCGGAAGTAACTCCACTCAGGGAACACCCAAATAAGGCTACTTTCATGTTCCTAAGAGCTGGGACAGAGATGGACGCTCAATCTGCCATGCACTTCCTGGGTCTCAAACTGCCAACTTGCCAGCCTTCCAGCTAATAAGGCGAGCTTCTTACGTCTTCAAGACCTGGTGATTGGAGACTTTGTTATTATACAAGGCTCATCTAACTCTTATTAATCTGACAGGTGAAGTGTTCAGGTCTCCCTATGGTGTCATATCATCAATATTTGTTGGGAAGAATTTGGGAGGAACTGCCTAATTTATGAATGGTTGTTGTTGCTGCTGCTGCTGCTGCTGGCACAAAAATTCAACTGTGGGAATGGGGTGGGAGAGAACTAGTAAAGTCAAACCTCACATAAAGAGCGTTTCACTTAAAGAGTAACTCGCTTAAAGAGCAGAATTTTCTCTGAATGTTCACTTAACAAATAAAATTAACCAAAAACTCGCTTAACAAATAAATTGGGGTTTGCAATCCCCCCCCCCCACACACACAATTGGTCACTTACAATGGTGTTTCGCTTAAAGAGCAATCCTGTGGAACACATTATGCTCTTTAAGCGAGGTACAACTGTATAGCTCTCTCTTCAACCCCTGAACAAGTTGAATGCTGACAGGTCAACACAAGTTTTTCTGTTTTTTACACTGTTTGGTAAAACATAGGGTAAAAAAACACAGAAATGTCAGGAAGTTCATACGTGGACAAACCACAGTTCTATCTTCCAAAGTCAGAATTAGATCTCAGATGCATGAACCTGGGGTGCTTCACAAAGAGCAAAAGGTAGAAAAACATAAACATTGTTTGCAAAAATTCTGGAGAAACCAGAAAAGGATGACAGTGTGGGAGGCAGTAGAAAAAAACAAAGAGAAGAGCAGCAGGAAGACCGTCAAAAGGAAAGTGCAGAACATTGGGAGGGGAGAACACAACAGGGTAATGGAATGGGACAGAGCAGCAGAGAAGCTTGAATGTATGGTGTGGCTTCCTTCCAGCTCCAAATGTATCTATTTAAGTGAGTAAACAGTAGTTTTAAACATAAAGTAAAAGTCAAGAGATCCCCCAATCTCCTGCCTGAATGATTCATTCTCAAGAGCAGCACTGAGAGATTCTGTCCAAATGCTGATTAGCAGCACTATCATCTTGCCATTACATAAAATCTAATACATAGACCTCCTTCCTTTTCATTTATCTTCTACCTGATAAGTCATTTGAATGGAAGTAGGATTTCTTTGGGGTTTCAGTTTCCCTGATACTCATGAATAAAAAAAAGTGCCTTAGGTTAAGTAATACTTCGAGTCTACCTGCTCAACTCAATATTGTCTTCTTCGGTTAGAAGGGTCTGTTCACAGAAAACCCAAAATTGCCTTGAAATGCTGGCAGTGAACTTGGGAACTGAACACAAAGCTTGTGCTTTGCCATCTCTGCCAAGGTGACAAATCTTCTGTCAGAACAGCCCTGCACGCACTACCTACAAACAAAACATTAATCCAGTAATCCTTAAATTTTGACTCTCCACATGAACTGGTCTTAAATACTGTACTTCAGATCCCTAGGACTGGCCATGCTGGCTGGGGCTTCTGTGAACTTAACTCCAAACCATTTTGAAGGTCAAACTTGAGAACTACTACCAGAATTGCGATTAGCTATTTTTGGCAACTAGCTATTTTGGGCACAAGGCATAGGTGGGTGCCTCCGTGAAAAGGAGGAGAATGTGATGTCCCAACTTTGCCATTTATGTTCCTAACACTCCCCAGATTACCCTCAACATTTTAGTGCTCTCTAAATGCTGGTGCCCTGAGCCAAAGCCCCAATTGCTTCACTCGGGTTACAGTCCTGATCACTGCTCTAGTTCCCATCCCACCCACTCTCGTGGCACAAGTGTCATAGAAGTGCTAAAGTAGGCAGAGAGCTTCCCTCTCTTCCTTCCATAAAGCAGCCCTCTTTCTAGACTTGAGCTGGAGAGGAAAAGAGGATTTCTTGTCAAGGATCAGTTGAGGATCTCACCGATTATCTGGCAGAGAAAATCGCTCCGATTCACTCAAAGATTGACCCTAGTGTGGTTGCTCTGGATCTGGAATTGACTGGAGTGCAGTCTGGCCAAGTTATCTGGGATTGGTTCGATCCAGTTGTCCCTGAGGAAGTGGACAGGCTCCTTGCATCTGTTCGCGCCACTGCTACATGCCTTTTAGATCCTTGTTCTGCCTGGCTAGTCAAGGTGTCTAAGGCGGTCACAAGAAGTTGGGTCAGGGCAATAGTCAATGCTTCCTTGTGGGAGGGGGTGTTTCCTGCACCATTAAAACATACTTTGATGTGCCCCCTCCTGAAGAAGCCAGCATTCGACCCAATAATATTGGCCAAATACTGGCCTGTCTCCAACCCCCCTTTTTAAGAAAGGTCTTGAAGAATGCAGTGGCACAACAGTTGCATGGTGTTCTGGATGAAGCGGATTATCTGGTCCCCTTTCAGTCAGGATTCAGGCCCAGATATGGTACCGAGACTGCATTGGTCGTGCTGCTGGATGATCTCTGGTGGGAGCGGGATGGAGTCCATCCGTCCGTGCTCACTCTTCTTGACCTCTCAATGGCCTTCGATACCATCGACCATGGTATCCTTCTGGAACGGCTCCAAAGTTTGGGGATCCAGGGCACTGTTTTGTCCTGGTTTGCCTCATTTCTGAGGGGTCGAACCCAGTCAGTGTGTTTAGAGGATGAGGTGTTCAGCCCTAGGCTTCTCCAGTATGGGGTGCCTCAGGGCTCGGTTCTTTCCCCTCTTCTATTTAATATTTACATGAAGCCGCCAGAGAAGATCATCCATTCCCACAGGGTGAAATATCATCAGTATGCTGATGATAGCTATACATATCAGCCTGTAGTGATCCCAGCGATGCACTCAGAGTCCTTTCCAGGTGCCTGGAGGCTGTTGGGGCCTGGATGGGGGACAATGGGCTACAACTGAATCCCAGCAAGACTCAGTGGCTATGGGTTAGGGCCCCCGCGTTATCTTGGGAACTACCATCTTTGGTTCTGGATAGGGCTACTCTGCCCCAAACAGATCTGGTGCATAATCTGGGGGTCCTCCTGGACTCACGTCTACTGCTCAAAGAGCAGGTGGCAGCCGTGGCCAGGAAAGATTTTGCACAACTTCATGTCATACGCCAGTTACACCCGCTCCTATATCGGGACTCCTTGCTTATGGTCATGCACGCTCTAGTCACTTCCAGACTTGACTACTGCAATGCACTCTACATGGGGCTGCCCTTGATGACCATTCGGAGGCTGCAACTGGTCCAGAATGCAACTGCTTGGGTTGTGATGGGGTGCGGACAGTCCAAGTCTATTTTCTTGTAGGTTTAAGCAGATTGCATCTAGTCTTGCAACTGGTAAGGCTGATCTACCACTCAGACCTGCCTCGTCGCATGGCTAGGTGAAATCTGTGGTATGACAGCAAACACAGTTCCATCACTATCCACCAACCACAAAACCACAGTGTGTTTATAACTACTGTACTTGGTAAGCCATGTTGCATTTACCAGCCTTGTTTTGTGAAGTAGAAGTTAATTTTTTACCATTTCTTCAGATGTTTAAAAGGAGATGTGGACATATGACAAAGTTCTGTTTCCCACATGGCAGAGTGGGTCAAACAGTAAATAAATGCTTTTATTATGCTTTTATGTTGTTGTAAACCACCCTGGGTCGCCCTGGCAAGAAGGGAGGTATAAAAATGTAAATAAATAAATAAATAAATAGATAAATAAAGTGGCAGACTGCATGCTTGGATGAGCTGCTCAATCTGAAGTCACTTTTAGTTGGAAGAAAACTGAAGAACAGCAGCCTCCTTTCATTTTTAACACATCTGTACAAAGCCTGATACACAGCTGTCCTGATTGGATGAAGCTGTTTCTAGAGTAGAGCAGAAGTAAACCTCAGTTCAGGCCTCCAGATACATGGAACACATTTTTAGACCCATAGGGAGAGATATCAAATTGCACTGCTGTTCTTTGAGATTTAGAGCCTTCTTTACGCTCATTGTCAAAGAACCATAGATTGGGATCTTGCAAAACGATTCCACAGGAAGACATCTAAAGATAATTGTGAAGTTAAAGAAAATTAGCTGGATCATTTTGGATAATAGCAAAAACCATGAAAGGCAACGCTGGCTTCTTATGGTAAAACATTTCATGTGTGCATTTGCTTTATTTGTACGTTATTAAATTTTATGCACAGAAATGGGTTGTTAATTAGTAAATTGGAGATATGTATAATGCACGGCTAAATATATTGATTTATTAGGAGCCTTTTGACTGGAATTACTGTGGGAAGAGAAAGCTAAACTTTGGGTAATCCCCACAAGAATCCCACGTGATCCACAGCTTCTGGGCAATGGGTTGATGATAACACTGGCTCTTCAACAACTCTTCCCCAAAGCTCTTCTCAAAAAGCAATTCTATAAAGCTACCTGACAACCATGTATTTATTTCATGCTCATCCACAGCTTCTGAAAGCAATGGCCACACAGCCAGACATAGCAGCTCCTGGTTAACTGAAATCACTTGGCTGAAATTTGCTGTTTGCCAAAGACAGTTGTTAAACAATAATAAAAAGCCATCCAGAGAATAAGGGAACCCAAGAAGTGAGAAAACAGCTGTTTTCCGTGGAAATTAATCCTGAAGAATGCAATGGCAAAGCTTGCTCTCCACCCTCACCCCACCCAGAAGCTAACAGTGGTGTATGGCGTAAGCTGGGAAGAGGGAGGTACTACTTCTCAGGGCCTGTGAAGTCTCTCTGTGACAGCTGGGTGAAACAGCTAGCAGAGGCTATGAACAACTGTTATTATTATTGCTGTTATTATGATTATTCCGTGTCTAAGCCAGACATGAAACTGCCAAAATGAAGGCAACTGTTGAAAAGTGAGAGGGCAGAGATGCAGACTTTGGAAACAAAACTGAAAGGTCCCTGAAATGATCTTACCATAGGTGGCCATCTGTCATACCATTACTGTACATAACAATACTTCACACTTGTCTCTTTATCTTTATAACTTTTAAAGAGATTAGTAACCTGCAGTTGCATCCCACTGTAGCAGTCAAGGGATGGGGTACACAGAAAGAGCCTCCTAGAAGATTGTGGAGTTTCTGAACCACAAGTGAGTATGCCCCGGGCCACAGTCACTTTGTGCTAACTAATCTTTCTCACACTATGTCAGGCAACAGGAACTACAGAACGAACTCCCCAAAAGGTGGCTTCATTTTGGCAATTTCACATCTGATCTAGACACAGATGAAGAAGTCAAGGGAGGCCCTTTGATAAAGATATTTTGCTTTGAGAGGAAACTTTATTATAGGACTGGCACTCTGAATTTAACCAGGCATGTGTGGCACATAGATCGTAAACAGCACACACAGCACTTTTGTTTGAGCCTATGATTTTGTTATAACCCGGATCCTTTCAGCTCCTATTTTAGTTAAGAGAAATGTTATTTTCCTCTGCAGCGGATAACAACCTTGTCTGCAAATGTTTCAAGAAGAACAATAGCAATTAGGCAGCAAGAGCTAAGAAAACATTCAGCAAGTTTAAAAACAAACAAAACCAATAAGCATATCAGTAATTTTTGCAAAGCAAATCACATGGTTACTCAAATGATAGTGGCAATGCTTAACATCAGGGGTTACTAACTCTGCAATGAAAGTGCTCTATAATGTATTCAATATAAAGGATTTCACATTATGGTGACACATTAAGATGCCTGCCAGCAGCAACTCAACAATGGTCTGATTGATAAAGTGCTCAGTAATCAAGGCATGAACATTAACTTGATCTGTTCAAGAACACTCTCTCTGTACATTTGTCCTACAATTTATATATCTATACCACACAACATAAGGGTTACAGTAATACCTCGGATAACGTTTACCTCGGATAACGCTAAAATCGCATAACGTTAAGAAATCTGGGGAGGAGAATTGGATCGAATAACGTTACGCTCCTATGGGATGGATCGGATAACAACCGCTAAAGCCTACGCGGTTACAATGTATCTCTATGGAGCTTTAACGTTATCCGATCCATCCCATAGGATTTTAACATGCATCGGATAACACTAAAAATTGGATAACACCAAGACTTGTGGAACCAAGTTTTAGCGTTACCCAAGGTTTTACTGTATTGGCTATCAGCTATAAAAATGGTAATCTGCTATGGAATTCAACATACAGTACTATAAATCTCAACTAATGAAAAGATTGGCCGAAATCCAGCTGCTATTCCTACTAGGGTCACCCCACTAAATCAATTGTTGAATGATGCATCAACATGCACATAATCCCATTGACTCAATAGATCTGTTTTAGTTGGGACTGACAACTGGATTCAGGCCACATGAAAAAAAACATAAAGTAGAAAATAACTCAAGCTTCCAGATGTTAAGAGATGTTTTAAAGTGGTGAAATATATTTACCTCTTGCATCCAAATGCTAAAAGGCCTCTGCCAAGAGTCCTTTTTCTCCAAGTGAAGGTACGCATTGAACAGGATCAGATAGATATAACGTTCAAAGTATTGTAGACTCCTCAGTTTCAGCGTCTGCCTCTCCTTGTCCTCCTTAGCCGTTTTGCCCTGAAATCAGTAATGTTAACTGCTTTAGTGCCAGCATCAGATAAAGGAACAGTTCCTGTAAGACTCAAAGTTTTATTAAAGTTGTCAAAGAAACCAAAACATAGGTCTCTCTCTGTGTATGTGATACACAAGAGAATGGTACTTTTCTGCTAAATAATGACAATTAAAAAGCTCTGAAAGTTAAATTAGAAGCGGCTGAGCAGATGGGGAACACTCACCATGTTAGAGCCCTTCAGTGCTATAGATAAAATTAAAGGTCTCCCTTGCTCAAAAGCCAGTCCTGTCTGACTCTAGGGGTCAGTGCTCATATCCATTTACAGCCAAAAAGCCAGCGTTGTCTGCATCTGCAGATGTTTTCGTGATCTGACGGCAGGCATGACTAGACATCGAAGTGCATGGAACAATGTGACCTTTCCTGCCAAAGTGATACTTTTGGCAGGAGCTGGGACAGACAACAGGAGCTCACTCTGTCGTGTGGCTCTTAGGTCTTGAACTGCTGACCTGCCGACCTTCTGGTAGTCAAGCTCAGCGTCTTAACCACTAGGCCATCAGGCTTAAAATTAAGAGAGAGCATCATATTTTACTGTAAACATTTATAGTGTAACAACTCCAGGTTGGCCTGTGACACATTTACAGGTGGGTTCAAACTCCTGCCTAGCTAAGTAGTCCCTGCATGTTTTACTTCCACTTCCAGGAGCGATGAGGGAGGCGTGGGCTGAATGAACCGCAGTAAACCCCTTCGTGTGGATTCATGGGGGATTGGGCTTCTGGGAACCGAAGTCCAAGAACATCTGGAGTGCCAAGGTTCGCCATCATGGGTAAAGACACTTAACTGTAGTTTTTAAGAAATACTATATAGCAAGAAGCCACAGGTAATTAATAGCATGTTCTTAAAACCTAAAATACATAAAATGGAGACTATTCCAAGAGAACCCACATACAGGAAAGAGTCATCTAAAAATGTTGCATATTGATATTTAGGTATGAACAATGTTCAATATGTTTCAGTCTGTTAATATTCTCCTACACATGGACTCCCAGCACTGACAACTATGCACAAGTCTAAAGGGAAATTTCTAATTACAGAGTTGTGCAAGAGATATTGTGTTTCTTCACCTATTTTCAAAAACGCAATGCAAGGCTAAATGTACCATGGACTAGCCCAGGGCCTGATATTTCTTTCCCTTTTCCTTATCTGAAGCAAGGTGAATGGAAACAAGTTAGTCTCTCTACTATGGCTCTGTTGATACGTGTTTATTTTCAGCTTTGATTCATCCCTGCCCTTTAGGAGTGTTGAGAGATGCTTCATATATTAGAGCTTCTCTCTCTCTCTAGTCAATGACTGTCATGTGGTAGTCTGAAACATGAGCTTCACAGCCTGTGCTCATCTGCTTGCCCTGAACAGACTTCCACAATCTGGGCTGACCATATACTGGTAGTCTCAACACAGAGCTTAGGAAAAGTGACTTTTGGGGATGACAGCTTCCAGAAAGCCATGCTGTCTAGGGAATTCTGGGAGCCATTATGAAGAAAGGGTCACTTTTCCTAGCCCTGGTTCACAATAACTGCAAGCCATCAGGTTGGAGATTATCTGTGGCAGCTAGCAATTAATGGGAAACTTATCTTCCTAATTAGACAAGTGTGGTAAGTCTATCTTTCTGTCTCCCCCCCCCCTCACACACACACCTCTGTTTGATTTTATTAGCTCCCATTAGAAAACTTCTTACATATCTGAATCCAAATATCGGTGATCATCATGGCGATCACTGTCCTGAGAATATAATGCAGTGGCTTTTCATCTGCCTTCCAAATTGCAGCATGACTCCTGTATTGCTGATCCAGTTCCATGAGTCACTTTCTGGTCCTGAGCCCTTTTGGCACACAAAGTCCTCATCAGACTCAGGTCAGTATTAATTAAGCTGCTGCCCTCCATTTAATCCACTTGGGGACCATCACCCTTCCCTGTGGACTTCACCACCCAAGACCGTTAGTCCTCAGGGTGGTCAGGTTAATTAACTGCCACCTGACATTCAGTGTTGAGTCGCTGGCAGTATGGTCTACTCTATTACCATAGCATGATAACCTGGCCAGACTGGTATTAGAAAACTACATTGTGTGAAAACTTCCTTTGAAACCTACTCCGGTAATCAGCTGTTAGAATAGAATGATGCGTTTCTCAGACTGGGAAAAGCAAACAAGCTTCTGGCAGTTGACTAAAACAACAGTGTCTCAAAACTTGGCAGTCTAGCCTCTCATTAAATTGTACCATATGCTGACACTTCCCTCACTTAAACATAGGCCCCTAAAATAGGAAAAAAGCATCCTGTGTATCTGCTTTTAGATACATATGCACAAGGTAACAAGAAAAAAAGGGGTCAGAATAGGTATACACTGAGATTTCAAGCTACAAACTGTACTGTTGCTTTATATAGTGCTGGTATTCCTAAAAGGTTGTAGCTACCAAGAATTAGCTCCATCCCATTTCCTGTCCCTGCCTTGACCTCAGCCAATTCATGACAATACCATAGTAGTTACAGTCTTAGATGTGTAAGGTGCATTTTGGCTTTTATTCATAGTTGTTGTCTAAGCACAGACTTTAAACCATCTTCCAGTTCAAACTTATCTTTAAGCAACTACTTTGCTAAAAGTAGAAATTAGCAATTAACTTTATAGAATAGAAACACATAAAAAGAAATATCCAAGAAAGGCAGAATTTGAGGGCTTAAGCAAACAGTGCTGCTTGCTAACACCCAAAGGTTGTCCTGCTGTACATGGGGACAGGTCAGGCTTTACTTCTGTCAGGCCATAATCCGCTATCAATTAACCTGAAAGTAATGCCACTTGAACTCAACAAGACCTGTGAGTAAAACAGGCACTTTTAGGACTGTTCTATAAATTACACAAAGATGCAGTGAGCAACCTTTTGTGGAGATACTTTGGGCTTACTAGGTGGTTCCAACCTTTTAAAAAATGTTAGTTCTATTATTTAGTTTACCCTCTCACTGGGAATTACTAGGCTCTTTACTGTCCAGGCAACTGAAGATTTTGGTGATCTAATCCTGCATGAACAGGTAGACTACTGCATTCTTTATCATCCCTGAATTCTTACATTACCAAGCTGTTAGGAAAATAATAATGCTATATAATAACGCTATATGCCAGTGATAGCGGATCTTAGCACTCCAGGTGTTCTTGAACTTCAATTGCCAGAAGCCCAAGTCAGCATTCCTGCTGATCAGGGCTTCTGGGAATTGAAGTTCAAGAACATCTGGAGTGCCAAGGTTGACCATCACTTCTATATACCATGGAGATTTTAAAAAACAAAGCAAAATCCAAACAAATCACACCAAAGCAATCAAGTAACTTTCTTAAACAGGTGTATCAAACATGACAAAGAGCTGGTGTGGTCTAGAGCTTATGAGGTTGGATCCATGAGGCTCCTTATGTAGCCTGGGTTTAATCATACATTCTTAGGCTAACCTAGCCAACAGTCACTGCAAAATAAAATGGAAAATGGAGGGGAAATGTAAACTGCCCATAATTCCTTTGAAGGAAAACCAAGATACATATGAAATAAGCGTACTGTATCTGCAACCATACTTGTTGTTCCAATATTTGCGTGTTAGGGACATTGGTTAGATACTTCAGATATATGGCTGTGGAAAGGAACGTCTGTTTTCACTGAACTCAGAGTGACTTCGGCAGATCATTCAATCAGTCTGATAATGTTAGGCATGCTCTAACTTGCTCTGAACCCTTCCCAAACCATCACAACAAATAAATTACAGTATGAAGTGGCAAGCTGCCATTATTAACCTGTTGTTAATGGCAATGTTCCATTGTGTGCCACTTGATACTTTTTCCCCTCTTTTTGCTTTCTGCAGCTTGTAAATAGAAAGCAGATGGAGGGAAATGCAGCCCATTATTGTCCAGACAGCTTTAGATTTTGAAAAGGCAATAAACTGACCAATTTTAAATTCAGATTCTTCACAGCAGGAAAGAAGACCACACGGAAACTACCAAGACTGGTAATAAGCCAAACATTCTAAAGTCATTTCGTTGTAATTAAATGCACGTGCAAGTTTTACAAATACCCATGTCTGACCATAATATTACAACCTTTGAATTTCAACACACCATCATGAAACTATTCTATGATTCTCTATTCCTGAAAAATTAATGGACTTGTGGGACAGCTTCCAGAACCATATAATAAAGACTCAAGAGGAAGAGGATGCAAAATTTATTATTTGGCTTGTAAATGGTCACTGCCTGTGGTAAAGAACTATTTCCAGATCATCAAGCACATCTTTTATAAAATGGTGTTCACCCCCATATAGTGAGTAATATTTCATTACTTATTCCTAGCTACTCCAGATATCAGAATAAAAGTCCCATGCGTCGTTGTCATCCCCCTTTAAACAGTATTCTAGCCAGCTGTTCAGCCCTTTGCCTTTACTTTTTAAATTCTATTGCTGGCTCTTGCTTTCATAGTATTCCAAACTCTGACACTATTTCAGCTGAACAAATTCATATGACTATAAAATCTGCGATTTTATGGATTGCTTTTATATATATACTGTATATGCATGTACTTATAAAGAGCAAAAAAAGCCACTTGGGTTATATATCCATATATATTGCAATTTCTTGCTTTCGAACTGCTAGGTTGGCAGCAGCTGGGACATAGACGGGAGCTCGTTCTGTCCTGCAGTACTCGGGAATCGAACTGACCTCCCACCTTCCAGCCAGCGTCTTAACCACTTGAGCCAATGAACAATTCTACATGTGTACTTATTTATATCCATTATCATACAACTGACCATTGAATTTAACAATCACAGTGCTGTACAACTGTAATCATAGGACAGATTTGCTTTGTGTGATTATCAAAAAAGTGGGGAAAGCTGGATGAGACACAGGGCTCAGAAAAATGCAACCATTATGAAAAAGTTTCAATTCCACTGCAGAATATTTCAGGGAACGGTGCAAAAATAAATAAATACCAGCGCTTCTAAAACAAGTAGATAATGTGCTTTATGTCCTATGCTCAAAATCCTCTTGCACAGCTACTCAAATGTGTAACTTCCAGAGGCAAACTGCCCCAAGCTAAGAAATCATGATTAGCTGCATGTTGAGTCACACAATTTAGTACACAGTAGGCAATGTATGTGGTGATTTTTCAAATTTAGGCAATTCACCTCCAAAAATTACTCCATCTGTGTTATGCAAGTGTAACTAGGCAGGAGGATGTGAGCCTATGTCTGTTTGGTAGGAAATTGTTTCTTTGTGTTCGGAGCTACTTTGTGGACCACAGCTCATAGGAATCCCTCTGCCAATGTGGTTAGTAAGATTTGTAATCCAGAAGATTAGCTTTTCTAACTTCTGAATAGACATTTATTTGCATGATGTCTGTTCAGCATTGGCAGTCAAAAGTAGGAATTTCACTGGGCAAGTATAGGCTTAGCAGTGGCATATCTGTCACGATCCACTACTCTTGCCATCATACAGCAACAGCCATGCCTACATAAACAAATGCTTTGTCTTAACATGCATTTAGTCTAGAGTTGGGGCATAACTGACTCTTCATAAGCACAGAGAACAGAATTGTCAATTTGGAATCCAGGCTAGGATTTCTAAACATCAGAGTGGAAATCTAAGCTAGGATTGTCATATAATAAATTAAAGAAAATGTAGAGGTGCTAATACATCATCTCCATTTTAAGACAGATGTTCAGAGGTTTTGGAAGACAATCCTTCAATCTCATTTATATCATACTCCAGGACATTCCTACATTCCATGACTAGTCTACTTATATGTGGCCAGGTGTCCAAACACACAACTTACTAGCAGATTGACTCTGGGGAACAAGTCACTCAGGCAAGTGGTCTAAAATGGCAAATTATTTTTGCTGTCAAATGGGGCAGGATTGGTCTGAGATTTTAAAGTGTAGTTGCTCTGTCATTGTAGTCTAATGAAGGGTTAGAACAAGGATCCTCAACCTGCGGCCTGTGGCCCAGATGCGGCCCAAGGCATCATTACATGTGGCCCACCTCCACCACACCAGGAAGTGCCATGTGGTGGAGGAAGGGCAAAATGGCCGTCCGGCCCCCGAAGCTGTCTGAGGGAGCGTGACCCAGCCCCTGGTTTAAAAAGGTTGAGAACTCCTGGGTTAGAAAAAAACAAGATACGAAAACCCAGGGCTCGGGGGCAGCAACAAAAACACACAACTGTGTGTTCTACTCTTAGCAGGCTCCAGGGTTCTAAACAGATGCACCAAGAAAGATGCAACCACCAAGGTGTGCCTCATAAAAGAATCTCTAGCAGTAGCTCTTCAGCTTTGAGCCAATAAGGGTTTATGAGCCAAGTGTGATTTCAGAACGATGATATGAGCTAATAGCAAGACAATCCTTTAATTCAGCACAATCTTTTGTGCTCTTAACAGCAAAATGATAAAAAGTTAATGTGGCTCCTTGAAGGCTGGTAGATTTATTGAAGTACAGTAATACCTCGGATAACGTTAACCTCGGATAACGCTAAAATTGCATAACGTTAAGTAATCTGGGGAGGAGAATTGGATCGAATAACGTTAAGGTCCTATGGAATGGATTGGATAACAACCGCTAAAGCCTGTGCGGTTACAATATATCTCTATGGAGCTTTAACATTATCCGATCCATCCCATAGGATTTTAACATGGATCAGATAACACTAAAAATCGGATAACACCAAGACTTGTGGAACCAAGTCTTAGCGTTATCCGAGGTATTACTGTATTCAATTTTATCAGATGCATAGAGATGTTTTTTATATACAGTCAAACCTCGCATAAAGAGCGCCTCGCTTAAAGAGCAGAATTTTCTCTGAATGTTCGCTTCACTTAACAAATAAAACCAATCAAAAACTCGCTTAACAAATAAATCGGGGTTCGCAATCAACCCCACAACTGGTCTTTTACAATGGTGTTTCGCTTAAAGAGCAAACTCGCTTAAAGAGCAATTCATGTGGTACGCATTATGCTCTTTAAGCAAGGTACAACTGTATACAGTATACAGAGAGAGCTAAAATGTATACACATTTGAAGAGATGTTATCTATGTCTTACTTTTTGAAGTTGAATTGAAGTTGCAATGTGTCGTATGACATTTGCTCAAAAGAATTAATGCTAGCTAGAGCAGCACCATGCAACAGGCAGGACAAAGAAAATCGCAGAAGCACAGTTGTTGTTCGAGGAGTGCAAGACCATTTTGAAGAGGTTTGGTTGAGTTTCTTCTGACTTAACACCCCATGACTTCTACCGGGGGGCGGGGGGGGGCGGCGGCGGCGGCGGCGGCATAAAGGATGTGGTGAACTGTGGAAAACCGGCTACACTGACAGTACTTCAGGAAGGAATTGAAACGACATGCACAGCAATACAAGCGGACACTTTGGTCAGAAAATATATTAATGAAACTTGTGTCAGAGCAAAGTTAAAAAGAAGTAGAGAATATTTATGAGATGTTCTTAATGACTTACAGTTATAGTTGCACCTCGCTTCAAGAGCATAATGCGTTCCACAGGATTGCTCTTTAAGCAAAACCCCACTGTAAATGACCAATTGTGACTTCGGGGGGGGGGGAGTTTTATTTGTTAAGCAAGTTTTTGGTTGGTTTTATTTGTTAAGTGAAGCGAACATTCAGAGAAAATTCTGCTTTTTAAGCGAGGTGCTCTTTATGCGAGGTGTGACTGTATTTCAGTCTATCAAGTGTATCTATCATTCTGAGAGTACTTCAGAGGAAGTGTTACTTTTTCTACCTCCTCCATGAAGAAGATAAAGAAGCTGGTGCAAGTTCCACAGGGAACAATATATTCTCTGTGCAAGCTTCACACTCAATACAGCTGAAAGATTCAACATGAGTTAGAGATTATTCAGTACTTAAAACTTTTCTCTCAAGGATCATTTTCCTCAGCTCAAAATATTAGGGAAGGGAGGGAAAAGAACAAAGGAACAAAATATGACAATCTCAGCCAAGACATAGGCAAAGATTAATGCCTAAGTTCTATATGGATGTCTGTATCATCCAGGGAGCTAAATCAATGAGCAGTTTTTCAGAGGTCTACTGTAAAGTCCACATCTGCATTATTTTCAGATCATTCTCCATGCCTCAAGAGAGCAAAGCTTGACATAACAGTTTACTATCTTAGTACCTTCAAGCACAAGGTAGTCACTGACAACAAAGTAGATAAAAGGAATTAGCTAATAGCAGTCATAGATCTCTGACAACCAAGTGCTACCTTGAAAACATGGCACCAAGGCTCAAAGTCTCTTTTTATCCCCTCATCTAGAACATATTTTCAGGGGCTGTGTAGGATATTATCATTTAAAAATCCAAAGAATTTAACAAAACACTAATAGGAAATTGGGGTTCACTAGGTCATAAGACAATTCTGCTTTGTTTTTTTCACTCTGTTTTGCAACTGGGCAGTCCATAACCAACATGAAGCCTCTCTTACTCCTGTCGGTTTTTAAGCTGCTTTGGAGAAGTGTAGTCTGTTCCTCCTTTTCAATCTGGTGGCTAATGTTGTGTAAGACAACTTGGTCTAACTGAGCCATTGCCATCTACTATCTAATACATAACAATATGGTGCAAGGCCACTTTTGAATAAACTCTAGAAAGATATTCTAGCCTAATTTGGGGTGATATCCCTCAGTTATAGCAGATGCCTCACTCGATCCCATACATTTTGGGAGGGATCATCAAAAATGAAGAAGCTTTGGGGGTCACCAGAAGTGGGGTGTGGGACATGATAATTTTTATATTGACAAATGCTTTCAAGGGACTGTGGTGGCTTAATTTAATTTTAATTTAATTTAATTTTTCCATTTGTATGCTGCCCAATCAGGAAGCCGAACTCAGGGTGGCTCACAATCATACAATATATGTATGTATAACAATATAAATACACAAAATAATCACAATATAATCAATACATAATACTCAATACACAATAATCAATGTTCAATACACAATAAAATCACAATATAATCAATGCAGCATACTCAGTACACAAAACTTATACAATATTCAATTCAACAATATCCAGTATTCAATACAATACAAGAAGCAGCCAGGGCAGGATGAGGACCTTGCCGCCCCTTCCCCTGTGCCCACACCAACTGCCAGGGGAAGAAGAAGCCAGGGCAGGATGAGGACCTTGCCGCCCCTCCCCCTGTGCCTATACCAACTGCCAGGGGATGAAGCCAGGGCAGGATGAGGACCTTGCCACCCCTCCCCCTGTGCCTATACCAACTGCCAGGGGAAGAAGCCAGGGCAGGATGAGGACCTTGCCACCCCTCCCCATGTGCCTATACCAACTGCCAGGGGAAGAAGCCAGGGCAGGATGAGGACCTTGCCGCTCCTCCCCCTGTGCCCACCCCAACATATTGTAATATAATGTAATGTATTGTCTGTAAGCCGCCCTGAGTCGCCACGGCGAGTGGGCGGCAATATAAATTTGAACTAATAAATAAATAATAAATAAATAAATATACCATATTACAATACTAACCAACAGCCTCTCTATCCCAGCCACAAATAGGTATAGGTCCAGGGACGGCTGCAGCAAAGTCTTACCACCTGTCGCCGTGGCGGCCTTTAGAGCCCCCATATGGGCATGTTTTACTTATGCTTCCAGGACCAACGAGAGCAGTGCGGGCCAGATGAATTGCAGTAAACCCATTCGTGTGGATTCACAGTATCCTTGGGCTTCTGGGAATTGAAGTCCAAGAACATCTGGAGTGCCAAGGTTCACCATCACGGGTATAGTGGATAGCAATGGACTATGGCTCAGGAGACCTGGGTACAAAAACCCACTCAATCATGAAAAGTCACTGGTAAAGCTGTTCCATCAGTGTTCCACATACCTTGGAAAATATTAAGGTTTTTATAAACTGGAACCAGTTGGGTGTCATGTAACAAAAATGAAAGCTACAATACAGAAAGATACAATATGAAACCTTCCCTTACTCTCCACTTGCTGTTTTAGATTGGGAGATAAAAGGATAGTCAGTATTTGATACGGTTTTGACTACTTGCAAAAGGTTTGCTTTCCTGACAGAAAGCCAACAAACAGTTTATATCCAGACTAAAATTGCTAATGCATTTGGGTAAGAAACACCATACAATGGAAGCAAAGCAGCTGTGGAAATGACAGTGTTTCCCTCTACCAGAGGCCTCTTCTCATAACCCTGCCTTATGGTACAACAGATGCTATATAGGCTGACTTTGCACCGCACAGTTTTGCATGAAGGAATAAGCCATGCAAAGTATTTTGCAGAGGTGGGATGGGATGCAGAGATCTCTACCACAAACACCTTGAGAAATGTGTCCAACACATCCAGCAGTACAATTTGTATCAGCTTTCAGATGACCAGTTCCTCATGCAACAACTGAAGACAGAGGCCACTTGTCAATGTTGAGTTTTAGGCAAAGAGAACTGAAATGCAAATCCTGGCAAAACTAGACCCAAGATCCATTGAAGAAGGCATTGAGAACAGCATAGAATCAATTTTACGAATCTAAGCCAAGATGTTCATCAGACGTGGGGCTGAAACAAGGAAGCAAGAAAGCAGAGAAAAGCAAAACTACAGAGATACCCAAGTAAGGCGTCAGTTTTAGCTATTGCACAAAATAACTCCAATCTGATTTGGACATACAGTATTGATCATTTTCATCTATAGGCTAGGTCTGAACTGATAGGTTGTCATGAGTGGTGAAATCATTCCAGAATACTGTTACTGCCTATTTCTTCTTCAACACCCATGCTGGTGAACCTTGGCACTCCAGATGTTTTTGGACTTCAATGCCCCAAACCCAAGCACCCTGTGAATCCACACGAATGGGTTTACTGCAATTTATCCAGCTCATGCTGCCCTCGTCGCTCCCAGAAGTGGAAGTAAAATGTGCCCGTACAGGCACGTTTTATTTCTGCTTCTGGGCGTGACAAGGGCAGCATCGGCTGGATGAATCACAGTAAACCCATTCATGGTTCTACACTATGTTTTTGAATGGCATGTAATGTGTACAGACCAGGAGGCATTGCCATATGTTCACTCGCTGTAGTCTAAGAGTATTCTCTTGGCTTGCCAGTTTCTAAAGGATTCAACAAACCCATTGAGAAATCTGAATAGATCCACTGAAGGGTCACAGTAAGGTGCAAATTATGTTCTGCAAGTCTTACCAATCAGAAACAAAGCTGTAGGAGATTCACATTGCTGGATGAAAACTGTACTATCAGCTTCTAAGTATCAGCTCAACACTTTGCCTAATTTGAGAAAATGTTCTTTGCGGGCAGGGGGGAGAATAGGAATGTAGTAGTGCCATTCCAATTCTTGTGTCAGACTGTCACTTGTGGAGCCCTTAAGTTTAAAACAGATTTATGATTACTTTGGACAGCATGCTCTATTTTGATAGTATATGGCACCGGGGGTTGGCCAGTATGCACACCACCCCATCACCACCACACTGAACTGAGTTACATAGACAAGGACAAACTAGCATCAAAGTGACTACATATTAGAGAATCTACAGCTTAATTTGGTAGACGAAGATTTGTTGTTATTGCTGTATCTTGCAAAACCATTGAGCAGTCTAGTGGATCCAGAACAAGCTTCTTCCTGCTTTTATGTTAGTAAAGGTAAAAGACTCCCATGATCGAAAGCCAGTTGTATCGGACTCTAGGGAAGGGGTTTGCTCATCTCCATTTATAGCCAAAGAGCCAGTGCTATCTGCATCTGTAGAGGTTTCTGTGGTAATGTGGCATGGATGACTAGACAACAAAGCACACAGAACACTGTCACCTTTCCTGCCAAAGCAATACATATTTATCTACTCGCAATTTCTTGTGTTCAAACTACTATGTTGGCAGGAGCTGGGACAGACTATGGGAGTTCACTCCGCTATACAGCACCCGGGTCTCAAACTGCTCACCTGCCGGGTAGTCAAACTCAACATTTTAACCATGAAGCCACCATGCTTTGATGTTAGACAACTCCAAAGCAAGGTGTTTTACTACCTTGTCTCTCAGTTTTCTTTTGAGCTTTAAATTCCATATCAAATATTCTCAAGTTATTATATGGGCTTCAATGTAGAGCGATGGTTCCCAATGTGGGGCCCACACCCCACAGGTGAATTCAATTCCCAAAAGCCTAAGTCAACACATTGATTGATCAGTGCTTTGGGGAATTGACTTAGGCTTTTGGGAATTAAAGTCCAAAACTCAAAGGTTGGGAAACACTGGTGTAGATGGATAGACAACTGCTTGATGAAACAAACACTTCATGCTAAGATTTCCTGTTCAACCCCATTGTTGTCTGCAACCTGACCAAAATATATGTGCCCATTTTATCTATAGCAGTGATGGTGCCCAAACTGCAATCCCAAACCATTTATTTATCACAAAGTGCCAACACAGCAACAGGGGAGGAAGTAAGCACTCCCATTGGGCTTCCTGGCAGAGGGGTGGGGTGAACTCTTTGCTGGGGGGAGGGAGGAAATCCTCACATTGGGCTGCTGGGCAGAGAGGCAGGGTGAATTCTGTGCTGGGGGGGAAGTGCTCCCATTGGGCTGCTGGGCAGAGGAGCGGGGCAAACTCTGTGTTGGGATGACTGCACATGTGCCTACAGAAAGGGCTCCAAGTGCCACCTCTGGCACACATGCCATAGGTTCACCACCATTGATCTGTACTTTGTTGCATCAAAATGGAATAGAATAAACAGAACCTATGTGAATCTATTTACAGCAGTACCCTTACTTTACAAAACATAAGCACATTTTAAGAAGTCAAATTAAATAAAACATATACTGTACTCAAAATGCTCAAGATCAAATTGTCCTTCAGGAATGGAAAGCCATAGCACAGCATAAGTTTCCATTCAAGTTGAGCGGAAGCGGATACAGTACTATTATTGTGCAAACTGTGTTGTTGTTTTTATTCATCATAGTGAGCAAGTCACAGATGTCAAGGTGAAACTTTTATTTAATTACATCTGTCTTTGTGTGTGGCTGGTGAGTGATGATGACCAAAGCCCCCACCCCCAAATTACAGTCAGAAAGCTTCCCTGATAGGAAAGCCCAGGTCAGCAATGATAAAAAGAGGATGGGATATTGACACAGCAACCTTGTAACTGTCTTCTTACACCAGGAGGTCTTCATAAGGGAATGCTGATTCAATGTTCCATCAAACACAGTGGAAGATTTACCATCCATTTAAATAAGACAAGGATCATGTAGCAGACCACTGTCAGACACAGAGACACAGGTTATTTGGCATGTTCAGTTTAGCAGCAATGTGTGCAGGAACCACGTAGCTCTATTTTTAGGATAGCACAGGATTTTTAAAAACCACATCCTTCATAAGTTTCCTAGAAGTCACTGCACATCAGCATCTCCATCAAAACCTAACACATGTGGTTGTTCAACTGCACATTATAAACATTCTGCCAATCTAGCTGCCATGCACTGTGGTACTCCACAGTCACTTGAATTAACTGGCAAGTCCCTACAGGAATTCATAAATCACTTCTATGTGTAGAAAAGCCTTCAGTCAGTAATTAGTAGTTAGGACAGCTTCCGCAGCCACTCGACGCTGCCCAACACTCTCTCTGCAGTGACACTGTTGCTTTGATTTCCCTCCAGCTTCTTCTTGGACCTCAACCATCACAAAGAACAAGGCAATACATGTCACATCTCAGTTGCTTTCTAGTGATTTAAGCCAAGGAACATCTGGGTGTTGTCAGAAGGAACAAGCAAATGCAAATGTTTAATGCTGGAAAAGGTGGACTTCTTCATAGCAGAGTTTTCTAATCACCAGAGGCTTCTCATCCAACAAGAGTTTACAGATGCCTTTGTGAACTAAGCCTTCAGAAATAAAAGCAGTTTCTTTTTCTATTTATTGATTAAATTAAGAATTTCTGGGTGCTTTATAGGGCATAGCAGCTGAAATAAAACATGAAATAGATCGTCCAGTATTTTGTTTTGGAGAGTGTTTTTTTGAGACTTTTGGCCACCTATCTCTTTAAAAATGGACAGACAATGTTACCACTTAAAAATATATTCCAAGTCTGTAGACCACAGGATGGAGGAGAAAGATGGGAAATTTAACTCAGCCCCTAATAATTGTCATCTAAAGGCTACTGTGGTGGCTCAAATGGTTAAGATGCTGAACTCGCTGACTGGAAGGTCGGAGTTCAATTCCTGGGTACTGCATGACGGAGTGAGCTCCCGTCTCTGTCCCAGCTCCTGCCAACCTCTAGGCTCGAAAGCAAGAAATTGCAAGTAGATAAATTGGGGCCACTTTGGTGGGAAGGTAAACAGCATTCCATGCACTCCAGTGTTGAGGCATGTCTGCCACATGTCCAAGGAAACGTCTGCAGACACAGACAGCGCTGGCTCCTTGGCTATAAACAGAGATGAGCACTGAACCCTAGAGTCAGATATGACTGGCTTTTGAGCAAGAGCAACTTTTACCTTAAAGGCACCATATGGGAAGTGGCTGGATTAACATTTCTTTTCCCAATGACTTCTGATGGAAATCTAACTGTGCAGGTATTAACTTTAAAGAAAAAAGCTTACCTTGACTGTAACCAAAATATACTAAGGATGAAAATGGGGAGAGAGGTCACACTCACTACTTGGTCCTTAACAGCATGTGTAGAACTGTACAGTTTGTGCATATTCAAACAGAAACAAAATGTACTGTAACAGCTTTAAGCCTCACTTCTGTCTAAACTTTAAACTTAATATATTTATTTCAGTGTTAGATACATGCATATGGTCTACCGTGAATCTCTCTCTTTCTCTCCACTCAAACAAGGTCAAATCATCCCTCTTCCAGATGTACTCTGATCACAATTGGAGAATGATTCTATAACCATCAAGTCCATGATACCAGATGGATTCCAGAACAGTAAGATATCCAACCCAGTTAAATCTAACCTAATCTGATAGCTGCTACAATGTCAAATAGGAGAAGAGTAAGAGGAAATGGAATAATTTACAAGGAACAAAGAAAATAACATATCCAGTGTGTTATATTGGGTAGAATAATTTATTTGTTTGTTTGTTTGCTTAATGAACTAGGACTTAGCCAAACGTTAACTATTTCCTGCTCAGCCACTGGAATTCATGTGGGGTGCATGTGTGAAAATGGTAGATCCACTCCTTAAATATCTGACAACCTGAGAGCCCTATTATGTTCTATAATTTGGCCTCTACTTGTCAGCACATAACAGACAAGCAAGAAAAGGAGAGCGACAATGCTATACTGCCTTATAGACAGATTCTGCGACAGGCACTATAGCAAAACCAGTGAGGCAGTAGCTATGATCTGATCAAACGTACTAGTTGCAATAAACTCACACATCCCTGGCAGGATATTTATTATTTATTTATTTATTATTTATTATTTTGATTTATATGCCGCCCTACTTGGTGAAAACCAACTCAGGGCGGCTCCCAACATACAATTAAATACAATATAACAATTCAATAATGATACAATATAAAATAGAGTGTAACAAAACAAAATAAATATAACCACAATACAATCAAGATACAGTCCATATTCAGTACCAATGGACAATAAACAATATACTCACAATACAATCCCTACCCAATACAAAAAATAATAATATTATACAATAATCGATTTAACAATACGAAATACCATCCCCAATATTAATATACATCCTCTCTACCACAACCGCAATTCAGTCCTAGTACAGCTGCGGCGAGATCCTACCCCCTATCCCCAGGTGGTTTCACACCCCTTGGTGGTGGCTAAATATGTGGACAGGGGAAGCCACAGATAACAATGGTATCAACTTTTCCTTTGGGTAGAAAAATATATAAACCCAGATTTTAACAACCAATGATTCTGTTATGTCCTCTTGACTTTTCATCATTTTTGCTGCTTTTTCTTCTTCTGTTATATCTGAATCCGAATACAGTATAGGCAAGCTTCTTAACAACTGAGCCACCGCAGCCTCATTTCCTAGATGTAAAGAAACATTATTTCTCTTCATTGTGTTACTTCTGAAAGTATTTTCCATGTACTCTTACTAGATACTCCAGAAAGGTAACTCACTAAATGTGAACTACAGGTTAATTGCAACTCCTACATCTCTGACCAGAACAAGAAAAAGTCGTGTTCATTATCACAGGGGAATCCTGGAGGTATGTGCTTCTAATGTTGCCATATGTGCCTAAGTAGTTTTGCAAAATCTGGAAAGAAGACAGTCTGCTAATGAGACTGAAACTTTGAGCATTAGGGAAGGTTGTACAGATAATTTATTTAAACCACCCGCACATATGCACACACCCATGCATGGGTGAAGTTTCCATCATACCACTAACTTAATTTATTTATTTTTAATTTACAGACATAAATCCTTTAGATTTAGTCCAGGCTAGCTGTCAGTTTGCTGTGAGGGCCCAGGAGGTGTGTGCTTGTTATTTTGGAAGGTTTTGGCTTTCTTTTTCCAAAAACACCATGTGGAGCAGGGTTGATTCAAGGTCACCAGAGAGAGGACTCTTTTCACTAGGCATGAGAGAAGACTCCTTGTAAGAACACAGGGCTTATGTCCTATAGCTCTGTATTTACATTTTACACCAACCTAGAAAAACTAAAAGGCCCGAGAGGCACATAAGCTCCAAGCACCCATGCTGAAGCAAAGAAACAAGCCAGAGTTTACAAATGTATGTTTTGAAGGGAACGTTGCTATGAAAACTGTAAATCAGACAGAAGAGGGAGGCGGCTTGAAAAGCTTTTATAGAATTACCTCGATTAACTATACCAGACTTTTCCATTCCTATGTATAGAGGCCTTGTCCTCCAGATGCTGCACATAGTTCATACAGAAAGAGTTAACTGCCTAGTTAAGACAATTAGCCAACCCAATCAAGGAGAAATAAACATGCTACTGACTGATTACTAGTTGTCCTACAGATCAGAAGTACAGATCAGCTACCCTATCTTTTACTTGATTTTATAAGTTAATTACATATGTACTTACTTTTTAAATCTGTTATGAATATATTGTGAATACTTAACAGAGTGGTCCAGAGTTTTTGTGTTATTGGTGCTACAAAGCTTGGTAAGCAAAAATATCAAAAGACCAAATTAAAATTAAAACTTCCCTTTCAAAGGTACTGAACTTTTCCATATCATTTCAACAAGTTTGGTTTGCTTGCCTGTTTGTTTCCTTTTGACATTTCCAGCTGATGTAAATCTTTGTATATAGTCACAAAACTTGCCACTACTGTATTCTGATCTGTCATTGATCAAGCTTTTCACGAAACCAGGACAGAAGTGCACTTGACAAAAATGGGTAGGTTATCTACAAAATAGCCTTTTTAAAAAACAAACATAATATAATGGCAGCTATAAAACACTTTCACATTAAATATATCAATACATAAATGCCATCTGTTGTACTTCTGAGAAGTCACTTCACGGTCAATTCTTAATGTCATCAGTTCCAGGAAACACTCTGATCACTTTTATTGAGTGGTGATGTGAGGCAAGGATGTTAAGATTTATCTCTAGGTATACTCCAACACCAATGTGGCAGGAAATAGCTCGTTTGATGGCGAGAGTTTGAATTTATTTTAATGGTGTGTTATAATACACAATCAATAAGTTTTAAAAATCTGGGACTTTAACATGATTTTTATTGAACTGGCAGGGACACTTTTTCCAATCTTGAATCCAGGACAATCCTTGTTTTCCAGTGCATATGGCAACCTTAATCAAGCTTTGTTGGAGTACTTTGGTAAACTTCTGTAATAAAGTCCTAAAGTCAACTGCCAGAATTTTTTTTTAAAAAAGTTATAGGTGCACTGTGAAAGGGTGACACTATCCCTCAAGTTACTATCACTATTGAACCTAATTGTAATATAATTATTAAAAAAGGAATTAATTAGATATAGCAGGAATATAAATTTGAACTAATAAATAAATAAATAATAAACTGGAATTACATTTGGAATTATTTTCTCCCAGGCTTTGGTTCATATTTTTCTGAGAACTTGATTATTGTAACCTACCATCTTGTGGCATAATCTAACCATGACATACATCTAAGCTTTATAGCAGAGGTTCCCAACTTACAGCCCACGGGCCGGATCAGGCCCGTGATGCCATTCTAACCAACACATCTCCATCTCCCTCACACCCAGAAGTAGAAGTGGCATTTACATAAGCCATAAATGCATCCATGGATGTCATAAACGCGAAAGTGGGCCCATTTACGACACCCATACATTTGCCTGCTTCTGGTTCCAGGGGACGTGGTCTGGCCTGCTCAACTGTCCAGGGATGTGGTCAGGCCCACAATGTAAAAAGGTTGGCCAACCCTGCTTTATAGCAACGGCTGAGATCCTAAGGCCCTCTAAGACTTAGTGGAATGCAACTTCTATCAGCTCCTACTAGCACTAGTGTGTCCCGATCTTTGGGGGTTTTGCTCTTCAATTCCTAGACGCCTGAGTCAATTCCCCTACTGACTTAGGAATCGAGCAGAACATAGTTTAGGAAACACTGTACTAGCATAACTGATGGTGAGGGATAAAGTGAATTGCTGTCTAGCAAGAAATTAAACATGTCTGTTTGCCATAATGACAAAGCCACTACAACTACAAAAGAAGAGCACTGGATTGAGTTTTGTAGTTTGCCTATGTTTGTAAGGGCAAATGAGAACACCAAAAACTTACCCACCCTTTACTCTAAAGAGAGACTCCCCACCTATTCCAGGTATGTCTCAATAAGAGAAGAAGGACAAAATTAATAGCATATCGCACGAACAGATTCATGTAGGTACTACATTCCTATTTGAGACCTTAGTGATTTCCCTTCCAACTTCTCAAACTTTGGACATATAGTACTGTATAACCAGAAGACAGTGCAATGTTCAAACAAGCCTATATGTACACTGCTTTCAAGAGCTTGCCAACTGTGTTAAGAAAGCTGAGTTTCATTTGCCTTGTTGTGCTTGGCTTTTCATAGGAGGGAAGCCAAAGAGATGTTGCCATATAAATTTAAGCAATGAAAACAAAATAACAACATTAGCTCAGTTGGCACCTGTTGCACTAAATGACATCTCCTTTGAGGGCTGGCAGAAACTGTTTTATACCCAAAGACTCTGAAACTCCATGTTAGAACTTGGTAGCAAAACTGATTTTTTAAAAAAGCTTCCTAAATTAGTATTATTGGAAATGTATTTCTCAGCAGCTTTTATCAAAATGCATAATTTCTTAAGAAAAGGTTTATGCATTTGTCTTTTTTAAAATAACAACTTGGATAACACTGTTTTTGGAGGAAAATTGCAAGTTGGTAATATCCAAGATGATTCAGAAACGCATAGGTAAGCAATGAAAAAAGAAAGATAATACTGTATAGGATTTTAATTTAATTTAATTTTTATTTATTTATTTTGTTTATATGGGTTTTTTCCCTTTCACTTCTGTGGTTGTGTTATTATATTGCCGCTGGGATTGTGATATGAGTTTTATATTTATGTTGGTATTGTTTTTAAAGATATAAACTTCTCGGAGTAGGATAATATCACAAATGGGCGGTACATAAATAAAATAAAACAGATTTAGACTTTATGAATGAAGGAGAAAGCAAAGCTTAACTCTCATCATACATATATATTTAATCAAAGTTTGAGGACAAATAGCATTTTTCTCTAAAATGTCACGTATATTTTCACCTTTACCTTTAAGAGTAATGGATCATACCAGAAATTCAATAGGCACTCGCCTGCCATCTGTTGGCTTAAGCAAATAGAGCAACTAGGAAGGGGCCAGCCCAAAATGAGATGGCTAGATGGTATTGTGGAGACAATGGGCACAGAGCTGAACGAGTTGAGGGGGATGGTAGAGAACAGGAGTGCCTAGCGGACAGTGGTCCATGGGGTCGCAGAGGGTCGGAATCGACTGTGTGACTGAACAACAAAAAGGTCCTAAAGATAGTTTTCGGAGCCAGAATCTATCACCACTGCTTTGCTTCCATACTGCTGCAACGTTAATGCAAAGTTTGTTGAACCACATCAGCAACAACAAAAATGCAGAAAATACTGTGAGTGCAGGTTGATTTTCCCTGTTGGTCATGAAATGCTAAAGGACATGAGAACCAGCCCAGACTCCTCACCTCATCTATAGTTTTTCCCTGCTACCAGGCAGCCTTCTACTTTTTACTCCATTGACAAGAGCTTTTTTAAAAAGTTAACAAGAAAACTGTTGGAGGAAATTTGTGAAAATTTGAAATTTTGTATTAAGTGTTAAATGTTTAAGGGGGGAGGGATAAGAATTCTAGCCCTACAAATGTGAGATGTGGCTATAAAATGGAAGTTCCCACAGTAACACATAACCTGTTATAAGTTACTTCAGAAAAAATAGCTACTTCTGCAGAATAAATGAAAAGGAAATTGATTCTCTAGATCAGCGCTTCCCAAACAATGTTATGCTCCTGCCCTTCCAAAAGGGTTTAAAAACCTGGCTGGCAGGACAGGTTTGGGGACCCGGGAACATGGGTTCCCATACCAAATGGCTCATATAAGGACTGCCCCCCTGGGTTGGATTCTGGGAACATTGGAATATAGCCCTGTATTGTTTTTAACTTCTGATGGTTTTAACTCTGACGTTTTAGTGTTGGGTTTTATTTTTGTTTTTATTTTGGATGTAAGCCGCCCAGAGTCGGGTCCTCCCGATTGGGGCGGGGTATTAAATTTAATTAATAATAATAATAATAATAATAATAATAATAATAATAATAATAATAATAATAATAATAATAATAATAATAATAATAATAATAATAATAATAATAATAATAATAATAATAATATGCGGAACACTGGTGGATTTCAATTCCCAGAAGCCTAAGCTAGAATTGACTTAGACTTCTGGGAATTGAAGTCCAAAACCCAAAGATTGAGACACACTGCTCTAGATTAGCAAAACGCATGTTAAGTGAATGGAATTTACTATTTTTTCTAAACTAATTGAGGTAGGAAGCCTTTTTACTGTGTGTAAGGCAGTTCAGTGTCATGGCACCACCTGCAGGCTAATAACAGATCCTGAAAGCAAAAGGAAAGCAAGGATTCTATTTTCTGTGTGGCTACTTATATTGCACAGATCGGAATTCTAAAGTGCAACTTCACAACAAATAACTGTGAATGAATTTGCATTTGCCTCACTGTGTAGCCACACCCTAATCATTGCAACTATTTAATTAACTAGTCCTTATGTGTTTCGCTGATCTTCACTGTAGAGTTCATAAACTGGTTTAATACATATTACATATCCCCATGCATGATAACTAGAGACAGATATCCCTCTATCTATGACTTTAAAAAAAAATCATTGTTGATCACCTTTGACGATTCCTATAAAATATACAAATACAGTAAAACCTCATATAACACTAAAACCTGGTTCCACAAGTCTTGGTGTTATATGATTTTTAGTGTTATCTGATGCATGTTAAAATCCTATGGGATCCATAGAGATACATTGTAACCACACAGGCTTTAGCGGTTGTTATCTGAAGCATCCCATAGGATCTTAATGTTATCTGATGCAATTCTTCCCCCCAGATTCCTTAATGTTATGCGATTTTAGTGTTATTCGATACTAATGTTATATGAGGTATTACTGTAGTGTTTTTTTCAATGATAAGTCATGCACAGAGGTATGTATGTAGCTTTTACCAATAGTTTTTCATTGACTGCCACTGCTATTAAAACTTAAGATGAAATTGAGTACAGTGTTACCTCGCTTAAAGTGCATA
Organism: Furcifer pardalis; assembly: GCA_030440675.1. NCBI lineage: Eukaryota > Metazoa > Chordata > Lepidosauria > Squamata > Chamaeleonidae > Furcifer > Furcifer pardalis. The sequence continues at coordinate 206,317,298 of CP126890.1, forward strand.
ATGTGTTCTACAGGATTGCTCTTTAAGCGAATTTGCTCTTTAACCGAAACACCATTGTTAAGTGACCAATTGTGATTTCTGTTTGGGGGGGTTGCAAACCCTGATTTAGTTGTTAAGTGAGTTTTTGGTTGGTTTTAGTTGTAAAGTGAGGGGACCACTCAGAGAAAATTCTGCTCTTTAAGCAAGTTAGTCTCTAAGCAAGGCTTTCTTTATGTAAGGTTTTATTGTATAAAGGTTCCTTGCCACCTCTTCCCCTGCCCTTCTTCCTACTAAAGACAAGAAATCAAACTAATGCTGAATCTGGTGAATTTCACCTTTCATCCTTGTGCATAGCACACAAATTATTCTGAAGTGTTAATTTAATGCTGCACCTCTAACCAATCATTTGTATAAAGCAGGGTGGTTGTTGTACTGTTAATACCCCCAGCACTGCTAAAACCCTCAGCACTGGGCTATGTAAAGTGTGGCTCTATTAGCTAAGATTGATGGTCTCACATTTTGTCAAGCCTTTTAAAAGGATACATACATGGATGCTTGTTCCAGTATTGATTTAAATTTATCCCCTTTTAGTATATATTTTCTTTAAATTGTTACACAATAAAAACCAAAGCAAGACAAAACAAAGCAAGGTAGAATAAAATACAGATAACCCTGTATCTATATCACACTATACGAGTGGCACCCAAACTACAGCCCAATTAGGCCTGTGCATATCATTAATCTGGCCTGGGCTGAGTACCCAGGTTCTCCCTAGGACCGCCTTCACCGCCTGATGTCATTTATGACATCAGCAATGACGGTGACGATCGCGCTTTGTCCCAGCTGCTCTGAGCAGCCTCTGGCTGGGTCCCCTCGCTTCAGCAGTCTTTGGGAATGTGGATCACTGCGTTGGGGAAATTTTCAGAGTCTTCCCCATTTCAAAATCCACGGCACTAGGAGAGCTCCATGACGCGCCCGGGATGATGTCTTAAAAGGAATGCTGACCAATATTACAATCCAGGTAGAAGCATACCTCTTACAAAGGAAAAAAATCTAACAAAAGAATGGAAGAAACGGAAAGCCATAGCACGTGCAAACAATGTATTCCACCTATTCTGAAACTGGTTATTTGGGTTTGTTAAAAATGTTTGTGCCAGGGCCGCAATGGCTTACTGGTTAAGACACTAAGTCTCACAACTGGAGACCCGAGTACTGCATGATGGAGCGAACTCCTGTTGTCTTTCCCAGTTTCCTGCCAACCTAACAAATAGAAAAATAGAAATTACAAATAGAAAAATAGGTACCACTTTGGCGGGAAAGGTAACAGCATTCTGTGAGCTTCGGTGCCTAGACATGCCCGCTGCATGACCATGGAAAAGCATTGGCTCTTTGGCTAAAGATTGATGAGCACCACCCTCTAGAGTTAGACAGAGCTGGCTTTTGAACAAGAGGGACCTTGACTAAGAATGATTGCAACAAAAAAAGACTGGAATGCTGGACAGAGGCAACTTCAGGCAGTTTCTAGGAAATACAAGGAAAAGGCATCTAGGTAATTCCTTATCTTTCCCCATGACTAAGAAAACCAGAAGAAATTACTGTATACACAACTGTGTTTCACAATTAAGCAGAATACCAAAGATCATACACATTTGTTTAATGTAGAGCATTTAAAAAGGTCACACCATTTCTACTGCATAGGCATGGAATTTACATTTTATTAAAACCCAGACTACACACAGCGCTGAATATTAAGGTGATCCGGGAACTACAGAAAGCCGAACCCCCCAACGATGGTGGAGAACAGAGAGGGCAGAAGGCTGCCACTTGGGCTCCCAGCACCACCCACCCACACGGCCCGGATTGGGACAGTTCGTGGCCCAGTACCGGTTCACAGCCCCCTGTGTTAGAAGTTCACATTTCAATAGTGGATGAAACCTGCTGCCAAAACACACAGAGGTTTCCATGAAACAAGGTCGTGATCTGTAGGGAGCCCTCAGGCTACAGATGTCCCATCCACAAACAGTTCCTGAGATCAACAGAGAATCTCTGAGAAGACAGAGAGCAATCAACGTCTTATTCTTGGCACACCATTCTACAGTACTCCCTAACCATTTTTTGCATATACGAACCTGTTAATTGCCAAATATGAACGCATCTAATTAACTGTCTTAACAACAGTGAAAACAGCAATTTGCAGAGAAGAGAGGGATACTGTATATAGAAGCATATAGATACAGTAAAACCTCATATAACACTAAAACCTGGTTCCACAAGTCTTGGTGTTATATGATTTTTAGTGTTATCTGATCCTCTATGGGATCCATAGAGATACATTGTAACCACACAGGCTTTCGCGGTTGTTATCTGAAGCATCCCATAGGATCTTAATGTTATCTGATGCAATTCTTCCCCCCAGATTCCTTGATGTTATGCGATTTTAGTGTTATTCGATACTAATGTTATATGAGGTATTACTGTACTCAGATGCACATCTTGCGGACGGTTGTCAACCTTACCTGTCTGTAGGTACATATGATGATTTCTCTCAGGTGATAATGCATGGGTGTCATTGTCTCACTCACAGTATCCAGTGCCATATCCACCTCCTTCTTCATTCGGTGTCCCTCTGGCAATATCTGGACTATCTTCATCACCACCTGGTAGATAAAAACAGGGGTACGTAAAGGGAAAGGTTGCCCTTGCTTGAAAGCCATTTGTATCTGACTCTAGGGTTCGGTGTTCATCTCCGTTTATAGCTAAAGAGCCAGTGCTGTCTGCATCTACAGACATTTCCATGGTCATGTGGCAGGCATGACTATAGATACTGGAGAGCACAGAACGCTGTTACCTTTCCCACCAAAGTGGTACCTATTTATCTACTTGCAATGTCTTCCTTTCAAACTGCTAGGTTGGCAGGAGATGGGACAGACAATGGGAGCTCACTCCGCCATGCAGCACTCAGGTCTCAAACTGCTGACCTGTCAACCTTCCAGTTGTCAAGCTCAGCATCTTAACCACTAAGCCACTCCAGTCCACCAAAAACAGGGGTACATTCTAACATAAAACTCCCTCACTTACAACATTCTACCCAAAACAGGTGGGTGGGAAGGAGTAGGTTGGTGGACAGATCCAGGAAAATTGGTGGTCTTTAAAGAGAAATTTGTTTCTGGGGAGTGCTAGGGGGAGCAGTCTGCCTAGGGAAAAAAATTTAACTTTTCCATTACATCTCTCTGCTTGTTTTGCAGAAGCACAAAGTGAAAGATGATGTGGAAATGAGTGTCTGAAAGGCACTCCTGACAAAACACAGCACCCAAAATTCCAAGGATATTCATTGGAGCTCACATACTTAGCTCTAACCTTTCAGACGTCAGATGCACCTCTTTGATCATTTGAAATGCATGGGAAAGGAGAGCTATGAAGGTATAAATCACAGGACGTGTCTGGACTTATATACCAATAACCTTCGGTTCCATGGTTTTATTAGACAGCTTGCGTCATGTTACCATTTTCCTCCAAGGGACTGTAACAGGAGCCCCTTAGCTGCTCCTAATACTCAGCCTCACTTGGAATAGGGGAAACCCAAAGACTGTAGAGAAAAGCAATAACATTCAATAGTTATTTAATTTTAAAAGTCCTTTAGGCTTTCCCTCACCTTGTCAGGAATGGGTCAGGAGGTGAATGGGGTGGGACTTAAGATCAGCTCTCACTGATGTGTTATGTTGATATACATTTGTTTGCAAAAGTTAAGGTTACCTAAGACTCATTTCAGAAAACAGTAACCAAATAACAAAACATTTGAGGTACTCACCTCAAACTCTCCTTTGGTGTATTTAGCATCAGGTACACTCACAATCTCATCCTCAACTATCTCAGGGATTCCCTGGTTGGGAGGATAAGAGAGGTCTTATGATTGATTTTTAAGCCACAGAAGGGATAAGCTTTCAGCACTTCTATAAAATGTATGTACTCCAGTATACAGCCATCACATGGTGCTAGCCATATGACATATGAGATACAGCAAATCAACATGGATTATAAGCTTCATGTACTTGTCTCTACCCTTCCTTTGACCACTTACTTCAATCTAGCTTGGTGTCCTCTAGATCAGGAGTTCTCAACCTTCTTAAGCCAGAGCCTGGGTCATGCTCCCTCAGACAGCTTTGAGGGCCAGATAGCCATTTTGCCCTTCCTCTACCACATGGCACTTCCTGGTGTGGTGGAGGCAGTGGGGGCCACATGAAATGGCACCACGGGCCACATCCAGCCTGCGGGCTGCAGGTTAAGAATCTCTGCTCTAGATGTTATATAGAGGAGTCTTGGGGTGCAACCACACAGTGAGAAAATTGTGAGTGTATCACTTTAGACCAGTGTTTCTCAACCTTTGGTTTTTGGACTTCAATTCTCAGAAGCCTAAGTCAATTCCCCAAAGCACTTATCAACCAATGTACTGACTTAGGCTTCTGGGAATTAAAGTCCCACTGTGAGGCATGTGCCATGTTGAGAACTGCTGCTTTAGACAAACATTAAGGCTTCAGTGAAGAGAGGAGGAAATTGATAATCAGCTTTGTTTGCAGCTCATTACTATAACTTGGCTGTGATAGTCTAGTTTTGCACAGCAACAGTAGAGCTACCTTAACAAGCTGCAAACAAGGGTTGGCTGCTAATTTCCTCCTCACTTTCTGCTCACTCTTTGCTGTTTTCTTCTTTGGTATCTTAAGCACCCTACCACAATGACATCAAGTCTTGGGAGGAAAACAAAACAGGAAAGAAAGAAGAAAACAAGCAGAATAGGTACAATGTGGAGAGAAGCCATTTTCCCATTTGAATAGGTCCAGTGCAATTCCTCACTGTTGCAGTCACATAGAATGACTTGAAATGGAACAGCTACAAAACTCTCTTTGGAAGAATCAAACTGTATGCATCAGCATTAACTATCATGTTGCCTGAACCAGTGAACATGCATTTGCTACACAAAAAGTAGGAAACAGGAAAACACTACAGATTGGAGAAAATAACTCTGGGCTAATTTGCACTGATTTTTATGTCATTTATTTATTTATTTATTTATTTATTTATTTATTTATTGCTCACATTTGGTATCCCGGGTAGACCCAACTCTGGGCGGCTTACAGCGTAAATTACCGTCATAGGTAATCTATAGTCATAATAATATCTAAAACCTTAAAAATTCATAAAAATTTAAAAACATTAAAACAGCAAAGCAGATAAAAACAGATACAGATACAAAGGGGGGGGGGGGATGGCTGCCTTTAAATCAGCCATCCTAGGTGGGAACCTGCATTCCTGGGTCCCCACACTTGCCCCGCCAGCCAGGTCTTTAAGCCCTTCTGAAAGGGCAGGAGCTCCGTCTGCAGGCGCAGCTCTGTCGGGAGGAGGTTCCAAAGGGCCGGGGCGAACACAGAGAAGGCCCTCTTCCTAGTGCTAGTGAGGCGAGCCTCCCTAGCCGATGGAGTAACCAGAGAGCCCCTCCGATCCGCCCTGGTGGGACGGGCAGACGTTCTTAGGGTGATGCGGTCTCTTAGGTATCCTGGCCCACTACCATATATTCCATCCAGTCAATGGAATATAATGTGAATGTGATTGCTCCAATCCCAGAGAATTTCCTACATTATCTGCAACGAAGTTCCCCACTAGTTAACAGTACAGTGGTTTTAAGATTTGTCTCCTTCCTTTGTCCCTTATATTAGCCTCTTCCAACTTGGGGTTGGTGTTTTAACTTGGTGTGCTCCAGATGTTGGAGACAGCAGCTTTAGCTAACATTTGCATTGGAAACTTTTCCCATAAAATTGGGGACAGTTTCACAATAAGAACTGGCTTAACAAATTCTCTCAAGGATGGAATGAACATCATCTACCAACACTAATGACATATGAGCACTATTATCATTAGATACGCTTTGTGAGCCACCCCAGTCTCAATAAAGTATGCAACTTCCAAGCTAGGTTTAAAAGAGCATTTAAAATGTGCCCCAGACATTAATGGGCTTGTAACATCATGGAATACAATCTCTTGACAATCCATGGCATAATCCACCAAGGTTTTTGCTCAGAATATCAGGCAATTCAAACCTTTTGGAGAATAGATTGCTCTCAAAATCCATACATACATTGAAATGCCAAAGGGTGAGAACAGCAATAACCATGGCTGTTGTTGTTCTTCCTCTTCCACTGTGACAATTGAACACAAAGGCTGTGTGGGAGTCCTCAGCCAAAGCACCCTTCATTGCTTCCAGCAATTGGTCAAAGTCCTACAAATGGAAGACAGAAAGAACACTGGGCAGGTTTCCTGGGTATATGGAGCTCACGAGCTCCATGTGATTCTGTAGAATAATAACTGGACAGCTTTCTGAGAAGTCTTTCATCTTCCAAGTCAAGTAAGACATACACTACATGAAGTTAAACCTAGATATCATGGAAAGCGAAAAGAGGAACCAGGGGAGTAATGGCTGCGTAAACACAGTACTGTACTTGTTTAAACAATCATGCCTCAGCTTAATAAACCACAATATAAACTACTCTTATAGTATCCATGTAAGTCCACCAGTTCTCCCTTTGATGCAGGGGAAAGTCCTCATGTTTGGAACAAATCAGGGAAAGGGCCAAATTTTGATGCTTACCTTTTCCTTCGGAGCACAAAAATCTGGAATTGGAATCCGTTTGTATGTCAGTCTCTGGCAAGTGCTTTTATGCTGATTAAATATTTCCTGCATTGTGAGGCATGTCTTGAACATTTTCATCTGCTTTTCCTTCTCCAGGTAAACCTCAATCCATTTCTGGGATTTCAGCAAGTCATTCTTCAAGACAGATTCTAATTTCTAAAGGACGTAGAAAATAACAGGGTGGGGGAACACCCCAATTAGGATTTTTCCTATATTCCTCAAAGATAAGACAGTCCTTTGCCCACCAGATGTATTGTTCAGTAACTCTCACAAAAATGGCCACAAATTCAATATATCAGGGGAACAAAAAATTACGGAAAACTGAGAGAGATAAAATTCCCATATACAACTTGTGACATTTGATTTAAAAATTAATTACCGTATTTGGTAGTGTATAAGACACATCAGAGTATAAGATGCACTCAGTTTTTCCGGTGTATTTTAAGGGAGGGAGTGTGTCTTATACACTGGCAAATACAGTCATTAAGTTAGAAATTAGGAAATTAAATTTTTGTTGCAACATTTAAAATTGAAACATTCACTTTTTTAAAAAAAAATGTGGTGTTATTAACATATTCCTATGCTATGTGTTATCAAGTTGAAAATAATTTATAATGATTCTAATAGGGCTTTCACAGTAAGTGAATTTCCATGGCCAAGTAAGGATTCAAATCCAGGTCTCCTGAGTCCTAATCTATCAATCTAAACATGATACTACATTGGGTATCATTAATATGTTAAGTTAATATGAAGATTTTACTCATACTCCTTTGGTCAAAGAGGAAAAATGTCTTATTACCTTTCAAACTTTGCTTTACAATATTTACAATGTTAGACTAAAAAATAACATATTTATCAATAATGCAGTGATATTAGCACCTTATTTCCAAGCTCTTTTCTCTCAGAGAGATAGAAATAGGAAAGTGGCAATGTAAGCTGTTTCCATATTATGCTTACATAAACAAAATGAATAGGGAAGCCTATCATACACTATACAAATGGCTGGAGAATAAATGAAACAAAAATACATCCCATAATTCATGATTGAAAATCCACTGGAGACATATACAAAAAATCTCTGTACAGTATATCCAAAAGTGTTTCTCCACAGTCTGTAATGTCTCAAGAGCATGTAAAGATCTTGACCTGCAGAAATTCCAGCACCATAACTATCCCACTCCACAATATCTGAAAACACTCATGAGTTAATATATTATAAAGATTTTTTTGACAATCCCTTCCAAAGGAAAAGGAACTAGTTAGTGGTATTGGGGTTGCAGCATAAGAAAGAAGGAGACGAAAGTATTTCAGCCCTCACTTCTAGCTGTTCATGTGATGTTGACGGGACTGTTATCTGCTGGTCCATGTTACCAACTTCCCTGAGAGTATAGGTTTGCTCATTCCCCTCCAGAACCACCTCTTCACGTAGATTAATCCACAAAATGCGGGAATATTTCCTCTTTGCATCTGTCAGATAGTTCAAGACACTCCCAACTGCCTAAAAAGATAGGGTAATTACAGTAACTGTTGCCGCATGAAAAGAACACAAGTCAACTACCATGGATATGCTACAGATTTTGTGTCTGCTTTTTTTCCCTATGTTCAATCTTAAGGAATCCAAATCAATAAATTAAGAAAATGTGCAGTAGCCTCCAGCTGATAGTACTCCTCCTGAGAGAATAATATCTACACCACAAAAGAAGGTGGTGAAAGCAGACCTCTAGGATTGGTAGAAAGAAGTGGAGGCATTAGAGTGACTATCGTAGAGTTGCATGAGAAGAATAAATTATCATTACACTTATGTGACAGGGTTTTTGAAATAATAGTAATACATTGTTCTTTCAAGCAACGCTTCAAAATTTAAAAAAGACTTTTTCACATTAAAGAATCGCTGAAGAGGATATCTTCTATTTTCTCTAGTTATTACTGGTTTTGCAACCTGAACAATACATAAATACTGGAAACCAAAATTCAGCATAAATGTCATGTCTTTTTGTTCCAGTTTTTAAGCCCATTTCATTTTTATCTCAAAAACTATTTCATTCCAGAAATTGAAAAGTATTTACCTTCGAATTTGGCTGAGCCATCCCATACACAGACATCTTGGGAACCCTCCGGAAGTTAGCCACACTCATCTCTCTGACCGTGCTAAGTACATCAGGAGAAAACCGTTCATCCACCACCTGCAGCAGAAGTGAAATATTAGGAATTGAGGCCACAAACCTGTGTAAACACAGTACTGTACTCCGTATTCCTTTTACTATAGCAGTTTTCTCAAATATCCCCTGCTTCAGGAAGAACATACTAAGACAGTAATGGTGAACCTTGGCACTCCAGGTGTTCATGGACTTCAATTCCCAGAAGCCCAAGTCTCTGTGAATCCACACAAATGGGTTTACTGTGTGTACGCAATGTGGGTTCGACAGAGACTTGGACTTCTGGGAATTGAAGTTCAAGAACACCTGGAGTGCCAAGGTTTACCACCACTGTCCTAGGAAATACAGTAGGTGTTACCAATGGCTTTCATCCAAACCCCTTTAGCCAATCAAATGCCTTCAAATACAAAATGATCTGCCTGATCTCTGCTAATACTTAGGCACAGTGAGAGGGTGCAATCAGAAATTAGATACAAAAGCACACACACATTTTTCACAGAATCCATGGGAAAACATTTGCTTCCATTCCTTAAAGACTGAGACTGCACTCTTCCCCAAAAAATCCCACTAACAGTATTGTTATCTTTACTAAAGTTAAAGATCTCTCTTGCTCAAAAACCAGTCATATCCAACTCTACGGGTAGTGCTTGTCTCAATTTACAGCCAAAGAGCCAGTGTTGTCTGCATCTGCACACATTTACATAGTCATGAGGCAGGCATGACTAGATGCCGTAGCACACAGAACCCTGTTATATTTCCCACCAAAGCAGTACCTATTTATCTATTTGCAATTCCTTGCTTTCAAACTGCTAGGTTGGCAGGAACTGGGACAGACAACGGGGGCTCATTCCATCGCACGGCACTCGGGTCTTGAACTGCCGACCTTCCGGTCATCAAGCTGAATGTCTTAACCACTAAGCCACTGCAGGACCACATTGTTATCATTAGAGAGTTCTAAATGACTTGCAAGCAATAAAAAGGGGGGACACAAAAAGCGTTCTTACAAAAATGCAATAAAAACGGAGCTGTTGTTCAAAACATCTGTGTCACAGGATGCTCAACAGTCAGGCAGAGGAGGGTTAAGGACAATTAAAAGAGTTCACTCACTCACCAGCACCCGGACCCCCTTAGTTGTCTGTTCCCCTTTGATTGTAAGTTCTGACAGGTTCATGTTTGCCTGAAGCCTATACAGCTCAGGGTGCCTGCACATCCACCTGCTGAAATCGAGAGCAAAAGCCAGGGGGTACTGCTCGCACACGAGGAAACAAGAGAAAAGAGAGAGAGAAAGCGGACAAGAACAATGTTAGGAACATACTGTGACTCCACAGAGGTCCAAATTAGGTACCTCGACTTATAATTGGGAAGACTTAAGTCGAGTATAATGGTAGCATTTTGGGGGCCCAACATACTGGGTACTCATTTTACCAAGCTCAGAAGGATGGATGGCTGATCCTAGTCAGGACTGAACAAATGTAATTCGTTCTGTGAGGTTGCTCGCTATGCGAAAAATTCGCTATGCGAGTCTGACTCACATAACAAATTTTTCGCTATGTGAGTCGGACTTTCCCTATGGAAAAACTCACATAAAGAGTGTTTCTCTGGGGAAAACTTGCATAGCAAAAAAAATCGTTATGCGAATTTTCCCCATAGAAATGCTCGTTATGCACGTTTTTCCATAGGGAAAAGTCCCGACTCGCATAGTGAAAAATTTGTTATGCGAGTCAGACCGCTTAGCGAAAAATTTGCTCATTATGCGAGTTTTTCACTAAGCGAAACGCTCGTTATGCGAGTTTGACTGTAATTAATTTTACTGTACAGTCAAACCTCGCATAAAGAACACCTCGCTTAAAGAGTAACTCGCTTAAAGAGCAGCATTTTCTCTGAATGTTTGCTTCACTCAACAAATAAAACCAACCAAAAACTCACTTAACAAATAAATCAGAGTTCGCAATTCCCCCAACAACTGGTCATTTACAATGGTGTTTCGCTTAAAGAGCAATCTTATGGAACGCATTATGCTCTTTACGCAAGGTACAACTGTATTTTCATCTATTTTAAATATTGAAACTCACTTGCAACTGCTACATTTTCCATCCCGACTTATACTTGGGTCAATCTATTTTCCTAGTTTCAGAGGTCCAAACTAGGTACCTTGACTTATAATTGGGACGACTTATCGTCAAGTATATATGGTAGCATTTTGGGGGCCCAACATACTGGGTACTCATTTTACCAAGCTCAGAAGGATGGATGGCTGATCCTAGTCAGGATTGAACTTAAAATGTCAGCAGTTTTGGCTGCAACACAACAATTTAACCACTGTGCAACTCAGACTCTCTATATCAGTGATGGTGAACCTTGGCGCTCCAAGAGTTTTTGAAATTCAATTACCAGAAGCCCAAGTCAGCAGGAGTGCTGATCAGGGCTTTTGGGAATTGAAGTCCAAAAACACCTGGAGTGAGTGCCAAAGTTTGCCATCACTGGTCTTTATTGTGCACAAAGTCCAGGAGCGCCAACAGAATATCACACTCCCAATACACAGCTGTACATACCAGGCCCAGTTTGTTTGATCATTCTGCCATCTCAGAAGCAGACTGAATTACGTTGATATTTTGATAGGAAACTAGCATAATAAATGGGTACATTTATCGCATTTGGCTTCAGAGTCAGAGGTTGGCAGTTTGTCTTCCTCTGTGCCTCCCAGGAGAAAAACCAGCCTGCATAGCCATGGGCAAGCTGCACCGTCCTGTGCCACCCTAGCCCAGAAATGGGGAATGGTAAACCACTTGTCAGTCTTCTTTACCTAGAAAACCCTGAAAAGGATTACCATAAATCAGAATTGACCTGATGGCATATTATTATTATCAATATTGGTGCTGCTGCACAAAAACTGAGATAGGATTAGGTAAAGATAATGGTCGTCCTTGCTCAAAAGCCAGTCATATCCAACTCTAGGGTCCAGTGTTCATCTCCGGTTACAGCCAAAGAGCCAGTGCTGTCCTCCTCTGAAGATGTTTCCATGGAAATGTGGAAGGCATGCCTAGACACTGGAGAGCATGAAATGCTATTTACCTTCCCACCAAAATGGTACCTATTTATCTACTTGCAATTTCTTGCTTTTGAACTGCTAAGTTGGTAGGAGCTGGGATAGAGATGGAAGCTCACACCATCATGCAGTACTCGGGTCTCGAACTGTTGACCTGCTGACTTTCCAGTCGTCAAGTTCAGTGTCTTAACTACTAAGCCATTGCAGTCCTTTTTGAGATAGGCTTAACAGACCAGTTGTTTTTTTAAAAAATTTAAAAAATGCATAGAAAGTGAGGGGAGGGGACAGAAAAGACAAAGCGATATATAGAGAAAACTGTCATTGTAAATTGCCCATTATAGAAATGTGCTGAATTTTTAAAATCAGAGTTCACAGAATTTAAAACAAAGAACATATTGCCATTGCAGTTACAGTAATACACCGGATAACGTTATGACTTGGTTCCACAAGTCATGACGTTATCCGATTTTTAGCGTTGTCCGATGCATGCATCGAACAACGGTAAAAAAAAGCCCTGACTTCAGGGACAAACTGCTTTAAAGGCAGGCAGGGAAAGAAAGAGACCTCCCTGCCTTTAAAGCCCCCCCACCCACCCGCAGCAGTCTCTGCGACTGCAGTAGGGTCGGGGAAAGCACCCGCCTTTTCCCCAACCCTACTGCAGTCGCAGAGACTACTTTTTTCTTTGTTTCCCTCCCTGTATTTAAACTACAGGGAAGGGGGAAATAGAGAGACGTGATTGGTTCTCTAGAGAACCAATCACATCTCTCTCTTTCCCCCCTCCCTGTAGTTTACATACAGGGAAGGAAAGAAAGACACAAGCAGTTCTCTCTCTCCCTGTAGTTTAAATACAGGGAGGAAAAGAGAATGCTGCAGGTGGGGGTGGACTGGGTAGTTCTACCCAAACCACCCCACACCCGCAGACCATTGTATCGGATAGTGCTAAGAATCATTATCCAGAATCATTATCCGATGCAAGTTTTTTGGAAAAAACTTGCATCGTTATCCGATTCTAGCGTTATCCGATGCAATTGTTATCCGGGGTATTACTGTATGTTGAACAATAACTAGAGTGATGACACAGGACACAGGGATATTTCCTTGATAATTTGATTCAACCGTGTACTTCAAGAGCCAGCCAGGAAGAAACAATCACAAAAGGCATTTGTATGTAAACATGTGAGGGAGGTCCGGCCATTAAGTGCCTCTGCTGAGGAAGGTGATCAGTTCAGTGTTTGCTTCACATCAAACTTACTGCCATAACATTTATCTAACTGCCACCACCGACCTCAAGCTTCAAGATTTTAATGGTGCAATTAAATGTTCTGACATCAGTAGCTTTCAGGATTCCCTCCCACCATTTAAGGTTGACCAAGCACCTTGGTTCAACAACAATGGAAACTCTGTCAACAGCTCCCTCACTGTCTAAATTTCATTTGGCAGAGATACATGGTAGGACCTTTTCAGTTAGAGTGTCCTTAACAAGCAGTTCCCACACTTGAGCTTCCAAAGCCCTATCCACAGTAGCTAATAATCAGGGTTTATGGCAGTGATGGTCAACCTTGGCACTCCAGGTGTTCTTGGACTTCAATCCCCAGAAGCCCTGACCAGCAGGAGTGTGGACTTGGCTTATGGTAATTGTAGTCCAAGAAGACCTGGAGTGCCAAGGTTGACTATCACTGGTTTATGGGATCGAACAAGATTCAAGGGCTCAGGTTTCAGAACCACTGGCCTAAACAGTAGAATGCCCTTCCTTAAAGAGGCTCCCTTGACTATTTTACATTTTTGTACACGTGTGTCTTCTTTTGTTTGTCTGATGACTGGATAAAACACAGTCCTTTAAAAGAACATTTTAGCTGAGGTAATTTATGTTGTTCTCTTTGGCCTTATCTCCCTTTTAGTTCTATAGTTGGGGTACACAGAAAGAGCCTCCTCAAAGATTGTGGCTTTATTTTACAAGTTCTACGTCTGACCTAGACACAAAAGAAGTAGTCTTATAGTTGCTTTTTGTGCTGTTCCAGCATGTTTCAACAGAAAAGAGGGGGTATAAAATGTTTTTAAGAACAAATAGTGTGAACAAGTGGGTGTTAACATACAATTCAGTACACTATTCCTGATTCCTAGACTGTAACATCTAACTCCTGCTCTCCTAAGTGCTTCTTCTTCTTTCGTGTCTAGGCCAGACGTGAAGCTGCCACCCTTTGGTGAGTCCATTCTGCACTTTCTTTGGCCTGCCTTAGTGTGAGAAAGATTACATGGCAACCCAAGATGATCGTAACCAGGGTACGGCTGACTGTGGTTCAAAATAACACAGTGTTCGAGGAGGCTCTTTCTGTGTATCTGTACCATGAAGACTGTCCTGAGAATATAATGCAGTGCCCCTTCATCTGCCTTCTGCTTCACAGCATGAGACCTGTACCACGGATCCAGTTCGAGTCACTTTCTGGTCCTGAGCCCTTTTGGCACGCAAAGTCCTCATCGGCCCCAGACCAGTATTGATAAAGCTGCTGCCCACCATCAAGATGGATTCAAGTGGGATTTAATCCACTTGGGGACCATCATCCTTCCCTGTGGACTTTGGCACCCAAGGCCGTTAGTCTTCAGGGTTGTCAAGTTAGTTAACTGCCGCCTGACATGCGGCATTGAGTCGCTGGCAGTATGATCTACTCTATTACCATAGCAAGAAAACCTGGCCGGACAATCCTAAGTGCTGACATCAATACAGCGTCTGCCAGACATCATTTGGTGCCTCTAGGAGGAATGGGAAAATGAACACTACCAGGCATCCAAGGGGAGAAAGAGCTCACCTGTTCATGAAGATAATAGTTGAAAGCTACTAGGTAGAAATAGCGCTCAAGATTCTGTAATGTCCTTTGAAGGAAATACTCTTTGGTGCTGTTCCCCTGCAATACATGCAAAAAAACACATTACACAGGCATTTGTGAGCACAGTATCATGGAACACTGAATCTTGAATGTTGTGTTTCTGGTGGAAAAACCTTCACAACTAACCTAATTACATACACAAATTAGAACATTAAACATGCCACAGGAAGAAGCCATGTGGTCTGCTTGTGGCACAGGGATCAAAAACATTCAGAAAGAATGTGTATAATCTATATTCCTTTTTTTAAAAGTCTAACTCAATAAAGACTAGCATGTAAAATGTAACACATTTTTTTTTAAATCTTGGATCATTTATTCTGTCTTTTTTATTTCTAAGGTGCAAGGAGATATATACCATGATCAACACTTAGCCTCCACACTTACCACCCTCTTCAGTTTTCAAATAAATGAATGTGGAATATCTCAAGATGAATTTTGAACCTCAAGTTATTATTTTCTGACATAGCATAATTGTCAATTCAAGGGAGGCGTTTAGGGCTCACTACTTCTGACATCTTAATAACCCTTTACTTGATTTTCAGCAGCTCTTTGCTGCTAGGTTTTATACAAGGCGAGTTTGAACAGACTGCTTCATTTAAACAATAGCTACTACTGAGCTACATTGATCTATTAAAACAAACAAAAAACACTGTTTGCTGCACAAGATGTCCTCTGTATCTGGATGGACAGTGAAGCTCTCCCGATGCTGTTGAAACCATGATTCCCAGAGGCCTTAGGTGGCAAGCCAATTGATTGATTGATTGATTGATTGATTGATTGATTGATTGATTGATTGATTGATTGATTGATTGATTGGACTTGTATGCCACCCACTGAGCTACACGATTCAGTATCATACCGAGGAATAATGAGCTTTGAAGTTATGAACCTTGTATCTCCCTTAACACAAAAAGGATGAGAAGAAGAAGAAGAAGAAGGAAGAGGAGGAGGAGGAGGTGGTGGTGGTGGTAATGAAAGTCTGCATTTTGCCCACCTTGGTTTACAATGCACTTTGAACCACCTTCTTCCCACTTACTGTACAACATTTTTAAAAAATCAAAATATCACAATTCCTCTTTGAGGATCTTGGGAAATTATTTTTACCCCACTTTTTCTCTAGAGAGTTCACAAAGACATACATAATTCCCCTCCCCACACTCTCCTATTTAATCATCCCACTAACCCTATGAATTGCGGCCAGACTCACAGATTATGACTGGCCCATGTCATCCCATGAGTTTTATGGACAGGTGGAGATTTGATGAAGCATCCTTGTCATACTGCATTACTCTGGCTCTCTATATGGAAAATGTTGTGCTTTGACAACTAATCCTTAGAGAGAAGTTTCATGTCTTCTTTTTTAGGTAAAAGAGGGGGTAAGAAAAACAGAGAGAGAACTTGGCAAACATCAGCTGGAAATCTGTGACATTATATAATTGTCTTCCATTAATATTTACTTGATATGCTTTACAAGAAATCCGGCCTGTAGTAATTTATCAAACAAGATGAAGAAACACACTTAGGAATGGACTCAGAGGTTTCCAGCATGGAATATTTCCAGTCACACATTAAAAGGATATGTGTAGGGAGAGACAAAACAAGTCACTGGGTACAGTACAACCAAAACTAACCACATTTAGGTTTCATTGATCTTAATGGGGAAAAAGTTACCCTCAATGGCTGAAATCATGTTGCTTAAGATAGCAAAATTGCAACTAGAGAAAGCCCACTGAATAGGGTGGGATTTTGTGAGTTAACCCCTTCACAGGTTCCATGGACTGAATGGATCTATCTAGCTGCAAGAGGATTTGCTAAGAATTTTAGCCAATATGTCAAAATATGAATTTAAAAGCATTTATAATATCATGATATACTTTACTTATCAAATATTCCAGCCACCATACAGTTGTTAGGAGTGAATCTTAAATCCCACTTGAATCTATCTTGATGGAGGGCAGCAGCTTCATCAATACAGTACTGGCATGGGGCTGAGGAAGACTTTGAGTGCCAAAATGGCATAGGACCAGAAAGTGACTCACAGAGCTGGATCAGTGGTATGGGGCTCATGCTGCGATGCAGAAGGCAGATAAAAGGCCACTGCATTATATTCTCAGGATACTCTTCATGGCTGATCGCCATGATGATCGCCAATATTCGGGTTCGGATACAGTAGAAGAAGAAGTGAACCATGTATATGTACAAGGCAGAGAAAAGCCAGACTCAGATCCTGAAGCAAACTGTGGCAAGCTGACAGTTGAAGAACCCTTCCTCAAATTTTTCAAGTTCCCAACAAGCAGCAAAAAAAAGAAAGAAAGAAAGAAATCTATCAATCCCATTGTGGACAGACATTTAGAACTACTGGTTTCAAAGTTGTGCTAGTCTGGCGTATACAACACATGTGGATTTAACCCTGTGTTCTACTTTGGTACATGATGCCCAATAAGAACAGTCACTGGGAAATTTTTCCATTATTGAAAAAGAGCTGTTGCTGAGTCTGAAATTCACATAAACACTCAATGTGTTTGAAAGGTAGAGGCTTTCCAAGGCTTATTTCTTGTAGCCAGTAAGACCACATACCAACCATGTCCTGCAAGGGGAAAACTGAAAATCAACCTTGCAGTTAATCCCTAGTTTCCTTCACATAAACCAGGGGTGCCCAAACTATGGCCCGGGGGCCTCTGACCCACTAAGCCCTCATCGCTCCTGGAAGTGGAAGTAAAACGTGCCAGCACAGGCACATTTTACTTCCGCTTCCAGGAGCGACGAGGGCTTCGCGAGCTGGATGAATTGGCATCGACGCCCGGGCCGTAGTTTGGGCACCCTGAACCACATGACTGGCCGTGGCCAAAAAGTTTGGGCACCCCTGACATAAATGCTACTTAATAAAAGCAACAAAGGAGAGATGTAGACCATTTTTATATGGTTAGCATAACAGATTATCATACAAATCATAGTGGCTTCATACATTTGGTAATGGAAGATGATCTCTGGTTGTTATTCAGATTAGCTGTAAATCCCCCTATTTTTCAATTGCAAATGTATGCTACTTTGTTATGCCAACCAAACACTCTGTCCCTGATGTGTATAAATTGATGCCATGAAGCCTCACTCCTATGTCTGATGAAGTGGACTTGAACCACGAAAGCTCACAATGAAATATAAGTTAGAATTTAAAGTGCTACAGCGTTTTTGTTTTGTTTATTCTCTGATTTGCCTGAAACATAGACAAACACAGCTACTATTCCAAAAAGTTCAAAGTAACAAGGTATTAATTGACTATTTGTTTATCAATCTCAAGCTGCAATCTTGCCCCCTCTCTTTGTTTTATTTATTTATTTTTATTTATTTATTTTTTATTTATTTACTCCCATTTCTATACCGCCCTACTCGGTTGGGCCGACTCAGGGCGGTTCAGAAGCACAGAGTAAACAGCAAATTTATAGACACATAATGTAAATATACAACTCAACATCGTTACATCATCAGTAAGTATCAATTACAAACAACAATCAAAAATTACAAAATTCATCAAGTTTACACAAAAATTTTTAACATTATCGAAAAGTCTTGCCACCGCTGCGGCTTTTAAACATAGCCTCCGGAAGAGGTGGAGGGAGTCCCGGCTGAGCGCGGCGGTAGCCTCTTCCCCCGGCCGCAGGTGTGTTCCGTGGCGGTGGGGCAAGCAATGCTCTGCCGGGGGAAGTCCTGCCGCCACTGCGGCCAGGGAGGCTCCTTTTATCCTCCTCCGGGCCGGTGGCGAGGGCCGGGAGGGCGCGGCGGCGGCAGTAGCGGCGTTTTCGAGCCTCCCTCGGCCAGGGAGGCTCCTTCCATCTTCCTCCCGGCCGGTGACGAGGGCCAGGAGGGCGCGGTGGGGGCGTCGTCGTTTTCGAGCCTCCCTCGGCCAGGGAGGCTCCTTTTATCCTCCTCCGGGCCGGTGACGAGGGCCGGGAGGGCGCGGCGGCGGCAGCGGCAGCGTTTTCGAGCCTCCCTCGGCCAGGGAGGCTCCTTTTATCTTCCTCCCGGCTGGTGACGAGGGCCGGGAGGGCGCGGTGGCGGCGGCGTTTTCAAGCCTCCCTCAGCCAGGGAGGCTCCTTCCATCTTCCTCCCGGCCGGTGACGAGGGCCGGGAGGGCGCGGCGGCAGCAGCTTTGTACTTCACATTTGCCTAGTAGAGGGTTACATACTATCTTTTGGGGAAAGACTGACCTGAGTAGGAATTGAGCAGGTGTCCAGAATGGGGGAGGAAAGAACTCCACCGGAAACCTTGAGAACCACAGTTTAACAGAAATG
Source organism: Furcifer pardalis (assembly GCA_030440675.1). Lineage (NCBI taxonomy): Eukaryota > Metazoa > Chordata > Lepidosauria > Squamata > Chamaeleonidae > Furcifer > Furcifer pardalis. Next base: position 206,336,329 of record CP126890.1, read on the forward strand.
GCAAACCTGGGCTAGACAGGCCAGTGATTAGAATGAGTACAAGGCAGTCTTCTCTATTTCAATGAGCTGAGCCCTTAAGTCCTCTGATATAGATCAATGAGAATGGCTCCCTAACTCTATTGGGACATCTGTATATTGAGTGTGGATACTTGAAAACTAATTAACATAAACTTTGACAGGATCTGGGACCTTGCATGAGCGACCTAAACTGTCAAACCCTGCACTAACAGATCTCCCCAATTCAGATCTCCATGCTTGATGTGTAAATATTGAGGTACAGTTACAGGGAGGTACACATGAAGTATGTGTGATGCATGAAAGGTTACCTCCCCAATACCCTACCCTACACTGGAAATATAAGATGTTGTATGATGTCAGACCAGGCTTTGTTGTGATCAAGCACACACACACAAAAAACCCCCAAGCAATCTATATCCAGGAACTGAACAAATATCATTACTGCTAGACCAGTAAGCAACTGGTCTAGTCAGATCAGATTAGAGGAGATAGGAAGCAACAGTTGATCCCCATTGGCCTTTTGGTAAAATCTCATTGAAGCTTTGGTTGATCTCTACCCAGTTCCTTCCTTTGACCACAAGCGGGTAGAAACAAGAATGAATCTTTTCTGGTGTGTGTCCTGACACTGTACCAAGCACACTGAAGACCCTTTGGAATAAGAGTGAATTATAAGAGCTTTCATCTTCAACTGTAAGTGGTCTCTTCGAAAAACAAGATATCCTCCTGGCTTACTGAATAAACATTTGTCCGCTGAAAGCTTTATGGCTTTCAGCACAAGCTGTCCTTGATCACAGTTATTATTTATACCTGAAGTATTTTGAGTCTATCCTGTTTATGTTATCTTTAGGCAGGAGAGGGCAGGAGGAAGCTCCCAAGAGGAAAATTAAAGCAGTAAGTCTTCTGCTTTCATCTGTCCTTCTTCTTCTTTTTGCCATTTCTTGTTAACATTTAAAAGCCGGTACAGGTCAGGACAAGTAAACACACTTCCAAAAGGAATGTTTACATTATACAAATATGGTTTAGAGATATGTGCATCAGTCTCTCAAGGTCCAATTTTTACTGGGTGGATCAAAATGCAAGGTATTAAATTATTGTTTAAACATGCACAATTACTAACTGAAATGTTAGCAAGTGGAGTCATCAGAGACTAAACCCAGGATCTTTTACTAAGTAACCACATGCTTTAACCCTGAACTACGGTCCCTTCCCAAGCCAGCTATGTACTGAGTTAAGAATTCTTTGGGGCATTTCCCCATGGAAACCTCAAAATGTAGATCTGTGAACATGTGTGGAGATCTTCCTTTGGGATCTTTAATTCCCTCCAAAAGCTTTAATTTCCATTCAGCAATCACCACAAATGAAAGTTCAGACATGATCTAACTAAGGGAATATATACTGATTTCTGTGACTTCTGGTCAAGATTCAAAATGCTCAACCAAACTATTACCTGGATCTGGTAATCTTCTCCAATTCCTTCCAATTTCTTCTTATACTCATATATGGCTTCCCTCAGGTTGTGCATTTCTGAACACAAGGAGATGGCAGCATCCACCTTCAAGAGTCAAAAGGCAGAAGTCAATCTATGCAAAACACAGCATTTTGTCCATTTCATTCTTTTGTCTGCATCATACACCTCCTATTTATCCTGCCTCCTTTCTAGAACTTTCTAGCTTGAGTCCACAGTTCTAATTGTACTTCTAGAGAATGTGCAAATCCTTTTGCTTTCCCACTCATTCATTATACAACAATCTTTGAACACAACAACAAGTAGGGAGGCGTATTTGAGAGAAGAAAGATTTGACTAAATAAAGCCATCAACCCACCTAGTTTTCACAGGAATTGAGAAAGGGGTTATTCAGTTGTGGCAAACATATTTTTTACCAGAGAAGAATCTCAATAGAAAGCTATCTTTCTCTTTTAGAGCACAAGCACATGCTTAATTAATAGCAGCAACAACAAAGTCTTCTTCAATCTCCTACAAACCCAGATTAATCATTATGCTCTATATCAGGGTGGCCAACCTTTTTGTGCTATGGGCCTGACCACACCCCTGGAACAGCTGAGTGGGCTGGACCACACACCCAGAAGTAGAAGTAGGCGCATTTGTGGCTGATATAAATGCACCCACTTCTGTATTTATGTCAGCTACAGGTGCGTTTGAGCATGCACGGGCCCGTTTTACAGGTAACATAAACACACCCACTTCTACTTCCGGGTGCAGGTGAAATGGTGACAGGCTGGTTGGAATGGCGTCACAGGCCAGGTCCAGCCTCCAGGCCGTATTTTGGGAACCCCTGCTCTATATGCTGAAGGACTGCACCAAGCAATAAATGATCCCTATTAGTTTCCTTTCCAGACAGCCTGGTCTGCAGTAGAGAATCTGTGGCCCTCTGGACATTGTTGACCTTCAAGAGCCAATGACTCCAACCACCATGGTTAATGGCCATGGTGTTGAGAGTTGTAGTCTTAATGTCATCTAGAGGACCACAGTTCCCCCATTTCTAGCTGATGCACTATGCCTTAGCTTCATCAACTTCCCTAATATATCAAGCATCATAGGATACAATGTGCCTGAGTACTGTGGAAAGAAAGTTAACAATCGCCTCTGGGTAATGATGAGTTTCCCGTGATTAATGACTACTAGAGGATAATGATAATGTTTTTAGTCTGTTTAAAATTTGAATGAATAAATAAATAAATAAATAAATAATGATAGAATAATGGGCACCAAAGGAGAAAAGACACTCATATACACAGTCTGTATCTTTGTACAACTCTCTGACTATTCACTGCCAAGAAACGAACAACATAAATTCACTTACCTCCTCCACTAATTGCTGGCCTTTGGGCACTGTGTCAATGAAGTTCTGAATAACCTGAAACCGATCCCTGGGCAAGAATTTACTGGTCTGTGTAAGGCTGCAATTGTGAAAAATCAAAATATTTCTTTTATATGAACACCCCACAATCTGTCTCACATACTCTGTAAATTTACAAAGCTTTTCAATTCCACCTTTTTACAAATTCACTGGATATCAACCTACTGTTCCTTGTAACAATACACAATGTAACAGAGTGACAAGCATCAGTGCTCAAATGTATGATGCTTGACACAGCAATGTATCTCTTTGAAAATATTATTTTTGTTCAACAGCTGTTTGTTATGTGTTACTTACACGATCTAACTCTGGAATAAATATATTCTGAGATTAGGTTTAAATCCTGTTGCTTAGCAATTAGACTAGAATTAGGCCCACTGAATCTGTGGGGATTTGGTGAGTCAAACCCCCACCCCCATAAATCCCATTGTTTCAAATGGCGCAAGCTGGTGTATGAGACCTAATCCACGTAGCCTTTTAGTCCATTGAAGAAACATATTTTCTGACCAGGGGAGTTGAAATCTTTGATTTAGGCAGGTCTCCAAATCCTATTAAACTATCATCTTCGCTCCCTCTTAGCGTTTTTCCCCCATTACCTTACCTAAGAAGGAGATGTATTACTTACTCTTGTTGTTGAGCAATACCCTTGCGGTGAAAAAGCACCAGGGTGCCCAAGACCATGGCTAAATTTGTCCTTCCAACTCCTGTTTGGCAACTGAAAAGGAGAGTAGGAGGTGGCCTAGTTGAACCTTGGAGTAGGTTAGGACTTTCCTGTGGAACAAAAGTATAGGGCAAACATCTGTTATCATAACAGTACCAGAAGAGAAGCACCTTTTCCCCACTTTTGAGCCACACATGTGTTTATTTCTGCAGCCTAAAAGGGAGAGGTGGAAAATAAGTGCTCTCCCTAACTCAGGGGATGACAATAAGAAAACGATTCATCTCATTTTCTGTTTTACAGGGGATTTATTCCACATCTCACACTTAATTTAATCCTAAACACACACGTAGTACAGGTAAGTGACCAATTGTGGGGGGGATTGCGAACCCCGATTTGTTTGTTAAGCGAGTTTTGGTTGGTTTTATTTGTTAAGAGAAGAGAACATTCAGATAAAATCCTGCTTTTTAAGCAAGTTACTCTTTAAGTAAGGCGCTCTTTATGCAAGATTTGACTATACTTCTGGTGGACTGAAAGTTTTTGGTCTAAGCAATGACTAGATCAGACAAAGACCAATTCATTCATTCATTTTTGGTTTATATTGCCCATTGCTCATCTAATCAGTCCCGGTAAAAAGTCAGCATGTCCCAATGCCCTACATACACCCAAGTGTGGACACACAAAATTAACCAAGACAAACAGCAATTTTTCCCCATCTGCTGATGCCTCACGTTGTTAATTTTCTTTATGATTCATTGTTACTTCACAAAATGTAAACTGCACTGAATGCTGTTTCTATCACAAAGGGAGGCAACATATATTATCACACACAAACGCACACTTCTCTGTATCTATGCAGTGGATTTTACTGACTGACTGACTTTGGTGAGACTTATTACCAGGAAAGTATATACAGAACTGCAGTCCAAATGTTATTCCTTCCTAAAAGCTAAGGAGTCTTACCCTCTACCTCGTTTTCCTCAATTTCATTGCTCTACAAGATGAAAAGCAGCAAGGTTGGAAGCCTGTGTCTTTTTAGATTCTACTGGATTCGGAGTCCATGTTGTCTCTTAACTTGGTGGAGGCTGACCAATTAGGACAAGTATTGTAGTGCCTCAGGCCAACCCCAGCTAAGGGCCTACTGTTTGCCTCGTGGCAATGATGAAGAGTCAAAACCTAACTGCATTCCCTTCCTGTTAACCTCCAACCTCATCACACTCTTTGTATGTGTCTCAGAGGGGAAGGGGAAAGGAAGAGGGAAAGAATGGGGGCCCAAAAATCTACTGCCCAGATTTGAAACTAGCAAAGTGAGAAACAGCAGAAGTAGGTAGAAACCATTCTGTGTCAAGGGTGTCTATTCTAACAACAAATTGAATTGTGGGGAAATGGGGTGAAGATAAGGCAGCTTACCAGCCAATACCAGCCTGCTTCTCTATACAAGTGTAAATGCTTGCTTGGCTGACTGCATGAACAGATATCCACTTCTGGTTCTGTTTGTCACCCTCCAGCTTCTTCTGGCTTTTGTTCTAACTTACCCTCCAGACGCCAGCTGCCAATACCCGATTACTAGTCGTTTTGTCTAGAATTGACAGACATCGGAGTCCAGAAACCTCTGTTATTACTGGTTTCCTAACCAAAATCTAAAACCTTCTTCCCATTTACAGCTTTAGGACTATTAAGTGATGCAGCCAACGAATCCTTCCCTTGCCGCTAGTCTCAGGCTAGTAAACTTTCTTTCCTTTTTTTGCTCCTCAGGCACAATTTAAGACAGCTTTGCTTTATCCTCTATCTCTCCAGCTAACATGCTACTCCTCCTATTCTTCCTATTGCTTAAAAATAAGGCTTTATTTGGAGGGACATAAGAGCCCCTGCTGCTTAAGCTCAGATGACAGCATGAAATTTATTGGAATAGTTTACATCCCATCTTTTAAATCAATCAGTTTACAGCATGTCTCCATGACAGCCATACAAGGATAAATGAGACTGTCTTAAAGTTAAACTTTTGCAGGCACATAACTTCTGTGCTGAACAAATGTTGCGCTACTCCAGTATTTATTTTTTGTTCCACGTTTTTACACGAACCATTGCCAGTCCTACCCTTAAGTAAAGCAAGGCAAGTTACTTTCAATGGCAAATGTTCAGCAGTGAAGCTGACAAATGGATATTGGTATTCAATTTACTATTATGGATTCGGTCCAGCAAAAACATTTAAGTTCCAGTGATTTCACATTATTTCCACAAAAATCAATGAGACATAACTTCTCGTTATATAGTATGTGTGTACAATATGTACTGCATGGACAGCCATTTATATTTTCCACCTGAGGCATCAGAATTTCATTTAAGGAATTTTGATTATGTTTCCAAAGCAAATATTGTTCCTCTAGCAAATGAATGTACACAGGCATAAATTCCAAAGAGTCAGAAATAGCCTGCTGAATGTATATTCTTCTTCTTCCTTAGCCAAATCCGAATATTGGTGATTCTCATGATCAGCCAAGAAGACTGTCCTGAGGATATAATGCAGTGGCCTTTCATCTGCCTTTCGCATCACAGCATGACCCCCATACCACTGATCCAGTTCTACGAATCATTTTCTGATCTTGAGCCCTTTTGGCATGCAATGTACTCATCAGCCCCAGGCCAGGATTAATGCTGCCCTCCATCAAGATGGATTTAAGTGGGATTTAATCCACTTGGGGACCATCACCCTTTTCCACCAAACATTTTTCTGGGGGGAAAAGTCTCTTCACCCAACAGGAATGACATTCTCCATCCGCAGTGTCAGATAGCAGAAGCTAGTAATGTGACTCCTCTTTCAAATACTGTACAAGATAGCTGGTTATGTCTTACACTAGACTAGAGCCCTTACCCTGAGGGAACTGATAAAAGCATCAAGCTGGGTTTCTAAAGGACCTCCATCCTCAGGCAAAGGTAATCGATGATACCTACCAACAGAGAGTACAAACAAGGTTATTACGGGGATCTGAAAAATGGGAAACCATAAACAAAGCCCCTGAATTGAAAGATTCAAAATAACTTTCAGTTTTAACTGCAGTGGCATGGAATGATAAGGAACTGTGTCTGATGTCTGTAACAAGCTTATCAGACCTCACCTCCTATAACTTCACCACAGAGTTTGTTCTGTTAAGTGTCTTTGGGCAGGATCTGTGTCAAGCTTCTAACACTGTACAATGGCTCAGTGGTATAGCAGGCAAAAAAAAAATGAACGTGCATTAATATGTTTGATGCTTTTTTTGTCAAATTTTTAAAAATGTTAATATTAAGCCCAAAGAGTTGATGCCAGAAGTTAGACTGACAATTCCTCAGATGTTAGGAGATATTAATTACTTGTCAATGTTTAAACTTAAAAATGTTTCCTTTGTTGAATTTGCAATATTAATTTCTTAATTTAACAGACAGTTTAAAATAAAGCTCAAGGTTCACAGAGAACAGCCTGTAGGCTGTCACTACACACCCTTGACAACACTTTCTCCACTGACTCCAACAAACATGCTCTTTTTATCATCATAGAATTGCTTGCCACAATCTGGCATCCTCCCACCCCTGCCCCCCAGGGCTGCCTACAAATCAAACAATACAATTGCTGGCTAGGGATAGGGGTTCCAACATACAGTAATACCTCAGATAATGTTTGCATCAGAAAATGCTAAAACCGCATGATGTTAAGCAATCTGGGGGTGAAATTGCATCACATAACGTTAAAATCCTATGGGATGCATCAGGTAACGTTCGCTAAAGCCTGTGTTGGTTACAATGTATCTCTATGGAGTTTTAACGTTATGTGATTCATCTCATAGGATTTTAATGTTATCCAATGCATGCATTGGATAACATTAAAAATCAGGTAACACTAAGACTTGTGGAACCAGGTTTTAGAGTTATCCGAGATTTTACTGTACACAAAAACTATCAGGTTAGGAAAGGCTATTTATGTTAACATGGGATTTTCCTCTTTCCACCTACAGAAAGAGAGTCACACATTGCACATCTAAGCAAGACAGATGAACTGCACAGAGCCAATAATTTCTCACACCCCTTTCAAATGCACATCTTCAGCAAAAGGCCATAGAAACTCTGCCTAAAAGTGTAGTCTTAACAAAAGACTACTCAGTAACTCCCTCAGCACGACTCTCCTGTCAGTTATATAGGTCCAGAAATGGTACCCACAGTGCCAATATGAAGAATTGCTGACATAGAGCTAACTCTCTTGAGGCCATGCCTGGGTGCTTTATCCCCATCCCAACTGATGGAAATGTAACATAAATTAATAGTAAAGTGTTCTTTCTAAGCTCTAGGTATTACTTAATGAAAAGGGGAAAAAACAGCCAAGATATCATGAATAATGACATAAATGGTGGGGATAAGAGCCTTTCTCACCCAAAATTACCTGTAAGATGGCAGCAGGAAGACGGGCCTCTTGTATACTTCTTCTGTCACGTGGATGTCTTCCTCACAGTGGATGCTCACTGAATGTGGCTCATCTTTGAAATGTTCAATGTCGTTGTAGACATAATATGTATTCTCACTCAGCTGGGCAAAGTCATGGATCTTCAACAGATAAATCCAAGAAATCAACCTGAGAAGAGTCTTGCTTTATAAAACACAGCTTCCGAGCTTCCTTTTTGTTTCCTCCCAAGAGCTACTCTTTGACCTCACTAAGGTTTTATCAGAGAAACATGAAAGGCCATTTTCTTGTGGCCCCATGCTGTTGTAGTATAGTATGGTTAGAGCAGGAGTGAGGAAGTTTGGGCCTAACACTCCTACAATTCCTTACTACCAACTATGATGGGTAGGGCTCATGATGGAGGCCAAAGTAACAAAAGGGCCAAAGATTCCCCAAACCTAACCAAGAGAAATGCTTCATTCTCCCACTCCTCTGCTTTATCTGTTCAAAGGCTGCAACAACAGCACTGGGCTGAATTATAGAAATATGACAACCTCTTCCTGTTAAGCCATAAGTGGACAAAGCAAATCTGTCCTCCCTAAGGCCTTTGATGGGTAAATCTCATAATAGTCCTTAACCTACAGGAGAAATATTCTGGTCAAAAATGGCAAAGAGTGTCACCAGAAGTCAGGGGAATCAGGATCTGCCACTTTCAGGCAATTCTAGATTCCTCTTGAGCTCTAAAGTGTCTTCTTTAGAAACAAGAAATGACTAAGTGGTCACTTTCTATTCGGGGGGAACAAACCTGGGCCTTTTCTGGTCTAAAATAATTTGGGATTAGGGAGAGATTACATTTAAAAAGCAAACTGTGTACTAAGAGTGAGGGGCAAGGGAATTCAAGGTTCTGAGGGACACACAGAGGGCTTCATGCAGAATGTACCCCACACTTTTGTCTTAGGTTTTTTATTTTCAAGTGAAGATCTCTAACACAACCTTGCAATTCAAAAGCACACAAGTCTCAAGAGGGCTCCACGCAGCCCATCTACAGCTCAACAGCACCTCATCAATAAAGTTCCTGTCAAGCTCACTAGTCCTAAACCATTAAGAGTATTCTCTAGATATATTATTAACAGATCAGCTAACCTGGCGTGTCAGCAAAATAAACCACAGTACAATTGTACCTTGCTTAAAGAGCATAATGCATTCCAAAGGATTGCTCTTTAAGTGAAACACCATTGTAAGTGACCGATTATGACTTCTGGTGGGAGGGATTGCAAACCCCAATTTATTTGTTAAGTGAGCTTTTGGTTGGTTTTATTTCTTAAGCGAAGCGAACATTCAGAGAAAATTCTGCTCTTTAAGCAAGTTAGTCTCTAAGCGAGGCACTCTTTATGCGAGGTTTTACTGTATCTGAAATAAAGATCACACACTATTATCTCAGGAGCCCCTAACATTGGTACCTATGTGAAAAGCTGCTGAGAAGAATTCAATATATCACATCTCTTTATACTGCTGAAAATCACCTCTTTTCGAATTGAGAGCTCCAAGTTTTCTACTTTGACATCTTTCTGCAAGTTTTGTAAATTTTCATGTAGGTTCTCTTTTCCCCTCGGGGTATAGGGCATAAAGTCATTGTCCATATGCAGAAAAAGCACAGGTTCCTCACGGACACAGAATATAATGCATTCCTGCAGAGACAGAAATAAAAGATGGGAACTAAAGCTACTGTAGCCTTTATAATGGCAGACTAGCAATTAGCAATAACAATTACACTTATATTCCGCCCTATAGCATTTAGTGCACTCTCTTCGTGGTTCACAAGGTAATTGGCATTTTCACCCCCAACAGATCAGGGTACTCATTTTACCAACCTTGAAAGGATGGAAGGCTGAGTCAACCTTAAGCCCAGTCAGGACTGAATTTACAATGTCAATAGTTTAGACTACAGTACAATTATTTAACCACTGCGCCACCAGACTATGTTGTGGATAGATGTTAAATAAGAACCAATTCACACACAGCTTTTGCCTGCTTGGTCATCTGGAAGTATTTTATTCTTTCATTTTGGTGAACCTCTATTTATAAGCCTGTATTGCATCTTGTGTGTACAACAGTTCAGCCCAACACTTCCCTGCCAGGGGTAGGAAACTAGGGGCCTTCCAGATGTTGCTGGCCTGCTACTCCCATTATATCTCAACTTTAGCCATCCCAGATAAGGCTGGTGGGAGCTGCAATGAGACAACACTGGGATTGCTACAAGCTGTCCACCTCTGTTCTAGGAGCTGTATTAACAATAATTGCACAACTGCAAACATATTCCTACCATCACCCCATTGTTATTTTTAAAAGTCATGTGTGTAAAAAAAAAACACAAGGAAATCATCTGAGGTTGCACATGACCACTAGCCAAACATTTTAACAGCAGCACATTTGGTGGCCATGCAAAGGGCTCCACAAACACACAATTTATCTTCATACAATTCCTTCACAGAGGGAGGAATCCTGACTGGCCAAGAATCTTGCTTTGTACTGAAGAGTTCTACACACACAGAGAGAGAAAGAGAACCAGTCTGCTGTAACTCACAGAGATGGACTAGTGTTTGGAAGACCTGGGGTCAAATTTCTGCTTGGGCACAGGGAGAGGGTAAAAGTAAAATCACACATTAAATTTGTTACACACCTCAAAAACTCTGTTAGGGTTGCCATTAGTCAGAAATTACTTAACAGACCATAAAAAATATATACACACGCCCATCTTTTGGCACATAAGAGTTTATTTGCAATGAGGTCAAAGAGGAGACAGACAATGAGCACATTACATACAGGATGAAGATGGGTGGAGGAGCCGAATGACATCTAAATCTCTTATAGTGGGGTGACCAAACTATGGCCCACAGACCAGATCCAGCCTATGGTGCCAATTAATTCAGCCCATGCTACCTATGCCACTCCCAGAAGCAGAAGTAAAATGTGTATGCACAGGCAATGAATGGACCCCCCCATGCACAGAACACTACCGTAAATGACCCACATTTATGACAGCAGTGGGTCATTTATGGCAGCATTCTGCACATGTGCATTTTACTTTCACTTCTGGGTGGGAGGAACCATGTGACCAGCACGCTCGACCACATGACTGGCACGCAGCCTGAAAAGTTTGGGCACCCCATCTTATAGCAAAAAAAAAAGTTTGTGCTGTAGACTGGATCTCCCACCAACTATAGGAAGGATGGCATATGGAAGAAATTGTGGAAGGTGTGATTCAACAACATCTGGGAGGCCACATCTTCTATCCTTGACCTACAGCAATGTAATGACTGCTGCCTGTCTTGAGTTTGAAAAGTTTTAAATATAAGGTAGGAGTGATAGGAGTCTCTGCTAAGCCACTTTCTTTCTCTGTCTAGTCCAAGAGTTCTCAACCTTTTAAAGCTGGGAGCTGGGTCACATTCCCTCAGACAGCTTTGGGTGCCAGACAGCCATTTTGCCCTTCCTCCACCACATGGCACTTCCTGGTGTGATGGAAGGGGGGCATATGAAATGGTATTGTGGGCCGCAGGTTGAGAATCCCCGGTCTAGTCCACTTTATCAATGAGTCAATATGCCTCTCCAAATTCCAAAGCAAGATTACCATGGCATTTGGGTCTATGGGGGAAGAAAGATTTCCACAAATAGTCCACCCAAAAATTCTATTTTTTAACTCTTATCCCAATTCAAAATCCAGTTTACACACACAAAGATACACCTTAGATTTGTCTTCATTTACATACAAACCTTATGGCCATCATTCTGAAGTTTCTGCAGAACCTGTTTGAATCCATTTAAGCTAGGCTGACCCATTCCAAAAACTGAATATCCACCTTTGGCCTGTCTAAAGTTTGGAGCCCCACAGCTCTTCAAAGTGTTGAGAACATCTAATTTGCTGTAAACATCACGGACCATAAAATATTTCCTCTGTAAATGAATAGGAAAGAGCAGTGGGTTATCTGATTATACAAAAGCAGTAAAACAAAGATTTCTTCACAAAACAAGAAAATAATTAATTGAATTTGAAACCAAAAGATATGATGGATGGTTACTAAATTTAGACGGCTTTAAACAAGGATTAGAGAACTTATTGAAAAACTATTGTCCATTACATTAGACATATATAACTCTTCATTTGTATGGCCAGTGCATTCACCACTCCAAACTCTGGTTTATGACTTCTACAACCAGCACTCTGATGTCAAGAAGTGTGACAACAGAGAATATGGAGGAGGATGGGAGGGAGAGAATGAGAAAGAAGAAACAAATAAGATGGCAAAGAACAGAGGAGAAAAACAGCTGAGGAGGAAAGAAGAAGCAAGCAAGGTAAAAGAAGATGGAAGAGGAGAGTAAAAAGGGGTGGAATTGAAGATTGAAAATGGTTGAAGAACTAAACCCTTATTTTAACACTGACCCCAACAAGAAGGCAGGGTTCGATTTAGCATGCTGCTGGAAAACCAGTTAAGTCATAAGTGCAAGGATCTGCTATTGTCACCAGCAAGAACCTCTATGTTCAGAGGCAATATACGACCAAATCCATCTTTTAGATGGCATAAGAATAGAAACGGCCAAACACCAACTTGTTCTGTTTTCTCTGGAGTCTTCTAATTCACCTCTATGAGAAGAAGGATATTGGGCTTTAGGTCTTGTTTCATACAACTCTTATTTTCACATTTATCGGTTTCCCCATAATGAAGCCATGTTGTGGAAAGAAGGTATAAGAGTGCCCAGACTTAGGTCTAGTGTGCTCACCTGTACCAGGTAGTGTTCTGGAGTAGACTCTGCAATGCGCCCCACGGTGTACCCAGCCTTCAACAAGTCATCATGGATCTGAAATTCCTCTCTGCAGTTGTAGCTATATGGGAAAATGGACAGTACATTTTTCTGCAGTTGCAAACATGCTTTTTTATTTTGTTTCTAATTAACATCACAACATTCAATTCTCTTATATCAGGCAGCACAAGTCTGAAACACCCATTATCCCCATTTCCTGACTATTAGCAAAAAGGCATATAGAAAAGGGTGAAGAACAAAGAGCAAAGACAAAATAAGTGGTGGTCACATACTTTCACAAGTCACAAGCTTATTAGCTTAGTCACAGAATCACATTTCATTTATTTATTTATTAAATACATGTCTATGCCACCCATCTGGGAGATGTTCCAACTCTGGATGGTTTCCAATAACATAACATAACATAACATAACATAACATAACATAACATAACATAACATAACATAACATAACATAACATAACATAACATAACATAACATAACATAACATAACATAACATAACATAACCACACAACAATAATCATTGTAAGATATAAAATATGAAACCACATGACAAAAGTTCTCATTACTTATAAAACTTCAGACTTAAAGTATGGGACTATTTCTATCTGCTGCAATCCATCTGTGGCCTGAAGTTCTACAGCACCAGAAAATCTGTACCTTATGATTTTTCTGCATGTGTAGATAAATTTTAGGATACAAAACAGCAATTTTTTAAAAACACAAGAAGATCAAAGAAGCCCCTTCTGTGAATCGAAGTACATTATAATTAGCAATATTTCAATATATGGAAGAGTCTATATTTACTATGCCCTTTGTTAAGCCAACCAATAATGGCAGCTTGCCTTCAGAGATGATCATGAACACACAAAACTGTGAAGTAGACTGGAAAATAAATTGGGAATACTCCAGCTTCCACTTAAATGAGAGGCAGGACACTCTTCCTTCATAAGATTTAATTTCTACTGAAGGCTCATGTTAAGACTCCTTTGGTTTCAATCTGCATGTCCTACATACCAAGTTTTATCTTGTACCGTGGTTAATTTTTCACTGAGAAGTGGTGAAGAAATGCAGTCTTCACTTTTTCCTTAGAGCAGTGATGGCTAACCTTGACACTCCAGGTGTTCTTGGACTGCAATTACCAGAAGCCCAAGTCAGCACTCCTGCTGATCAAGGCTTTTGGGAACTGAAGTCCAAGAACACCTGGAGTGCCAAGGTTAGCCATCACTGCCTTAGGGTGTTGTCTGTGCAACCTGTGTCACAAACAGCCCACCATCCAATCCCTCAGCAGAGCTTTGACAAATTCCCACCACCACCACCCCTTTCTCTTTCCTGCTGGAGTGGCATGAGGGTTCCTACCACCATGGGTATGATCTGATCCCTCACAGGTCACCATATAAGACCAATGGATTTCAATGGTCTTGGTCCATCATAAGTAGCAAAGGTTTAACAGCCTTCCATAACCTTGTGTCTTCCATGTATAATGAATTACAACTCCCATCACCTATCCAGCATGAACATTCCTGTGAGGAAGATGGGAGTTGCAATCCAATAGGGCATCAGATTGACAGAAGAGCAAGTAAGTGCATAATACTATACTATACTGTACTAAGAAAACATATGCCTAAATCCTACTACAAGTAATACCTCAGATAACATTAGTATCGAATAACACTAAAATCGCATAACATTAAGGAATCTGGGGGGAAGAATTGCATCAGATAACATTAAGATCCTATGGGATGCATCAGATAACAACTGCTAAAGCCTGTGTGGTTACAATGTATCTCTATGGATCCCATAGGATTTTAACATGCATCGGATAACACTAAAAATCGTATAACACCAAGACTTGTGGAACCAGGTTTTAGTGTTATCTGAGGTTTTACTGTATATACTTTGATACTCAGCACCAGCCATACAGGGACTTCCTCTTCCTATCCCTCTTGTTGTATCCCTGCATGTACCCAAAACCTGTCCCAGGGGGTTTCCCAGCCCACTGCAACAGGTTTTCAAAATGTACAGGAGGCTGCATGAAAAAGCTGTGACTGTTGAGCCGTACAGAACCAGTAGGGTTCGCCAGAAATACACCACTGGATTCCGTCAATGAAGACAAACAAAATGTAGGGAAGGAGGTAAGGCAAAGAATCAGAATAGTTTGTTGTCTTTACATACCAAAAGGTTGTCTCTGACACATAACAACTCGATGTGCTAGACATCTAAATTATTCAAGCAGAAGAGCAGCATCTACAGAAGACTAGGAAGCATAAAAAGGCTTATATAGAGTTTGAAGCATTTTAAGAGCAGTTACTGGCTGAGGCAACTCACGTAATGACTACAGGGGCCACCTTATTGGTGATAATTGACTTGGCTTTGTTGTTGTGAAGGCCAACTGTCTGGAAAGAGTGAATGCTAAGGGAATGGCGGTCCTCCATTGTTCCGTTGCTGTGAATATTCTCAAATGTTGCGGTTGCCACTGTCTGTTGAGCTGTGCTGGCAGTTGTACCCATAATCCACAGGCAACTGTAACAACACAAAAACCCAAAGATAAGAGACACAAAGGAAGGTCACGTCTGCATTATCAGAAGCCACAGAAAGACTAATGCAACAACAAAATCACCACAAGTTTCTATGCGGATGGAATTTTTTTTGCAGTGGTAGCTGTGTTTGTCTGTGTTTCAAGCATATCAGAGAGTAAACAAAATGACAAAAATATCGTGGCACCTTAAAGACTAATGTTAGTTTTTGAATGTTAGTTTCAAGTCCACTTCATCAGACATAAGAGTGAGACTTCATGGCATCAATTTATACACATCAGGTACAGAGGCTATTTATGTTGTGTTTTGTTTATTTCCTCCATTTTTACATTTCAGTTTTTATATTATTTGTTTTTAATATTGTAAACCATTTTCGTTCCTCTCGAGAAGAAAGGTAGAGTATAAATATTCTAAATAAATAATAAGGAAACTCACCAAAGGGGTAGGATTGTGTATGCTTGGTCTTACAACTACTGTGTTTTCTTGAAAATAAGACACACCCATAAAATAAGCCATAGCAGGATTTCTCAGCAGTTGCGCACTATAAGCCACACCCCAAAAATAAGACATAGAGATAGGTGTGGCTATGCAGTGTGCCAGCACGGAGCGGTAAATAAGATGGCCAGCCAGTGGTGTAATAAAAATAAGACATCCCCTGAAAATACGCTATAATGTGTCTTCTTGAGGAAAAATAAATATAAGACGGTGTCTTATTTTCGGGAAAACACGGTACAAGTCAGGATCCCACCAATGGCTACTCACCAAACAGATTCTGGTAAAATTTAAACATGGTAGATGCTACTATGGTAAATAGAACACTTTATTTACAATTCCAAAATGCAACAGTAAAACATTTTAAGATGGTTGAGTGACACTTTTCTTTTGTTACACTTGTATTTTATTTAGCCTTTCTCTGAACTTTATACCAAATGCTCCCCTTACATTATACCACACAATACTCTCTCGAAGGGATTTTCTTGGCAAGGAAACTGCAGTGGTTTGCTAGTTCCTTCCCCAGTGGATCATGTTTAGTCTGAGCTCTCTGCTATGGCCTGACTGTCTTTGGTGGCTCTACACAACATAGCCCATAGCCTCATTGAACCATGAATCCTCCTTGCCATGGCAAGGCAACGATCCATGGAGGGGATCCGTGGAGGAGGAGAGGAGAGTGCAAAATTTTGCTTGAAACTCAACAACAACAACAACAACAACAACAACAACAACAACAACACACACACACACACACACACACACACACACACACACACACACACACACACACACACACACACACACACACACACCAAGATCATGGCATCCATCCACACCACTCCCCGGCAAATAGAAGGGAAATAAATCGAAGCAGTGACTTTACTTTCTTGGGATCTAAGATCACTGCAGATGGTGACTTCAGCCATGAATCCATGGAGGAGCTGAAAGAGGAGTGTGCAAAATTTTGCTTGAAACTCAACATCTCTCTCTCTCTCTCTCTCTCTCTCTCTCTCTCTCACACACACACACACACACACACACACACACACACACACACACGAATAGGTGCCTTTGAACTGTGGTGCTGGAGAAGACTTTTGAAATGTTATTTATTTATTTATTAAGATTTATATCACCGCCCACTCGCCATGGTGACTCAGGGTGGTTTACACTCAGGGGGGGGGGGAACACACACACACACACACAGCACAAACAGCTAAAATCCATTCCTCCTCCCGGCCAGAGGACGTTAGTCTTATCCTTCCCTGGGCAGGTAGGGCCCACGATTAGGAAGTGGAAGCATCCATCTAAAAACTTTAAAACTGTTAAAATTTAAAATTAAAATCTAAAAAAGACTAAAAACAGATTAAAAACACACATTTCCATGTTTCACAGGCATATATTGCAGTTGGTATGACAATGCTCTTGAAGAGTTTTATCATTGTGGCAATACTTATGGCTGCTGTAGACCAAATTAGTTGCCTGTGTTGAAACTCAGACGGCATTCCAATTTGGCAACTTATGTCTTTGTGCCTCCATCAGTAGATATAATATTGCCAAGCTAAGTACATTGTTTGACGTACTCTATATCCAGGCCACAAACTATTACAGACAAACTGTACTATCCTGGGCACTTCTGACCTGCATAAAATTAGTCTTCTCAATATATTCACATAAGCCAATCTTGTTTCACAAAGTTGAGTCGAAAAAGCTCAATCGCCATTAATGGGACAGAAAATCTTGTTTTTAATCAGCCAGCAGATGGCACACCAGAGTAAGTGGATGTCTATGATGAGCTGAATGCAAATTCACCCACTCGCCTTTGCCCAAATGCATGAATATTTGTTTTATTTATTTGTTTGTTTGTTAAATTTATATACTACCCATGTGGACAGTTTGCCACTCTGGGGAGTAAACAGAAAGTGAAGTACAATACTGACATACTGTACTTTGATATACAAAGCACACCGTATAAGCTTTTCAATTGTAATATATCTCTGAGTGGTTATTTCATATCAGACTATGCTGGTACCTAGAGCTTGTCAGACAACACAATGTCTGGCACCCATCAGGACTTTATTTTTTATTTTTTGAGAAAGCATAAGGTAATTGTGTTTTTATAGGTGCTGTGCTCTGTTTCTGTTGCCAAATCAAATTATCACTTCACCAAAGTCAAGTACAGTATAACACAAAAAGTTACTAAAAATTTGTAGTAATACTTATTGGTGGAGGACTTTGTGTCAGGATACACAACAAATTAATTTTAGAGGTAACTGCCTAACTTTGACCTCAATAATACATTGCTGTCTTCATAAGATAGAATCTACTGCAGCATTTGGTGAGAAATTCAGTGCAACTCCTACACAAGATTATGGGTTACGTATTCTTTCTTTCAGAATATACAGCAGTGACTGGCAACCATGGCCCATGGCCCTGGTCTGGGTAATTCAATTTCCCATTGGGTCCAGTGGAAAATTCCTATATTGCTTCACCCAAAAGCCTTGCCCCATTAGAAGGGAAACAAGCATTAAGGCAGACGTAGGCAACCTACGGCATGCAAGCAAGATCCAGCCTGTGGTGCTAAGTCATCTGGCCTGCCACGCTCACTCCTGCCACCGCTGCCATTGGAAGCAGCGGAAACAGCCATAAATGCATCAGTGGCTGTCATAAATGCATTTACAACAGTTCCTTACGCGTTGTAAGGTGTTTACAGGAGGGGCGCACCAGTCCAGTCCCTTCAACTGTCTGAGGGAGCGTGACCCGGACCCCAACTTTAAAAGGTTGTCAACCCCTACATTAGGGTGACAAAAACATGACCTTAAAGCAGTGATGGTGAACCTTGACACTCCAGGTGTTCTTGGATTTCAATTGCCAGAAGCCCAAGTCAACACTGTTGATCAGGGTTTCTGGGAATTGAAGTCCAAGAACACCTGGAGTGGCAAGTTTGGCCATCACTGCCTTAAAGCCATAGCTTAGCTCAGGAGTTCTCAACCTTTTAAAGCTGGGGGCTGTGTCACACTCCCGACAGCTTTGGGGGCTGGACAGCCATTTTGCCCTTCCTCCATCACATGGCACTTCCTGGTGCAGTGAAGGGCCACATTAAATTGTGCTGGTGGCCACATCTGGCCCACAGGCCACAGGTTGAGAATCCCTGGCTTAGTTTCTTCATTCCTTTCTTGTTTTCCCTGATCAGGTAAGACATAGGACGAGCAACATCAAGGGTGCTCAGTCAATGCTTCAGGACCTACTGTAGCTGACTCCACAAGTGACACTTGAGTGTGTTTCAAGATGACTTCTCCCTTTTTAGGGGAAAACAAAACTGAGCAGATTCTGCTGCCATTTCAAGAGCTCATACAGTTCTGTACATAAGGAGTAAATCAGTTCCCAAAGCACTGGTTCAGTGTAGCTCATTCCCTCCAACCTTCCCTATTTGGAGGAACATA
Source organism: Furcifer pardalis (assembly GCA_030440675.1). Classification (NCBI taxonomy): domain Eukaryota; kingdom Metazoa; phylum Chordata; class Lepidosauria; order Squamata; family Chamaeleonidae; genus Furcifer; species Furcifer pardalis. The sequence continues at coordinate 206,355,583 of CP126890.1, forward strand.
GAAAGGTGAAGCTAAGATAGTTCCCTGCTCAAAATGCAGCTGCAGAAGCTTGAGATGGAACTTTATCTGAGGACCAGAGGAAATGTCCTCATTCTAGAGGTTATCTGGCTTTAGGGGACATATATTAGTGGGAATCCAACCAGCTACCCCTGCTATACACAACATACGTAAAATTAATTGCCCATGCTTGTTGCAAAAGGTGCATGGCAAAATAAAATATATTTAAAATCTGAACATTCAGGGGTTGTATGTTTTACTTGGCTGCCAGAATGAAAGACAGAAAAGCAGGACTTAATTTTTCCCTTCATTAACAGAAACAGAACTGGGTGCATACCTACAATCCCTGGTCTGTCTGCATTCTGCAGAGAATGGGACCTAAAATATCCATTTTAAACAACCCAGCCTTCTTCTCAAGCAACATAATTCTCTGAATCTTCCCACACATTCTCCAACCCTTCTTCAAAATGATTCAAAATGAGTTACTCTATACCCCCTCCCATGCACCCCTTGCATGTCAAGAGGGTTTTTTTTTTCAGGAAATACATGACACAAGGTAGGCAAAAGCACTTTAGCAGATGAATTCAGACAGTCACTTAACTGAATGATAACTTGCACATAACAAGCTGATAAAATTAGTCATTTATATCAATCTGGCAACCAGCAGAAATAATTGTATTGAGGAGAGGACACCTGATCTTCACCCCTAAAAGCATGCAGACTGCAATTAAATTACCACTTTGTAAACCTATATCCGCCCCAATGATGGAGTGGTTCTTCACATCAATATGTAATTGAGATAGATGTATGAACAAGAAATATGAGAATGGACTCTTCTAGAATTTGTTACCATAAAAACCATGTACAGTACCTCCAAAGGGGGGGGGGGATCTTTAGGAATAATAAGAACAGGGCTTCTGTTCCTAGAAGTCTTGAACTTCAAGCAGAGAAAATGGCAGCTTAAAATTTATCTCAACCTCTTGTAAAACAGATTGCAAGGCACACTTTACTTCTGCTTCCAGTGGAAGGAATCTCGTGACTGGCCCATTGAACCACATGACTAGCCCATTGAACAATGTGACTGGCCCACGGCCCAAAATGTTTGGGCACCCCTGCTTTCAACCACTTCATGGAAAACAGAGACACACCTAGGAAGTCCATCCTGGCTTACATTGACATGGGAGTGGACATGAGCAAGTCACAAAACATTTTCCTCATGTAAAGACTGCCTAACTCAAAAGGGTCAGATTATACAACATTGTAGTTACTAGAGGGAAGTGTATATATGGTGTATTTTTGTTAATTCTGTTTTTCATTAGGTGTTCATATGATTGTTTTAGTATGTTTTGTATGTTATCCAATATTTTAAAAAATTAAAGGTTAAATGACAACTTTTTCCACTTCCCTGCTATTGCACGAGAATTTTTTTAACCTTTTGATCCTGAAAACTTTTTTCCATTTCCATACTTGGCAACTTGTGTGTTAAGGCAGAATGTTCTTGTAGTTCTCTCTTCTTTCCCCTGAAACCAACATCTTCACAATGATGAGTTCAGCTGTTCAGAGCAGATGGTTGCCTTCTAAGCAGCAGAGAGCAATGTTTGGAGCTGCAAATCCTGAAACTCAGTCACATGGAACCACTCACAGTGAGAAGCCCCCACCCACCACTACTCTCACAGGCTGTGCTTTCCTTTTGCAACTTTTGCCAATGAAAAACAATGATCCTAGAGGAGGAAGAGAAGCTGCTAGCCTGAAGCTCCCTATAGCCTGCTCCCCAGGGCAAGTGACTCATCTTTGGATGTGGTGTTTCTGTGTGTATTTTAATGTGTATTTAATATGTTTACCTATATTGACATACTACCACAGTTCCTAAAAAGGCCTTGAGGCTTGGCTTGGGGTTTTTAAGCAAAGTCTTGGAGTTACCTCATCAATAAGCTACACCTGTGCTGTTCTAATTGCTGTTCCAATTGGACAACCCTTAAGGAGGTACAGCTGTTTTCCATTTACATTAAGGCATATTATCCTAGAGAACTGTTAGGCAAAGACTTAGAACTGTACCTAACTTCTTTAACTGTTGAAAAGTTGAAAAGTGCCAAAATGAAGCCATCTTGTGGTGAGTTCATTCTGTAGTTCCTTCCATCTGACCTAGTGTGAGAAAGATTAGCCAAAATAAGCTTTAAGCTCTGGTTTAAAAGCTCTGGTTGATTTGTGTTTGGGGTGGGTGGGTGGGTGTATTTTAATGTATTTTTTATTTTATTTATTTATTTAACTAATTTATTTACGGGTTTGTGTTGTGGGTGGATTGGTTGAGGTGTGTGTGTGTGTGTGCTTATTTTATTTTATTATTTATTATTATTTCATTTTTTCTTTGGCCCCCGCCCACAATGACATCATGACGTTAGCTCCACCCACACTGTAATGACATCACGGTGGAGTACTAAAATTTTTGACATCCCACCACTGGGCTGCAGTCACCGTCTACAGCAGGGGTTCCGAACATTTTCCCACCAGGGGCCAGTTCCCACCACCAACACTCAGCTGCATGGGTCAGAGGCATGGCTGCGCCCACTGCTTACGTTATTGACAGTGGCAGCGCCACTAACCATTGTGCTGTTTTTGTGGATTCTTGCACAGCCTCCACTGCTTTCCAGGGCAGTGGGAGGCTTTTTGGAACATTTTTGCTACATCTGGGGATATTTTTCTCTGCTTGTCCGCTTTGGTACCAAGGTTTTGACAGCCGAATCTTGCTGTCTCCTTTGACCTGAAACAACTACAGTACGTACCTCACTTTGCCCAGAGTTATGGCCAGCCTTCAAGGTCAATAAGGTCCAGCAAACAAAGGATAACATCTTCACTGATACACTACCTTTTATATACAATATAAATATTGTCTAAACCATGATTCAAAAGCGACACTACTTTTCAGTGACATAACTTCACAACTAATAATAATTTCGTGTCTGAAGTTATTCTGGGTTGAAAGGATTTTTACTGGAAAAACTCATGGATGCCCAAATGAGGCTCCTTTCATGTCCCCAAGATCTTTTCCTACCAAAGTGGTCCCTATTTATCTACTTGTAATTTCTTGCTTTTGATCTGCTCGGTTGACAGGAGCTGGGACAGAGACAGACGCTCAATCCATCATGCAGTACCCGGGTCTTGAACTGCTGACTTACCAGTCTTCCAGCTAACAAGACAAGCTTCTTAACCACTGAGCCACCACAGCCCCTTCACAACTGCCATAACTACTCCAACCTGGATCAGCCACAACCCAGATCCACAACTAGTCTGTCTAGTCCCCATTAATCAATAATGCATTAATTCAACAAATGCCAGAAGCAATGTGCCCTAATTCAAAATGGACAAAGAAGGGAGAGGAGGATCAGCATTCTTTGTCACCCTTAAGCTGGCAGCAGCCAAAGGCATCTTGCATCACTTGATCCCATCTAGGACAATAAACAGGCTGTTACTGTCTGGACCTTGTTGGCAGACCTCTCTTTCTCGGTAACCAAATTAAATAAAAAGGACTATTAATTGATGGAAATGGCATTGTAAATAGCAAGACAAACAGTGCAAGTATGATTAATGGCAAACCCACAGAAATTGAAGAGGATTTAAAGGTTATTCTTTTAAAGCCACAGCTGCAGAGAGAAAGAGCTCCTTTAAAACTATTGCACAGAAATTATCTACTTATTATTAACTACTTGCAGAAATTATCATGCTGCAAGTATTAATCTGATCAACAAACTTTGGTGAGTGCCTTCTGTTTGCAAAAGGAATTAATGGCAAAGGATCTATTTCACACAAGAAGTGTGAGTTTAGGATGATTTAATCGAGATAGTCGTATATTTATCTGCTTGTGGTAACTGAAGTCCAAGCACACATGGAATGCCAAGGTTTGCCATCATGGACCTATATTATAAACACAGCAAATTCTGCAGTATTTGGTCATGTGGTAGTCTGCTATATTAGACTTGCTTGCTATAAGCCATTCCACCATCCTCTACCAACCTGAACCCAGCATTTTTTGTTAAAAACAACAGCCCAAATCCTCTTGCGTACATTATGGAAAAATGAAGACATCACAATATTGAGGAGATTTTCAGTACTGTAGTTATAAAGGCCTCTACCTCTTCCACAGCTTGTCCAAACTTGAGAGCAATTCATCTCATCGCACTGAGCTGCAGGACGGAAGAGGAAATCTAAAATTAACAAAAAATTCTCCCTGCCAGTAACATCATCCGTTTCTGGCAATTGCTAGTAATGAAAAATGCCTTCCTTCAGTCCTGCAACTTTCATGCAACAAAACAGGTTAATCATAAATTAGACAAGAGATAGGGGAAATCTTCAATTGCCCAAAACTTTCCCTACTAGTGATGTCATCATCTCCAGGTATAACTTTGGCAAGCTGATTTATGTCATTGAAAACTAGGCATTCTCACAATGAAGCTACCAATTTTTATATGCAAAGAGAAAAAACAGCCAATGTAGGAAACAGCTACATAAACTAATAAACTAATCTAGAACTCTTGGACCTTAAAATGTTGTGTAAAATGTTGTAAATGGTTATTAGATTTGATTATATTTTATATTGCCTACTACTGCAAGAAAATATAGAACATGTGAGAGCTTAGATCAGGGATTCCCAAACTATGGCCCACAGGCCAGCTCTGGCCCACAGTGTCTTATAATCTGACCCACGCTGCCCTCACTACTCCTGGAAGCAGAAGTAAAATATGCCGGCGCATATGCAAAACTGCAGCTGTCATAAACGCATTTACGACAGGCGCAGATGCATTTACGACAGTCTCTTGCCCATACGCAGGTGCATTTTACTTCCGCTTCTGGTGGGAAGAACCATGTGATCAGCCCACTCAACCATGTGACCAGCCTACAACCCGAAAAATTTGGCCAACTCTGGCTTACACGTACAATTAGGAAGAAACAGCTTTTTAAAGTCGACAGATTCTCAACAGCAAGAACTTCAACTTCTCTCTCTCTCTGAAATAACACCCAACCTAATGCCAGATACTGTACTGAAAGAGTGACTGCCAATTCAGTTAGCTTTCTATTTATAATATGAATTCTATTACAATTTCAAAATAATGTATAATCCAGTTTTTGCTTGATCAAGACAAAGTGGCTGTTCCTAGTTCTCAAAATAAAACGTTGGGGTGAGCAGATACTGAAACATTAAAAAAGCTAAGAGCATGAATAATAGAACATTTACACTCTTGCTATTTCTATCCTTTTACCCCCTGCTTCACCATCTTCTACTTCCTCAGCTTGTTCTCAAGGATTTGCTGATTCCTTTCAAGTGTAATGATGCATCCTGACGTTTCCATATCCATATACTCTTATCATACACAAGTGGAGAATGTGTGATCTTTCAGATGTCATTGAAGGGCTACTCCTATCAGCCCTAGTCAATATTTCTAATTGTCAAGGTCTGTAGGACTGGCAGTCATACATTTGAAGGACCATGAATTCTCCACTTTGGAATGAGAGGTACATCTAGGACACAATAGAGAAGGCAAGCCTCTTGAGCCAGGGCTGGCTCATAACTTAATTTCCTCTCACCCTTGCAATGGCTTTAAAATTATGCATCTGATGAGGTGTCTGTTAGCCTGATCTACACATTCAATGTTTCAAAGAGATACTGTACCTTTGAAACAGAGATTGCACTGTTATGTAGATCCATCCATCCCTGAAAGCAAAGATAGTGATGTACTCTTATCAGGCCAAAACCTGGTGTTTTCCCCCCTTGAAAGAGAAACCCCTTGATTCTGACTAGGCAAGAGCTACATAACTTGCCCACTCAGTTGCTTTACATACTGTTAATATACACATCATCCATGAGACGCTCACTCAAGAGAAGCAGCTTCTGTTTCTATGTATATGTACAGAGACAACTACAGTAATACCCCGGATAACGCAAGTACAGTAATACCTCATATAACATTAGTATCGAATAAAACGAAAATCGCATAACATCAAGGAATCTGGGGGGAAGAATTGCATCAGATAACATTAAGATCCTATGGGATGCTTCAGATAACCGCGAAAGCCTGTGTGGTTACAATGTATCTCTATGGATCCCATAGAGGATCAGATAACACGAAAAATCATATAACACGAAGACTTGTGGAACCAGGTTTTAGTGTTATATGAGGTTTTACTGTACCCAATAGCGTGAAAGCCGCATAACGCGACAAGATTTTCAGGAAAATCTTGTATCGAATAACGGGATTTTCACGTTATTCGGAAAAAGCGTATGCGTGGGGGGGCAGTTGGATTGGGTAGAACATCTACCTATTCCAACCCCCCCCCCCAGCACCTGCCCCCACGATGTTTGGAAAGGGTACGGGGATCCTTACCCTTTCGAAATTTTGAGTTGCGAAAGGGTAAAGATCCTTACACTTTTGCAACTTCGAGCGTGCGCAGGCGTGTCGCTTGAGGTTAGGGCAGGAGACGGGAAAGACCCCCGTCTCCTGCCCTAACCCCGAACGAAACACACGCGCATACTCGAAGTTGCGAAAGTGTAAGGATCTTTACCCTTTCGCAACTTCGGGCGGCTTGGAGGCTTGCACGGCGGCGGTCAGGCGAGGATGCAGGAAGGTTCCTCGCATCCTCGCCTGACCACCGCCGCGCGTGCACGCCCGCGGTTCCAAAGGGGTACCCTTTCGCAACCTCGGACGGCTTGGAGGCTTGCGCGGCGCGACGGCGGTCAGGCGAGGATGCGAGGGACCTTCCTGCAAAAGGGTACCCCTTCGGAACCGCGGGCATGCACGCGCAGCGCTGCAACGGTCAGGTGAGGATGTGGGAAGGTCCCTCGCATCCTCGTCTGACCGCCACCGCGCCGTGCAAGCCTCCAAGCCGCCCGAGGTTGCGAAAGAGTACCCCTTCGGAACCGCGGGCGTGCACGCGCAGCGCAGCGGCGGTCAGGCGAGGATGCGGGAAGGTCCCCCGCATCCTCGCCTGACCGCCGCCGCGCCGCGCAAGCCTCCAAGCCGCCCGAGGATGGAAAAGGGTACCCCTTCAGAACCGCGGGCATGCACGCGCAGCGCAGCGGCGGTCAGGCGAGGATGCAGGAAGGTCCCTCGCATCCTCGCCTGACCGCCGCCGCGCAAGCCTCCAAGCCGCCCGAAGTTGCGAAAGGGTAAAGATCCTTACACTTTTGCAACTTCGAGCGTGCGCGCATGTCATTCGGGGTTAGGGCAGGAAACGGGGGTCTTTCCCGTACCTTGCCCTAACCCCGAACGACACGCGATCGCGTGCCTACCCGGGGGGGGATGCCGAGCCTTGCCTCGGCGTGGTTTGTCCCTTACGTCAGGGCTTTTTTTTAGCATTGTTCGATCAATGTATTGAACAACATGAAAAACCGGACAACGTTATGACTCGTGGAACCATGTCATCACATTGTCCGGGGTTCTATTGTATTGTGATCTAGAGTGTAATCCTGTCCAAGACAGCCAAAGAAAACCCATGACAACATGAGGCCATTGAAACTGTGCTGAATCCCAACCCTTCCCAGTGTTTGGACACTGGAAATTACTTAATGTTACCCTCACTCTGGCTTAATTTTGTGCCAGCATTGTGACTCCTAGGCTAGAAGCCATGTGGATTTGGCATAGCTATACTCTTTGCTTCCGGCTCTTCTGCTGGCAGATAATAGGCAACAAAGCATTTGTGCCAACAAGCAGATTTGAAGATGGATTGCTGAGATTAGTCAACATGTGAGATCTATGCTTAATTATAAACCACTACAGCTAATGCACCTTTGTATTCGGATTATTGGTCAGTAACCAGACCAGTGTCAGTATGCCCCGTCCTCCCTACATAATTCAGCTATGGCTTCAGAGATATTCCAAATCACTTAATCTGTCCGATTCCTCCTCCCTCATTGTGTTTTACAGCTCCCAGGCAAATACAAAAAGAAACACTTTGAAGGACAATAAAAACTATGTCCAGTCTGATAAATCTGAAAATAAAAGTGTTACCACAGTCTTGGGTGACTAAAACAGTGAAGTGTTATTTGCATTTTCAAAACAAAGTCCTTAAGAGAATATTCCCTTCTTGCTGCCAAACTTACTGTAATATCCTCAACATAACTAAGGAAAGCCTCCAGAAGAAAATTAGGATGCTCTTAAAGAAAGCAGTTTAGTTGCCAAAGAGCTTTCCCACAGAAACAGGATACCCTTAAGAAAGGGCAGCTGAAGCTTCCAAGAAGGCTGGAAAATATTCTATTCAGAAGTAATTCAGCTTCTCTGACAGAGAGAAATACTGATCCACAAAAAGGGGCTCAATCTAAGAACCATTTAAAAGCTGACAACAGTGGATTTGCATATTTCTACAAAAATATGTGGTGGCTTAGTGGTTAAGATGCTGAACTTGATGACCAAAAGTTCCCGTCTCTGTTCCAGCTCCTGACAACCTAGGAGTTTTAAAGCAAGAAATTGTAAGTAGATAAATAGGTACCTCTTCAATTGGAAGATAAATAGCATTCCATGCACTCCAGTGTTTTGTCATTCCTGCCGCATACCCACAGAAATGTCTGCAGACGCAGACAGCGCTCGCTCTTTGGCTATAAACAGAATGAGCACTGAACCCTAGAGTCGGATACAACCTTACAAAGATATGGTTTGCTGCACTTGTTGATAAAAGAATAGTCTAGTGTTGCTCGCTCTCTAAGGCATGGAAGGGCAAGTATGAAGCAGCTAGAAAATATCTTTAAGTATAAGGCGGTCCTGCCTGAAACCAAGGACCAGGTCGTCTGTACCAGTTGCCCCACATATACAGTAATACCCCGTATAACGTTATGACTTGGTTCCACAAGTCATGTCGTTATCCGGTTTTTAGCGTTGTCCAATGCATGCATCAAACAACACTTAAAAAAAAGCCCTGACATAAGGGACAAACCGCGCGGTTTGTCCCTGAAGTCAAACTGACCCTAGGCTAGCGACTGCTAGCCTAGGAACAGCTTGACTTCGGGGGCAAATCTCTTCTCGCCACCTGACATGAGCCTTGGCGAGCGCTAAGGTTTGTGTCCGGTGGCTAGACAAGGTGCCCGCTCGCACGCCACAAAGGACAAACCGCGCGGTTTCTCCCTTGTGGTGCGCAAGCGGGCAACTCTTCTTGCCACCGACACGAGCCTTGGCAAGCGCTAAGGTTTGTGTCGGGTGGCGAGACAAGGTGCCCGCTCTCACGTCACAAAGGACAAACCGCACGGTTTCTCCCTTGTGGCGCACGAGTGGGCAACTCTTCTTGCCACCGACACAAGCCTTGGCAAGTGCTAAGGTTTGTGTTGGGTAGCAAGACAAGGTGCCCGGTCGCACACCACAAGGGACAAACCACACGGTTTGTCCCTTGTGGCGCATGAGCGGGCAACTCTTCTCACCACCCAACAAGAGCCTTGGTAAGCGCCAAGGCTCGTGTCAGGTGGCGAGACAAGGTGCCAGATCGCACACCTTGTCTCATCACCCGACACGGCCCTTAGTGCTTGCTAAGGCTCGTGTCGGGTGGCGAGAAGAGGTGCCCGATCACGCTCCTTGTCTTGCCACCCAACACAACCCTTAACGGTTGCTAAGGGTCATGTCGGGTGGCGAGAAGATGTGCAGGGGGGATTATCACCCAAGCCGAACTGAGTTGCGGCTGGCGATCCCTAGCCCCACCTTGGTTCGGCTTGGGTGAATCCTTTCCTCCGGACCCTACTGCGCTTGCAAGAATTGTTGCGAGTGCAGTACGGTCGGGAGGAAATGTGCACTACCCAATTCACACACCCCAGACGATTGGCTCAGATAACGCTAAAGGATTGTTATCCAGAATCATTATCCGATGCAAGGTTTTTCCAAAAATCTTGCATCGTTATCCGATTCTAGCGTTATCCGGTCCAATCGTTATCATGGGTATTACTGTACATAAGTTCCCTACCTGCTAAGCTCCAAAAGGTGCAAACTAGCAGCAGTTACTGATGTAATCCTTGCTGCAGTCACATTCCAAGGCCTATGCCATTGCTTACCATCAACCCAAAAGGAAACTCCCCCAATTGCTATCACTGCATGTGAACCAACAAGTCTTAGGCACTGTGACTCTACTGTTCTGCTCCATGCCTTGCTCCAAATATATAATACAAATATAAAATACAAAACAGAAGTCTCCTTTGTGATAATTCAACAATTTCAATGATTCACTGTTTCTACGACGTGATACAATTTTGTGATGGAAATAGAAGTTGTTTTAAGCCAGTAGATAAGAAAAAATGCTGTGCTTGCTTTTCTAACACATTTTGTTTAGCTGTTAAGAGTAAATGATGTACAGAATTATCTTTTTGCAGGAAGCAAACACTCTTTAAACCAGGGATTCTTAACCTGCGGCGCACAGGCCGGATGTGGACCACAACACCATTTAATGTGGCAGCCCACTGCCTCCACCATGCCTGGAAGAGTGGTGGAAGCAGGGCAAAATGGTCATCTGGGCCCTGAAGCTGTCTGAGGGAGTGTGACCTGGCCCCCAACTTTAAAAGGTTGAGAACTCCTACTTTAAACCAGGAGAGAAACAAACAAATATTAGTTCTGTTTTCTGCTGCTCTGCAAGAAAGCTTGGATGACAAAGAAAGAAGGGAAGAAGACACCAGATAGAGATTGTGAGGAAACAAAAAGGTAGGGAATAAAGGAGCCGCAATCAAGCGAAATCGGTACATTGGCTGAAATTCAGTAGTAGCTCACAACTAGAGTCAGCACATTGAATCAGTGGAAATTTGGTACTCCTCTGTACATTCAGTTGATACAAATACAGTCAAACCTCGCATAAAGAGTATCTCGCTTAAAGAGTAACTCGCTTAAAGAGCAGAATCTTCTCTGAATGTTCGCTCCGCTTAACAAATAAAACCAACAAAAATCTTGCTTAACAAATAAATCGGGGTTCACAATCCCCCCACCAGAAGTCACAATTGGTCACTTACAATGGTGTTTCGCTTAAAGAGCAAACTCGTTTAAAGAGCAATCCTGTGGAACGCATTATGTTCTTTAAGTGAGATACAACTGTACTGCAGGTGTATTCTAGGTGCGATTTACTACTAAAAACCATCGATACAGACATGTTTGTACTGAAGCTTTTCAAGCTTCTTCATAGACCCTCCTCCTTCATCCCTCAGTGACTCTATCCATTGTAAATATTTTAAAGTACAGTAAAGGACTGTCAGCTGATGAATCAGCATTTGGCTTTCATTCTCTATCTATATAAAAAAGCATCAGTATTTAACTTCTCCCAACTTCGCCACTGCATTTAACATGCAAATCCTGTATCGCAAATCAAATACCAAACAAACAACTCCAGACCTAAACTAGACTAAGCAGTACCAGAGACGCATGACTCCCACATGTCTCCTTGTGATAGTACCATCTAGCTCACATATACCTCAATCCAAAAACAACTAATCATGGGCAACTGCCAACTTATTATTTCCAAGTTCTCTTGTATCTTGCATTTTGTTAAACCCTACTAAGGGAAAGAATCTATGGGACAGTATAGAAGTGTACAGTAATTGCTGTTGCATTTACTCAGCTGGTTCTTTCCAACATGCAAGCAAGATGTACCTAGTCCATAGCCTTCCAGATTTTGCAAGATTCTTGCTCATATGAAAAGCTTACACGAGTGCAGGAACCCCTCTTTTGCAGACACAGCAGTCTCTATCTGGAAAAAGAAACGAGAAAAAAAGAAGGGCTCAGGATTCCCTGGGCACACACTGGAGAAAACTGGGTCAATAACACCCTAAAATGGCATTTATCCTAAAATGAACCAAGCAGTACTGTTTACTTCTTCCACATAAATAAAAAATAAAAATAAGGGAGAATAATTCCCATTTAAGACCAGTAGATTGCATTACTAGATTGTGCTACTAGATTGGTTAGCACAAAACAATCTGTTATTCCTCCAAAAAGTTATCCCCATGTCCTGTTACTCTGTGAATACTACACCCAAGGGCAGAGAGAACAGAGAAACCAGCATCTAACACGGGCATTCCTGTTAAACAAATCTGTTGGTGCTCCAACCCTACAAGATCTGACTCCACTAAAGGAGAAGATGGGTTGACCAACTTCCAAGACTGCATCCTAGGGAAATATGAAGTGTAAACACAAGAAACCTTTCAGGAGACAGGCCATTCATAGCCTCTTCAATGACTCTGTCTCACTATAGTGAAGTGGTGGCAAGCCTATGGCACATGTACCAGGAGGGCACTTAGGGTCCTGTCTGAGGGCACAAGCGCCATAGTCCTGGTGAGGTGAGGTAACCAGACATCCCACACACACCCCTCTTATGCATCCAATCACGTGTGTATGTGTGCTTGCATGTGTGTTGCTTAACGAGGAGGATGAGGCACGCAGGCAGGCACCACGCATACGCCGCTCAAGATGCGATGGTGATTTCACATGGGTGCATTCACACATTCTCTCCATAGAGCCTAAAAGGTTCACCATCACTGCTATAGGGTAACCATCCTTACTTTTTTCCATACATCCAGTTTGTGTGACAAGCAGGCCAAAGATGAAAAAATTGCTGTCAGTGAAAGACAAGGTTAACCACTGTCCCTTACCCCAGAGGTACAGCAAGAAGACCCACTTCCGGTTTCGGCATTTTTCCATAACACGCAATACCACCCCTCTGAAAGAAATCCAAAACCAGAATGTGACACCTTCCACACATTCCGGTTGCAGACCTCACAATGCCAGCCCTGCATTGCTTTCTCAGCCGCCAGTGACACAATTTCAAAAGCCTAATTAATTATCTGCCCTTTCCTCCTGAGAGAGCTTCGTTACTTCCCTCCAGTTGTCCTGTGTCACAATTCTTCACACATCTTGAATTTACATTCCTCCAAAGTAGGAAGCTTGGCAGAGAATTCGAGACAAACCTAACAATGGGCTAAATATAGACGGTGTGCCTAAGAGGGAGGAGAAAGAGGCTCAACAGCTGCAGGATGCATCTGTCCAAGGCCATGCTCATGTGATAGAAGCATTTTCTCATCTTTCTTTCTAGGAAGAATCCATTCTAAAAGAGCAGGCACACCCACACATATACCCTCATTCATTTCTCCTACCTTTGCCCAAGCCATAACCCTGAATGGCAGCAGACTACTGCTGGGCTGCTGAAAGATTCTTCTGTCCAGCAAAAATTACTCTCCACCCATCACTCACCACGTTGCATCTAAAATAAGGTAAAGGTTGCCCTTCTTTGAAAGCCAGTTGTATCCAGCTCTAGGGTGTCGTGCTCATCTACAACCAAAGAGCCAGCACTATCTGCATCTGCAGACGTTTGCATAGTTGTGTGGCAGGCATGACTAGAACACAGTCAGGAATGTACATGTAAAACATTCTCACAAATAAACTGAAAGTCGTTCCCCAGCTCGTACCTCTGGTTCCCCACCCCACCCCCCACCCCATGGAAGCAGTTTCTTCTAAAGTAACAGTGCACTTCTTCAAACCTTAAACCACCCTGGGAATTTTACAGGAAGGTCATAAAACTCTCCAATAAACAAATAACTAAGCATGCAAACCTACAAAGCAACATCTATGTTTTCAATAGCACATGAAAGAACCAATCCTATCCTAGAAAAAGAAAAGTGCTGGAAATTAATCTATTATAAGGTAAGAGAATGAGTGTAGTAGTAAAAACACGTCTCCTTAAGATCCCAGGATCCATTCAGACGCATGCTAGTCTTTAGCACAGGAGTTCTCAACCTTTTTAAGACAGGGGGGTCACACTCCCTCAGATAGCTGGCACTTCCTGGTGTGGTGGAGGCAGTGGGTGGCACATGAAATGGTGTCTTGGACCACATCCGGCCTGTGGGCTACAGGTTGAGAATCCCTGCTTTAGCCAAAAAAAAATTCCCATTTTATCAGGGAGAAAGTTCTTTCTGAATTTATCAACATTCTTTAAAAGACAACCATAACTCTGCTGACCCAGTCCTTTCTCAGGGACCTAATTTGACAGGAAGCAGAAAATTATTTTTTTTAAAAAAAGGACAAAGACATTTCCGTTCTAGAAGTGCAGTGCGCATATTGAGAGTCACATCTGTTCATGACCTGAAAGGTTGCTGTTAAAATGAAATAACAGCTAATGGCAGCAAAAAGGGAAATGTTATTGTGGAAGAAGGCTGCTGTGAGTGATTGAGAGAACAAGGAAGGAAATTACTTCACTAAGCAGGTTGTCCTTTGGTATTTCCCAGTGAACATCCGGTCTATCCCATATGTTCCTTTCAAGTCCCCTGTCAAAAAACATAACAGCATCTTGATCGTCTATGGTGTATCCTCTTTTGAACAGAGGATTCTGATGGAATCTTATCTCTGTAACTTCAGCTACCAGTTTAAACTTCTTGTTTTGAAGAACTGAACAGGACCTGGAAGAGATCTATGAGATAAGGCCAATGAGGAAAATTTTTAAAAAGAGTAGAGAGACAAATATATTTTGGAAGCATTGCATTGTTTTGCTTATGGCAGTGGACTGTTATACATGGAGAAAAAGCTATCTGGAATGTTGGCAAACCACGGGGATGCCAGGTGAATTTTTTTCCAAAGTATACACAAGAATATCTTAACTTTTACTCATTACAATGGTAGGGAGAAACAGAAGTTGAAAAGAGAAGTTAGTAGCATCATAGTTGGCAAAAGGAAAATATTAGTATCCAACTTTACAAACTACGGTAGACCTTAGTAAGATAAAGCAGAAAAAAAGAAAGAATTCATCTTATTTTTATAGGGATAAAGCATCCTTATACAGTAATTCGAATAGGTGTGAAAACAGTTGAGGAGAAATATTTGCAATTATACCTTAACACACTGGTCAGAAATATGTTACAGTACTGCCATCCAAATGAAGGCACAATCTTATGCAAAAATCTAAAAGACACACTTGCACACACAATCACTGGAGAACAGCAAGGAGAATAAATAGGTCGATTCTAGAAGAAATTAACCCTGACTGCGTCTTAGAAGGTCAAATAGTAAAGATGAAGCTAAAGTACTTTGGACATCAAATGAGAAGAGAAGATTCACTTGAGAAAGCCTTGATGCTGGAAAAGGTGGAGGGCAAAAGAAGAAGGGGGCAGCCAAAAATGAGATGGCTAGGTGGTATTGTAGATGCAATGGGCACAAAGCTGGGCAGGCTGAGGAGGATGGTGGAAGACAGAGGTACATGGCGGACAATGGTCCATAGGGTCGCAAAGGGTCGGAATCAACTGTGAGACTGAACAACAACAAAATACTATCAAATCACTTTCAACATTGTTGCGGGATTTACAACTGGTGGGTTTTTTTGGGGGGCTTAGTTTTCTGCTTTTGTAATTTTTGTGTAAGCTGAATTAATATTTGGAATTTTTTATTGTTGCTTGATATTGTTGCTTACTGAATTCTGATGCTGTATTGATTTATATTATAGTATCTCTGATTTATTTTTTAGGATGTCCTGATATTTTGTAATTGCAATTGATACTGGAGAGAGAGGGAGAGAGAGAGATGGGGATGTATTTTGATATATTTTGTGATGTTATTCCTGCTATGTGATATTTGTAATTTACTATGTGATATTTGTAATTGCTTTTATGCTATGGAATGTGCTATGGAATTGTAACTGTTTCTTCTGTAATGACCCAAATAGGGTTTTTGAGGTATTTTGAGTGATTGACCGTTGTCATCTCTCAGCTAGTTTCCATACCAAAACAGGAACTTGAACTCAACAGTGTAACACACCATCTATTACACCACTGTGGCTAGTTTAAAGGAAAGGCAGTGATGGGCACGGGCCGGTTTGCACCGGTCCGCACGAACTGGTAGCAACATTTCCGGTTCTCCCTGCGGACCAGTGACAAGAATTTGGGGTAACCCACTGGGGGAGGTTACCGGCTACCCACATGTGCATGCGCAACTTCAGCGTTTGCCACACATGCATAACTCTGGTGCTTGGTGTGCATGCGCAACTAAGGGGCACACGCATGATTCCAGTGTTCAGTGCACATATGCGACTCCGGCACTCTGCACACCAAGCCAAGCAGCCATTTGCTGCTTGGAGTGTGGCAGAGCGCAGCGCTGAAGGAGAGGCACAGACATGGAGGAACTGGCGACGGCTGAGGCCCTCGGCGGCCTCCTTGGAGGCGCTGCAGCAGCAGCCTCATGGCTGAGGCCCTCGGAGAGGCATGGCCATGGCGCCACTCGTACGCTGATGCTCTCCTTGCTTGCTATCCTGAGCGGGGAGGAGGAGGAGGAAGAGCAGCTGCTGAAGCTCCCTACCACCTGCTCCCCAGGGTAAGTGACTCACCTTTGGGTGTGTGGTGTGTGTGTGTATTTTAATGTGTATTTTATGTGTATTTATTTTTAATGTGTATTTTTATGTATATTTAATTTGTATTTTTATGTGTATTTTTATGTGTATTTTTATGTGTATTTTTATGTGTATTTTACGTGTTTTTATGTGTATT
Source organism: Furcifer pardalis (assembly GCA_030440675.1). NCBI lineage: Eukaryota > Metazoa > Chordata > Lepidosauria > Squamata > Chamaeleonidae > Furcifer > Furcifer pardalis. The sequence continues at coordinate 206,372,042 of CP126890.1, forward strand.
TAATTTGTATTTTATGTGTATTTTAATGTTAGCTTTTGTGGATCAAGTCCACTGGCTCTTTGGCTATAAACAGAGATGTGCACTGAACCCTAGAGTTGGTAACGAATGGCTTTCAACCAAGGGCAACCTTTACCTAAGAACAGAAGATCCTGACTGGTATTCAAATTTGACATCAGATTTTGTCTCTGCAAGTGGTTCAAGGTCTCCGTTGCTCAAAAGCCAGTCATATCTGACTCTAGGGTGTAATGCTCATCTCCATTTACAGCCAAAGAGCCAGTGCTGCATTTGCAGATGTATATATGGCAGACATGACTATATTGCCCATGACTTTGGCTCTGCCCACAACTTTGGCTCCACCCACAGTATGGTAGTAAAAAAAATTTTGACTGCCCATCACTGAGGAAAGGCCTTGCACACCTTCCTGGTAATTGTGACAGCAACAAATTGTTTAGTAAGGAGTCTGGATTGACTTATAAAATCTATTGTCCTTCTCTTTTTTGTGCCACATCTGATTCCAAATAAGACTGTCCTACAAATATAATGCTGTGGTCTTTCATCTGCCTTCCACATCACAGCATGACCCCCATACCACTGATTCAGCTCCTCAAGTCACTTTCTGGTCCTGAGCCCTTTTGGCATGCAAAGCCCCAGGCTAGGATTGATGAAGCTGCTGCCCTCCATCAAGACGGATTTAAGTGGGATTTAATCCACTTGGTGACCATCACCCTTTCCTATGGACTTCACCAAGGCTGCGAGTCCTGAGGGTTATCAGATTAGTTAACTGCCATCTGACGCTTGGTGTTGAGTCGCTGGCAGTATGGTCTACTCAAGTGATGGCGAACCTTGGCACTCCAGATGTTATTGAACTTCAATTCCCAAAAGCCCTGACTAGCAGGAGTGCTGACTTGGGCTTCTGGTAATTGAAGTCCAAGAACACCTGGAGTGTCAAGATTTGCTATCACTGGTCTACTCTATTACCATAGCAAGATAACCTGGCCAGACTTTGGAAAAGCAAAAACCCATTAAACATCTTCTTTGGAATTGATTCACAGCCCACCAGATTACAGCTCAGACAACACATCGGTGAACTTTCGAAAACTCATTTTACTTAGCCATAAAAACCTATGTATTGAAACCAAAGCAAATGCAATTTTGCACAGTTGTTACACAGAAAAGGGCTTTTTCCAATAGGTCAACATTTGTACCATTTGCTACCCTGTTTCCCCGAATATAGGACCTCCTCGTATAGTAAGGCACCCCCCTATTTCTCCCCACTTCGGAAATATAAGGGCCTCCCCGAAAATAAGGCACTCACCTAAATCTTGCCCTGGCGATCCAGTGTATCAGCAATAAATGTGTACTGTATTCTTCATCATGGAAAAATAAGACATCCCCTGAAAATAAGACCTCGTGCATATTTTGGAGTTTTAAAAAATATAAGACAGTGTCTTATATTCGGGGAAACACGGTAGCATACACAACTATTTTAAACAAAGTCATTTGCACCAGTAAAGTGAACTAGGCAACTTAATTTGCTGCAGCAGAAGCATCCTACGACAATCACTTGAATCCTAGTGACACAGAAGAAAGGAAGCAAGCAAACAGTATAATTGAATTCTGTTTTACATGTAAGGAGAAATGGTGGAAAGCTAGACATAACAGATGTAATTTTCATCCAGTATATGCCGAGGAAGAATTGCTTGTCAAAAGCCAAGAACGCTGTGTGCTTTATTAGAAAGTTGGTGCGTTTGCAAGGAGAGGGCAGATTAAGTTTCTTTCCCGCAAATTTATTGTTGTTATGAACAGTGAAACATGAGTACTTAGCCAATGCAATTTTAAAAACTCAATTTCCAGTAGCTTCTCCAAGCATCCATTAAAATATTGTCCTGAAGGAGTCAGTTGGACGCAGTTAAAGAGTTACAAATGGCTCAGCTATAAAACTTTCTTGGGACCAGTTTAAAGAGATGAAGTAGCAATGCTGACAGTAACATTAATTTTAACAGGTGCCTCAAGTTTCCTTTTGCACGGGAAGTTAAAATATGGAAAAGAAAGCAAGTCAGTTCAAAGACCTCCTTGGTGTATGCGCATACCAAGTATACCATAGATGCTATGTGAAGAATAACCACATGGTTGTAAGGAGCTAGGGGGCTATGGTGGCTTACTGGTTAAGATGCTGAATTTGATGACTGGAAGGTCAGCAGTTCGAGACCGGAGTAAGTTTTGTCTTTGTCCCAGCTCCTGCCAACCTAGCAGTTGGAAAGCAAGAAATTGCAAGTAGATAAATAGGTACTACTTTGGTGGGAAGGTCGACAGCGTTCTGTGCACTCCAGTGTCTAGGCATGCCTGCTACATGTCCATGGAAACGTCTGCAAACAGAGACAGCACTGGCTTTTTGGCTATAAACAGAGATGAGCACTGAACCCTAGAGTTGGATACGACTAGCTTTCGAGCAAGGGCGGCCTTTACCTTTACTATACCATAGATGATATGTGAAGAATAACAATATGATTGTAAGGAGATGGTTAATGCAGCAAAACACTTGTTCATGGCATCAAGAGGTCTTTCAGGATGTCAGAAAAGGAAAAGACAGGCCAAAGTAAAAAAGAGATCTTAAGGGGAGGAAAGGAGATTTTGACTCAAAATAAAAGGAACCACCCATACAAAAATGCAAAATCCTATATAGCACTTAAGATAATATGAAACACTCGAGTGTGTAAGTTTTGGCCTAGGGACAACATACAAGCATACAAGAAGGATGTCTATTTGGAAGCTCAACACTATGATTTTGTTCTATTCATAGCAAAACCACCACTCCTCCTGCCAATTAGAGAATCCTTAGAAGAACTGTGTTTACAAGGCACTTATAATCTTTCCATATTGCTACAGCTGGAACACTTCACCTTAAAAGTCAATAGTCTGTAGATCACGTTTCTTAAATACGAAAAATTTGAGTTTTTCTTTTTTCAACATTTACCTGATATGAAAATGAAATACAAAACTGCCCCATTTGCTTTCTAGCTATACTTTATCATAAGAAAACCAGTGGCACAAAACAAATATGACAAAATATTTCAGCACAGATATTGTATTTAGGGCAATGACCTATGAGTGAACCTTAAAGTTTGCAATCAAAATAAGAAATACCATCTATTCATCAGTAAGACACATTGTACAAGTACCCTCAAAAGATAATCCTTATCAAACCACCCTCAGCTACAGAGATTATGGGCCAAAATCCTGTTGGCCAGTTATGCTAAAGGTATGACTTTTAGAAGTGATGTTAAGATAGCTCTTTTGCTGCACATGAATTGTGCAAATTAGAATACAATAAAGAGGGAAGATTTCTTAACTTAAAGCTGGGGTGCCCAAAGTTTTCAGGCCACGGGCTGATCACTACGGCCCAGGGGCTGGATGTGGCCCTCAATGCCAATTCATCCGGCCCACAAAGCCCTCATCACTCCTGGAAGCGGAAGTAAAACGTGCCCATATGGGCTTTGTGGGCTGGATGAATTGATGTCAGGGGCCACATCCGGCCCCTGGGCAGTAGTATGGCCACCCCTGACTTAAAGCAATTCCCACTCTCCAAAAAATGTTATGCCTTTTATGTAAGTGTACAACAGGGTTTCAACCATTATTTCCAGTGACCACAGCAGATACAGAGAGACCAGCAATTACTGCGAATGAAGTGGCAATCATAACCTCTGTGGGTTGCATTTGCCACAAAGGGCATTTTAGCAGCCCCACAGATGACCCAACTTTTAAAAAATGATGAGAAAGTGTATCTCCTGGAGTTCCATCCTCCTTGAAGCACAAGATGTATCTCAAAATACAGGGTGTTTTAGCCCTCAAAACTGTTTTTGATAGATCAGAAATGCTCTTCTAGTTACTGCTTGGTCCCATCAGAAGAAGCCAGTGAAGTCCACCTTGAATCCAAGAGGGAAAGGTTGACAACTGCATCTCGCCTCACCTGAAGACTGCCCACCCTAGTAAAGAAAATTTTATGCCTGCCCAATAGTAATGTGGAGGTGGGGGGAGAGTACTCACTCACAGGCATACTACAATTATGCAAATACAGTCAAACCTCGCATAAAGAGCGTCTCGCTTAAAGAGTAACTCCCTTAAAGAGCAGAATTTTCTCTGAATGTTCGCTTCGCTTAACAAATAAAACCAACCAAAAACTCACTTAACAAATAAATCGGGGTTTGGAATCCCCCCCACAATTGGTCACTTACAATGGTGTTTCGCGTAAAGAGCAAACTCGTTTAAAGAGCAATCCTGTGGAATGCATTATGCTCTTTAAGTGAGGTACAACTGTACAGTAGTTCTTCCTTGATGTCTAGACAGTGAAACTGCCAAATGAAGCCACCTTTTGATAAGATCATTCTACAGTTTCTTTCACCTGCAAATTCCATAAAGACATGACACATACTGTATTGTGATTTTGTGGATAGAAAGGAAACAGATTCCTAACTTCTATTTAAGTTCTGTGGCTTTTGAGGAACAAAAACAGAAGAGAAGACTGAAAAGTTTATTTTTCCTCCTTTGCCTTCTATGAGCCCTGGTGGCACAGTGGTTAAATTGCTGTACTGCAGCCAAAACACTGTCAATTCAATCCTCACAGAATTTATCTAAGTTGGTAAAATGAGTACCCAATGGGAAGAAAGCTTGCTGTTCTGCCCTATTTATTTGTGTTTTTACTCTTCATATACATGCTTTATTTTGATTTGCCATTGACATAACTATTTAAAATCATACACAAGTGTTTGAATATCAGTTCCTCACCAGGTAAAGGTCGCCCTTGCTCAAAAACCTGTCGTATCCAACTCTAGGGTTCAGCACTCATCTCTGTTTATAGCCAAAGCCCCAGACCTGTCTGCATCTGCAGATGTTTCCGTACACATGTAGCAGACATGCCTCAACATGAAACGATGTTTACCTTTTCTTCTAGTAATTGTGTGAGACTTCCAGCTACTGAACATCCCTATTCAAGCATCAGAATATTTTGTTTCCTGGATGCATTGAAAGCAGAGCACTTAGTTGCACTTATCACCATCACCATCATTATCCCTTTCTTCACACCCTGATGGAGGAGGAGCCTGAAGAGGAAAGATTCCTGCTCCCTGCAAATATGGGCACTTGTTCATGAGCTGGAAAGCCTCCTCATCCGACTCACTATTCTCACAAAAGGCATGGAAAAAAGACACAATGATGAAAAGGCTAGGGAGGCTCTTCCCCGCTAAGCATGTTGCAGATGCCAAATTCTATAAGCACAGAATAGGGGTCACGTCTGGTACATAGAATGAAAGAAGAACCAGCCCGTTGGTTTTTGTTTGTACCAATTATAGCCAACGAAGTGCTTCTAGGAATACACAGGAGCCCTTTGTTTTTCTCCTACCTCTCTGCCCCTGTCTCTGTAATTTGGATAAACATAAGAATACGAAGCCTGGCCATGCTAGAGGAGACCAAAGGCCTTTCCAGCCCAGTGCTCTAGTGCCACAATCTCCATGGGGAACCCACAAGCAGGACAAAACTACAACAGACCCTCCCTGCTCATGCTTCTAAACATTGGTGATCTCTTCTACTATTGCAGCTAATATCATCGGAAGAGCCTATCCCCTAATGGCAAACTTTGGCACTCCAGGTATTCTTGGACTTCAATTACCAGAAGCCCAAGTCAGCACTCCTGCTGATCTGGGCTTCTGCGAGTTGAATTTCAAGAACACCTGGAGTGCCAAGGTTCACCATCTCTGAATTACTTATTTTATTCTTTTTCAAAGCAAGCTCAACTAGCAGCACTTTCTGTGTTTTTGTGGCATTATATTAAGCAGGTTAGTATTCAATTTCTTTGATTACACACTTGAATTTATTTAGGAGGATAATACAGTATTTGTACTTTTGTAAGTATTCACTTTCACAGTTAAATATATTCAGGACACATATGCATAATCTGGGATTATATACTATAAACACATTTTAAATATAGATGAAACTGAAAACGGGAACATTAGAGATAATTTGAAGGTAAAGTTTAAAATGTTCAGCATCTGACACTATCCTTGGCTTTATTTGTCTCAGATGAAGCAGATTTCAGCTACCAACAGGATTAAAATAAATTAACTTGATAATCTATGTACACTCTATTAATTATTGTACTGTAAAACCTTGCATAAAGAGCACCTCGCTTAGGGACTAACTCGCTTAAAGAGTATAATTTTCTCTGAATGGTTGACTTGCTTAACAACTAAAACCAACCAAAACTCGCTTAACAACTAAATCAGGTTTCATAATCCCCACCACCACCAGAAGTCACAATTAATCACTTACAATGGCATTTCACTTAAAGAGCAATCCCGTGGAACGCATTATGCTCTTTAAGCGAGGTAACACTGTACATACTTTGTTATGTAAGAATTTAGGGTTATACTAAATGTTGCCCCCCAACCCCACGCTGCAGAGTGTATTTCCTTTATCACAGCCAACCCATCAGACAACTGCAAATAGGACAGGGTTACAGCTCCCAAATGAAACAGGACGGCTCCCAAAAACCTCTCAGTCCCTAGCATTTTTCTTTTCAAACACTATACAGTATTTGGTAAATGTTATTTTAAATTTAAAAAAATATGTGTAAGCTGTCTTCAGCATTATCTTTTAGTTGCAAGAGTAAAGACATAATACAGCAAATGAATAAATACATTGTTATGTATCCACTGCTCAAGCGGGGGAAATAGTCATAATGGAGCCAAGAACTGTACAGTCACAATATTTTGAACAGAGAAGAACCATTCTAAGAAATTTCGTGGCAGAGAGGCCACCAGTCCAGTCCCCAAGCTTGTGCCAAGTTTGACCTTGTAGTAGGAAGTTTCCCATTTGCTTACTCTAACAGGAAACAAAGTAAGTAGAGCAGCTCAAGGGCTGCCATGTTTATCTGGCCTTTCTGGGAACAAGCAAGCATTGGGACCAGATGATCCACAGCCTTGCCCGATAGATTTCCAGAATGTTTCATATTCAACCAACTCCATGTACATCATTTTGGGAAAGGACACAGCAGCAAAACTTTAGACCAGGCATGCCCAAACTACAGCCTGCAGACTGAGTCGGTTGCACCGAGTAGGGCGATATACAAATCAAATAAATGAAATGAAATGAATGGATACAGTACCTGAAGGCATTCCATCAGGCCTGCGATGTCCTCACCAAACCAAGAAGTAAATACGGACACTATTTGTGCATGCGCAGTAGCTTCCGTGCCAAACGAGGAAGTAAAATGGCCCGCATCCCCAAGCACGCTCTGTTCTGAGGGTGTGATCTGGCCCACTCAGCTGTTCTGGGGGCATCCTAGAAGTGCTCAGCTCTAGAGCTCAATACCCAACCATGTCACAGTTAACCTAACAGAATATACCGGTAGTACATTTACCTTTCTAATCGTAGAAGTAAATGAAGAGCAAGGACTAGTTTCGTCAACTGGTAAAACAGACCCTCCCAGAGCAACCTGCTGAACATGGTAAGGTAAAGGTTTCCCTTGCTCAAAAGCCAGTCGTATCCGACTCTAGGGGTCAGTGCTCATCTCTGTTTCTAAGCCGAAGAGCCAGCGCTGTCTGCTTCTGTAGACGTTTCCATGGTCAAGTGGCAGGCATGACTAGACACCGGAGTGCATGGAATGCTGTTACCTTCCCACCGATGTGGTCCCTATTTATCTACTTGCAATTTCTTGCTTTCGAACTGCTAGGTTGGCAGGAGGCTGAACATGGTAGAGCTGACCTAATTATTTCTCCATCCATAAAAATGTGTGGGTAGGGGGAGGAGAGGGGAGAATCTATTCCAATAGTTCCCAACTTTTGGTGCACAGATATTCTTGGACTACAGCACTCAGAAATCTTGGCCAGCACAGCCAATAGGGAAAGCTTCTCAAAATTTTAGTCCACAAATATCTGAGAACCAAGGTTGGGAACCACTGGTTTACTCTTCTCAAGCTGAAACCGGCCAGGAAGCTTCCTCACTGTCAACCCTATTGTAGAAAGGCCACATTTCTCCAGAAATTTCACACACCATCAGGTCAATTCTGATTTACAGTCATCATTTCCAGGGTTTTCTAAGTATAGAGTACTCAGAATTGGTTCCCTTCTTCTGGGGGTGTCCTGGGATGGTGCAGCTTCCCCAAGGCTACAGAAGCTGCCTCTTCTCCTGGAAGGCAAGGTGGGAGATCGAACAGTCGACTTCCGTCTAGCTTACTCAGTTACCAAGAAAAATAAGACCCCATACTTCCAATCCATTGCAGGGAGAGTGGGATAAAATATGGTCAATCATGCACGGTCTGAAAATTTACTTCTTCTTTGGGCTAAACACCTGAACTCACACATTCAGCTTGGCTATTTGGCAGCAATATGAAATCCCTTTTGGTAATCCTGGAAGAAATACTCTACACAACGGTAAGGGGATCTTGTAATTTCTTGAATTGTACATAATACCTTTATACAGTACTGTAATCCCATGGAATAAAACAAAAACAAAAAAAAAGTTTAGATTTCCAGTTCTAGAATTAAGTATAAGCACATCTCATTGATTATAGAAGAACATATTGTATACATTATAATCATTTCTCTTCTTCAGAACTTTTAGAATACAGTACTGTACTCTACAAAAGTACTGTAGTCAAGTTCAAGAACTCCTGATATACTACTTACTGCATGAGTTAGGGTTCCATGAATATCAAAGCAATCCATCAGATGTACAAGGGAGATCTGTTTGTGCATGCAAATAGTGCAATTGTCATTCATTCACTATACACTTCCCACCAACAAGAATCAATCCATTACAGTAAAAAAAGTAATAATCATTATTGGAAGAACAGATATCATCTTTTGACCGGTGGACTGAGGCTGGTGGCACACTATTACCCAAAAACATAAACAACTACAACAACACACATTTCAGATCTAAAAGTTCAACAGATGTATGCAAATGAATCCCTGTGTTCTCCATGCTTACTCCCACTGCCGGCTGTTCTTCATCAATCTGTGGCATTCTAAAAGCAAACGGATATTCTAATGGCATAAGCCAGGGGTGCCCAAACTACGGCCCGTAGCCCTAATCTGGCCCACAGCACCAATTAATCCAGCCAACATCACCCCAGAAGCAGAAGTAAAACACGCATGTGCATAATGCACCCACACTTTTGCATAATGCTGCCATAAATGACCCACGGCTGTTGTAAACGCTAGCAGTTCAAAAGCAAGAAATTGCAAGTAGATGAATAGGTACCACTTTCGCGGGAAAGTTAACGGCATTCTGTGTGCTCCAACATCTAGTCATGCCTGCCACATGACCACAGAAAGATTTGCAGATGTAGACAGCACTGCCTCTTTGGCTGTAAACAGAGATAAGCACCAGACCCTACAGTCAGACACAACTGGCTTTCAAGCAAGGGAGATCTTAGCAGCTGGTAACCACAAAGCAGCAGTGAGGGGAGAATAGCGCCCAAAGGTGCTACAGCCACAAATAGCTCTGCAACAGAGGCAAAGCCAGAAGTGGTAACTGCAGTAGCCACCTAAGAATTGACTGGTAGCGGCAATGAAGATAAGTTAAAAAGAAAACCCATAGGGGACTGGAGGAGAAGGGATTGGAAGGTGGTTTGGTGATGGCAGCTACGGGGGGGGGGGACTGTTTGGGCAAGGTTTCATAAAGGACACACAAGCCAACACAAACACCACATGAGATTAATTTGATTTTTAAAAATACCAATTCAAAGCCCAATTCTTTTGACAGCCAAGACAGACCCTATGTGTTACACTTGAACTGCTTGTTCAAAGAAAGAGTAGAAAGATAACTACTTCATGCACCTAACCAAGTAGGTTCTGATTTCAGAGGTTAAAATAGTAATTTCTGAACTGCAAAATATTCTGTCATTGTCAGTAGAGAGGTAGCTTTCCAGAGCTCGTGGTCAGCTAACACCCTAACATTTCCACTGTTTGTTTCATTCTCTCAGTCTGCCCTCAAAATGGATGACTACATTTCCAAATATAGTGCAGTAAAACCCCGACTTACGTATGCCTCGAGTTAGGTAAAATTCGACGTACTTAAGGGGGTTCCCCCCCTCCAGAAATCGTATCCTGATTTATGAAAAAAATGATATATGCAAGGGGTTTACCTGTGTCTTTAGAGTATAAAATGGCGGCAGCACCATTTTAAACTCTAAAATTCAACCCCGCACCACCTGCCCCCGCTGCTGGAAGTCACAAGATGTCACTTACCATGGAGGCTGTGGAGGCGGCAGCAGAGGCAGCACTGCTTGCAGCAGTTTTGCCATGTTTTCCAGAGTCCCCACTGCTTTTACAGGGACTGGAAAAGCATATCCACTCAGTTCCACTGTTCATCCAAGGCTTCTCTGCGGAGCGTTTTGGCTGGGAACAATGTTCCCAGCCAGACCGCTGCATCCCAATGTTCATCCGAGGCTTCTCCAGGGCACAGTTTGGCTCAGAATGTGCTTCCCAGCCAAAACATGTCTCAAAGAAGCCTCAGACAAACAGCAGGATGCAGCGGTTTGGCTGGGAACACACTTTCCAGCCAAACTGCGCCCTGGAGACGCTTTGGATGAACAACGGAATCGAACAGCTATGTGGGGGGCACTCTCCCAGTCCCCATAGAAGCAGCGGAGGAGGAGGCAGTTCCCACTCCCCCAATGGGCAGGAGGCAGCAGCATGCAAAAGGTAGGAAGATCACTGTTTACATTCCATTTTTCTTTCTTTCAATGATTCCCTATGGGGATGCATCGATTTATGTAAAAACCCAACTTACGTAAATAGGTACAGAACAGACTTTTTACATAAACAGGGGTTTTACTGAACGAAACATAAAAAGCTATTGCTACCCTGCACCACAGAAACTTCCCAAGAAAGAAAGAAAGACTTATAATCTAGAAGCCAAGAATATCTGGTGAGTTGCATTCTGAATTTTTTGTTTTTATATAGAGGATTTTTAAGGCTTTACTAGTCTGCCTATAGATGTTTTAGATTACATCAAGTCTGCTCATGTATCAGGTGCCATCATAGAGGATTTTAAAACTTTCTTAGTCTCAAAACCAATTATCTTAAGCCTGCAAACCTAGCTACCTTGCCCAGTCAAACACAACAAAAGCTTTGCTTGTCTCTAAGCTTACTCCTAGGTTAACAGGTCCAAGATAGCTACTGTGAATTCAAGTCTAACACTTGAAACAATTATGATAATGACACATTATGAATTTCCCCTACCCCTTTTCACCACAACATAAAAACATGCTGCCTCTGTAGTAAACACAGGTTTTCTCTTCTTTAGCTAATGTCTGAAATCTAGGTAACAAATATATCTGTAACTAGAAAGGACGGACAAAAGTCTTAGTACATCGTCAGCAGGAACTTGTTTCATGGTTTTTTTTCCAAATCTTGCAGGAGAGGAGGGAAAGCCTAAAGTTTTAATTGTAGTGCACACTTTGAAATGTATTCTGTTAACAACTCGCTTCCAAATCAGCAGCTCACTTAGATTTATAGGGAGAAACTAACCTTTAAAAAAATATAGCATGAATAACATATAAATCTCTTGGGCTTTTTTCTACTGTCCAAAAATTTCCAGTTAGAATACTCATAAGCCCAGCATTTCAAACCAATAAACAAAAATAACTCTCATTAAAAAAACCCACATTTCTCCATCTCAACTGAAGAAAGAGCAATTTTCCATTCCAGAGGAAGGAGAAGAAATGCATAATCAGCCATCAGCCATATGTCTATGTCCTGTAACACTGAACATTCTCAAGTGGTATACAATTGCAACGTTCTTTATCCCCTTTAAAGTCTACTTGAGTCATTCCACAACATTTCACTGCATCTATTAAACACTAGAATGCTGCAAGATAACCTGCAGTGCCTCCTACAGTGGCCATCCCCAAGTTAGTGGTGTATACTGGAACACAACTCCCACTATTCCCAGCTAGAAGAACCCCCAAAATTTGTGGGGAGCAATCCCATCTGTCAATAGGATCTTAAGAGAGTGTGAACTTATGCCACTGTCATTCAGTTAACGGTTGCATCTAAAAACCACAGCCTCCCTGCTTCTTTTCCAACATGACCTACAGTTCAGAACACATTACATTCACCAGGACTAGGGCGTCGTACAGCTTCTAAACTGCGAGATAGAAGAACCCGAGCATGGATACATACAGAGGCTCAGCATTCAGCACAAGCCACGAAAGGAAAGACGAGAGACCCCTCCCAAAAAAATGGCCACAGAAAATAATAAAACTGCCAGAGTTCAAGCAAAAACAATAAAAAAGAGGTGACATAACAAGAAGATGTGAAACAGATCATGCATGAATTCCCCTCCTTCCCCCCCCTGTTCCAGATCAAAAGAGGCACGATATAGAAACATCACAGAGAACAGCAGAACTGAATTGCAAAGGTACCTGATTTTGAGCACCAGAAGTAGACATCCAGTTTCTTCTCAGGCACGTCAGACAATTGATTTTTTAAAAATCAAAATATCAGAACTTCAAAAAGACAGTACCCAGCTTCTCAGCTGCAATTTGAACAGAGTTTTTCTTCCTTTTCTCTGCAAATTCTCAGGGCATTCCACCAAGCAATGGCTACTGCAATGATTTCAGTGACAAAGCAACTATAAACCCATCTTTTGCCCAGCCGGGTGGGCAAACTGAGAAAACTAAGCAATCAATGGCCGCAGAAAGCTGAGACTGTTCACACTTGGTTTTCAAGAGATCCAGCCTTAGCTATTGCCAGCAAAAACAAGACAAACAGAGCAACGGGAGATTGCTCTCTCGGAGCGGAACAGCCTCAACTGTCTGTGTGCAGCCCAGGAAGAGATGTGGGGGTGGACTTTAAAAAGAGGGCCAGCTCAGTTGGGCTTTTCTACCAATGAAACGCTCGAGATTCCGGGCAACAAAAGCCACACACACTAGGATGGGGAAAGAGACTGAAAGGTTTGCTCGCTCAGGAATCTAACCACTGGGCAAGTTTCCTCTGCACCTTCAAAAAATCTGCCCATCTCAGCAACAGCAATGTCTTCTAGAGGTCACTAGTCACCCCTGTCATCTGCTCTGCATATTTATCCTCTCTTCATGAGGTGCCTCAACATTCACTAAGCTAGGAGGCAAAATAGGAAGGGGTGGAAGTGAGCATAAAGCACAAAATCTATTATTAGCCATCATTTACCCACATGTTCCCACTCTCCCTAAGTGCAAGCCTCTGATCGTCCCCCTGAGGGTCTAATATCTTAGATAAGACAAAATTCTGTTCATATGTTTTTAAAAAGTCATGCATTGTATATTTGATTTGCTTCTTTTAACAGGAATGCATTTTGACTTTTACAGTTTGATTACGTTTTTCTGAAGCATGAGCAGTCTCGAGTTTTTAAAGAGATAAAGAGATAACAAAAAAAATCTCTTATAACAGTCAATTGTTTAAAAAAAGAGAAGCCTCAGTATCTGAAATGGTATACTGTGTTCAAGTGGTACCTCGCTTAAAGAACATAATGCATTCCATGGGATTGCTCTTTAAGCGAGTTTGCTCTTTAAGCGAAACACCATTGGAAGTGACCAGTTGTGACTTCTGGCAGGGGGGGATTGTGAAACCCGATTTATTTGTTAAGCGAGTTTTTGGTTGGTTTTATTTGTTAAGCAAGGCGACTGCTCAGAGAAAATTCTGCTCTTTAAACAAGTTACTCTCTAAGCGAGGCACTCTTTATGCGAGGTTTTACTGTACAGTACTTGCTTGTATTCTCCTATCAGATCATCACAAGCATTTTCTCTTTGCCCTCTCCCCCATGGTTGAAACCTAAAGGATAACATTCCTGTGGCAGGGGAACAATTTTTCTTAATTTGTAACAACACAACATTTCTCGGTTTCCTTTTCATATGAACCACTCTCCTACTGGATATGGCAAATATATAGTAATATATCTTTATAAAATGGTCCCCATTTTACTGCGATGAAATCATTAAGTTGTTGCAAGAATTACTGTCCAAATGGCGACCTGGCTGTTTCAAAAGGGAAGAGAAACTAAAGGATGTGGACAAAGGGCTAACTTCACCAAATGCCACCTATGGCACTAAGGTAAAGGTTGCCCTTGCTCAAAAGCCAGTCATATCTAACTCTAAGGTTCAGTGCTCATCTGTTTATAGCCAAAAAGCCAGCGTTGCCTGTGTCTGCAGACATTTCCATGGACATGTGGCAGGCATGACTAAACACCAGAATGCACAGAACACTGTTTACCTTCCCACCAAAGGGGTACCTATTTATCTACTTGCAATTTCTTGCTTTCAAACTGCTAGGTTGGCAGGAGCTAGGTCAGGCAAGGGGAGCTCACTCCATCACGCAGAACTCAAGTCTTGAACTGCTGACCTTCCAGTCATCATGTTCAGCATCTTAACCACTAAGCCACTCGTTAAATAACTTACTTTCATTGCAAGTCCTATTAGGGTTAACTGCCTGTACTATTTGTGATCAATATTCTAAGGAAGCTGAGTTATGAGCCAAGTACTGTACTGTACAATATACAAATTGCTTCACAAAGAGAAAAAAATCATATTAGAAGAATAGCTCTATAGGTAAAAATATAAATGGCACAGAGCTGAGCGAGTTGAGGAGGATGGTGGAGGACAGAAGTGCCTGGCGGACAGTGGTCTATGGGGTCGCAAAGGGTCGGAATCGACTGTGCGACTGAAAAACAAAAGGAAACTCTCACTCCTCTGCCTAGCAGTTCCTAAATCTTGGGTTTTAGTACCTGTAGCTGCTATTAACAACAAGGAAGCAGGAAATTCAAAAAGTCTAGCACTTTGTTAGGTTCTGCTCTGTGTACAATGGACACATATGTTACATCCTCAACTCATATTGTCACTCTGAACCAACAAAATGGTAGAATAGCCAGCAATGCTACCTTTACCTCATCCTCATATTTGAAGTCTCTCTATGGCCCACAGATTTCATCCAAATACGCATCTGATAAAGTGCCAACCAAGTATAAAGGACCTGCTTCATTTAAATATATTTCCTCCAATAGCACTGTCCATTTCCACTACAGCTGCCAAGTAGAAACCAAGGATTTATAGGGTATCATCAGGCTGAAGGAAAAAGCTGCAAAAAAAGGATTTAGCACAGTAAACACCACAAGGACTAGGGAAGGAGGAATGTAAACGGAACACAGACAGTGCCCGAAAATGGCAAAGCCTGAAGCCTTGAAAGGTTTTTTTAAGTAAAAAGTTCTTGCTTGTCATTAGATAAAAGTCAAACTTCATTCAGTCTTCCAAGCTGGTATGACGAATCAAATTTTGCTTTGACTGGACCAGTGATGGCAAACTTTAGCATTCCAGATGTTCTTGGACTTCAATTCCCAGAAGCCCAAGCTCCTGTGAATCCACACAAATGGGTTTACTGCGATTCATCTGACCCATGCTGCCCTCATCGCTCCCAGAAGCAGAAGTAAAACGCACTCATACAGGCGCATTTTACTTCCGCTTCCAAGAGTGACGAGGGTGGTGCGGGCTGGATGAATTGTAGTAAACCCATTCACAGGGGCTTGGGATTCTGGGAATTGAAATCTAAGAACACCTGGAGTGCCAAGGTTCACCATCACGGGACTAGGCCAAATAACCCCTTGCTGGTTATACATAAAAATGTATAAAGCTTTGCAGCAACACTTTCCACAGTCCATCAAAAGCAACGATCACCCATCCCAACTAAGCTCAGATTGCAATATTTAGCTTTTACAAAGGCATTTTATGTAACATGGGGGATGAACAATTACCTCATAAACCAACATGGTATAATGGATGCCAAAAAGAGGGGAGGAATTGACAATGTTTCTTCCAATACATTTCAGACAAATTTTCAATGTGTGAGGTAAAATATCATTATTCAAACTGTGTCAGAAGGACTACAGAAAAATTGGAGTAGGAAAAATGTGTAAACCTACAATCCAATGTGTCAAGGATTGGTAACTGATGGGCAGCAGTCACACATGTAGACACAGTTGCGGGATGTATGTGGGGAATAATGATATCGCCCTGTGAGAAGCGTCCAGGAGCAGTGATTTTCTTCCAAATGAAGGTGTAAAACTGTACCTTAATTAAAGAATGCTCTCCACGTATCTAATTTGGATGTATGTACACACAAATGGATGTGATGGGACTAGCTTAAAACTGTTTCCCAGATTTGCCAGAATTTGCCTCTCTCCAGAAATAAGTCCCATTCACTACTCCAAGGTGAGTAGACAAACAACTGCATCTTAAAAGAACTACAGAGGAAGAGGATTAAATGTTCACTGCATCTACATCAGAATGTTTCACTTGTAAAATGGAAAAAGATACAGTATTAAAACTTGTAAAATAAAAATTTCCAGTCAATGATGCAGGCTGGATCTATTCTTTTTACCTCATCTCTCTCCCTGGCTTTCAAAAGAAGGTCTGTTGCCAGGATGTTTCCAAGCAACAGAGATTTCCTCTCACAGATTTTTCTTGGTATTGTTACTGACACAAGACTATTTGTGAAGGAGAAAACTAAAGCGCAGAGGGTGGGAAACAGATCAGATTTTATTTTTTCTAATGGAATAAGTCTGCAAAGCTCCATCTTGAGGAGAAACATTAAAGTCATACATATATTTACGCAGTAGAAAAAAACATTTATAACAGGCTGTGCAGCTAAAGCTAAAATGGGATAGTATCATACACAAGCCTTCATAGAAATATAGATTAATGTGTAGTTGAGTCTTCAGCAGTAGGACGTTGAATGAATATACAGTAATACCTCGGATAATGCTAAGACTTGGTCCCACAAGTCTTGGTGTTATCTGGTTTTTAGTGTTATCCGATGCATGTTAAAATCCTATGGGATGTATCGGATAACATTAAAGCTCCATAGTGATACATTGTAACCGCACAGGCTTTAGCGGTTGTTATCTGATCCATCCCATAGGACCTTAACGTTATCGATCCAATTCTCCTCCCCAGATTACTTAACGTTATGTGATTTTAGCGTTATCTGAGGTAAACGTTATCCGAGGTATTACTGTAGCTGCATCCTAGAGAGCATGCTTTTGATTTCATATAAAAGAAAGCTTGAAAAACTGAAGGAGAAACTTCCATTGCTTGATGTTTACATGTATGGAAGGTTAAGTTTTTGCAGGGTGGAAAAGAATTTTGTGATTCTTCATCCTTGCATGTATGATTGAGATAACTGAGGATTTACATATGCCACACTGTGACCACAACTAAACAAACAGCACAAAAAGTTCATGGCTGCTACTTTGTTGCACATACTTTTTTTGATTAAAAGTATGAGAGTAGTTTTTTATATATTTCTTCAACCATCAGCTAATCTTCTATCTTTCTTCGCTCCCTCTATGCAACTCCAAATGCAAAGGATGCTAGTTTTGCACAGAAATGTTTGTACTATTTACAGAGGCCTTGAGAAGGCAAAAAAGAGCATTCCTTCTCTTGTCAAAGGCAAGAAATCTAATGAAGCCCAAAAATTCCCCGCTGAGATGCTTCACTGAGTCTAAGACAGCCTAAGCCCCTGATGGCAAACCTTGGCACTCCAGGTGTTCTTTGACTTCAATTCCAAGAAGCCCAGGTCTCTGTGAATCCACACGAATGGGTTTACTGCATGTAAGTAAACCCATTTGTGTGGATTCATAGAGACTTGGGATTCTGGGAATTGAAGTCCAAGAACAGCTGGAGTGCCCAGGTTCACCATCAGGGGCCTACGCTGATGAGAGCAAAAAATCCAGCAAGCATTCTTCACACTCCTAGTATGACATACCTCAACTGCAAGCCAATGTAGAAAGATGTTTAGGAAAATGTCTGATGGCACTAGAAAACAACAAAGACTCATGAGATACCTTTATAGCTGTCAGATTTATTGCTACATGAATTATCCATTTCTGTAGATACAGTGGAACCATAACAAAAGGAAATCTGTAGAAAATAGTGGCTCGGTTTACAGAATTTTTTGTTTTGAATGGATTAATTGGTTTTCAACGCATTCCAATGGGAAACCTCCCGGAGAATGCATTAGTTACATTAACCAAGATTCCACTGTACACTGAACAGAAGTTTAGGTACGGACATGGCTATGTACAGGGATATAAGTGGAGATGCTGCCCTGGAAGTCAGAATGAAGTTACATACAGAAGGTACTGACTGTGATGACTATATCAGCTATTAACAAAACTGTTCCTTGTAGCACAAATTTCCTGAAAGTAAGATAAGTAACACAGGAATTATCTCTGTCATGTGGGCCCCCACTGCTTCCACCACACCAGGAAGTGCCATGTGGCGGAGGAAGGGCAAAACACCCGTCTGGCCCCCAAAGCTGTCTGAGGGAGCGTGACCCGGCCCCCATCTTAAAAAGGTTGAGAACTCCTGAGTTAACACATGGAGTGAAGCAAGTGTCTGTTCTCCAACTCTTCAAAGTTTCTTCACATATTAAGGCAAGGAAGACTCCTATTTCCAAATCAGTTACATACCATTCTGTTGTGCTGAAACTAAGGGGAATTCTGTTGCACTCACTAATGTTGGACATATGCAGAACAGTTGTGGTAAACCATCCCGTAATACCCGTAATATGGTAAGAAAATTCTCCCATGATGCAAACATTTGATGATAGACTTGGAACCTGCTGACTGCACCACAATCCAGATTTTCCCCAGCTTTGACATCCAAGAGAGAAAGAAGTTGCCCAAAAGCAAAATTCTCATAACATATAGTTGAAGAAGTAGTTTTATTGCTCAGTAGAAGTTCTTATTAAGTGTTTTAGGTAAAGAATATGCACTATTTTCCTTCCAAATCCTAAACACTATGTCAGACTACCTTAACAATTCATGCCATCTCCAAGTCTTAACAGTACAAATTTAAACAGATACTTCTTACTTCAACACTGAGAATGTTCATTTTATTCCTTGCTATGATCAGGCACATTTAACCAAGACAAGGAAGGGGGGGTTCACAATTTTTCCACTACTACAATACATAAACACCTCTAAGAAGTTGTGTGATGCTGACATCTCCTGGGGGGGAAATGCATTTCCACATAAATAGATTATTTTAAATTAAGTCCTATGGGTGCCCTTTTTTGTGAACAGATATTCAAAATATCTGGAAGGCTTGTGGGGAAGGTGTCTTTATGGATGCACCATTGCAAGTGGTAGCCAACTGAACATGCTATGATAACTGCAGTCGTCAGAAGGTAGAGATGAGAATTGAGCTACTGCTTCATACAACCTTATGTGGTAGTTAAATGAGCTCTACACAGCATTTACCTATTTCAAACATACTTTTTGAAGTACTGTACTGTATGTCTATACAAGTTTGTGTATTATGCACTAACATGCTGGAACTGACTTATAGCAGCTCAAGCTGAGATAAAAATGGTTCTACCTGATCCAGCCCTACCCCCATGAGTTTCCATTGTTAAGTAGGGATTTGGACCCAAGCCTCCCTGAATCCTGTTCCATCACTTTATCCACTATACTGCCTCTGCAAGTACTACACATCTGTTATGATGCATGGGGAAGTTAACTGATTGTTTTTTATTTGTTTACTGCCTCCTTTTCCCCAGTGTTAGGGAACAAGGAACTACAGAATTATTCTTCTCTCACTCCACCTCTACCCAAAGGATTATTTAAAAATTCACATTTCAAAAGTGATTCAAGGAGAAAAACAAAATTATAAAGTGCTTGTGTAACAAACAACATGATATAAATTGTGCTAAAGTTACTTTGTTTTTCTTCCATATCTATGCGAGATGTGAAACTGCGAAATAAAGCCACCTTTTGATGAATACATTCCACAGTTCCCTTAGCCTGACCTAGTGTGAGACAGATTAGCCAGCACAAGGTTGCCGTTACCCAGGATACACCCAATTGTAGGTCAAAAATACCATAGTCTTTAAGGAAGCTCTTTCTGTGTATAAGTTACTTTGTAAGGACATTTTAAGCATCTTGGGCAATTTCTGTTTAAGTTTTATTTACTTAGGTAATGTAAAAGTAATGAACAATATCATAGTTTAGTAAAGAACAACACAATGGATAGTAATATACTGTACAGTCAAACCTCGCATAAAGAGCGTTTCGCTTAAAGAGTAACTCGCTTAAAGAGCAGAATTTTCTCTGAATGTTTGCTTCGCTTAACAAATAAAACCAACCAAAAACTCACTTCACAAATAAATTTGGGTTTGCAGTACACCCACACACACACACAATTGGTCACTTACAATGGTGTTTCACTTAAAGAGCAAACTCAGTTAAAGAGCAATCCTGTGGAACGCATTATGCTCTTTAAGCGAGGTACCACTGTACTTACAAGGGTGGGGATAAGTTAACTTACTTTTTACATGCAACTTTCCAAGCCCTACTTTTGTGCTATAGATTTCTTATACTGTACCTGTATTAATATTTTTGGAATAGTAGCCATTTTAGCCTGTGTTTCAAGCATATCCCATGTCTGATGAAGTGGACCTGACACATTAAAATATAGCAATTAGTCTTTAAAATGCCACAATGCTTTTGTGTTTTTTGTTTTGTTTTCTCTCTTATATTAACATATATTTCAATATTGCTTTAAAATCACAATGAAATTGTTTTATTGAGATTAAAAAAGGAGATGCAAAATATTTTCAAATTGTCTCCCTCTTTTATCATCACTAGTTGCAATTGCACTTCTCTATATCCAAGCTCCTGAACTACTTGCTTCTATTTTCAAATGCAAACTCCTTGAGACAAAAAAATATCCTGTTTAATAAAGGTACACTGAAAGTGTTGAACATGCTAACTCATATAAATCTGACTTCATTGTTAAAAATATTGGACATCATAGATGTGGCTGACAAAGGCTTATTTATGTATCACATACCAAAAACAAAATGTCACAGAAAATTAATGCACTGAACAGCGCAGGACTAGAGAAATATTACAGGCTTCATCAGGTTATTCTACTAAGGTTCCTAAAAACCTGATGCAGGGACTGAAGAATTCCAAATATTTCTCCTTAAACACTAGTTAATGATTTCTTCTGTTGTTTAACCTTATCAAAAGTTTACTTCACCTTTTCAAATGTTTGTAGTGTGGCTGAAATAGTGTTTCAAAATACAGTACTGTACTGTCTAAAAACAGAACTTAGCTAAGCACACAAACAAGCATTTGCAGACACAGTTGAGTCTACAACCCAATGAGTTTCCTTTCTTCACATTAATGGATTTATTTACAAGTCTCACAATCAAACACAAGGAGTTGCAGTACAGTATCCAGTGGTGGGCTGTCAAAAATTTTACTACCACACCGTGGGCGAAGCTGATGTCATGGGCGGAGCCAACATCATGAAAACATGATGTCATGATGTTTTGGGCAGAACCAACATCATGGAGTCATGACATCATTACATTGTGGGCAGAGTCAACGTAAAAAATAAAAAATTACACATTAAAATAAATACATATAAATACATATAAATTAAAATAAATACATATACACATAATACATAAATACATTAATTACACATTAAAACAAACTACATAAAACACACACCTCAACCCACCCACCCACCCCAAACACGAACCCGTCACTTACCTTACCCTGGGGTCGGGGAGCAGAAGGCAGCCAGGCAGGCACAATGGTGGTGCGGCGGCAAAGCGGAGCGGCAGCAAAGCAGCACTGCAGCGTAGCAGCCTGGCGATTCAGCCGGGCCTGGCCGGGCCCGGCAGCGCAGTGCAGCGTAGCCCTGCAGTGTGGCCTGACCCGGCCTAGCCAGACCTGGCCCGGCAGTGCACCAAGAAGAGGCTACCACCGCTCCTCCAGGCGCTGCACCGTTTCTGGGCAGCCCAAAATGGCAGTTCAGAAGTGCACATGCATCAAAACTCCATTTGACACATGCACGCTTCTATTTTTCAGTCTGCATGGAGTTTTGACGCATGCACAGTTCCGAGCAGCCGTTTTGGGTTGCCAGGAACTGTCATCCAGAGGGCAGCCGGAGAGGCAACCGAACTGGTCACCCAGGGGTTCACTACCCCCCCCCCCGGCAATCCCCTCCGGATGGCTGCTACCAGTTCAGGCGAACCCGTCTGAAACAGGAACAGCCCATCACTGACAGTATCTATATCACAGGCAATTTCTGGAACAAAACTTGTATCAATAATTATAAGGACTTCTGCTTCAAAAAGCAATGAGTAGAGCAAACGGATAAATTTGTAGGCCAAGGTAAGAGCTCTCACACAAATATATCTTCCATATACCATCCACATAGGAAGTACATGTATTAAAAAGCTCTCTATAAAACTATCTCATTAATATGCTTATTAAAACAGACTTCCATACACATAGTTCCAACAGAATAAATGCAATACAGTTGTACCTCGCTTAAAGAGCATAATGCGTTCCACAGGACTGCTCTTTAAGCAAGTTTGCTCTTTAAGCGAAACACCATTGTAAATTACCAATTGTGACTTCTGGCGGAGGGGAGATTGTGAACCCCGATTTATTTGTGAAACGAGTTTTTGGTTGGTTTTAGTTGTTAAGTAACGTGACCATTCAGAGAAAATTCTGCTCTTTAAGCAAGTTACTCTCCAAGCAAGGCGCTCTTTATGTGAGGTTTTTTGTTGTTGTTGTTCAGTCGCACAGTCGACTCCGACCCTCTGCGACCCCATGGACCACTGTCCTCCAGGCACTCCTGTCCTCCACCATCCCCCTCAACTCGCTCAGCTCTGTGCCCATTATCTTCACAATACCATCTAGCCATCTCATCTTGGGCCGTCCCCTTCTTCTTTTGCCCTCGACCCTTCCAAGCATCAAGGGTTTCTCAAGTGAATCCTCTCTTCTCATTTGATGTCCAAAGTACTTTAGCTTCATCTTTATTATTTGACCTTCTAAGGAGCAGTCAGGCTTGATTTCTTCTAAGATTGACCCATTTGTTCTCCTCGCTGTCCAGGGTACTCTCAAAACTCTCCTCCAACACCACATCTCAAAGGCATCTATTTTTCTGCGCTCCGCTTTCCTAATGGTCCAGCTCTCACAACCATACATTGCCACAGGGAATACTGTATACTAAAAAAATCCATGCCATTAAAAGGTGAAAAACTCTATAGCAGAGGTGGGCAACCTACAGCCTATGGGCTGGACATGGCCCACAGCACCAAATCATCTAACCCATGTTGCCACTGGAAGTGCCTGCGTTTACAACAGCTGAGGATGTGTTTTTCAGCAGCATTTACAGCAGAGTGGAAGCGTGCCACTAGTCTGGCATGCTCAACTGTCTGAGGGAGCAAGACCAGGCCCCTGACTTAAAAGGGTTAGCAACCCCTGCTCTAAGGCAGTGGTGGGCAGCAAAAATGTTCGCTACCACACCGTACGCGGAGTCTATGTGGTGGGCGGTCCCTACATCGTGGGTGGAGCCTACGTCGTGGTCGATCTACCCATGCCTGTCATATGGCCATGTATACCTCTGCAAACACAGGCAGCACTGGCTCTTTGGCTGTAAATGGAGATGAGCACTGCACCCTAGAGTCGGATATGACTGGCTTTTGAGCAAGGGAGACCTTGAACCACTTGCAGCGACAAAACCTGATGGGGCAGGGCAGGGAGTTGGCTGTGGCCACCCAATTTCGTTTAAAAAAAAACCCTCCTGGGGGGTGCGAACCTGTTGCTGCCCACCACTGTTCTAAGGATTGTGCAGATGCTACATTTAATTTTGAAACGTTAGGGCTCCTGTAACACTCAGAATCCCTCCAGTCAACATGACCACTAGAATGAGGAATATAAGAGCTGTAATTTTAAAAAAAGTAACTTTTCAAATTTCGGATTCTTATGAACATAAGCCAAGATCTTCAAAATTTACACCCATATTGTGTATTCTCAGTAGCAATGGCTCCCCAAGAGTTGAGACATAAGAGGTCTTTCCTGCTACTCAAAATCTTTGAATTTACCGCTCTGAAATCTGTGAGCCACCACATGTCACTTGTTACTTTCAACATTCATCACGTCCTCCCATGGTGGCACTGGCTAATAGGAGCTAAAAGTCTGAACACATGGGAAGGGCCAATTCAAATTGATTTTATGTATTCAAAGGATATGATCTATGAACCAACCACTTTTTTGGAGAACAAATTCACAAGTTGTTTAAGCCAACCCCTTTTACATATACAGTACACTACTGTATTCTAAAACAAAATGTTAGACACTATTCTCATAAAGATGGAGGAGAAATGAAATAATGACTCAGAAATGGAAAAACACAGAACTCCTGGATACCTAAAGTGAGAAGCTTACCTCTACACACCATATATTTCCCAACCTAGTATCCTCTATGCCAGCGAAATGTAGTCATTGAAGATTTCCACCACCCAATATTGTGGCTAATCAAAGCCAACCCCTTCCTCAACAGTACAAAGCAAACTATGAAATAGCCAACTCTTCCTTAGAGTTTTTATTCTGAGCAGAATTAGATTTTTTAAAAAAATACAAAATATTTGATCATTCCAATGTTTGTTTGTTTACATTTACACCTCGCCCTTTTGATGCAAGCACTGCTCAGGTCAGCTTACAATATATATTAAAAAAAATACAGTACTGTATAGATACTGTATAAGATCAGAATAAAATCATCCAATGATAACCAGTAAAAATACAAGAAACAATCACAAAACCAGGCAGCATCAGAAAATCCTAGTACAGTACTGTATTAGCAGAGAACCCTTCCACCTCATGCCTAATCTTTATGGCAGGGGTGCCCAAACTTTTTGGGCCATGGCCAAGTCACGTGGTTCAGGGACAGTGGTGGGATGTCAAAAATTTTATCACCCCACCGTGATGTCATCATAGTGTGGGCGGAGCTAACGTCATGATGTCATGATGTCGTGGGTGGGGCCAAAGAAAAAAATTAAAAATAATAAAATAAAATAAAATGAAAATAAGCACACACACACCCCTCAGCCCACCCACCCACAACACAAATCCGTATTAAATTAAATAATTAAATAAATAAAATAAAAATTACATTAAAATACACCCACCCACCCAAACCGGCCCCAGGCATTTTTAGGAACTGTGGTAGTACGTCAATATAGGTAAAGGTATTAAACACACATTAAAATACACACAGACACACCACATCCAAAGATGAGTCACTTACCTTGGGGAGCTTCAGGCTAGCAGCTTCTCTTCCTCCTCCCTGCTTGGGAGGACAGCAAGGAGGCCGTCCATATGCGCCAAGCACTGTAGGCATGCATGCACACCAAGTGCTTGGTGCACGTGCGCAGTGGGGGAACCAGTGAAAAGGTAAGCCCCAAAGGTGGTTCCCCCCCAAAAGCTGCTACCAGTTCTCCGGGACACTGGAAAAAGTTACTACCGGTTCTGGAGAACTGGTGAGAACCTGTTACATCCCATCACTGTGCAGGTCACTATGACCCGGTGTCTGGCTCCATCCCCCAATGCCAATTCATCTAGCCCATGAAGCCCTCGTCGCTCCTGGAAGCGGAAGTACAACGCTCCGTTTTACTTCCACTTCCAGGAGCGACGAGGGCTTTGTAGGCCAGATGAATTGGCATTGGGGGCCGGATCTGGCCCCCAGGCCGTAGCTTGGGCACCCCTGCTTTATGGGCACTACTTGGTTCACTAAAACTGTGAGTTATTAATTGGCGTTATTTGCATATTTCGGTGTTCCGGACAGTTCTAAAGGCCGGTTGGTCTGGCTGCCCACTCCCAACTCCTCCTAGGACGCCTGCTGCAGATCACCGGCACGGGCTTACTTACGTGTAACCCTAAGCATCAAGACGCGGAGGTGGGCTCGAAGCCTTCCCCCGCCCTTCCCTTTTTTTTTGGCATAGGATCGGGACTTTTCACCCCGAAGGGAAGTTTGCTTGGTCGACTGAGATCCGGCCCAAGCCAGGGATCACTGTCACGTTAAGAGGAGTCACACGGGCTGGGGAAGCCCAATCCTTGCAAACCGGTGCAAGGAAGAAACCCACCCATCCCTCCCTGCTTGGGGAAGCAGCGCCACTTCCTGTCAACGCGCCAGAAGAGCAAGAATTGGGGAGGGGGTGTTAATGGGGGTGCAAAGAGGGGGGGCGGCAGCACCTCCTCCCCTCCCACCAAAAAAATTAAGCAAAGGGGGGGGGGGACCGAAAGCAACTCACCGCCGCGGCTGCATTCCCCGCCGGCCTTTGGGAGAGGAGCTACACCACCACGGGAAGCTGAACCCGCCTTTTGTTCGTCAACATCAGCTCCCTTGCGCGCCCCTCTTCGTCTGGATCGCTCTCCAAGGAATCCAGAAAGAAAGAGCCTCTCTCGCTTGGAATGCCCGGCCCCCTGCGCCGCCCCTGCCCTGACACACTCGCACGCACACACTCACGCGCACTGCGCTGCATGCACAGGGCTGATATTGCCACCCTTTCCCTGCCCCAGCAGCAGGGCGAAGGAGGGGCTTGCTCACACAGCTGCTGCAGCTGTTCCTTCCCAGCGCAGAAGGACAGATGGCTCTTTGCAGCACCCCCAACCCAACCCACCCACCCCCTCGTGCTTTCCTTCCAATTCTACACAACCCAGTCTAGCCCATTATATATACAGTAATACCTCATATAACATTAGTATCGAATAACACTAAAATCGCATAACATTAAGGAATCTGGGGGGAAGAATTGCATCAGATAACATTAAGATCCTATGGGATGCTTCAGATAACAACCGCTAAAGCCTGTGTGGTTACAATGTATCTCTATGGATCCCATAGAGGATCAGATAACACTAAAAATCATATAACACCAAGACTTGTGGAACCAGGTTTTAGTGTTATCTGAGGTTTTACTGTACATAAGAATCCGAACGTTTGCTGATACAAGTAATACCTCAGATAACATTAGTATCGAATAACACTAAAATCGCATAACATTAAGCAATCTGGGGGGAAGAATTGCTTCGGATAACATTAAGATCCTATGGGATGCTTCAGATAACAACCGCTAAAGCCTGTGTGGTTACAATGTATCTCTATGGATCCCATAGGATTTTAACATGCATCAGATAACACTAAAAAACATATAACACCAAGACTTGTGGAACCAGGTTTTAGTGTTATATGAGGTTTTACTTGTATCTCTATGGATCCCATAGGATTTTAACATGCATCAGATAACACTAAAAATCGTATAACACCAAGACTTGTGGAACCAGGTTTTAGTGTTATCTGAGGTTTTACTTGTAGATGAAAAAGTGACTTCAATCCTATACATATACTGTATAGGTCTGGAGTCACTTTTTCATCCATCAGCAAACTTTCGAGCCCGGGGCTGGCAGGTGTACATGGGTGCCTACACAACAAGGGAACTGCCACGTTCATAGACAACAAACTTCACTGCAAATGTGAATACCAATGAATTAAGATCCTATGGGATGCATCAGATAACAACCGCTAAAGCCTGTGTGGTTACAATGTATCTCTATGGATCCCATAGGATTTTAACATGCATCGGATAACACTAAAAATCGTATAACACCAAGACTTGTGGAACCAGGTTTTAGTGTTATCTGAGGTTTTACTTGTAGATGAAAACGTGACTTCAATCCTATACATATACTGTATAGGTCTGGAGTCACTTTTTCATCCATCAGCAAACTTTCGAGCCCGGGGCTGGCAGGTGTACATGGGTGCCTACACAACAAGGGAACTGCCACGTTCATAGACAACAAACTTCACTGCAAATGTGAATACCAATGAATTAAGATCCTATGGGATGCATCAGATAACAACCGCTAAAGCCTGTGTGGTTACAATGTATCTCTATGGATCCCATAGGATTTTAACATGCATCGGATAACACTAAAAATCGTACAACACCAAGACTTGTGGAAAAAGGTTTTAGTGTTATCTGAGGTTTTACTTGTAGATGAAAAAGTGACTTCAATCCTATACATATACTGTATAGGTCTGGAGTCACTTTTTCATCCATCAGCAAACTTTCGAGCCCGGGGCTGGCAGGTGTACATGGGTGCCTACACAACAAGGGAACTGCCACATTCATAGACAACAAACTTCACTGCAAATGTGAATACCAATGAATTAAGATCCTATGGGATGCATCAGATAACAACCGCTAGAGCCTGTGTGGTTACAATGTATCTCTATGGATCCCATAGGATTTTAACATGCATCGGATAACACTAAAAATCGTATAACACCAAGACTTGTGGAACCAGGTTTTAGTGTTATATGAGGTTTTACTTGTAGATGAAAACGTGACTT
This sequence comes from Furcifer pardalis, assembly GCA_030440675.1. Classification (NCBI taxonomy): domain Eukaryota; kingdom Metazoa; phylum Chordata; class Lepidosauria; order Squamata; family Chamaeleonidae; genus Furcifer; species Furcifer pardalis. The sequence continues at coordinate 206,400,294 of CP126890.1, forward strand.
CAATCCTATACATATACTGTATAGGTCTGGAGTCACTTTTTCATCCATCAGCAAACTTTCGAGCAGGTGTACATGGGTGCCTACACAACAAGGGAACTGCCACGTTCATAGACAACAAACTTCACTGCAAATGTGAATACCAATGGAGGATCTTCTGTTATTACCAGTTGTAAAAAGCCACACTGATTTGTAAACTTATCTGTTATGTTAGTCAACGACTGTGTAAGGTAAAGATTGCCCTTGCTCAAAAGCCAGTCATATTTGACTCTAGGGAGCAGTGCTCATCTCCATTTATAGACAATTGTGCCAGCACTGTCTGCGTCTGCAAATGTTTCTGTGGTCATGTGGCAGGCATGACTAGATACCGGAGTGCACAGAATGCTGTTTGTCTTCCTTGCCAAAATGGTACCTATTTATCCACTTGCAATTTCTTGCTTTCAGACTGCTAGGTTGGCAGGAGCCGGGACAGAGATGGGAGCTCACTCCATAGTGGAGCACTCGGGTATCGAACTGCTGACCTTCCAGTCGTCGAGTTCTTGACCACTAAGCCACTGCAATCCCAGAACCATTGTGTACCTGATGTATATAAATTGATGCCATGAAGTCTTACTCTTATGTCTGACGAAGTGGACTTGACCCACAAAAGCTAACATTAAAATACAGCAGTTAGTCTTTAAGATGCCACAATGTTTTGTTGTTTTGTTTACTCTCGTCTCTCCATCTCTAGGCCAGACATGAAACTGCCAAAATGAAGCCACCTTAGGGGAGTTCATTCTGTCTTTCCTATCACCTGACCTAGCATGAGAAAGATTAGTAGACACAAGGTGGCCACTGTCTGAGGTATGTCCAGTATACCTTCAGATACTGCATCCAAGTTGTTGCAGAAAACAATTCTTTCAGTGGCTGGTTTTCTTCTATAGCCTGGCACATAAGCTTTGACTACAACATAATACTATTATATGATTATGCCTGTTACTTTCACACTCTAGTCCTAAGGACACTTTGAAGGCACATGTCCCGTTTAAGTCAACTGCACTTACCAACATGCGATACAGATTGCATTTTGGAGCCCACCACTGCCCTTCAGGTGTCAAGGGAGTCTAACTTGGTCGCGTTGCTCAAACAGTTAGGATGTTTTATAGATATTCAACCAAAAATCTGGCTTTCTGTAACTTAAACATGTTATTACATGTCCTGCATTCTGGGATGTTTGAAAACAGATCCTGCATTTCTATGATCTTTCAAGTACTGTATAGTCAAACCTTGCATAAAGAGTGCCTCGCTTAAAGAGTAACTTGCTTAAAGAGCAGAATTTTCTCTGAATGTTCGCTTCGCTTAACAAAACCAACCAAAAACTCGCTTAACAAATAAATCGAGGTTTGCAACCCCCACACACACACAATTGGTCACTTACAATGGTGTTTAATTTAAAGAGCAAACTCGCGTGAAGAGCAATGCCGTGGAACACATCATGCTCTTTAAGCGAGGTACAACTGTACAGTAAAACCCCAGGTTACAACTACCTCGGTTTAAGTTTGCTCCGCTTTACAATGGCAAATCCTATACAAAATTTAATGTATTTCTTTCCGTTTACAACGACCAATTCAGAACCAATTTTTTAAATTTTCCAATTCAGCCCTATGGATGTCACAGGTTACATTTTTTTCGCGTTACAATGGAGGCTGTTGGAACTGACCTCTGTCATAACCTGTAGTTTTACTGTATTTGAAAAGTGCTATTGCATCTCCCTTCAGACTTCTTTTCTCAGAGTCAAACATTTCCAATTCCTGTTTTCCAGTCCCCTGATCATCCTCATTGCCCTCTTTTGAACTTGTTCCAGTTTGTCAGCATCCTTCTTAAAGTGCAATGCCCAGAACTGGACACAGTACTCAAAATGAGGCCTAACAAAATATTCAAGAGCTATTTCATTCCTTTTCCTGTACCATAAGAAAACAAGGCAAAATAGCGTGGGGTATCCCAGCAGGCTTCAAGAAAAGCTTAAGCAGTGTTAAATTACACGGAGACCTGTCATCAAATCAATTTCAGCTAATAATTATGTGCAACACAGGTGTCAAAGGAGGCTTTTAACTAGTTGGAGTCAGATGCTGTAGTTTTTACTTCATGTGCTATAATTTGATTAATTGTGATTTAATACAGTATTACAATTTACTGTGTTCTTACATATACCTTTTTTTAAATCTCATTTTCAGTTTCTTTGAATTCTAGTTTGGGGTAAAACTGTCGTATATAAATCAAACTGATAGAAGTGTGGGATCAGGTGGGTTACGCAAGGATGGAGGTTGATGATTTGTAGACAGCACAGAGTGAAGTGCTTTGTGAGGTGAAAATGAGTACAGTATGTACTAATGAGATTATAAAGTGCTATATCATATTGGAAGGTGATGATCCACATAAGGAAGCAAATACAAAAGCAAAATACTTCAAGGGTAACACAGAAGAGACTGGCTGGGATGAGAAATAAAGGAACGACAAAGCTGAAGTTCTTCAACACAAGGAATACACAAGGAGGGGGGGGGGGAATCTGTTGTGTGATGTTCTCTTTAAAGGCTATTTAGACCAGGGATTCTCAACCTGCAGCCCACAAGCTGAATGTGGCCCTCGGCACCATTTCATGTGACCCACCATACCAGGAAGTGCCATGTGGTGGAAGAAGAACCATCCAGCCCCCCAAGCTGTCTGATGGAGCATGACCCAGCTCCTGGCTTTAAAAGGTTGAGGATTCCTGATTTAGGTACTGCAGCTGGCCTAGAATACTGTATTACCATATGACCAGGCTGCTAACTGGAATTGGTCACTAGGACCCTGGTTCAGATATCTTCCCTGGCTATTGGTTATGCTGTTAAGCATAATTCAAAGGGCTGATGGTTATCTTTAAATCTCTAAATGTCTTGAATATAAGTCTTCTGAATTGGAAGGACTAACTATGCTGTTGGTCAGGGGAAGTCCAAGTGTACTCACATTACTTTCCATTCTTCAGGGAGGTGCCTTCTATGTTCTCCAATGTACTAAGACTTGGCTATGTGTGTATGTTGTTGTTGCTGCTATGTGCCATCAAGTTAGAACCAACTTATAGTGACTCTAATAAGACTATCAAGGTAAGAGATATTTAAGGAGTGGTTTTACCAGTTCCAACCTCTCAGTGAGTTTCCAAGACTGAGTGGGGATTTGAACTCAGGCCTCCTGAGTCCTGGTGTCATTCTATGTACTGTATAGCCACATGAAATGGAGGACATAGTCCCTGTTCCTATATTAATGATGTGAAAGCAGTGGTGGGAGTCAATTTTTTTCCCTACCTACTCTGTGTGTGTGGTATGGTAGGTGTGGCCAGGGGAAAGCCCTGTATTATTTCAAAATCTGGATGGGCAGGGCCAACCAGAATTACTGCTACCAGTTCTGGTGAACTGGGGCAAACCTGCTGAATCCCACCACTGTGTGGAAGAATGAACTTCCACAGATATAAATGGGTATGAGAAACTATATTGTTGAAATCCCTTCTTCCACAGGACTATTTAAGGTACAGGAACCCTATTTTCCATTTCATTTGGTTACCTGCCCAGTCTACATCCACATCAACCAAAAGGTGAAATGTTTCTTTTTGGACTACACTTCCCAGAATTCCATAGCCAGCGCCCATGGTGGTTATAGGGTTCTGGGAGGTGTTGTCAAAAAAGATGTTTGCCATCTATGTATCAAAATATCTGTACACTTAGGGCAGTGGTGGCAAACCTATGACATGCGTAGCAGAGGTGGCATGCAGCGGCCTCTCTGTTGTCACATGCACTGTCGAGGGGAAGCCCCGCCCTGCCAGCCAGCACCAATGGCTGCACTGCTTTTCCACCACCCCTCTCCCTCCACCAATGGGAAGGTGAGAGTGGAGGCTGAAATCCCGCCCAGGAGACAGCGGCGAGGTGAGATGACAAGACACCCCCTCCCACCACTCCTAGGAGTCTGAAGCACCTGCTGGGTGGGGAACACCCACGGGGGCCACACCCACGTAACTTCGCCAGAGGCACGCCAGATATGTCACATGGATGTGTGGGCATGCGGAGTGCCTGCCCGTGCACCGTCACCTCCTCCTTGGGGACTCAGACCCTAAAAGGATCGCCATCACTGACCTCTGACAAGATTTGTTGTCTAATGTGGTGTTGGAAAGAAATAGACCTTTTGGTGGTGGTACCTCATCCTGGAACACTTTCTATAAGGAAGAATACTAGATGCATGCTTTACTTTTCCCTTTAATTTGCGCTACACTATGTCTGAGAACTTTACTTTTAAAAAGTGTAAGACACAATGGGCACAGAGCTGAGTGAGTTGAGGAGGACGGTAGAGGACAGAAGTGCCTGGTGGACAGTGGTCCATGGGGTCGCAAAGGGTCAGAATTGACTGTGCGACTGAACAACAACAACAACAAAAGAAATTTGATAGTTTGAATGCTGCAATTTTATTGGCTATTTTATGTGGCTGTTTATTTTTAAGGTGTAAGCTATTCTGGAAATATTTCTGTTGAAGTGTAAGGTAAAGGTAAAGGTCACCCCTGCTTGAAAGCCAGTAGTATCCGACTCTAGTGCTCATCTCTGTTTATGGCCAAAGAGCTATGGCTATGTGGAAGGCATGACTGGAGTGCATGGAACGCTGTTTACCTTACCACCTAAGTACTACCTATTTATCTACTTGCAATGTCTTCCATTTGAATTACTATGTTGTCAGGAGCTGGGACAAAAATGGGAGCTCACTCCATTGTGTAGCACTCAGGTCTCAAACTGTTGACTGCCAACCTTCCAGTTATCATGTTCAGTGTAGAAAGTAGTAATAAGAACTATATTATAATTAATGGTAACAATAATTAGTAAACATGTTGTAGATTTCTCAGTTGGTCACTGGTGACAAATTCAGAGGAGTGTGCAAGGGTGTGTGTGACTATAGACAGGCTGCAGAATAAATCACTGAACTGAGGGAGTTATGAGGATAAGCAGAATCAATGATATTTATTGGGTGGGGTAAGGTTCAGGTGACACATGACGCTACAACATGTGGTGAGAGTTAAGAGGAGGGGGCTTTAGGTCCAGGGTTATGGGGCATGTTGTGGATGTTGTGGATGTGCTGGCTCTGTTAACAACAATGAAGAGACTTTTGCGTCAAAACTGATGGTGAGGAGAGGAATCGGATGGAGTGCGTCAGGATATAAAAGTTGAGAACTGTGAAACTGTGAAAGATCAAAGTGAAGTAAATCTGTAGCACTGGCTGACGCCTAAGGGAGAAGTACATGCGGAAGGAAATGATGAGCTGCAACATGCCTAAGAATTGAGGAATATCGGGGAAAGGTATTACAGTACTGTATAGAAGTTGTGGGGGTGGCCAGCTCACAAGCCTTGAGTTGCAATATTAAGAACACCACAGGCAATGCTTTGTGCTGAAGCATTGTGGAAGCCCCTGAACATGCTGCTGAGGGAATAAGGGTTGATGGCAGCTGGCAGAGACAGCTGTGAGTTCCATATTATGTGGCTACATCATGGCTGAAATTGATCCTGATTATTCTGCTGCCTGCCTCAGGCGATTGATTGTGCATGTTAAGAGGAAGAAGTCATTCAATTGGAGGTTTCTCATCTTACAGATGAGGAGTGGCTGGGGAATTTCTTCTGTCAACTACCTTGTCCAGCCTGATATTCTGTATCTTAAACTGGATAGTTTGGGAACTCCATTTGCTATTCTGCCGTAGGCAACAGGTAGTCTTTGTTTGGGCCTGAAAAGGGATACAAGTGAGGATGGAAGCAAGTGAAGTTGAAATAAATATGCATGTGAGGCAAGGTGCTGGTGGAACAAGGGGTGTTTTATAGCTAAGAGAAGGAAATAATAGATTCAGGGCTTATTATTTTCTTCTTGAGGTAGAACAGCAAATGAAAGTGTATATAGTACTCAGGACAAGCTAAGAATCACCCACAACTTGTACTGTCATTACTATTTCATATTTCAGGGAGGAGCTCTTGGGGTGCAGTGGTTAAAACTGCTGTAGCGCAGCCAAATGTTTGTGAGTTCGATCCTGGTGGGCTCAATGTTGACTCAGTCTTCCATCTTTCCGAGGCTCGTAAATTGAGGACCAAGCATGTTAGGGGGAAATACTAATTTACTTGTGAACCGCCCGGAGAGTGCACTAAGTGCTATGGGGCAGTAAAGGTCGCCCTTGCTCGAAAGCCAACTCTAGGGTTCATTGCTCATCTCTGTTTATAGCCAAAGAGTCTGCATCCGCAGACGTTTCCATGGACACATGGCAGGCATGCCTGGACAGAACCCCAGAACTCTGGACAGAGTGCACAGAACTCTGTTTACCTTTCCCACCAAAGGGGTACCTATTTATCTACTTGCAATGTCTTGCTTCCGAGCTGCTAGGTTGGCAGGAGCTGGGACAATGACGGGAGCTCGCTCTGTTGTGCAGCTGACCTGCCCACCTTCTCGTCATCAAGTTCAGGGTCAGCCACTTGAGCCACCATGTGTATTGTTAATAATACAAAAATGTAATTAGCTAGCCCGGGTATTAAGAAAAACCGAAGATGACTACATTACATTAAGAAGGGTTTCCATAGCAAAAAATTGGAAAAGTAACGTGATATTGAATATACAAGATTGGTATAAGGAAATGTGGGAATTAGCTCTTAACGACAAACTGACATGCAAATTAAATGTTAAGAAAGGCATAGTTCAAGTAAATGGATTCTGGGGAATCTGGAAGAAATTTGTGGAATATGTGATCGTTGAAAATAAAGGAGTTAATCCTGTACCAGAACAAACTAACTTTTGGAAAACGTAAATGGATATAACCCTCCTGGACATTGTATATAGCACAGAGGTGAATTAAGTAATGAAGAATGCATGCTGTAGAGATAATAGAGGTACAGTAATACCTCATATAACATTAGTATCGAATAACACGAAAATCGCATAACATTAAGGAATCTGGGGGGAATAATTGCATCAGATAACATTAAGATCCTATGGGATGCTTCAGATAACAACCGCTAAAGCCTGTGTGGTTACAATGTATCTCTATGGCTCCCATAGGATTTTAACATGCATCGGATAACACTAAAAATCATATAACATCAAGACTTGTGGAACCAGGTTTTAGTGTTATATGAGGTTTGACTGTATTAGAATTATTGGTTGAAGAGAGGTGACATAAAAGTCGAATAATGTGTTATAGTTTTTTATTCTCTGTGCTCGAAAACCAGTTGTATCCAACTCTAGGGTTCATTGCTCATCTCTGTTTATAGCCAAAGAGTCTGCATCCGCAGACGTTTCCATGGACACATGGCAGGACAGAACCCCAGAACTCTGGACAGAGTGCACAGAACTCTGTTTACCTTTCCCACCAAAGGGGTACCTATTTATCTACTTGCAATGTCTTGCTTTCGAGCTGCTAGGTTGGCAGGAGCTGGGACAATGACGGGAGCTCACTCTGTTGTGCAGCTGACCTGCCCACCTTCTCGTCATCAAGTTCAGGGTCAGCCACTTGAGCCACCATGTGTATTGTTAATACAAAAATGTAATTAGCTAGCCGGGGTATTAAGAAAAACCGAAGACGACTACATTACATTAAGAAGGGTTTCCATAGCAAAAAATTGGAAAAGTAACGTGATATTGAATATACAAGATTGGTATAAGGAAATGTGGGAATTAGCTCTTAACGACAAACTGACATGCGAATTAAATGTTAAGAAAGGCATAGTTTAAGTAAATGGATTCTGGGGAATCTGGAAGAAATTTGTGGAATATGTGATCGTTGAAAATAAAGGAGTTCATCCTGTACCAGAACAAACTAACTTTTGGAAAACGTAAATGGATATAACCCTCCTGGACATTGTATATAGCACAGAGGTGAATTAAGTAATGAAGAATGCATGCTGTAGAGATAATAGAGGTATTAGAATTATTGGTTGAAGAGAGGTGACATAAAAGTCGAATAATGTGTTATAGTTTTTTATTCTCTGTATTCAATGTATACCAAGTGTAGTACTCTTATGAAAATTTTCTGTATTGTATGTTTTTTTTTTTATTGTTTCATTTTTATTGAAAATTTATAAATAAAGAATTAAAACAAGAAGGTTTTCCTCCCCATTTCCTGACCCTTCCCGCTCCCGGCGGGGGCGCAGGAAGGGCCATTGTTTTCGTCTAGGCGGGTGGTGAGCATGCCGGGCGGGTCACCCCAAAAGGCCGCAGCGGCGTCTGAAGGCACGGCGAGACCTCGGGGCGGGACGCCGCCTCTTCCCCACCCCGGCGCGCACTTATTGCCTCCGGAGGCGCAACTGGGGAGCGGGTCTCCTGCCTGCGGAGCGGGAATGCAAGCAGAAGCCGGAGCCGCTGAGGCGAAGGGAGGCGCCGCCGAAGAGGAGCCCTTGCTATGGAGCCCGTGCTGCTCTTCCTCATCCTCCTGGCTGGCCTGACTCCAGAGGAAGAAGCCGCCGCCGCCGCCCGGCCGCCCCCTGGAAGCGATAAGCTCTGCGCCTCTCTCTCCCCTCTGCCAGCCTACATGGCTAACCTGTCCCGGGGCGCCCTTCCCCAGGCGGGCATCATCCGAGCCCTGCGGCCACATAGTAAGTGAGCGTCGGCTGGATTGGGGCGATATATATTGCTTGGAGCAAGGTCTTTCCTTCTCTGAATTAGGATGGGAACTTGGCAAGAGGCTGTCGTAAAGTGGTCAAGCAGATTCCCAATTCTTTTCCCAGTGGGTAAATAAAGTCCGTCCAACAGGATGATTGGGTGGGGGAGAGCGCTATTCTTGTGTGGGATTCCCTGTAAAATGAGACTTATAACCTAGGATGGGGCATAGTAATAGCAGTTACACTTACGCTTAGTGCACACACTCTGGGTGGTTTACTGGTACAGTAATACCTCAGATAACATTAGTATCGAATAACACTAAAATCGCATAACATTAAGCAATCTGGGGGGGAGAATTGCATCGGATAACATTAAGATCCTATGGGATGCTTCAGATAACAACCGCTAAAGCCTGTGTGGTTACAATGTATCTCTATGGATCCCATAGGATTTTAACATGCATCGGATAACACTAAAAATCGTATAACACCAAGACTTGTGGAACCAGGTTTTAGTGTTATCTGAGGTTTTACTGTATTTACCATTGTGTCCCCAACATGCTGTTGTTCAGTTGCACAGTAGATTCTGACCCTTTGCGACCCCATGGACCATTGCCCGCCAGGTACCTCTGTCCTCCACCATCCTCCTCAACTTGCTCAGCTCTGTGCCCATTGCTTCCACAATACCATCTAGCCATCTCATCCTTGGCCACCCCCTTCTTCTTTTGCCTTCAGCCTTTCCAAGCATCAAGGCCTTCTCAAGTGAGTCTTCTCATTTGATGTCCAAAGTACTTTAGCTTCATCTATTTGCCCTTCTAAGGAGCAGTCAGTGTTGATTTCTAAGATTGACCTATTTGTTCTCCTCGCTGTCTAGGGGACTCTCAAAACTCTCCTCCAACACCACATCTCAAAGGCATCTATTCTTCTGCACTCAGCTTTCCTAATGGTCCAGCTCTCACAACCATTCATTGCCACAGGGAATACCATTGCTTTTTACCAGCCTTGGAAGGATGGAAGGCTGAGTCAACCTCAATCTTGCCAGGATCGAACTCACAATGTTTTGGCTGCAGTGAAGCAGTTTAGCCACTGCACCACCAGGGCTCTTGCCCTGGAATGTGGAACCAACAGGTGGAAGTTGTGTCAGAGCCATGAATATGGTGAAATAAGAACTGTGGGTGTAAATTGAAGAGCAGGGGAAGCTAATAAGGAGATTACACACTGGTTTCTTCTTCATTTTATGTAAAGTCTGGGTTTATCCTCTGGAATTAACTGGAGATTCTTTTAGATCAGGCGTTCTCAACCTTTTAAAGCCTAGGGCTGGGTCACACTCCCTCAAACAACTTCGGGGGCCAGATGACCATTTTGCCCTTCCACCACCATATGTAATTTCCTGTTGTGGTGGAGGGCTACATGAAATGGTGCTGCGGGCTGCATCCAGACCGGGCCACAGGTTGATAATCCCTGCTCTAGATGGCCTGGTTCCAGAAGTGGCTCCACACTCACCCACCAGAAAATCTTCCAACAACTTCTTAGCATCCCTGATATTTAAGATAGTATAACAACTAGCAATCTTTGCTAACACCATAATTTCACTTCCTGAGGAGGCCATTTCATTCTACATAATAGTAAGCTATCCAGGTATAGGCATGTATTGTTCCAGCAATGGCATTTGTATTTGTGCCAGTTGTATCCAGCTGGTCTTTTCACTTTTGTCCCTAAATTGCCCCAAACTCTCCTAGTGCTGTACTGTCTTTTTGCTATCTTTTGTTTGTTGTTTAGGAGCAGACAAGGCACAAGATTGTACAGCATGTGGTCTCTGAGAAAAGTAAGATTTTGATAACACTCCAGCCTTTGACAAGTTGTCCAAGCTCTGGTACATACTGAATTCAAAACTGCCTTTCTCCAGTTCTGTATAGTACGGTATGTTTCCTGCACTAAAGTTTACCCTGAACTCTGAAAATGCTAGTGATAAAACTAGCCAGATATTAATTTTCTTCCTCCTAAGAACTACAAGGATGTACTATATAAGCTTCCCAAAGAACCCAAACACAACCTCCATCTGTCAACAGAAACTTTGTCTGACATTTTGAGGTCTCAACCCAGACTGATGCTCACCAGATTTAGGCTTATTCTTTTTGATCAGCTTGCAATTCCTTTGAAGTTCTCATCAGTTTGAGGTCAAATGAATTTTAATTGCATGTGGAAAATATACAAGTAAAAGGGGAAACTAAAAATCTTCTAAATATCTTCTTCCAGACATTCCCAGCTGTCTCAATCCACATCAACTGCTTTGCTGGCCAATTAAAGCTCCACCCTGGACAGACTACCTGTGACAGTGTCAATCTGTAATGTTCTCCACCCACCCACCCACTTAGGGGTCATTTTTGTCTTCTTTTTAGTAGTTTAAACAAAGCAAATGTGGATCTGTACTCCAGACAAGACACCCATCTCTGTAGAAATCCAAATTGATTTGCAATCCACATCCTCTGGTGATTAGATACCTTCCAGACCAACATTCAGAACTGAGTGCTAGAGAGATGAATAAATTCCAGCCTTCCATTTAAGTGTTATTTACTTGAAAAGGATTATTCACCCTTAACCTGCCCTCCTTCCCAATCAATTGCACTCTCCTTTTAACTTCCTTGTAGACAATCCTCTTCCCAAACAAATTAGAATGCTGTTGGGGGAGGGACAAGATCACACCAGCCCCTTTGATCCTTTGGAACAAAAAGTGCAGAGTAAATGAAGCAACACTTTAGTTTTAATTGGATCCAATTGGCCATGGCTGTGTTCTTGTTGTTGTTGTTCAGTTGCACAGTCGATTCTGACCCTTTGCAACCCTATGGACCATTGGCCACCAGGGACCTCTGTCTTCCACTATCCTCCTCAGCCTCCCTAGCTTTGTGCCCATTGCATCCACAATACCATCTAGCCATCTCATTTTTGGCCGCCCCCTTCTTCTTTTGCCCTCCACCTTTCCCAGCATCAAGAATTTCTCAAGTGAATCTTCTCTTCTCATTTGATGTCCAAAGTACTGTATCAAACATAAAGTCTACGTGCTTTCTGTTATAGAAGTACCCTTTTTTACAAATGTGTGTGAGTGTGAAGTGCATTTCTCAGTGAGAACTACATTTGAGAGGGAGGAAAGTTTTGCTCTTGGTAATAATACCCTAATAATTCCATGTCAGAAATTATTCTGGGTTGAAAGGATTTTGGCTTGAGGAACTTTCACAGGACTCCTTTCATTTCCCCTCACTGAAGTGGTCCCTGTTTATCTACTTGCAATTTCTTGCTTTTGAACTGCTAGGTTGGCAGGAGCTAGGACAGAGATGGGTGTTCTATCCATCAAGCAGTACCTGGGTCTTGAACTGCCAACTTGCTGGCTTTCCCACTAACAATGCAAGCTTCTTAACCACTGAGCCATCTTCTGCTGCTCATCTTTTTTATTCATCCTATAGATGTCCAGCAAGTGGGGCAGAGATGGAGCATCATTTTCAACCTTTCTGTTTGTCAGCAAGAGGAACTGCAGCTAGCTGAGTTAAGACTTCACCTGCCTAGTTCTGGAAAGAAATCTACCTTAAACAATGCCCCAATGTGGGTAGATCTGTATCACCAGCAGGAAATCACCTGCTCAAGTGGTCATAACTGCCCACATATCGTTCACATAGGCTCTTTTGGAGCGCCTCCATCATTGCCTTCAAGCTGGGTAGTCCTGGAAGTCACGAAACAGCTGTCAAAGTGGGTAATGAACAGCAGTTTAGCTGAGGAATCTATTCAGAAAACTCTAAGTGAGAAACCCCAGCATAGTGTACATTTCCCAAAGCAAGCAACAAGTTACTGTGGATCTGTAGATAGAATGGCATTCTTAGTGCTTTTCTTTAGACTTTCCAAAGAAGAGAAAGAAAGAAATAGCTCAGCTTTGCTGCAGACAGTGAAAGGCTCAAAATATTTTACGCTGGGGGATCCAAAAGATGTGGTACCTATTCGGGGAACAAAGAGGCATCGGCGCCACAAGAAACTCCAAGGCTGGTCTTTAATGAGTTTGAAAGAACTCAAGGTCAAAAACCTGTGCCATCGAGTGGACTTCTATGTTGATTTTGAGGAGATAGGCTGGGGCTCCTGGATTATATACCCCAAGAGATATAATGCCTTCCGCTGCGATGGAAAGTGCCCATTTCCTCTGGAAGAGAAATTCCTGCCAACAAACAATGCCTACATGCAGGTGAGTGTCTAGAGCAGGGGTACCCAAACTTTTTGGGCATAGGCTGGTCACATGGTTGAGCGGGCTGGTCACTTGGTTGCTCCCACCAGAAGCAGAAGTAAAATGTACCTCGCAATCTGTTTTGCAACAGGATGAGATAGATTTAAGGCTGCCATTTTCTCTCCTTAAATCAGGGGTGCCCAAACTATGGCCAGTGGGCCAGATTCAGCCCCAATGCAATTTCATCCGGCCTGTGCCACTCTCGTTGCTCCCAAAAGTGAAAGTAAAATGGACTTCTGGGAACCCAAAAAGTGGGGACTCACAGAATAGACGAAGGTGAATTGTAATTGCAGCCTCTGGCTTTGTAGCCAAGTATCTTTCTCACAAAGTTCACAATGCTGCAGGACTTTTAGAGGTTTCTTTGTCAGAGCTTTTCCCATAGCAACTAGCCTTCAGTTTTTTTAATCCAGTATTCTAGTATTTCTTAATATTATTACTGTTTTAAAAATCCCTATGTGCCAGCCAAAACAATCAGTGTGGCCATATTTCATTTTAATATATTTTCATAGCTGAAATTGTACATGGAGGTCAGCATACTACATAACCTTTTGTTCCTCACAGACATTAATATTCTAGTAGAAAACCAATGGTTGGAAGTATTCTCATGGTATGATAATTCCTTTTAATGCCAAATTTGAGAAATCACACCCCATCCAAGTAAAAATATAATTTCTATGTTTCTTTAAAGAGGCAGCCATCTTACTCTGCTTACTTATGCAGAATAAAAATAAAATCAAACATATTGTCACACCTTAATGTTTAACAGTTATATTTCAGCGCGAGTGTTTGTGGATTATGAGTGGATTCTAATCCATATATTTATTTCACACTTAAATGTATTAGTCTTCAGGGTGCCACAGTGCTTCTACTTTTATTTTATTTTATTTTATTTTATATTATAAAGATCCATTGAGCATTTCAACTGTCATCTTAAAGCAACTTCTCTTTCAGGTGAGGTGAGGGTGAAAAGGAAAGGAGAACCATTATATTAGCTCTCCTCAGGTAGAAAGTCTATCTGGACCTTGCGTTTGCCTTCAGTATTTCATAAGGCTCCAAAAGAAGAGGCAAAGGGTCTCGTCACAGCTTTTTAAAACAGTGGTAAGACGCTGAACTCGAAGACTGCAAGGTCAGGATTCAATTCTCGAATACTGCACAATGGAGTGAGCTCCCATCTCTGTTCCAGTTCCTGCCAACCTAGCAGTTCACAAGCAAGAAATTGCAAGTAGATAAATAGGTACCACTTCGGTGGGAAGGTAAACAGCTTTCTGTGCGTTCCGGTGTTGAGGCATGCCATGGAAATGTCTGCAAACACAGACAACACTGGCTCTTTGGCTATAAACAGAGATGAGCACTGAACCCTAGAGTTGGATACGACTAGCTTTCGAGCAAGGGCGACCTTTACCTAATTTTGATACTATTTTTCTAACATAACACACTTGTTACTCTGTGACTAACATGTTAGTAACACATTACTTCAAAGCCTGGTAGTTACAGAATGAAAGTATCTTTGTTCTACTGAAGAGAAAAAAATGAGGATTAGATTCTTCCTAAATTAAGAGCTGAATATTCTGAAGATAGGTTATGCTCACAAGAACCAGCAGAAGAAAATATATGTCTTGGATTACTTACATTGTTCCCCAAGTTGTTGGAAAACAGATCCTCAATAAATTAGCTGTTGCATTATTCAATCATCTCTAACACAATAGTGGAAGACTCAAAACAGGATAATAGTGTGAGCTATTGTTTTAAAATGTATTTGAATCTGCAGAACCAGGTTATTACGACAAAGCAAAACAACAACAACAACAGTGTGTGCATGCATGCATGATTGTGTAATTCATAGAGACCACAACAAAGAACGAAGACAAAAACAAAAATAAAGTACAAAGCCTTGATCCACAAAAGTTCACATTAAAATACACCCGTTAGTCTTTAAGGTGACACCTCATTTTTTCTTTAAAAAAACATTTTTCAGTGGTTTCTTGTCTGATAAACCAGTGCAGACTAACATGGCTACCTCTTCAGGGGAGGGGAATTATACAGTGGTATCTCGCTTAAAGAGCATAATGCATTCCACAGGATTGCTCTTTAAGCGAGATTGTTCTTTAAGCGAAACACCATTGTAAGTGACCAATTGTGACTTCTACCGGAGAGGGGATTGTGAACCCTGGTTTATTTGTTAAGCGAGTTTTTGGTTGGTTTTAGTTGTTAAGCGAGGTGACCATTCAGAGAAAATTCTGCTCTTTAAGCAAGTTAATCTCTAAGAGAGGCTCTCTTTATGTAAGGTTTTACTGTATATAATTCTTGAGAAAAAGAAAAACAACCAGTTTTGACTAAGTTCAGTTTGTCTCAGGATGTTCACCTCTGTAAGACTTAGTTTTCTAAAACAAGTGCTTCAATTGGAACTATAGAAGTACAGTAAGTTGCATACATGTAAACAGTTGCTATGAACTGACTGCAATTGTAGTGACAGTCATGGCTAAAAATAGTTAAATACCAAATAGGTCTCAAGCAAATTATAGATTAACATTATGAACATGAAGTGGAAAAGAGAATGTCCTTTGGAGGTTTCTAAGTAGCAAGCGAGATCACCTCTGACTCTTTGGCCATTGTTAGCGATCTCTGGCCATGAGTAGTCATTTCCAAAAGTGCATTACTTTGACTCTTTGGCCATTGTTAGTCATCTCTGGCCATGAGTAGTCATTTCCAAAAGTGCATTATTATTTTATGCAGAAATTAGAGAAACAATAACCTCTTTCCCCGCCCCCGCCCCCCCCCAGTCTGTGGCATCAAGCTGTAGAACTATTCAGAAGTTTTAGGGATTATGAGGTGGATTTTAGGGATTATGGGTAGGACAAGTCATATAAAGTTTTAGGCAGCCTTAATTTGCAAGGCTAATAACTGGTTCAGAATGCTGTCCCTTTTCCTTGAGTACCAGAGTCCCTGCCCAAATGACCACATTTCTCTTATGTTTGAAATTTTATTTCCGTTTTTTAATGCCTAATATTTTGGTATTTGGTGGAATGGGTGGAGAGCTCAGTGAATTAGGTGTTTTTCAATTCTTCTCTGTGTGGCCTTAGGCAAGCTGTATAGTCCCAGGACACCCCCAGGTGAAGAATTTTGGGAATAGTAGCTGTGTTAGTCTGTGTTTCAAGCATCTCAGAGAATAAATAAAACAAAATCTCTGTAGCACTTTAAAGACTAACTGTTATATTTCAGTGTGAGCTTTCATGGATCAAGTCCACTTCATCAGACATGGAAATGAGACTTCATGGTATCAGTTTATACACATCAGCAGTGGTGTGCAGCAAAAAATAAAATAAAATACTACCACACTGTGGGCGGAGCCAACATCATGGGTGGAGCCGATGATGTGGACAGAGCCAATGTAAAAAACCCATAAAAATAAGTACACATAAAAATACAAATTAAATAGACATAAAAATACAAATTAAATACACATAAAACACATAAAAATACAGATTCAAAATAAATACACATTAAAATACACACACACACACAAAGGTGAGTCACTTACTCTGGGGAGCAGGCTATAAGGAGTTTCGGGCTAAGCAGCTTCTCTTCCTCCTCCCCGCTTGGGAGGACAGCAAGGAGGCCACGTCCTGTAGGTGCGCATGTACACCAAATGCTTGGCGCGCATGCACAGGGGGGGAACCAGCGAAAAGGTAAGCCGCCCCTGAGGTGGTTCCCCCCCCCCCCAAAAAAAAGCCACTACCGGTTCTCCGGGACACTGGGAAAAGTTATTACTGGTCCAGGCAAACTGGTGCGAACCTGTTGCTGCCCATCACTGCACATCAGGTACAGGGGTCAGGTACAGAGGCAAAGATTGGTTACCATACAAATCAATGTGGCTTCATACAATGTGGCTTCATACAATTGGTAATGGCATCCCCCAAGTTTGCAATTGAAAAGGGGACATTCACAGCTAATCTGAGTAACAACCAGAGATCATCTGCGATTACCAGATGTATGAAGTCTCAATCTGGTGTGGAGAAAACATGCTGGATGGAGACGCACCCACTTCCTCCATCCTGTTGTTGATGCAAAGCCCCTGGCCGCCAGGCTGCCCAGGCAGCCATTTTTTCTCTCTCTGCTGCTCCAGAGCAATGGCAACAATACAAGGCAAAGGACTGCATAAGGCGTGGCTAGTGCCTGTGTAAAGGAACACTACTTGCTGTGCAACACTGCAGTTGTGTCCATGTATTTGTGTGGCTTATCAGTAGAACTAGAATAGTTTTATAATATGACCAGGTGTTCTTGAGAGGAGTGTGGATTTGAAATTAAATCCTATCTTTTAGGGATTGCTTTGAAGACAAATCCCTTCTTTTAGAGATTGATTATCTATTGTTTCCTTGACTTTATTGGCTGGCTGTAAAAGTTCAAAAGGTCATCATGTTGAGCCACCAGCCATTTGGATATCTCTAACAGGAAAGTGTATCTAGCAATGTGATAATGCTGTTTGTAGCTAGTGATTTCTAAAAAGGATAAGCTATGTGGTCTTTATGCTTCACAAATATACCTTTATCTATTTAGATAAGTAGATTTATTCATTTGTCTGGACCAAAAATTGTAATCTCAAAAGAAATGAACTTTGCCTAAACTTTCACACTTCAGAGTTCTACTGTAGAGATTATTTTTAAAAAAATACTCTACCTTGGATTTTACCCACCTGTCTGTTTAACAGGTAGGCAGACAAGGTAACCAGCTTGATACTCAGTGTGGTTTAGTGGATAGAAGGAGAAAGTAAGACTCAGGAGCTCTGGGTTCAAATCCCTGTTCAGCCATGGAAAGTCAGAACTGTTTGTAGAACTGGTAAAAACCACTCCTTAAATATCACACTTACTCTGAAAGCCCTTTTATGTTTGTTGTAAGTCAGTTCTGACTTAACGATACATAACAACAGCAGTTTGCTTTTGACGATCTGGGAAGATGACCAAGGCCAATGTGGGTCATGAATGGCTATTGTGTATATTGGTATACAGCCACTATTATGTCCAAGTTCAGTTATTCTTATGATAGTCTCACATTTTCCTACATCCTTATGCCATCTTCTGTCATCTGCACTTGCAAACTACTGTACATATATCAAAACGTTGGCTCCCTCCAGTGATCGAACTTGTCTGTGACACTGGCCCATTCTGTGCTTTAAAAAAATATAAAAATAAAAAGGAAGGGGGATGAGGAGTATGGGTGTGTGCAAATCTTTCTAGAGCTGATTTTTGGGCAGTTCTGGGAGTGTGGGCAGGAAAATCCCATCCTTAACAATAATTGTGTGCTATCTTGTCAATTCTGAATTATGGTAACCCTTTCCAGGGTTTTTAGGTATGGAGAAGTGGTTTACCATTCCCTTCTGAGACTGTGCAACTTGCCCAAAGCCACACAGATTGGCTCTTCTCCCAAGAAGCAGAGTGGGGATTTGAACTTCCAACATCTGACTCTGTAATCAGATACCTAAACCACTGAACTGTCATGTCAGCTATTTCCTCATGCTGACTTAATTTTATTTGTAATATCTGTACTCCAGACTGCATTGATCTCCTTGAACCAGAGTTCTACCCTTACGAAGAAAATTATAGTTTTCAATGCAGTCTTGGAGTACCATTTCCTTAAAGATTTTCCTCCTTGAAAATTTAATTCAGTGCTACGGACACTGACCAAAGATACTCTATGTTTTTGGAGCCCAACCCCTTGTTTTGCTCTTTACAAGTGTTCTCCCTCTCTAAGAGAAAAATCTATCTCTCTTCTAGAGTTTGGTAAAATATTACCATCCTGAACGGGTTCCTGCTTCCTGCTGCATCCCAGTAAGACTGAGCCCGCTAAGCCTGCTCTATTATGAAGAAGGAAGGGTTAGCTTGGGTCACCATGAAGATATGATTGTAGAAGAATGTGGCTGTCACTGAGAACTGCAGAGTTTAGCAGAAGCTTCTGGTTTTCCCCCTCTTCCCCTGGCAAGATGAAGGAAGGCTCACCATGTGGAGAAGACAGGTGGGTGTCTTTGACCTGTAGTAGGTCAATGTTGAAACAATGTGGTAGCTCAGCTTGGAAGATGGACACCTCTTGCATATACTGTACAAAAGTATGAACTTTCAGAAGAATTCATTCTGCAGGTGTGATTGGTCCTTAATATTGAAAGTGAGAATGAAAGATTGATAGATCAAAATTTCAGAGTTGCCTGTTGATATGTAATGAATGCTAGAACCAAAGTGAACTAATGAAATATATTGGATTCTCCACCAGGAGGTGACATCCCACTCGCCAAGTTCTTACGATAAAGTGATTTTATGAAGCTATCCTTACATACCGTGTTTTCCCGAAAATAGGACCTCCTCATATAGTAAGGCACCCCCCCCCTATTTTTCCCCACCTTGGAAATATAAGGGCCCCCCCCCCCCTGAAAATAAGGCACTCACCTAAATCTTGCCCTGCCAATCCGCTGTATCAACAATAAATGTGTACTGTATTCTTCGTCATGGAAAAATAAGACATCCCCTGAAAATAAGACCTTGTGCATATTTTGGAGTTTTTAAAAATATAAGAAAGTGTCTTATTTTCGGGGAAACATGGTAGTTATTTCTAATGCAGCTTGGGAAAACTATTATAAGAGATCAGCCACCCATCACTTGCTGTGGAGTCAATTTGCCTGAAAGACAATAATCTTAAACATTGAGAGCATGGGGAAGCAACTGCCTCAGCAATGTGATTATAAAGCACAATGTGAGGGACTAGATGAATGCATAAGGGACTACTATCAGTTAAATACAATAGAACCCCAAACAACATGATGACATGGTTCCACAAGTCATGACGTTGTTCGGTTTTTAACGTTGTTCGATACATTGATCGAACAATGCTAAAAAAAAGCCCTGACGTCAGGGACAAACCACGCCGAGGCAAGGCTCGGCATTCCCCCCCCCCCCGGGTAGGCACGCGATCATGTGTCGTTCGGGGTTAGGGCAAGGTATGGGAAAGACCCCCGTCCCCTGCCCCAACCCCGAACGACATGCGCGCGCCTCGCATCCTCCTCTCACCGGCGCCGCGCCGCGCAACCCTCCAAGCAGCCCGAAGTTCCAAAAGGGTAAAGATCCTTACACTTTTCGAACCTCGGGCGTGCGTGCGCGGCGCCCGTGAGAGGATGCGAGGGACCTTCTTGCATCCTCCCGTCACTGGTACCGCGCAACCCTCCAAGCCGCCTGAAGTTCCAAAAGGGTAAAGATCCTTACACTTTCGGAACTTCGGGCATGCGCGCGCATGTCGTTCGGGGTTAGGGCAGGAGACGGGAAAGACACCCGTCTCCTGCCCTAACCCCGAACGACATGTGCGCGCACGCCCGAAGTTCAAAAAGTGTAAGGATATTTACCCTTTCGCAACTCGAAGTTTTGAAAGGGTAAGGATCCCTGTACCCTTTCCAAACATCGTGGGGGCGGGCGCTGGGGGGTGGGTTGGTTTGGGTAGATGTTCTACCCAATCCAACTGCCCCCCCCCACGCATACGCTTTTATTGAATAACGTGAAAATCGCGTTCTTCGATACAAGATTTTCCCGAAAATCTTGTCGCGTTATTCGGTTTTCACGCTATTGGGTACTCGCGTTATACGGGGTATTACTGTATTGTAAAATGTTTATATGTTTGTCACAAAAAACAAAATGACAACTTTACCAATTCCACCATTAAAATAAAATGTAACATGTTGTAAATAAACAAACAGATAATTTAGAAGTAGTATTTCACTAACTTCACAGTTGATTTCAAAGGAAAAGGAAGAGAAGTTCTACTTTGACTGCACTTCTCAGTGAAGAGTACTGTATGTATGTATGTATGTATGTATGTATGTATGGCATTTTTATACCACCTGATTTATTGGGTATCCACTACTGTGGGCAGTCATTTAAGAAAACCATAACCAGATCCATCCTTTCCTCTACCCCAAACCCCATTATTCAACAAATAAAGCAAACAAAATTAAAATATAGATAGTAACAAATACAAATAGACCAAATCAGGAATAGATAGCCCTCTCAAGGGGTAGCCACATGGAGAAAGGCAAGAAAGTGTGGTTCCTAGTGGAAAATCTTCTTGCTTTTCTCAGTGTGGCTACCCACAGCAACATTGCCAGAGAGGATCAAGTTATCCTATGCACTGTGCATAGGAAAAAAAGTGTTATTTTAATATTTTGTTCTCTTTTATATTTAAAAAATTAAATAAAAAATGTGTAAGAAATGAAACCATACTCCATCCTAAATTTAGTTTATCCCCTATACCCTAAGATAGTGGAATAGATATTCTATTTGAGGTCACAAACGTGGAGTCAACCTTCTTCACTTCCTTTTACCACTTTGGGTGTTGAAAGAAATACAAGGTTCTTGTTCTTGCACTTCTATTGGCCTCAACCAGTGTTATTTGGTGTTGTTGTAAAATGTCTTTGAATGTTATCTTTCCATCTTCCTCTGGGTCTACCTTGTGCTCTTTGCCCTTCTCTTTTTGCATGCCCTGTACAGTGTGGAATTCCAAGATATTCCCTCCAAATGAGCAAACCATTTATTATCTCTGTATATAGTTTAAAATTGCTTCAATTCAATCAATGTCTTAAGCAGTCTCTTCTTTCTTAGCTGATATTTACTCAGCTTTATGGAATGATATGCAGAATATTCAAAATACTGTATTAATTATAGGCCATAGGTTTTTTTTTTAAGTCCAAAAAGAAATAACTTCTTTAATATCTCATACTTGAAGTAAAAAAGACTCAACACACCTTAGGAACTAGTAGGTTAGGAGCACAATAAATTGATCCATGATGCTCAGATGAACTTTTCACTTATCCCTCCCAGCAATACTGTACCTCCCTAATGCCTCATGGGATGCCACTTCCTCTTGGATCCTTGATCAAATCAATCCATGACTTTTGGTCATTACCTTTATCAACTTGTCATACAAAGCCAGCTATTACCTATTTTATGCAGATGCTCTCTGCTTGTTATAAAAGTTCTCAAGACGCAGTTCTTTTGGGCTCACTTCATGGTTTGGATTTTTCTTCTTCCCAGCAGTTTTTCGGCTTGGAATCTGAGAGAAATGCTAGAAGTTCCAACCTGCCTTTTTCTCTGTTCCCTTTGCTTCAGAAGCAGATAGAAGACTATAAATGTGATCACAGCATTGAGAGAAGGCTCAACCAAAGTACTAATCTTGTTGACAGGTGTATGAAAACCACTTCTTTCACAAGTGAGACTATTAACAGTATGTACTTCAATATAATGGGGCAATATAATGAAGATTAATGTGCTGAATGTTTAGCAGATAATTAGAATTTGTAAGTCCTACATTCTAACTTCACCCATGCTGGCTGGAACATCTGGAGGGCAAAATGTTCTCCACTCTTGATTTAATTGGTACATTAATCAGATTGTGGGGTGTGCCTAAATTTCTTCCTGCCTATAATATAGGGAGATGGTCCTCCTTGCTCTCTGTAAACTGAAATTAAATTTTAATGAGACTGCTCCAAAGCAAGCCCTTTGTAGATGGCATCCAGAATGCTATTTTTAGACTAATGCAAATAAGATAGATTTATGATTACTTGGCTGCAGAGCAAAGCATAGCTAAAAGCCAAGGCTTGGCTGTGCTTGGCTTACTCAGTTCCAAGCCTTTTTGTAGGAAATGGCTAGGAAACCACGACATATTCTTTCAAATTAAATGAAAGTCAACACTACCGAACAGCAAAAAGCAGGAAAGTAGACTTTTGCCTTCTAGAGAATCCTCATGATGCCAAATATGGATAGTAAGAAATGCATGGCATGCAATCCAAACCCAAGCTCTGTGTTTATTGAACACATTACTAAACTAATAGGGGGAAGGGTTCCTCTTTGCAACCGAGTAGCAGAGAATATGACAAAAGCATTGGGCACATCATCCTTCAGGTATAAATTTGAAATGTACACCAGAATCCTATTAGTTGTCTGATCACACAAAGAACAATGTTCCAGCTTTCTGCAACATGCCTTGTAGTCCTGTAGTTGTGCAAAGGAGCTTGTGAACACTGCATAACTGTATTTATGACAGGCAGTTGGCAAACTGCAAAAAGCTAATTACAAATGCAGCGTTTTCCTAGTTTTTCGGCAATGTCTATAAATCTACATTTGCAACAATCTCCTAAACAAAAATTAAGAGTGTAAGTTAGAGATGCACAAGCTGTGAGCTATATATGCCCTGTGGAAGTCTACTGCAGAGACCTCCATTGTTCATTCCAGTACCTAAATCCCACTTGTCCACCTCATCCTGATAGGTTTTTTTTTTTGTTTCTCCGCTAATGGCAGTGATCCAGGCCACTTTTTCTACAGCCAGAAACCGTTTAGAATCGCCCCATCTGTTCTGCTAAGGACAGAGAATAGCTGTGCCGTCACAGCTCATTGGCATGGAGAGTTCTCTGTAGTCAAACATTTGTCACTTAGATCAGGATGTAGAAACTCAATTTTCATGGGTTTTGGCAGGATTTGTCAGATATCTCTCATTGAAGCTTTTTATAGCTTTCTTTATTGACCTTCCAATTAGAGAGGTTTATTGCCCAGGGGATGATGGGCTTTTTGTGACTTTTGTAAACCCAAGTTAGTGATATTTCCATTATCCCTCTCAAAGCTCTGAATTGGGTAAAATCATATGTATATGTGTTGTAGGATTTGCTTACCAATTAGTGCATTCAATTAGCTTGCTAAGATGTTCTTCAATTAAGCTTATCAACTAGTGAGATTTATATACAGCTGTATAGTTTTGGCTTCAGGAAAAAAAATGCATTCTGATAAGAGTTACAGCCCAGGATATTTTTGGCACAAGACTGGATGACCCTGAACTCATTCCTTTGACTGGTGTGAATTTACACTTGGGATATCTTAATTAGCAGGGGAAACAATTCCCTATCCAAGGGGGCAGTAATAAGGCAGGTCATGATGCCCTTTTTGTAGATAACAATCTGCTATAACTCACACTTGTAAGGACAATCTGCCAATTAGTACATCTCTACATCTCTTAACAAGGGGCCTAGCCGAGCCAAAAGAGATGAAGTGGCTCCTTGTTACTGGTATGTACTGTATATATAAGAGGCTTCATCTGACTTTGGAGCTCTGAAGAGGTGGAAGATCCTAGTTTGGTTATGCATTGTTTGGTTACGTTTCTTGCTTCCAAAGAGGTGTTCAATAAAGCTTTGTTTTCTCAACCACTAAAACTGCAGTGGCTAAGACCCTAACTGTAAGGTGGGAGGTCAGCAGTTTGATTCCCAAGAACAGTACTGTGGGACAGAATGAGCTCCTGTCTTTGTCCCAGGTCCTGCCAACCTAGCAGTTTGAAAGCAATAAACTGCAAGTAGATAAATAAGGACCACTTTGGTCGGAAGGTAAACAGTGTTCCGTGTGCTCCAGCGTCTAGTCATGGCTGCCACGACCACAGAAACGTCTGCAGCAACAGACAGCGCTGGCTCTTCAGCTTTGAAACAGACATAGGCACTGAATCTTAGCGTTGGATACGACTGGCTTTCGAGCAAGGGAAGCCTTTACATTTACTAAGAAGCTTCTTGCTTCCAGAATCCAAAATAACATGGATTCAGCTGGCTTAATCTGGCCCCTGACATCACAGAAGAGTGACAAAACAGTAGTATCAAAAACTTGTATAGCATCTTGTGGACCTAGTGTTGTTACAGCAACCTGAGCACAATACCATAACTTGTGTTGCCGCTATTCTTGTCAGCAGTAGCAAGTTACAAGGACAATTATCAGAATACAATCCTCAGGTGTAGCTTTTGAAGTGTGTAATTGTTGGCAGATCACTTGAATGTTTTTTCCACCCCACCTTCCGCCCGTACTAATGCTGGCAGTGTTATATTTGCAGAATTTCCTTAAGAGGAAAAATGAATAAAAAGACAGCAACCACAAGGATAGGGTACTGTATATACTCAAATATAAGCTGATCTGAATATAAGCCGAGATACCTAATTTTGACCTGAAAACCCAGGAAAATAGATTGACCCGAATATAAGCCGTGAGCAGGAAATGCAGCAGCTGCTAGTGAGTTTCAATAATCAAAATAAATGAAAATATGGTACAATTAATTAAATTGTTGGTGCGTCTCAATTCGATGTGGTCTTGGGATCCTTGTGGTCATTGATCTGAGTATAACCCATTTCCCCTTTTTGGGACTCATTTTTGGGACTAAAAAACTAGGTTTTATACCAGAGTATATACAGTACCTCCTCCTCCAAGTCCACAATGTCTTATTGCCATAACCAAGAAAAAAACAGCGCCTCCTGATATAATCAAGATCTTTATTGATCTCACTGTAACAGTAACCATTGGCGAGAGTGTTTTCCCCAAACACCTGTTTCAGTAAAAACCAGATTTTTACAGAAGTAGTCCAAGGATTGTTCAAATAACTTCTATTGATTTAAAAAACTAGATTACGTTTAAATAAAGAATATGAAGGGTGAGGAGATGAAGGGGAAGTAAATGGGAAGAGGGCAGGTGTAACCAAGTGTTGAAATGTGTCAGAGACATTCAGTATTGGCAGCAGCCTCTTCATTTCTCTCAAGGCAACCAACAAAAGCCCAGGAAGCAAAATTCCCCCTTTTATGTTATAAACGGCTCTTCCCCTGTCTAAGGCGAAGAAAGGCACTCTGGATCACCATCTTGCAGTGAAGCAGACACAATAGGGAAGACAGAGGAGGAACAAGGGAATTCTTCTGTTCTTTGTGTAAATGGACCAAGGTGCAGACAAATTCCACCGCATCTGTGTTACACACAAAATGTGTTACACACAAAATGTTTATTTCGGGTTCTGGCTGCATTTGCCCCTTGGGATTCCATTTATCTAGTTCTTCTTGATGTATCTAAAGCTGGTTTCATGAAACACATCACTTACTAAACCAGAGGCTCTTTTTAAAAAACCAGACCTACAAGTAAATTTTTCCCCATTTAAAAAGAACCAATACAGTTCTTTTTTCTCTAGAGCTTTATATATATATTTATATATTTGTGTGTGCATAAACAGCCATCCACACACATATTTTTGCATTCACTCTTTCTCCACACGAGATTTCTCATTTTCCCAGCTACCCAATTGTGCAGATGACATAACAAAAGATAATCTTTCAACCTATCACGCTCCCTGTGCAGCATAACTTCAGGAGTGGGGAGACGAAAAGGCAAGCAGCTCATCACCACACACAAAATTGCATAAGAAATTTTATATTCTGCAATTTGTTTTAAGAACTATCTTGACCTATGCTCAGTACACAGAATGAAATGTCGACTTCATTAACAGAGGCATCAACATTTTGAGAGGTGCCCCATGAGATATTTATTAAGGACTCCTATGTGGATTCCTTACTATTGTTCCTTATATTATTTTTAAAAGTCACAGAAAGATCTGATATTCAAGGTCACAAGTATGAAGAAGGAAGGATTGAGAACTCATTGCAACATCGTGTATCAACCCAAAATATTTACTGATTAGGATGCAAAAGAAAGTCCTTGGATCTTTGATGCCTAACGATACCAATTACAAAATTAATCTTGCTTCAACACATTCCTGAGACCTACAGAGTTATTGAATATGTCTAATTGCTAAAAAGAACAGTAACTATCTATGGGACTATCAAGGACAGTACCATGAATGTTTGAGAGGCACCAGAAATTGCAGAGATGTGCTAGAACTACCATGGCAGTGGAAAGCAGGCACCCGAGGCTGACATAAGAATGCCATTCCCTGAAGTGGAAATGCTATAGGTTGCTTGGAGCAATCCAGGAAAATAAATGGCCTACTAATGTGGAAACCATTGGTGGTTTTTTTTTAAAGGTAATGCTGGGCAGACTTTAGGCTTGTAAAATCTACTTTGGTTTTCTTGCTTCGTTTCATATAACTCTCAAGGTCCACCAGCTAGAGCCAGGGCAAATAGTGGCTCAGATGAGCAGACACATGGACAGGCAGCCTCTCAGTAAACAATGAGCCCAGGAATGTATCATCAATATAAGAACTAAACTGTTAAGTCCTTTCTCGCAAAGAAATCCACTCCTAGTTTTCTCCTAAGCACTCGTTTTTGGCAACCTGTCTGAGAGTGAAAGACAGGTAGATGTTAATAAAGATTATGGGGAGATAGAAACATTTGCCAGTCTACCTACTTCATAAAAATCCTTTTTTTGTTTGTTGAAAATTATCTTTTAAGAGGAATGAACATGACACCAGGTAGTGGTAAGATAATTCTCTGGGACCTGCTGTTCAATTATGGGTGGCTTCAAAATGTTCTTATATTTTTATTTAAAGTAATTGTCTGAGCTCTGAATTAAATTCCACAATAAATCCCAACAGTGGTGGGACTGTGACATTTTAAAGACAGTAGAAAACACTCTTCATTGGTGAAAAACCTTCACTGACACATGGGGCAAGTTATCTTTGGTGAGAGTTAAAATCTATCAAGTGACATTGTCAAAAGTTCCAAATGTGGCTTATGCCTTGTCAAAAGTTAAGCAACATGGAACGTTAGTACAACGCTGGCCACATTCCATCCTAAAACAGGCCTGTTGAAATTAATGGGATTTTAATTAGTTTTGACTAATTAACTTAATTCACTTCAATATATCCATTTTATGTAGGACTAAAGTTAGATCCATATATTAAACATGCTAGTAATAAAATATACAATTGCAAGCCACTGTAGGTTCTTAAATAGTTGCAATTCTACTCCCTTATCAGTACTGAAACATATTTCTACCCAAAAACTGATGCTACAATTGAATATATGAGAATCTACCAGTTTGTCAGCAGATATATGTAATGTTGAGCATAAACCCTTCGGTATAGATATTAATACCAACTTTTCTCAATTAAGCTAATGAAAGGACTACAATCTAGATCCTCCTGCATCCAAATACTATAATGTATCCACTTAAAGTTACTGTGAATCCTCTCCCAAGTGGCAATTCCTTTCACATACATTATCAGAAGTATCCAAATGTTGGATAGCCCTGTGCAGAATGGAGGCTAGGGCCATCAATAGCTATTAGGTGAGATGGCTGTGTATCACTCTCATGTTTTTCTACCAGTCTATGGGCAACGTCAATGGGCACAATTTTACTAATACTTTACTTATGAGCTTCCTAGATGCATCTGATTGGCCACTGTGAGAAAAGAATGCTGGCGTACTAATGCCTTTGGTCAAGCTCAACAAAACTCATCTTACTGTTCATAACATGACAACTGTTGGTCTGGAACCATCCCTAACTTTTCTGCTATAAAAAACTACACTCATTTAAACATGGACAATTATCCTGTTTATGCTAATGGTACCTTTGTAATGGCCCACAAATTAAACAGAGCAGCCACTCTAAACTGTGATTATTTGGTGGCTATGAACTACTAAATTGTCATCAAAAGCATGGAAGAATACTTCCCACAACTTCACTAGGAATAAACTATGTTTTCACATAGTAATGGACATAACTGGCACAGCTGCCATAAACATCTTTGGGTTTTGCACGCAATGCATTGCTTTATGGCACATCTGTGCCCTGGTGTAACTTAAAAACCCTTTTATTGCAAAGTTGCACCAAGTTCCTCATAACCTGACACCGATCAGACAGACATACTGGGCTGGGGGAATGGTAGGGCGTTAGCAGTAACGTTAGCATCGTTAAAACATTGAAACTGGCCATACCTCATTTATTGTTAATTATGAGCCACTAAGATAAAGTAATAACAACTAATGCTCTCATCCAATTCCACTTCAATTGAAGTACTGTATGAAGGAAATCTTCACAAGTTTTAGTCAGTTAAGAAAAATCTGTATATGGCCAAATAATTTTAGAGTACCTTTAAAAGAAGATAGCCTCAGGACATGTTAAATAAGACATAATCCTAGAAGGATAACTCATTTCGATGCAGTATCTCTCTATAAAAACAAGATTATAATTTGTTTATGTACTTGTACTAAAATTATTTTAAGCTTAAAATGTGCTTTTTAGCTGACCATTAAAAAAAACAACACTAATTACATTGCCTTCATATTCTCCAAACTGGTGGGGATCAATCCAAATCAGAAGAGCACTTGTAGTTAACAGCTACAAAAATTTGTTTTTATAAAATGAAAACAGAGTTGAACTAAAATCAGCTATCAGCCATTTGATTTTGGAGGCCATTTTGTGAGGAAGACAAAATAAGTTATCTCAAAGATAAAAAGAGGCTGCAATTTTGAATTTGCAAGTCTAGAAAACGTATGAGAAAATGACAAAAAGAGGACCATGGGCCATGGGCCAGTCATGTGGTTCAGGGGACCAATGGGCTGGATCTGGCCCCCAACACCAATTCATCCGGCCCACAAAGCCCTCATTGTTGCTGGAAACGGAAGTAAAACACGCCTGTATGAGTATGTTTTACTACCACTTCCGGGAGTGATGGCTTCATGGGCCAGATGAATTGGTGTCATGGGTCAGATCTGGCCCACAGGCCGTAGTTTGGGCACCCATGGTTTACTCCACTCAGTGATCAGGCAGAAATCTTTCAAGTAAGCTCATTAAAATCAACAGCAAACATTCTGATTAGCTGAAAACAATTACATCTCTTTCACTAACGCAGTTTTTGAAAACAACAGCATGATGAGGGGGTTACTTTTATAAATAGCTAAAATGATGCAAATCCATTGAGTTTAATTGGAACTCCAAAATAACAACAATACCCATTTCCATAAATCTAGTTTCAATATACTAAATGGGGAGAAGTGGGCTATTCATTTATTAAAGTGCAAAACTTAAGTCATGAAAAATAATCAACAATGCTGGTACACATTTAGACTAGAAGAATGCTGCTACTTCTATGGCCATGACTACCAGAGAAGTAGCAATGTTTGCTTTTAATGTTTCAGCCAGTAGGAATATTGGTTTTTGTGCCTTTTGTTCCTCCTCCTAAATTTTAGCCTTCTCAACAAAATAAAAAACCACTAAGTCAAAAGGAAAATGAAGGGAAGCAGGGGAAAAAGTATTTAATTTTTATGTCAAGTGTTATTAGTTTTGGCTTCAGATACAGCCCTGGCATGAAAGAAGAATGTGATTGACCAAACCAGCAAAATGCATTCTTGGAGCAGTGATATGATTATATGTTCTGTGAATGAAAGTCCAAAATCTATGCTCCTTGTTTCAACTGGAAACCCTTTAAGGTTAAAGAAGCTGGTAATTTAATATCAATGATTAATGGTGCTATGCTAGACAGAGCTAGAATGGAGGGAAATGATAGCTTCTCTTTATTTTTAAATGACTGTGCCAATATATTCAATCCTCAGAAATTTTCCTTAAAATAATCCACATGGCTTAAAAAAATCCATTTACCAAAGTAAAAAAAAGTACTGTATGTCACAGTGCCTTCAATCAAATAGTTCCCAAGAAAAACTGCTGTAAGATGGTCAATAAAAATAATATGCAAGACCTGCAATGTAGCATCCTGTGTACCCTTCCAGATGTCTACAAAAGTTAGGACAGTACAAAAATGTAACTAGTCTGCCCACTCAAACATGCCTGTGCCAGCACAGTAAATTTAAAAAGCTGCCTTCTGAGAAGTTTACCACTGTTCAAATGGAAAGAAGTCCCTAAAGGTAAATAAAGTATTTTCAAATTGTCTCCTGTGCGGATTCTGATGAACTACTGGAAATACTGACCTTTGTCAGTTACGGTTAAAAACAACAAATCAAAAGAATGACTAATATTATGTATCAGAACAGTTATAATGGCTATGCAAGAGCCTAGAGCCAGCCTCTGGTCAGTGTAGAACAGTGGTGCCGAAACTAAGGCCCGGGGGCCAGGTGCGGCCCCTGACGCCAATTCACCTGGCCCGCGAAGCCCTCGTCGCTCCTGGAAGCGGAAGTAAAATGCGCCCGTACAGCGCGTTTTACTTCAGCTTCCAGGAGCGACGAGGGCTTCGCGGGCCAGGTGAATTGGCGTCAGGGGCCGCACCCGGCCCCTGGGCCTTAGTGACTGGCTCTCTGAACCACACGATTGGCCCACGGCCCAAAGTTTGGGCACCCCTGGTCTAGAACAAGGGTTCTCAACATTTTCCTGCTGTGAGCAGAAAGCTGAGCGGGCTGGACACAGGTTCCCCCGCCATAAATGCTGCCGTTAAATGCATCTGACAGCAGTGGGTGCATTTACAGCACGTTTTTTGCTATTTTCGCTGCTTCTGGCGGCACTGGTGAGGACGGCGGGCCACATGAAATAGCACTGTGGGCTGAGGTCAGACCGCAAGTCGTAGGTTGAGAACTTCTGGTCTAGAAATTGTTCCAGAGACAGGGAAACCGTTTCAAAAGTGGTTCATTTTCAGATTATCAGTCAGTTGGGCTGCAGGATTTGATTTCATGAATGTGCTAAAATCTGAATTAAATTAATGTGGAACTAACCTCTCATTGTAGGATTTTAAGTTTCAACAATTCAATCCCTCCAAAACATCATTAATTAAAATGTTACCCTGCAGCATTTTTTGACATTGCATGGCAGTGCAAGAAGAAAATTGTTGGGAAATGTTTTAGTTGCCTCGCTGGAATGCAATAAACATTATGAATGGCTATATATATCTCAGTTTCTATCTTATATTCAGGATTATTAACAGAAGATGATACAGCTTATATGCATTTGCTCCCAGGTATGTGCTGGCATTTAAGAAACATCTAGCTGCTGAATGCATACCTGTGATTGTGCAGTCAGCACACCTAAGAGCCTACTGAGTAATCAATATGAGTTCTGCATTTCTCCCCTGCTAGTGACGCATCAGTAAGTGAACAGTACTTAAAAACACAAAGTGAAATGCTAAATCAAATAATGCAACAAGGAAACAGTATACCAAATTGCTTGTATATTTTGATATTACAAGACTTGAGCCTCCCACCAGAATTATAAAAGCTGCAGTGTACAGAGTTCACATTTGGTTTACTTCCAGATTGTCTAGAACTGTTGGTGTATTTTGGTTGGGAGAGTATGGGCAGCCCACCACACAAACACACACTTTGGGTTCCCAGTACCAAAGAGTTGTATTTCCAACTAATACACATCAACAGCTTCTTTCAGCATGAAACCAAGACATGCATTCAAATCTTTTTTGTTTACCCAGCAAGAGGCTCAGCAAACACTTTCCCTTTGGAATGCAAAGAGGGACTGAGCAGCTGAAATGGACAAAGGGGAAACCTCTTACTGAGTACAGTATCATGATTTTGCTCTATGCAGCTTTTGGCAAGAGTGACCCAAGCTGGTCTTAACAAAGCAGTAAAGAAATACTGCTACATTAGAAAATGAATCTTGAACGGTGACGGTGATCCTTGGCACTCCAGGTGCACAGTAAACCCATCTGTGTGGACTCACAACAGACTCAGGCTTCTGGGAATTGAAGTCCAAAAACACCTGGAGTGCCAAGTTTCGCCATCACTGTCCTAGGAAGAGAACCGAGCTGATGCTGGAAGAGCAGTCATGCTGCTGTCATGGCCATCGAACCATATTGCTGGGATTTAAAGAAAATCAGATCCAGTCACCTCTTCATGGCAGCTGTCACCTTGTTTCTCACAGTGCCTTACAAACCTCAATAAATTTATCCTCACAACAACCCTGTGAGGTAGGAATCCACTGCCCCATTTTTACAAACAGGGGAACTGAGGCACAAAGAAATGAAGAGAACTACCCACACAGGAAACCTGCCACAGAAACAAAAGGCAGAAATCGGATCAGTTGGGTCTCAGGTTAGATTAGGCTATTAAATATGCTTTCTTCTCCTTGTGTTCACTGAACAGACCAATGAGTAGCCTTTCCAACCAGTGGCTAATATTGAGAAACATGGAAAATCTTACTTGCGCTTCACGCTAATAGCTAAATCCCTGAAAGGGGAAGAATAACTCTTTGAAGTTACTCCCTTAGTCCAAAACTAGTAAAACAAACTATATGGTGGAGAAAGTGCTGTTAGCTACATCTGAACTTCTGCCCTCCTCTTCCACCTCAACCAACTAAGCTAGTTTAGTTTATGGACAAAATTTGAGTTCCACTACTGTCAGCACTCCAGAGCAAAGCTGTATCCATTCTGCCCGATCAACAGAATAACCAGTGAAGTTCCAGAAACAACTGCTGGCGATTAAGTGAGGCAGGATGGAAATCCAACTGTGTTCTAACTCTGGGCTGAACCTGCAGTGCACTTGAGAAATAGCTGGGTGAAAAATCAGGAAGGTCAAAATGCAGCTCAAGAACACCCGGTCCTCCTAATCACAGCTTAGTCACCTTTGCACAATTCCTTTTGAGGCAAGCACTGCTTTCCCCAGAAACACAGCAAACAGAAACTATTCCTGAGAGATCAACAGTTACAAAGCATCTTGCTCCTGTATTATTCACATTTTAAGAGTAGAAAATAAAAAAATTAAAAGGTATTATTCCTGTGTTCTCTTCCCTGGCCCCAAAGCCACTCACTACACACTATGAGAGAAAGCAAAAGGATTTTACTAGATACCTCCCTTCTGAAACATGAAAAAAATAAAGTTCTTTGGACAACTGAATTTAGAAATCTATTCCAAGGGTCAGAAATGTAGGACAAGTTCATGAATTTTGTGAAAAGATCCCTGTCATCTGAAAGGCCAATATCCAATGGGATTTAACACATTCCCAGCGTGTCTCCCAGGATTGTCTCTTTAAGTTGCATGCTTGGGGCTTGAATGCATATCCCTGAGGCTGGGTCCCACACTAGTCTACTTCCATTTGAACAAAACCCAAGTAGGAAACTGTCGCATCAGTGCCGCTTCCCCTTGGGTTGGGGTAGCAGGAAACACCAACACAAGAGCTTCTCAAACAAACTACTCATCCTATTCCCTCCCCCCCCCCATGATACCAGATGTGGCAAATGAGCCACTGAGAAACTGCCCAAAATAATCAGAGAGGAGCATCAACTGAAATAATTGCTAAATGGGGAAAATAATTGATTAATGTCTATTACAACAGTAGGAAATATCTAGCCCTCCAGATATTGCTGGATTCCCAAATGCCATTAGCCCAAGCTGTCACTGCCAATAGTATTGTGTCAACATCATCTGGGGAGATTACAAGCCCCTTCCCGTGTTCACTTCTTGAAGATTATCACCCTAAAACCACACTTCCTTGGAAGAAAGCTCCATTTGAACGTTGCAGAACTGACTTCTAAGTAAACGTGTACAGGGCCTTATCCTACATTTAGTTTTTTGGGGGGGAAATACATGATGCCTGAATGTGTTACATTGTCTTAGAAGGAGTATCCCTTCCTCTTCTGCTGCTGCCTACTAGACTTTTTTTTTTCTCAAGTATCCATATTAGAAAAAGACTGACTGGGAGTAAAGTCTGCTACTTGATTTTCCAAGGGCACATAATTAAATCAAGTACAGGTACTTTAAAAAAAAACGTTATTCTAGTCAATTATACAGACTAAATGCTGCAGCCTTTGGAGGAAATATTTAATGAACAATCAGGTGGCACTGCAGCCAAGGCACAAACTCATCCTCGGGCTGAATTTGAATAACTCTCCTTTTTTACTTTCCATGGCAAATGCTGTTATAACAAGAGAGCCCAAAAACTACCATCAGGAGGGTTTTGTCTCTTGATCCCCAACCCCGAAACAGCCTTATCAAAACTCGGGGAGAAGTTAACTCATATCAAATAAAGCAGCAATCAAATGGGTCATCAACAGGCAAGGAAATGGGCAACAAATCCAGATCAGCAGGATGACAGTGAGACCATCAGCAGCACGTTTCTGCATGCCAAAACTGGTCCCAAACAGACTAAATTTTGAGGCCTTTTCTGATTGATTTAAGAATGTGCAAATTGATGAAACATGCAAACAGCAAGACGGTGACTGTGAAACTATTGGGAAATTATTATTTTTTGCTAGAGAAGATGCCATAAAAATAACAGTCTACTAACCACCTGATTGCCTAGCACCCCAAATCCTTTCAAGTCACACATCATGAAATCAGCAATGCCTATAACTTCATTCTCGGGGTGTCCCAAACATACATAGGACTTGTCCAAGATTATAAGACTCTTGCCAAGCCCATCCTAGTCAAGCAAAGCCAGATTATTTAAATTTGTCCTTTTGGCACAATAGTAAATTTGCAAAGAATCCAGCAGACATTAAGCAGCCAAAAAAATATGAAGAAAAAGACTGGGAAAAACAATTAAGATGGGACATTAAGCATTACACTCTCAAATTATGTGTGAATGAAGATGTGGTTTCTCCTTAACACTTCAGAGGATGAAAAGGACAACTGAAGAGAACCACTTCTTAGGGTTTTTTGTTTGTTTTTTGAAAATGGCAAGTTCTAGGAAGCAATCCATCAAACAAAATGGAAAATAAAAGACATGTATCATGAAATGACTGCTCTTCTAAATTTGCCCAATTGCTCTAAAGGAACAGAAAAGAAGCTTATGAAGGACAAAAGAAACTACAGCAATGCTGTACTAGGGGAAAGACACCTGCTGCCATGTGCCCATACGTAAGGATGTGTTAACTAGCAATAGCCAGTTGAGGAGCAAAGGGTTAGAACCCAAGGGAGTGCATTCAACATATTAACAAAAGGTTCATAGAAACAGGCTACTAAACTGACATGTTTACAGCAATTACAAAAGAGCAATGGCAGTGTCGTATCCCTTCAAGCATTTATCCACCCCTTCTGTGGCCCATCGCATTTTGTGATAAATATCCAATTGTTGACAGATATGGGTCATAGTTCTCGCATGTGCATGGTTTATCAAGTTGTCTCTAAAGTGCGAGAAAGCTAAGGTACATTCCTTAGCTCTAGAGATTTATCACGGGTTTCAATTCAGTCACACACCAGGGAGCAGATAGGTTTAAAAGAAGATGAGTGGAAAGTGAGGGAAACATGTTATGAACAGAAATCAATCGGGATTTTTTTTTTTTTGGGGGGGGGGGGAATTAGTCCTCTTATCCTTTGGCACTTCAAAAGCTGAAGTGAAGATTCTAGTGGAAACAGTTTCTTCTTTCTCTTCTTATTCCATCCTTCAAGTTATTGATCCTATTGGCCAAATCAGATGTGCACAGGTGATCAGGAATTGCTGTCTCTCCATGGTTACCCTTAAGGAAGATCAGATGTCCATCTCAAACTGAGCATCATCACCTGGTTGAGTGACAGAAACGAACACATATCAGCATAAGGGATCTCAGAAGGAAAAATATATACACATGATAATTAAGCATAGTTAACCTTCCTTACTATGAGTTTTGTAAGATACAGTACTTGAAATACATCTTATCTACATAGGTAGGAGACTGAGTTGACCAAGGTACTTACTATGTATCTAGGTGGTAGGCGTGGTTTCTGTATGTACTAAAAAAAATGCAGTACTGTCTAAGGTATTATAATTATCTCTTTAAGGAGAATATTAACAGATCAAAGAAACTTGGAACAATTTCTGAATATGTTTCTGCTGGGTTTTGTCTGTATTGCTTTTGTCTTTTTAACTTAAAGGAAATGCCTAATTCTACATCCAGAAGGGAGTGAATGTTGCCTCATGGTTGTCTGAATTCCTTCTTTTGGGTAGGTTTGGATTAGGTTACAAATGAACTGCTTGGCTATACAACCAGTTCTTGAGACTGAAGTCCTCACTCCAAACACACCTCAACAGCCACCAGCTCTACCTTTGTTCTGTTGATTAAAACACATTCTTTTCTAAAAACTGAACTCTAATGACAATACCATTGTTTTGGAAGAACATTGTTCTGGGTATTTAAAAATCCTTTAACTCAAACTAATTTTGACTGGACAGCCAGAAATCCTCTCTGGAATAATACTTGAAAATGGCATTTCCATGCTGCTTGAGAAAACTTATTTTACGCCCTGGCCTTAGGCTTAAGTTCTGTTTCCCATTCTATTTATAATACAATAATACCTCGGATAACAATTGCATCGGAGAATGCTGAAATCAGATAACGACACAATTTTTTTTTAAAAAAAAATTTCATATGGATATAGATCTCTTAGCGTTATCTTAGTGTTATCTGACGCAATCGTTTGTAGCAACAGGGTGGCTGGGAAGCTGAACGGGGGCTCCCCAGCCACCCCACAGCTGCGGATTGTGTCTCCTGACCTCCCCAGAGCCGGCAGGGGTGCTAGAGAGCCCAAAGTTTTTTTCTCCCATTTCGGGCTCTCCGGCACCCCTGCCACGTCCGAGGAGGGCGGGAGACCCGATCCGGGCTGTTCCTGAAGTTCCCCGACCTCCCCAGCCGGTGAACTGAGTCAAAATGCCGGGATTCAAATCCCAGTGTTTTGACTTACTGCACCGGCCGGGAAGGTCGGGGAATGTCGGGAACAGCATGGATCGGGTCACCCGACCTCCCCAGATGTGGCAGTGGTGCTGGAGAGCCTGAAATTAGTGGAAAAAACTTTTTCCCCCTGCCCATTTCGGGCTCTCCAGCACCCCTGCCATATCCGGGGAGGTCGGGGGACCTGATCCACGCTGTTCCCAACTTCCCCAGGCACTGCAATCACAGTGTGGGATCGGCGCTTGGGTTGGGGGAGTTGAACGGGCGCACATCCGGTTCAACCCTCAACCCAAGCAGCCGATCCCACCCTGCGATCGGCCTGCCTCTTTAGAAAGGGCAGTGGGGATTTCACTCATGGAAGCCCCACTGCCGTTTCCAAAGAGGCAGGCAGATCGCCACCCTGTTCCCTTTCTTCTTCGGAAAGGGAACAGGGCTTTTTTTAGCGTTGTGCGATCAATGCATCCCACAACATTAAAAACTGGATAACAACGAGACTTGTGGAACCAAGTCTCATCGTTATCTGAGGTACTAGTGTATAATGAAACTGGGAGGACAGATGTTCTGGAATTTAGCACCAGCATTATGCTGAAGACACCCTAATCTCTTTTGCCTCTCTATACGCTTTCTACTGATTCCAAGGAAGCCGTTTCAGTTCTCAGCTGACATTTGGTATCAATAATGTACTGAATGAGGATGAAGATGACACTTAATCTAAACAGAACAAATGTGATTATAATGAATTATAAGATAGAACAAAGAATATGAATTCAGCATATGCTGAATGGGTTACACTAGCTTTAAAATCTCACATTTACAGCATGGGTGTATTCCTGGAATCAGCCTTGAGTCTGGACACCCATATTTCAACAGTAGTCAGGAGTCTGATTGCATAGTAAAAGCTACTGCATCGGGTGCATTTATTCCTGGAGATATTTGATCAGGCTACAGAGCCACATGATTTAGTTACATCTGCTTGGATTACTGTAAAGTGTTCTATAATGGTCTGCTCTGAAGAATTCAGAAACTTCCTATTGTCTAAAACACTGCAGCCTGAGTGCTAATTGGGGCAAGTCAGAGGAAGAATATTAACTCATTGTTATAGAACAGGGATGCCCAAACGTTTTGGGCTGTGGGATGGTCACGTGGTTTAGTCGGCAGGTAACGTGGTTCCTCTAAATGGAAGTGGAAGTAAAATGTGCCCGTACATGTGCAAAACACTGCCGTAAATGCATCTGTGCCTATCATAAATGCATTTACAACAGCCACGGGTGCTTTATGGCAGCATTTTGCGTATGCACGCTTAATGTCTGCTTCCGGGAGCGGAGCGGGTAGTGTGGGCCACATTATTAGGTGCTGGGGGCTGGATCCAGCTCACAGGCCGTAGTTTGAGCACCCCTGTTATAGAAGCTCAGCTGGCTGCTTGTTCACTTCCAGATACAATTCAAAGGTGTACTTTTAAGAACCTAAAAAGCTCTACAACATGGGTCCAGACTAATTGAGGAATTGTATTCCTGCCTAATATGTTCTCCCTCTCAGATTTCAAGATCTTCGACAGAGGCCCTTCTCCTGAGCCTTTTGCTTTCACTTATGTGAGAAACAAAGAGACGATCCTTTTGGTGGATACTCCCAGATTGTAGAAAAACTATCCACATGAGGTTTCTCTCCCTCCTGTCCTCCTATCAGCAAGCAAACACCTTTCTTTACCAAAAGACTTTTAGCAAGCTTTCATTTCTAATGTTCATCACACACCAAGTTATCCCTTTTTGAACAATGGGCATAGACTTCCAGGTTTCTTTTTCGCGATGTTTGACAATGCTTACAGCCCCCAACTGCACCGCCCTAGCACTAGTAAAACGATACAAACAGACACAACTCCATGCCATTGCATATTGCTTAAGTCTTCACTGCACCATGTCTAAGCACAAAAGCCTCCATCTTTACTGTGGTTGGGAGCACTTGGGTGATGTGAAAAAGTGGATGTAAAATATTGGCAGCCTCATTTAATACGCTATGAGTTCACTATGCCATAGCTATTAGCCTAGAGCAGGGATTCTCAATCTGCGGCCCATGGGCTGGTAAATGAAATCAATACACATATACATAACATTAGAGACACTGCTCTTCTCCTTCTGGAGCACTACTTTTTTTTCAGACTCCGGAAGAAGGGATAGAACAGGTTGAACTATTATTGCCACTTGCTTTACTAGGAAAAACAACCTCATCCTGTGACATTTGCTTGGCTAGGAACAATGGATATTATCCAATGCAAACAGGCAAATTACACCACTGATACAATCAGATGGTAAGCTAGTTAAGCGATTTAGGCATCCGGCTTTGGAGCCAGAGACTGGGAGTTTGATCCCCCGCTTTGCCTCAAAGGAGAAGATCCAAACTGCATAATCACTGGCAAGCTGCACAGTCCTAGGCCACCCTATAGAAAGAGAATGGCAAACCACTTCTATGCATTCTCTACCAAGAAAACCCTGAAAAGGGTTGCCATAAGTCAGAATTGATCTGACTGCATGCAATTATTAAACTATAACTAAAACATTAAGTCATGCTATTATACTTGCAATCCATAGACTTACCAATTACAGCTTTCCCATCATGATTGTTCAGATTGTTTACTTCCACTTTGGAATCTTCATTCAGGGAACCTGGGCTGGTAACCCCTGGGATATTTGGAAGGTGGCAAGGAGGTGTTTGAGCCATAGGAGAATTACGGCGATCTAGCAGAAACTTGCGGTCATAGATGATCCGGGTACCTAGAAATAATGGTTAAAAAAAGTAGTTAGCATACCCCAAATTCTTCTTTTGTAACAAGACAAGACTACAGAACAACCCTGTGGGTTTGCTCTGCTAAACCACAAACTTTCTGTTCCAGCTAATTACTCTCCTTAATACGGTTACAATCCTGAACTCACAAGAATGTACTTGAATTTATCTCTGGATCATTATGTGTAGGACTGTACCATACATAGTCAACATATGCCACTACACTGATGATTTTCCATGCTGATGCCAGATTCTGAAGACATATTAATAGCAAAAAGGAGAACTTGGGAAAATTACTTTCTTGAACGACAAGCCTCAGAACATCCCAGTTAGTACAGCCAGTGACAAACTACTGCAGGCAACAGGATGCTAGAGTCACTGTACTCTTATATTGTTCTAACAAGATAGAGGGTCTAGGAGTAGACAATGTGACACATTAATGTGGTCATGTTAGATGAAGTTTATGGGCAGTGTAGTCTAAAACATCTGAAGGGAAAGTAACAGGTTGCTTCTTCCCGTTTATAATCTAGCACTACAAGGCAGTTTCATGTCTGGCCTAGACACAGAAGTAGTAGTAGTTAAAATCAAAAGATATTTGTCCAGCTGTTCTCTTTTCGAAGCAAACTGTTGTCTTAAAATTCTCAGCCCTACATCAGATATTTCTATACACAGATACTGATGTTCTATATTATGGGATGAGGAAGAATAAACAGCCTAAGATGAAAAACTGCACTCTATAAAAGGTCCCTTAACACAGAGAAGTCAAACTGAGGTGGCTGCATTTGGATTTTATTTTGGGGGAAATGATCACCACTAGTAGGGCAACAGTAATATAAAAATACACACTGCCCTT
This sequence comes from Furcifer pardalis, assembly GCA_030440675.1. NCBI lineage: Eukaryota > Metazoa > Chordata > Lepidosauria > Squamata > Chamaeleonidae > Furcifer > Furcifer pardalis. Next base: position 206,441,095 of record CP126890.1, read on the forward strand.
TGCTATTACTAACATAATACTGTACAGTATTATGAACTCCATTTCACCCCATAATAAAAGAACAAGTGTATTTATTTGAACAGCATTACTAAACATTTAGTTCAGATATGGTAATAGCAGTTATATTATCTGCTTTTAATTAATTCAAAAGTAAATTTTAGACTGAATTCAGTCTCCACATTTGAAGAGCAAAATGAGAGGCTGATAAGACTACAAGACTGGACATTTCAAAAACAGAAAAGTACATAGAAGAGATTTCTCTCCAACATCTCAAATCCACCACAGCTTGTTAAAAATATATACAGTGGACCCCCGCATTAAGGAATTCGTTCCATAGGGTTTTAGTTATAGCAATTTTTCCCTTAAAGCAAATTGTGGTTTCCCATAGGAATGTATTGAAAACCATGGGGGAAATCTTTTCCGTATAGCGATTTTATCATGATTTTTTCCCTTAAAGTGGACCGGCATTTCCTATGGACTTCTTTCCTCGAAGTGAGTTTTCTGGTAGGTGGACTGTCCGTAAAGCAGGGGTCCACTGTACTCCTTTTTACCATATGGGTTACCTTTACTCATTTTGTTCAAAGCTCTGACCTGACTGTCTTTGTCATGACTTGTAATTTTGCAATTACATGGTTGAACCTCCATTTTCTTTACATAGCCTACAATTTAAATAAATTGAATGGCTATAAAATGGCTACAAATAAAAGGACTTAGTCTTTAACTGCACCTGAAAGCCCATGATAAGATAGATCCAATAAAAGCATCACAAATCGTTCCTCCTCTACGTTCTATAGTTTGGTAAACTCAAGTAAACCAGGCACAGTACCACCTATGCATTTTCCTCAGGCACATAAAAAAAGTGGCAAGGCAACCCATGCTTTATACAGTAATACGTCAGATAACGTTTACCTCGGATAACGCTAAAATCACGTAACGTTAAGTAATCTGGGGAGAATTGGATCGAATAACGTTAAGGTCCTATGGGATGGATCGGATAACAACCGCTAAAGCCTGCGCGGTTACAATGTATCTCTATGGAGCTTTAACATTATCTGATCCATCCCATAGGATTTTAACATGGATTGGATAACACTAAAAATCGGATAACACCAAGACTTATGGAACCAAGTCTTAGCGTTATCCGAGGTATTACTGTATCAGTGTTTCCCAACCTTTGGTGTTTGGACTTCAATTCCCAGAAGCCTGAGTCAATCCTCCAAAGCACTGATCAGCCAATGTACTGACTTAGGCTTCTGGGAATTGAAGTCCAAAAAATCCAAGGTTGGGGAACACTGCTTTATACTGTCCCAGGTAAGAATCATTTTTATAGACTCATGAAGGAGACCTTTTCAAAAGCTTTGTTGAATTTTTCCTTTTTTCTTCAGCCCCCAATTATTTCTCAATCAATGCTTGAAAACTGACTAATGGAACTATTAAAAATCATGCAAGGCAAAGCATGAAAGTACAGTAATACCTCGGATAAAGTTTACCTCGGATAACGCTAAAATCGCATAACGTTAAGTAATCTGGGGAGGAGAATTGGATCGAATAACGTTAAGGTCCTATGGGATGTATCGGATAACAACCGCTAAAGCCTGTGCGGTTACAATGTATCTCTATGGAGCTTTAATGTTATCCGATCCATCCCATAGGATTTTAACATGCATCGGATAACACTAAAAATCGGATAACAAGTCTTAGTGTTATCCGAGGTATTACTGTATAGCATTTTTACATACATAAATAATATAAAACAGTGACATATTCAATTTTGAATAGAAAAATATGGCAAAACTGTTTCTCTTTACCTAAGTCAAAAAAGACACAACTAAAATTACCAGGAACCAGTTGGTGTTATCTACACGGCGCAGTTTCCAAGCATCTATTCCTTCAGCCTCTCAAATTTTAATATAGCTCCACACTTTAATACTCTAGTTGTGATCCTAAATCCTGGCTACAAGAAATAGAAACCCAACTCTTTCATTTCTGCAAGAAAAAACAGTTCTCAAAAGAATAAAAAATGAAAAATATACAATTTATTCCAATTGTTAGATTGTACACTGAAACCTAGTGCCATGTACGTATATTAAAGGACAGGAAAGGAAAACTGCAATAATATGAAATAAAATCTTGTTTAGCAGAATTGACCAAACTTTTGTTTTTTGTACTTTCATAAACATGCTTATTTTTATTCTGAACAAAACTTCTTCCCAAGTCACCTGCTGTTCTATACAAGCTTTGCTAACTAACACTCTGCTCCTAAACTCATTTGAAAATTTAAGTCCCAGTAAATTTAATGTCACTGAATTCCAGTTTCAAAAGAAGTATCCATGTCACTCTCTTTCAGCATGCTTGCAAAATTAAGGAGGAAGATAGAGCAAGAGAGAAAATGCTTTAGCACTTAAAAATTAACATTTTATTTTAGCATGAGTTTTCTTTCAAAAAAAGTGGAGCTTGAACTATGAAAGATTTTAGACTGAAAAAAATACATTAGTCTTTAAAGTGTCATGATATATGGTTTCTTTTAATTTTACCAGCATTCGCTTTCAAATAATCCAGTCTAAATTAACAGTTTATACTCTATATAAAAGTCTCTATCTCATGTTGAAGCATTGCAACTGTAGCAGTTAAAGAAAGAAATTATCTAAAAGGCATTAAAACAGAAAAGATAATCGCAACCCACTGTTTGTCATAGATATAGCTAATAAGTACAACACTAAACAGATGCCTTGCTAAGAAAGAACACAAAGACTACTTTCATAGCCACCTTTTTTGCTCATTAACCTCATTAAAACTCAGATACATATAGGAAGCAAATCAAGGCATTTAAAATTGAGAGAATGTATCTGGGGCATGAAAGCTAAGGGAGTGGTCTGAACAGAAAAATATACCATTTATATATAGTCCTGACACAAGAAAATTGTCACAGTCTTTAATTTTATACAAGGCTTTCAAAATTCTCCCTATGGAAAAGTACCCCAAATTTCCAGGCAAAACTGACTTTTTAAGCTATAATTCATAAACCTTTTATTCCATGACAGTTATTAAACTCCAATTGATATTTAATTATGTGGTAGGTTGTACTTTTTTTATTGGAGCCTTTATAGGGAGAATAAAACATATAAAATATTTAAAAATTCAAAATAAAACACAAGAGACAGCTGAGACCCGAAACAAATTGGTACAGTATGGAGTGCTTTCTCTTCACAATTCTGGCCCCCTTTATTCCATTCCCACCTCCCAAACTGTGGTTACTGAGCATATTTGATAAGCTGTTTTTGTGGAAACCTTCATTCCTCCCCAGGCAAGTGATCCTCCCTTCTTCGTCACAGAAAGCTGTCCCATTATGGCAACTGGAGCAATGCTAAAAGCAACCTAAATATTTTTTTAAATGGAGAGAATAAAGAATAGGAACCAATTCCTTATCATCATGATCAATGATAAGAGAAGTACTGTACAGTATTGACAGAGACATGTGAAAGTAACTGGTATATGGGATGGGAAATCAGAGCCACTATGGCTGGTTTACAAAACTGCATGAAATGCAATGTGGCTCTTCCAACAGCCAGGTTACTTACTCAGCCACCCCAAACTATTTTCACAGCATAACAGCCAACAAAACACAATTTTGTCCTGTTTTCATCCCCCCACCCCTTTCATGTCAAATGTATCATTCAAGGGTGGCTCACTAGACCAAAACACTTTGATCCCTACACCAAAAAGAGCTATACTGTATTTCAAACAAGGAAAAAAATAAGAGAGTTCTAGCTCAAGGTAAACCAATGTAAACAATAGGGGTGGCCTGATTTTGATCCCCCAAAAAATATAACCTCTTGTTCCTCAACTTCATTTTTATGTGCATGCTTATTAAGATTCTTTCATTTCATGTAGTCTCCAGAACTTAAAAACCTTTTCTCTCCACCAACTGCCTCAAGCAATAGTGTATTCCTTTGTATTTTGCAAATTCAATTTAAAAAAGAATAATCTGAACCTGCCCAAATAACCTATTTCCTTGAACATGAAAGTCAGAAGTGAGGGACTATGGCATAATAACAGGGAATCACAGATCAAGAGTTCATTTTCTGTGACCAACTAAGAGTCCTAGATACAGTATTCTCAAACAAGTGGCTGGAGGCAAAAGGATCTCAGAAGGAAACCAACATGGTCTTTCTACTAAACAAAGCCAGAAATGCAGATGGAAAACAGCAATAGTTTTATTATTTTTAAAAATATGGATTTTTCTCAAAGATAGCAGGCAACTGTCTTGGGAAGAATATCTTACAGTAGGGTTTTTTTAAAGAGTTAGCAGGGCTACTAAGAGGCCTATTGTGAGGCTGCTTTTGAAGGCAAGATTCAGCAGAAGTTTTAATACTTAAATGTTAATGTCTTTTTTCCCCTTTGGCACCAGGACAGCTTTTTTGTTGACCTGGGCAAAGGTCCAGCATCCATGGCAGGTACTAAGGCACACTCAGTGCTTTCATATGAAACAAAACAAAATCAGAATGAGTATGGAATGTGTCTCCTTGACACAACAGAAGAAACTTTGTATAAAATGGGGAACTAACCCAAATGGTGCCAGATTTTTCGTGTCTCTGACCCTTCCCACCGCCTTCTGGCTGCTGGTGCAACAACACAGCAAACTGATCCACTGTCTTCCAAATTCCTTCTCCTTTACATAGCCACAGTTGCATCTACAAGACTATTATGCAATGTCTGAGCCTTTCTATTTTGATCTGATTCCTGAACCAGGATAGTACAAAATCCCTGTTCTGAATATGCAAATATGAATTTCTTTACACATTCATGGTTTGCAGGGTTCAGCTATTGGTTCCATTCATCTTGCACAGTCTAGCCCAGTAGTTTCCAAACAAGAATGGAAACCTCTGGTCTAATCCTCAGTGCTACATTTGCAAAACAAGAGTACATTTCTATTACTTAAAACGTATACATCATGCCTACAAGCAAGTGATCCTAAGAATGCAACTTGGCTAAAGAAACCCCTTGTTGGATTATACCAAGGAAGAAGCAAGTCCACATTTCCTGCAAACATTCCAGTAACCTATAGACAGCAAAAATTCATGTTCTGTTTACTTTTGCAATATACAACAGTGACACACTGGAGGCCCACAAAGAATCTTAAGGCAATATTTAGGCAAATCATGGGGATGGGAAAAGACATAAGCATAATGGATGAACCATCCAATATGTACAATGTGGTGAGATATTTTTTGGCTCACTGTGAGGTAGCCTATTCAAGAAACTGTCAAATCAGCAGCATAAAAATGTTTAAAGATATGTGACTTCTATATGTGGATGAATAAAAACGTGAATTATCAACAACTATTTTAAGTACATGAGTATGCCAGCAATTTAGATTATCACCCATTTCCTTTGTAAACTTTGTTATTTTACAGCAGAGCCAAACACTCTACAAGGCCATTCTAAAAATGGGAGCACCCAAATAAAAATTAGTATTTTTAAAACTGGACTTCATAGAAGCATCAAACTTTGCAGAGTTGTAGCACTCAGTTTGCTTTTGCTCTGTGCCAAATTTGGGGAAGTTGAGTCAAAAGGGTTTTGAATTAATATTTTTAACAAGTAAAATTGCTTTAACTCCATGCAGAAACAAGTGACCATTTATGTTCCACAATTTAAGAGAGATCAAATAAGCTGAAAAATCAATTTTGCTTATATTGAAGGATAATGGTTTATCCCTTTTTATTTAGAAGAAATTCTGTCTGCAGGGGTTGACGTATTCATTATTTTAAAAGGCTTCTCAAAAGAGTAATTGCTATAAACTTCTTTGAAGAGGCTTACTAGCACAGAAAGTTCTAAAGTATTAATACATGGTTTAAAGTTTGCTGAGCTTTGGGACGGTCTGGACTTTTGACCTTAGTAGTCAGGACCTAATTAACTGATGCTCAGGATAAGCATTTTTAAAATATTTCTTAGCCAAACAATCGTTAAAAAGGGTATGTTTCTTGTAAAATATTTGAAAACATTTTTAAAAGTATAAAAAACTAATATTCAATAGCCCAGGCTGTTAAGCAGTGAAATCACAAGTATTTGCTTAGGAGCTGAGGCTCTTCTGTCTTGATGTTAGAAGAGCTTTGGTGGCTATCTGACCTGTTTCAATTTTTTTGTAATTAAGAAAAGAACTAGATGTTACATGCCATCAAGTCACTTCTGGTCCGTGATGACCATATGGTTTTTCCAGTCATTTCCTATTTTGTTTTAAATGAGATGATTTTTTCCATCTTTCTTCCATATCTTTCTTTTACATAGTATGGATTGTTATGATCTTGGTCTTTAGTGACAATCTTTCCCTTTTTTTTATTTCAGAGCATGGAGAATGTTTCATAAAACATGTACATAACACATTCGTAGAGCATTTAGTTCCATACATCTCCCCCACACACACACACACATACAGTTACCTAACCCAAAGAAAGGATCAGGATATCTGAACATAGCTTTCTAGTCTACACTCTGCAGTGCAGACATGGCAACATTGGGTTAAAGCAGGGGTTCACAATGTTTTCCTGCCACTGGCCAGACAAGCACCCGACATACAGCTGCCAGGGGCAAAGGCAGGTTGCTCCCAGTGCTAACGTTTTCATCATCATTGGAGTTGGCAATTGTCAGTTTAGCGGCGTTTTGCAGTCTCCGCTGCTTCTCCCAGCAGTGGGAAGCTTTCCAGAGCATAATTGCTCCACTTTGAGGGTTTTCTGTCAATCCTCTGCAATGCTTCGGGAGGGAAAGTGCACCATTCTAGGACTTCCTGGTTCCATGTGGGGGTCAAGGTGATGATGTTATTACCTGGACATCTGGTGCAGAATCAGAAAGTCCCAGAACAGCATGCTTTCCCTGCCGAAGTGCCAGAGAGGAGCCTCGGAAAGACCCCAAAATGGAGCAATTATGCTCCCCAAAGGCTCCCGTTGCCGGAAGAAGTGGTGGAGACTGTGCAAAATGCTGCTAAACCACCACAATCACCGCTGAGGTAAGTGATGTATCAGCAGTGGGGACAGGTGGTCCTAGAGGTGCCTGGGTGACCACAGCGGACTGGAATAATGATATGCATGGGCCAGATTATGCCTGTGGGTCGAAGGATGCAAATGGCAGGTTAAAGGGTGTGTCTATTTCTCGACTGTATGTGTTGCACTTAAATCTTTGCCATTTCATTTAGCACAAAACAACTCTTCAAAATATGTTGGCACAGGGACTAAAGTCACATTCCAGCTGTCCTTGCTTTTCTACATAGTACAGATCATGTGCTCATCTTCTAGGATCTTCTAGCACAGGGTAATTCTACATGAGAGAAGTTTATCTCGGAATCTATATATAACGCATGTATATGTAAAACTTCTGTTTTATAAAACCAGAGATTTCTTTTAAAACTCTGTTTATGAATGTGGGGTATTGTGCTTCAATAGCCACAATTTAAAATCCCAAGAAATGGCTGCACAATATTGTTACCTGCATTGCCAACAGGAAAAATAATGCCAAGCTTTACATAGTTGATAGGAGGCTGAATGTTGACAATATTCCCTGTTGCCCCCGGAGCCCTGCCCTGCGGAGACTTTAAAAAGAGACGCCGATGCCGGGACCCCTCGCGCTGCCGCTGCTCTCACCAGAAACATCTGCGGTGGGGGCGGAGCGCCGCCGCCGCTCTCGCCAGAAACATCTGCGGCGGGGGCGGAGAGGTTTCTCACCTGACATGGGACTTAGTAATTGTTTTGTTTTTGTTTAGTTGTTTTTGTAATAATTTGTAATTTGACCGAGATGTGGAACTTCTGGACTGTTATTTGATACTGATGTTTTATTGAATGTGTTGTTACTGTAGTGATATTGATATTTTGATGTTATGTGTTTATGATTTATTGACATGAACTTGTAATTTTACATGTGCTGTGAACTGCCCTGAGTCGGTCCTACCAAGTAGGGCGGTATAGAAATTGAAATATGATGATGATGATGATGATGATGATGATAATAATAATAATAATAATAATAATAATAATAATAATAATAATAATAATAACAATAACAACAACAACAACAACAACAACAACATCAACATCATCATCAATGGGAATGGTCAAGACCATCTACATTTACATAGAGACACCAAACCAAGGAAAATCCCAGAACCTGACTCCTTTTTTCAGTAGCTAGCCACTGCTTGCCCAAACACAAAACAATTGTCTTGCCTGTTTTCTGACATACATGAATGGCAGTGAGCACAAGACCTTCACTGCTGTCATTGGTGTTGTCAAGATGTAATGCTATATAAAGCTTGGCATTGTGCAGCAGTTTGAAGCTATTTTCTGGAATTTTAAATCATAGATACAGAAGCACAATATCCCACATTCATAACCAGATTTTTTGGAAGAGTTTAATTTTACACCAAACAGCAGGGGTTTTATGACTCCACTGATTTCAATAGGACAAATTTGAGAATGTATTTAGAAATCTCTCTGTAGTTGAACTGATTCTGGAATGCTTAATGCTTAAAAAGAATTGTCTTTCCAGTGGCTTCCCGTGGGCATGTGGACATAAGTAGAACAAAAAGTTTAGCACCCCATGCTGTACTTTACAATACGTTTTAAAAGGGAAAAATAAAATCATATCTAAAATATCTAGGGCCTACAAGTAATGAGACAGTAAATCAAATCATTATAATGAAAAGATTAAAATATAATAAATACTGTACTAGGTATGGTAATATCTTGTAATTGCCCACATGACAGGTATGATTCACACAGTTAAGTCATACTTTTCTTTAACGATAGCAAGTTTTTATTTTGTCACTAAACACTTTTTGCACACTTCTTTCATTTAGCAGCTAGTCTCCAATGTTTTTAGGCATATTGAACAGCAAATTCCCATATATACAAGAAACAGTAAAAGAAAAGTTCCACACATAATTTTGAATAAACATTTTTAACAAGGAACAGTACAATGGAAAATACGTCATAAGGAAACCTATTATCTAAGAATGAAAGCTGCAATTTGACAACATACTGTATTTTGAATGGTAACACATTGCCCAAATAATTATTGCAAACAGTTAAGATGTAGGCAAAAAAGCAGCTTTTCAGGAGGACAAAAATTTTCATGTCTACACAGAACTGTACATGCATGGGTGGGCATAGCAAAGATAGCCAAAGTTTTGCATGACAGATACACTGCACAAAAACAGTGGCATTAGACTGGGTACACAGAATGCAATCACAACTTTGGTTTATTTCTCATAAGTATAACTTACGAGTCCTTCCAGACAAAATTTATTGCTGGATTTGCTTTTGTCAGGACCTTCCCTCAATCTGCATCTGCAAAGGGACCCAATTTGTAAAAAGTAAATGCCACACTAAATCCATTCATTTTAAAGGTACCATCAAATAATGCTTGCAACACAATAAAATGACTATCACTCTTGAAGTAATCCCTATTATCCAATATTCCCAATATGCATCATGGACAGGAAAACAGACTGCCACTGATGTCTAGTTTATGAAGTGACAGGAAACTAAACTTTGGTCTGGGTTAAGTTTTTGCCCTTTAGAAAAAGAACTCTAGATACTTTTCTCATCTTAACGGTACCATTAAGGAATAACTCAACACAAACACAAAGGCTTGTCCCAAATGTTTAACTGTAAATCTCCCCATTACTTCAAAATAGCCCTGTCCCTTTCTTGGAAAGTGTTTGCTATTCTGGTTCACTAAGTGTTCAAGAAATTTCAAATGTCTCAAGACATACCAGCCAAATTTAATCATGGTCAGAGCAGGTTCTCTCAAGTCAATGGGGTATCAGCTAGTCATAACTATCATTCCACAGATTTCAATGGCTATGCTCTAAACGCAGCTAAACCTGGATCCAACATTTACTGTTTATAAATTATCTGAATGGGGAGGGATGCAAGGAAGCAGCTTGATTTTATCAGGATATCCTGATAGGCCGGCAGGACCTATCAGCACTCATGCCTTTTAAATACACCCAAGAGCAGCCACTCTTGGCCTAACCCAGTGATGTGAACCTTTTAGAGACTGAGTGCCCAAAATGCAACCCCAAACCCACTTATTTATCTCAAAGTGCCAACACAGCAACAGGGGAGGAAGGAAACACTCCCATTGGGCTGCTGGGTAGAGGGGCAGGGTGAACTTTGTGCTGGGGGAAGTGCTCCCACTGGGCTGCTGGGGAGAGGGGCGGAGCAAACTCAGTGCTGGGGAAGGGAGGAAGTTCTATTGGGCTGCTGGACAGAGGGGTGGGGCAAACTCTGTGCTGCGGTGACTGCACGGGTGCCCACAGAGGGATTTGAGTGCCACCTCTGGCCGACGTGTCTTAGGTCCGCCACCACTGGCCTAACCTCTTTTATTAACAACTTCTGGAATAGAATCAGGCTGATATTTGGAAGACTAAACTCCAAAATGAGCCAAATGCCCAAAATCATATGCCAAAAGGATCACAGAATAACTGAATTGGAAGCGGCCTTTTAGGCAATCGAGTCCAACCCTCTTATTCAATGCAGGAATCCAAATACAGTAATACCTCATATAACATTAGTATCGAATAACACAAAAATCGCATAACATCAAGGAATCTGGGGGGAAGAATTGCATCAGATAACATTAAGATCCTATGGGATGCTTCAGATAACAACCGCGAAAGCCTGTGTGGTTACAATGTATCTCTATGGATCCCATAGAGGATCATATAACACGAAAAATCATATAACACGAAGACTTGTGGAACCAGGTTTTAGTGTTATATGAGGTTTTACTGTACAAGTAATACCTCATATAACATTAGTATCGAATAACACTAAAATCGCATAACATTAAGGAATCTGGGGGGAAGAATTGCATCAGATAACATTAAGATCCTATGGGATGCTTCAGATAACAACCGCTAAAGCCTGTGTGGTTACAATGTATCTCTATGGATCCCATAGGATTTTAACATGCATCAGATAACACTAAAAATCATATAACACCAAGACTTGTGGAACCAGGTTTTAGTGTTATATGAGGTTTTACTTGTACAGTAATACCTCAGATAACATTAGTATCGAATAACACTAAAATCGCATAACATTAAGCAATCTGGGGGGAAGAATTACATCGGATAACATTAAGATCCTATGGGATGCATCGGATAACAACCGCGAAAGCCTGTGTGGTTACAATGTATCTCTATGGATCCCATAGGATTTTAACATGCATCGGATAACACTAAAAATCGGATAACACCAAGACTTGTGGAACCAGGTTTTAACGTTATTCGAGGTTTTACTTGTACTGTAGAAGCAAATCTGTCAGAGGGTTGTCCGATTCTTTCCTGAATGCTTCTAGTAGACGTGCTCACCACCTCTCGAGACATTTGGTTTCACTGCCATATTGCTCTAATAATTGTTTCCTAATATTCAGCCTATATCTGGCTTCCTATAGTTTCAGCCTACTATGCGTCCCGACCTCTGGGATGATGAAGTTTAATAATAATAATAATAATAATAATAATAATAATAATAATAATAATAATAATAATAATAATAATAATAATAATAATAATAATAATAATACCTCATATATCATTAGTATCGAATAACACTAAAATCGCATAACATTAAGGAATCTGGGGGGAAGAATTGCATCAGATAACATTAAGATCCTATGGGATGCTTCAGATAACAACCGCTAAAGCCTCTGTGGTTATAATGTATCTCTATGGATCCCATAGGATTTTAACATGCATCAGATAACACTAAAAATCATATAACACCAAGACTTGTGGAACCAGGTTTTAGTGTTATATGAGGTTTTACTTGTATCTCTATGGATCCCATAGGATTTTAACATGCATCGGATAACACTAAAAATCATATAACACCAAGACTTGTGGAACCAGGTTTTAGTGTTATATGAGGTTTTACTGTAGTAATAGTAATAGTAATAGTAATAGTAATAATAATAATAATAATAATAATAATAATAATAATAATAATAATAATAATAATAATAATAATAATAATAATAATGGAGAACAGATCCTGCCCTTACCCTTTGATTATATTTAAGGTATTTTGGAGAGTGCTATTACATGCCCTCTTGGTGTCCTTTTTCTCAAGACTGAACATGCCCAATTCTTCCATCCTTTCCTCATCATAGGGCTTCGTTTCAGGTCCTCTGATCACCTTTGTAGCCCTTCCTTCCTCTGTGCCTGCTCTAATTTGTCTGCACTTTCTTAAAAAATACATTGCCCAGAATTGGGACACAATATGGGATCCTTGCCAAGCGTCCCTCCAAGAAGACCCCTTTTTTATACGGGAGTCTGACGGTTCCTTGCCTCGCCGCTGCAGCTGTCGGGGAATTTTCCCTCCACCGGGCTCCTCCCCTCCTATTGTGCAACAGTCACGGGCTTCTCTCGAGGCTCCGGGGCCTTGTTTACAAATACCTCACCGCCGACTCCACACGCCAGGCAGGGCCTCCTAGCCGGAGCCCCAGACCTGCCTAGCCCAGACCCTTCTCCTCTAAATGGCACGTTTAGGAGGGGGGCCCCTCCCCACAAGCTAAAGGATCCTCTTTCGCGCCCCCCCCCCCACATATCGACATTTCTTGCAATATGATCCTCCTTGCATTGCCTACAGCGAGTTCCTTTTAGTCGAGCACACACGGGGGGGCCGAGAACCTGCCGCCATAAAGGGGGTGGGTGGGTTGGGCGGCTGCGTATGGTGCCCATATACAAGCCCTGCTGCGCTCCTCCCAAGCAGACAGAGCCTCCCCCCCTCCCCTTTCCCCCGGGCCTCTGCAAAAACAAGCCCGGGCCTGTTGTGCAAGTAAGGCGGCGACCCTCGGGGAGGCAAGCCCTTTCCCACGTTAACGTATCCACGCCGCAAGGCTATGATGGCGACCTTTCCGAGGGCACCCACGACTTCTTCCACACTTTTCATGACCAACCAACCCCCCCCCCCTTTCTTGTGCATTGCTGTTCCGTTCTTCTTCCTGGTCTAGGCCATGCGTCAAAACTGCCAAAATGAAGGCACCTTTTGGTGAGTTCATTCTGCAGCACCTTTCGGCTGAACGGCCTGACCTGCTATATAGCCGCTGCTTGCTGCATTGTGTTGCCGTTATTTAATTGTTCTTACGCCGCAGATGGGCGGTATAAAAATGCAATGGGATAAATAAAATCGTTGCTTTACACTCCCCGCACTGAGGATAATACAAGTAATACCTCATATAACATTAGTATCGAATAACACTAAAATCGCATAACATTAAGGAATGGGGGGGGGGGAGAATTGCATCAGATAACATTAAGATCCTATGGGATGCTTCAGATAACAACCGCTAAAGCCTGTGTGGTTACAATGTATCTCTATGGATCCCATAGAGGATCAGATAACACTAAAAATCATATAACACCAAGACTTGTGGAACCAGGTTTTAGTGTTATATGAGGTTTTACTTGTATCTCTATGGATCCCATAGGATTTTCACATGCATCAGATAACACTAAAAATCATATAACACCAAGACTTGTGGAACCAGGTTTTAGTGTTATATGAGGTTTTACTGTATCTCTATGGATCCCATAGGATTTTAACATGCATCGGATAACACTAAAAATCATATAACACCAAGACTTGTGGAACCAGGTTTTAGTGTTATATGAGGTTTTACTTGTATCTCTATGGATCCCATAGGATTTTAACATGCATCAGATAACACTAAAAATCATATAACACCAAGACTTGTGGAACCAGGTTTTAGTGTTATATGAGGTTTTACTTGTACTAGCAACAGCGCCGCATGTTGCCCCAAGCGTGGCTCTTATGACCCCAAATCTCCCTTCCCTAGACGACCCCTCTTGCACCCCAGAAGCCGCAGTCACTACTCCAGGCGTCCTCGAACGAGGGTGTGTGTTTAAAACTCCCCCCCCCCCGTTCTGCAGAGGGAGATCTACTAGGTCTCCATCTGCCTCCAATGAATAGGACTTTACCAGCCCTACATAATGTTCAACTTCTGCAGAGAAAGATAGCCATAGTTCATGTCATATGGCCCAGGTTTGATACATATCCAGCAGGGATCACGATAATGTTGAAATATTGTAATGGAATACAAGTAATACCCCATATAACATTAGTATCGAATAACACTAAAATCGCATAACATTAAGGAATCTGGGGGGAAAGACTTCCATCGGATAACATTAAGATCCTATGGGATGCATCAGATAACAACCGCTAAAGCCTGTGTGGTTACAATGTATCTCTATGGATCCCATAGGATTTTAACATGCATCACATAACACTAAAAATCATATAACACACCAAGACTTGTGGAACCAGGTTTTAGTGTTATATGAGGTTTTACTGTATCTCTATGGATCCCATAGGATTTTAACATGCATCACATAACACTAAAAATCATATAACACCAAGACTTGTGGAACCAGGTTTTAGTGTTATATGAGGCTTTACTTGTAAATTATTAAGACCCTCGGAAGCAGGCGGGATAGAGGTGAATCCTACAAAATATTTTTAATAAAATACTGTTTTAGAATACCGAGCGCTGGTATAGCTCTGCATGCATGTTCCCTTCCGTCCCACCCCACCACCACCACCACCACTTCATTGTGGCGCCACTCCTCCTGGGTGCAAGCAAGACTTCCATTTCATGCTAAGGTTCTCCCCCCCCCCCCCCCGTCTCTCATTGCCAGCAAAAGACCCGAGGACACGTCGACTAAGAGCCAGCTTTGGCACCAAGCCGCCTGCCTGCCTTCCCCCCCGCCTCCGGCTTGGCTTGACGTCGGGACCACGGCTTTTTTTTTTTTACCTCCAGGCGTGGTGGAGAAAAGGGTCCCCCCGGGCGTGGTGCAATAGTCATGAGGTAGCTGCGAGGAGTCGCTGATGGGCACCGTGCGGGTGGGGATGGCGCGGCTCTGGCTCTGCTGGTGGGGGGCGCCGGCGGAGGAAGACATCTCGCCCTGTTCGCCTGCCGTTTCCCCGGGGGCGGGAGGAAGTGAAAGTCAAATGGGGGGGGGGAAGCAAAAGCGAGGGAGGAAAACAAAAGCACGGGAGAAAGGTGGTGAAGAAGGGAGGGAACCAGGACGCAGGAGGAGGAGGTGGTGGTGGGGGCGGCGCTCGACTTCCTTCGGGGACGGAGGAGTAGGGGAGCGGCAGCCGCGTCTCCGGGGCACTTTCCGACCACCACCTCCACCGCCACCTTCTCCTTCGGCCTCCGCCAGCAGCAGCAGGAGGAGGAAACGGGGAGGCGGGGAAGGAAGGAGGAGGCGCGAATAATGGGGCGTGAGCAGCGCCAGCAGGCAAGTCACAGCTTCCCTCCTCGGCTAGGGCCGTCGCAGGGCGGGAGCGGCCAGAGGCCAAGAGGCTAGTAGGGAGGGGTTCATCATGCTGGAACAACAACCGCCCCGGCCCACTTGGCCTCTGAAGAAGGCTCCAGGTCCACGGCGAGAAGAGGAAGGGGGGAGAGAGGTTTTAGCAGTAACAACTACTGTACACTACACTGATATACCGCCCCACAGGACTGAGGGGACTTAATGGTTAAGACGCTGGACTTGGCGGCTGGAAGGTCGGCAGGTCAGCATTTTGAGACTCGAGTGCTGCGGCACGAGGGAGGGAGTTCCCGTTTCTGCCCCAGCTCCTGCCAACCTAGCAGTTCGAAAGCAAGAAATTGCAAGTACCAGTAAAACCTCATATAACGCTAAAACCTGGTTCCACAAGTCTTGGTGTTATATGATTTTTAGTGTTATCTGATCCTCTATGGGATCCATTGTAACCACACAGGCTTTAGCGGTTGTTATCTGAAGCATCCCATAGGATCTTAATGTTATCCGATGCAATTCTTCCCCCCAGATTCCTTAATGTTATGCGATTTCAGTGTTATTCGATACTAATGTTATATGAGGTATTACTGTAGATAAGTAGGTGCCACTGAAGTGGGAAGGCAAACAGCGTTCCGTGTACTCCGGTGTCTAGTCATGCCTGCTATATGTCCGCGGAAACACTGGCTCTGACTTTGGCTATTTGACAGATACAGGTACAAGTAATACCTCATATAACATTAGTATCGAATAACACTAAAATCGCATAACATTAAGGAATCTGGGGGGAAGAATTGCATCAGATAACATTAAGATCCAATGGGATGCTTCAGATAACAACCGCGAAAGCCTGTGTGGTTACAATGTATCTCTATGGATCCCATAGGATTTTAACATGCATCAGATAACACTAAAAATCATATAACACCAAGATTTGTGGAACCAGGTTTTAGTGTTATCTGAGGTTTTACTAGTAATACCTCATATAACATTAGTATCGAATAACACTAAAATCGCATAACATTAAGGAATCTGGGGGGAAGAATTGCATCAGATAACATTAAGATCCTATGGGATGCTTCAGATAACAACCGCTAAAGCCTGTGTGGTTACAGTGTATCTCTATGGATCCCATAGGATTTTAACATGCATCAGATAACACTAAAAATCATATAACACCAAGACTTGTGGAAAAAGGTTTTAGTGTTATATGAGGTTTTACTTGTACTTGCATTGAACCGTAGAGTCGGATACGACTAGCTTTAAACAAGACAAAAAAAAAACCCACTGCACCATAACTACTATATTTAAATGTGAGCTTTCGTGTATCAAGTCCACTTTGTCAGGCATAAGCATTAATCAGACTAGGTTGCAGTACTGTGCAGATCTGTTTCACTTCCAACAATCTTTTATTCATTAAAACTTTTGAAACAACATTTAAGAGGTAAGGAGTTGATTTGGTAGTACATAGATTTGCAAAGGAACTATTGGATGTAGGTCTTTTTTTTCAATTCTGTTTATAACATTTGCTGTGAAGAGGGATGTGATCTCACAAATTCACATTTTTGAAACTGAAAACATCTGTGATAATCTCTCCTAGATAGAAAAGTCCCAATAATCTTACAGAAACAATGTGACATTTTGAATGAGTTAATAAATTCATTTACCAAAATATTTAAACATTGCATGAATCTACAGTCCCATGCAAGACTAGAATGTATTTTAAATCAAATCTACTGTATAGTATTTTAAATTAAAAACTCTTTAGAATTTAGATAGATTTTTCATCAAAAAGCTTTAATACAATTTAAAATTTAAAAATCTATTTCTAAAAAACATTGCTTTTTATCCACCCTGGTTTATAGGGAATACATCCCTCCCCTTGAAGGGTTTTTTTTAATCCGGCCTTTTGTTTTTAAACATGAAATGTATGTTCTGTATGGCCATGAGCAAGATGCACAATCCCAAGGTACCTCCAGAAGAAGGGAATGGTCAGTGGCGTAGGGCGGGCTTCAGTCACTGCCCTGCCCCCCCCCCCAAGCTCGCCTCCTCCATCTAGGCACTGAAATCGAGATGAAAATGCTTCCTTGGTGGGGACCAGGGGGCGCTTTCCCCTCCTCTGCCACCTTCATCCTCCTCTTCCTCAGGCTTCCTCTTCCTCACGGCCAGCTTATGGTGCGGGGCAGTGCTGCGCAGGGCCCTGGGCTGCCCTTGGTCCTGGGTCAAAATCTAGAGGCTGAGGCGGCGCAAGCCCAGGAAAGACCCCACTGTCAGCGTCCCAGGCACGCAGCCGCCCTACCTTCAAGCGCGGCGGCAGCAGCTCATCCACCTTCAGCAGCAACGGTGCCCAGGAGGGCGGGAAGTGAGGCTGGTGGTCTTTGCGGCCCAGCACCTGCAGCCAGAGCACCGCCGGCCAGGCCGAGGCCCCCCCCCCCCGGCAATATATTTATATTTATATATTTATTAATTACTATATGCTGAGTAATAGAAACTATTAAAATACAAATACTGTACTGTACAGTGGTTCCAGTCAATTTTAGAAAAAGAAAACTAGAAGGCAACAATGTTGTTATGAAGTCAGATTTAAAATAATAGGAATGGTATTCCCTGTGGCAATGTATGGTTGTGAGAGCTGGACCATTAGGAAAGCTGAGCACAGAAGAATAGATGCCTTTGAGATGTGGTGCTGGAGAAGAGTTTTGAGAGTCCCCTGGACAGCGAAGAGAACAAATAGGTTGATTCTAGAAGAAATCAACCCTGACTGCTCTTTAGAAGGTCAAATAGTAAAGATGAAGCTAAAGTACTTTGGACATCAAATGAGAAGAGAAGATTCACTTGAGAAAGCCTTGATGCTCGGCAGTGGTGGGATGTCAAAAATTTTACTACCCCACCATGATGTCATCACAGTGTGGGCGGAGCTAACATCATGATACAAAACAATAAAAATAGGGAGCTTCAGCCTATAGGGAGCTTCAGGCTAGCAGCTTCTCTTCCTCCTCCCCATTTGGGAGGACAGCAAGGAGGCCGTGCATATGTGCCAAGCACTAGGCGTGCATGCACACCAAGTGCTTGGCATGCATGCGCAGTGGGGGAACCAGTGAAAAGGTAAGCCCCGAAGGTGGTTCCCCCCAAAAGCTGCTACAGGTTCTCTGGGACACTGGGAAATGTTACTACCGGTTCTGGAGAACTGGTGAGAACCTGTTACATCCCATCACTGATGCTCGGAAAGGTCGAGGGCAAAAGAAAAAGGGGGTGGCCAAAGATGAGATGGCTGGATGGTGTTGTAGACACAATGGACACAGAGCAGAGCTAGTTGAGGAGGATGGTGGAGGACAGAAGTGTCTGTCAGATGGTGGTCATTGGGGTCGCAAAGGGTCGGAATCGACTGTGCGACTGAACAACAACAAAAACCTGATTCCAAAATGATAGTAATGTAGTAGGTGGGTTTAGTAAGCACATAGACTTACAGAGTTGTACCTCACAGGGAACTGATATCTGTTCCATGTTCTGGCAGAGGTGAAGTTGCATTTTCTTCCAGTCATGTTTCTTTTCCATTTTATGCAAAAAGCCTTTAAATAGATTTAGTAGAATGTTCAGCTTACATCTATGATACAAATACAGGTAGGCTTTCCTAAGAACTCAGACTGGATGAAGACCAGGGTTTATTTTGTTTGTTTTGATTTATACCTTTCTGTCAAAAACATTCAGGGTAGCTAAGTCTCAATCTGCCTCAAATGAATAGGACTTTACCAGTCCTACATAATGTTCGGCTTCTGCAGAGAAAGATAGGCATAGTTCACGTAATGGCCCAAGTTTGATACATATCCTCAGTGGGCCTTTTCATCACAATAATTTTGAACTGTTTTAATGAAATAAATTACTAAGACCCTTCCTCTGACATAGGCTGGATATAGGTAAATCCTACAAAATATTTTTAATAAATTACTTTTAAAAGAATACAGAGAGCTAGTATAGTGAATAGAACGGCAGACTGAGACATAAGAGACCTAGGGTGAAATCCAAATCCAGACAGAAATGTTCACTAGGAATGTGTGGCAATAGTAAAACCACTTTTTAAATACAGTACAGCATTTCACATACTGTGCCTTGAAACCTCTGTTAGGGTTATCATAAGTTGTATTGCTTGACAATACAAACAAAACAAACTTGTTTGTATCAGAACATTTAAAGCAGTTGCAGACCTCCAAATACTGTTGAACTACAGTTCCTGTTATTTATTTATTTTATCATTAGCTGTGCTGGCAAGGAGTCATGGGAATTGCATTCCAACAATATCTGGGTGTCCCCAAGTTACTGTCTCCTAATCTAAAACAGGAGTGTCCAAACTACAGCCTGTGAGCCGGATCCGTCCCCAATGCCCTCGTCGTTCCTCCCAGTAAAATGCACCATGGGCACATGTTACTTCAGCTTCCAGGAGAAATGAGGGCAGTGTGGGCCGGATGAATTGGCATTGGGGCCAGATCTGGCTCAGGGACTGTAGTTTGGTCCCTCCTGGTTTAAGCAGAGAAAATGGCAGCTTAAAATCTATCTCATCCTGTTGCAAAAACAAATCGCAAGGCGTGTTTTACTTCCGCTTCCAGTGGGAGGAACCACGTGACCAGCCCGCTGAACCACGTGACTGGCCCGCTGAACCATGTGACTGGCCCATAGCCTAAAAAATTTTGGGCACCCCTGATCTAAATCTTGGGGAATGGACAGTTCCATCTTTGTTTCACTGACCTTCACTGGCTACTTTTGTTGGTTCTGAAACGCCAAGAGCAGCCGCCTTCACAAATGAAGAGATGGCTTGCCTCTAGTCTGGTACTACCTGGTCCTGGTTGATTGAAAACACATTTGGGAGAAGTTGCTATTTTTCCTTGTGATTATAGAACTTTCAAAGATAAGCAATTTTGAAAGTCCTGTCCCCATGGTTACTGGAAAAGCTTTGATATTGATATTAAGAACAGCTATAGAAGGAACAGCAGGAACACTTGAAGGATTGGAGAGTGTGTGATTTGTGTTATCCTTTTCCAAGATGATGCCCCCCACCTGGGTTAGATCCAGTGGTGGCCTGCCAAAAACTTTACTACCACACTGTGGGAATGGTATGGTGGGCATGGTCAGGGGGGAAGCCCTGCATTGCACCCGAATTAGGACTACTTTTTTTCACAATTTGGATGGGCAGGGCCAGCCAGAATTTCTGTTGCCGATTCTTGCGGACTAGTGCGAACCTGCTGATGCCCACCACTGGTTAGATCTCACATATATGTGTGTGTTTATTCCTCCCCCCCAAGTGATGTTGGAAGTTGCATTTTTATTTTTACACCCTCATGCACATGCAGAGGCGCTTACAAAATGAATGTCACATTATGCAGAGTCAAATCAATTCCAACATATCCCAAAACTAGTATGATTTCTCAGGCAAGGTGAGATTTAAGGTATGGTTTTATAAATGCAAATAAATAAATAAATAATGGTTTTAGCATTGGTACCCCTACCCAATGAGCTTCCTTGGTGGAGCAGGGATACGAACCCTTGTTTCCTGACTCATAGTCTGACACTTTAATCACCACACTAAAAAAAGGAATATCTCTCACTTTTCCTCATTGCTTTCTTTCTCTTTAGAAACCTGCTTTCTTATCCTATATACCTTGCAATGTTGAGAAAAAAAAGAAAGAAGCTTTTTTTGGGGGGGGGGGTTCCCTTCAGTAATTCTCAGCATTGCAGTGGGGGAAGAAAAAGTATGTCATGTGAGGTGCACATTTTCTTAGCAATATGAGAGGAAGGTTACAAAGAGATTTTTAAAAAAAAAAGAAAGGAGAGATGATGCAGTTTCTGCTGCAGAAAAAAGTTGGGGGGAGTAATTGGCAAAGCCAGGATCATGTTACGAAAGATGGAATGGGGAGAAGGTACTGCAATAAACACAGGGGATTAAATCCTCTGGTCCAACCAAAGGAGGTTCCATCCACCCCAAATTTCTACTAGCACCACCTTTCTTCAGGAACCTGGCCCAAGACTCTGCCGCTCCAAGGTGTGTGGAATCCTTGGGCTAGGAAACTCTCTAGGTTTCTTCCTATAACTAATGCACAACAATCAGACCAAGTACAGTAGCTCAGTAGTGTTTGGCTGTCTTGTTAAGGCACCTATTTTAGGCATCCCAACCCTTTCTACCTCACAAAGTGACACTGTACTTATAAAAATATTTTAAATGTTATTTTAAAACAAAGAAATGTCCAAAATGCATAAAGTATCAGGAACAACAGTTACAAAGTAGAATAAAACAATCCTTTATATCCCTTTAAAATAAAAACACTCTAACCTATTCTCTTCATATTCCATCTAATTCTCCTCATTTTCTAACTACCGGTAACTCCGTCGTAACATGAAAAAATAATAACCCAAAGCACATTTTCCCATAGGAATGCAATGAAAATAAAAAAGTCCCGATTGGACCAAAAATAATACAAAAAAAATCACCAAATACCCCCCAAACAATGCCAGACTTGATCGTCCTCCACCCCTACAAAAGCAACAAAGTGATCTTCCTACCTTTTCCACACCATTTGGGGACCTTATTTGCTCCATTCTGACCTGGGGGAGGCACGCGTTAAGCCCAATTTCTACCCCTGCCAGCACAGGGAGAGTCTGGGGATCTTATCTGCTCGGTTGGTTCCCACCTTCCTCCAAGCTCCCTGGGCAGCGATAGAGCAGAAAACATGCACCTCCCCCAGGCATTGTGACTTTGGGTGGAGGGGGAGGCGGCCATTTTAAACAACAACATGGCTGCGGTGGCCATTTTAAACTCTAAAATGGCTGTGGTGGCCATTTTGGAGTTTAAAATAGCATAACTTTTGGTCGTAAACTGGGGAATTATTTTAATTAAATTTGCTGCCATAAACCGCGGCAAACATAACCCAGGGCATTCGTAACCCGGAGTTTTACTGTAATTTTCTTTAGGTTGTAAATCTATTTAAGTACTAACTGTCTTCAGGTTCCAACTTTAACTGACTGTCCTTTACACACCTTCTCCCTCTAATATACTGTACTAACATTTTTCAGTCAGATAATAACCACCTCACATTGGTCTCTTTTCCACCTCCTGGAGTTAACCAATCAGATAACACCTCACACTAACATTCCTGCAACCATTTTAAATTGAAGCTAATTTTCTACCCACAGGTACCCCCAATACCTGGTGTATGCTGCCCCACCAGAAGGGAAGGGGAGGGAGAGCTCCCCCCCCCCCAAAAAAAGAAACTATGTGCTAATATTACAGAGAAGTGGGAACCACACATGATTTCATGGTCAATGGAAAGGGGCAAAGCATCATGATGGAATATTTCAACAACTTTGTCATGAATTTTTAAAATGTAGCCTATGCAGTCCATTTTTTTCCTTAAGGAATTGTGCTGCGTGTCCAACTTCTTAGCAAACTATAGAAACTTTGCAATGCACTCCATAGTCATGAATAATTTAAGCAAAGAGAAATCAATTTTAGGAAGGTGGTAAAACTGGTAGAATGATACATTCCTAATATAGATAGAAAACTATGGCTGACTTCTAGAACTGCTCACTTCTTCTTCCATGTCTAGGCCAGATGTGAAACTGCCAAAATGAAGCCACTTTTTGGTGAGTTCATTCTGCAGTACCTTTCACCTGACCTAGTGTGAGAAAGATTAGCCGGCACAAGGTGGCCATTGCCTGGGATACACCTGATTGTGGTTCAAAAATACCACAATCGTTCCCAAACTGCTAGCTTATTTAATGTGAAAAGCTTCCCAGTGTTACTGGAGAAACATGTTGTGGCATCTGAAGTTAATACTAAAAGAAAAGAGAAAAAATCAGAGTAAACAAAACAAATACTACTGCATTTAAATGTGAGCTTTCATGGATTGAGTCTGATGAAGTTTAGTTTTGTTTACTCTGATTTTCTTTCTTTACTCCCCTTTTAGTGTTAGCTTCAGATGCCACAATATGTCTCTCCAGGAGGCTTTTCACATTCACTAACATGGCTTCAAAACAGTCATGTCAACAACAACAAAAGTAAATGGTTTTACATTCTTTCTAAGATCTCCTCCAACTCCCATGTCAAAATCCTTTGCTCAAAAGAAGAGAAGATACTATACATTGCCTAACCTCCCATAAAACACTGCCTGATCATTCAGTATTTCAAAGGAAAACCCAGATCTCAAAAATTTCAAACAAGGCTTCAGGCATGGTTTCAACATCAACATTTTTCTATGGCCTCAGCATGGGGGGGGGGGGAAGTAGCACAATATATTACAACCAGCAGAAACCATCTACCTTTCTTAAAGGTCACCCTTGTTTGAAAGCCAGTCATATCCAACTCTAAGATTTAGTACTCATCTCTGTTTCATAGCCAAAGAGCCAGTGCTGTCTGCTTCTGCAGACATTTCCGTGGCAGGCATGACTAGACACCGGAGCACACACGATGCTGTTTATCTTCCCACCAAAGTGGTCCCTATTTATTTACTTGCAATTTCTTGCTTTCAACCTGCTAGTTTGGCAGGAGCTGGGACAAAGACAGGAGCTCACTCCATCATGCCATATGACCCTGGTTGGGTTTATGAATAAACCTACCTTTCTTGGTAGGTTTATTCATAAACCCAACCAGGGCATATTCAACCTACACAAGACTTAGCCTGCTATGTGTAAAAGCTTTACATAATGTTAAGCTTGTGCCTGCTTTTACCAACTCCCCAGGACACAACAAATGCAAAACTCTTTACTGAAAATTATTTAACATGATTACTTAGCCCACCAGTTTTTACAAATTAACTGCTGTATAGAAAAACTATAGTACAGTACAATTTTTCTGTATACAGAAAACTTTGAAGTACTGTACTGTACAAGAGCATCTGTTTTCTAGGCAATTAAGTGCTTACCTTTGAAGGACCTTTCTCCCAGCTACCAGTTTTCATCTGTAATATTTTACCTTTTGAGGCTTTTCTCCCTCTTATCTAAATAGCATATGCTTCTAACCTCACATCAAATGCTTTTGTATCATGTGTCCATCTTCAAAAAAGGAACTATAGTTTGTTTCTTAAGCCAAGATGAGCCAGAAGTCATGGAATGAAAATACAGTACTGTACTGTAGTTTTTGTTTCTTTTTGTCTATACATGATCATACTTGTAGCTTGAATTTTGCAATAGGAAATGTTTTCATTTACTTTGAAGATTTTAGAAGTACAGTACTGTATATACAAGTCTGGCCAGGTTATCCTGCTATGGTAATACTGTAAGTAGACCATACTGTTAGTGACTCAGTGCCGAATATCAGGCAGCAGTTAACTAACTTGACAACCCTGAGGACTAACGGCTTGTGTTATTGTTATTCTAGGCTAGATGTGAAACTTCTAAAACGAAGACACCTTTTGGTGAATTCATTCCGCAGGTCCTTTCTCCTGACCTAGTGTGAGAAAGATTAGCTGGCAACACAAGGTTGTTGCTACCAGGGTACGCCCGATTGTGGTTCAAAAAATACCACAATCTTCAAGGAGGCTTTTTCTATGTATCTCAGCACAGTGTTAATTATCACATTCATTTTCACTGGTTGGTTTGGGAAGAAAAAAAAGGACACCACCCCCCCCCCCCAAAAAAAAAAAAAAAAAGGACAACAGAACTATTCTCACAAGAAAGCTACACTCTTTATGACTTGGGAGCGCACAGAAACAACATCTGTTCCACTCTTTACACGGTGGAACTCCCACTGCCACTTTTTACATGGTGGAACTCCCGTGGTGGAACTCCCAAAGCAGAAGCTGCCATAATAGTGCAACTGGGTCCCACAATCAGGTATGTGGGAGTGGCACCTTGTCAGATTGCACAGGAACTTCCAGTTGGAGTTCTGGACACACAGATTCTGAACAGGATACTGGCTATAATTCTTCATAAACCTCTGAAATGTCTCTGTACCTTGTATGTTTTGCTGTTTGTTGACTTTGAATATACTGTACTGTATGTGAAAAATAAATAGCATCCAATCCATTGCAAATGCAATATTTTTATTGCTCTAAAATAAATATATTGATAATTAAACCATAAATTTCTCACCATTTTGCATGTGTTATAACTTGGAAAAAGTAATATATTTTTAGTTTGTTCAAAAATATTTATTCCAGAAATCTGATTTTGCTACCCTGGATGGAGTATTAGAATTCCTAGTTTTTCTTGTAGTTTGTTTAACTTATCTGCAACCTTCCAGAGATTAATAAATATACCATAATCTCTGGCAGGTCCACATTTCCTGTGTCATATATTGGCAACATAGTTATATTCAGTAAATCATTAACAGATCACCGTAATCATCCTATTCAGCTAACTTGTAACTATAGTGCTGCCTTTGAAAGTTTAATAATAAGCCACATTAACAAGGGCACTTTTAGCAGCATGCAGGCAAAGCATAGAGAAGACATTTCCCCACTGCAGAGGTGGTCAGTATATGGACTGTGGGCCAGGTGCTGCCCTTCTGCCCCAACTTTCACTGTTAAACCCCAACAATTCTACTTGAAAGCATGGCACATGGGAACTATGTAGTTCTTAAGGTGCCACATGCCTCTTTATTGTTCTGTTGCAACACACTGACATGATTCCCCAGCCTGTTGGAAAATATAGGTATTTCTGCTGTTTTTACTGCAGCAGAACTGATATTGATATATGTATTTGGAGTGGGGGATGATATTCTACATTCACACAACCTTTCCACCAGCTCTATGGAAATGTCTCTGGCACCCAAATGAAGAAGACTGGAAGTATTGTGGTGACACTGAGCTGTGTTAATTCAGGCTGCAGAGGGATGCAACTTCAAGCTGCCAAGAGGCAGGAGTCATGTCTGAACGGTTCCCTTCAACACACATATTGCATAGACACAAACCTGGTACCAGTATTGCTGCACCTTTGAGACTTCAAGGGTAGCTCAAGTCTCAAAGAAGTTATTTCTTTCCTTCTTCTGTTACGTGTCTTGTTTCGCACAAGGCATATGTGAAAAAAGGAGAACAAAGACCACGAGGCAGACACCCAGAGGAAGGTGGAGAAATAACATCAAAGACATATTACAAAAACGGCAAATCTAGTGGAGGCCACTAAAAGTGCCAAAGCAAGAACTTTGTATCTCCCTCAACACCCAAAGGGGTAAAAGAGGAAGCGAAGAAGATCTTGCTTCTGTCTTGATTTTGTTCATTGTTGCTGTAGCTGAAGAAAAGCCATTTTAAACTTCTCTACATGCCAGGAAATAGGTAAAAGAACTGAGTTGATATGCAAAAGACTAGGTAAAAACAGGTCTGCACTCCTGCAAATTTTGTGTGTTGCTGTCTGGTTCATAGATCTGGTCTGTAAAATACCTTTGTTTATATTTTTGCCCTTCTGGCTGAAAAGGAGCCTATAAGCATATGTAATATAGCTTTTCTCTCCCTATTTTTGGGGCAAGTATTTTTTTTTTCAAAACCCCAACAGCCTAAAATAATACTGCTTTGCCATTGTTCGGCAAGATTGAAGAAACAGCCTACCCTAGCAGTTACCAGTCTGAAAACAGAAACACATACATTTACACTCTCTGCAGGTTCATACTACACCTATTGTTTTGGAATAGTAGCCATGTTAGTCTGTGGTTCAGGCATATCACAAAACAAAATAAACAAAATAAAATAACACTGTTGCACTTTAAAGACTAACTGCTTTATTTTTATTGTTAGCTTCCGTGGATCAAGTCCACTTCTTCAGACAAAGAGTGAAAATATATTTTCTTGTTGGTATCGCTCCACCTAAGATAAGGAGAGCAGTAGCAGCGGATGCAGAGAGAACGAAGCTAGAAAAGGACCTCGGACATCATGTGAATGACTATGTGCTTCAAGTCCCCCAGCTCAGATCCAGGAACAGCAGTATGGCAAGAAGAAGCATTCTTGAAGGGACACAAGGGCAAAACCAATTAGAAGATGGAGGAAGGAGCTCACTGGACAATAAAGCTACAGTAATATGTATGAGGAACAAGTCACTTGGAGGACCCTGAATAGGCTGGGGGTGGACTCCCTAAATGCAAGACCAACATGCTCTGGTGAGGTCTGCTGATGGACAACACACGGTGTGACTGTGGAGACATACATATCCGAGAATAAATAGAACAGCCAAAGACAAAAAAATATTGTGGCACCTTAAATACTAACTCCTGCATTTAACTGATTTTTTTTGAAATAGTAGCCGTGTAAGTCTGTGGTTCAGGCATATCAGAAAACAAAAAAGTAATAAACCAAACCAAAAACACTGTTGCACTTTAAAGACTAACTGCTATATTTTTATTGTTAGTTTTCGTGGATCAAGTCAACTTTTTCAAACAAGGAGTGAGCTTTCGTGGACCAAGTCCACTTCACCAGACAGAATCCGGCCCATTTATTGGTCTGACGACTGCTAGAGACATTTGCCGACGAAAATTTAATTTTGGCCCAACAGTAAAACCAAGAATGAGGCTTCCTTTCAGCAGTCCAAGGTCTGACTTGGACCCGAAAGAAGGAGAAGCTGTCCTGACCAGTGGTGGGATGTAACAGGTTCTCACCAGGTCGCCAGAACCGGTAGTAACTTTCCCCAGTGTCCCGGAGAACCGGTAGCAGCTTTTTTGGGGAGAAACCACCTTCGGGGCTTACCTTTTCACTGGATCCCCCACTGCACATGCGTGCCAAGCACTTGGTGTGTATGCATGCCTAACAGTGCTTGGCGCATATGCACAACCTCCTTGCTGTCCTCCCAAGTGGGGAGGAGGAAGAGAAGCTACTAGCCTGAAGCTCCCTATATAGCCTGCTCCCCAGGGTAAGTGACTCACCTTTGGATGTGGTGTGTATTTTAATGTGCATTTAATTACCTTTACCTATATTGACGTACTACCACAGTTCCTAAAAAGGCCTGCCAGCGAGCAGGCCGGGCTTGGGGTTTTTAAGCAAAGGTGTGTGTGTGTGTGTGTGTGTGCGCGCGCGCATGCACGCTTATAGTAAAACCTCATATAACACTAAAACCTGGTTCCACAAGTCTTCGTGTTATATGATTTTTAGTGTTATCTGATGCATGTTAAAATCCTATGGGATCCATAAAGATACATTGTAACCACACAGGCTTTAGTGGTTGTTATCCGAAGCATCCCATAGGATCTTAATGTTATTCGATGCAATTCTTCCCCCCAGATTTCTTAATGTTAT
The DNA here is from genome assembly GCA_030440675.1 of Furcifer pardalis. Lineage (NCBI taxonomy): Eukaryota > Metazoa > Chordata > Lepidosauria > Squamata > Chamaeleonidae > Furcifer > Furcifer pardalis. The sequence continues at coordinate 206,469,634 of CP126890.1, forward strand.
GCGATTTTAGTGTTATTCGATACTAATGTTATATGAGGTATTACTGTCAGTGGTGGGATGTCAAAAATTTTACTACCCCACTGTGATGTCATCACAGTGCGGGTGGAGCTAACATCATGACATCATGACATGGCCGGAGCCAACATTATGACATCATGAGGTTGGCAGGCCAAATAAATAATAATAATAATAATAAAATAAAAATAAAATAAAAATAAGCACACACACACACCCCTGGGGTGCAGGCTATAGAGAGCTTGAGGCTAGCAGCTTCTCTTCCTCCTGCCCGCTTGGGAGGACAGCAAGGAGGCTGTGCATACGCGCCAAGCACTGTAGGCGTGCATGCACACCAATTGCTTGGTGCGCATGCACAGGGTGGGAACCAGTGAAAAGGTAAGCCCCGAAGGTGGTTCCCCCCAAAAAGCTGCTACCGGTTCTCCAGGACACTGGGGAAAGTTACTACCAGTTCTGGCGACCTGGTGGGAACCTGTTACATCCCATCACTGTTATTATTATTATTATTTTCATTTTTATTTGGCCCCACCCACATAATGATGTCATGACATTGGCTCCGTCATGACATCATGATGTTAGCTCCGCTCACACTGTGATGACATCACGGTGGGGTAGTAAAAATTTTTGACATCCCACCACCACTGGTCCCGACCCTTCTCCCACCACGTCGCAACCACGAGGGTCGCTTCCCCTCCCTCGTCCAGCCCTGCATCATGGCTCGGCGTTTCCACCGATTGGCTCTGGCTCCGAGTAGTCCCTCTCTCCGCCCCACTGCCTGGCTGCCTGGGCAGGATTTCCTCCGCCCTCCCGTCGGCGCCGGCCTCCATCTTCTTCCTCCCCTCCAAGCCTTCCCCTGGGGCAATTGGGCGGGAAGGGAGCGGCACCTGTCGCCGCTTTTCACCATGCCCCGGGGAAACCCGGCAGCCGCTCCTGGGCACTGACTAGAAGCTTCCGCCGCGGCGTGAGGGAGAGATTGCTCGGTAAGAACGGGAGACCCAATTCCCACCCGGGCCAAAGCCGGCAGAAGGCGCGCTCAGGCCTCCACAGCCGTGGAAAGCTTGGCCCCTGCCTTGGGTCTGGATTAGTTGCGCTTTGCAAGTGCTGCAATTCACCCCCGTGTCCCCGTCCCCCCGGTAAACCAGTGTGGGTTTGCAGCTGGAAAGTGGGAACTCCCCCTTTCACGTCTGGATCCACCTTCACGTGTGAGTCTTTGCAAAGGAAAGAAAGAGCGCGAGGAGAAAGGGAGCTAACCAGTGATGGGATGTGGCAGGTTCCCACCAGTTCACCAGAACCGGTGGTAACTTTTCCCAGTGTCCCGGAGAACCGGTAGCAGCTTTTGGGGGGAACCACCTTCGGGGCTTACCTTTTCACTGTGCAAGTGCTCCAAGCACTTGGTGTGCATGCACGCCTACAGTGCTTGGTGCGTATGCACGGCTTCCTTGCTGTCCTCCCAAGCAGGGAGGAGGAAGAGAAGCTGCTAGCCTGAAGCACCATTGGTTTGTGTTGTGTTTGGGTTGAGGGGTGTGTGTGTCCTTATTTTTATTTTATTATTTTATTTTATTTTATTTTATTATTTTATTATTATATTTTTTGGCCCCACCCATGACATCATGATGTCATGATATTAGCTCTGCCCACACTGTGATGACATCATGGTGGGGTAGTAAAAAATTTGACATCCCACCACTGGAACGAACGCTATAGGAACGTGGAGGTTATTTGGAGTTCGCGTCTTTACGCGTTAAAGCTCCGGAAAGAACAGTTCGTTGCGTCTCGCATGGTATAATAATAATAATGTTGTGTCAGAAATTATTATGGGTTGAAAAGAGTTTGGCTGGAGAAACTCCACTCAGGGAACGCCCAAATGAGGCTCCTTTCATGCCCCCCAAGAGCTGGGACAGAGACGGGCGCTCAATCCCTCATGCAATACCAGGGCCTCGAACTGCCGACTTGCCGGCCTTCCAGCTGACAAGACGAGCTTCTTAACCACTGAGCCACCTCTTCCCCTATTTTCATGTTGACTAGTAGTGTTCTCAGGGTTTAAAAATAAATAGCAATTAGACTTGTATACCGCCCCATGGTGTTTAGTCAGTGCATTTTCTGGACGGTTCACAAGGTTATTGGCATTTTACCCCCAACATTGTGGGTACTCATTTTACCAACCTTGGAAAGCTGAGTCAACCTTGAGTCAAGTTAGGATCGAACTGGTGACGCTTTGGCTGCAGTACAGCAGTTTAACCCTGCACCACCAGGGCTCTAATAAATAAATAAAGCCACTCCCATTTTGAGATGATCAGGGCAAAATGCGAGTAAGGTACTGTATTACTCTTTTTATGCTCACCAACAGATTGGCTTGCTTGGCCCTTCTTATCAAAGAGTAACTCAGGAAACTACTGTAGGTACTTCAAATTCATTAGCTTCAAGCTGTGGTTTATATGTTATAGCCATGATGGTGAACCTTGGCACTCCAGATGTTTTTGGGCTTCAATTACCAGAAGCTCCCATGAATCCACACGAATGGGTTTACTGCGATTCATCTGGCCCACGCCGCCCTCATACGGGCGTCTTTTACTTCCGCTTCCAGGAGAGACGAGGGCGGTGTGGGTCGGATGAATTGCAGTAAACCCATTTGTGTGGATTCACAGGGGCTTCTGGGAATTGAAGTCCAAGAACATCTGGAGTGCCAAGGTTCACCATCAAGGTGTTATAGTCTCTCTGAGATGAGACATAGGTTGCAAGTCTGGTTGTGTTAGTTTGGAGTCAGTTGTACTGCTTGTTTCTTAGTATTGACAGTGGTTCAAAATACTGTACAGTGGAGCCCTTGCTTAAACAGTTCATTTAACACAAAAATTGCATAAAAGGAAATCAACAGAAAATAGTGACTCGGTTAACTAATTTTTTTTTGGGAACGGATTAATTGGTTTCCAATGCATTCCTATGGGAAACCATGTTTTGGCTAACAATTTTTGGTTTTCAATCCATTTCTATGGGGAATTGCGTTCTCAGTGCATCCCTATGGGAAATTCGTTTTACAAATTTTTCATAGCACAAAAGGTCCTGGAGATTGCATTAAATTAAGTGAGGTTCCACTGTACAGTACTGTATATATTTTGAATATGAAGGCTGCCTTTAAATATGTGCTGTCTCTCTCTCTCAAATCTATATTTACGGTAGATGTAGGTATATAGCAAGAAATTGCAAGTAGGTAAATAGGGACCACTTCGGTGGGAAGGTGCACTCCGGTGTCTAGTCATGCCTGCTACATGACCATGGACCATGGAAATGTCTGCAGAAGCAGACAGCGCTGGCTCTTCGGTTTTGAAACAGAGATGAGTACTGACCCCTAGAGTCGGATACGACTGCCTTTCGAGCAAGGAAAACCTTTACCTTTATATTGATACAGTATATGTGTGTACTGTATATACACATGTCTTCTATACATTTACTTCCATACAAGGCATGTACACACATATTTTGTTGACCCCAGGGTGTCCCTTACCTTGAAAGACAAGAGGGTCAGTCTATTTTAGGGATTCTTAACCTGTGGCATTTTCAGAGTTCTGGGTAAACTGCAGTGTAGGAAACATACTACTGTATACAGAACTAGAGAAAGGCAGTTTTGAATTCAGTATGTAATACAGCTTGGACAACTTGTCAAAGGCTGGAGTTTTATCAAAATCTTACTTTTCTTAGAGACCACAGGCTGTGCAATCTTGTGCTCTGTCTGCTCCTAAACAACAAACAAAAGATAGCAACAAGACTGCACAGCACTGGGTGAGTTTGGGGCAATTTAGGGAGAAAAGTGAAAAGACCAGCTGGATACAACTGGCACAAATACGAATGCCATTGTTGGAACAATACATGCCTGTGACCAAATAGACCAGGAGTTCTCAACCTTTTAAAGCTGGTAGCTGGGTCATGCTCCCTCAGACAGCTTCAGGAACCGGATAGATCACTTATACCTGGATAGCTTACTATTATTTAGAATGAAATGGTTTCCTCAGGCATCATATTTATGGTGTCAGCAAAGATCGCTAGTTATCTTGAATATCAGGGATGTTGAGAAGTTGTTGGAAGATTTTCTGGTGGGTGAGCGTGGAGCCACTTCTGGAACCAGGTCATCTAGAGCTGGGATTCTCAACCTGCGGCCTACAGCCCGGATGCAGCCCGCAGCACCACTTCATGTAGCCCCCCACCGCCTCCACCACACCAGAAAGTGCCATGTGGTGAAGGAAGGGCAAAATGGCCATCCGACCCCCGAAGCTGTCTGAGGGAGCGTGACCTGGCCCCTAGCTTAAAAAGGTTGAGAACTCCTGGTCTATTTGGTCACAGGTGATGATTGCACTAATAGAGATTTGTGTATATAAATATCTCATTTGGTGTGTTTACAAAGACTTTTCACAGAGGTTTGGTAGAAATTTTACATCTGAAAGGGAAATCTTTGATTGCTTAGAAAAGGCGGTGGCCTAAGGAAATTTTGGGGTAAGGTTTTACTTCTGCTTGGATGACCAACACTTCCCTGTGAAGAACATTTTATAAACCAGGTGCAGGAGCAGGAGAGAAAGGCAGAACTTCATGTCGAAGTGAGTGATACATCTGAAAGTGTCCAGTCCAGGCTGAATGTTTTAAGTGGTGAGAGAAATCTAACCTTGAATGCAGAAAGGACAAGACAATTTTTTTCTCTTGCTTGACATGTTGCAGTGTACTTTCTGCCAGTCAGTCATTTATTACAGAAAGAACAATGCAGCACACTCAAAACTATCATTTTTAAAACTATAGTATTGTGGAAATTAAAAACTGGAATCTTTGAATAGAAGAATGAACATCTTTTGAAATCAAGAATATGTCACTTTCCAAGTCATATCAATAAAATGGTGGTGTAAACATGTTGAATACAATATTTACTGGTTGTAAAGCCATTGTAATTAACTGCATATGCTCCCAAAACAATTTCTATATGGTAGCTTTTAATTATCTTATGTTTATACAAAGCATACTTTGGGAGTCTTTCAAACATGGATTTTATGATTCAGTCAACTTGCTGCATTTCAAGGAGGAATTTAGATGATTCCATTTACACTCTTAATGTGTTTTCTCACTACACCTTTTGTTGGCACTGCCTTTATCTTGCTAGCACTGAGAATTCTTGTTCTCTGGAAGTAACCCTGGACAAGTTTAATGTTACTTGTTATTTGGCAAAGTACCTTAGAGCATCAGACTGGAACAGCACTTAAATTTTGTTACTCTGTCATCTAAATATAGGACTACAGTAAAATATTGGATAACGCTAAAACTTGGTTCCACAAGTCTTGGTGTTATCCGATTTTTAGTGTTATCCAATCCATGTTAAAATCCTATGGGATGGATCGGATAACGTTAAAGCTCCATAGAAATACACTGTAACCACACAGGCTTTAGTGGTTGTTATCCAAACCATCCCATAGGACCTTAACGTTATTCAATCCAATTCTCCTCCCCAGATGACTTAACGTTATGCGATTTTAGCGTTATCGGAGGTAAACGTTATCCGAGGTATTACTGTATTTTAGACTCATTAAAGCTGAGAAAGCTTTTCAATTATTTCCATCCCTTAAATGGTAGAATATCCTCATCCCTCAGAGACCTGTTTTGTACAAACATGATCATCTTTTCAGCACTAGGCAAAATAGGTCTCCTGTGCGCTTGAAACCTTAATACAGGGGTCGGCAACCTACAGCCCACAGGCCGAATCTAGCCCCTGCCCTCACCCCAACTGCCGGCACCAGACACAGTTGCATTTATGGCAGCTGTAAATGAATTTATGACAGTCATGGGTGTGTTTACAGCAACATTTACGGCAGGGAGGTGCACCAGTCTGGCCCCCTCAACTGTCTGAGGGAGCATGACCTGGTCCCCAATTTAAAAAGGTTGCCAACCCCCGTCGTAATATATAGTCTCCTAGCCAGTGCCTTACTACTGTATTGTTTTTTTTATTCTGCAGAGTGCTGTACAAATTGATTGAATTATCTTAAATTTAAAAACTCAATTTCCTAATCTTTCAGATACTTATTTAATATAAGTGGCCTATCTGTTAAATATATGCATGTTGTCTTCAATCCACATAATGGGGGAGAGGGGATAACCATCATTTCCAGTAGTCTTCAGCCTATTTTAAATCCATCTATAATTCCAGTCTGCAAGAAGAAGGCCTACCTCTAACTTAGTTTTTTATATATAAAACATACTTTTTTCTCTCAAAAATTATAAACCACATAAAAAGATATCAGATTAAACAAAACAAGACAAAAAATTTGTGGCATCACTTTATCTCTCTTATGTCTGACACAGTGGACTTGAACCACGAAAGCTAACATTAAAATACAGCAGTTAGTCTTTAAAATTAGTCTTTAAAATGCCACAATGTTTTTTGTCTTTTTGTTTTGTTTACTCTCTGATATGCTTGAAACACATGCTAACATGGTTACCATTTCAAAAATTTCATAAAAGGAGATAGTGTGATGATACTGATGGTCATGAGGCCAGAAAGCACCCAGTTATGATTGACAGACTAGTAGCTTGATACTTTCTTCTTGTGCCATATCTGATTCCAAATATAGGTGATCCTCATGGCAGTCAGCCATGAAGACTGTCCTAAGAATATAATGCAGTGGTCTTTCATCTGCCTTCCACATCGCAGTGCAACACCTGTACCACAGATACATTTCCACAAATCCCTTTCTAGCCCTGAGCTCTTTTGGCATGCAAAGTCTTTGTAAGGAATGATTCTACTGTTTTTAGAGTAGATGGATGAATGAGAGCATGTGCAGAGTGTTGAGTACGAATGGATAGAAAGTAGCCTTGGTAAAAAATATTGAAGGCAAAGACAGGGAAGATTAACAGCAGTGTGTAGAGATAGAATGTTGAGAATAATGGACTGGGATTGGTTGAGAGTAAATGATTGATGGAGAAGGTTCCAGAGAACCCTGAGGTGAAATAAGAAAAGGAGTCATGAAGGGAAAATGATCCAGCTGAGGTGAATTAAGTAAAGAAAAATGAAAGGGCTCTGAAACTGGCAGCAGTCCAGGAATATTCCAGCTGAGTAGGGATAAGAAAGTTTCTCTAGAATAGTAAGAGAGACTTGTTATTTTGCCAGTGTGTGGGTAATGTGTGGAACTGTCTTGCCTGAAGTGCTTTATTAGTACAGTATTTGATAAAGCTGCCTTTCATGTTTTTAGCCTCTTTGAAATCTGACTCTTGATGTTTGTAAATACTGTACCTCAGTTGTGTTCAATAAACCTTTTAAATAATTCAAGCCCTTGTGTTTCCTTACACAAGAGTTTGTATACGCTATCAAGAATAGGCTGTAACACTAGTTAGTAGCTAACCCTAGGAAGAGGGCAGGCTGTAATTTGTCTGGTGTTAAGAAAAATCAAGGCCAGACTTCACAGCTAAAAGCATCCTGGTCTGATACGATCTCAGAACAAGATTTTCTTATGGTCTGACCATCTTTACAGTCCTCATCAGCCCCAGGCTAGCATTGATGAAGCTGCCGCCCCCCCATCAAAATGTATTCAAGTGGGATTTAATCCACTTGGGGACAATCACCTTTCCTTGTGGACTTCTCCAAGGCCACGAGTCTTCAGGGTTGTCAGGTTAGTTAGCTGTTGTCTGATGCAGAGGCGTAGCTACCGCCGTATCAGCAGTATCAATTATACGGGGGCCCCGGGCTACGGGGGCCCCCAACGGCAAAAAAAAAAGAAAAAAAGAGCAAAAATTTACTGCGCATGCGCAGAAACTCAATCTGACGCATTGCGCATGCGTCAGATTGAGTTTCTACGCATGCGCACTTTATTGGAGCCATTTTTGGCTCCAATTTAAAAAAATAAAATTTCGGAGTCGGAGCCGCAGCTTCTCAGAGCGGCTCCGATGGTGGCCCTCAGAGGAGGGCACCTCCCCTGGGGCCGCCCAGCTCCCACGGGCAGGTTGAGGCCTGCCCGGGCTGTCCGCTGCTGCCAAACCCCCATGGCCTGGGAACGCCTGGCAGAGTGCGCCACCGCCTCCTCCGGGTCCGGCGGTGGTGACGGCGGCAGCGACAGTTGCGCCTGCCTGCCTGCCTGCCTGCCACCGCCACCGCCAGGCTGACGTCTGAGACTTGCAGGAGCGCGCTGTGGAGGGCGCGCGCGCGGGGGGCGCGCGGGGCAAGCGGCTCCGGAAGAGGAGGAGGAGGAGGAGGCTGGAGTCGGGGGCAGCGCGCCTTGCCATGTGGCCCCAGGAGGGTAAGTGAGGGTTTTGTGTTTTGGGTGGGTGGGTCGGTGGTTTATGTGTGTGTTGGGTGGGTGGGTGGATTTTTATTAAATTTTTATTTTATTTCTTTATTTATTTTAATTATTTAAGTGATTTACGGGTTTGTGTTGTGGTTGTTTGGGTGGGTGGGTGGGTGGGTGGGTTGAGGTGTGTGTGTGTGTTTGTTTGTTTATTTTAATTCTATTCTATTTTATTTATTTATTTATTTATTTTTATTTTTGGCCCTGCCCATGACGTCATGACGTCATGACGTTGGCTCCCCCCACGACGTCATGATGTCATGACGTTAGCTCCCCCCCGCATATAAAGGGCCCCCAAACAATTTTTATACGGGGCCCCGCCAAGGTAAGCTACGCTTCTGGTCTGATGCTCCATGTAGCTGGCAGTATGGTCGACTCTATTACCATATCAGGATAACATCAGACTTGCACGATACCTTAAAGCCAGAAAGTACAATTTATTGAGGCTAAATAGCCCTCTAATCCCAAAGCAACACTGCTTTTGCTCCCGTTCCTCTGTATCAGAATTGATCCTAGCCTGAAATTGAGCTTTATAGAATGAAATTAAGCTCTGTCATTAGCTAAACAATATACAGTAAAACCCCGGTTCCTGACTGCCTTGGCTTATGTTTGCTGCGGTTTACAACTGGAAATCCAGAGGAAATGAAATCCTGGTTCACAATGTTTTTTTGCCTTACAACTGGGAATTCCCCAAAGTGCATTGCATCTGGAGGTATATAAGATCACCTGCAGCCATTTTGGACTCTGCGGGTGGCACGATAACAGCAGGACGACCTTGCCTTGCGTGTTCATAGTACCTCTTCTGGAGTTGTCGCTAAATCGCGGGATGTCTTTAAAATCCCGCACCTTACCTGGGTCAGAGATGGGTGCTCAATCCATCATGCACTACCTGGGACTTGAACTGCCAACTTGTCGGTCTTCCAGCTAACAAGGCGAGCTTCTTAACAACTGAGCCACCACAGCCCCTAGTGCTGAGTATTAAGCTTTGCAGGTGACATATGAAGAACAGAAGACCTGCAGTCCCCAGGGACACTTTACTGGCACCTGCTTATTAGCTTCCAGCCTGCAAGTGGAGACTTGTCTTTTTGACGTGAATTCGATTAACGTCTTATGTTTCGGTAGGGTGGTCTGACTGCGTTTGGCATGGAATGAAAATTGTGTACTTTTGACGAGTTGCCACAACGAAACTACAGCACTGATGAAAATAAGGATTATGCTGCATGAAAGATTGTCTTGGCGACTTTCAGGAATGCTAGGACCCAAAGCCCGGGAATGCAAAATGATGATGTTATTAAACTTGAAAGGTGCCTCGGAAAAAAGACATTTTTGTTGGGGGCATTCTGTTGTCAGTGAGCCAGTGACCAAACCACGCAACCGATCGAGGTGAACCAAAGTGCATTAGATAGAGGATAAAATAACCTTTGTTATGACACTATTAGAATTTTGGTTGGACTTCAGAAACAGTTTATATGACAATGTGTACAAAAAAAAAATCCTTGAATGACATCACAAAAGCACTCAAATGAAAGGGACAAATCTGTTAGAAACCGAGCAAAATCATCCAATGTCCTCATCAGCAACCTCTTATCAACCATGGAAAGCGGTTTGGGTCGATTTCAGACAGATTTGTCCCTTTTATCTGAGTTTTTTCGGGATTCTGGTCGAAGACTTTTGGATAAATGTCATAAAAACTTTTTGGAAAGCCCAAACAAAATTCTAATAGTGCCAGAACATAGGTTACTTTATCCTTTGGATCACTATGATCGGTTGTGTAGTTTGGTTGCTGGCTTACCGACAACTGGACGCCCGTAGCGAAAATGTCATTTTTATAGGGCAACTTCCAAGTGTAATGATGTCATCAATTTGCATTCCCAGCCATTGAGTGCTAGCGTTCCTGAAAGTCACCGAGACAATCTTTCATACGGCATAATCCCTATTTTCATCATTGCTGTAGTTTCATTGTGGCAACTTGTCAAAAGTACACAATCGAATTCACGAACTAAATCCCTGATGGTAGTGTTCTTAGACTCTACCTGCCACACTTTTTTGGAGTACTTTATATAGACAATGAGGAGAACAAATAGGTCAGTCTTCGAAGAAATCAACCCTGAATGCTCCTTAGAAGGCCAAATGATAAAGATGAAGCTAAAGTTCTTTGGACTTCGAATGAGAAGAGAGGATTCACTTGAGAAAGCCTTGATGCTGGGAAAGGTGGAGGGCAAAAGAAGACGGGGATGGCAGAAAATGAGATGGCTAGATGATATTGTAGATGCAATGGGCACAGATCTGGGCGGGTTGAGGAGGATGGAGGAGGACGGGTGCCTGGAGGGCAATGGTCCATAGGGTCGCAAAAGGGTCGGAGTCGACTGTGCGACTGAACAACAAAAAACACAACAATAATCAATGGCTTTCAGTAAAATTTCCCGCTTCTCTAATAAACTTTCTACAATTTTTAAATGAAGTACTGATTTAATGGAGTTTATTTATTTTAACTATTTTAGTTGCTGTACTGAAAGTATTTCCATTATTCATCGCATCTGCATGGAAAAAAAGATGGGTGAAGCTGTTGCCAGAGTTGCCAGGAAAGTGAATGAAACAGTTGAAAACAAAGCAGATTCTCTGGGTAAGTTAATCACTCCCCCTCCCCCACCCCAAAAATGAAAATCCCCTGTATTCTGCAGAGCTTGGAAGATATTCTTTTGAACTACATCTCCCAGAATCCTCTCAGCCCAAAATAATTCTTAATATTGTAGTTTGGGGAAAGTCACTTTGCCAGGACTGACTATCCTGAGATGTTGTGGTTCTCCAAGATATCTGATAGAAGTCACTGCCAGTGTACATTTCATTTGCACCTTTTGCGGGTGGGTCAGGGATTGAAAGTACAGGTTTCTATGTCTGCTTGTGTAGCAGGTGTTGAGCAGAGCTCAGAACCTTCTTGAACACTTAAGTCACATAAGATCTGTTTCTCTAAGATGCTATATGGTTCCATTGTGTCAAAAACAATTTCAACCTAGTCAGTTGAAAAAGCAATCACACTTATATACCGTCCCATAGCTCTTAGTGTACTCTGGGTGGTTCACAAGTTGATTAGCATTTTGCCCCCAACATGCTGGGTACTCATTTTACCAATCATGGAAGGCTGAGTCAACCTTGTGCCCTGGTCAGGATCAAACTCACAGTAGAGCAGTTTAACCACTGTGCTACCAGAGCTCAACTCCAGTTGAGTTGATTGTGTGAATTTTCTTTTTTCACTTTCTCGTCAGAACTCAAGGAGTAGCAAATACTGATACAGTTCTGCTTCCATGGTTGCAGTATTCACACACTGGAATAACAAGACAGTCAATCCTTAGAACTAGCTTGGCAGGTATACGAGTGAAGGAGGTATAAAATAGTTGAATTATTGAATATGCTAAATGGTGTTTACACTGGGTTAAACCCTTATCATTACCCTGACTTTTTGACATGTAGCAAAGTACCCAGTGCTGTGGAGTCGGAGGAGATTTCAGGCACCTGGAGTCAGAGTTGGAGTCGGCAAACAATACTCCGACTCCTACTAAATTTAGATTGGAATTAAAAAAAGCAAGTTTAAATATCCCAATTCACAAAAAGTTATAATTAATGACTTCTCTACTGTAAGAATAAAGACCAATGCATGCAGTGCCTCACGTAACCGCAAAACGAACACATTAAGTGACCGTGAAAAAACATGCTTTTCATGTGTTTCACTATATGGTACGCAATGCACAATTCGGAGCACCAATACTTATAAATGTATTTTCCCTTGTTGTTTACAACTTATTTCCAATGCTCAACAAGGTTTTCAATACCTCATTGGTAAAAATCACCTGGTGTAGACTCGAAAAATTCATCCAACCAAGCTCTCCCACCATACGAGCAAGCAAACCAACTTAAAGACTTCATAGAAGAAATGGACAATGAAAATCTTGCATTAACTGAAAGCCAGTGGACACAAACAAGAGCTGGAGAACCTTCTTTCTGACCTCTTCAATGTTACCAAGAGGTTGCAATGTGCCGATTTAACCCCGGGCAAATTCCTCTTGGAATGGAAGAGGCTGTTATATCACCTGAACAAAAATGGTGGGTTAATAGCTGAGGGCATTGCATCTTCAATGATGAAAAGAGAGAGTCTTTTGCTGGAAAATGAGCTCTTGTTAGTGGCTATTTATGTCCACCCACTGAGCTGACTTTTGTTGAACAGTGAACAGACTGCTACTGGGAAAAAGGCCTTCTTTGATGTAGCAGTTCGCATGAAGGGATTACGACCTGAAATACCTCTACAGGATGAAGTTCTTTTAAGCAATAGTGGTGACTCAGGATCATCTTCTTCAAACGAAGAAATAGACTTTGATTCCTTCTTAGACAAAATGGAAGTTTCTAAAGGAAAGCGACATCGCATAAGCGTTACAGAACCAGTAAATGTCCAAATAAAAAAATTCCAACAGGAGTTTTATGAATCACTAAAAGAAGTTGAAAAGTATGATCGCTCATCAAAACTTACTATTGAAGAAGTCATCCTTGTTTATCCAGAGATAGTTAGTGATGTGGCCAGAATAGTTACTGCAATGCCACCCACCCAAGTCAGTGTCGAAAGATTATTTTCAGCCCTAAAAATAATAAAGTCTGACTTAAGAGCCTCTATGAAAGAGGATCTGGCAGAGGCAATTCTCTTCCTTAGAACTCTACATTGAATTGATTTGCATTTCTAAGCCTATAACTACATTTCAAGATTAATATAAACCATTTCTAGGTTTTACAAAGTTTGATTTTGGTTCATATAGATAAGCTTTGTTTTTGTTCCCAAAACAACCAAATGTGGTTTTTATCTTTGAACTGGTAAAGTTCCTGTTCCTGATGTTTATGCCTACTGCTACTATCCAGCCATTTGATTAATTAATAAAAAAATTAATAAAATGTTGTTTTCATTGTGTTTGTCTTTTGCTTAAACTGTTCAATACAGTAGACTGTTGGCTTTCCAGTCAGTAGTTTCTGTGGTAATGACATGTATGTTGCCTTTCTTTCCTTCAAGGAATGTATAGAATACATTCACATATTAATACAGGGGAGCCGGAGTCAGAATTAAGCAAAAACTGAGGAGTTGGAGTCGGAACATTTATCTACCGACTCCACAGCCCTGAAAGTACCTACAGGTTCAATCTTGAATTAATCAGGCTTTTGTTCAGTCTGGAATCTATTTACCTCCATTTGTCTTTGGTCATGAGATGTTTTATCATATTTTAGTTTCAGTTGTTTAAATTGAGCTGTTCAAATGTTTAAATGGACAAACGTTCAACCATGGTAGTAGGGTATAGAAAGATTTTCAGTTCTTTTGTAACACCTAAAATCTGTTGCCCAAAGTAAGTACTGTAACTCACTTTCTCCGAAAGTAGGAAGGCCCTAATAGTAGTTTCATGCATTATGTTCCATGGGGCAATGTGATAACCATTGCAATTTAAAAGGAAGAGTTTATATTTCTTAAAATGCATAGATTTTTGGTAAATGGAAAAATCAAGTTGATGAGATAAAAAATAATGTATTGTTTTTAAAAAGTGTACTAATACCCCATTTGAGGAATTAAGCAGTCTCATATCTGTTAAGTTTCAGGTAGTAGTCCAGTGTACAGAAAGGCTTAAAGATGGTGGTATTTTTGAACAACAATCGGGTGTACCCTGGTAACGGCAACTTTGTGTTGCCAGCTAATCTTTCTCACACTAGGTCAGGCAAAGGGGACTTCAGAATGAATCCACCAAACGGTGGCTTCATTTTGCCAGTTTTACGTCTGGCCTAGACAAAGAAGCCGCAGCAATGTAAAGCTTTAATTGAGCCTATTGTTAATTTCCGAGAAACGAAACAAAAACAGCACTTAATGTTAGCTTTTCTGGATCAAGTCCAGTTTGACAAAATGGACTTGATTCACAAAAGCTAACGTTACAATATAACAGTCTTCAAAGTGCTACAATGGTGGGTTTTTTTGTTTATTCTTTGATATGCTTGAAACACAGACTTAACACGGCTACTATTTAAAAAAATTCAATTATTAATTTCTGTATGCATTGTAGCTAGAAATCCAGCAGATGGAGCCATTTGACTAGGTTTAACATGTATAGTACAGTACTGCATTGTACAGTAAATCTAAATCTACTGGTTTAATGTTTTATCATTTCTTGGAACAAAAACAGCAAAACTAAATTAAGATGTTTCTCAAGTAGATTGTAATTGCAATATTATCTCCAAACCCTGGGCATTTGCCAACAGGCATATTTATTAGGCCACTTAAGAGACTGGTAGTTTGATTCTCCTCTGTGCCTCCAGGGTAAACTGCAGATTCCCAGGGTGCCCCCAGAAGAAGGAAGTGGTAAACTAATTCTGCATGTACTTTACCTAGAAAACCATGGGGGGAAATTACCTTAGGTTTAGAACTCATTTGACAGCACACAATGTATGGTGAGATTAGTGTGTGCAGAAACAAGATGGGGTCACGGTATTATTTATTAGATTTATATTGCTGCCTGCTTGCCATAGCAACTCAGGGTGGCTTACAGACAAATAGAATATAACATAATTAAAAACAAGTTTAAGCAACCTATATAAGCCAGCGGGGGGAGGGAGGTTACAACTCCTGTAGTGGCACCCCACATTTGCTGGGCCAACCAGGTCTTCAGGCCCTTCCTAAATGCAGAGAGAGCTAATTGTAGGCAGAGATCAGTCAGCAGGAGGTTCTAAAGGGCCAAAGCAGCCATTGAAAAGGCCCTCCGTCTAGTGCTAGAGAGGTGCACCTCTCTAGTAGTTGGGACCCTTAGAGAGCCCCTCTGGTCCACTCTGGTGGGATGGACTGATGTCCTTGGAGTGATGCGGTCTCTTAGGTATCCTGGCCCACTACCATAGGAGGGGGTGCACCAGCGCATGTTTCAAAGGTGCCGGGGATTCACCCTCCCCAAGAGAGGCACTAATCACCACTCCAACCCAACCACTTGTCACCCCCCTTGCTGCCTTAACCAACCGGGAGGGACAGGGATCTAACCTGTGGTGGGCTCAATTTTTTTTTACTACCACACTGGGTGTGGTATGGTGGGTGAGGCCAGGGGGAAAGCCCTGTGTTGCACCCAAATTAGGACTACTTGATTTCAAAACTTGGATGGGCAGGGCCAGCCCAGAATTTCTGCTAATGGTTCTGGTGAACTGGTACAAACCTGCTGATGCCCACCACTGGATCTAATGCACAGGCAGTAGCACAAACAGATCCCAGGATCCTGTCCACTTCCTCAGGGGCAACCGGTCCTAGGTAACATGGCTAGACTGTGCTCTGGTCAATGCCTGCTTCTCAGTATTAACTCCGGAGTCAAACTGCGAGTGAATCAGAGCTATTTTAACTCAGCCAGGACACTGCAGCTGCTCCTCTGCCATGCTGGGTATGAATTGGAAAGATGTGGTCCCAGTCTAAATCAGTGCATTGCAGTCCAGAAAATGATTTTTTACATGACTGGTTCCCAGTGTTTAGAACAAGGGTTCTCAAGGTTTTCACACCACGGGCCGGACTACTCACCTTTGGACAGGTGAGCGGGTTGGATGCAATGGTGGTGGGTGCATTTGCGCAAGCACGTTTGTGTGGGTGCATCCGCTTCCAGGGTAGTTGCTGTGGGCCAGATGGAATGGTGGCGTGCGCTAGGGCCAGTCCGCGGGTCATAGGTTGTAAACCCCTGGTTTAGAAGACAGAGAGCTTTATTGCATTCTTTGGCTCATGTCACAAAATGTTTTCAGAGTGTCCCTTTGGAGCATCGTCACGGAAGATGTTTGTTGTGTCGAGGAGGTGTAGCACCCTCTATCTTTGGCTGAAATCCAATATTAAGTTACTGCCAGAGTAAGCCCATGAAATCAATGTTGATTTGATGAGTCTATGGTTTTGTAAATTCCATTGATTCAATGGACCTAATCTGATTGTGACTACTGGATATCATTGCCCTCATTATTTGAGTACTTTAAGACAATGCTTATCATTTTGCCAGTAAGAAGGAACATATTTTTTATTTTAGCTGGGATGCAGATGTTAACCGCAGCAAAAGTCTTCGTTCAAATACAGGCTATTGTCAGTTTGGTGCTCATAATCCACTTGGAAATACTGATTTACCACCATTTCCCAGAAGCTTCCTGCAAGTACAGTATAAGGATTCAGGCGATACAGTATCTTGTTTTTACTCTGGTATCTTGAACTTAGTTACATTAGTATTGTTCTTTGCTGAGTATTTTATACTATAGGTTCTATCATAGTTCTGCTGCTATCATATTTAGTGCAAACACTAGATGGCCAGGTTGGATTGCTTAAGGTCTCATAACGGTATGTGTTATTTGCGGCAATCCTTGTACCTACATGCAAAGTTTGGGTAATTCTGGAACAAGAAACTACACCACGGCTCAAGCAAACCTAGTCAATCTGAACTTCCTTTAAAGAGGAAAATGACAAAGGTGAAGAAGAAAAGATGGGAGGGAGGGAGTATCCTAAAGCTCTATCAACAACAGTGCAGTGGCTCAAGTGGCTAAGACACTGACTGGAAGGCAGCAGGTCAGCAGTTCAATACCCGAAGACTGCAGAACAGAATGAGCTCCTGTCTTTGTCCCAGCTCTTGCCAACCTAGCAGTTCGAAAGCAAGAAATTGCTAGTAGGTGAATAGGGATCACTTTGGTGGGAAGGTAAACAGCACTCCGTGAGCTCCGATATCTAGTCATGCCTGCCACATGACCACGGAAATGTCTGCAGAAGCAGACAGTGCTGGTTCTTTGGCTACAAAACAGATGAGCATTGAACCCTATAGTTGGATATGACTGGCTTTCGAGCAAGGGTGACCTTTATGTCAGTGATACCTTTGCTCATTGTACATGACATGATCTGGCAGATTGTCATTATGAAAGCAGGGATAGGCAAGAGTTAGAACTGGGTGATGTGCAACGACTAGATCACGGAGAGTTATTGTCTCCTTTATGTAACCATAATGATGACAAAAAAGCTTTTCACTTTTCAGTTCATTCTGCAGGAAGTTTGGAAGAATACTAGTATGCTTTCATGCAAAAGAGCCATGAACTTTAATCTAGTATGAAAATCAAATTCCTAGGTTTACCACGTGCTCCAGTGCCATATTTTTCAGTGTACGGTACATTCACATACATACATGCCAGTTTTTGGCATCTGTTTATGTTGGAGAAACTCAGGGTTCAAAGAACAGGTGAAACAGCCCATAGAATCCTGATTAAGCAAAGCCTGTCTTTTTGAAGATGTTTCTTCAAAGAGGGATAAAGAGGAAACAATTCACAATTGTTATGAACTCGTCACTTTCCTGCAATTTCTATAGAGCTGTGATTGAAAATAGAATATGGGAGGCCTATGCACTTTTTCCAGGTGCAATGAAAATGTCCCGCTTGCATAATTATGTCTCAAATTTCCTCAAATCATGTTATGAGAATGTTTTAAATTAATTTCTTTTTCTGTACTAACCTAAGGTACATTTGTGCATGAGAGAGAGGATGAGACAAGTCTATGCAGTCATCTCTCAAAATTGCCGAAGTCTGGGTTTATTTACAGTTGATCTTTGTTTTTGAAAACGAGGATGCAAAATTATTGACAAGAGGACAGTGTTCTCGAGAAGAAGTTTAGATAACCTTCTGCATCTTGGTATTCTTAATCTGTCTTGGGCAAGAATTCATACTGTTCTTTCTCAGCATAACTTGTGATCCCTAACCCATTGCTCCCAGCATGGTTAAGAATGAAAAGCAGAAATGTTCAAAATATTTCCAAGAGAGGGAACAATATCTCCAGTTTAAAATAATGAAATCTACAAAATCGCATTTCATTTGTGGTCTGTGTGCATAATATATCCAGGTCAGCTTCTGATTCAAGGGGGAAAGCCATTTAGTTGAGCCAAGTTCTTTGGTCTTGCATCCTTCTAGTAGGAAATGGTAAAATTATTCAGGGGCTGTAACTGAAGAGCCCTTTTCAGCCATTCCCTTTAGTGTTAGATAAGTACTAGCAAATACTTTCAGAAATTGTATCTACTAAACACCAATACACAATAGAATACCTGACAGTGTAACTTTTCCTTTAAATATCTTAGCTCTAGTTATGGTATGGGCTTTAACCCCTCTGCCCATAAAAATCGATTTCAGCTGCCACCATCAATATGCTTGTATGGAGTAACCCTGAAATCCTTTGCTGAAGCATTTGAGAATTAAACGTTATTTGGTAAGAAAACCTGCCCTGTCATGAGTGGATGAACAGAAAGCTTCATCTTAAGATGCAAAAAACAATTAAAAGTAACATACTAAAACTAAACAAAACTAAAAGACAAAAGGGTTATAGCAACGTAAACACTAAGTGTTGTATTTTAATGTAAGGTTTTGTGAATCAAGCCCACTTCCTCAGATCCTGATCCAATAAAGTTTACATTAAAATATAACAGTTAGTCCAGGGCCCCCCAAACCTTCTGGGCCGTGGGGCCAATCACATGGTTCAGGGGTGCCCAAACTACGGCCTGGGGGCCAGATCTGACCCCTGATGCCAATTCATCCAGCCCATGCCACCCTCGGTGCATGAGTTTCTGAATACCTGTTGTACAGCTTCAATCACTGTAGAGTAAAACTTTGTGTGATACTGTTTTTTGTAATTATTCCAGAGCAATAGCCTTTGGCCTTCTGATATTTTCATATACATAATTTTAATTTAATGTGGCGGATGGCTGGGTGCTCTACATAAAGAGCACTCGCCCTAAAAAACCCAACTCTTTTGTATCTTAGGGAAAAAAATAACAATGTACAAATTAATACCCTGGGGCTATGTTTGCAAATTCCAAGAATAACTGGGACTCTTAATTATGTGATTAATCATTTCGTGCTCATGCATAAACCATGGCAAAGTATTCTGCCTCTTAGAATTAAGTCAAACAAATTTATTATCCTTTTTTGTTTCATTCAGCACACTGTGTTGAATTTTGGTGAATATGGCATTCTGGCATCTATAGTTTCCAGTTTCCCTATATCTTTGAAGAGCAGACTATACTTTGGAAAGAAGTGCTGGATGTTAAAGAAGAGAAATTCAGTGCAGAGTAGAGAAGGGTTGTTGATCTGACTTGTAAGCTGGCCCTACCTAGCATTATTATTCACATGACTTTAAAATAGAAGCAGTACTCCAAATTCTAATATACAGTTTGACAGACAGACAGGTATACTGCCCATCTAGTTTATTCTATTCTGAACAGTTTACAACTTTAAAAACAAGGGCCACCAAACAGCAAACTTTCACTATCCTGTCGGCGATTTCTTTGAGTGCTGTATCCGATTCCAAATATTGGCTACCATCATGATGGTCAGCCATGAATATTGTCTTGGAGACAATATAATGCAGTGGCCGTCCATTGGCCTTCTGGATCACAGCGTGACACCTGTACCACTGACCCAGTTCTGCATGTTACTTTCTGGTCCTGAGCTCTTTTGGGACACAGTCCTCAATAGCCCGAGGCCAATATTGATGAAGCTGCTGCCCTCCATCAAGATGGATTCAAGTGGGATTTAATCCACTTGGGGACTATCACCCTTCCCTGTGGACTTTGCCACCCAAAGGCATTAGTCCTCAGGGGGTCAGATTAGTTAACTGTTGAGTTGCTGGCAGTATGGTCTACTCTATTACCATAGCAGGATAACCTGGACACATCAGTAAAAAACATGTAAATTAAGAAAAAATCCATGGGTGAAATAATGAGAACCTGATGTCATCTAAGTCAATTTTAATGAAGGAAGAGTGCATGATGCTCTGTTTTGTTCATGGAACTTCTTTAGTGATAAACTGGGTTTAAGCAGATTTTTCTGTATGCCTGCAATTGCTCATTAGATTGGAAGCCTGTTCTTCCCATTTTCTCAGATGAATATGAAAAAATTACTGAAAGTAAAGTAATGGTGGAGGTTGTTATGTTGAATAGAATGCTAATCTGAATGACCAGATCCACATATATTTCTTTGTTTTCTCACTAGTTGCTTTTATACTTGTCTTTCCTCTAGTGAGTTCAACATGTTATACTGGATTCTTCTCTTTTCCCACTTTATTCCTGACAACAATTCTGCAAGTTAGCCTAGGGCATGTAGAGCCCTTTCTGTGGGCACACACACTGTCGTGGCCAAGCCCTGTCCTATGCCATCAGCACCAATGGCAGCACTGCTTCCCCACCCACCCCTCTCCCTTGCAAATGGGGAGGCGAGAGAGGAGGCTGAAATCCTGCCTGGGATGTCCCAAATCTCAGTCCAGTGTTTTGTACCACTAGCTCGGTGGTTCCCAACAAGGGGTACACAGCCCACTAGTGGACTTCAATTCGCAGAAGCCTAAGTCAGTACATTGGCTGATCAGTACTTTGGGGAAATGACTTAGGCTTCTGGGAATTGAAGTCCAAAACCCAGCATTTGGGAAACACTGCACTAGCTTATTACCTGTTCATTGTTGTTTATTGATCAGACCAGGATTGCACAAATGGTGTAGACTTATAGTGGGGCAAAAATGTTATTATAGGTGGAGTCAAAGGAACAAACACCTCCCAGAGAAGTAGTTCCTCTCAGTTCCCATTGTATTTCCATTACTCTTTCTCTGAACTTCTGAGAAATAATTGTAGGGGTCCAAGAAACCTGGGTTGGTGAGGAGGGTTAGGGGAAAAGGCTCTTTTCAAATAGCAATGGCAGTAACATTTATATACTGCCCAACAGTGCTTTAGGCATTCTTTGGGCAGTGATGTGTTGTAACTTAATACTGCTGTGGAAAACAATTTCTCTCTTCCACCTTTCCTTTACTTATGTTTTGTTGTAGATCTGGCTGATTGCAAACTGATGACCTTCCCCATTGCCCTTTACAAGGTTATGAGGCACATTACAGAAGGCATTCATCTCATCAGTCTCGCCAATAACGAGCTGAAAGCTGTGACTAGCAAATTCATCATCACCTTTAGCCAGCTGAAAGGTAAGTGTGGTTCTCCAAAGATAACTGGAAACAAAGAGACAGTTTTACCACAGTTTTTCTTAGACTTGTTAGCCCATAGTTTAGAGAGCTCTGTGTTATTTTCATTAGTGGCAATAAATGGTCTTCATCCATGTTTAGGCTAGACGTGAAACTGCCAAAATGAACTCCCTTTTTGGTGAGTTCATTCCCCAGTTCCCGTCGCCTGACACAGTGTAAGAAAGATTAGCTGGCAACACCAGGTTGCCATTACCAGGGTATGCTCAATTGTAGTTCAAAAATACCGCAATCTTCAAGGAGGCTCTTTCTGTGTACCCCAATAAAGGGTCACTGCAGGAGCAATCTCCCTCCAAGTGTGCTTTTTATTAAGGAATTGCTCTGGCTTGATCCCTAAAAAAGTTGTAGTTCTACAATTGGACCAAAAAAGTACAACCTAGGCACAGAACATTGACTGGCTATACAGTGGTACCTCAAGATATGAAATTAATTCATTCCTCAAGGTTTTTTGTATCTCAAAAAATTTGCATCTCAATGCAATTTCCCATAGGAATGCATTGAAACCCAAATAATCTATTCCAGAGCTAAAAAAAGAAAAGCAAAAAAAAGTATTTTAGCTGTTCAAAACCCTTTCTAAAGTGGCAAAAACATGGCAAAAATTCAGAAGTGCATTTTAGAAAGAGTTTTGAACAGAAAAAGGACTTTTGGCTTTTTCCAGAGCTCCAGAACTGATTATTTTGGTTTTCAATGCATATTTGGCACATTTCTGACAGCGCCTTCTAGTGGCCAGCCCTGGTAATTGCCGGCTCAGTACATGACAATCAGCTGTTGCCGGGAAGGGAATTTTCTGCACTTCCTGGTTGCAGGATGAGTTGGCAGTGCCAAAATGCAAAAATAAAATTTTTTTAAAAATCCCAAAACGGCGGAAATGCTCCAAATGTCTTCCCATCACCATGGGAAGTGTCGGAAGACCCAAAAATACTTTTCGTATCTCAAAAAAATTGTATCTCGAAACATTGTTTTCTGGGATTTTCTTTCTTAGCGTGAGTTTTTCGTAAGTAGAGGCATTTGTAACTCAAGGTTTTACTGTACTGCAGTTGAATTCCCTATGCACTGTATGATCACCAGAGGGAGATTGCATTGGACTGCTCTGCATCCAGTCAAAAATATGATGTATTTCCTAATTTTATAAAGATTGGTAGTGTTTGAAGGACAGTTGTGGCTGGGGGAGGGAACACTGTCGTGCTAATTCCTAATTTCCTTCATAGATACAATTACTCAAATGAATGAATGGGGATAAAACTGAAGGGAGGAATGTCTGTGGCATATTTTACTACAAAACTGACAGTCCTTTCACAATACCAAGTATAGTCATCTCTATACAGTAACATGTAACTGATTGTCTGTTACCAGCATTTCAGAAAGGACGTGGGTGACAATATCATTTTCCTAAATTTCAATGTAGCTCTTGCTTAGGAATCTTAAGTGTGATGTTAATACAGAACACAAAATTTGTATCATATACTGAAATTTGGCTAAATGGTCATATGGCAAAATTAATTACCTGCCTAAGTTCCAAGGACTGAAATGATTTTTTTTACTGTGGCCAGATTGCTGAGAGGTAATGAAAGAGAGATGTAACTAGGGTTGAAGAATATGTGGAATGTTGGGGAATTAATTAAGAAAGATTATTCATATTCACTGGACTGCATTCAAACTCATGTGTAAATAAAATGAGCATTAGTGAAAAAGGACATATCTATAGAGTGAATAATGAAAATGTAAGATAAGTCTTGATTTGGAATAACAGAGGCATAGAAACACAAACTGTACATGTAGATAAATGGATTCTAGAACAACGGAAGAAAAGTTTTGTACACCTGACCTAATAATTATTCAGAACTTTGAAATCTTTGGGGAGATTAGAGCATATTTTAATTGTAACCTTAAAAACTAAGGTGGGAAGGTATAATGTTTTGTAGGAATCATTTGTGGGAAAAGCTCAGTATCCTTGTAAGTGGCCATTTCCTAAATGTTTAAGGTTAATCACTGATCACTTGTAACCACATCTGGCCTGAAATAATTAAAATTTTCTTTGAGTTAATGAGTGTAATAACTGATCATGGTGTTTTAATGAATACTGAACACCAGTACAGTAATACCCTGGATAACGCGAGTACCCAATAGCGTGAAAACCGCATAACGCGACAAGATTTTTGGGAAAATCTTGTATCAAATAACGCGATTTTCACGTTATTCGGAACAAGGGTATGCGTGGGGGGGCAGTTGGATTGGGTAAAACATCTACCCAAACCAACCAACCCCCCCCCCCCCAGCGCCTGCTCCCACAATGTTTGGAAAGGGTACGCCCGAGGTTGCAAAAGGGTAAAGATCCTTACACTTTCACAACTTCAGGCATGCACGCGCGGCGCGGCGGCGGTCAGGCGAGGATGTGAGGGACCTTCCCGCATCCTCCCCTCACCGCCGCCGCGCCGCGCAAGCCTCCAAGCCGCCCGAGGTTGCAAAAGGGTAAAGATCCTTACACTTTCGCAACTTTGAGCGTGCGCACGCGTGTCGTTCGGGGTTAGGACAGGAGACGGGGATCTTTCCCGTACCTTGCCCTAACCCCGAACGACACGCGATCGCGTGCCTACCCGGGGTGGGTGGGATGCCGAACCTTGCCTCGGCGTGGTTTGTCCCTGACGTCAGGGCTTTTTTTTAGCATTGTTTGATCAATGTATCGAACAAAGTGAAAAACCGGACAACATCATGACTTGTGGAACCATGTCATCACGTTGTCCGGGGTTCTATTGTATTGTGTAAATGGCTGACAGAGGAAATCAGAAAGCCAAGTCTTAATTTCTGATGCTAATTCACTCAATACCCGACAAGCTGCCTTTTTATGTAAATGAGAGAGTAAACATTTCCTTTAGTAAACACCAATCTTAGCTGGTTATAGTTTTGGATGGAAGAGTGTCAGGGTTAGAAAAACTGCATCATCCTTTATCTTTCTCAAACATTTCCCCTCACTTTGTCTAAATACCAATGGCATTATTTCAAATGCATTTCATAAGTGTAAACATTCTCATCCCCTGCCCAGACCAGATGCTGCCAGGTGAAATGACTGCTAATGGGAACAGGTTGGGGTCGCAGCCAGCAAATGTTGAGAAGCTTAACATTTTAAATGAATATTCTGGCAATATAAGGGTCTTGCTCAGCTGCTCAAAGACGGTAGCCAAGTTTTTATGTACAATAACTTCTCCCTAAAATATTTTGATTTATTAATTTAGAAAAAATGACATGATTTCAGATAAAAAATAATAATTTAAAGGTGTACCATGCTTTCTAATAGAAATAACTATGCTGATTCTGTGCAAACAGAATACATTTTACTAAATTATTGCTATGTTATAATGGTATACCAGAGAATTGTATGTATTATGCCTCTAGTCAGTCCCCATTCTGCGAATGTTGGCCGTAGGGAACTTGGTGAGAGATACTATGGTGGAAAAGTGACTGCCCAGTCTTCAGTAGAAGGAAGGAAGGGTTGTAACATGAGCTGTGAAAAACAGCTATCATTCCAAGCACTTGGGATTTAGGTTTTGGAGAAAATTTATGAGCAGTAGTCTGTTATCAGGCTGACTTCAACCTACCTGTCAATTCTTGTTTACTCTGTAGTTGTCATTGTTTATTCCCTGGATGCATGCACTCTTGAGTCAGAGTTTTGGAAAAGTGAGAGAGGTAATAGTGTGTTAAAACGTATAAACAAGGCCAAACGTGTAACAAACAATGTCTGGAAATTATTATTTGGAATCATTGGGCCTTCAGAATTGTTGCACTTGATTTATTTCACAGCTTACTTAGATTTCAGCATTCAGTATAGGAAGCCTTTTTGTTTTCATGAATGAATGACCAAAGGCTCAGTGGTGTGTCGTCCCCCCCACCCCAGATAAGTAGCAGACAACCATCATAACCATATCTACAAAAAAAATCTTATTGCAGCTAAAAGATAAATATATTCACCATGGCATAAACCATTATGGATTATAGTTTGCTTCTGCAGAGGCATAAAATACTGTCCTTATTTGATAAGTACAGTATCTACACATAATTACAAGGAAAAGAGGTTGTAAAGTGTGAGCTTAAATAATGAAATGCCAAAGGACCGTCTTTGAGAAAGTGTATACAAGATAAGCAAAATTACTGTTTTTGAGAACACTCATTAGTGATTTCACTATTATCATTTTATAATAATTCCCACATGTAATAGTACGGGATACTATGAGCTACTGTGACAGGGACAAAATACAGCTTTAGGCTTGGCTGTTATCTTCCATTACTCTCTTATATTTACAAAGCTCCAATTTCCTGCTTCATAAACATGTACAGTCGAAGGTAGTAAGAAAGGATTGATAACTTATGAAAGAGTCAGTACAAAAGAAATTAATCACCAATGGGAGTTAGTCAATCAGAAATATTGTGAAATCTCTTATCTAACAGCATGCTGGAAAAGTTGAGTTGTGCAAATTTGTGTTTTTGGATTGCAGCTCCCATCTTTGACGTCCGAAGCTACAATTAGACCAGAAAAATCACCTCACAACAGCTCCAAAAAGACCAAGCATTCATAGCAAGAACTGGTGTCAAGCATCACTTCACCCCATGGCACACTTTCAGGGTAGCCTCACCCGCCCTTTGACTCATGATCAGATGACTGAAGAAGCTCCAGATATTCAAGCTCGACACGCAAACATGGACAAGACTTTGGTTTCAAAGGCATGTCACTCAACCTTGATGCAGTCTGTGATACCAATGGCAAATTCCAAGAAACAGTCTGAACGGAAATTATCACTGTCAAAGAAAAGTCAACTGAGTTCCTCCGAAATGAGACCTCCCTCCCATCCTCGCTCTTACAAACAGTCCACCAACCCTTTACATTCATCACCTTTCTCAGTCTCTAGTAATCATCAGGCTACAATCTCATCCAAATCGAAGGTGAAATCTAGGAGAATATCTGCCATGTCCTATGTCTCAGTCTCGCACGCTTTTGAATCAGGATCGGAATTGCCATCGGTTGCTACTGTTCCCAACTCCAGCAACAGAAGTGATAGTAAACAACGCCCCATTCTGATCACAATGCCTGAGTCTAATGTAGGAAATAATAACCCTCCTCCTCCCTCTGGAGGTTTTGGGTCATATAAAGGGTTGATCAGTAGACTTGCACAATCATTAGATTTGGCGGTACAGCACCCACCAGGGCCACCCCCAGACCCTGTTTTTGACCTAATCGAGAAGGACATTCCTAAACCGGTTTATATAGGGATGTTACCTTCCCTTTTGGACTTGGCCAAGGACTCCTGGAACAAGCCTTTCTCTTCTCGGGTGCCCGCGCGAAAGGTTGAAAACCTTTATAAAGTTTTCGATAAGGATGCAGTTTTTCTTTTGAAGCATCCTCCTCAAAACTCCCTTGTTGTTGAGGCAGCACAGATGACACCCAGAAGCCACAGCGTTCCTTTCCCAGGATCCAAAGATGGTAGGAAATTGGACCAAATTGGGAGACGGGCGTACACCACAGCCTCTCTGGGTATCCGTATTGCTAACTGTCAAGCAGCCATGGGTGCCTACCAACACTCTCTATGGGAGAAAGTTCAACCAATCTTGGACACTATCCCAGAGGAAGCAAGATCTCAACTTCTCCCTTTGTACCAGGAAGGGATGCAACTTGGGGCTCAGCAGATGCACTCTGCGCGCCATGCCGTTGACGCTGCTGCCAAAAATCTATCTTCTGCTATCGCCCTGCGCAGACATGCCTGGCTATGCACTGCCAACTTGTTGGATGATGTAAAAGGAACAATAGAAGATCTTCCTTTCGACGGAGAAGGAATCTTTAATACCAATACAGATAATATTATGGAGGATATAATGAAAAAAAGAATCTTGGCTAAGAGGATGGGACTCTTTCAGTCTAAGCGTCCCAAACCTTACCAAAGGAGACCCTTCTCCACTTAAACTCAACTTTCTTCCGAGAGGCCCACATTCCAGACATTGTCTTATGCTTTACATTGCTCATGGTTTTGACAAACCTTAGTTTCAGAACCATCTGGAAGTTGAAGCAGTCTATTTGACTCTTTTAAGGCCAAGATTTTGAGCTGACCCTTTCTGACGGGCATTCCACTGTCCCCATTCTTACTGGCCAGGCAATCTGATAATATCTGACAAGTGGATATTAAACATCATTGCAGAGGGCACACAATTAAATTTAAGAAAATACCACCATCTCAAGTTCATTGAACTAGTTCCTTCTGACTCTCTTCATGACAGTTTATTCACCATCATAACAAAGGATTGAAGACTATGACCCATCCTTGATTTGAGGAGACTGAATTGATACATCCTGACTGAGAAGTTCAGGATGATATTGCTTCAGTCTTCTCAAGGAAGGTGACTGGTTCACTATAATCGATCTCAAAGATGCCTATTTTTATATTTCAATTTGGAAAACAAAGTGCATCGAGATGTTTTTCTCACCTTTCAACTCATGGAGGATCTTGGCCTGTGGATAAACTATGAAAAGTCAAATTTAACACCTCAACAATCAATTCTTTATATCAGGGCCCTCTTGGACTCAACATTTGCAAGGACCTACCTACTGGATGCTCAGATCACAAAAATTTCAATGCTAGGAAAGCCCAAAAGTTACAGCACACATAGCACAAGAACTGTTGGGCCTTATTGTGTCCACTACTGATGTGGTCAATCACACTTGTCTTTGCATGTAACTCTTTCAATCTTGGCTTCTGGCCCTCTTCAGACCTGCCATTGAAACCCAGTTCAAACAACTGCCATTTACCCTGGAACAAATCTTCCAACCTTGGGGCTGGGTGGTACCAGTGTTAATCTCAATCAGGGCAAACCATTTTGAGTCCTACAGCCAACTGTCCAGGTCACACTCAACGCCAACGGTTCTGGATTGAGAGCCTTGTGTGGCTCACATCAAGTTCACTGCCATTGGTTGCCCAGGGAGGTTCTCTGTCACATAAACCAACTGGAACCTCTGGCTGTATGGAAGACATCCAGAGCCTTTGAGTTGTTGCTTCAGGGTTGGGTGATTCAGGTGGCCACTGCAGTTCCTTATATCAACAAAGAAGGAGAACTCATTTTCAGAGACTACTTGATTAGACTACTGATCTGGGAGTGTTGTCTAAACAGGCTGTCCACATTGGGGGCAAGAACAATGTTCTGGATGACCAGAGCAAGACAGACCACCAGCCATGAAAGTGAATTGTCCAACAGGGTTTTTCACTTCTTTTGCCGCATACAGGGTTTCCCTTACCTGTATGTTTTTGCTATCCATGAACAAAAAAATGCTTGAACTATTGCTCTCAGGTGGGTTATAAACTATATTCCCAGTGGATGCATTTATGATTTCTAGCAGCTAAAGTTTTCTATTAACTGAGGGGGAAAGTTATTAGATGCACTGACATGCATGGTAAGCTATTTCTAGTGGCTTCTTTTTCCTCACTCTGGAAGATTCTAACAGGATGTATTTTGTATGGTAACCAAAAAGAAGTTGGAGGTGACATGACTGGAATTGGAATGGAAGTTTGAAATGGATAGTTGATAGAGCAATGTACCAGGCTTTATGAATTTTCTTGAGTAACCTAAAGTAAAAAAAAACCCTTGCTCAGCAAGACAACTAGAAAGGATGTTTGATTGAAAGAAGGGAGCTCAGAAGGCCTATGCCAACCAAAGTCAGCCCTGCCAAGTGGAGCTAAACTGGCCAAGCTATTTCTGGTCAGGTAGCCCAATAAGGGGTTGAGATGAAATATGTAACCCCCTCAAAGTATAAATATTTCACATATTCTTTCTGGTTTAAACTCAGCAACTGGTTTCTGCCAATTTTGTTCAAAGACCTGACCTGCTGTGTAAAGACAGATTGTCTGGGCACTTTGCCAAGAAAGGGTTTGTTTATGTTTGTTAGAAGTATGTTTTGCTTATGTTTCCCAAAACAATGATAAGAGGTCTCACTGAAAACAGAAATGGCATTACTTTTAATTGACCCTATTGTTCTATGATTTAGTTTTCTCTTATATTAGTACATTCTGTTTTAAGTAAAATAAGCCAAATGCTTTCTTTATAATTTGAGTATTGAAACATTTTAAATCTCATGTTCTAAGAGTGTTATTTCTTCTGGCTCTAATTTTAAATACTGTACAGTTAACTTGTGACTAGAAACTGTTAATTTTTCTTAACTGTATAATGATGTATTTGAGATGTTAACTGTTTTCCTGTTCTCTCTCTCTCTCCCCCCTCCCCCTTTACCTTGAGCGATAATGCTATTTCTTTCTTTGTTATTAAGATAAGTAAGAAGTGCTTTAAGCAATATTGATGTCCATTGTAGAGAGTTTTGTTTGATTTTTCCTTCTGATTAATCTTGTAAAAAATTAAGTTTGCCTTAATTCATTGTATTGAAGAAATTACAAGTTTTCTTTGTTATTTAGTGTTCTTACCAAAGTATACTGATTACAGTGGAACCTCATACAACAATATCCTCGTATAGCAACGAAATCACATAACAATTAGTTTTTTGGGGGAAATGGCATCCCGCATAACAATTTTCCCTATGGAAAAATTTTTACAACAATTTTTCAATGGGGAAAACCACTTAGCAAAAAAATTGTTGTACGATGCATTCCGTAGCGAAAATCACTATACGATACATGCATCGTATAGCAATTGTTTCGTACAACAAGCCCCATGGAACGGATTAAAGTTGTTGTATGAGGTACCACTGTACTTTGTATTTTGCTAATGCCATAGATATGTTAAGCCTTTCTGTTAGGCTTTTATGAATTTTAAATCCATATATCTTTGCTATAATATATAATACAGTATGTCATAGTCACTCTGTTAGCAGCTAATGCAAGCCATAAGTACTTTCTAATACTGCACTCTGTATTTGTTATTTATATGAAAGCTTGTTTTGAAATAATTGGTTATGCAATATATACTCATGTTAAAAAAATGTTAAAAAGGAATCTTTCTTTTGCTATGTTTATTGCCTCTCAGTAATTGTAAAAAGTGTGTATGCCTGCAAAAGTGCTAGGAGCACAAATTTTTCTTTGAGAATTTAGGATTTTGGAAAGGGACCTAGAATCTGGTTTATAAGAGTAGTGGACAAGTATCTACTGTGCATTTTTGCATAGGGCGTACTAGTTCCCATCTGGGTCCAATCTGACCTCAGCAAAATCTGTTCTCACATGTGAAACCCATATGTGTGAATTCACAGATGAGTCCTCGAAGAACTACAGTTACAGGTAAGTAACTCATTCTTTTTGGACTGAAGCTCACAGCATTTTTTTAGTAGCAATGGCCTCTTGCTACTTGGGGAATCCTGGGAATTACAGTCCAAAACTACATATCTCCATACCTCTAGCACAGGGGTGGCTAAACTTTTTTTGCTATGGGCATGTCACGTTCAGGAGGCCAGTGACGTGTTCCTTCTACCGGAAGTGGAAATAAAATGTGCATGCACAAAACACTGCTGTAAATGCACCCACGGCTGTCTTAAATGACAAGAGCAGTGTGGGCCAGATTTGGCACCATGGGCTGGATGATTTGGTGCCATGGGCTGGATCTGGCCCAAGACCATAGTTTGGCTACCCCTGCTCTAGTATAAAGTGTATAGTTCTTTATGCAGAACAAGAGAGATTTTATAAGAAATAAAACTACAAGTGAGCAAGGAAGTATGAATATTCAGTAGTTTTAGAATATAAATATTTTATTTGTCTAGTTAAACTAAGTTTTAGGGGGCAATGATTCAGTCTCATATAATGAACAGCCTAACTGCTTTGAAGAATGTGTTACCGCTTCCTATATATCTTACATCCTTTTTGAAATAACAAAATTGTTTTTTTTTTCTTTTGGTTTGGAGCTATGGTTCCCAGCGTGGAGCCCACGCCCTACAAAGGGGCAGTTTGATTTTTAAGGGGGGGGGGGAGGGAATTCGAGAATGAGTTATTAACAGTGAATGGCCTTTTAGGCTTTCTCTACAAAAACAGGAGCTCACTTTTTGAATAATAAGAATTATATGTCATGGGGGAGGGGGGTGTCATCGGAATTTTAGAGATGCTTAGTGGGGCATGGCCAGAAAAAAAGGTTGGGAACCACTGGTCTAGTTCTTGGACTTCCCAGACACCTAAGTTAATTCCCAAAAGCACTGATCAGCCAATGTATTTGATACATTGAGAGTTGCTGCTCTCCATCAAGATGGATTTAAGTGGGATTTAATCCACTTGGGGACCATCAACTTTTTCTGTGGACTTCAACACCCAAACCGTTAGTTCCCAGGGTGGTCAGATTAGTTTACCACCACCTGATGATAAGCATTGAGTCACTGGCAGTATAGTCTACTGAGCCAGTGGCTCCCAACAAGGGGTACACAGCCCACAGGTGGACTTCAATTCCCAGAAGCCTAAGTCAGAACATTGGCTGATCAGTGCTTTGGGGAAATGACTGAGGCTTCTGGGAATTGAAGTCCAAACACCAGCATTTGGGAAACACTGGTCTATTACTATAAGGATAAATAAATAAATCTTGTACCAGAAATTACTCAGGGTTGAAAGAATTTTTGTTGCAGAAACTCCAACCTGCCCAGACAATATTGATCAGGCTTTTGTTAAAATTGAAGGGGTAAAACTAGCACATGAATATTTAAGTTTCTGGAAATAGGGGATAAGAATAAATAAATGAGACCTTTGTTTATACTATTTATTAAGATAATGTTGAGGTTATCTCAACCGTTTTGTAACCTGGTCTCTTTGATTTCTTCCCATGCCTCGTCAGTAAAGTTCAACTGAATTTGCTAATATGGACTTCAGTAACAACTCTTTTTGAGAATTAGATGTATAATTAATTATGCTTTGCCCAATTTTGATAATTTGAAAAATAAGCCAAGGTGATTTTGACTTTGTTTGTTTGTTTTGCCAGGTAGAGGGAAATGAAAAGGAGTATTAAATAACAATGTTTAAATACTGGTTAATTTGTTTCTTTAATAGTTCTTAGAAGTCATCTTTAATTTCTCAAATCTCTGTTATTTAACTATTTAATAGCTTATACTTTTTCTCTTTGGGGGAAAGAGGAATTCATGAAATTTGCTTCATTGCAGTTGAAGGAATTTTGATCAAGAAATTATAAAGATTATGGAAAACTGTTTCTCCATTAATTGTGGCATGTTGTCATTATCAAGAAGGGGTATGTAAGGAGATAGCAGACTTAATTGCATTAAAGTCTAGTAACGTCTGTGCAGCTTCAGATAGAAACAAGGATTGCTGGTGCAGAAAAATCTACCAATTGACTGGTGAAGCAAAACCATATTAGAACTAGAACAACAACCCCCCCCCAAAAAAAAAAAAAAAAAGATGAGGGAAAGAAGTGTGATTCTGTACTTTTAGAGGTCTCACAGATTCCCTAATCTACAGAGTGTCAAACCTGCAGCCTGATTTGTTTTCTGCACATTGTAAAAATATAAGGCTAGGTGAAAGCCTTATCAGAGTGTGGGGGCTTGAGCGGTTGAACTAGGCAGTGTTGCCCATCGTCAATGATGTTAGGCTGGGACTAAAACTCACCAAAGCGTTCTCCGTCAGAACCCTTGGGCAGGGTGAAAGCGGAGGGCACATGTCATGGTCCGTCTAACCAATGGATGACATATTCGAATGGCTAAAAACACACATGCAAATGGACTTGATTTCTCAGGTCCATTTGCATGTGCTGAACGTCGTCACGGAAATGTTTGTGTGACTCTGTATGGAGATACATTTACAATTTCTGAAAACATAAAATTGCATATATCAGCCACCCAAAGCCTTAGGAAATGAATGGAACATAAGGGAGGCAAATAGACTATCCTGTAGAAAGGCTAGTGCAGAGGTGCCCAAACTACCGTCCATGGGCCAAATCTGGCCCACAGCACCAATTCATCCAGCACCCTCATCGCTCCAGCGGTTTACTACTACTTTTGGGAGTGATAAGGGCGTCGTAGGCCAGATGAATTGGCGATGGGGGTTAGATCTGGCCCAGGTGCTGTAGATTGGGCACCTGTGGTTTAAGCAGAGAAAATGGCAGCTTAAAATCTATCTCATCCTGTTGCAAAACAGATTGCAAGGCCCAATTTTACTTCCGCTTCCAGTGGGAGAAACCACATGACCGGGCCACTGAACCATGTGACTGGCCAAAAAAGTTTGGGCACCCTTGCACACTTCATTTTTTTCTGGCTGATTTACTAGTCCAGAATGATTGACCGATAGCTTTATCAGTATAAATTCGTGAGGAGATAGTCTGAGAATTTTTTCTAGCTTTAGAATGAGATACACATCAGTGACAACATTCCAGCTGAGAAGGAGGGATGAGAAACAGCTCAAAGCTTGTGCAATTTGAATACATAAAGGCAAGGAACTGCTGAGATTTTGGCAACTGGAATTAATAGGAATCTGAAGTGTGTTGTTAGAGAAAGAAGGGTTGGTGGTGCGTAAATTCTTTTTTGTGATTCTAACAGAAGCTGTTGCTGCCTTCTTGTACGAGGATATTTGCTTCTGCCATGCTTTGCTTTTGTATCTATAAAGAGAGAGAAATGTGCAAAGATCAGCATATGGCTCCAAAACGCTACCATCCAGAAGAATACTTCAGGCTTTGGTTTCCTTTGGGATTTTTTTATTGCTTGTAGCAGTGGAAATATGGATAAGATAAACAATCTATAGAGCAATTAAATCCATGCAACTTTGTTTACAAACTGAAAGTTCATAAATGCTTTTGAGGTAGAAAAGAGACAATCCACCAGGGATGGCAGGAATATTTATTGTTACTCTTTATTTCATATACACTTGTTTTAAGAGTTAACTTGGGATAGTTCTACAAAACTTTAAATTAGAGGGCAATCGATATCCGTCAGCAGTTGCAAAGCATCCTCTTATTCCCTGTGAGACAGTGGCAGGAGCAGGGAATGAGCAACTGCCTTCCTTCTGCCTTGGTAATGAGTGGTTGTGTTGAGAACTTGGGTCAATAAATAGATTCCTTTGGTGGGAGAGTTTTATTTCAATTTTGTGGTGACAGCAACGTGTAGTAGAAGAAGTAATGATTGGCATTTCATTTGAATTCAGTATTTCCCCTCCATCTTGTGCACGGAAATTGCACCTGGTTATTTCTTTTCATAATCAGACTGATAAAAGCAGTATTTTCTAGTTTTATGGGTTTTTCTTTATCTTTCCCTTACTAGACAGATTTAAGGATCCACAGGACATTCCACACATGAAGTCCTGGTGAGTTTTATGCTTTTCAAATAGAAAGCTATGCTGTACGGCAGGAGTTCTCAACCTTTTAAAGCCAGGGCCCGGGTCATGCTCCCTCAGGCGCTTTGGGGTCCAGACGGCCGTTTTACCCTTCCTCCACCACATGGCACTTCTGAGTGTAGTGGGGGGAGTGCCCCCCCATGAAATGGCAGTGTGGGCTGCATTCAGGAGGATGGTGGAGGACAGAGATGCCTGGTGGGAAATGGTCCGTAGGGTCACAAAGGGTCGGAATCAACGGTGTGACTGAACAACAAAAATGGTATTTCCATATTGACATCAACATAATGGGGAAACTACCCACCCCTCCCACAGCTGGAGGTGGCATGACTGGAATTGGACTGGAAGGCTGGATTCCTTCCCTGTCTGAAGGAGCAACACTGAAAAAAGCATAAGCTTGGTTTGACACTACTCCTCTCCATCAGGTTTGCTCAGGAGCAGGAGTTCCTTTGGGAACAAGAATTCTCAAATAAAAGGTCTTCTCAAGAACAATAAATGTTGGGAGACGAGATGCTGAGGAATATCTTTTAAATGAGGTTTGGGCAAATCAACCAAAAAGAACCTCAGGCATATCAAAAACAACAACAACACTGTAGTACTTTAAAGACGACTATATTTATATTGTTAGCTTTCATGGATCAAGTCCACTTCTTCAGAACCTCAGTTCCTGTGCTTAAGAGAATAAGTTACCTGTGTACCATTGACTCTACAAAGACCATGCTTTAGTAAGGGTCATGCATTTATGAGCTTTCAGTTTTGTTGTGTGCATTTAAACCCCTTCATAGTAACCTAATCCCTGATATCTATGGAAAGTGCTTCTAGCCAATCAGACATAGCTTCTCTGTAGATGTGACTATAAATGTTCTGCCATTTGTTTTATTTGGTCATGTATTTAGTTGGTAAAGTATGGGGTAAGTTATAAAGTATTTTACTAAGCAAAATGTATGAACCACAGCTGAATGGAATGAGTCTTCTCCATAATTCCCAGTTTGTAGGTACAGTATTAGCTTGTAATCCATGAAATCAGGCAGATATACATGCTAAAATAAGTTAATGCTAGGAGTTCTCAACCTTTTTAAGCTGGGCCCCAGGTCACACTCAGACAGTTTCGGGGGCCGGACAGCCATGTGCCCTTCCTCCACCACATGGCAATTCCTGGCGTGGAGGCGGTGAGGGGCACATGAAATGGTGATGCGGGCCGCATCCTGCCCATTGGCCACAGGTTGAGTATTCCTGGTTAATGGATTTTTGAAAGTAATGATATTCTTATACTGTAAATGGACCTGGTTTCTAATGTAAGAAAAAAACTGAAAACCACCAAGGCATTGACAATTTATCTAACTGCATGAGTTCTTCCAAATTTGGAAAGATAAATAAAAAATAGATGACTCACAGCTGCTTCAGGCACCACACTTCTCCCACGTGGGCATGTGTAGTTGAAATGTTTTCATGGGCCAAGTGTACTGTTAGGAAAGATGAAGCATCTGCCTCAGGTAGGAGATTTGAAGTACAGTATCACGAAAGGGCAACAAAATGTTAGTTATTTTATTTGTTACTGTATAATTCACTTCCAGGCGTGAGGAGGATATAGTGGAACCCCGTACAACGAAAAACATCCATTCCACAGGGTTCTTTGTTGTATGATTTCCCCCCCCCCCCTTGTATTGGCTCCAAGCAGCAACAGTAAAGAAATCCCCCCCCCCCAATTTGCTTTGAAACCAGAGCATCGTGGGTACATGCAGCACCATTCAAAACAGATGGGGGGGAGGGGGAGATTCCTATAATTTTGTTGCTTGGAGTGCCACCGCCAGTGCTCCTCATCTCCCCTGACCTCTCCAAAAGCCACCTGTTGATCAGCCCATTGGAAAGGGGCTTTTGAGGCAGGGTGAAGGCTCCTCTTCCCTGCTCCAAAAGCAACCTGCTGACTGGAGGATCCCAACGGGGCTTTCAGAGCAATGAGAGGGAGGGTTCCACCTTCCTGCTCTGAAAGTAACCTACTGATCGACTCATTGCAAAGGAGCCCAGAGCAGCTAAAGGAATCTCCCCCCCCCCCAGCTGATTTGAACTCAAACCCTCGGGAAAAAGATGCATCGTACATTTTCATTGTTTGATACACAATTTTTTTTCAAAAATCCTCTTTGTACGATTTTTTTTGTTGTATGAGGCATTCATTATACAGGGTTCCACTGTATTTGCAGGATTTTCTGTTTTGTGTGTCAGAACAATCTGGCTGGGAGCAGAATAACTTTCCTCAGGCAGTCTTCACCTGTCCTTGTAATTCAAGGGTGCCCCAACTTTTTGGGCCGCGAACCTGTCATGTGGTTCAGGGGGCTGGTCACGTGGTTTACGGGCCAGTCACATGGTTCCTCCCATCTGAAGTGGAAGTAAAAGGCGCCTTGCAATTTGTTTTCTAACAGGTTGAGATAGATTTTTTTAGGCTGCCATTTTTTCTGCTTAAACCAAGGCTGCCCAAACTGGCCTGTGGGCCGGATCTGGCCCCTGATGCAAATTCATCCAGCCCATGACAACCACGTCGCTCCTGGAAGCAGAAGTAAAACCCGTACAGGCATTTCCACTTCCAGGAGCAAAAGGGCATCGCGGGCTGGATGAATTGGTGTTGAGGGCGCGATCTGGCCTGTCATTTCCACTTCCAGGAGCAAAAGGGCATCGCGGGCTGGATGAATTGGTGTTGAGGGCGTGATCTGGCCTGTGGGCCGTAGTTTAGGTATCCCTGCTGTAATTAATGCACAACCATGCACACCATTGTGTGTTAAAGTTATCTATTTTATGTTCTACATATTTCAAGCATAGGTGCATAAAATAGACTGCACTTGGTTACTATTTAAAGGCCATAGGTATCCCTCCCACCAGCCTGCCCACATCTATTATTTCTATGTTGATAGTGAATGAAACAGCCTTAAGACACTTGAGAGATGTGGAGGAATCTTAAGTGCTTTCCACAAGATGGAAACATTGGTGTCTGCAGTACAAATTTTCTTTATTTACTTTATAAGCAATTCAATGGTGCTTCCAGAGTGGGAGGATCAGTTGACAAGGCTTTTTCGTTGCCCAGAAGATGCCTGGATATGTTCACAGTCTTCATAGTCTTCATGCACATTCTCTGTTTCCCTGCAGCACAATTAGAAATGGCTAGGAAAGTTGAAGGATCTGATGGTTCTTTGAGATTGTCGTTGACTGCAACTCATATCTGAGAATGCATTTTTTTTACTGAAGCAGGAAAAATGCCATTGGCATGATTTTTTTTAAAGTGGATCTCAGCTTGCTGTGATCATGGAGCCATCTATGATCACAGAGCCATCTCCTATGCCACATATGAAATAAGACATGCAGGATTTATCCCTGGGATTGCAATGGACTGCCACAGCCTTGAGGATCTTATCAAGGCGCGCCTTCACAGCCAGTCCATTTGGCATGGCTTCTGTCTCCATGACCATTGGGAATCAGAGTTTCTCCTCTGCTCATTTTGGCGTTGGGCCCAATTCAGTGGTTTCCAGTGGCATTTCCTCCACTGATGGAGCCCTCACCCCACCTAAAGGGGCTCATCTGCCTGATGCTGTTGGCCATTTTAGGAAGCAAGGTTATTTACTGCTGCCCAACACTCAGCGTTGAGTCACTGGCTGTATGGTCTACTCAATTACTGTAACAGGATGTCTGGCTAGACTTTGAGATAAATGCACAGGAATTAGGTATTAATGATCAGTGATTGACATTTACACACTATGATTTGACCTGGAGAAGAAAAGAACCAAAATATGCAAAATAGAAAGACCCCCCCCCCCAAAAAAAAAAAAAGGCTCTGTCTCAGACTAAATTCTTACAAACAGTAGATGGAGAGAAAGCTGTATCTTGATTGTATCGCTTGAGACTCAGTAGAAACTCAGATAATGGGAAGTTCTTCCACTATCCTGACAGATGAAAAATTGGCATGTTAGAAAGAAGCCTAGGGTTAAGTACTTCCTCCAGACTAAATAACTAGCATCTCCAGATAGAACTGAGAAGGAATCCTGTTTTAAAACATTTGAGAATTGCTTCCAGCACACATAATGGTGAACTTGGTGGACCAAAATCTAAAAAATCAGCTTCCTATATTTCTAGTTTTCTATATATGGAGAATTGATGTCCACGATTGTGAATGAATGAAATGAAGCTTATAATCCTTTATGTGAGGGATTCCCAGCCAATGGCCTGCAGGCTGGACCTGGCCCATTCCATTTGGCCCATCGCCTCCTCCACTGCACCTGGAAGTGGGTGCATTTACATCAACCATAAAATGTGCATGCGCAGATGTGCCCACGTGTCTCATAAACACAGAAGTGGGGGCATTTGCAACAGCTGTATATCCGCCTACTTCCAGGGGCATGGTCTGGCCCGCTCAGCTGTCTGGGGGCATGGTCAGGCCTGCGATGTAAAAAGGTTGTCACCTCTGCCTTATGTAGTTAAGTTCAATGCTAGATTTTTAACATAAAGGTCCTTGTGCAGATTATAAATCACATTCTCAGGAAATTGTAGTCTTCTGTATCCATGGATGGACGCATAATCTTTGATCTATTTTCCTGCAGCTGTAAAACTTGGAGAACTACAGTCATTATCAAATTAAAAGACTTCCAGATGATACTTCTTTTGGTCTTTATCTGAGCAAAAAAGCTTGACATCAAAGGCTTTCAAGCCTGTAGAAACTTTCTTACATAGAAGAATAATGCAAATGCGCTACAAAGGAATTCGTAAACTGATCTGCTGTCAAACTACAAAATTATTTTAATTCCACATGTTTTCAAAACCAAACAGCACTTCTGATTGTCTGTTTTGATGATCTCGGGGCTCATCAGACTTCTTGCTGCCTGCCTTCTTTAGTATAATGCCAACAAAGTAGGATTGAATGTAAGTCTGCAGAGAACTGGCAATCAATGAGGAGCCATATCTTTACAAAATATTGAATACTTCTTGTTCTGTTGCCAGTGTTATGTTAAATGGAATTCAATGAGTAATAAGTCACTAGAAGGGGTCAGAATCCAGGGTGGTACTATATAACATGCACAGGGACAATCTAATAATGTCTTGGTTAGGATCAGTTAACTGTTACAGTTAGTGCCTGGACACAGTGATTTCTGCATAAAAGATACAGGAACCAGCCAAAGGGGAGAGCAGAAAGACTCAACCACTCTGGATGAAGCAGAACTCTGGTTTGTTAAGAATTTTATCCACTCAAATGAATAGTTTTCTGCATGTTGCATCAACTCTAAAAGAAGATGCTTTTTGATTTGAGGGACAATAACCTTGATTGTTTGTTGATCCAATATAATAATCAAAGGTCAAACTGTGATCTCTGGCTCAAAACTTTTGGAAGATTTGTCTGAGACAACTCCACACTCATTTGAACTCTTCTAATCTCTTTGACTGCAAAGGCTTAGTGGTTAAGACGATGAGCTTGACAACTGGAAGGTTGGCAGGTCAAGACCCAAGTGCTGCATGACAGAGTGAGCTCCCGTCTCTGTCCCAGCTCCTGGCAATGTAGTAGTTGGAAAACAAATTGCGAGTAGGTAAATGGGTACCACTTTGGAGGGAAAAGTAACAAGAGTTTTGTGTGCTCCAGCATCTAGTCATGGCTGCCATATGACCATGGAAATGTCTCCGGATGCAGATAGCCCTGGCTCTTTGGCTGTGAAAGGAGAAGAGCACCTAACCCTAGAATTGGATACAACTGGTTTTTGAGCAAGGGAAACCTTTACTCCAGGGGCTCGCAACCTCTCCTTGCTGTAAAACTGCTAAAGACTCTTGAAAGAAGAAGCAATATACACACACACACAAAACCCTAGTTTTTTAGCAGAACTGGCCAAAGCCACTGGCCTACAATTCAGTTAACATAGTCCAGTGATGGCCAACCTTGGCACTTCTGCTGATCAGGGCTTCTGGGAATTGAAGTCCAAAAACACATGGAGTGCCAAGGTTGGCCATCACTGACATAGGCTGTCCTTATTCAAATGGCCGGATGATACGTCTGCTGTTATGTTGGCAAATACTATAGGAGAAGTTTCCCCGTCTCACTCATTATCAACAAAGAAGTGGACATTTTCCCACCCATGTGGGCAAGAAAGATTCTTTCTCCTTAGTCCAGTGTTTCCCATCCTTTGGTTTTTTGACTTCAATTCCCCGAAGCCTAAGTCAGTTTCCCAAAGCACTGATCACTCAATGTTAGGCTTCTTGGAATTGAAGTCCTGTGGGGCATGGATCCCACATTGGGAACCACTGCCTTAGTCTCTTATGCTTGTGGCAACTAGCTTTGTGGAATGCAGGGATTGCAGTGGATTATCTTAGAACTTCCTTATGAGCAACACCACCTTCTGCCATGTTTGCTTCTGTAGCATTTTGGTGGCCACATGCGGAGTTTTCTACCAATGCAGTTGCAAAGCGATGTGGTACAGGAGCATGGCAAAGGTCTTGCCCACATCCTGGCAGCCCACAGAGCAGTCTTTCTTTCCTTTCCAGAAGGGATGGGATTTTACTGATTTATTTTGCAGCTGTCACTGTTGGTTTTTAGTTTTGTAGATTTCTGCTGTTAACCCAACAAAAAAAATGAAGGTAAGCCATGTGGTCCAGTTAACTGGAACGCTCTACCTGGGAAGCTTTGTTTGATTGACTCTTTAGGGACCTTTAAGAAACAACTGAAAATCTTTCTTTTTGAGGAGGCCTTTGGCAACGTGTTGAAGTCCAAATAGGAGACTTTCCCGTTGTTTTTTTGCCACTCAGGCTAGTGGTCTTCGGTTCCAATCGGGCTGGGGGTGGGTGGGTGTTATTCTATGGTTTTTGCTTTGCTCTTTTTAACATTGTGAGCCACCCAGAGTGGGAGTGTATCTCAGATGGGTGGGGTATAAGTCGAATAAATAATAATAATAACCAGAGAGAGGAAATCTATCATTCAGGAAGGACTGTGCCACATGGAGACTACAGTATTTTCTTCCAACTTTTAGGCAACTTAATATGGCTCCAGTTTACTTCTCTTTTTGTTTAGTATGTCAATTTAATCTGAAATTCTTATATGTTACCAGTTTACCTTGATACATACTTCTTGCATTCTGTGTTCCAATTGCATGTCAGCTGCTACACATTCTTTCACCTCATTAGCATCAGAGATATCCATAATTGTCCTTTGCTTTTCCTCAGTAACTAATTGAGTGCTTTCTGACCTGGGAATTTCATCCTACAGCATTATTGTCATTCTTGTCTGTCTCATCATAGGGTTTTCATGGATATGATGTATGCAGAGGAGGGACAGGATCTGTTCAGTTCCGCCTGAGCGCAGGATGTGTGATAATGGGCTCAGGTTATAGGAAGCATGATTTTGGTTAAATATCAGTAAAAACATCCTGCTAGGACTGCAGTGGCTCAAGTGGCTAAGACGCTGACAGGAAGGCGGGAGGTTAGCAGTTCGATTCCTGAGTATTGCAGAACGGAATGAGCTCCCGTCTCTGTCCCAGCTCCTGCCAACCTAGCAGTTCAAAAGCAAGAAATTGCAAGTAGATAAATAGTGACCACTTCGGTGGGAAGGTAAATAGCGTTCTGTGTGCTCCGGTGTCTAGTCATGCCTGCCACATGACCATGGAAACGTCTGCAGAAGCAGACCGCGCTAGCTCTTCGGCTTTGAAACAGATGAGCACTGAACTCTAAAGTCAGATACGACTGGCTTTCGAGCAAGGGAAACCTATGCCTTAGAACAGTAGACCAATGGAACTAATTATCTTGGCAGGTGGTGAGTGCTCCAACATTGGAGCCATTCAAGAAAAAGCTAAACAGTTATTTGTTAGATATACTCTAACTTAGATTCCTCCATCAAAAAAGGGATTTGATTCATTAATCTTGTAGCCCCCACCAAACCTGTTGTTCTGTGATTCAATGATAATAACATTAAAATTATGATTACCGTATATACTAAAATATAAGCTGAGTTATACTCCAGTCAATGACCACGAGGGTCCCAGAACCATGCCTGATTGAGATGTGCCAACAATTTAATTAATCTTACCATATTTTCATGTATTTTGATTATAGAAACTCACTAACAAGTGCTGCATTTCCCACCCTCAGCTTATACTTGGGTCAATCTATTTTCCTGGGTTTTCGGGTCAAAATTAGGTACCTCAGTTTATATTCAGGTCGCCTTATACACAAGTATATACGGTAAGTGTTCTTTGATCCTTTCTCATATAAGGCTAGCTGCCTTCTAATCACACTTTTCTCAGTAAATTCACCAAAACGAATCCCCTCTTTTTTATGAATGTTATTTTAATTTTACTATATTTGTTTTCTAAAGCTAGATTGCAGGGAGTATTATTTAGCAGATACAAAAATATGTCATTCGGTTAGAAGAAGTAAAAGTAAAGGCGCTTTCTCAGGGGCAGAACTTTATTAAGAATCCTGTTTGTAAAATAGCAATTTATAAAGTCAATATGGAAATAAAGGAAAATCTTCCCAAAAGGCATTCAGTCCACATGTTGTCTCAGACAAGATCCATGACAGTCAGGTTTAAAAATAGGGGGGGGAAATTATTCAGGGGAAAGCAAGATAATCGGGTCCAAATAAACAGGATGTATTAAAAATTTATGAAATGAATGTTTTGCAGCTTCCAGGTGAAAACCATTGACATTTCCCATGTAATTTGAACAATGTGTCCTGTATACTTCTTTACTCCCCCCCCCCACCTTCTCATACATTTTTAACTTTTGCTATTTGAGGCTAGAGAATAAACTTCCCAAAGTTCTGCTATCTCTTCAGAAAGAAGACAACAAGGATGAGCATATGGTAATGAGGAAAATCCAAAATAAGGGTTGGGTAATACTTTTATTAGACAAGTAAAGTATCCTAAAATGGGGAATTTTCAAGTCCTCAGAAATCACCAGGCTTGGCATTTCACAGCTGTGTTGGGATGGGGTAAATGGGTAATTCATCCAAATCATCCTTTAAGGCACTGGATAGAAGATTAATTTAAAGTCCCAACGTGTGAAGATGTCAAACTTGGAAGATTCAGGCTGAAGGTTGACAGATGACAATGACATGCCAGCATAGATCCATTGATGTAAATCTCAGTGATGAAGTTGGCATACAACAGCAAATGCCTACACCAATGGTGGTGAACTTTGGCACTCCAGGTGTTCCTGGACTTCAATTCCCAAAAGCCCAAGTCAGCACTTCTGCTGATCAGGTCTTCTGAGAATTGAAGTTCCAGAACACCTAGTGTGCCAAGGTTTGTCATAACTGACCTACACTGATGTGACAATTTAGCACTACAGTTTGCACAAGTGTACTTGTGTTTGGAATGGTTTTTCAGATGGATTCAAACTACAGTATTGTCTTTCTTCATCTCTATAGGCAGAAAGCTGCTAATTACTCATTTTTCTTTCAGTTGAAGCATAGAGATAAAGACAATTGGTAATTGTCCCTCTTTAGCATATGTGGTTGTTATATATTTGGATGATGGTTGTGTGTGTGTCCCCCCCCCCCAGTCCAATTGATAGTATTTGGTGGGACCTTTGTTAAAATTACTAACTACCTGTGCTATGACTTGCCTGAATATTAGAGCCGCTCCATTTCCTCCCTAATAAAAATGAGTGAATTACTATTAGTCATAATTCATACTAGTCTAAAAAAAAAAAAAATTCCAAGCATCCAATAGCCTGAGAAATTATCTGTTCACCTCTTTGACTCATCAATGTGTACTTGACAGCAGAGCTAAAGAGACCTCATACCACAGTCCTCACTCTGTTCCTAGCAAGAAGAATCCTTCCTGAAGTCACATCCATCTGCTATTGTGACTAACCCTACTGGGTATATGTGTCATTTCCTTACCAGATTAACCTATCACAGCTCCAGCTATTTCCTCTCTGGTTCACCTGACCAACAGGCTTATTTGCATCTGGAAATTGATACTATAAAGCTAGGAAAGATACAGAAAATGATAAGCCAAAGTGTCAGAAGGTAATGCACGGTCTAGATAAGGAAGGATTACAACATTTGGGTATTTATAGTTGACAA
This sequence comes from Furcifer pardalis, assembly GCA_030440675.1. Taxonomy (NCBI): domain Eukaryota; kingdom Metazoa; phylum Chordata; class Lepidosauria; order Squamata; family Chamaeleonidae; genus Furcifer; species Furcifer pardalis. The sequence continues at coordinate 206,514,324 of CP126890.1, forward strand.
AATATGAATAAGAATGGATGTTTTTAACAATGTCTTCGTACAATACAGAGATTTGCAAGATGTGGTCACCATCAATTTAGAAGGCTTTCAACAGGGATTAGGAAATGTATGGCAGGATAAACCCATATACAGTAATACCCCGGATAACGTGAGTACCATATAGCGTGAAAACCGCATAACATTACAAGATTTTCGGAAAAATCTTGTATCGAATAATGCAATTTTTAACGTTATCCGATACAGTCGTTCTTAGTAGCAGGGTGGCTGGAAAGCTGAACAGGGTTCTCCGTTCAGCTTCCCAGCCACCCTGCAGCTACGGAGGCAGGGGTGGGGAGGCTGGAAAGCTGACAGGGGGCTCCCCCGTCAGCTTCCCCAGCCACCCCACAGCTGCGGAGGCAAGGGCGGGTGGCTAGGGAAGCCGACAGGGAGTCCCCGTCAGCTTCCCCAGCCACCCTGCAGCTGTAGATTGGGTCCTCTGATCTCTCTGGAGCAGGCAGGGGACACGATCCAAGCTGTTTCTGGGCTTCCCCGACGTCCTCAGCCAGTGCAGCAAGCCAGAATGTCGGGATTTGAACCCTGCCATTCTGGCTTGCTGCACTGGCTGAGGACGTCGGGGAAGCCCAGAAACAGCTTGGATTGGGTCTCCCCACCTCCCTAGACCCGGCGGGGGGGTGAGGGGTCAGAGACCCCAAAATTGGTAAAAAAAAATCATTTTTTTTACCAATTTTGGGGTCTCTGACCCCCCTGCCGGGTCCAGGGAGGTGTGGTGACCCGATCCAAGCTGTTTCTGGGCTTCCCCAACGTCCTCAGCCAGTGCAGCAAGCCAGAATGTCAGAGTTCGAATCCCGACATTCTTGCTTGCTGCACTGGCTGAGGACGTCGGGGAAGCCCAGAAACAGTTTGGATCGGGTCACCACACATCCCTGGACCCAGCAGAGACCCCAACGGATGTTTTTTTTTACCAATTTTGGGGTCTCTGCCCCCCCCCGGGTCCAGGAAGGTGGGGAGACCCGATCCAAGCTGTTTCCAAAGTTCCCCCACCTCCCTAGAGGCTGCAGCAAGCCAAAATGTCAGGATTCAAATCCCGACGTTCTGGCTTCCTGCAGCCTCCAGGGAAACAGGGCTTTTTTTAACATTGTGTGATCAATGTATCGCACAATGTTAAAAACCGGATAACGACGGGACTTGTGGAACCAACATAACGTTATCCGGGGTACTAATGTATGTAGCATTAGCATAGAGCAGGGGTTCTCAACCTTTTCTAGCCGTGGGCCAGAAAATGTCCCCTTAGACAGCTGAGTGGGCCAGAAACATGGTTCCCCCACCATAAATGATGCTGTAGAGCACCTCCACAGCTGTGTAAAATGCATTTACAACAGGCGTGGATGTATTTACAGCACATTTTTGACTTTTTTTGGTGCTTCTGGCTGAGAGGGTGGTGCGGTTTTGGCTGTTTTTGCCTCTTCCGGCAGCGGCGGGAGTGAGGGCAGTGGACCACAAGAAATAGCACTATGAGCCGTAGGTTGCGAACCCCTGGCATAGAGAAATAAGCCTCTAAGTGACCACTGGTGAAGATAGCTAGCTGTTGCCTCCAAGCATGTCGCTGAAGACTGCTGTACTTACCTTTTGCTTGAGGTCTTCCCATTCAGGCATTTGGTCGGCCACTGGGGGCGGACAAGATGCTACACTGTATACAGCGATACCTTACTTAAAGAGCATAATGCGTTCCACGGGATTGCTCTTTAAGCGAGTTTGCTCTTTAAGTCAAACACTGTTGTAAGTGAACAATTGTGGGCAGGATTGCGACCCCGATTTAGTTGTTAAATGAGTTTTTGGTTGGTTTTATTTGTTAAGCCAGGTGACAATTCAAAGAAAATTCTGCTCTTTAAGTGAGTTACTCTCTAAGCGAGGTGCTCTTTATGCGAGGTTTTACTCTAGTTGAATCCATCAGAGCTCTTTTTATTTGCCTTTAAAGGACGTTCTTTTGAAAAATAACAAGAAAAAAAACAGGAGAACATAGAGTACATCAGCCTTCTGCAACCCCATCTATTGAACTGGGACTTCCTTTATCCCAGTCAACATGGTCACTGATGAGAGTTGTATTTCCAGTGCATTTGGAAACTGTGAGAAGTCAGGTGTCTCATTAAACAGAATTGCCACTGACTGGATCTAGACCTTTATGCTCTGAGTGAAAAAAGTCCTAAAATAATTTTAAATCAATCTGTTCTTGCTGCAGAAAGGCATGCAGTTAAGATAAGAACTAATACAGTATTCAATTTTTTGTAGCTTTTTCTTTTGCCGAATCCAAATATTGCAACCATCATGGCAATCAGCCATGAAGACTATCCTGAGAATATAATCCAGTAGCCTTTCATCTGCCTTTTGTATCACAGTATTGACACCCATACCACTGATCCGGTTCTGTGAGTCACTTTCTGGTTCCGAGCCCTTTTGGCATGCAAAGTCCTCCTTAACTCCAGGTCAGTATTGATGAAGCTGCTGCTCTCTATCAAGATAGATTCAAGTGGGATTTAATCTACTTGAGAACCATCACCCTTCCTTGTGGACTTCACCACCCAAGGTCATTAGTCTTCAGGGCTGTCAGGTTAGTTAACCACCTGACACTCAGTATTGTGTTGCTGGCAGTATGGTCTGCTCCAGACTGAGCTAGACTGCTCTAGACTGGCTAGACTGAGTCTGTTACACAGATTCTGTCATTGAAATCCAATGTTCAGGGTGCAGTGGGCAAATACAGAGTATTCTAGATGGTTAGCCATGGCATCGTTCTTCAGAGCACTTGTTCAGTAGTGAGTACTTTATGTGTTGTTTCATTGTTGGCATGTCTGTTTTTTAAATTGTCCTGCAGGGATTTCTGTAGACTTCTCACTAGAGAGCACAGTAAATGAAATATTGAGTTTGCTTCAAGAATATTTTTTTAAAAAAATGTCTTGTGATTCTGGATATCAGAAACTGCATAATCTTAGACAAGCCCTTTAGCTTGTTTCTTCCTTTTCTGGAAAAAAAATTCTCCTCATAGCAGACATAAAGCAATATGAGAATTGGGATTTTATGCGAGGAAAAGAATATGATGCTTTATTATAATCCATGTCATGCTGAGGAAATGAAGCTCTTGATCCTCAGATATTTTCTAAGTGGTGGTGCTGGTGTTAGCACATTTTTCATTGTGAGTTAATTCCTGATTCAGTTATATTCTTGCAGAAGCAGAGATAAAACCAGTAGAAAATTTGTTAATTTTTAGACCCTATTCAGATGCTCTCTGACCTGGAATTGTTGACAGATTAAATGGAAAAGGCTAATTCTGCTTCCCTCACTCATTGTCTTGTTTAATTGGGCAAAAAGGAGTCTGAAGAAGAGAGGTTCATGCTCATATGCATGGTTTTCATGTGATAAAGAGCACTGGAAATTTTGGTTTCTTGTTCATGTGTGAACAAAGGCTTCCTTTCAGAAATATTGCTGTCATGTGAGCAGTGCAATATAAAGAGGGGAACCAAGGATAGGCTGACTTCCTCTACCTAACTATATTGATGTTATCAGATTCAAAAATGACTAAATAGAGTTTTAACTGAGCTCAGTAGCTGCCTCAGTAAGAGCTTACTAATAGGGAACTGTGAAGCATTTTGTATTAATTTTGTCATGTCTGCTTGCTCAAGAATTAATCCAGACTCTCCATCTTTGAAGATGTTTCCAAAATTCCCATTAGTGCAAAATGCAGCTGCTGGAGTGTTGACTGACATTTCCTCTACATCAGTACTAAAAGAGTGTAACTGGCTGATTATTGTGTTCCAAGTCCAAAATGCTGGTGTCTGTCTTAAAGGCCCCCTATGGCAGTGGTGGCGAACCTATGGCACGCGTGCCAGAGGTGGCACTCGGAGCCCTCTCTGTGGGCACCTGTGCAGTCATCCGAGCCCAGAGTTTGCTCCACCCCTCTGCCCAGCAGCCCAATGGAAGTGCTTCCTCCCTCCCCCAACACAGATTTTGCCCCATCCCACTGACCAGCAGCCCAATGAGAGCACTTCCTTCCTCCCCCAACACAGAGTTCACTCCGCCCCTCTGCCCAGCAGCCCAATGGGAGTGTTTCCTTCCTCCCCTGTTGCTGTGTTGGCATTTTGCGATAAATAAGTGGGTTTGGGGTTGCAGTTTGGGCACTTGGTCTCTAAAAGGTTTGCCATCACTGCCCTATGGCAAGGCATGGGTAAGCAACTTGGTGCCCACTTAAAAGTTTTAGACTGTGTTTCCCATCAGCCCCTGCAAGCAAGGTCAAGTAGTACAAAATCGAGGATACAAATCTCCTTTCCCTTTTCTGAAGTGATTGGGAGTTGTACTTTTCCAAACTTTTTGTTTGTCTGGAGTTGGGATTTGTATCCGCTGGACTTGGACAGAAAGGGATGGTTTTAGCGGAGATGCTTCCAACGGTATAATGTCCTTCCAGAGACTTTTTCTGTGCCATTATCAGTATTTGTGCATCAGAGTAAAACCCTTTCTATTCTTTTGGGCATTTTAAATACAGTGGAACCTCATATAATGAACTATAGTGACTAAATCGCATAATGAATAGGTTTTTAAAGAAAATGGAGTCTGGCATAATGATTTTTCCTATGGAAAAAAGCGTACAATACATTTTCAATGGGAAAACTGCATAGCAAAAGAATTGTTGTATGATTTTTTCCATTGGAAAAATCATACAACAACAAAATCACATAGTGAACAGACCCGTATAATGATTTAAAATCATTATACGGGGTTTTACTGTATTGGTATTTTTACATTGCAACTGCTGCTTGTTATTTTTAATGGCTTACATCTAGGCCTGGGATTCTCAACCTGCAGCCAATGGGTCAGATGCGGTCTGTCACACCATTTCATGTCACCCGCCTGCACCACACCAGGAAGTGCCATGTGGTGGAGGAAGGGCCCTCAAAGGTGTCTGAGGGAGCGTCCAGCTTAAAAAGGTTGAGAACTCCTGATCTAGACTATGTGACAGAAAGAGACTCCTCTAGACAGAAAGAGACTCCTCAAAAATTGTGGTGTTTGTGAACCACAATTGGGCATACTCTGGTAATGGCAACCTTGTGTTGCCAGATAATCTTTCTCACACCAGGTCAGGAAAAAGGAACTGCAGATGCCTTCACTTTGGCAGTTTCATGTTTGGCCTAGACATGGATGGAAAAAACTAGGCTCTGTCATACTTAGAGAAAATACTAGAATAATGACTCAAAGCCCCATTGATTTTATTAGGTCTGTTCTAAATATGACTTAAGTCTGGATTGAACCTCTTTGGGTCTATGTTATCTAAAAAAATTTAAATTTTCAAATCAGACTTGAAGCAGACGGGTTGTATGTCAGGGGGTGGGATCTGACTGTTTGTGAGAGGGAAGTTAGGTAGTTGGACAGAAACTATATTTTAGGTAGTTGGACAGAAACAAAATTTAGAATAAATCTAACTGATCCCATCAGAGTGAGGGCAAGAGTTTCCTGCAAGATGTTGAACCGGGCTTAGTGAGGAGAAAAGGTACTGAAAGTAGGACACTCAAACGATATCTTCAGAGCACTGTATAACTATAATACATCTTGATAGTTGAGTCTGTGGTGGTTTGTCACAGCTAACATTTATCTTTGAAAGGGTTAGATATCAATGTGAGTCAGTCATGACATATCAGTGATCATCTGTGTATCTAGGTATAAGTTATTTATTTGCTCCTACCAAAAACATCAAACTGTGTAGTTAGTCATTCTAATCTCATTGCCAAAAAAGTAGCTTCCAAATTTGCTCTATCTCTTCTTCAGAGAATGAGAACAAACCACTGTTTTTACTCATAGTGCAGTAAACAGAGACAAATGAGGCAACATTTGTTGTTTATAATTTTACAAGCTTTATTTGTCCATTTTTCTTTTAAGTTCCATAAACATAAAAATGCTACAGTTATGGAACACATGTAACTATTGAGAAGCCATAGGCATGTGACTTCAAAATCTCATCCTTACAGTTATGAGCAAAAATGTAAGTAAAGATAAAGCTCTCCCTTGCTTGAAAGTCAGTTGTGTCCAACTCTAGAGAGTGGTGCTCATCTCTATTTACAGCCAAAGAGCCAGCACTGTCTGTATTTGCAGATGTTTCCATGGTCATGGGGCAGGCATAACTAGACACCAGAGTGCATGGGATGCTGTTTACCTTCCCACCAAAGTGGTACCTGTTTATCTGCTTACAATTTCTTTCGTTTGAACTGCTAGGTTGGCAGGAGATGGGACAGAGACAGGAGCTCACTCCATCATGCAGCACTCAGGTCTCAAACTGCTGACCTGCCAATTTTCCAGTCGTCAAGTTCAGCGTCTTAACCATTAAGCCACTGTAGTCCTACAACCATAGGTACAAAGCTTGAATAGGTAAATGCTGAAGTCTGTTAAGTCCTAAGTTTCTGCAGAGTCTGTTGGGTAGTATAATATACATTGCTTACTATTCCTTTAAGAGCTCTGTATGAGTGTTATAGCAGCTTTACTGTATCAGCTAATTAGCCTTGCAAAATGTGCTTAAAACCAAGTCTTTTTACACCATTTAATCTGCTGGCTGAGACATCGTGTTTGGATAATTTTTCCTCTTGATGTCTGCAAAGAGGAGCACAGTCCATCAATGTGCCAGTTAAAATCTATGAAGGAAAACCCATGATTTCTGTGTGTTGTCTCTGTTCTGTCATGTTTAGCTACATTATTCCTCCCTTCCCAGATTTTTAGCTCTGCTCAACTCCAGTGTGGCACAGCTCACTAAGTTGAATTTGTTACAGCTGGCATCTTGTTTACATTACATCAGCCATTTTACAGGCAAAGGATGCTTATGATCCCTATCTGTTGTTTATATTTCATCCTAACAAAGAAAATGTCAAAGGTAGAAAGCTAATGAAAATCTTATAGACTCTGCTACCCAAGAAGACAACTTATTGATTAGGTTTATGTCAATGAAGTCTTTTATCTACCTTTTGTCCTCCTAAACTAACAGCCAATACAAAATCTCATAGATTCTATTTCAGCAGCAAATATCATTCATTCTATATGGGAGTTGCTACAGTTATGAACCTAATGGACTTTTCCACAGGCTTTGTTATTCATGGGTTTTAATACAGTTGTTTTTTAAAACACTGCAATGGCTTCTAACAGACATTCAGTATATTCCTACTAAAATGGGTACTTTTTTATTTTTATTTTTATTTTCCTGAAGTAATTTCTATCAAGCAATTTATTGTTGTCCAAGCCTCCATGCTACAATTACATGTCACATTTCTATGGTTACAATTTTTATACCTTTACTCATTTAATACTTTATTTATTTATTTTAAAATTACAAACTATGACAGTTCCCTCCCCTCCTCAGTCAGGTGAATGTTGAGAAGTATTGTTTTCTCAGCTGACAGTTTTGCAATGTTGACAGAATATTCAATTCCTAGTTTGCTGCAATGCATGGTTTCTTTATTCCAGTGTTTCCCAAATGCTGGTTTTTGGACTTCAATTCCCAGAAGCCTAAGTCATTTCCCCAAAGCACTGATCAGCCAATGTACTGACTTAGGCTTCTAGGATTTGAAATCCACAACCTGTGGGCTGTGTACCCCTTGTTGGGAACCACTGCTTTATTCTCATCAAACAGATGACCGGCTATTTTTGACAGAACCCTTTCTTTTATAACCTTTCCCTTGTTGTTGTTTATATGGATGATACGACCCACCCTCCCCAATTAATGGTAAAATTAGCTGAACACTTTTCAAACTTAGTCACGCATTTATGATTTCTCATCCTGTCCAATTGCAGAACTTAATCTGGAAGGGAACTATCTTCATCGCTTGCCAGAAGAGGTTCGAACTCTGTCACATCTGAGAGTCATCAACCTTTCCAGGAACAAATTTAAGCATTTTCCAGAGCAGCTGACCTCATTGCAGGCTCTTGAAACAATCAACCTGGAAGAGAATGAAATTGCAGGTAAGAGCTTTTATGGGACACCAGAAACATTTAATTACTTTATTCTCATCTTTAATACACTAGTACATCGGATAACGATGAGACTTGGTTCCACAAGTCTCGTCGTTATCTGGTTTTTAATGTGCAATGCATTGATCGTACAACGTTAAAAAAAAGCCCTGTTTCCTTGGAGGCTGCAGCAAGCCAGAATGTCGGGGTTTGAATCCTGACGTTTTGGCTTGCTGCAGCCTCCAGGGCGGTGGGGGAACTTTGGAAAAAGCTTGGATCGGGTCTTCCGACCTCCCTAGAGCCGGCAGGAGGGTCAGGGAGCCCGAAATGGGTAAATGTCCGGTGTTTTTACCTATTTTGGGCTCTCTGACCCTCCTACTGGCTCCAGGGAGGTCGGAAGACCCAATCCAAGCTGTTTCCAAAGTTCCCTCCTCCCTCCTGGAGCTGTAACAAGCCAAAATGTCAGGATTCGAATCCTGATGTTTTGGCTTGTTGCAGCCTCCAGGAGGGTGGGGGAACTTCAAAATTAGCGCGCATCGGGTCTCCCGACCTCCCTAGAGCCGATGAGCGCTATTTTTGAAGTTCCCCCACCCTCCTGGAGGCTACAACAAGCCAAAACGTGAGGATTCGAATCTTGACGTTTTGGCTTGCTACAGCCTCCAGGGAGGTGGGGGAAGCCCAGAAACAGCTTGGATCGGGTCCTCTGATCTCCCTGGAGCCAGCAGGGAGATCAGAGAGCCCAAAATGGGTAAACAAACAGACTTTTTGGGCTCTCTGACTCCCCTGCTGGCTCCAGGGAGATCAGAGGACCTGATCCAAGCTGTTTCTGGGCTTCCCCGACGTCCCCGGCCAGTGCAACAAGCCAAAACGTCAGGGTATTTTTTAAAAAAACTGCAGTACATTCGTATATTGGAGGGATTTAAAACATTTGTTTATGTTCTCACCGGTGGGAATGAAAAGGTTCAAAAGCCTCCTCCCCACAATTTGAGATTGTGAGATTTTGTGCATTTTTCTTGTTTCAAGATTTTCCCATGTAAAAAAAAATGTAAGTTTTCTGCATCAAAACGTTTTATTTAACACGAACACAGATGAATCACTGCCTCTTAAAGCAATCCTGTTGAAGTTTCTCTATGCATGAAGAGGCTTTCTGTGCCAAGGAAATGACACTTCAAGTAATAATAATAATCTGGGACCTTTTTTGTTTCAAGCTTGAAGGTCTCAAATAAAGGTACCATTTTAAGAAGGAAAGAATGCTATTTAGACTCATTAATGCTGTATAAATTGTCTTTCGTTCTCTGTGTCAACTTTCTCTAATTCTGAAAAATTATTTAGTAAAACTTCAGAACATATCTCCTTTCAAGAAGAGATCAATAAAGTAGGCACAGTCAAGCATTTGTGTCCCTTCTGAATTAAATAACGAGCAGAAGGAATTAATTAGTGCTTCCCCAATCTAGTGCCATCCAGATGTTTTAGGCGAGAATTCCGATAAACAACAAATGTAATTTGTGACTACAGTTAAAGTTGAGCATCTGTTGTTTGGAGATAGACAGAATGTGTGATTTATTGAAAGGTGGTTAGGTTTCTGAGCCCTATGCAGCAAGGAAAAAAAGGAACTGCTGGCTAAACCACCAACCTGGTTGCAAAAGTAGAGTTTGGAACAGAAACTCCATTGAAACAGGGGGGATAGTTTGTGGAGAATGTGCCTAGGAAACATGGGTTAGGAACAGGAGTTGTAGAGAAAGGATGCCAGGCTGCAAGCCAAGCAGTCCTTGGAGTTGGGTGAGAGGCATACTGTCCATTTTGAGTGAGAAAAATTGGGTGTTTATAGCCAGTGGCAGTTACAGGTTTCAAACAAGGGCAAAAAGCACGAGATTGGTGATTTGATTCTGGGTGAGGAAAGGAATCCTCAGCAATTTGTTTGGTTTCTCAGTTGTGTATTCTTCTCCTTCCATGCCTAGGCTAAATGTGAAACTGTCAAAATGAAGGCACCTTTTGGCAAGTCCATCCCGCAATTCCCTTTATCTGACCTAGTGTAAGAAAGATGAGTTAGCAACACAAAGTTGCCATTAACACGGTATGCCTGTTTCTGGTTCAAAAATACCACAATCTTCAAGGAGGCTCTTTCTGTGTACCCCAGGTGTGTGAAAGTAATGTATATTGAAGCATTACACAAGTTCTGCTTGCCAGGGACAGTTACACAGAGATAAAGGTAAAGGTTTCCCTTGTTCGAAAGCCAGTCGTATCTGACTCTAGGGTTCAGTGCTCATCTCTGTTTCACAGCCGAAGAGCCAGCACTGTCTGCTTCTGCAGACGTTTCCATGGTCATGTGGCAGGCATGACTAGATATGGAACACTGTTATCTTCCCACCACAGTGATCCCTATTTATCTACTTGCAATTTCTTGCTTTCGAACTGCTAGGTTGGCAGGAGCTGAGACAAAGACAGGAGCTCATTCCATCCTGCAGTACTTAGGAATTGAACTGCTGACCTTCCGACTCCCAGTCAGCATCTTAGCTACTTGAGCCACTAAGGGGGAGGTGTGCCTAGGGCAGTGATGGCCAATGTTTCACTTGAGGTGTTCTTGGACTTCAGTTCCCAGAAGCCCTGATCAGCAGGAGTACTGTCTTGGGCTTCTGGGAATTAAAGTGCAAGAACACCTGGAGTGCCAAGTTTGGCCATCACTGGCCTAGGGTGTTGCTTTTGCCTACCAATCCAGATGACATATGATCGGAAAAGTTGCATGAGCAAAGTGTACTCTGATCAATGGTACACACATTACATAGGATGGTAGGCTGATGCCAACCAAATGTCCAGACATAGACTACACGTGTGCAAAGCCACATGTAGTTCACAAAGCATCTCCATAATATCTCCTTAGCAGAGTAATTGAATTGACTAGGCCTAATTTAGAGATTGTTTATCAAATAAACAAAGGAGGCATCTCATCACGGCTTGATGTGAGCATTGCTGGCTGCCATGGTAGCTTTTCATAGTTAGTGCAAATGATATGCAAACAAAGGTTGAAGAATGAGTCATCAGATGGGGAGAGAAAAGAGAAGTCATGTCTCTTAATTTTCTTAATTAAACGAAATGCTGTTGTAAACAAAAGTGGGTCACTATAATAGTGGATCTTGCATGGTCGTGTTCTCTTCTGGTTTATCTGGTTGCTTGTTTGATTGTAGCAGCCATAGTCCCTAGCTGGCATGGCTATTGCCAATAATCACTAAGAGCTTCTTGGAAATGTATTTTTAAAAAGGAACTTCCAAGTTCTGGTTCCAATATAGCCCTGTGTGAAGGTCTGTAATCTCTCCCCACCCACCCCCAAGACAGTCTCCCTCGCCCACTACTTTTTGGAAAAATCTTTTCTAGTGAAGAGACCTCAAACTACTTGCACCCATTTGTTTCCTCTTTTAGTTTGCCAAATAAGTATTATCCCAATATAGATTTTTATCCTTTCTGATCCACACTGCTGTGTCTATTCCCTGCTCAGGGATATCTTGCAGTGCTGTTTGTTCTCATTACAGAATTCAGATACTTTGGACTAAAATTAACCTGTATGCTACATCTATTGAAAATAGGATATGTGCATTTTAAAAATATCAAGTTCAGTTTTAAATGATGTTGAATTTTTCAAAGTGTTTGAATAGACAGGTGCCAAATGGAACAGAGAATCCTGGCCATTAATGAACTGTCATATCTTACTTATTAAGGCTAAAAATTTGACATGCTTTAATGAGAACAAAAATGCCATTTGAAACAGCATTCAAATGCTATTTTCTTTTGAAAACGTGTGCACCACACAGCATTAAAACCTGATAACATCGGGAAATTTGAGGAAAATGTATTGCACAACATTAAAAACCGCATAACGTTGAATATTGTGGAACCAATCTTTAACGTTATGCGGGGTATTACTGTAATGAAACATTTTTTAAAAAAACCTTGTTCCCATTTAAAGAAGGAAAATCATTATTTGCGACATAAGAAATCCCAACTAATTTTGAGTGTCATAACCATAATTTTCTTTGCAGCTTATCAGAGAATAAACAAAACAAAAAATGTAGCACTTGGAAGATTAACTGTTAAAATTTAATGTTAGCTTTTGTGGATCAAGTTCACTTCGTCAGACAAGTGATCCACAAAAGTTAACAATAAAATTTAACAGTTTGTCTTCAAAGTGCTACAATGTGTTTTGTTTTATTTTGTTTATTCTCTGATATGCTTAAAATAGTTTGATTAATGTAACTAACTTGTGTGCCGTCAAGTCAGTGATCTTTTTCAAGGTATTCTAAGTAGATAATACGCAGAAGTATTTACCATTCCCTTCTTCTGGTGGTGCTTTGGGACTGTGCAACTTGCCCATGACTACACATGGCTGACTCTTTTTCCAGGAGACACCGTGGGGAATTGAATTCCTTCCCAGCCTTCTGCTCCACAGCCAGATACCTAAGCCACTGAGCCAGCCAGTTGAAGTTGTGACTGTAGGGCATGTGTAAATATCACAGCCTTTTTCAACCAGACTGGAGAAAACAAAGCCAGCATTAGAATAGTAAAACTCAAAATGGAAGGATAACCCTATCTTTACTTCTGCTCATGGACAATATACCAGTACTGTATTCAATTTAGTAACAACAAAGAGGCCGAAAACTTTATTGACCTGAATAATCAGGTTTATAAAGGCTAATCTCTAACAGAGGCTGATGGCTGACAAATGTTTGCCCTTGACAGGCATTTCCCCCTCAAAACTATTTGCAGATAACTTTAAACTTGCAAATGTTGGAAATAAACCTGTTATTTTTTAAGCTGAACACCCAGCGTGGGCTTCAGGAATCTAGACCGCTGTGCTGTACCAGGAGTAGAGAGTATGAGTGGACATTGTTGTGATATACAGCCTCAGGTACTAGAATTGCCAATTAAATCTTTGTAGATTTTAGATGAGGAGCTTCATCGGCTGTTTGGTTATAATATCACATCCAATGCCCTCTTCTCTATTTGCTGAATGTTTTAAATTTGTAAACGTAACTCAGTGTAATAATTTAACCTGTGTTTTATATTGGAGGAGAAAGTTCTCTTCATTGATATGGGCACATTTTTCTTAATTAACAGCTTGTTAAAATTTTATGTAATTTATTTGATTTATTTTACTTTGGCTAAAATTTGGTTGCTTGTTGTATGCTTATTTCCATATCATCTCACCCATCACACCATGTAGTTTTTTAAAGTTCTTGTGTTAATAAAGCACACGTTTGATAGGTACCTTCATTTTGGCAATTTCACGTCTGGCCTAGACATGGAGGAGGAAGAAGCAGCAACATTAAAACCAATTTTCATTTTCACTATTCCATCTTGGAAATGTGAAATAATAATCCTGGGATGAAAAATGTACCTCTTACCACTGAATAATTACAGCCTTAATTAAGACTGGAGTTTAAAAGAATATTTTATACATTTGTTTTTAGTGAAAAAAGGGACACCATGTGAGCCAAACAAAACACCATAATATCAGTATAACAAAATATAATAAAAATCCTGGCAGAGATGAGACGGCAGACACTTAATTATAGATCATTGACAAATTGTCCCTCAAACCTACAAGAAGTTCAGGGAACACAAAGCAAACTGTAATGTCAGTACTGTATCTTTAATGGATCACTGAGAAACTGTTAACAGGCTTGTTCATAAGGGGAACACACAAAGCATCTTGTTTGTCTCATACGTTGGCAACACATTCAGCTTTGAGGAAGTTCTTATCTTGACAATTGCATTTTTGGGTCTCTAGGAAAGAGACAAATTTTGGAGGAAACCGGTGTTCAAGTAAGAGAAGGTTCGATTTCTTGTTTTGTTGTTCAGTCACAATTTTTCTCTTTTTTATTAATTTTTAAAAGAAAAACTAACAATACAAACAAAATTTCATAACTCTTTACACGCCAATACAATAACCAAACACAGTAATAACATACAAGAAAAAAGAAAATAAAGTACCTTTTCCTTTCCCCTCCCTCCTCCCCTTCCCCTCCATCAAAATAATTTCTCAATATCATTTATTTAGAATAATTCCCCTTTTTAATAACTTTATAATATTCAACTCTTTATATTTTAACTATATATTTTGATAAATGTATATTTTATTCTTAACTATTAATCGTATATAAACTTATGCTTCAAATAACAACTTAATAATTAACAAAAGAAAAAAGAGGGAAAAGGGAAAGAAGGAAAAAGAAGAGTAAAAAAGAAAGAAAAAAGAAAAGCAAAATAAAACCCCACCCCTGTGATATTTACAACACTTGTTGTTCAGTCATACAGTCGATTCCAATCTTTTGTGATCCCATGGACCATTGCCCACCAGACACCTCTGTCCTCCACCATCCTCCTCAACCCATCCAGCTCTGTGCCCATTGCATCTACAATACCATCTAGCCATCTCATTTTTGGCCACCCTCTTCTTTTGCCCTCCACCTTTCCTAGCATCAAGGCTTTCTCAAGTGAATCCTCTCTTCTCATCTGATGTCCAAAGTACTTTAGCTTCATCTTTACTATTTGACCTTCTAAGGATCAGTCAGGGTTGAATTCTTCAAAGATCAACCTATTTGTTCTCCTCTCTGTCCAGGGTACTCTTAGAACTCTCCTCCAACATCACATTTCAAAGGCATCTATTCTTCTGCGCTCCGCTTTCCTTATGGTCCAGCTCTCACAACCATAGAGTACCACAGGGAATACCATTACTTTGACTATGATGTCCCTACTTTTAACTATGTTCCCCAGGTTTCTCATAGCTTTTCTCCCAAGAATCATTCACCTTTTTATTTCATGGCTGCCATCACCATCTGCAGTAATCTTGGATCCCAGGAAAGCAAAGTCTGTCTCTGCTTCTACTTCTTCCCCATCTATTTTCCAGGAACTGATAAGGCCTGTTTTCATTATCTTGGTTTTCTTGATGTTGAGTCTCAAGCCCGCTTTTGCATTCTCTTCTTTCAACCTAAGCAGGAGCTTCTTTAGGTCTTCCTCATTTTCTGCCATTAGGGTAGTATCATTTGGATATCTCAAATTGTTGATGTTTCTCCCAGCAATTTTGATCCCAACTTGTGATTCATCCATCCCTGCATTGCGCAGTATGTGCTCTGTATATAAGTTGAATAAGCAGGGTGACAAAATGCAGCCTTGTCTTACTCCTTTTCCTAGTCCAAACTACTCTGTCATTCCGTATCCTGTCCTAACTGTTACTTCTTGACTCATGTACAGATTTTTCATGAGGCATATAAGGTGTTCTGGTATTCCCATCTCTTTAATTACTTGCCACATTATTTTGTTGTGATCCACCCTGTCAAATGCCTTGGTGTAATCAATGAAACAGAAGTAGCCTTGTTTCTGATATTCTCTCTTTTTCTCCACGATCCAACCTATGTTGGTAATGTGGTCTCTAGATGGCTTTAAAGCCCAGGGCACACTTTTTTTTTGCCTTTTCTAACTTGTATGAAGGACCATTAACTCAGCTTGAAAGTATTTGTGTTGCTCTAAATGGCATGATGGGCCCAAGTACATGGATTCACTGGCTGCCTCAATAGTCATCTCTTCTCACTCCTGGCTTTTGTGTGTGATGAAATTGGACCCATTATGCCATTTGAAGCAAGACAGGGAGTGATGTACAAGCATTGTGACTCTCAACTTTTCTTGTTTTACAAACCAGGGGACTGGTAGTAATGACACCCTCTTCCCTGTATCACCTTTGTGACATCACAAGGATCTCAAGGTTTGGCTCTGAAATTTCAGAGAGTGAGATGCTTCTGATATGACAAACTTATAGGCAGTGGCTTCACATTAGCTTTTTGTAGTAGAAATAGAAATAACAGCAGCAGCACTTTAAGAATGCAAAAGAGGCAAGTGATACTTTTATTGGGTCACTAAGAAAAACAAAATGTTTCATGAGCTTTCGTGGTTCAAGACCACTGCTTCAGGTATGTATTAAAATGTTCATGGCTGTTGGTCTGCCAGGCTCTCTTAAAAAACAGCAAAATATTTCATGGAGTGAGGATGACACTTCCACAGGAAGCTGGGCATTTGCTCATGAAATATTTTGCTCTTCTTTAGAACAACAGCCATGTACATGCCTGAAGAAGTGGTCTTGAACCACGAAAGCTTGAACAATGCTTTGTTTTTCTTAATGACACAATAAAGGTATCACCTGCACCTTTTGCATTTACAATTTGAATATGGATCACACAGCTAATCTTCCTTGTTTGCTTACAGCACTTTAAGAGGTACTTAAAGCTACCATTTAAATTTCCCATAATAGCAGAATGCCTGAAACACTGGCAAGTTTATGAAGGATTAAAGTCGAGACTCACAGGATTTATAGAGGAAGTGAAATGTTGATACCGTTCTTAGTGTTGAAGGTGCTAAAGACATGATTGCTCTTTCCCAAAAGAAAAAAACCATGCTGAAAATGTATCCCCCATGTGACATTCATTTACATAGGAAAGAAGAAAAATGAGTTTATTCTCTTCCATCCACATGTAAGCAAAAGTCTGCTTTTCAGATAAAAACTGGGAGAGAAGCAGAATTTTTTAAAAAAATTAGCCAGGCTGAGAAAAGGCTTGATATGCATTTCAACCTGAGGCAAACCATAGAAGCCTCAGGCTCCCTAATCTCCTGTAGCTAAACAAGTTCCAGTAAACAAAATGAGTGGCTAGTGAGTCAGCTTTGTCACAGACTCAGAAGGAAGGCTTTGCAGAGATGGGGGAGTGGTGAAGGATCCACCAGCACTAGTCTAGATGCCACAGCTGGGCTGACAAGAAACAAACTGTGTGCTACCCATTCCCTCGATCCTTCTCCTGCATGTATACCTAACATGTGAAGGGGAAAGTGGACCTGTTTCCATGGAGGCCATGAATTCAATAGAATATATGAAAGGGGCCTTTGTGGTAGTAATCAGCAAACCAATAAATTAGCTGGATTCTGTACCTCGCCACATTCACACAGCGTGTTGTTGTCCTCCAGTAGCCCCCACTTGAGCATGTTGGTCTTGCATTTATGGACTCCAACCCTCAGCCTATTCAGATTCCTCCAAGTGACATAGGGGAGGTTCCTTAGCTATTGTTGTTCAGTTGCACAGTCGATTAGCTATATCCTCCTTTAATTTTGTTCCTTGTCTAGTGAGCTCCTTTCTCCATCTTCTAATTTGGTTCTGCTCTTACATACCCTCAAAAATGTTTGATCTTGCCATAAAGCTCTTCCTGGATCTCATCTGGTGGACTTGAGGCCCATACCCAGTGATGGGATGTAACAGGTTCGCACCAGTTCGCCAGAATCGGTAGTAACTTTTCCCAGTGTCCCGGATAACCGGTAGCAGCTTTTTTTTTTGGGGGGGGGGGGTGGACCACCTTCGAGGCTTACCTTTTCACTGGTTCCCCCACAGCACATGCACGCCAAGCACTTGGTGTGCATGCACGCCTACAGTGCTTGGCGCATATGCACGGTCTCCTTGCTATCCTCCCAAGCGGGCAGGAGGAAGAAAAGCTGCTAGCCGGAAGCTCCCTATAGCCTGCTCCCCAGGGTAAGTGACTCACCTTTGGATGTGGTGTGTCTGTGTGTATTTTAATGTGTATTTAATACCTTTATCTATATTGACATACTACCACAGTTCCTAAAAAGGCCTGGCGGCTGGCAGGCCTAACAGCCTGGCTTGGGGTTTTTAAGTAAAGTCTTGGATTTACCTCATCAATAAGCTACACCTGTGCTGTTCCAATTGCTGTTCCAGTTGGAGAACCCTTAAGGAGGTACAGCTGTTTTACATTTACATTAAGGCATATTATCCTAGAGAACCAATACGACGACCATATCCATCTTGCAACATGGTGCTGCCCAGGCACTTATACTAACAGGTAAGTGACAGGTTTGTGTTTGGGGTGGGTGGGTTGTTTTATGTTTGGGGTGGGTGTTTGGGTGGGTGGGTGTATTTTAATGTAATTTTTATTTATTTAATTTATTTACAGGTTTGTGTTGTGGGTGGGTTGAGGGGTGTGTGTGTGTGTGCGTGCTTATTTTTATTATTTTATTTTATTTCTTTGGCCCCGCCCACAACATCATGACATCATTATGTTAGCTCCACCCACATTGTGATGACATCACGGTAGGGTAGTAAAATTTTTGATATCCCACCACTGCCCATACCCATTCAGAGGATGTCAAGGGTCCTTTTCTTGCTTATTTCTCTCGGCGTCTTCTGCTACTTCTCTCCTTATCTTAGGTGGAGCAATACCAAGAAGAAAATATATTTTCTCAACTGGTGCTGGTTTGAGGCATTCTGTCACTATACACATTGTTTCATTAACAGTGATGTCAACTTGTTTTGCGTCTGTGGATGTGCTCCAGACTTTCTGTTGAGAATACTCCAAAATTCAAGTAACTGAAGTGGCTATTTGTTGCTTGTAAACCAAACACTCTTGTTAGTACATATTTTTGATATCTCAAAACATGTTATAGGAGTGGATAATAAGAGGAGGGAGGAATCACATGTTAAAATGTGTTTGTGTGGTTTTCTGAGCTAATAATCTGAATACAGTATTGTTAATAGATCTTCTCTCATTATCACTAAATTTAGATACAGCCCAATGTCTTCAACTGTCAGTGTTTTTACTTCCAGTACTAATGAATTATTTCGGCAATGTACCATAGTTCTAAACCAAAAGGAGTGAGTCAGATTGGGTCAAAATACAGAAAACTAAAGAGGAGAACCTTGCAGCACCCAAGATGAGAGAGTACTGGTGTGCAAATTAGTTTGTTGGGGTTTTTTTTTTTGTGCATAGGCAATGGGAAGGAAATGTTTTTTATAGCATTGTGAAGAAAAGGGCACAAGATACAAAAAAGACTGTGAGTAGAGGGAGTATCCTAAGAATGTGTCACTTGTTTGTGATCAAAGTACTCAAAAGCAGGAAGAGGACATACAGTTTTTTTACTTCAGAGAGAGAATATTGGACCAGGTGATTTTTGTGTTCAATTTGTGTTGTAATTTCCACAATAATTCTGAGCTTCCATATATATATATTTTGCTGGTACTGTACAAGCAGAGGACATAAATTACTGAAGGAGACAAAAGGCAGCAATGTATTGGTTTTTAAAAGCAGTAATTTTTCTGCCTTAATAACTGCTTTCCGTATCTACATTTCTTACTATCCTAAGCTGTTTCTTGCCTTTGAGCCATTTGCTGTCTCAAAGATGAAAACTTTGACAGACTTTATTATGCATTAGGTTTTGGACCTGCCTTGGTATTTCAGATGCTCAGATATTTTGATAGTGAAATTATATTCATGAGATTAAGATGAACTTCTTTTGTCAGTGGTGTTCCATAAATAGGATTTTAATTCAACATGTTTAGTTTTTAATTCATACAGATATTTTTGAAGGAGTTTTGAAAGCCTCTATTTCTTATTGTACTGCAGACATAAATTTTTAATAGTATAAAGTAGACCTATAAGCAATGCCTGAGATGATGCATTCTACCCATTTGTGCTGCCGTGTGCCAAAACCACAGTTATATACTTTATTATCTGAACTTTTACATCATCTGTAAATAAATAGGAGTAATCATTTTTCCAAATGAAACTTTCAGTGATGTAGCGCACTAAACCAAGCAAGGGCACATGTGCTGAAGTCATGGGTTGCCCCCTCCTAATTTATAGAAAGGAAATTACAGAATTATACATGGACTGTTCAGGTAAACAACTGAAAGATGAAAGCGAATAGCTGAAAGTTTCTTCATAGATGGGTGGAACTGAATTTTCTAATTCTCTACTCTACTTATTAGAAATATCTCTGGACAAGCAACATGGCCATATATACTGATCTTGTAGGGACTCGATGCAAATTTCTATAGACTGAAGTTTAATTCTTTCTCATGACACAGTGTTAGACTGCTGTACTGTAGCTAAAACTGCTGAGGTTGTGAGTCCTGATGGACTCTAGGTTGACTCAGCCTTCCATCTTTCCGAAGTCAGTAAATTTGGTACCCAGCTTGTTGGAGGCAAAATTGCTTTCTTCTCTCAACCTTTTCATGCTAAGATTGGCATAACAATGGGAAAAGAGAAAAACATGTTTGAGAAGGAAGGATAGAAAGTACCTTCTTAAAATGTTTTAAAACAAACAAAAAAAAATGTTACATTCTGTGAAATGCCAGTTCTATAGAAGCGAAGGACTTTGGAGTCACAGGAATGCTCTGGGCCTGAGGGCCTCATGTTTGCTTTGTGTGCTGAGGTTCTTGGGTAAGTTACATGTATTTCATCCTCTTAAAATAAAAATAAGAAATAGCTTAAATTCATGAGCTGAATGGAAGTCTCAAACAATATCACAGCTCACAGTATCACTCCCTCTTTTGAGCATAAGCACTTCATTGGTATTTTAGTCCTACTTTCTTTTATTCAGTCTTTACACATTGAAGAATTTTTTTCTTTTCCTCTATAACTATACCAGAATAAAAGTAATGAGATAAAATTTGGACGTCAGAATCCATTTGAAAATAATCAGTTCAGATAATAGTAATCACACAAGTGGTTTGCTTGCTTTGATGAAATCTTCACCACTATTTTATGATTGGTCATGTGATGGATATCCCTGAGAGAACATAAGCTGCTTGCATAATTCCTCTTGTACATCTCCCCCCCCCCCAAAAAAAAAAAAAAACCCCACAGGATTCTGGCCTGAAGGTTTAAATTGACTATGCTAGTCATTTTTACCCTACCATAAACGGTTCAGTCAAGTAGCAGAGCATACGTAAGCTGTTGTGGAACAGTTGAATCCTCAACTGCAATTGGTACAAAATGACTCAGAACAAATCATTTATAATGTGTTGAAGTGTAAAGAAGCTTTGAGGCTAGGAGATGAAATCTTGCAGTGCAGATTACTCAGAGGTGATCTGTTTAATTGCTTTTAAGAAGGGAGCAGAAGTACAATTAAGAGTTGCATTCAGTACGAATTAGTATGTGCAGCGCATTAGTGTTTCACGGTAAAATCTATAAAATGCAAAATCCTGGGTTACCAGGAAGACTACAAATAAGTTTTAGAATCATCAATTGAAATCTTACTTACTTAGACCCTCCCATATCGTGCAGCATATTGAAATTTTGCTGGCAGTTATTTGAACAAAGTCAACGAGATTTTTAAAACTGGCACTGTTTTTATCAGCACTATTGATGAATTTAAGTTTTGAATTGGTTTGATATCCTTCCTACAGTGGATGCCCAGCTTAATGCTTCTCACTACATTCATTGATTTGTTAAATTCTTCCATGCAAAGATAGAAAGAAAACCAAATAAATACCATATATACTTGAGTATAAACCAACCCGAAAATAAGCTGAGATACCTAATTTTGACCAGAAAACCCAGGACAATAGATTGACCTGAGTATAAGCCGAGGGTGGGAAATGCAGCAGCTCCTAATGAGCTTCAATAATCAAAATACAAGAAAATAAGGTAAAATTAATTAAATTGTCCATGCATCTCAATCTGGCATGGTCTTGGGGCCCTGATGGTCATTGACCCAAGTATAAGCCATGTTCCTTTTTGGGGGTTCATTTTGGGTCTTAAAAGCTCAGCTTATACTTGAGTATATGCCTTGGGTGCCCAAACATTTTGGGCCACAGGCCGATCATGTGGTTCAGGAAGCCGGTCACTAAGGCCCGGGGGCCGGGTGTGGTTCCCGACACCAATTCATCCAGCCCGCGAAGCCCTCGTCGCTCCTGGAAGCAGAAGTAAAACGTGCCCTTACAGGCACGTTTTACTTCCACCTCCAGGAGCGATGAGGGCTTCATGGGCCGGATGAATTGGCGTCGGGGGCTGCACCTGGCACCCAGGCCTTAGTTTGGGCACCACTGGTATATGCGGTATGAACTAGCCTGCATTTTTATGAACTGACAGCTGTTTTCATAATCCCTGTGAGTTGTACTGTATCTAGCATTAAGATCAAGGAGATGCTTCCCAGCCAAATAGTGAAGTTCACTATCTGATTCATACAAGCTTTTTCATCACATTGAATCATATGACAGACAAAATTAAACCATGAGGGATCCCACAGGCCAAATGCCGGAGAGTCAAACAGGATTCCTCAAGTCCCAGAATCAATGAAAAGTAGCCTGAAAGTCCAGTAGAGGAAACGGGCATATACTCTTTCTGCATGATTCCCAATGTAGGCCATTTGTTAAGGCAGCCAAAGTCATACCTGTCACATCCAGACAAAAACCAGATGGAAATGGATCTATATATTTACTGAAATATCACTCTCTCCTATATTGGCAACACTTGACTTTTCTACTGTTCGCTGGTCTTCTGTATTTACCATTTTAGATATGAAAAGTTCTCACAAGAGAACCTTGTCTTTTCCCCCCTCTGTTACAGACCAAGAATTTAACACAAAAATGGAGGGAAACTATTTCATTCAAAGAGTGTGATTCAATTAGAAAAATGTATGAGTCAGTGGATGCATTCAGAAACACGCATAAAGAAATGTGCACATCAAGGGAAATGAGCATAAAATAAGCATGGATTTCAGTGTGGGAATTAAGAGTAAAGCCTCGTAACCTCATGCAAGACAAGGTTAGCTCATCCAGGAACAGACTGGAAAAGACAAGCAGGATTCTGATTTCCTCATTCCTATAGCAATAGCAATTGCATTTATATACCGCCCACAGTGCTTAGTGCATCCACGCTTAGTGCACCCACCTCATGGTTCACAAGGTAAATAGCATTTTACCCCAACACGCTGGGTACTCATTTTACCAATCTTGGAGAAATGAGTCAACCTTGATCCCCATGATCTGGACTGAGCTCACAATGTTTTGGCTTTAGTACAGCAGTTTAAACACTGCACCACTAGGGAACAAGACTGCCTATTATTTACTTGAATGAAAAACAACAAGGAAGAATCAATGCTTAATTCTGAATTCCTGGAATCTGACACATTTCTGGAACCCACTGAGTTTTAAAGATCAAGGTTTTTTTTATACCTGAGTAGTCATTTTTCCTCCTGTGAATACTGCTAATTGGCTTGATTATGGGACTTGCTGCTTTTTTATGTTACAGAATATTAGACCTCATTCTGTTAATTGACTTCCAGATGTATACTTAACATAATATATTTGGCTTAACACAATATATTTGGCAAAAGCAAAGCTCCACAAAAGGAGCAATTGTTGTTTGTTTCTGTACATAGCAGGCATGACTCCACGCAACTGCAGGAGAAAATGTTATAAAAGATAATTTCATAATGCCAACTCTTCATCTAGTGTTGTGAATAATAATTTCATAATGCTAATTCTTCATCAGAGCAATTGTAAAGTAAGACTACACTTATAATGCAGTTTGTTGAGGCAGGATATAAAATTATGGCAATCCATGTTTGAAATAAATAAATTGATGTTTAACAAATAGTACAATGGAAACTGAAGTGTAAAATTGGATAGAATGCAACGTAAAGAATAAACATGTGTTCTCTGAAAAATTGCTGCCATTGTCTTTGCCTCTTAAAAAAGAGTTATTTAGGTTTTGATTTCTTGGTTTTACCTTCTCACGCTGTAGTTCTCCTTCGTGTTGTTTGGGGATGCACACTGATGGGTTCTGCGCCTGCGCTGAATCCTGAGCGGAGCTGGAAAGCTGATTGGATAAATAGTTTTAAATGTGGGACCGCCCACCATGCCCAACCCCTTCTGGCGCCATTTCGCGCTCTCCCCTCAGTTTGCTTTTTTCCGCTGCGCAAACAGGAGCCTGGAAAAAAAGCTGTGAGTACTTTAGCTGAGATTGTCTCAGAATCTTCCAATTTTTATACCCTACAATTTTTCTCGGACCAGGGGACTTAATCCCTTGGTCCTCGTGTGGCTGGGGGCTCGCCCTCAGCCGCCAGTAAAAAAAAAAAAAACCAACCATTTTCTGCACAATCTCGTGCCGGGGCCTCCCGGCCGGGATAATTTTTTCTCTTTGGCCATCTACTTGGCCATCTACTTCTACTACTGAGGATGGCCTCAGCGGCAGCGTTCAAGCAGTGTCCGTCCTGCAAGAGAAAGTTCCCTAGCTCAGACGGACACGTGCGCTGCCTCCGCTGCCTCGGGGAGAGCCATCAGGTCCAGACCTGTGAGGTGTGTAGAGGCTTCTCGAAGGCCGCCATCAAGAACCGCCAGTACCGCCTCCAAGCCTACCTCATGGAGGCCGCACTCGCACCACCGCCTCCCCCAGCTCCAGAGCAGGCCGCTGCCTCAACGTCTGCTCCTTCGACCTCCGCTCCTTCTTCACGGCCTTCGGCCTCCGAACTGTTCAAGCGGAAGAAGGAGCAGGAGAAGAAGAAAAAAGACAAGAAAGAGAAGAAGAAGCGTCGTAGCTCTTTGTCTTCTCTCCCACCGACCCCGGGACCGGCTCACCCTTCGCCGCCACGCTCCCTAGCATCCGCCCCGGCTGCAGCCCCACCTACGCCGGGCAGGATGTTGGTCGTTGCCCGGGAAGCTGCCACGCCGGAGAGGGCCCCCAGCCCTCCGCCGTCACCGGAGATTCTTCCACCTCCACCGCCGCGACGATCTTCCTCTCTTCGCGTCTCTTCCGTGGCTCCTGGTCTGGCTTCCGAAGCGCCACCCCAGTTGAGCCTCATCGCCCCGTTCATCGAGGCGATGGTGCGGAAGTTGCACGCCGAGCTCCAGGGCCCTCGGCCGGCATCGTCTGAGTTCGTGGAGCACCCTCTGCGTCCTGAACCAACCACGGAGGCACCACCGCTCCGTGACGAGGGCCTGGCACCGAAGAGGCAACGCGTGGAACAGGCGCGGTCGGAGGCCTCTCTCCCTCCGTACCAGCTGCCTTTGCCGGGGAGCGACCCGAGATCCGCCAGGCCGTACTGGTCGGACTCGGACCCCGAGGCCTACCTGCCACCGCCCAGCATCTCGGAGCGGTCGGGAGGCTCCGGCGACTCGTCGGACCAGGAGGAGGAGGATCGGCCACCAACGGTTGCGGTTGACAAATCCCCGGACGACAACATCGGCTCCGTCAACGGCTCCCAACCGGAGGACCAGAAGATGTACACGGCCCTCATCACCCGCCTTGGATCCACGCTCGGGATCCGGGCGGAGGCTCCCCTGGACGAATGCGAGGATGTCGTCTGCGGCATGGCCGACCGGAAGGAGTTAGTCCCCGTCCGCCTGGGACTGCTCCCGAAGATCGCCAAAGCGGCCAAGGAGGTCTGGAAGAGACCCGTCTCTTCCCATTCGGTGTCCAACAGGGTGGACTCCATGTACAGACTGCTGGACGACTCCAACTTCCTGCATGTCCACCCGGCGCCGAACTCCTGAGTGGTGAAAGGCTCCCAACACCGGACACCGATCAGTAGCACTCCCGTCCCGTCGACCCAGGAAGGGAAGAAGCTGGACGCACTGGGCAGGAGGTTCTACGCCAATGCCTCCTTGTCCTTCCGTGCGTCCAACTACGCGACGGCCATGGGGGGCTACCAGTGCTGCCTCTGGGAGCAAGCGGAGTCCTTCAGATCGCTGCTGCCACCGGACAGACAAGCGGACTTCCAGAAACTCTGCCTGGAGGGCACCCAACTCGCCCTCCAACAGATCCGCACCGGCCGCCACGTCACCGAGTCGGAGGCGAAGAACCTGGCCTCTGCCATCCAGCTCCGCCGCCACGCCTGGCTCCGCTCGGCTGACCTGCAGGAAGACGTCAAGCGGCTCGTGGAGGAGCTACCCTTCGATGGCGAGGGCCTCTTCGCCAAGGAGACCGACACCTCCTTGGGGGAGCTGAAAGGGGACTACGCCACCATAAAGCAGCTCCGCCCTCCACGCCGTGGGTCCAGCCGTTACCAACAGGACCAACCATCGACGTCGCAGGCGGGTCCGTCCTACCAACCTCGCCCACCACAGACGCAGGGGGACTACTCCCGGTACCAACCCTACTGGCCACGACCACAACCCAGCCGTCCACGCTACCAGCAGCGTCACCAGACGGGTAAACGGACGGAACGGAAGGGCAAGCAACGTGTTTGACTCTTCCGTGACCGAGACTCTACCTTACCATCCCCTCACCAACTACCTATCGGCGTGGTCTGCCATCACCACAGACCGATGGGTTTTAACCATCTTAGACTCTGGCTACGCGATCGAGTTCAAGAAATGCCCTACTGTCGGACGGGTCCGCGTCACCGATCCGTCCCCACCGCTCCAGGAGGAACTATCAGCTCTCCTAGAGAAGGGCACCATAGAACCGGTTGCAGCGTCGGAGTCTCACGAAGGGTTCTTCTCCTGCTACTTCCTTGTGGACAAAAAAGACGGGGGGGGGCACGTCCAATCCTGGACCTCCGTCTCCTCAACAAGCACATCGACGCGAGGAAGTTCCGGATGGTAACTCTTCACTCCATCCTCCCACTGATCAACCACGGGGACTGGTTTACTGTCATCGACCTGAAGGATGCCTACTTCCACGTATCCATCAGGAGGGAACACCGCCGCTTCCTACGCTTCCAGGTCGGCGGCGACATCTACCAGTACACATGTCTACCCTTCGGCCTCTCCACCGCTCCGAGGGTATTCACGAAGTGCATGGCGCCGGTGGCTGCTCATCTTCGGCTGCAAGGCGTCCAAGTGTTCCCGTACATAGACGACTGGTTGGTCTGCTCCCCAACCCAACAGAAAGCCAAGGACGATGTTGCCCATTGCCTGGCCCTTATGCAGAGTCTCGGTCTACGGGTCAACTACAAGAAGTCCCAGTTGACCCCCACTCAAAGAATAGACTACATTGGAGCCGTATTGGACTCTCTGGCTTTAAGAGCCTACGCTCCGCCCAAACGTCTGCTCGACATCCGTGCGGATGTCAGGAAGCGGATCTTTTCTAAGGCTAATGACTTTTCATTGCTAATTAAAATCCCACCTACCTGAAGCTTTGGAACACAACAACAGCTCCTTGGATGCCACAATGACCAAGCTGGATGTGAGTTTCTAGGATCTGTCATATTTTTTTAAAAGGACATTTTTAAAGGACACCGCGAAGGCGGCGAAGGAGGAGCCGGTGAAAGAGGAGCCGGCGGCAAAGGCGTTAGTGGTGGCGGCGGAGGCGGCGGCGGCAAGGCTGGGTGGATGTATGTACCATGGAGAGATAGTTCTACTTTTACAATATAAAAAGCAAGTTTAAAAATGTAAATATCTAATTGTAAAACTGATGCCCCCTCAGAACAAAATTGAGTTCAGTTAGCTGGCGCAAGCCAGAAGGAAGAAGAGAAAGAACAGTTTTTGAAGTCACACAGCTGCAGTTTATCTATTTGGGGGAAATGCAGCCTGTGTCCAAAGAATTTGCTAATTGCTAATTAAAAAAGAACTGTTTAAAGCTAGAGAGAAGAGAGAGAGAATGGAGGTTATTTTGAGGAAGGTTATTTTCTTCTAGAAGATTCAGAAAGTTTCAGGTTCTGAATGGTAGAAACATCTTGCAGGTAAATTATGAGTATAAATTTAAGGGTAGGAAGCATATCAACCAAGTCCAGCTCATCCCTGGAGAGTTATGCTGTCATGGTTATGCTTTATTTAAGCCCTGGAGCCATGCTGCACTGTTAGTAGTAGAATTCGGATTACTTGGTTTTTCTTGGAATAGTAGTGGTGTTAGTCTGTGGTTCAGCCATATCAGAAAACAAAACAAAATAAACAAAATATAGCAGTTAGTCTTTAAAATGTTACAGTGGTTTTTATTTTATTTTTATTTTGTTTTCTGATATGCTTGGTTTTTCTTATTTTATTGAGGATTTTCAAACTGCTAACTTTTATTTTTCAAAATATGGATTAGCATCACTCCCTTTTGCAGTTGCTGAGTGTTTTGAATCTGGTTTTGCATTTTAGGTAAAGGTAAAGGTAACCCTTGCTTGAATGTCAGTTGTATCTGACTCTAGGGTTCAGTGCTCATCTCTTTTTCAAAGTGGAATAGCCAGCGCTGTCTGCTTCTGCAGATGTTTCCATAGTCATGTGGCAGGCATGACTAGACACCAGAGGGCGCAGAATGCTGTTATGCTTTCTTAAATGTCTTTGTGAAGATTTTGCAACAGCTTTAAATAAAATAATAACATTTTCAACATGGTTTGGTTCCATGGGGAAATTTGGGTCCTCTGTGGTGGTACTATTTTAAGCCCTAGACTCTGCCACAGAGAAATTACTTTGTTTTGCGAGTGTTGTGGTCTGTGTTACCTTACAAGGTTGGTTGGCAAGTCAGAGTGGGCAACCTTGTGGTTTAATTGTGTCTCTTTGAAGCACAACAACAGCTAAAGACTTAGATGTAGGGAAAGGGAAATTTTAGCTGGTCAAAGTGTGTTAGCCCTCCTGAAAATCACCCATACAGGGAAAGTTTTGGGAGTGTGGCTGAGTGGGTTTTGTGGTCCTTTCTGTCAAGATCAGTTTCTTGACAGTAGGAAAGGAAGAAAAAGTTGACAGGCCGAGTGTGAAAGAAGGGAGAATAAGAAGAGAGGTTCTTTTCTTCATTCCCCAGCAGGCCTTTACTACTGACTTAACATGCTTGAGCCACAAATGTACTCTTTTCAGAGGTGGTTTACCTATGACTCAAAACTGTACCTATGATTCAAACCTGTGTAAAGTAGGACCAGAAAGGGGAAAGTTTGCTGGTCAGAAGGGAATAGGGTACTCTTGCAACTGTTTTCCAATTGATAACTTCCCCCATATCTGACCAGGTTACCCTGCTATGGTAATAGAGTAGACCCTACTGCCAGCAACTCAGTGGTGATCGCCAAGTGGCAGTTAACTGACCTAACCTGACAACCCTGAGGACTAATGGTCTTGAATGGCAAAGTCCACAGGGAAGTTTGATGGATTAACTCCCACTTGAATCTATCTTGATGGAGGGCAACAACTTTATCCATACTAGCCTGGGGCTGATGAGGACTTTGTGTGGCAAAAGGGCTCAGGGCCAGAAAGAGATTTGCAGAACTGGATCAGTGGTACGGGTGTCATGCTGCGATGCAGAAGGTACATGGACGACCAGTGCATTATATTTGCAGGAAGATCTTCATGGTTGGTCTCCATTATTCAGAATAGGATACAGCACAATAAGAAGACAGTGGTTGACCTTACATTTATAAACATCCATGTGTACAAACTCCAAAAAGACAATTTAGACATTCCCTTATTGTGTGGAGAAGAAGGTCTGCTCACATATAGGTTTAAGCCCATACACTCTAATTTGCAAAAATATTCTGTGTGCCTACTGGAAAAGGTGGATTATACTAAGCCACACTCGCCACACTCTGTCATGTCAACATAGAACTTTGAAGATGTGTGAACGTTCTCTTTGATTTTTATTTTTTCCTAATACAGTACAGTAAAACAGTTCAACTCAGTGTAACAATTTCCAGAGGGGCAGCTGTGTTAATGGCACCTTTATTATGGTTTCCAATAGATTTTAGAGTCAACCTTAACCAATAAAACCCAAACATATTTGTGTTTAAAATGCCACAAAATCACAGATGTTCTGTTCTTGTCAGCCCAATGAAAAATTGTAGTCTTGAATGTGTATCAGAAACATATGTTGACTTCCCTGTTCAACAGAATTGTCACTTTTAAAAAACACACAAAAGCAACCCAAATCAATGGATGAAAAGTGTAAGACAAAGTTTATTGCTGTCAAAGCTCAACACAGACACATGTAATACTGTACAATATAAACAATATTGTACATAATATAAAATAGCCCATAGTGCTAAGTGGGTGGATTACAAAGGTCTCACTTTGTTTACAGCGAGTTGATGTTGGCTTTGGTATTGTTTGGTACTGTATTGTTACTTTTACTTTGAAATTCCATCTGACAGTGTATGCTTCACCTTATTCTCTCTCAGTACTGTGAGAAAACAAGCATTGATCGACACCTTGATTATACATATCCTGGTTTCTCATATAACTTGAGTCTGTTGAACAAAAAAAAAACCTGTCAAAAGAGTCTTCCACATATGGAAGCTTAAACAAATAAACAAAAAGACAGAAATACAATAAAGTTCTGATATATGAAGGAAAGATAAGAAGCTCTTCTGAAAATTCAATAGAAAACAGATCATTATCTTATGGATAAAATACCAGAAATGTTCTCTATGATATGAAAAGAGCCGTGCCTCAAAACTGAAGAGAGTGTTAACTTGAGAGGCCATTGAGTATTGAAATAGTAACATGTTTCTCACTATTTATTGCTATATATTCTTGTTCGTCTTTCATTGTTGCAGATGAAAATGCAGCATTTTCAAGTGCAAAATGTTCCTGTACATTTGGAATTTTTTTTAAAAAACCTACAAATCCCATCATTCTGCATACTGAGAGTTCTACCTAAATGGAAGCCTTTGAGGATTAGCTCAGCCCAGGTCCCTCCAAACTTCTTGTTCTTGCCTGATTGATGGTTGGGTGATGTCTTTTTGAACAGCAAGAAGCGCACATAGAGTCTAGTTGCAATTAGTAATATTCACAGAGAAAATATGTATGAAATGGTCCCTGATTAATTCTTCCTGTTTTAGGTAGTCAATGCTGCTTCCAGTGCATTACTTGTTTAAATCATGCCTTAATTTTCATGTACTTTCTGTAAGAGAAGTATTTTAATTCAGTGTCTCTGTGCTTCCATCTTCTTTATGCTCTTACATTTGGTCCTTTATGAAAGTTCAGGCTGGAGTACTGTGATCTCTGATAGCTCACAATAGACGCAACACAGCAAATCTCACTTGATAAATATCTTTGTTGAATATCAATATAAGTGAATCTTGTCTGTTTAGTTTTCCATAATTACACTTTTAATCATTTTATCAACAGTAAAACCTCATATAACACTAAAACCTGGTTCCACAAGTCTTGGTGTTATATGATTTTTAGTGTTATCCGATGCATGTTAAAATCCTATGGGATCCATAGAGATACATTGTAACCACACAGGCTTTAGCGGTTGTTATCTGAAGCATCCCATAGGATCTTAATGTTATCTGATGCAATTCTTCCCTCCAGATTCCTTAATGTTATGCGATTTTAGTGTTATTCGATACTAATGTTATATGAGGTATTACTTGTATATCTTTAACTCCTTATGTTGGAAAAGCAGAATTATCAGACAAGGTTAAATCCGCATTTTTAAAAAATAAACTGCATCCAATGCCCAAAATATATTCTGTATGGATGTCAATTGTGTTTGTCCATGCATGTTTCA
Organism: Furcifer pardalis; assembly: GCA_030440675.1. Lineage (NCBI taxonomy): Eukaryota > Metazoa > Chordata > Lepidosauria > Squamata > Chamaeleonidae > Furcifer > Furcifer pardalis. The sequence continues at coordinate 206,545,478 of CP126890.1, forward strand.
GCTGAATCTGTTATGAATAATTAAGAATGTTTGGGACAAATTTGAATACATGTCAGATTGAGTAAGAAAAGGGTGAGGAAAGTGGGTTGTAGGTGGATATGAAATAACATCTGTGAGAGAAATGCTCAAAGATAATACAGTAATACCTCAGTTAGCATTTGCATCGCATAACGCCAAAATAGGATAACATGGGGAATTTGAGGCTAACATTTGCATCGCACAACGTTGAGTGATGCAAATGTTTGCCTCAAACTCCCTGACGTTGATCTCTGCTCCAAACCTCGCAGGGCTGAAGACCAGCTCTGCAGGCTTTGGGGCAGAGATCTCCGCTCGAATTGGTGGTTTGGTTCTCTCCCCAACCAAACCGGCGGATCAGATCACACGCTGGACTGCCAGGATTTTGGGGGAGAGATCGCACGCATGTACGGTTTCTCCCCCAACACCCCTGCAGTCCTAACGATTGCCTGCACACACACAGCAACCCTTAGTGATCCAGGTGAAGCCTTCTGAAAAGAAGCTAGGATAAAGTTTTCCTAGCTTCTTTTCAGAAACACCCCCCCCCCGGCTGGCTTTCTAAGGGGCTTAGCTATCCAGGCGGGGGTGGGGGCTGCGTAAGAGAGGCTGGGGAAAGGGTCCCAAGCCTCTCTTAAGAAGCTTCCCCCTGGATCGCTAAGCCCCTTAGCATCCCAGATAGAGGTTTCTAAAAAGAAGCTAGGATAAAGTTTTCCAAGCTTCTTCTCAGAAACACACATACACACACACACACACACACACACACACGAGCTTGCTAAGCAAACCAGATCAACACCCTGTTCCCTTTCCTCTTCGGAAAGGGAACAGGGCATTTTTTTAAACGTTGTGCGATCAATGCATCACACAACGTTAAAAACCGGAGAACGTTATGACTTGTGGAACCAAGTCATAACGTTATCTGAGGTACTGTTGTATAGCCAAGATCCTTAAATCCTCTTTTTTCATCAAGGGTAGAGGGACTGCAGTGGCTCAAGTGGTTAAGATGCTGAACTTGAAGACTGGAAGGTCTGAGTACAGTACCCGAGTGCTGTACAACAGAGTGAGCTCTTGTCTCTGTCCCAACTCCAGTCAGCCTAGCAGTTCGAAAGCAAGAAATTGCAAGTAGATAAATAAGTACCACTTTGGTGGGAAAGTAAACAGTGTTCCGTGCACTCTGGTGTCTAAGCATGCCTGCCACATGTCCATGGAAACATCTGCAGATGCAGATAGTGCTGGCTCCTTGGCTGTAAACAGAGATGAGCACTGTACCCTGGAGTCGGATATGACCGACTTTCATGCAAGCCTTTACCTTACCTTTACTAATCAAGAGCAGAGATGAAGAATGTATGGCCCTCCAGAGGTGGTTGTGCTGCAACCATCATCATCCCTCACTATTAGTTATGCTCTCATCAGCCTTCAGCATGCCATATACTGATCAAAGTTGCAATCCAACAGTATTGTCCAGCCCAGTCTGGACATGCCAGATTCCATGCTTGTTGAGTAGGAAATCTTTGGAGGTGTGAAAACGCACACAAGCATTGGAATTTTACAGAAGAGAAATATTTTGGTGAAATAACGCTGACTTAAGAGTTTTTGCGTTCTACTAGCCTACTAGTGCCAAAATGATACCTGGACCATCAACATCTAGATGAAGAAGATGATGATGATGTTGAAGAAGAAGATGGAGATGATCTAGACCCTTGGTCTGCAAATAGTGGCTCTCCAGGTGTTTTGGACTTCAATTCCCAGAAGCCTCGATCAACAGTAGTGCTGACTTGGGCTTCTGGGAATTGAAGTCCAAAACACCTGGAGAGCCACTATTTGCAGACCACTGATCTAGACCAGTGTTTCCCAACCTTTGGTTTTTGAACTTCAACTCCTAGAAGCCTAAGTCAGTTTCTCAAAACACTGATCACCCAGTGTGCCAACTTAGGCTTCTGGGAATTGAGGTCCCCCTGTGGAGCATGGGCCCCATGTTGGGAACCACTGATCTAGACTCTTCAGGGCTTACTCTGGAGCCAAGAAAGGCCATGTTGTTTTCTTGCAGAAAATATCAAAGTAGCTTATGACTGGCATTGCTCTAATTTACAAGTTGGTTGGCTACAGTGACTTTGCCAGACTGCTTGACAGCTCACTGAGGAGCTGACCTAACCAGGCAGCCATGTGGTCTGCGCCATCTTCCTTTATTAGACACTAGAGGCTGGATACAAGGCAGAAAGCAGGTGCTTCTTTTGGATGCAAGGTCCTGTCCTCTGTCGTGCAGTGGCTCTCGCCATCTGGTAAGTGAGCTTGCCATTCACCCTTTTGTGTACATTCATAGGGACCACAAAGGAGGAGCCCTGGTTGCACAGAGGCTAAAACCTGCTGTACTGCAACCAAAAGGTTGTGAGTTCGATTCTGACCAGGGATCAAGGTTGACTCATCCTTCCATCCCTCTGAGGCCGGGAAAATGAGTACCCAGCAGAGTGCATTAAGTGTTATGAGACAGTATATAAGTGTGATTGCTCTGCTTTGCTCTACCTGCAACTGTAGTTCTTTGAGTGTCCACCTGTGAATTCACACATCCCACCCAACCTCCCCTCAATTCATCACATTTGGCTGGTTTTGGACAGTGGCGAAATTTGAGCTGAGGTATTGCTGGGCGGGAATCACACACACTAGAGAGGGAAGGTGGAGCTTGTGGCTCTTTCAAAGCTCTGGAACATTCTCAAGTGCAGGATTCAACCCATTTGTGTGAATTCACAGGTGATCACTCAGAGAACTACAGTTACCGGTAAGCAGCCTGTCCTACCACATGTAAAACCTGTGGAAGCTGCAGCTTCGATCAGCTGGGAATGTTTTTTAAGCATACATCTCCCAGTGCAGAGCTAATTACAGTAATACCCTGGGTAACATGAGTACCGTATAGCGTGAAAACCGCATAACGTGACAAGATTTTCGGGAAAATCTTGTCTCGAATAATGCGATTTTCACGTTATTTTGAACAAGCGTATGCTTGGGGGGGAGTTGGATTGGGTAGAACATTACCCAATCCAACCCCCCCCCCCAGCGCCCGCCCCCACGATGTTTGGAAAGGGTACGGGGAGCCTTACCCTTTCGAAACTTCGAGTTGCAAAAGGGTAAAGATCCTTACACTTTTGCAACTTCGGGCGGCTTGGAGGCTTGCGCGTGCCGGCGGCGGTTAGGGCAGGAGACGGGGGTCTTTCCCGTCTCCTACCCTAACCCCAAACGACACTCGCGCGCACGCTCGAAGTTGCGAAAGTGTAAGGATCTTTACCCTTTCGCAACTTCAGGTGGCTTGGAGGCTTGCACGCACAGGCGGCGGTTAAGGCAGGAGACGGGGGTCTTTCCCGTACCTTGCCCTAACCCTGAACGACACGTGATCGCGTGCCTACCCGGGGGGGGGGGATTTTGGACAAGCCGAGCCTTGCCTCGACGTGGTTTGTCCCTGACGTCAGGGCTTTTTTTTAGCATTGTTCGATCAATGTATCGAACAATGTTAAAAACCGGACAACGTCATGACTCGTTGTCCGGGGTTCTATTGTATATGAATACTGGCAGCTCATGCTGCTTTCTTCACAATGCACCTGGATCGGGCATTTGACTGCCGTGTTGGCAGTCACACCATGAGCTCGGCCTGTGGTAGAACAGCTCAAGCTCAACATGGACTAATGGAAAATCACAATGGACTACAAGAGTTGCTGTTTCAGCTGGCTGGTTTCTAGGGTCTGAAGGCTGGTAATCTGTCATAGTATTTGTGAGTCTGCCCACGTTCCCTTTGCTTCTCTAACAGCTTTATCAGCATGAGTAGAAGCACCTCCATTCATGGGGGAAACTGGAGGGGCCCCTCTTTAGGAGCAGGGGGCAATATAAGCCATCTGTGTGCCCTCCTAAACCTTTGGTGTCCATTGTTGACACTGAATTGGGCAGCCCAGAACATAAAATTTTACCTTATTTAGAAATAAAGCGCAGGCTTTGCTTTTTGGGATGCATTATTTTCCCAGAAGCCGCAGGAAGCTTGACCTCTCCCTGGTCTAAATCAAGGCCCACAAAATGGTTAGGTATAACAGCAGAACACTGCTTGGGAAGAAATCAGAAGAAGGTGGATTGCTCTCAGCTTACCAAATTTTGGCAGCTATACTGCCAATTGAGGTGACATCATTATACGCCAGCCAGAAAGGTATAATATGTGTAGAAACACACAGAAATTGATGCTCTGAATTATTGAAAGTAAGCAAGGGAAGGCTGATCTTCCTGCTTTGCTTTGAAATCTATTAAATTACTTCCAAATGGACCAGCCAGAATCTTGACCTAGTAGGGGACATTCTTTAACATTCATCCATTTGACAAAGTGTGTTGTTTTTACTCTCCATAGTTTTAGCCCAGTCTCTTCTGGTTTGATATATATCGCTCTGGAGGTGTGAAGAAAACTTTCCCTTGATTTTAGCCATTATCTAAGCAAGGGATTGGTGTCTATGAAGTGAATGGATTTGTTGCTGTATTAACTTATTTTGTTTTTTACCAGCACCTCCCAAGTTACATCTGGAAGAGCAGTGCGAACCAAATAATAGACTTTTTCAGTGTGAGATAGGTTTCAGGCAGCCAGTAATTATTCTGCATGATTCATTAAGAGCTACATCACTTTGTTTGGCATTTGCTGGTTTCTACCGTAAGCCACTACATATTCTGCTGTGGAGTAACACAGAGACAAAGCATAAGGTAAAGGTCATATATGGTCCTCTGCAGAGTTTGGGAATGTTAATTCTTCCTCATCAACTAAAGGCTTCAAGATCTCATATCCATCATGACCACTGACCATGGTTCTGCTGACTTTTGACAAGCTTGGTTAACAGAAATGTGACAAAAGAAGTACCTTAAATAAATCAACAAAGCCTTGTACTGGAGACTCTATTTGCCATAGAATCACATTGATTTTCTTTTAGCTACTGTTCCCTGAGTTGTAGAGGAATCCATCCAATTAAGTTTTCCCTCCTAAAATTTTGGCAAAGAAACACAGAGTGGAGTGAAAGTGAGAACCTATAAGCTGATGACTTTAGGAGTTTATTTTGCACTGAATCTGTAATCTATATCTTGCCTTGCCAACAGTCGGCTCTGAAATACAATGGATAGTACATCTAACCAGTTTTTTAGTTTGGAGCCTTTTTGCTGTTTTCCAAATACTTCAGTATCTATACCTGTGAAGAGTTCAGGAGGTTTTTTGTCTGTAACTTTTTAATGATCTAGTAAAGGCCCTATCCAACTCAGAGCTTTGCTAAAAATCAAAACAAAACCCTTTTTTTGTATCCAAGTAGAAATGGGACAAATAACCATTCATATAGTTTTTAACCTAATCTCAACAGATAAACTGACTGGGAAATCAGTTATGGGTTTTCCTTCTAAATAATTTTTTTAAAGCTGTCTCACACACCTGCCATGTAGTATGATATGAAAGGAGAATCAATGGTTTAGATGAGTTTATTTTCACCCAGTAATTTAACTTAATCCAGGGAATTGCTGTTTAACTGTAAAGATCAATCAATGTACTATTGAGCAGAAATTCACAAGTCCTTATCTCTGTGTTGTATTCCCCATCTCTTGTTACTTGTTTTACCACAGTTGTAAATGAAAATCTGTCTTCAACATTGTCCAGAGATTTCATGTAACACTCTTAGCAGCAGGTTTTCACAGTTTTCATTAAGTCATGCACTTACAATATAAACTAAAATTGCAGTCCTTTGTCCACTTATTCATCGGTAGTAATAATTATTGTGTATGCTGTAAAGTCAATTCTGAATGATGGTGATCTTTTCCATGATTTTCTTGGTAGAAAATATCCAGGAATGGTTTTGTTGTTCTTGTTGTTATGTGCTATACGGCTATAATACTAGTGGTACCAAAGCGGTACCTATTTATCTTCTTGCAATTTCTTGCTTTCAGACTGCTAGGTGGGCAGGAGCAGGGAGAGAGACAGACAAGCACTCAAACTGTCATGCAGTACCCGGGTCTCGGAACTGCCAACTTGCCGACCTTCCAGCTAACAAGATGAGCTTCTTAACCACTGAGCCACCACAGCTGTGCTGTCATATTGTCTCTGATTTATAATGACCTTATGAATTATCTTGTCCTCAACAGCCCTGCTCAACTCCTGCAAGTGTTAGTCTATAGCTTCCCTTAAGGCGGTGATGGCCAACCTTGGCACTCCAGGTGTTCTTAGACTTCAATTCCCAGAAACCCTGATTAGAAGGAGTGCTGACTTGGGCTTCTGCTAATTGAAGTCCAAAAACCCCTGGAGTGCCAAGGTTGGCCACCACTACCTTAGTGAGTCAATCCATCTCACCTTTTGTCCTCGTTTCCTGCTTCTTTCACCTTTCCCAGCATCGTTGTCTTTTCCAGAGAGTCTTGCCTTCCCATGATGTGCCCAAAGTAGGACAGTTTCGATTTCTTCTGGGAAATTGCTGTTGAGAGTAAAAGATTAACAGCTCCTGAGACAATTCAGGCATCATGTGCGCTAGGACCCACTTGTTTGGCTTTTGGGCAGTCCAAGGTGTCTGCAAAGCTCTCCTCTGGTACCACATTTCAAAAGAAACATTTCCCCCTGTCAGCTTTCTCTACTGTTCAGCTTTTGCATCCCTACATAGTGATCCGGAATGCAATACAGTAGAACCTTGGTTAACGGAATCAATGTGTTCTCTGGGACATTTTGTACAACGAAAATTACTTAAACCAAATTTCCCATAGGAATGCATTGAATGCAGTTTCTCATAGGAATGTGTGGAAAACCAAACTGTGTTAACTGAAATGCAGTTTCCCATAGGAATTCATTTAAAACCAATTTATCCGTTCCGAAAAAATTCCGTAAACCAAGCCACTATTTATGAATTTAATTATGCGATGTTTAAGTTAACCAAGCCGTTCGTTAACCACTGTAGTATGGATTCTTTTTGTCTTCGTCTCCAATGACACATCCTGACATTTGACGATCTTTTCTAATTCCTTCAGTGCTGCCCTTCCAAGTCTCAGTTCTGATTTCTTGGCTGCAGCCCCCATTTGCATTGATGATTGAGTTTAGAGGATTAACAGCAGCTGTTGTAAGAGAGAGACTCTTGCTGCCAACAGATGAAAAGAGAAGCCAGATGCTGAGGCAAATGCTAAATCAGTGTCCTTTCCTGGCTCCCCAGGTGCTTTGCTATCCATGTCTTCTTCACCTGACAGATAAACTGACTGCCAACATGACCAAGACTATATTGTGATTTTGCCTCTGCTTGAACCCAGTAAAGCCTTGAGTTATGGACAGACCTGGCACCTCCTGAGAGTCCTGCTTGCCCTCTGGATTGTGGGTACTGGCTCAAAAGCCCTTGATGTAAGAAAGCAGGACTGTCAGGGGCTAGGGACAAAAATGTGTTTCCCCAACCTCCTATAGTTTGTACACCCTTGCATTTTATCAAACCTTTGTTTGTGCCAAGCCATTTACAATACATTGTGATCAGAGTTTAGAAAGTTATGCTTGAAAATTAAGTAGTTAAAGCATGTTAGAAATGGTTCTTATTAATGTTTAAATTTAATGTTATAGATTTATTAATTCAAATGTTTGGTGGAAAGTACATATCACCCACTTCAAAAGGAAAGACACCTACCATATATTTCCCTTTGGAAAAATCTGTTTATATTACATAGTCCTATGTTGGTCCTATAAATGCATTTGGACTGTCGTCTTCTTCTTTGCTTCCTCTTTTACTTTAGTTAACACAGCCAAGAGTCTAAAGTATTTCTCACAGCAACCAAAATTAGAGTACAGTAATACCCCGGATAACATTCTGACTTGGTTCCACAAGTCATGTCGTTTTCTGATTTTTACCGTTGTCCGATGCATGCATCGAACAATGCTTTTAAAAAGCCCTGACATCAGGGAGAAGGCGCCTCTCTCTGGGATCTCGCCGGGCTCTTAGTGGCTCGCTAAGAGCCCGGTAAGATCCAGGTGAGAGGCGCCTCGCTTTGGGATCTTACCGGGCTCTTAGCGGCTCACTAAGAGCCCAGTAAGATCTGGGTGAGAGGCGCCTTCTCGCACGCCTTCTCGCATACGAGAAGGCACCTCTCTCCAGGATCTCACAGGGTTCTTAGCGGCTCGCTAAGAGCCCGGTGAGATCCGGGAGAGAGGTGCCTCTCTCCGGGATCTCACCGGGCTCTTAGCAAGGTGCCCGCTCTGTGTCCGAAGCCCAGCAGCTTTGGACACAGCCCGCAAGGGCTTCGGAAGTAGCAGCCCTTGCGGGCTGTGTCCGAAGCCCTGGGCTTCAGACACAGCGCGGAAGGGCTTCGGGAAAAGGCTAGCCCAGCCCAGCCGTGCTAGCCTTCTTCTGCAGCCCGTGTGGGCTGTGTCAGAAGCCGCTAGGCTTCAAACAGCCCAAATGGGCTGTTGACAAAGCCTAGCGGCGCTCGGGCTAGCTAGCCCAGGTGCTGCTAGGCTTTGTCCAGCGATCGCTCAGGCTGAACGAGGGTCGGGGGGGGAAAGGCAGGCACCCGCGTGCCTTTCCCCCGACCCTAGTTCAGTATCAGCGATCCATCGCTGGGGGGTGGTAGTTTGGTTAGATGGTCTACCCAATCCAACACCCCACACACACATGATTGGCTCTGATAACGCTAAAAATCGTGTTATCCAATGCAAGGTTTTTCCAAAAATCTTGCATCGTTATCCGGTTCTAGTGCTATCCGGTCCAATCGTTATCCGGTGTATTACTGTATAAGAAGATCAGATTTTCCCAAAAAAATGTGCAACCATTGATCAATTAATTACTTCAAATTACACTTTAGCATAATGCTATAGATGAATCTTGGGATAGATCTTTATTTGCAACCTCCTATTATGGCAAAACTAGTTCAGCAGGACTGTTCCACTTACTGGCTTCCATACTGATAATGTTTAAAAAATGTTATTTGAAGAAAAATCTGGATGCAATTTCCAGATAAGAGTTTCTCATCTGTTCTGAGGCTCCCAAAAAGAGTAATTCAAAGATGTCAGAATGTGAGGGGAAATTGGTAGCTTTAAATTAAATTAAAATTAAAAATTAACATTGAGGGCTGATGACATCATCGCCATTTATGCCAGAGTAGCTTACACAGGAGGATTTCAGCCATTATTTCCAAGCTTTAATATGGATTAAACAAACTATAGTTTAGAGTTGCTATTCTGCTTTTTGTTTTCATCAACTCATGTGTCAGTTGACACCAGGGGTTTGCAACTTATGGCTTGCGATAAACTATCCAGCCCACAGTGATGACCCCCACCCCAGAAGCGGAAGAGACACATTTACGACAGCCATAAAGACGTCTGTGCCTATGCAAATGTGCCCGCACCTGCGCAAATGTGGTTTGCAGCAGTGTTTACACTGGGGGAACCACATGTCTGACTGTTCAAATGACGGAGGGGGCGTGGTCCGGCTCGTGACGGGAAAATGTTGAGAACCCATGGTCTACATGGTCACTTCCATTGCCCAGAACTTGGGAAAGTTTTTTTAATTCAAATCCCCTGGTGGCCATTTTGGGTATGGGTTTTTGGGAGTGGTAGTCCAATAAATAACTTTTAGAAGCTCTATATTTTAGAACTCTGTACAGTTGTCTTGAGCAATAGCATTTCTATAATTCATCTGTTACTTTTACCATTACATTATATTAATAAAACTTTGTCAAGTGCATTGCCTGAGGTCTAAACTGAGCAAGTATCTGGCACTTTGTTTTGTTTTTTGATGAAAATGTTGACTTTTCACTAATTGTTTTGGTACTAATGATTACTTATTTTACTACTGAGTTTGCATCAAATTTAATAATTATTAAACTGCAACCCATTTTTCTGTTGTGAAGCAAGAAATCCAATTAATAAATACAGTACTATATTTTTATTATGTGTGAATATTAGCTGAGTATCCATGATTCTGAGTCAAGATATACAGAATAAGGTGGAATGAGATTGAATGAAAAGCCTCCTTAAATTCAGATTGCTAACTAGTTGTGCTACAGAATTTTCTTAATGTGAAACAACCTTGGTGTGTGAAACCTTATTAGTAGAATAAGTTGAAGTTACACTACAGAGAAACTGAACTTATCAGCTACTTTCCCCTTCTATTTTTTCTTGGACAGGAACGCCAGTGGCAGCATAGTAGGACTGCACCCCTTTTAGATGAGAGAACACTGGAGACTAACTTAGAAATATGTCTACATATCATCTTCTTCTTTTATGTCTAGGTCAGACTTTAAAATGCCAAAATGAAGTCACTTTCTTGGCTTTGTCATTGGCCAAACTTAAATCCTCATCAGCAGACCAGTAAATGAGCCAGATTCTGTATCTTCATTCACACAGCATGTTATTGTCTGCCAGCAGCCCCCACTTCAACATGTTGGTCTTACATTTAGGGACTCTGATCCTCAGCCTATTCTGGGTCCTCCAATTAATGTTGGGGAGGTCAAGTTCCACAGCTGTATCCTCCTTTAATGTTATACCTTGTCCAGTGAGCTCCTTCCTCCATCTTCTAATTTGGTTTTGGTCTTGCATACCCTCAAGAATGTTTGTTCTTGCCATCAAGCTCTTCCTGGATTTGGGTCTGTGGACCTGGGACATGTATCCATTCCAAGGATATTGAGGGTCATTCTCCTGCTTAGTTCGCTCATGGTCCGCTGCTACTTCTCTTCTAATCTTAGGTGGAGCGATACCAACACGAGGATATATTTTCTCAACTGGTGTTGGTTTGAAGCATCCTGTCACTATACACATTGCTTCATTAACAGCAATGTCAACTTAATTTGCATGTGCAAACTGGAGCAACCTATACAACCTATACATTGAAGGAAGCAAAATCCCAAAAGTATCGTATATACCCGAGTATAAGTTGAGTTTTTTAGCCCCCAAAATGAGCCCCAAAATGGGGACCCGGCTTATACTCGGGTCAACGACCACGAGGGGCCCAAGACCGCACCAGATTGAGATGTGCCAACAATTTAATTAATATTACCATATTTTCAGGTATTTTTATTATTGAAACTCACTAGCAGCTGCTGCATTTCTTATCCTAGGTTTATACTCAAGTCAATCTATTTTCCTGGGTTTAGGTGCCTCGGCTTATATTCAGGTCGGCTTATACTTGAGTATATATGGTACTTATATGATCCTGCCTAAAGTGCATCTCCAATTTTGGCCAACATCTGCTAAAAACTGTCAGCTTCCTTCCTTTCTACTTTCTCATTTGAGTCTGCAAGTTCCAAGTTCTAGCTTTGTGAACAATTTCTCTTTTTCCCCTTTCCCAAAAAACACACAGAGGACTAGTCTCAACTCCCACCCCTACAACTCAGTTTCCATTATGAAATTATCTCCTATTGAAATTAGCTCCCACTGAGGGAGTGTGAACTGTGTCTCTGAACTTCAAGCAACACATTTGCAAAAATATAATGCCTATATCATAAATTTGCAGCTGTTTGCTTCCATAGACAACCCTCAACCTCCTAGAAACCCTTCTCCATTTTTCCTTTCACACTCGCTCATACCCCCCTCTTTTTTTTTTTTTTTGCTTTGATGTAAATCAGGGGCTCCCAAATTCCGGCCTGGGGCCTGAATCCGGCCCATGATCCCAATTCATCCGATCGGTGAAGCTCTCATCACTCTTGGAAGAGGAAGTAAAATGCACCCATACAGGTGCATTTCACTTCTGCTTCCAGGAGTAACAAGGGCTTTGTGGGCTGGATGAATTGGTGTCAGGGGCCAAATCTGGCCCCCAGGCCATAGTGACCAGCTCCCTGAACCAGGTGCCTGGCCCACAGCCTGAAAAGTTTGGGCACCCCTGATGTAAATCATAGTTTCCTGTTACTGTATATCAAAACCTGGTCAAGCTGTGGTTTGGATAATGAACTGAAATTTACCTAGAATCTATGGTTTGGCCATGGGATAGCAGATTATTGTACTAGTTATATGTTTTCTTATGAAAAATTCCCACTGCTTGCCAAGGGATTTAGTCCCAGGGGAATATGCTTAGAATTGTCGCCATAATCAAGTGGGAAGATATATTGCTTTCAGCATTTCTTTTGGCATTTCTCTCTTTAATCAGATGCAAAGAAACTGCCTTCTTCTGCAGCATTAACATTTCTTTTTAGCCCAAATTACCCAAGAACAGCTATTAATTATTGTCAAGCATTTTTAAAAATCACTGTGGTTATATTCATTGATCTTGCATAATGCAAGAAAGTATTTTAAAAATTGCAATTGTGGTAATTAACTCACATAAATTAGTTGAGAACTTACGACTTCTGGTAAAAGCTGAAAGCACAGGTATCCTTAATGTTTGTTCAGCAACTAAAATCACAGCTGGGGCTACATTAAAAACTTTCCTTTATATATTTCTGCATCCAAAGAGCACGTGGATGTGAGCCCAAAATTGCTATAAAGAAGCTATGACTTTACAAGCAAAAGAGCCAAAACGGAATTATAGGAATGGTTTCCATAAGCAATAAACTGTTTTTTGCTCATTCATATAAGTGTTCCATAATTTAAAATGGTGAGTGTATATGAAATACCTGTATAGGTAAAATTCAAACCAAATTAAAATAATTAGATTATTTTTGACCAGAAGCAGCCTACTTCAATAGCATTATTACTGCCATTTTACTAGATTGTCTTTTGTGCTTGTGGTGTGGTAAAATTATTTATTCATATTTTATTGAGTTAATAGATTTATATACCACCCTAATCCGGTGGACTCTGGGCGGTGTACATAGGCCACAAGCACCTCACTGACCATACAGTAGAACAAGTTAAAACCAAGATAAAACAATTTTAAAACCCTTAAGAACATTTGGGAATATTGCCCACCGCTGTGCCATTTTGCTATCTAAAAACAAATATAAAATCAGCATAACGTTAACATTAAAATTGGTTACAGGAGGGGGGCTCAGGCAAGCTAGAAAGAGGAGCTTGTTGACATTCCCATACCCCAGACCCATTTTGCCAACCACGTCTTTCCTAAATGGTAGCAACTGGGCCTGGAGGCGTAGTTCTCCATGGAGGCAGTTTCATAAATGGTTGCATACCATAAGGTATTTTATGTAAACCTTGTAAATAGAAGTAGGAATCTGAAAATTCTAGAATTTATTTTTAGACTTTTGGATATTAAAAAGCAACATTAAAACATGTTACAAATAAGGTTTAGAGGTTAAGATTTATCATACAGGAAAGTTTAACATTAAATGTTTTCACTTTTGTGTTTTCTAAGCATAGCACTTCATGTTAAGCACATGGTTCATAGGTTTAAACTTCCTAAAGCATGGTTGGAAAAGGTTCAGATATTGAGAAATTACCGGTATTTATTTTCCAGCATGACATAAAAAGTCCCCATACAGTACAGATTCACCTCCGTGCGGATGTTGAAGTGCATACAGTCAAAACTGTGTAGTTTCTGTATATAAACCAGCATGAAATGGGAGAACATAAATGCGAAAATAAATAAATAAATAAATGATCGCCATAATTTTAAATACAATGCAGGCTTTTATTGTTAAAAATCCCTTAATGACTATTTAAAAGAAATTTGTTCTTCTGGTTGTGTTGGGGGACTTCAACATCTGCACGGAGGGGAGTCTGAATTCAGGGTAGCCTCAGAATTCATGGATTCCATGATATTCATGGGCCCCATTGTTTAATATCTACATGAAACCGCTGGGAGAGGTCATTAGGAGATTCAGGGGTTGGTGTCTCCAATATGTAGATGGCACCCAACTCTATCTCTCCTTTTCATTATCTGCAGTTGATGCGGTCCAATGTCTTGACGAGTCTCTGGACTCAATAATGGAGTGGACAAAAGCTAACAGGCTGAAACGGAACCCTGACAAGACAGAGGTTTTGGTGTTTGAAATGCCATCTGTCCAACTTGGAGGCCTGGTCGCTACCCTGGGTGGAACTATTCTTACCCCTAGGGACCAGGCCTGCAATTTGGGCATCATTATGGACCCATTGCTCTCATTTGAGCAACAAATAGTGACAGCGTCCAAAGCTGCTTTTTTCCAGCTCTGGCACATTGCGCAGCTATGCTCCCACTTTGACAGATGGTCTCTCATAACCCTGACCCACTCATTGGTAATTTTATGGATTGACGACTGTAATGCTCTCTACGTGGGGCTGCCCTTGTGTCTGATACAGAGATTACAGTGGGTTCAGAATGCAGCAGCCAGGCTGGTGACAGACATAAAGAAATTTGATTATATTTCCCCAGCCTTGGCAGGACTGCACTGGTTACCTGTTGCCTACCATGTCAGATACAAGGTGTTAGTGTTATCATATAAGGCCCTATATGGTTTGGGGCCTTGTTATCTATTGGAATGTCTCTCCCTCAGAACAACTCTCTGTATCACCCATTCCTCACAGTCTGCACAGTTCCAGGTAACAACCCTGAGGATGGCTTGAAAGTCTACAACTAGAAATAGAGCCTTCTCGGTGGAGGCACCAACGCCATGGAACACACTAGTGGTGGAGCTGTGCCAGGCCCCATCACTGGCTATCTTTAAAAAACAACAATTTAAAACCCTCTTGTTCAATGAGGCCTTTCAGGGTGTTGTCCCTTTAGCTATAAATTAGTCAGTCAGGTTGATGCCCTATGCCCTAAGTTATTTTATTTTATTTTATTTTATTTTATTTTATAGACTTATTTGTTGGTTGTCTGTTTTGATTTGTTGTATGTTCTGTCATGTTATTTGATATTTGCTTGTACACTGCCCAGAGTAGGATATCACCCAAATGGGCGGTATAGAACTGTTGTTGTTGTTGATGATGATGATGATGATAAAGGTTTTGCAGTGGCTCAGTTGTTAAAAAGCTCGCCTTGTTAGCTGGAAGGCCAGTAAGTTGGCAGTTCGAAACCTGGGTACTGCATGATGGATTAAGCGCCCGTCTCTGTCCCAGCTCTTGGGGACATGAAAGGAGTCTCATTTGGGCATTCCCTGACCATAATAATTTCTGACACAAAATTATCTGTCTGTCTGTCTGTCAGTCAGTCAGTCAGTCTGTCTGTCTATCTTTTAAACAGCACATAGCAGATCCTTCCCTCCTGAGGTCCTTCCACTCCAACAATTAATATAAATATGAAGAATGGAGAATTTAAATTCTTACTGAGAGCCTCCTACCACCTTATTGATGCAATCCAGAGAATGCTACAAATGAACCAACTAGTCATTCTTTTCCATATTATAATCAGCACTACAATTCTGCTCTAATTAACAACTTGAATAAAATTTATCTGGCTCATTTCTCCCATGTCTTTCAGTATATTATAAGATGGGTTTTCCACAGTAACCATAATCCAAGTCTCTTTATAGCACTTTGACAGTGAGTAATCATGATGCTTTCCTCAGTCTTGGGCAGCTGCTACAGCACAGAATCTAATAAGATCTTTTTATGAAAGAGAGTTGTTATCTCTCGCAAAGAGGTATAATAAACCCACTGTAGAATCTTTTACTAGGACTTTTTTCAAATCAGATTTCAGCCAATGAGTAGTTATTTCAGAATTTATCCCAATGCCATTTAGTACTTTGCAAAATCGGCTTATTGTGGCCTTATATATTGACCTTATATGCAGTCACATTTGTTTAAAAAATCAAACTATTTCCCCATGCTTCTCACCCACTCTTTCTCTCAGTATGTCTCTGTCTTTCTCTTTACTTTACTGACAAGGACATTGAAAAGGAACCGGGTTGGATGGACTCCCCCAGTGAATTATTTCATTTTGCTGCTTCTTATATAAGTAGGCTAGCTCTCATTTATACAGTAAAGTACTGCTTTCATTTTAAAGCTGAGGAAGAAGGTGAGCAGAGAGTGAAATGACACCAAGGTTTCTTGTGAGTGTGCCATGCGGGAAAATTGCACAGAGGAAATGAAACCAGGTTCCTGGGAGAAGCACTGGATGGAAAATTTCTAACCTGTGTTTTTACAGTTCTCTGTGAGATCCAACGGAAGCTGGCCCCTGAGGATATTAGAGCCACAGTCCTGCCCCTGGTATCATTCAGCCCATGAAATATTTGGGGTAGGAAAATTCACACCCTAATTTCATCCATGTTTTCATTTGGCATAGTTGAAATGGTGTTCGCACATTCATAAGAGAGAGAGAGCTCTCAATCCTCAAATGCTGGTAATCTCTCCCTGTGGCTTCATGTACATTAAATAGCAGAACAGAGCACTGAGGAACTCCACAGGCCAAAGGCCAGGATATCATTTATGTCCCTGTTCAGGTTGATCAGGATAATTTTATATTTTCTCCCTTTCTGTGCAGATTTTTCTTCCAGCTGCCATAGCTTGTCACAGTTTCAGTAAACCATGTTTTTTCCCTTGTTATATAAGCTATATAAATTATATAGATGGAGTGCTTAGCATAATATACTGCATATTTTTGTTCTGTTTTGTAATGTATTATTTATTTAATGCTGGTCATTGAACATAATAAAGTAATTAAGTTACACTAACTACATCACTTATGACCAACTATCTTAAACCACTTCTTCTGTACCTCAAATGGCTGGTGTTCAGTACTGAGTTGTGGAAGCTGCTAAATGTTATGCCCTTTCTTCTTGCTGCAGATGTGCCGGTGGAGAAGCTGGCCTCCATGGAGTCTCTCCAGACTGTGAACCTGAAAGCAAACCCATTAAATGAAGAGGTCCGGGTAATTGCCAGGCCACTGATCAAGTTTGATCTCCTGACATCTCCCGCCATTTCCCACATCTGAAACATGGTTGACCTGGGTCTGTGGCTGTAGCTGATATTAGTTATTGTGAGAAATGGAATGCAGTATTTGCTGAGCTCAAAAGCTACCATAACTTTCCCATAGCGCCAAACCTGCATGCACTAGCTTTCATGGCCTCCCAGAGTTGTGAGAAGCAAAAAATTTTTTGCCAAAGGACAGTGTCATTTGTCAGGAGAATACCTTTTGAACTGTGAACATGCTGAAATCAAAAATGCCTTCAAAAACTCAATCATCTTTGAAACTGTTGAAGAAGAACAGCTTTGCAAGGATGGGAGATGGTTTCTTAGGTCCTGTTGTGCAGAGGAAGAACAAGGACAGGAATGGAATACACTGTTTGCCACGCCCGGTGATGTAAGATTTTAGAACAGGAGTGACGAGTCTAGATGACTGGGAGTTGACTATATAGGAATGGCCGGCTTACGTACCTCATGAAGATGTTGCAGCCTGTACACTGTATTGGATGAAAATGTTGCTCACTTTGCACAAGAAACCCAATTTCAAAAGATATGTGTGTTGGAGGCCCATACTTAAAATGTCAGAATTTTTAGGGTTTGTACCTATATACCAGAGGGTCCTAACTGCTTTATTACAATGGTAGGATGTTGTCTGACCATATATCCACCTGGATCCAAGACCACTGGCTGAAAAAAGTATGTGGGAATCAAGACCATTAAATATCGCCTGTTAGATTAATGACTCCCCACGTGTGGAAATATATTTATAGGACAAGCCACTATCTTACTATAGGAAGTAATGTTCACTTTTGAAGTTTTTCCTTAAACCTACTACATTTGATTTTGCGGTGGATTTCAGTTTCAGTACACGTGCAATGAGAAAAACTTTTCACGATTTTACATAATCTCTTTACAAATAGCCTTCAGTCATCCTTTTCTAAAATAACACATTTTTCTTGTTTGAACAAGCACTTGGTTGTTTTTCTTTTTGTCTTTAAATACACTGTTTCTAGATGATATTCTCCACCAACTTTTGTTTTTGCAATAGAGCACCTTGTTCATATCAAGTACACTAGTACCTCGGATAACGTTAAGACTTGGTTCCACAAGTCTTAACGTTGTCCGGTTTTTAACATGCGATGCAATGTTAATGTTGTGCGATGCAAATGTTTGCCTCAAATTCCCCAACATTATCCAATTTTAGCATTATCCGATGCAGACATTATCCGAGGTACCACTGTAGCTGTATATTCATCTTGGTTTCATATCGCTATTTGCCAGAGATGCAAAAAACTCCCCCTTTTTATTACTTTTTCTAGAATCACCATTTGGCTGTGGAATTTTGAGACTTGTGAGCTCCCGTCTCTGTCCCAGCTCCTGCCAACCTAGCAGTTCGAAAGCAAGAAATTGCAAGTAGATAAATAGGGACCACTTCAGTGGGAAGGTAACAGCGTTCCATGCGCTCCAGTGTCTAGTCATGCCTGCCACATGACCATGGAAACTTCTGCAGAAGCAGACAGCACTGGCTCTTCGGTTTAGAAACAGAGATGAGCACTGACCCCTAGAGGTGGATACGGCTGGCTTTCGAGCAAGGGAAACCTTTACCTAACTTTATTCCAAAGATAGATCTTTCTCATCTCTCCTTTCTGCTGGGGCTATCTTGAAAACTATGGAAGTATTATCATAGTTTCACATATGAACCTTCACATGACATACGTGGAGAGAGGACTCCTAGGGACTACAGCATATTCCTAATCATAGTGCACCCTTTATGGAATACCACTGTGGATGAGAGATTTTATTGTCCCTAAGGATTTGCTCTTTATTTTCTCCCATCCTCTCTTATGGAGGAACTTAAATGAGAAGGGCACTTCAGGTGTGGTCTGAGTCTGTTTTAGCTCCAGCGATTTCAGCCTATTGTAAATCAAGAAAATCTCCTTTCCACATACCATTCCTTGAGTACAACCATACCTGGGGTTCTGTTTCTTGGTTACTCTAGAGCGGGGGTCCTCAAACTTGGCTCTCCAGGTGTTCTTGGACTTCAGTTCCAGAAGCCCAGGTCAGCACACCTGCTGACCAGGGCTTCTGGGAACTGAAGTCCAAGAACATTTGGAGAGCAAAGTTTGAGAACCTCTGCCCTAGAGCAAGGATAAGAAACATTTTTAGCTTGAAGACTGTGTTGGAATCATGTCAGGGGCAATTCACTGGCAACAGGTAGTCTTAGAGCTGTATTTTCTCCCTTTCCAACTTACTCTGACTTACCTGTGCTCACACAAGCATCCATTCACATTCAGACAGAACTTACTGGATTAATGAAGTAGAACGATCTTGTCTTAATTTCCCCAGCCGTGTCAACTTCCATCATTCAGTATGGAAACCAGAAAGTCTGGTAAAGAAGGGGCCTTGTCTCACTCTCTCCCACTGATTGTGCAGTTTCCTCAGCTGTTGAGCAACAGGGTCAAGAGGGAAGTATAATAAATCCTTGCCATCTCTCCCCACTTTGGCTGCTGCTTACCTGAGTGGGAAACACCTGAGCCAGCAGGGAAAGGAGTTAGGCCCTTCAGATTTGCTACTTCAAGGCTCACCTTGAGGTACTTGCTCCCGAAAGAGCCTGCTTCCTTTTTGCCTTCTCCAGCAGAACAGGGCTTCAAAACAGAGGACAGAGCTTTGGTAAACCAGATGGGGGAAGCTCCATGCACCAGAGTTTCCTCACATTTGCACTTAAGTGTGCCAAAAAGCAGCAAAATAGTTTACCAACAAACTTGTGCCTTATCCAATTCCGAATACTAGCAATCATCATAACAATCAGCCATGAAGATACCTTCGAATATAATGCCGTGACCTTTCATCTGCCTTCCACATCACAGCGTGACACCCATACCACTGATCCAGCTCCTCAAGTCATTTCTGGTTCTGAGCACTTTTGGCATGCAAAGCCCTCCTCAGCCCCAGGTCAGTATTGATGAAGTGGCTTCCCTCTATCAAGATGGATTCAAGTGGGATCTAATCCACTTGGGGACCATCACCTTTCCCTGTGGACTTGGCCACCCAAGGCCACTAGTCCTCAGGGTGGTCAGGTTAGTTAACCGCTGCCTGACACTCAGCATTGAGTCGCTAGCAGTATAGTCTACTCCAGGGGTTCCAAAACTTTTCACGCCACAGGCTTGACCATGCCCCCCCCCCACACACACAGATAAGCAGGGCGATCGTGTGGTTCCTCCTGCCGTAAATGCTGCTGTAAAATACATCTGTGGCTGTCGTAAACATGTGCATTTATGGCAGGTGCAGATGCATTTGTGCATAAGTGGCTGCGTTTTACGGCTGTTGTAAACGCACCTGCTTCCACTTCCCAGAGTGGTGAGGGCATTGTGGGCCACATGAAATGGTGCTGCGTGCCATAGTTTCGCCACCCTAGTCTACTCTTTTAGCATAACAGGATAAACTGGCCAGACTTACTACCAACAAACCGAACAGGTTAAAACAATCTGCAAAACGTTATTTTTAAGTGGTAGCCATGTTAGTCTGTGCAAGCTATCAGAGAGTAAACAAAATAACAAAAAAATACATAAAACTGATATGCAGAATGTTGCCTAAGCACACTGCAGACTCTTGTTGGTGATATTGTATTTTCTTTCCTTGCCTCAGATAGATATTTTCTGGATTTCCTCCGGGGTGGGGTGGACACCAGATTCTGCTGAAAGGAATGAAAGGGGCTGGAGGAACTTTATTCATACCTTACACATATATAAGAGACTTCCTATTCATACATTACACATCTATAAGAGACTTCCTACGTGCTAATGGAAAATTACCAGACAGAGCCTTTGCCCACAGAACAGCAAGAACAAACATAGTATTTGGAGGCTGTTGGTTTTGTTTGTTTGCTTTTAAAGAGCCCTTTAGAAGACTGCATAAGCTCCCGTTCTGGATTTGATTAGCTGGAACACCGTGGCTTGCCCTTAGGGTTGAATCTTGTTTTGCTGGGATTTCTTTGTGGGCTTTTTTATTTTCCGTTTTATTGTACGGTATTGAGATTTTATTAGGAACAGTTTATTGCCTGTAGGCTACTGTTTCCTTCTCTCTTGTTCTCTCCTTCAGTGTGTGTGAGTGACAGGCTAAAGTGACTTGTTGCTTTGAAATATAAGCCGTCCAAGTCTCTGAAATCCAAGCCTATGATACAAGGAAATGGATGTGTTATCGGCAATAGGATTTAAAAAATGAGGATGGAGAGTGTTGTGTCTCTGGTCTATGTAGCCTCTCAAAGGGCATGCTGCGTCCCTGTAGCTATCTAATACACTTGTTACCTGTGATAACGTTCAAAATGGAAACAAAAAACTCCAAATGTGTGGAGTTCAGGTTTATCATATGCTTGATCTCAATCAGCACACCATCTTTATCTCCAAGGTTAGTGATGGCCAATATTTTAGAGACCAAGTCCCCAAACTCAACAGGCTGCTGTCCCTGTCACAGTGGGGTGGAGCGAACTCTACTGTGGGGAGGGAGGAAGCGCTCACATTGGGCTGCTGGGCAGTGGGGTTGAGTGAACTGTGCTGGTGGGATGGAGGAAGCACTCCCATTGGGCTCCTGGGCAGTAGGGCAAGGCAAACTGCTGGGGGGAGGGAGGAAACACTCCCATTGGGCTGTTGAACAGAGGGATGGGGCAGATTCTATGCTGGGGCAATGGTGTGTGTGCCCACAGAGAGGGTTCTGAGTGCAGGCCATAGGTTCACCACCACTGCTCTAGGCAAAGGTCACCCTTACTCGAAAGCCAGTCGTATCCAACTCTAGGGTTCAGTCCTGTTCTCCATTTACAGCCAAAGAGCCAGGACTGTCTGTGTCTGCAGACATTTACATGGACATGTGGTAGGCATGACTAGACACTAGAGTGCACGGAATGCTGTTTACCTTCCCACCGAAGTGGCACCTATTTATCAACTTGCAATGTCTTGCCTTTGAACTGCTAGGTTGGCAGGAGCTGGGACAGAGGTGGAAGTTCACTCCAGCATGCAGCACTTGGGTCTTGAACTGCTGACCTGTCGACATTCCAGTCATCAACTTCAGCATCTTAACCGCTAAGCCACCACAGTCCTTTATGCCCTAGAAGAGACTTAAACAGCATTTCTTTCACCAGGGTACAAGCTGCTGTCTTCTTGTCAAGGACTTCCTATCTTCAGGCTCCCAGGTTACATTCAAGACCTTTCACAAATGCTTCCTTCTATACAGTATTCTGGTACTTCTTCCAGCACTTCATTTTTGTTTTTTTGCTTTCTTTCCACCTCTGGACCTTGGCCTGGCTACATCCTCTCTTACTACCCTACTGGCAGTAGACAGAAATAGCCTTCTCTAAGATTGTGGTATTTTTGAACCACAACCGGGTGTACCCCAAACAAGGGCCACCTTGTGCTAGCTAATCTTTCTCACACTAGGTCAGGCAAAAGGAACTACAGAATGATCTCTCCAAAGGTGCCTTCATTTTGGCAGTTTCGTGCCTGGCCTAAACACGGAAGCAGAGGAAGATCCCACTGGCATGTGATTTCCTCGCCCCAGTGAATGATAAGTAAATGGCACAAAGCCTTCCCTTCTGCAGAGAAGGGCCTATCTTAATGCACAATGAGTTGTCAGCTGTTGAAGAGTAACAGCAGTGACATTCGTCTCCCAAGTGCCCATTTTGACCCTCTCGATGGTCTCCCTTCCCCCTTTGGTGCTATGTATGCCACATGGTCTTTGTTAGTCACCAAAACTAGCCTTGTGCTCTCACACACGATATGGTGACTTGATATTCAACGGACAATCCACTCAGCTTCTGTGTGTGGAATGAACCTTCTTAGCCTTTTCCTCAGGCAGCAAAGTATTTTGGGCCAGTTCTGCCTGACTTTCTTTTTTTTTCTATTTGGAAGTTTTTAAAAAATGAACCATTTTGACTTTCATATAGCAATTTCCCCTCACACACATACACCACCTTTGTTTTAGAATAATTCTTCCTGTGAGGCATTGCTGTTTCTACTGCAGGAGGGAATTGGATGTTTATTTTTGTATTGTTGAGCCTTTTAAAACATCACGAGATGTGGGTTGTGTGTGTGTGTGTGTCTTAATTTCTGTAGTAGGCAATGGGCTCTGAAAAATGAAACAAATTTAAAATACAACAGTCTTACACTGTTCCATGGGGATTTTCCACATTTATGGCTTGCTTGCACAACAAGTAGACATTTTACTCAAAACTAATTTAACTTCTCTTAACTTACAAACACTACATTTTATGTGTTTTTATGGAAAGAGAAAATAATAGATCTGTGCAGAGGCACTAGCGGGTGAAGGCTAACCCAGAGACTTCCATACAGCTGTGTCTAAGGGAGGAATCTTTTAAAAACAAAAAACAATGAAAACATAGGCTTGAATCTCTAGCAGATGAAAAGGTCTTTGCTTTTGCTATTCGGGTGCTGATATTTCACTGTGTTTTATCCGTTGCCAAGGCTTTACAGGGGCTAAAATGTTTTCTTGCTCTTGGTTCAGATGTGAATAGCTATTTGCGATGTCATTTTATAGAAGATGAAGAAAGGCTTAATAATGCATTTACCCACAAATGAGTGGAAAGAGTAATATGTTTTAGAGAGGTATTCTTCTGGTTCAGCTCAGGGGTCTATAGACCTGTATCATGGTTACTTAAGGCTTTTTGCTTCTGCCTCTTAGAAAATACAATTCTCTGGTAATGTATCCCGCCTTGTTCCATAGTGGGGCTCATTCTATTTATTGGCTCAGGAACTCTAAAAGCATGTACATTTTACTCCTTGTGTAGTATTGTCACTGTTGGAAGTGACTGGACGCAGTTCTGCATATACCCAAAAAATACATGCACTGGTGTCCTTGGCTTTAGACTACCTAATCTCACTGTGCCTCCCTTTCCTTTGATCTTAGATCATTATTCTTGGGTCTGCTAATGTAACTTCTTTTTCTTGTTCCTCTAAGGAAGAGATCTTGCCTTTGTTCTCTAGAGGTGAAAGGGGCAACCATGACTCCTGACATGCTCAGGTTAAATTGAATTAGGATTTGTGCCACCTTTCCTATCACACTTAAGCTTTCTTGGTTTTTTTTTTTTTTTTTTTTGTGTTTTAAGGAAGGGGTGTGTATATGACTCCTTTGGAGTGAAAGAAGTGTGCCCAGGTAGTCAGTCTGATCTTCAGGATGCTGAACCTCTACATTAACATTGCTTTTGCACCACTACCTGTTTACACTCTGATATAATCACTAGTAACATTTTCAGAGTCAACAGTAGAATGCACTAGACCTGTGGTGGCTAACCTTGGCACTCCAGGTGTTCCTGGACTTCAATTATCAGATGCCCAAGTCAGCACTCCTGCTGATCAGGGCTTCTGGGACAGTGGCGTAGCGTGGGGGGGACAGGGGGGGCGGCTGCCCAGGGCAGCGGCTTTCAGGGGGCGGCATAATATCCCCACCGCTTTGGCCTCCCTCTGCCTGGGCTTAGGGAGCAGGACTTCCCAGGCAGAAGGCGGCCCTTTTGCTGCGCCGGCGGCCAGGCCGCCCCCTCTTTACCTCCTGCCGGCCGTGGCTGCCCTTGCTCTGCCTCCTCTGCCACCTCCCTGACGGGCGCCCTGCGCGCGCACGCTGCTCACCTCCACCCACCTGCCCACCCACCCAGCTAGCCGTCAGGGGCTCTCCCTGCCAGGGGCTAGCTGCCTGTCTGCCTGCCCGCTTCCCCCGTCCCGCCCCCTCGGCTTCCCTCCCTCTCGTCCCTCTGGCCCGTCACTTTGCTCCGGAGTCGCTCCAGATTCATCTGCTGGGTTTGGTGAGACCCCAAAACACCCTCCTTCTCAGTCGCCGCCCAGGGGAACGGCGGACAGGCGGGGGTCTACGAGAGGTCCAGCCCCGGGGGCCTTGGAAAAGGTAGCGAAGGGTTAACTGGGTGGGGGCGGCTGCAGCGAGCCTAGATGGAGGGGGCGGCGAGTTTGGTCTTCGCCCTGAGCGGCGGAAGCCCGTGCGACGCCACTGTTCTGGGAATTGAAGTTCAAGAACCAATGGAGTGCCAAGGTTGGCCATCACTGCACTAGACACTTACAGACTCAGCCACACAGTGGAGGAGCATAACTTCAGTGGCCTTTCCTAAGGAGAGATTGAAAAAGCTAGTCATTTTGAAGATGTGGCTCAAATAATTGTCCAGCTAGCACTACCCAAACCATGACGTTTGAAGGATTCTGGTTGTAATCCAAAAAGCTAACTTTTCCAGGTACTGTCCCATCACCAGCCTAGCTATTGTATCTGGTAGTAAAATAGAAAGCCAACTCTGTAGCATAATATTAATAATTAGATAAATGATTTCTTTTGCTGCAGTGGCTCAGTGGTTGAGAAGCTTGTTTTGTTAGCTGGAAGGCCAGCAAGTCGGCAGTTCGAGACCCTGGTACTGCATGATGGATTGATCACCCAGCTTTGTCCCAGTTCTTGGGGACATGAAAGGAGCCTCATTCGAGCATCCCCTGAGTGGAGTTTCTCCTGCAAAAATCCTTTCAACCCAGAATAATTTCTGACATGAAATTGTTATTGTTATGATGCTCAATGTCTTTTGCTCTTGAACAAGAGCAGGCAACTGTAAAAGATCAGGTCAATTTTCTGCCCCAGAGCCCCATTGAAAGCAAAGTGCTTTGACAACATTTTTGAAAAGAAACCAGAGGGACTGAAGCTTCACTTTTAGTTTTGAAAAAAAAAACATATTCTGGGTGGTAAGCATTCTGTTGGGGGGCTATGAATTATTTTAAAAAGCGAATCATTACCCCTGGATGTTTCCTTGGGGAAGGGAAGGCTTTAAAGATGGAGAGGGGGTCATGAGATTGGGGGTGCAAAAGCAACCGGGGGGGCGGGGCTGCATATTTTACTCACCTTGATTCAAGAGAGAGAAAAATCATATACTGTACTTTGCTTTGGTTCTGAATTTGAACCAGTTAATTTCTCATGTATTTTTTACACGTCATAAAACTTTAGGAAAAGTTAAATTGATGACAAACTTAAATTATATGCTCTACAATGGGGGAGGGGAGTCTGATTGAGTCTCAGTTCACCTCTGTACAAGCTGCAAAACTGGTCAGCAAAGAGAATAATAGCCTGGGAACTGTGGTGTAACAATATGACCTCATGCACTTCTTTAGATTGGTTTTCTATCATCCCTTCATTTTCAGATATATTGTTTATCATTACCAGCCTGAAATGATGTGAGAACCACACATAAAGTTTCTCTATAAAGGATATTGGAAATCCGCATGAGGCCAAATATTCCACAGTTATTATCTTCTGTGTGAAACTTGAATTTGGAGGTAAATTGTCCATAGAATCATAGAATTGCTGTGTTGGAAGGGGATTTTAGGCCATGAAGTCCAACCCCCTTGCTCAATGCAGGAATCAAAATCAAAGTAGATCTGAAAGATGGTGGTCCACTTCTCTCTTGAATGCTTCCAGTTTGGTTCCACTGCTGTGACTGTTAAGACATTTTTGTGATTTTTAGCTTATATCTGGCTTTTTAAAAGTTTGAGCCCATTATTACAAGTCCTGCAGTCTAGGATGATCGAGAACAGATCCTGCCTTTCCTCTTTATGATTATATTTCAGGTATTTGAAGAGTGCTATCATTCCCCACCGCACCCCCGGTCTGCTTTTCACCAGGCTAAGCATGCCTAGTTATTACAGCCTTTCCTGATAGGGTTTGGTTTCCAGTTCCCTGAATCATCCTTGTTGCCTTTCTCTGAACCTGCTCCAGTTTGTTGACATGTTGTGAATGTCTTGGCATCACTGTACCAGACAGTCCATCATTTTGGGCTATGATGATGTGACGAAACTAGTTCAGAGTCAAGATAGGAAGCACTGAACCAACTTGAGTGAGGAATCTAGCCCAGGGACACATTTACTGTCTTCACATCCCCTTTCTACTGAGATATTGCCATAAGAGTGGTGGCATTTTTGGAGTAAAAAAAAGTTTTCCTTACAGGACCTCCAAGCTTCCAAGTTTTGACAGAACATGTTCACGCTGGCCCTTGTGCTGCAGTCTGTGGCATTTAGGCTCAGGTCACTGGAGGAAAGGAGGAAGAGCTAAATGACATTTAGGGGGGCCCTCCAGTGGTGGGCACAAAAATTTTTTACTACCACACTGTGGGTGTGGTATGGCGGGCATGGCCAGGGGGAAAGCCCTGTATTGCACCCGAATTAGCACTACTTTATTTCAAAACTTGGATGGGCGGGGCCAGTCAGAATTTCTGCTGCTGGTTCTGGTAAACTGGTGCAAACCTGTTGACGGATGCCCATCACTTCCCCCCTCCCCCAACAGCATCAGCAGCCTATTTGTCAGTATGGTGAAGTAACTGACGAGTCGCTTCACAAAACCAGCACATTGAACACTTCCCCTGACCATTCCCAGAGGGTCAGGGGAAATCTTCAATTTGATGGGCTGGGAAAGTGACTTGTCAGCCACTTCACTATACTGGCAATACAAAAGAGAATCAGTCTTTGGTTCTTTGTCTGTCTGTGTATTGGTGATCAAGAAAATTGCTGTGGGCAGTTTCTTGAGCTACAAGACACAGAGCAGAGAAACCCTTTTTAAAAAAATCACTCTCCCTGGTGATCAAGGGAAGTATTTAATTTGGCAGTATCATGCATGAAACTGGAAGCTGACAGTGGAAGCTTCTTTGACAGTTTCAGGGCTCACTTTTAATCTGTTCCTTGCATCCAATCCCAAAAAGGAGATGGCCTGTGGAAGTCTCAGGAGTATGTTCAAGAGAAGCATTGGACCACTGTAGTGTCCAAAGTGTGGATAGCATAAAAAAGTATGCACCCTGACCACCCTCCCCTCCCAAAAACAATCAGCTGATCTGGACATGCTGTTAGTCAGATGTCAGTACAGTATTGTCAGGTTGCAGATGTCAGGTATGAAATCAACCTGGGCTTTGCAGTCTCCACTATCACACATAGGCAACGATGTTTATCCCAACTCCTTGTTGCTGAGCAAATTACCTGAGGAAATACAGCTACTAACCTAGACAAAGCCCACTGAAAGGTCATAAAACAACAGCAATACCAGGGTGCTCAAACCAAATGACATTTCAAAAGTAAACTAGTTAAATGTCAGGATATTGAGAAATCTTGACACCTAGGGGAAGGATGTTTTTCTAGGGTAGTGTGGTGGCAAACCTATGGCATGTGTGCCAGAGGTAGCACTTGGAGCCCTCTCTGTGGGCACCCATGCAGTCACCCCAGCACAGAGTTCCCCCCACACCTCTGCCCAGCAGCCCAATGGGAGCAATTCCTCCCTCCCTCTGGACAGAGTTTGCCCCACCTCTCTGCCCGACAGCCCAATGAGAGCATTTACTTCCTCCCCTGATCCTGTGTTGGCACTTTGCGATAAATAAGTGTTTTTTGGGTTGCAGTTTGGACACTCCGTCTTTAAAAGGTTCGCCATCACTGTTCTAGGGAAAACACAAGACAGTTACATTTCAAACATGCTAAAGGCGTGGGCTGCACATTTGGGTCTTCATCTGTTGGAGAAGAAGAAGTGAAAATGGAGAGAGGGTGGAAGAAATAAACAGAAAAACAGAGGGGGAAATCACATGTGTTACTCACACTTCTGTATATACTAGTGGTTCCTAACCTTTTTTTTTTACCATGGCCCACCTAAGCATCTCTAAAATCCTGACACACACACTCTCTCTCTCTCTCACTCTCTCTCTCTCACACACAACATATAATTCTTATTATTCAAAAACTGCGTTCTTGTGCTTGCTTGTCTGTCATCTTGCTTGACCACACCCCTTCTCCCTTTGAGCCCCTGAATTTGGTATATCAAGAACATGCCTGTAAGTTTCACTCTTTGTCTGATGAAGTGGACTTGATCCACGAAAGCTAACAATAAAAATATAGCAGTTAGTCTTTAAAGTGCTACAGTGTTTTTTATTTTATTTTGTTTATTTTGTTTTGTTTTGTTTTCTGATATGCCTATTCATAAGAAGAAAGCCTAAAAGGCAATTCACTGTTAATAATTCATTCTCAAATTGCCCCCTTAAAAATCAAATTGCCCCCCTGTGTGGGGTGTACCCCACATTGGGAACCACAGGTATATACATTTAAAAACTAATCTATAAGTTGGATCCTGTGTTGTGGCTGAGGGTTAGAAATCCAGAAGCAGTGAAGTCCCTTGTAGTTCCCTTCCCCATTTACTGTACTTCTACCTATTCAGTAATTTAAAATAGGATCACTTAAGGTCCAGTGTGGTTTCCTGATCCAATCCCTATGCAAAAATCATACCTAACAGATTACTGCACCTCCATGTGACTTTAAGCAAACCTATTTACCCAATCCAGCCTACTCAATTTGGCTGTCTATTCAAATCTTTAAAAAGATTTGGCTGTCTATTCAAATCTTTAGAAAGATTCGACTTAAACCCCAGTATCATTTTTATCCATATACTTCCTCTTCCTAGGTCTTGCAGATAGCATTCCTAGATTAGGAAAAGAAAGTCCTGCATTTCTGGAGTGAATGCCATCGAACATGGATTTGTTTTATAGACCATTCTTCGAAAGAATCACTACCAACTTTGAGCAAAAAGCACCTAAGTTTACAGCAAGTGTTAGAACATGTGCTTAGATTAGATGGATTTGTTTGACCGATCAACATACAAACCTCTTTCCCACTTGTTCCCATCAACATTTGGATGTTTAAAAACCAGTCAGTGAAATTATCTTCACTAGTTATAGAACAAGAATAGGGGGTGTTTGATTTCTAGATGCTCCTGGGCTGTTTCATCTATTGTTCCTCACCACTAGCTTTGCTAGTTAAGGTTGACGGGATTTATAGTCCATCAATATCTGGAACATGGCATGTTCACCAGTCCGGGTTTAGAGGAATTAGTACAACTCTACTGAAACGGCATAAAGAGTTCGTGTCCTTCTTCCTGCAAGAACTCTCCTTCAAACGTCCTCGTTTACATCAGCAAAAAGTATAGCTTGGATGCAGAATACAGTACCATCTCCTTTTCTTACATTTTCTTCCAGTACAAGAGAAAAAGACATTCTGTTCCACAGCACAGAAATAAAGCATATTCAGTTACACTCACCATCTTCTACCCACTGTCATCTGTTTCCAGGTCTTCTAACAAACACTGCAGATGCATACAGTCAAACCTCGCATAAAGAGCGTTTCACTTAAAGAGTAACTGGCTTAAAGAGCAGAATTTTCTCTGAATGTTCGCTTCGCTTAACAAATAAAACCAACCAAAAACTCGCTTAACAAATAAATTGGGGTTCGCAAATAAATTGGGGTTTCCAATCCCCTCCACAATTGGTCACTTACAATGGTGTTTCGCTTAAAGAGCAAACTCGCTTAAAGAGCAATCCTATGGAATACATTATGCTCTTTAAGCGAGGTACAACTGGTATTCTTAATATTATTTAAAACTATAATGGCCAGAAACAGAGATGATGATTTCTTTAAAAACATATACAGTAAATTGAACCTATAAACCATTCTGAATGGTGGGTAAAAGAATACATTTGAAGCTTTAATATGGAAACGGTTAATTAGTAAGCTGTCATTGAAAAAGCCTTTAAAACATATATTTGGCTTCTAAATATAGATGATTCCTCAAAGAGGGGGAGGGGAATCACAGAGAGCAAAAGGTTATGGCTGAAGGTGAAGCCTAAAATATATATAAAAAAATTGAGACAAGTTAATTCCTCTCTTCACTCAAAACAAGGTCACACTGATACAGTACAAACTTTTTGTCTATTACCATTTCCCCCAAGTAATGATGAGTGCCATTAATTGATTCTTTTTAAAGAAAAAGCCTCAGCTGAACTATGACTTTGACACATTAAGCACAAGATCTTTCTCTCTCTTTACAAAATGCAGGTCATTCAGACTGGACTAGTAAAGCTTATGTAACTGTCAGTAGAATTGTACTATAAATCAGCCATCAAAACCAGTGTTTACTTTCAGCTGTGCGACACCATGAATATACTATATAGTATAGGCAGTGGTGGGGTTGAATTTTTTTTTACTACCTACTCTTTGGGCATGGTAGGGGGTGGTGCGTGGCCAGGGGGAAAGCCCTGCGTTGTACCTGAATTAAGACTACTTTATTTCAAAACTTGGATGGGAAGGGCCAGCTGGAATTTCTGCTACAGGTTCTGGTGAAATGTGAGCCTGCTGAATCCCACCACTGTATATAGGGGGAGGGGTGGCTAATATGATCAAGTTATAGTGCTTACTTGGGGTGAAAGTCAACGTACAAACAGGGTGCATAGGTGTGTCCATATTTTGAGTAAGGAGGGGAGTTGATCCATGGCCCATATTTTCTCAGTTTTTAGATCACAGCTTCACCTTTATTTTTAAAAACTGCCTTCACCGCTCCCTACTCCTCCTTTAAAAAATTATTATTTCCCTGTCCTGGTTTTTAAAATATAAGAACTCATAGATGTCAATTTTGGAAAAAGAAATCTGTCTTAATGAACAGATTAGAGCAGTGATGGCGAACCTTGGCACTCCAGCTGTTCTTGAACTTCATTTCCTAGAAGCCCTGATCAGCCAGAGTGCTGACTTCAGCTTCTGGTAATTGAAGTAAAAATAACTGGCGTGCCAAGGTTCGCCATCACAGGATTAGAGGGTTAATGGGTTATGTGGGTTTTCTTAAGGCATCTGTTTTTTCCCCAATGCTCACCTGTTTACTGTTGTTTTGAGATTATTTGTGTAGAGGTAAGTTGGCTGATTGTTTGATAAGGTGAATGGGTAAATTGTTAGGTGAGTGCAGACTGGATAAGTGCCAGGTAAATCCATTATGGCTGTTGAGATTGAGAAGGAAAATGCGTTTATAGACCCTTGTTTTTACTGACTGTTCTCAGTGAAAAGGAAGAGATGGAATTTATATAAAAGCTGATAAGTGTTTAAAAGGTTAGGTAGATGAATGATGTGAATAGAATGGAACGGATTAGGATTTTACAAGTTTACATAAAAGTTGAGAAGTCGGGATTTGGCTCAGATAAATTAAAAGGTTGTATACATAAGAGTCTAAGTCAGGGGTTCTCAACCTATGGCCCACGGCACCATTTCATGTGGCCTGTGTCACCACTGCTGGAAACGGAAGCTGACACAACAGCTGTAAATGCGCCTGTCGCTGTTGTAAACTCATTTATGACAGCTGCAGGCACATTTTACGGTAGCATTTACAGTAGGGAGAACCACCAGTCTGGCCCGCTCAGCTGTCTCAGGGAGTGTGGTCTGGTCAGCAGCTTGAAAAACTTAAGAACCCATGGTCTAAGTTCTAACAAAAGGCTCAAAGAACCTCTGGGCTAAGTTCTAACAAAAGGCTCAAATAAAGAACTTCCATATAATGAAGCAGAAGTTGAAAAAGGCCCTCCGTTCCTGATACTATAAAAGCATTCCTTATAGTTGATCTGTTGATGGGCTACTCAAAGTCCTTCCTCTTCAGCTAAGAGCATACACATTCCTGCAAAAATGTACTCCTCTGAAAGAGGAGAGGCTCAATGATAACAATAACAGACTGTCAAGCTGATTCCAACTTAAGTTGAATTTACAAGGTTTTCTAGCTGTAAAGTACTGTACTCAGAAAATAGTTTACCATTTCCATCTCCTGGTGGCACTTTGGGACTATGCAGGTTGTTCAAAGACTCACTTGAGGTAGGGCATGTAATCCCATCGGCACACATATTGTGACTTACGTTGGCTAGCCCTTTCCCCAGGAGATAAAGTATGAGATTGAATCCTTAATTACAGAACTATATCAGTAGGACAGATTTTGATTTATAATTCCCAATCTACATTGTCCCCTTCTATAAAAGTCACACAGAGAGACTTCAGACTAGGAGGTGGCACAATATCAGTAAACAATGACTGTAATTTTATTTTATTTATTTATTTTATTTGTTCCAATTTGTTATCCCGCCCCAATCGGGTAGACCCAATCTACACTATAAGTTTCTGTCATGTAGATAATATGGTAGCTTCTCATCAGCCATAAGTGGTACCTTACTTAAAGAGCATAATGCATTCCACAGGATTGCTGGTTAAGCGAGTTTGCTCTTTAAACAAAACACCATTGTAACTTGTAAGTGACCAGTTGTGACTTCTGGCAGGGGGATTGTGAAACCCGATTTATTTGTTAAGCGATTTTTTGGTTGGTTTTATTTGTTAAGTGAGGCGACCATTCAGAGAAAATTCTCCTCTTTAAGCAAGTTAGTCTCTAAGCAAGACCCTCTTTATGCAAGGTTTTACTGTAATACTAGAACCAATGTTTAATTGTAAAGACAAACAGAGACTGGCCACTGAAGCTTCCCACCTCATTGCTATTGCCATTGCTTCTGGGCAGATCCATATGGGTTCCAGCCCTGGCCTGTGGGGCTGAGAAAAGGCAGACACATATTATGGTCAGCAAAGAGCAAGAGAGCAGGATGAAGCTGGGGAGGGTTGGCGGAGAAGAGCAGAAGTGCAAGGAGTCCAGGAAGAGGCATGAGAGGAAGGAGACATTGAACTCCCTGAAGTGCCTATGAAAACTGAAGACCTATCTTGAAGAGACGGGGAGGGGGGGGGGAGAGTAGGGGTACCCATGGTTAAATCATCAGCTGAGTCTTCAATAAATATATGAAGAGCATCTGTGCTGTAGCATTTGACAAGTATGATTTGTCCCTCCCTAAAGAGGAATGTTGAGCTATGCAAATACTGTAGGGCCGTGGAGGCTTAGTGGTTAAGAGGCTGAGCATGACGGACGGCTGACCGTTCAACAAGTCACCAGTTCAAGTCCCGAGCATTGTGCAACAAAGCAGCCATGATCAGTCCCAGCTCCTGCCAAGCTAGCAGTTTGAAAGCACAAAATTGCAACAAGATAAATAGGTACCACTTCAGCAGGATGGTAACAATGTTCTGTAAGCTCTGGCATCTAGTCATGCCTGCCACATGACTATGGAAACCTCTGCAGATGCAGACAGTGCTGGCTCTTTGGCTGTAAATGGAGATGAGCACCGGCTGCTAGAGTTGGTTATGACTGGCTTTCGAGCAAGGGAGAGCTTTACAGAAGCCCAGATTCCATCACAATAATTCCTAAATTTATTGATTGTAATCCTGTCCATGTAACTATGACCACGGAAGGCTGAAGATGCCATCAGCAGGGACAATTTTCAGAAATTAAACTTCCTAGCCCACATTTCCCATGGCTTTCAAACAATGAAAGTTATTTCTTAGGATCTGAAGGAGAATTGTGTTTGATTTCCAAAAATCATCCCTTGTTGATGAAGTTATCAGCTTTCCACAGCTTAGTTGCTTGAATAGGATTTCAGCTATTGTTTTGCTAATAGTCTTACACAACAAGTACTGAGCAGGCAATACAGAGGAGAGAAATGTACCTTCCTGAGGTAAATAATACAGCTTCTATTTTCAAAACTAGGGCAATATATTGCATTGAAAGATAACAAACTAAGCCAGATGAAATTCATCGGTTTCCTTTCCTTTTAGAAACACTGCTACAATTGATTGTCACAAACATTGGCTTTGTATGGGACACAACGTTCAACTGTAGAAGGGGAGGCCAGTGGGTGCCTGTGAGCTGTAGTGATGGATGCCATGTCTTAGACACCAGTCCCAAGGGGTATGTCAGTACAGGTAATTGCAGGTCATCAAAAGATTTATAACAAATGTGGCCAATTTGGCCTCTTGTACTCTGACAAATGTGCATTGGCTGAAACAGGGACAGTTGCAAAAAGCAAACTTGGGAGCAGTGTTCTACTCTCAAGTGTTAGGGAAAATGTCTTACAGTATTTCTTTTATTGCAAGATCTGTATTCTGCCCTTTTGGTTTAAAAGAAGCACACACTCTCAAGCCTATTCACAGTAATAAAAGCAGCTAAACATTAAACAGCAATCAATAGTAATGACAAGATTAAACCAAGGTGGTAAAATAAAGCATACTTAAGCATTATTGGGAAGATTAAAACAAAACTAATGAATTTTTAATAATGGCTGGGATAAGAAACAAGCCTTCCTCTGATGACCAAAGGAAATAGATCAAATGCCAAACTAGCCTCTTGGGCAGAACAGTGTTCTAGAGATACAGTAGAAAATACAAATAGGCTCTTTTGCTGGCTACCACACAGCTGATTTTGGAAAATGAGGAACCAGAAGAATTAAGAATATCTCCAATGAACATCTCAACAGATGTAGAGATACAGGTGGGGAACAATGACCTTTTGGGTATCCAAATAGCTGTGTTGAAAGTTAGCAGTAGCACTCTGACTCAGAGCTTGGCAAATTAACTTTCCCAACCTCTGCTCTGAATTGCATTCAAAATCAGATCAGCTGCCAATGAAGCTGTTTCAAAAATGGTGTGATGTATTTCCCAGTAGATGAGTTCTGCGCTGACACTATCTGAATGGAGAATTGTGAGATAGCTGTCACAATGTCTGAAAAATTATCATTCCCCACTATGTGGATTTAATAAACTGAACCAACAACTGTGGCTAGATTCAGACCGTGAAGACTTTGATCTTTTAACCATTGACAAATGTCCAGTCCACCTGAAAAAAATCAAACTAAATAAAATAGATGTGCAGGAGGATGGGGTAGGGGAAAGATGAGATGTAAATCTGTTTCCACATTTGTTCCTGGAGTGGTTTTATGTGATTTCCAAGTCTCTGAATGGAATACTGCAAAAATTTAAATAAAACTGCTAGGAAGCAGGATTGATTGATGCTAACAGGGTGTTGCTCACCTTGACCTCACATGTCAGAAAGGTAGAAAGGGCTTCTGGGCAAACTAATTGTGGAAATGGGTATAAGAGAATGTCAGTAAATGTGCTCAGAATCTTAGTAAAACACAACTAACAGGTAATATGGC
The DNA here is from genome assembly GCA_030440675.1 of Furcifer pardalis. Lineage (NCBI taxonomy): Eukaryota > Metazoa > Chordata > Lepidosauria > Squamata > Chamaeleonidae > Furcifer > Furcifer pardalis. The sequence goes on from CP126890.1 coordinate 206,581,081, forward strand.
AAACCAAAATAAGGAGGATTTTCTTCTTCTTCTTTGTGGTTCAGTGGCTTAGGTATGTGGCTCTGAAGAGGCAGAGATTGAGAGTTTGATTCCTCACTGTGCCTCTTTGACAGGAGATGGATCAATGGCCTATAGGTCTGTAGTTTGAAGATAATGAGTGTGAGTATTATGAGACACTCTGAACAACTACAACAGTTACCACCATGCTCTCTAGAATTCAGACTAGCTGTAGAACTTATCTGACTACTGTATCTCTCAGGTGACTGCAAAGGAAAAATATCTTGTTGTGCCAAGAGAGTGTCACCTGAAAAATTAGAACTTGGTCCGTTTCCTGGTGGAGAAATTATTAACCCCAAAAACTGACACCGAGGCATGATTTTAATCAGAACAAACATTGGTTTATTGGTATTAAACAGAATTCTAATTCATAGTGGCCATTCTATGAGAAAGAAGTCCCATACCTCACCGTTCTGACAAAACCACCCTCGTGAAGCCACTCCAAGCTATTCTAGGAATAACTTCAAGTCCCTCCCGTTCCCCAACATTTTTATACAGTTTTACTGGTCGACAATTAATCCTGGATTAGTGATGGCAGTTGCAAATGCTGTTTACTAAAACGGGGGCAATTAAATGAGTCTTTACACTTCTTGATTACATGATACAAAAGCTTAATTAAACAGTACAGAAGTAATTCTGAAATTACGCTTGACAATTTACACGTACAGAGAGCATTGGCAAAGGCAGCAGGCAGTTCATTGTTTCTGGAGGAAGCGATCTCCCCAGGCGGTCGTAAATCTGTTACAAAGTGTCGTCTTGTGGTCAGGAAAATATTTGCAGAGCAATACTTTGTATCTTTGGCTTTTGTGAATGAATGAAAAGGAGCGCCTTTGCTTTGCGACCAGGAAACCGGTTTTACTGAGTCCACACCTTTTGCAACACCTCTGGGGGAACTCTTGAGGCTCGGAGACAAAGAGAAATAATTAGTTCTAGTTTACATTCTTGTTTGGAGGGGAGAAGCCAGCTCTCAATCAGCTTTTCTATTAACTTTAATTGCTTGCATTCCTTGCCAGAGTCTTGTGTACATGACCCGCTTGGAATAATCAATATTCTTTACCAATGCTCTTAGGCAGGCTTTTATATCAATCCTTATAAAATTTATTTTTATTTTCCCCTTTTAATTAACCCCCTTTACAAAGGTTTATATCAAACCTTGTATAATTTTATTTCATATGTTAGCTATTAAGCGCTGGTTTCTCCCCATATTTCCATACCTTTGACCTGTTTGTATAGTGAATCTCTGGTTGTAACTTTATTAAAACAAATTAAATGAAACAGTGATGTTTGATCTTAAAATCCAGGTAACAAGAGGTTTTGCTATTTCACTTTTCAAGGTCATCAATCATTTACTGCTTTTTGCTGTTGCTTTTTTGGATCATTACAGACATGCAAATTTACAGACACTTATGGGATATTCATCTAGGCCTTCTTCGCAGTGTACCAAGATATTTCAAGGAGAAGTGTCTTGAAAATTATGCTGTCTTTATCTGACACAGAGTCTACTGGGTTTTGTCTTTGATCCAGTAACATTTTCCCCTAATAATATTCATGGGAAACGGAAACCTAGATTTTTTTTTCCTTTTAGTTGCCACACTTTTGGCCAGTGCTGATGATCTGAACTACACCCTCAACAGCTGCCTGGGATCAGATGGGCCAGCTCTGTGGAGAAAGTTTTAATCAGGCTTGTCACTTTAGGCAAGGTTTCCTTATAGGGCTATGCCTAAAGAAGTATAGCTGAGAGTAGCCAACTGGCTGTTTATGGAGCAATGACTCCCAAAATGATCTTGAACCATAATTTCCAGAATCCTTGACTTCTACCATTGCTTCTTAGATGTGTTGATCCATGTGTACAGCCAGGCTTAGGCTACCTGTTTAAAATCTAATTATTTTCATATACCGTAGACCAGGTTGAGCAAACTCTTGAATTAGGCTGTTGGTACAAATTTAGCCTACACAGCCATGTAGATATTTAACTTTTGGGGAGGGGAAAATAGGGGTTGACATGTCCTCTCTAACATACTTCTTAAATTTTTAGTTTTAAAGTTTGGATTTTAAAGACATTTTTAATGTTTGTCTGAAAAGTAATGAATTTAATATTTACTCTTTATTTTATTTTATTGGTTACAATTTAAGAAGAAAGAAAAAATGCTGAAAAAGAAATTCAGTAGAATTAAAAACTTAATAGTATTTTTTTCAACAAAAAAGAATGAAAAACAAAAGGCCTGTACATAAATTTCTATAAAAGACTTCCAGATACCTAAAAATACATTCATACAAGGTTATCACTGATATGCCATGTGTTCCAGTGTCAATAACAATGTATGATCCTCTACCCATTGAAGTTCAGGATAGACATTTATCTTTCCAACTTTGTAATATAACTCTTTGGGCAAGGACAGGGAGTCCATTTTTCCTAGCCAGTAGTTAATCTCCAAGAAACAGACACATTTAAGAATACATAAGTATCAATAATTTTGATACCCCATGTGGTGTAGAGGGACAGACTTAGGACTCCAGAGGCTTGGATTCAAATCTCTGCTCAGCCATGGAAACTCACTAGTGAAGCTCACTTACCTTGAAACTCTATAGGGCCTCTATAAGTCAGTTCCAACTTGATGGGCATACAATAACATAAAAAGCATCAATGAAGATCAAAGAGAGGTACAGTAATTGACCATAACATATATTTGAGAAATGCATCAGCAGAATTCCACAGTCAGCAGATGATTCTCTCAGACCTTTGTGATAGCATCTGAACATCTCCAGAACAGCAGATTAGAAAAACATTTCTGTGGTATATTGTCTCCCATTGGCAAGAGCCCAGATTTTGTCCAGTTAATTGAATCATTGGACATAACTCAAAATAGTAATTACTTTTGTTGCTGTTCGGGTGGAAGACAACAAGCACTAAAATAGTATCTACATAAAGAATAATTTTAAACGTGAGAGTTAAATTCAAGGCTATGGATATTAAAATTTTGTCTAACGGCGCAGGCTAGTGGTTCCAAACACAGATTGAATATAATAGGGGAAAGGGAACAGTCTTATTTGCTAGCCCTTAATGGCACCAAGAATATGCTATTATTTAATGCTCTTGATCTTGGAAATGAGTAAGGAATCCAAATCCATTTTAGAAAGTTAAGAGGAAAATCAGACCTGGCAAGTACTGTATGGCAAAAATATTGTTGTTGTTCAGTCGCACAGTCGATTCCGACCCTCTGCAACCCCATGGACCACTGTCCCCCAGGCACTTCTGTCCTCCACCATCCTCCTCAACTCACTCAGTTCTGTGCCCATTGTGTCTACAATACCATCTAGTGATCTCATTTTTGGCTGCCCCCTTTTTCTTTTGCCCTCCACCTTTCCAAGCATCAAGGCTTTCTCAAGCAAATCCTCTCTTCTCATTTGATTTCCAAAGTACTTTAGCTTCATCTCTACTATTTGACCTTCTACGGAGCAGTCAGGGTTGATTTCCTCTAAGATTGACCTATTTGTTCTCCTTGCTGTGCAAGAGACTCTCAAAACTCTCCTCCAGCACCACATCTCAAAGGCATCTTTTCTTCTGTGCTCAGCTTCCCTAATGGTCCAGCTCTCACAACCATACATTGCCACCGGGAATACCATTGCTGTGACTAAACGAATTTTTGTTTGCAATGTGATGTCTCTACTTTTCACTATGTTCTCCAGGTTTTTCATTGCTTGCCTCCCAAAAATCAGTCGTCTTTTTATTTCATGGCTTCAATCACCATCTGCAGTGAGCTTTGATCCTAGGAAAGTAAAATCTGTCACTGCTTCTACTTCTTCCCTATCTATTTTCCAGGGACTGATAAGGCCTGTTGCCATTATCTTGGTTTTCTTTATATTGAGTCTCAAGCCAGCTTTTGCACTTTCTTCTTTCAACCTAATCAGGAGCTTCTTTAAGTCCTCCTCACTTTCTGCCATTAGGGTGGTATCATCAGCATATCTCAAATTATTGATGTTTTTCCCAGCAATTTTGATCCCAAATTGTGATTCCTCCATCCCTGCACAGAGCTCTGTGTATAAGTTGAAGAAGCAGGGTGACAAAATGCAGCCATATACTGTCAGTGTATTTTGCAAAAGCTTTTCAGCCTCAAGTGAAAACCTAGGAATCTAATCAGATCTCTCAATGTTCAGAGCAATCAAATCAAGAACCTGTCTCAAATTATCAGAACCCTGCTTACCTTTTATAAACCCTACCTAGCCTGGAAGTAACAAGGCTGTAATAACCTTTTGGAGCCTATGGACAAGGATGGGAGTTGATGCTTTGTCACCAACATTAATTAGACAAATAGGTCTGAATTTTGCACACTTAGTATTTTCCTTGTCAAACTTAGGAATCGCAGTAATACAGCCATCCCGCAGGGAGGGTGGCAGAGACCCAATCTCAAAGACCACTCCATCAACTTGATGCCATTTTAGAGTTAAAAGATCTGAAAAGGTTCTGTACCATTGGATGGGAAACTCATCTGTACCTGCTTATTTACCAGTATTCATATTCATTATTATTACCTTAATTTCATCTATAAACAAAGGTGTGCCAAAAACCTGTTATTCAAAAACACTGGGACAGAGTAGATCAGAGAGAGAAAAGAATGTGCCTAGCTCCTGATCCATGGGTTCTCTGCCTTTACTATAAAGTTCTGATTAGTACTTATAGACTTTAAATTTCTTTCAGCAGGAACAGAATGCATTTCATCCTTTTCATCTTTGTTCAGTGAAACATACTTTTTGTTCCTTCGATATCTAAGATGATATGCCAGGATCTTACCTATTCTCTCACCACTTTCTCAGCATGATTGATACAGACATATTCTGCCCTTCCTAAAAATGTATTATTAAATTCGTTATTTTGGCATTTTGTAGATAACAAAAGATTGGGTGTGAAGGAACTAGAAAATTGGGTTTATAAAGATCTTATTTTTCAAAGTTATTTCCTTTATTACTTTGAACTACTGTACTTGCTGTGGGAAGCATATGCAATTTGTTATCCCCCTTACAAAGACTTTACACTCTTCCCATTTGGCAGTACAGGTGATAGCTGATCTTTCATTATTTGAATTTTGAAGATCTCTTCATTAAGTAGAGAAACATTACCAAGAGCTGGATGTTTTAACTCAGTCTGGAAATTGAACAATTAATTAATTATTATTTGGGGGGGGGGTGATCAGAGATTATTATCATATTTACAGTACATGCTGTGACTTGTGGCATCAAAGAGAATGAAATGAGAAACTAATCAAGTCGGAAGCAATTATGGCACAAAGAAAACAAAGGCATAGTGTCTATTGTTTGGGTATAAGATTACAGAGGGATCATCAGTACAGCCATATAGACACATATTCTTTATGTGTTGGCATATTCCTATCTAAGATTCAATCTATGATGATATTATAGCAATAGCAGTTACACTGATATACTGCCCTACATTGCCTACAATGCTTAGCGCACTCTCTGGGTGGTTTACAGGCCATTAGCATTTTGCCCTCATCATGCTGGGTACTCATTTTATTGACTTCAGAAGGATGGAAGGCTGAGTCAACCTTGTGTCCCATCATGACTGAACTCACAACATTTTGGCTGTGTAGTGATATTGGACTGGGCTTTAGGCTTCCTTGTTCTAGGTTTCTGCTTTGTGTTTCAATGCCTATCCTGCTGTCTTGCCTTTGTCTTGGTTTGGGCCTTCTCTGATTGGCAGCTGCGCCATCTTGCCTAACCCAAAACAGGAGAACAGGCTACACAAGGAATTCTTTTTAAAAAGTTGTTTTCTAAGTTCAGATCTTGAAAACAAGATTGCAGTCTAGTGAAGTACTGGGACCTAAAGAAAGCTGCCCTCATATTTACAGAAGATTGATTCTTCAGAAGATGTACATTATTATTATTATTATTATTATTATTATTATTATTATTATTATTATTATTATTATTATTATTATTATTATTATTATTATTATTATTATTATTATTAAATTAGATTTATATGCCCCTCTACTCACCTCACTGAGGCGACTCAGAGGGGCTCACATAACATAAACATATACAGTATCACAATCTCAAATATAAATACAGCATAATATAAAAATATAACAACAGATGCAGCACAGATAACACAATCAATAAATTTTACATAAAAGAAAAAACAATACAATAAAATACCGTGTAAAAATACAATACAGTCAAGAGAGACAGCAAGGTCTTTATGGCTGAGCTAGCTGGTCCACACAGCTGGCCCTCATTCCCCCTCTCCAGCAGGCAGGGAGAGTTCTGTGATGTTCCGGAGGTGGTCATGAATGCAGCAACAGCAGTAGCAGCAACATCAAAACATGGGAAAGCAAACGCTGCTATATGAACCTTACTCAACTAGGTGCTCTGCAGATGTTTTCTACAAGTCCATCACTGCTTTGCCATCCAGTTGCAGATGGAGAAGTTTCAGTCCAAAATGTCTAGACGTCACCATGTTGAAGAATGTGGCTGTTTCTGTCCCATTCCTCCAAGATTACAGGATGAAATCTTATTATGTAAATATCCTGGAATAGGCACAAATTTCAGCAGCAAATTGCCACCAATTAAGAAGTTGGCACTGGTTCAAATACACGGGCAAAGTATTTCATTGTTAGCTGCTAGTGAAGTGTGTGGGTGCTTGCTTTTCCTTTAGGAACACCTCATTTAATCAGCTATCTTTTTCTATGCAATTAAAAGTGAACTATTGTTTAAGCTATTGTTTTTTCCCTTATTCTTGCACTTCAAACAAGCCAAGATTAATCAGTTTTGCAAAAGCATTGACTTAGAGCAGGCAATTAATTGGTACTCAATAGAGAACTTGCCTTTTATAAAAAATAAGGAAAGAAAAGAATGGGGAATATCTTGGTTTCTCTGGTAACAACACAGTACTGTATTTATTCCAACTGTTATTATTATTATTAAATTAGATTTATATGCCCCTCTACTCACCTCACTGAGGCGACTCAGAGGGGCTCACATAACATAAACATATACAGTATCACAATCTCAAATATAAATACAGCATAATATAAAAATATAACAACAGATGCAGCACAGATAACACAATCAATAAATTTTACATAAAAGAAAAAAACAATACAATAAAATACAGTGTAAAAATACAATACAGTCAAGAGAGACAGCAAGGTCTGTATAACCCACCAGGAGCTGAGTCCATTGCCGTTATGTTTTTGCCTCCCAAATTCCAGCCCAAAATTAGCCTGTGGCTTGTAGTCTATCCTTTAACATTATAGTTGGTGGAGAGCCATTTTGCACCACAACACAGGGCCAATTAGGTAAAGGTAAAGGTCACCTTTGCTCAAATGCCAGTCATATCTGACTCGAGGGTTCAACACTCATCTCTGTTTATAGCCAAAGAACCAGCGCTCTCTGCATTTGCATTTCTGTGGACATGTGACAGGCATGACTAGACACTGGAGTACTCAGAACGCTGTTTGCCTTCCCACCAAAGTGGTACCTATTTATCTACTTGCAATTTCTTGCTTTTCAACTGTAAAGTTGGCAGGAGCTGGGACAGAGACAGGAACTCACTCCATCGTGCAGTACTCGGGTCTCGAACTACTGACCTCCCAGCCTTCCAGTCCTCAAATCCAGTGCTTTAACCACTAAGCCACTGTATTCATCCTATTGCTATCTCTCAATTCTGCTGCAACAAATATAATGAAAGATGGCATGTTTCCTCACACAACAAGGTTTCCACACACCCTGTAATGATCAACAAAAGAAGTATAAATGGAGGGTGTAAGCAAGGTAACAAAGTACCACTACTTCAGAAGATCCTGGAAGATCTCGGTAAGAAGTTGCTTACAATACAATAGCACAAGAACAACAAGAAGAAACACTTTGATTTCATGAAGGGCCAAAAAAAAAAAAAAAGCATAGGGTTTCCAGAGGAACCACGTGGTGTAATGTAAAATCAAATTGGTTTAGTCCAACTTCATTCTTTTCAATAATGGGGAATGTAGCCTAAGATAAATTAAGAAAAGAATTAGCACCTGAAAAGGAAGAATTTTCAAAATGTTACATTCTCTCCCCAGAAGCTGCTTTGTGTAAAAATGTGCTAACTTGCATGTTACATCAGTTTTTTCATCCAACCCATTTTAGATGTTCTCAAACATAAACTCTGTATCAGCTGTCCAAAACCACTTGTTTCTTCCAAGCATAAAAAGCCTGTAAATCTCAGTTCCTTGGAACAACTAGCAAAATTGGCAACTGAGTTCTATACAGCAGATTTAGCTTATTTGCTGCTTAGTAAGATTTTTATGTTGCTTTTATAAATTGTCAAAGCATTTGTGGCTCTATGAAGAGGGTTTTCCTTTTAAACCAAAACAGTCCTCTAATATTTGCAGGCCTGGGGCTGGCAGTATTCTTCAAGGTCTCCAGCAGAGATCCCTTGAAGAATAGTGCCAGGATTAAAATGTGAGTTTCTCTGCATCTACAGCTTCATAATCAACATTGCTCATTCTGAGAACAATTTCCATTGACCATGGCCAACAAAACTGTAGCCAGAAATGGGTCACATAGAAACAGGAAGGATCTGTCAGCTTGCCATGTGATATGTAATTCTGACATGTTTTCCCTTCCAAAATGAAAATTTGAGGAGCCAAAGCTATGCCTTCTCGGCAGTAATTACAGAATTCACAGCAAGAGTAGGAACCTGTAGCCTTCCAGGTATTGTTAGTCTTTAAATCCATCAATAGTTGTTTGAGATTGGAGGGTTGTCTATAAGCAAGTAGGGGTCTGTCACCAACCGCTTTGGAAAGCAAAGCACTCTTGTCCAAGATGGGTTGCAGATCCAATCTCAAACAACTATTGACACACAACAGACTACACAGAAGTGGAGCAGATATGGGAACTAGACCCTGTTGCAAATCCAGATGTCAACTATGCCCTCACATTCGCTCTGGAAACAGTATTACTGGACCCAACTGCACCACACACAACATTAAAGGCAGTTTTACTTGTGCTTCTGCCAATGTGATTTATGCTATCTCTTGCCAAAAATGTCCGTATGTGCTTTATGTAGGACAAACAGGACAATCTTTATGCAAAAGAATTAATGGACACAAATCAGATATCCGGAATGGCAACACAGAGAGACCTGTCTCAAACCACTTCAATCTAACTGGACACTCTATCCAAGATCTGAAAGTTACAATTCTGGAACAGAGAAATTACAAAACTAGGATTGAAAGGGAGACAGCAGAAATCAAATACAGTAATACCCTGGATAACAATTGTACCGAATAGTGCTAAAACCGCATAACGATGCAAGATTTTTGGAAAAATCTTGTATCGGGTAACGCGATTTTTAGCGTTATCCGATACAATCATGTGTGGGGGAGGGCTGGATTGGGTAGAACATCTATCCAAACCAACCCCCCCAGGGCCTGCCCGCACGATGTTTGGAAAGGGTACGGGTCCCCGTACCCTTTCCAAACACCGTGCAGGTGCGCGCGTGTCAAACAGGGTTTGGGGAGGGTACGGAGATCTTCCCCATACCCTCCCCAAACCCCCTCTGACACGCGCACACCAGCCCGCCTGATGTTTGGAAAGGGTACGGGCCCCCACACCCTTTCCAAACACCGTGCAGGCGCACGCCTGTCAAACGCGACTTGGGGAGGATACGGAGAAAATCTCCGTATCCTCCCCAAACCCTGTTTGACACGCGTGCGCCAGCCTGCCCGATGTTTGGAAAGGGTACGGGCCCCCATACCCTTTCCAAACACCGTGCAGGCGTGCGCCTGTCAAACGCAGCTTGGGGAGGATACGGAGAAAATCTCTATATCCTCCCTAAACTGCGTTTGACGCGCGGGCGCCAGCGCACCCGATGTTTTTTAGCATTGTTCGGTGTATACCCTGGACAACACTAAAAACCGGATAATGACATGACTTGTGGAACCATGTCATAACGTTATCCGAGGTACTAGTGTACATCCATCTGTTAGACACCCATCGCAGGGGATTAAATATTAGCAAAGGGCTTCTGGGGCATTATCAAATTTGATACACAGATTGCTATATGCTGCTAGATATTATGTTACAACCTTCCTGCCAACTCTCTTTAACAAAACAGGAAGTAACCAGGTACAGTGTTTTTGTTTGCATGTCAACGGTTGATCAGAAACCAGAATGGGCTTTCTCAGACCCTTTGAGATTGAAAGGGAGACATTTAGAGCTAATCTGAATAATCTATTGTTGCTGATGGCTGTGGGAAGCTGTATTGTTGTGCTTGCTTCTTGTCTGTCATTTTGCTTGAACACACCCTGCTCCCTTTGAAACCTGAATTTTGTGTATAAAAACCGTGCCTGTAAGTTTCACTCCTTGTCTGAAGAGGTGGACTTGATTCAAGAAAGCTAACAATAAAAATATAGCCATTAGTCTTTAAAGTGCTGAAGTATTTTTATTTTGTTTTGTTTATTTTGTTTTGTTTTCTGATTTGCCTGAACCACAGACTAACACGGCTGCTATTCCAAAAAAATCATTGTACAACAAATATCTCTATGGGAAAAATCATACTATGGTACAACATCATTGTATGATTTTTCCCATAGAGATGCATTGCATCATATAACAATGGGGCACATTTTTTTCCAAATCCTTGTTGTTGTACAATGTAATTGCCGTACGAGGCATTCGTTATACGATGTAATTCCCGTACGTGGCATTCGTTATAGGGGTTCTACTGTAATCTTCTTCCTCTGTTAATTGCCTTGAAGGACAAGACACACTCGTGATATTTTCTGTCTCAGGTGCAACAACTCAGCAGGTGAAAGACATTGTGCTCCTTTATTTTGGGGAGTGGGAGGGAAAGGACATTTGCTACTTGGTCTCAGGCAGCAAAATTTCTTGTTCAGGACCCGGCCTGGAAACATAAACAGAATCAATTTGTTTAGCACATGCAGACATAATGAAACATCTAATGAAAAAAAAGAAAGACACTCTGTCTCATGTCCTGAAAATAGCAGCTGCAGTGGCTCAGTAGTTAAGAGGCTCGCCTTGTTAACTGGAAGGCTGACAAATCAGCAGTTTGAGATCCAGGTACTGCATGACAAATTGAGTGCCCATCTCTGTTCCAGCTCCTGGGGACATGAAAGGAGCCTCATTTGGGCATTTCCTGAGCAGAGCTTCTGCCACAAAAATCCTTTCAACCCAGAATAATTTCTGACATGAAATAATAATAATAATAATAATAATAATAATAATAATAATAATAATAATAATAATAATAATAATAATAATAATAATAATAATAATAATAATAATTGGAGAATGCTCAGAAATAGCCACAGAACACAAAGCAAGCAAGAAGATCTGTAGCCTTGCAGAAGAAATTCCACCCCAATCCTTAATTCACTTTCAGACTTCTAACTGCCTCATTATTTATTTCTGTCTTAATCTCCAGCAGGAGGGAAGAGTCTTTACTATTCAGATTATATTGTGTTGTTTTATTGTGAACCACCTAGGGTAGTTTATGCTAATTATGGTGGGATATAAATAAAACAAATAAAATATAGGGTTTATTACCTAAGTAGTCTTCACTTGGTAAGGCTTATGACAACTCTGAAAGATTCAACGGTATTATATCTGCATTAGAGACAAATAGGTGATAGTTACAAAAGCTTGCCTTAGGCTTTGAAGCAATTTAATTTGTATGTTCACACTTAACATTCTTAGCCATCCACACTGCCATCAAGTGATTAATTTTCCAGGAATGAATAGGGGGTTGGTGATAACTGTTAACATCCAACATTAAAACTGAAAAGGGACACTAAATTGTATTGCCAAAATATAGTTTGGGCAACATTTCTAAGGAATTTAAAAATCAACATATAGAATAAATTTGCATTATTAAACATAATTGATCATGAATCAGAAGAACTGTGGGTGTAAACCAGAGATATTATTAGGGAAGGATACGAAAAGACAATTCCTATAATAAGAAAAGAAAAACCTGGATGGGTGACAGAAGAAACACTTAACATTGTAAAGAACAGAGGAGAAGCAAGAATAAAAGGTGACAGAAAAAGGCTCAGAACCCTGAATGCAAAGAAATGCCCACAACACACACACATATTATATCAAGAAGAGTTTTCTTCCAGAAGATTCAGTAAATCAAACAGTAGGAAATGGAGAATTTAATAGAAAAACACCACCTCTCCTAGGATGAAGATACTGTCATATTCAAATTGCTAACAGTATATGCGCAAAAAAGTATGAAGAACATAACTTTTAATAATTGGGGGAAAACAAATTAAATGAGAAAAGGGGGAGATTTCTGTCTTGCTCTGGGAATGAGGTTTGCTAATGATCCTGAGTTATTTATCATGATGACATTAATGGTATCAAGAGAAATAGACATCCACAATGCAAAAGGTTGCTTTTTGTGCTTATTGCTCCTTTTGAGACTCCAGCTGCCCTATTTTTCTTTACCTGGCATGTCTTTATTTGTCCAAAAGTACAGTGACTTTGGAAATGTTAAAGGTGTGCAATGTTAGTCATGGTGTATGGGACTGCAGTGGCTTAGTGGTTAAAATGCTGAACTTGACTGGAAGGTCAGCAATTTGAGACCCGAGTCCTGCATGGTGGAGTGAGCTTCTGTCTCTCTCCCAGCTCCTATCAACCTAGCAGTTCGAAAGCAAGAAATTGCAAGTAGATAAATAAGTACTGCTTTGGTGGGAGGGTAAACAGCACTCCGTGCACTTCAGTCTCTAGTCATGCCTGTCACATGTTCACGGAAATGACTGCAGATGCAGACAGAGCTGACTTTTTGGCTATAAACAGAGATGAGCACTGAACCCTAAAGTCGGATACAACTGGATTTCAAGCAAGGGCAACCTTTACTTTTACCTTACAGAAACTGGGCAAGGAGAAGCATTTTTCCTTAGAACATGAGGGTTTCCTGGTGAAGGTGGAAAAGGGGTTATATTTAGGGTAGAAGAAAATGTCTTCACACAGAGCATGGTTTCTACCACAGGAAATAGCAATGGCTTCCAGCCTGGAGGATGCAAGAGGTGGTGGTATTTTTTTTCATATCCTGTGTATAGGCTGGTTTATTTATATATTTATTTGATATTTTTTAACATCCTACCTTTCCACCTTATTGAGGATCCAAGGTGGCATTCAGAAAAATTAAAACCAGCAATTAATTGAAACAAATTGTATAAGATTAAGATAATCATACACTACACCATTTTAAAACTTTACAATGTGGAACTAATATCTTCATCTCAGTTGCTTCTCAAAGACAGCCGGTTTACCCACTATGGAAACAGGATGCTGATTATATAGGCTATGTTTTGATCCACTACAACTTTTCTTAGCTTGCAATCTTCTTAAAATCTCTTTATCTTTTATTCAGTGGTTGAGGAAGCTGCTGGTGGGGAAGGATTCTGATGAATAAATGAGTAAAAAAAAAGAAGAAGTTATGCAGCCCTGTTTCTCTCACTGTTCTGAAAAATCAAGTTTCCATATCTAGCCTGAGCCTTCAAGGTATTTTTGAAGACTCACATTTTTAAAAGTCATAGGCAGATGTTCCACCCCAACATACAAGACACTGTGACACCTCTGCTGCGGCTCCCTGTGATATTGAAACAATCACCCAACCTGTACACTGATGAAGGAAACTGGTATTTGGATCCTACACAATAACCAAGTGTTCTGAATAAAACACTCTGTAGCACCTAGGGCTACCTTTAAGAGCATGTATTTCACATGTGACAGTTGTAGAAATGAAAGCACTTCTTCAAGAACCAAAGCCCTTGACTTGCCTATATGGATTCTACGAGAACTCAAAGAAAGAATGCTGTCTAATGTTTTACCAAGGAGTCTAGTTGACATTCCACTTTCTTCCTCTTTTCCCTTCTCTCTTTGTCCTTTATCATTCACAGAACACTTTTCATTTTTATCCCCACTCTGTCTACTAAAATTATATAGGGAATTTAATATTTCTCTCTTTATTTGGTTCTTCTTCTTTGCTTCCTCTTCTACCCCTTCATGTGTCAAGGGAGAGACAAGGTTATTGCTCTGCCACTTCTATTGGCCTCCACCAATGTTATTTGGTGTTCTTGTAATTTGATATTGATGTTTATTGAATTTTTTGTTACTGTAATGATACTGTAATGATACTGATATTCTGATGTTCTGTGATATTGATATTGATTATTTATGATTTATTGACATGTTGTGTTTATGAACTTCTAACTTTACATGTGTTGTGTACCGCCCTGAGTTGGTCCTACCAAGTAGGGCGGTATAGAAATCGAAATATAATAATAATAATAATAATAATAATAATAATAATAATAATAATAATAATAATAATAATAATAATAATAATAATAATAATAATAATAATAATAATAATTTTCTCCTTCTCCTATTACTGTGTTGGCACTTTACATTAAATAAGTGGGTTTGGGGTTGCAGTTTGGGTACTCGGTCTCTAAAAGGCTTGCTATCACTGGGCTAATTGGATTTGCAGTCCAACTACATTTAGATGGATTCTGGTTCCTCACCTCTGGATTATAGGACTGCTGTTTTATGTACTTGAATATCCATGTTTCCACAGTTATCGAAAAGGTTGGTGAACATTCTTGCACATACATGCACACAGGTATAATTCCTCTTTGATTTTAAAAAAATACATTTTGAATCCTTTTAGAAGATGATAGAATATAGAGCTGCTGATATGATTTGGTCACAACAGAGTTCTCACAGTTTCTCCCCTATTTGTATTTGACTGCCCTGCAATTTGTCTGTCTTGTGTCCTGCTTAATTTCAGCTAGCAAAGGTCTCTGCTCCTTAGGGCTTTTCTGCAGCAGCACTGCGGTGACTTAGTGGTTCAGACAGTGAGCTTGAAGACCGGAAGATTGAAGTTCAATAGCCAGATCTTGGGGACATGAAAGGAGCCTCATCCGGACATCCCCTGAGCAGAGTAGCTCCAGCAAAAATCCTTTCAACCCAGAGTAATTTCTGACACCAAATTTATTATAGGGCAGGAATAACAATGTGGGTCTCAGGGAACGTGCCTTGAGGGTGGTAGTGATAAACCAAGCAAGCTGGAGGGCTGCACAGAAAGACCTCAGGCAGCCAGAGGTGGAGGACCTTGCCCTAGAACATGCATTTATCCCAGCCTATGTTGAATGGAATACTGTAAGTGGATATATGCCAGCAAAAAGCTTCAACAGATAGGACAGATACTCAATATTGTGCTTACATAATTAGTGCCCTTTTGTCTTCCTTTTAGGTGGCATCTACATTGACACCCTCTTTCTACTTCCATCACCACCTCTTCTTCAGGTGCTGTATTTGTTGTAGATGTTGGCCAGAGGCGTAGCTACCGCCGTATCAGCCGTATCAATTATACGGGGCCCCCAACGGCAAAAAATAAAATTTAAAATAAAAAAGAGCAAAAATTTACTGCACATGCGCAGAAACTCAATCTGATGCATTGCGCATGCATCAGATTGAGTTTCTGCGCATGCGCACTTTATTGGAGCCATTTTTGGCTCCAATTTAAAAAAAAAGCTGGAGTCGGAGTCGGAGCTGCAGCTTTTAAGCGCGGCTTCAATGGCGGCCGTCAGAGGGCCGAGGTGCAGCGCACGGAGCCGTAGCTGAGCTGGCGAAGGCAAGGGGTGGCTCGGCTGTGGAAGGCGAGGCGAGCGGGCGCAGCGAGGCAGCCCCGACTCCGAGCCCGAGGCCCTCCCCCCCCCGGTCGCCGCGGGGGCTCCCTGCCTGGCTGTGCCAGCCCGGGCGGCGCTCTCCACCTCGACGCTGGGGTGGGAGTCCAGCGCTGCAGGACCAGCTCGCGCGCCCCGTCCCCCGCAGGCGGCAGGTGACAGGTCAGCTCCAGGCGCGCTCCAGGTGGCTGCGCCAGCGTCGAGGTGGAGAGCGCCGCCCGGGCTGGCACAGCCAGGCAGGGAGCCCCTGCGGCGACCGGGGGGAGGGCCTCGCTCAGTCGCTCAGGGCTGCCTCGCTGCGCCCGTTCGCCTTCCACATCCGCCCCTTGCCTTCGCCGTGCGCGGCGAGGGAACCATCGTTCACGATGGCGGCAGCAGCGGCGGTGACAGCAGAGGCGTTTTTTTTTTTGCATTTTAATTCTATTTTATTTATTTTATTTTTATTTATTTTATTTTTATTTTGGCCCCGCCCATGACGTCATGACGTTGGCTCCCCCCACGACGTCATGATGTCATGACGTTAGCTCCGCCCCACATATAAAGGGCCCCCAAACAATTTTTATACGGGGCCCCGCCAAGGTAAGCTACGCTTCTGATGTTGGCTATCATCATGGTGATCATCTTCTTGTTCTTAACTCCTCAGAACAGTTCTCCTGAGGACATGCCACACCAGTCTCTCAGGTTGCAACGCAGGCCATGAAGTCAGTCTACATCCAGGGCCCCTCTCCCCTGGGATCTTTCCTTGCAGAGTGAGTTGCAGTATTCTATATTTTAAGTTGTTCCTCATGATATGACCATGGTATTGGAACTTTCATTACTTAATGGTTTTACAGAGTTCTTGTTCTTTACCCACCTGGCACAACACTTCTACATTAGTCACATGCCATCACATGCCACCAACACCATGGGGGGATAATTTGAGGCAAGCTCCACCTCTCTTCCTGTTTGCTGCTGGTCTTATTGTTTTGTTGATTTTTTGGAATAGTAGCTGTATTAGTCTGTGGCTCAGGCATATCAGAAAAAGTGCTACAGTATTTTTTTATTTTATTTTGTTTTCTGATATGTTTTGTTGATAGCTCTTTGCTTCACCATCCTCCAAGCAGAAACATGCAGGGGTTCCTGTATGCTGGAGGACCATTTGTCTCTTTTCCCCTGATCACTGTACTGTATGTAAATGTGCCCCTTTTCTACTTTAAATACTTCTAGAGCAGGAGTTCACAATGTTTTCCCGCCACAGACCAGACCCACCACCAACACACAGCTGCATGGGCCGGAGGCGTGGTTCCTCCCTGGTGGTGGGCTCAATATAATTTTACTACCACACTGTGGGCATGGTATGGTGAGCATGGCCAGGGGGAAAGCCCTGTGTTGCCCCTGAATTAGGACGACTTTATTTCAAAACTTGGATGGGCGTGGCCAGTCAGAATTTCTGCTACTGGTTTTGGCGAACTGGGGCAAACCTGCTGATGCCCACCACTGCTTCCAGTTTCTGTGGCAGCAGCAGCAATTGCGGCTTTTTCTGGGCTCCTTTTGCAGCTTCCACCACTTCCCATGGTGGCGGGAGGGTGTGCGGAGCATTTTCACAGTGAAAATGCTGTGTTTTTGGCACTTCCGCTTTCCACAATGGTGGCATTGTTTTTCGGCACTGCCGGAAGCTCCCACTGCCACCAGAAGTGCCAAAACACAAATTTTCACTGCAAAAACATGGCGAAAATTTACAAAACTGCTCCACACACTCTGCTGCTGTCATGGGAAGTGGTGGAGGCTGCAAAAGCAGCCAAAAACACTGCGATTGCCGCTGCTGTGGAAACCAGAAGAAGCACCCAGAGGAACATGCCTCCGGGCTCACACAGCTATGTGCCAGGGGCAGGTCTGGCCCATGGCAGGAATAGTTATTTATCATACAATTGATAAATACAATCATACAAGTGATATCTATCATACAAAGTGCTATTTTAAATCAGGGAGGGTGTTTGATAATACTGGGATAATTGCTTCTTGGAGTTTTTTCTGCTTTGTACTCTGCTAACTAAAGGAATAACACATTCCGACCCATCTTTTTAAACCAAAATCCCCCAGCAGTGCTAGCATAATGAAAAAAACAGCTGATACAGCTGTCTCAAACATAGCAACTTGTTTGCCCACTCAATACTGCACTTTGAGAACCCAACGGAGCAAAGAATCAGCTGAGGTGGCAAACAGAGGATGTCTTCTTGGATATAGTATTGGAAATGCCTCACTTTGAAGTGAATCTGCTTTGCCTCAGATTCTTCTTCTTTTGTGTCCTGATGAAACCCTGGACTGCCAAAATGAAGCCATTTTCTTCGCCTTGTTATTGCCCAAATGTGTGTCTGGATTCCGCCTGAATCTTTCTTGTTTCTTCTTCTTTTATGTCCCAATCAAACCCTGGACTGCCAAAACGAAGCCGCTTTCTTCGCTTTGTTGTTGACAAACACAAGTCCTCTTCGGTGCATGTCTCTGGCAGCAATCGGCAGACCAGCAAATGGGCTGGACTCTGTGTCTCTCCAAGTTCACACGGTGTGTTGTCGTCAGTGGTGGGGTCAAAAATTTTTTACTACCTACTCTGTGGGCATGATATGGTGGGTGTGGCCGGGGGGAAAGCCCTGCGTTGCACCCGAATTAGGACTACTTTGTTTCAAAACTTGGATAGGCAGGGCCAGCTGGAATTTCTGCTACTGGTTCTGGCGAACTGGTGCAAACCTGCTGATGCCCACCACTGGTTGTTGTTTGCCAGCAGTCCCCACCTGAGCATGTTGGTCCTGCATTTAGGGACTCCAAACCTCAGCCTATTCAGGGTCCTCCAGGTGACGTAGGGGAGAGTCAGATTTTCAGCTACTGTATATCCACCTTTAATGTTATTCCTTTCCCAGTGAGCTCCTTCTTCCGTCTTCTAATTTGGTTTTGCTCTTGTGTACCCTCAAGAATGTTTGTTTTTCCCGGATCTGAGCTGGCAGACTTGAGGCTCATATCTGTTCAGAGGGTGTCAAGGGTCATTCTCTTGCTTAGTTCTCTCAGCATCTGCTGCTACTTCTCTCCTGATCTTAGGTGGAGCAATACCAACAAGAGGGTATATTTTCTCAAATGGTGTAGCTTTAAGGCATCCTGTCACTAGCCACATGGCTTCATTAACAGCAATGTCAACTTCTTTTGTATGTGTGGATGCCTTCCGTACTGGAGCACCATACTCTGCTGCAGAGATGCTCAAGGCCAAAGCTGATGTGCTCAGTGTGGATGGTTGAGTTCCCCATTTATAGTTTGTGAGTTTCCTGACCTTTCTTTCTTTATTCGTGTCAGAGGCACCACAAGCATATAACAACAGACAAAGCTAAAATTAACATATCTAAAATAAATAGGAATTAGATGACATCCACCCAATATCAGGCTACATCAACAGCATTTCCTCTTGCCAACATAAGGTCCTCCTCAGTGCACGTTGAGGGGCATTGTGTGCATTGTTTCATATGGCTGATAGTTTGTTCTTCTCTGCATTTACACAGGCTGTTGTCTACAGGGAAACCCCACTTTCTCAAATTATCCCTTGATCTTCCTACCCCTGCACATGCTCTATTTAGAGTTTTCCACACAGGCCATGGTTGTTCTTGGCTAGGTGGTAGAGAGCCATATGGGTCTACCCAGTTATCTGGTACAGTTGTACCTCGCTTAAAGAGCATAATGCGTTCCACAGGATTGCTCTTTAAATGAGTTTGCTCTTTAAGCGAAACACCATTGTAAGTGACCAATTGTGGGGGGAATGCAAACCTTGATTTATTTGTTAAGCGAGTTTTTGGTTGGCTTTATTTGTTAAGCGAAGCAAAAATTCAGAGAAAATTCTGCTCTTTACGCGAATTACTCTTTAAGCGAGACGCTCTTTATGTCAGGTTTGACTGTAGTTCCTTGCTTGCCTTCCATAGTTCTAAGGTGGTCTGTGGGGGCTGGTTGTTTGGAGGGATAGAAGTTGTGAGGAAGATATGCCTTGATTTCAGTCTCTGCTTTGATGGTTGGCGATCAAATAGTAGGGACATGAAAGGAGCCTTCCCGAAGACTGCTATTTCCGCGACCGGGCATCCCCTGAACAATGGTCGTATGGTGATTGTCAACGGCTAATCCTTTCAACCCAGAAGCACCTCTTTTGAGTTTCCTGATGATATTCCTTGCATTAACTTTGGCTTTGGTTTTGAGGCAGTGCTGCTTAAAAAAGAGTGTCTGGTCAAGCATCACACCAAGGTATTTTGGTGTTGAACAGTGTTGTAATCGAGTCTCTTGCCACGTAACATTCAACTTAACCCTTGCCTCTCGGTTTTGAAAGTGGAAAGCACATGCTTGCTTGTATTAGGCATCAAATGGTTGATGTTGTAATACTGTCCTAGTTCATCAAGTGCTCCAGTAGGTTTTCTAGCTACCTCATCAAAGATTGACCCTTGAATGGCCATTGCTGTGTCGTCCAGATAGATGAATAGTTTTGTATTGTCTGGAACTGGTTGATCATTTGTATATACAGTACATTATACAGTGTTGGAGACAATACACTTTCTTGGGGCAGTCCATTCTTCTGTAGACAGTAGCAAAGTTAAAGGAAAGCAGCCATAGGGAGCAGAGAATAGAACATCTGTGTCTTGCCACCACAGGGGTTGAAAATTGTACATCTTGGCTGCCCAAAGTTACCATGTTAGTTTCTAACATCTGATTAGCACACTCATTAAATAAAAAGCTCTGAATGCCACTGTTAACAGCAGCAAAGATATGCAGCCTGTAGTACAGGCCAGGAGCGAGGAACCGTCTGACCTCACTCACTGTTTTTCCTTCCCATATGTCCTGTTTCCCCCAAATTAAATCCCTCACACTCTGTAAGAGTATCTCTAATTGTAGACTGAAGGGAGAACAAGAAAAATCTTTTATCTCCAAATGTTGGTCAAAGATTAGCACACACACACACACACACACACCAGGAGCCTCAAAATTGGTGGGAGCATGGTTCCCATAATCTTCAACCATCTGGCATTTTGTGTGGGGATGATGGGATTTGTAATGTACCAACACACCCTAAGAATGCCAGTTTGGGGGAAAGTGCTTTGAGGTGCTAAAGTTGTCTTTGCAGCCTTTGCCGTTGCAGACCAACTTCCTGTCAAAGTCTTCCAAATTTCCAACTGTCTTCCAGTGAATAGGAAGTGGATATGGTTATAATTCTAGGAATCTTATAAGGAGACATTGCAGGATGAAGGCAAGTTGTTCTACATCATTGATCTCCCCTTTCAGTTTGGAAATATAAAGGAGTATGGGGCGTGTTCTAAAAGGACTATGCCGGCTTAGCTTAGTGATTAAGATGTTGAGCCTGATGACCGGAAGTTCAGCAGTTCAAGACCTGAGCACTGTGCAACAGAGTGAGCGGCTGTGATCTGTCCCAGCTCCTGTCAACCTAACAGTTCAAAAGCAAGATATTACAAGTAGATAAACAGGTACCACTTAGGCAGGAAAGGTAATGGTGTTCCATGTGCTCTGGTGTCTAGTCATGCCTGCCACATAACCATGGAAACGTCTACAGACACAAACAGTGCTGGCTCTTTGGCTGTAAACGGTGATGAGAACTGCACTCTACAGTCGGACATGATGGGCTTTGGAGCAAGTGAGACCTTATGGGGTGTGTTGTAGACTTCTCAGGTTATGTAAGGCAATTGTGAGATTACTTCCATGGGGCATGCCTGACTAAAATCACATTGAAGGCCTGAGTAGTTACCATCAAGTTCATGATGTCCTATAGCATTCCACTATGATGTATATTCTTCTTCTTCAGCTGCTGTATCTGTTCCAGATACTGTATTGGGTATCATCATGGCAATAGCCTTTCTGTTCTTAACTCCTTGGAACAGTTCTTCCGAGGACATGCCGCACCAGTCTCTCAGGTTCTTCAGCCATGAAGTCCGTCTACGTTCAGGGCCTCTCTTCTCAGGGAACAATTTTATAAAACTCCATGACATTTATTTTTCGAAAGTAGAGGTTGTATGTAGAATCCACTCATAATCTGTGGCCATGAAACTTAATGATTTAGTTCTCTCCAGAGGCCTAGTTTGTGATCTGCTGCAGTTGTGCCAAGTCATTAAAAAGTAGGAGATGAATAGCTAGAAATCCATCTTAAGCCAGGCCGCGGTTTGTGGGAAAATGCTCTTTGTTTTGGCAATTAGTGTCCAAGCAAAAAGAGGATGAGAAACACCTTTAGCTTATCTCTTGAGAAGGGCCAGTCCAAGGACAACTGAGTATGGTGTTAATTAGAGGACTGGTTTCAGTTGGGTGGTGAGGAACCGCATTTGCCTTTCTGTATCTTGGAAGAAGACTGAGATCTGAATGTTTCTCGCTAAAGTGGTACCTATTTATTTACTTGCAATTTCTTGCTTTTGAACTGCTAGGTTGGCAGGAGCTGCAACAGGCAGGAGCTCACGCCATTGTGCAGCACTCAGCCTTGAACTGCTGACCTGCCAACCTTCTGGGTATGAAGCTCAGCATCTTAACCACTAAGTCACTGCAGTCCCTGAAAATGTCTGCTATCACAGTATTCTACTATTCAGAATAGAACGTAGTCTAGATGGAGAAATGTCTACAGGGTGGTTTGCATAGCTGTATAAATGTCAACCACACACCCTCTTGAGCTCACTGTCTTTCACACTTGTAAAAAAAAAACCCACCTTGACAATTGTTTTATCTTTGGGTGAGAAGTGTTTAACTGATGAAAAAAGGAGTCAGATTCTGGGAGTTTTCCCCTTGCTTGGTGTCTCTACCTAAATGGTGCTGCTCTCTGTGTCATTGTAAACCATCGTGACTGCTACCATTGGTGTTGCCTCAGCTGAAGGAGTCTTCCTCTGAGGATGAGAGCCAGCGTATTGTGCCCTAGATGGGCAGGGGTTAGAGGAAGACCTCAAACCCCCCCCCCCCCAGTTGGGAGATGCCCTCTATAGATTTGAGAGATTGAGACAGAACTGGGGCTGTCTTGCTTCTGGCTGAGACAGAATTGGGGTCTCTCCAGAGACAGCCCACTCCCTAGAGAGGAGGCAACGGCATACATGTTTGTCTTGTTTTAGCTTTTTAAAATTTTTAATCTTTTAATCTTTATTTTATATTATGTTTTTATTGTGTGTTGAGAGTCGTGTCAGCCGCCCTGGGTCTTTTTGAGGAGGGGGCATAAAAGTTTGCATAAATAAAATAAATAAATAAATCCTGCATGTCTCATTTCATATGTGCTGCTGGAGATGGCTCTGTGATCACAGTGTATAAGGTCACTTCATGGCAAGCTGGGATCCACCTTAAACAAATTTGCATCAATGGCATTTTTCCTGTTTGGAAAATTATTTCCAGGAAAAAAAATGTAAACTCAGATACGAGTAGCAGCTGACGAAATGAATGAATATTTACTCATTTATTTACATTTACAAGGTTCAGTAATAAATAAAGAGGAAAGGAGATGATCTATCGTGACCAAATGCAAAATGCCAAGGAGTTAGCAGGAACTAACAAAGAACAACGTAAATGGCAACAGTCAGAAAGAGGAGGGGCAGAAGTGCAGGATTTGCCAAAAATGCCAGAGGCAGGAGAAAGAATTCTGCTAATAGGTTAGTGGCAAGAGACATACAGTACCTTACTTAGATTATGAAAGCCCTCTTCCCGCTCATATCCATTGTTAGAAAGCATGTGAGATTGTTAAATTTTCCCAAGAGAATTCTGGGTCTATGAAGAAATTTTGATGCAACCTTGTCGCTCTCCATTTCCATTCAAATTCTACTAAGTGTTCCTAAATCTGCCTCTCTCTATATATATACAGTAAATTTAAATCTTTGGGCTTACACAACCAGGAGAGAGAGGGAAAAAAGTAAAAGTTACCCAAATCTAGGATCCTTTTCAAAGATTGACAGTGTATGCAAAGCAGTGCGATGACCATAAAGCAGCAGAAAGTGAATAGAGTATCCTCTTGTTGGTATCACTCCATCTAAAATCAGGAGAGAAGTAGCAATGGACACTGAGATAACTAAACAAGAGAATGACCCTTCATAGTCTCTGAACGGATATGAGTCTCAAGTCTGCTGGCTCAGATCCAGAAAGAACTTTATGGCAAAAACAAACATTCTTGAAGTTACACAAGAGCAAAACCAAATTAGAAGATAGAGGAAGGAGCTCACTGGACAAGGAATAACATTAAAGGAGGATATAGCTGAAGATCTCAACTTCCCCTACGTCACTTGAAGGACCCTGAATAGGCTGAGGGTTGGAGTCCCTAAATGAAGACTAACATGCTCAAGTGGGGACTGCTGGCGGACAGCAACACTTGGTGTGAATGTGGAGAGACACAGAATCCAACTCATTTACTGGTCTGCCGATTGCTGCCAGAGAGATGCACCGATGAGGACTTGTGTTTGGCAACAACAAAGCGAAGAAAGCGGCTTCGTTTTGGCAGCCCAGGGTTTGATTGGGACATAAAAGAAGAAGAAACAAGAAAGATTCAGGCCGAATCCAGACACACATTGAGAGAGAGAGAGAGAGCAAGCAAAGCATGGCAGGGAGTGGGCTTGACTGGAGTTTCCTTATTCAACCACGTACTACTTCTAAAGTCCAAACTCTGCACTTTTGCTAGCTTCATATCAATGAGAACTCCTGCAAGTACTATAATGACTTGTCCAGCTGCTTGACTCTGCATCTACCTCATGTTGCAGTAACCATGGCAGTGGGGGAGAGGTGTACCCCTCCTCCTTTTAAAACCATCATGCCTCTCCCCACCCCTCCCAATAAGAGCAGGCTGCAGTTTTTTCCTTTTGGGTGGAGAGAGATGCCAAGGAGATGAGGGTGGTGGAGGGAGGAAGGGAGAGAGCAAATCAGGCGCAGAGCAAAGCTGGTTAAACAGCATCTCCTTTGCTCATCCAGTGGATTGAAAAGGCAACGGAGTGAGGTTTGCCTACTGCAGTGCTGCAGGTGGGCATGAAAACCCTGCACTGTTTGTAAGGCAGATTTGGAGAAAAGCTGAGTGCAGTCCACTGGAAAGAAACTTGACTCTAGCTGTGACAAGTATTTCAGCAGAAGTCTGCATGACCCTCTTGCCAAAAAGAGAGATATTCTTGGTCTTGCAGAAAAGAAATTATTAGGGATAAGTGGACTCCATGCAAAGTCTCTCTCTCTTTCTCTCTTTTATTTTTTGCACAACCGTTCAACTCCTGATTGTTACTTGCTGACTCCAAGAAAGAAAATATTGTCTGTTTATCATTATTTTTCCCCTTCTGGAAATGAAGGAGGCAATTTTCAGGAAAGTGGTAGTATAGGGAGGGAGGGGGGACAATTTCTTTGTAATTATTGGGAAGCTCTCCAAAGTATGAGGCGGCTGATTTAAAGTGTGAGCTGCAGACTCTTCAGACCGGCTCTTATTCAAGATACCATTTTTCATTAGAAAAATCACACCGTTGCTTTCTGTCTGTAAGAAATCAGATTGGATTTGGGATCTCTGGTTTGCCTCTGGAAAACCAACCCTTTATATTCTGAGAAGCAAGGAAGAAACTGACAGCATCATGGAAAATGAGGAAGGTAAGTACGGTATTCTCTTATCCTTACATTTTTGGAAAGCAAAACTCAGTTTACTGATTCTCTTGTCCCTACAGGTTCCATGAAAACACAAGTAGGTTACAGTCACGCAATTTATACAAAATCTTTTTAATTAAATAGTTTCAGAAATGTTTGGAACACCATCATGTCCCATACATAACTTATGCTTTATTGTGTATAGATGGGAAACGAGGAGAGGGATAGATAAGGGAGGAAAAGTACCCGTACTTGTTCTGAAGCCAATGCACCCAAGTTCTATGAATATTTATAAAAATGTTTGCTTTGATTCAATTTGATTTTTGCATCAAAGCAGCAAGAAAACATCTGTTACAAATATGGAGGCAACTGATGAGCATGTGTAACTTCTGATATGTTGCTTGAATTGCATGTATGTTGCTTGATTGTCATGTGAGCCACCCTGAGTCGGGTTTCCTGAGTGGGCGGCATACAAGTACAAAAATTAAATTAAGTTAAATTAAATATGATAGAAAATTTCATTGTTTTAGGGGTGTTTCTTTTGGATTTGGCTGGTTTTTCCAGGGCTGGGATGACCATAGCAATACATGTGGTCGCCCTTGTTACACTGCAACTAAAGCTGCTGCTGCTACTACTAACTAATGTTACCAGAACCTTTCCTCCCCAGCCCTCCCGCAGATTTAAGGCATCCGGTAAGAGGCAATAGAGAGTATGGGTCAATGTCACTACATGCACCGTTCTATTCCATATGAGCCTGCCTGGATTTTGAGATCTTCAAGAAGACCCGTTTTCCCCATCTAGCCACATTCTCAGGAACATCTTGTGGTTTATATGGCAGAGGATTTTCCCAGGCTGCGGTGCTACTTACCAAGATGGCTCCTCTGGTGTTATTCCATTGTTTAAAAAAGAAAAATCATTTTATTGCCAGATATATTTTTGGTGCAGGAAGGGCTGTTTCTTATTGGTATGTCCATAATTATTATTTTTGAAATTGCATCTTTAATTCTGTTTTGGTTTTCCATCTTGTTTTGTTTTGTTTTTTTATGAGTGTAAGCAGTTTTCAGTACCATTTTGGGAAGACAGGCTGAGAATGAATGAATGAATGTGAGTAAGTCTTTGCTCACTAGGTCAGACTTGCCAAGCAATTCAACCTTGGCTTAAACTTTTCAGGTCTGCAATACTTATGGGGATAATGTAGGCAGGATGGGCATTCTATATGGGATGCCCATGGTCTGAACTGGCAGATGAAAACATGTCATCTGCCATTTCAACACAGGGTACCTTAATTGCTTTGACCATAAGCCATCCCTGATTGATAGCATCCATTCATGTTGGTGATCATATGGGAGAAGAATATCACTGCAGTTCTCTCCCTTCCTTTTCTAAATTCTGCATTTCTGCCTTGTTTCTCCAGATATATAATAATGTTATACAGTTAAGCCTATTCTGACTTAGAGCAACCCTTTCCAGGGTTTTCTAAAAAGAGAATACATGGGAGTAATTTACCATTCCCTTTTGTGGACGCCCTTGTATTGATCGCTCTTCTCCCACGAGGTACAACGAGGAATTGAACTCCCAACCTCTGGCTCTACAAACAGAAACCTAAACCATGTTGCTATTTTGATATCTCTTCAGATATCACATCCTAGAGTTCTCACTGGCTTTATCCTGCATGGCGAAGGGTAAAAGATTATGGACATTTTTAGTCCAAAACATTTGGAGGGCCAACAGTTTCACATGGTCCCTTATGGAATTAAGGACAGAATCAGATGCAGCCTTTAATTGCCATTGAAAATTTGTTAAGGTTGAATGGAGGCAATGTGGGCATTCTTTTAGGTTTTTGAAACCAGATGTCAAAAGCCTCCAGGTGCTTAAACCCTGAAGACCAACCACCAGACAAAGCCAAGCCAAGCCAAGCCAAGCCAAGCCATCAGACTTATATACCGCCCCATAGCACTTAGTGCACTCTCTAGCTGGTTCACAAGTTATTTAGCATTTTGCTCCAAACATGCTGGGTACTCGATTTTCTGACCTCGGAAGGATGGAAGGCGGAGTCGACCTTGATCTCTGGTCAGGATAGAACTTACAACCACTGCATCACCAGGGCTCTTACAAAAGCAAACTAATCTGCACCATCCCAGAAATAATAGCTGTTCGGGGCTTTTAAAGAATAGCATCCTCACCTATTGGAGTTTCATTATGGAATCTCGAAGAAAAGCAGAGCCTAAGTTATCTGTTATTCCGGCTTATACTTCCTTTTTCAGAAGGCAAATAAGTTGTATATTTAAGTGAGTAGGTGGGTGAAGTCCAGCTTACTCTTACCCCAGTACTAATGAATAGATATCAGGGGGAGGGGAGGATGTTTGGCTCCAATCAGAATAAGTCTTTATGCCACTCTTTTTCATTTTAATTTTCTGATAAAGGGAGGGGAAAATAATTAGTGTCAAGGAGAGTAAATAAAGGGTGTGTCTAAGGCTGGATGGAAAATGAGCTTTTTGACCTTGTTGTTATAGCAGGGGTGCCCAAACTATGGCCCGTGGCCCGGATCCAGCCCCCAACACCAATTCATCCGGCCCACGAAGCCCTCATTGCTCCCAAAAGCGGAAGTAAAAGGTGCCCATATGGGCACATTTAACTTCTGCTTCCGGGAGCAACAAGGGCTTTGTGGGCTGGAAGAATTAGCATCAGGGGCCGGATCTGGCCCCTGGGCCATAGTGACCAGCCTCCTGAACCATGTGACCAACCCGTGGCCCAAAAATTTTGGGCACCCCTGTGTTATATGGACTGTTCTTTGTTAATATTGGTAGTCATGTATACATGAGGTGCGGACGTTGAAGTTGTAAGAAACAGGCCTCTGCTATTCACATTCACTAGGTTAGGTGTATGGAATTGCTTTCTGCATATAACTGTACAATATTTATTAAACTGGTTCTTCATTTCCTCAAATCATAACACCCACAATACCTCAGTAGACAGTTGATCAACCATACAGTGAAAAGGGATGAAGCACAAAATAATGTTTTCTTCTTAGTCTAAGCTGTTCTTAGTTGTTTTTAATCCTGTGATTATTTATTTCACTTTTCTGAAGTGTGGTTATTTTTCACTTAGCCCAATTCTGCTCAAAGAACTTGGTTTCATTCTGTCTTAAACATTAATACAGTATAATCATAATAATTACATGCTGTCAAATCAGTTCTGACTTATGGTGGCCCTTTCCAGGGTTTTTTAGGTAGAGAAAGCTCAGAGGTGATTTACTGTTCCCTTCTTCTGTGTGCATATTGGGACCGTACAGCTTGCTGGCTCTTCTCTTGACACACATTGCAGAATCAAACTCTCAAGTTTTGGCTTTGTAGCCATATAACCAACTCAGTAGACTATAATAATGATTGCTAAGTTCAACTGGTGACTTTAGTCTTTTGTGCTGGTGAAACAGAAACTCAAGAAGACTCAAGCTTTACCTTTGATTTCTAAATCTAATGTACGTCATGCAGCTAAACAAGTGTGTTCAAGGAACTTTGGAGTGTGTGTATACATAAAACATAATTTGTCTTCATGCTGTGTGTGTGTCACTAAAACACAATGTGCCTGTCTACGTGAATTAAAATAATACAGTACATCATTTAAGGATGGGGTGCCTTCCATCAAATCCCCAAACAGCTGAACCTTCCAATAATTAGCATCAGCAATGGCTTTTAAAATCCTGTTGTGCGAGTGCATAGGACAGTGGTGGCTAACCTTGGCACTCCAGCTGTTCCTGGACTTCAATTCCCATGAGCTCAAGTCAGCACACCCGAAGATCAGAGCTTCTGGGAATTGAAGTCCGGGAACAGCTGGAGTGCCAAGGTTAGCCACCACTGGCATAGGAGGTAAATAATAACATTAGGAACAGCATGCCTAGAGTGGCCTAATCTGGGGCACTTTGGCTGTTTCTTTTTGGAGCTGATGTGTTTGGCTGGAACCAATGTGACTATCAAGCTGAAAAACCTTGTTCTAACATAAGGAGACATAACAAAGGCATCGTGACCAGAAATCAATAACCAAGGAATGCTTCAGTGACAACAAAGGAGAGCTGAATGGCATATTAAAGATGAAGAAACACGTTGAATATCTGTTTTTGGGTGTGTGTTCATTTTCAATTAGTTGCTGTTTTTAATCTTCCACAGGGTTGCATGTAACTATTTGTAATAAATACAGTTGATATATTTTGATGCAAGCTGCTTTGAGTAGTTGTCAAATTATGGGATGTGTCTGCCTGAGCACCTACATAGTATATTATAGCCATTTCTCAAATGTTTTTATTTTCTGTGTGAAGACCTTATTATAGAGAGTGTGAGGAGTGGGCATTCATCCACACATACAACATCCTCTCCAGTGATGGCCATCAGCAGGTTTGCCCCAGTTTGCCACAACCGGTAGCAGAAATTCTGGCTGGCCCTGTCCATCCAAGTTTTGAAATAAAGTAGTCCTAATTCAGGCGCAAAGCAGGGCTTTCTCCCTAGCCACACCCACCATAACATGCCCACAGTGTGGTAGTAAATTTTTTTGGAGCCCATCACTGATCTTCTCCCACTTAATACTAATAATCCAAGAAAAATAGTAATACTTAATTGTTGTACTATTGTCTTCTTCTTCTTCAGATGCTGTGTCCATTCCGGATATTGGCTATCATCATGGTGATAGCCTTCCTGTTCTTAACTCCTCAGAACAGTTCTTCCGAGGACATGCCACACCAGTCTCTCAGGTTCTTCAGCCATGAAAATCCTAGCATGGCTGTAATATTATAGGCTACCATTATAGAAAACCCAAGGGAAAACTTCCTTATGTCAAAGGACAAGGATGGATTTACTTTTGAAGAAGTTCTTGAGGATAACAATTTAGTGATGGGGAGAGAAAAAATGAACAGGAGGAGAACAAAAATGAAGATGCATTTAATCTTCAAGCGTAGCATAACACCCACAGTCATATTAGGTCTAATCATTGTGTAGGTCAAAGCACAGGGATCGGAGACAAACCATATCTGGACCCGGCTGTTGTATAAAATTGAAAATAGGAGCAGGAGGACACAGTGTGGGGAGGGCAAAGAATGGAACCAGAAGTGCCAGCCTATAATGTATTAATACCAGGAAGCTACCAGTACAGTGGTTGTGAACATATGGCACGCATGCCAGAGGTGGCACTCAGAGCCAGCTCTATGTGCACCTGTGCAATCACCCCAGCACAGAGTTTGCCCTTCCCCCAGGCGTGTGCTGCACACCATGGGAAGGCACTGGACAGGGGCAAGGGGTTGCAACCAAGGGATGGGGGAGAAGGAATCCCCCGGGAACTGTTTGGTCACCGCCCCTCACTTGCTCTGCCCAGTGCATGGCACTTTACAATAAACCATTGCTCCAAACTGAAGGGGGGAGCTTGGAGCAATGGCTTAATCTAAAGTGCAGTGCACCTGGTGGATAAAATAATAATAAAATTATTATTTGCACCCCAGGGCACACCAGGATGAAGCCCCCTGTCCCAGCCCATGCCTGCCTGCCTCTCTGTCCAGCAGCCCAATGGGAGCACTTCCTCCCTCCCCCCAGCATAGAGTTCACCCCACCCCTCTGTCCAGCAGCCCAATGGGAGCGTTTCCTTCCTCCCATGTTGCTGTGTTGGCACTTTGTAATAAATAAGTACGTTTTGGGTTGCAGTTTGGGCACTTGGTCTCTAAAAGGTTCACCATCACTGTGCTAGTGTTATAGTGAAGGGATGTATGGCCATCTAGAGAAGCCTTTAGGGATGGACTGGAACCACAGGAGGGCAGATTTGATCAAAGCCTGAGACCACAGTAACCTCTGTTTACTTCGTTTTTAACTACACTTTATTGTTTCTCCCTCTCTTTCTCATCCCTCCAGAGAACAATTTCTGTTACACCAACACCAGCCCACTATCTCCTAAGAATGAAAGTCACATTCAGATCTTCAAAGGCAACTATACCTTCTCCTCCTACTATCAACATTCTTCTCTAGTGGCTGCCATGTTCATCCTTGCCTACACGTTTATCTTCTTTATGTGCATGGTTGGCAACATGTTGGTGTGCTTTGTCGTGCTGAGGAATCGGCAGATGCGGACTGTAACCAACATATTCATCCTCAACCTGGCTATCAGTGATGTTTTGGTGGGGATCTTCTGCATGCCAACCACACTGGTGGATAACCTGATTACTGGTGAGTGAAAGAAAAAGACAATGATAGGAACCAGAATACCAAATGGATACTAAAAGAAGTGAGAAAATTATTTTAATAATAATAATAATAATAATAATAATAATAATAATAATAATAATAATAATAATAATAATAATAATAATAATAATAATAATAAGATGATGATGATGATGATGATGATGATGATGATGATGATGATGATGATGATGATGATGTGGTAAACATCACAAACTCAACACCTCACCACCCCCACCTCCCAAATATACTCTTAAGGCAGATAGGCATACACTTATTTTTTCTTAAGTTCATCCCTGGTAAATTTATTTACTCAAGCATAATCTCACCCCATTCCCTAAATACAGTTGTACCTCGCTTAAAGAGCATAATGCATTCCACAGGATTGCTCTTTAAGGGAGTTTGCTCTTTAAGCAAAACACCATTGTAAGTGACCAATTGTGTGTGTGTGGGGGGGGGGGGATTGGGAACCTTGAATTATTTGTTAAACGAGTTTTTGGTTGGTTTTATTTGTTAAGCGAAGCGAACATTCAGAGAAAATTCTGCTCTTTAAATAAGTTACTCTTTAAGTGAGGCGCTCTTTAAGCGAGGTTTGACTGTACTTTAAACAGTGGTGTGGAAGAGCTGAAATGAAACATGCTTTGATGGTACTGCAGTGGCTCAAGATGCTGACTGGGAGGTGGAAGGTCAGCAGTTCAAAACCCGAGTACTGCATGATGGAATGAGCTTCTGTCTCTGTCCCAGCTCCTGCCAACCTAGCAGTTCAAAAGCAAGAAATTGCAAGTAGATCAATAGGGAGCACTTTGGTGGGAAGGTAAACAGCATTCCGTGCACTTTAGTGTCTAGTCATGCCTGCCACATGTCCACAGAAATGTCTCCAGATGCAGACAGCACTAGTTCTTTAGCTATAAAGAGAGATGAGCACTGAATCCTAGTGTTGGATACGACTGGCTTTTGAGCAAGGGTGACTTTTATCTTTACCTTTCTTTATTTGTGTCGGATGTACTATCAGCATATAATAACATACAAAACTAAAATTAACACATTCTAAAAACAAAATAGAATTAAAAGGGGTTAGATGACATCTGCCTAATATTGGGCCACATCAACAGCATTTCCTCTTGCCAACATTAGGTCCTTCTCAGTGCACATTGAGGGGCATCATGAGCATCATATCGTATGGGAGATAGTTTGTACTTCTCCACATTCACCCAGGCTGTCATCTACAGGGAAACCCCACTTTCTCATATTAGCCCTTGATCTTCCTACCCCTGCACGCACTCTATTTAAAGCTTTCCACATAGGCCATGGTTGTTCTTGGCAAGGTGGTAGAGGGTCATGTGGTTCTGCTCAGGTATCTGGTAGCTCCTTGCTCACCTTCCATAGTTCTAAGGCAGTCTGAGGGGGCTGGTTGTTCAGAGGGGCAGACATTTTGAGAAAGCTATGCCTTGATTTCAGTCTCTGCTTGGGTGGTTGGTGATCGAATAGCAGGTGTGTTTTCCACTCTTTCTGAGCAGCACTTTCTCAATGGGATTTTGGTGGAGGGATGCCAGCCAAGTAATGCACTTTTTGTATTGGAGTTGGTTTTAAACATCCTGTGACCAGTCTCACAGTTTCATCTAAGGTCACATCCACCTGTTTTGCATGATTATTATAGCCTGTGCTGATAGCCACATATCACAGATTTCAAACATAGTTCAAAATAAAATTACAGTAAAACCTCATATAACACTAAAACCTGGTTCCACAAGTCTTGGTGTTATATGATTTTTAGTGTTATCTGATGCATGTTAAAATCCTATGGGATCCATAGAGATACATTGTAACCACACAGGCTTTAGCGGTTGTTATCTGAAGCATCCCATAGGATCTTAATGTTATCTGATGCAATTCTTCCCCCCAGATTCCTTAATGTTATGCGATTTTAGTGTTATTCGATACTAATGTTATATGAGGTATTACTGTACTTCATTTTTATTGCTCCAAAGAAGCTGGTTTGTATTTGAAGGCATGAAATCTCATAACATTTAATGGGATTAGCTCTGTGT
This sequence comes from Furcifer pardalis, assembly GCA_030440675.1. NCBI lineage: Eukaryota > Metazoa > Chordata > Lepidosauria > Squamata > Chamaeleonidae > Furcifer > Furcifer pardalis. The sequence goes on from CP126890.1 coordinate 206,614,684, forward strand.
AAGGAAAAGGGATTCAGTCCCTCCCAGGGAATCAGCATAGAGGTTGCTTCTTCAAATAGAGGTTAACGTACCAAAAAAGAGCTTAAAATCCCTATTTTGAAATAGATGAATTCCTTGCTTTGATTATAAAGTTCTAACTATAAAGATTCTGGTTTAAAACAACAACCCTTTTTGGGATTTTTTTTGTTTTTGTTTTAGCAAATGTGGGACACAGATATCAGTACAGTTGTACCTCGCTTAAAGAGCATAATGCGTTCCACAGGATTGCTCTTTAAGCGAGTTTGCTCTTTAAGCGAAACACCATTGTAAGTGACCAATTGTGCGGGGGGATTGCGAACCCCGATTTATTTGTTAAGCGAGTTTTTGGTTGGTTTTATTTGTTAAGCAAAGCGAACATTCAGAGAAAATTCTGCTCTTTAAGCGAGTTACTCTTTAAGTGAGGCACTCTTTATGCGAGGTTTGACTGTACTGGAAAAAAGGAGTATTGTCCTTCTTTACAGAGCAATGTAAGCTAAGAGAACAATAAGAAAGCATCATTGTAAATGTGAGCTAAGCAAACAGTCAGCAGCAACTCAGTTAATTGTACTTACTGTACAAAGTGGATCAACATCTTTCAGCCAGTTCTAGCTGGAATTCTAAGGAAACCTTAGCCATTTACAAACGAAAAGGAGTTGATATACCGTATTCATTTAAGACCTTATGTTCAAAATCATATTCTAGGGTTCAAGAATGTTATGTTAAAAGTAAGTGCTACTAGATAGGGCTAGAAATCTATTGTTTGCACCCATAACTGCCACTCTGTATTGTCTATTTGGGTAAAAGGTAGAAGTAGAGTCTTTGAGATTTTAGATAGAAGGTAGCAGAATTGAAAGGTAGCAATGAATCAATATGTGCAGGTAAAAGGTTGCCAGAAAACAAAATATAGCACAGCATCCACAGTCATGGAGGATAAACTAGTGAAAACTTCTCTGTATGATTACAATTGTTGTATAAATTCATTTCTATATGTTGATCTTCCTGAAAATACAGGATGATATAATTTGTTTTTCAAAATACAGTACAATCATTTTCTTCAAACATCCTTTTCAAATCTACCAAAAGATTTTGATCTTCTTCCTTCTTACCACTGACTTGTAGTGCTTCTGAATTTTAAGGGCATTTCACATTTACCTCACCTTGTTAACACCCTGGAATGTCAGTGAGTATTATTAGCTAGATATTTAATTGTGAAGATCTCAAAAGAATGCTACTTAGCTTATGTGATCAGATCAGATGAGATTAGAGATGTTTAACGTGGTATGGCCATAGGCATAGCAAGTTTCCAGAAAATTAAGGTCTTCTTGGTTATATCAAACGAGCCCACATAATATGTTACATGACATGAATCTAGTAGTATTAATACACACACAGAGAGAGATGTATATACACTACCTCAGGCACAGAGTTTCTTAGCTCATAGATAGAGATTTCACATAGACACACAAAGCATATTGATATAAGAATCACATTGTCTTTGTTATACTTGTAGTAAGTTCTTGGGATAATCAGTCTCTTGAGTGCTCACTCCTTTTCTTAGATAAAATATGGCTGTGAAATCCTATCCAGGAAACCAATTGGACCCTTTAGCAATTCTGTTGACCTTCGATACTTTTCTGCCTTTCTGCAGATATATAGGTTAGATAGCTGTACAAGAACAGAACCAAGTTCAAGCCAATTGAGAAAGACTTTATTACTTCTTCTGCTTTCATGTCTAGATCAAACTTTAAACTGCCAAAATGAAGCCACCTTCTTGGCTTTGCCACTGGCCAAACTTAAATCCTCATTGGTATATGTTTCCTGTAGTAATCGGCAGACCAGCAAATAGGCCAGATTCCGTATCTCCCCAGAGTCACACAGTGTGTTGTTGCCCACCTGAGCAGTTGGTTTTGAGCACTCTGACCCACAGTCTAATCAGGGTCCTCCAAGAAAGATTTGATGAACACAACTTGAACAGACTTGAACAAACATGCAGAGTATGTCCAGACAGGCATAAATCCCACTTGTTGGAGCTTTTAGGAGCTGGCTGAGGTTGTGGCATACACATGTTGCGGACGTGGAAATATCCTAGCCTTCCCCTGAGTCCTCTAATTTGAGTCCCCATCAGGGGATGCTCCTTTTTGGAAGTACTCAATTGTAGCTTGTTCCCAATGAGTGTGGCCATTAATAACAGGCTAAAAGTGAGTCCTGCAGCTGTCAAAGGCTCCTTTCTGTATAAACTTTCAATATGCAAAAATTGAACACTTTCCAGACTGTCTGTGAAATGTCAGAGAGAGTGATTTTTAAAAACATATTTTCAGGATTTGTTGCTGAAATGATGCATCACTTCATTTAAGTAAACATCAGAAGCTCAAGGAACATGCTCAATTATTCAAAGCATTGGTTCCCTTTAGGACAGGAGGAACACATCTATATAGACTCCACCCCACCCCCAGAGACCCTTAGAAAGCGAGCCAAAAGATGGCCTGATTTTACCTTCTCTTTGCTTCTCAACCTCCTCCCTCTGAAACTCTTCTGTTTAAACACTAAAAGCCTGACTTCTCATTGAGACCAAACCAAGATGGAATCACTCACACAGTCTCTCAGTCCAACTTTTAAACTGATAATCCTACTGATTGATTTATCTCTCTACTGAGTTCCTGATGCTGACCTAGGACCTTTGCTAGTCTGTTCCCTCTATATTTCATGGGATTTGTACCCCAGGATTTCCTTTTATTTGTGCTGTTTGTATTCAGTTTCCAATGCTCCCCAGCTTTTCTTCACGACAGTCTAAGACAGTGATGGCGAACCTTTTAGAGACCAAGTGGTCCAAACTCAACAGGCTGCCGTCCATGCCTCAGAGGGGTGGGGTGAACTCTGTGCTGGGGGGAGGGAAGAAGCGCTCCCATTGGGCTGCTGAGCAGAGGGGTGGGGTAAACTCTGTGCTTGGGTTATGACGTGCGTGTCCACAGAGAGGACTCTGAATGCCCCTTCTAGCACATGTGCCATAGGTTCACCACCACTGTTCTAAGAAGACTGAGGACTGGTGATTTATCATCCCAGTCTATCTTTGGAGTAGCTGTCCCATTCTCCTCCCCATCCCTGTTTTCAGGATACATGTGGCTTAGAAATATACCCTCTTTCCCACTTTTTATCCTTTTAGCTATTTGATATAATTTGAATCCAGCTCACTGTACCTTAGTCAAGCCTTGCTATAGCATTCTATCAATTGTGTGATATGCTTATTTTTCATTAATATTTCCCCTTAATATTTCCAGGGAGATAGAAATGTTTTATTATTTAGCCACTTGTCAATGTTTCTTTAATGTGTGCAGCTGTATCACAGTCTACTCTAGAACCTTGTTATTCCCCCAGGGCAATAATTAGGTGCATTTTTATTCTTATGTGTCCAGTAAAAATTTCCTGTAGAATAGCTCTAAGTGAACTGAAAACCTGGCTGGCAGAGCAGCTGTGGGGCACCGGTGATGTGGTGTCTCCCACCTGCTGGCTGAAATAGCAATATCGCTCCCTCACCCCCCCCCCCTTTTTAGCTTTTAGTGTTGGGTAATTTTTGTACTTTTAATTGGGCTTATGGGTGTTTAAATTTTAGATTGTGTTGTGGATTTTAACTTTGTGAGCTGCCCAGGGTCATTTCGAGTTGGGCGGCTATATAAATTTTAACAACAACAACATTCTTTAATGGGGCCCAATCAATGTTAAGACTCTCTGCTGCCATGGTTCAAAGAGCCCTTTCAGGTGTCTATTATCAGAACATATTATGAGTTCATACATATGTTCTGAGATAAGGCTGGGTAACATATCCCAGTAACTCTGGCTGCCAACTTCACTTCAGAATGAAGTCGCAGTGCTCAGCAGCAATTAAGATATCGATCTGGAGTTTTTAGTCACATCATAGTCATGTAAGAGACAATGTTCATTAGCTGATGGTTGCACAGAACAGGACACTGGAAATTCACATTCTGTCAGTGTTAGCATCTTTGTTACAGTCACAGAAGAGAGGAAGAATTGAAAGAGCATGAATAATGTCTGCCTCTTTCATCAGTAGAAACAATCCTTCAGGATTAGGATTTCAGGCATGGTGGCCCATGTCGGTACATCTATTTGCGTTGTACTTCTGTGGATTCAGATGTTCCCCTATTTGCTTCACAAAAAGGCACATTAATTTCAGCAGAGAGCATTAGATCATGAACCATTACGTTGAGCATTAAAACATCATTGAAGTACACAGCTCCAGACAGGATGATTGTCAGAAAACATTCATCAGTGTACAAGCCATAACATAATTAGTTCCTCCATGCTGAGTCACCTCCCTTCTCTTCAGATCACTTACTCATTGTCAGCCTTAGAAACTGAGTTCCCTTCACTCCTTCACAGGAGGTGGGTAGCTGGATGGAGGGAAGATGGAGAGGCAGGAGCAAAGACATATGGCAAAAAATGTAATTGGACTACGCTATGTTTAACACTGATCACATTACATTACAGTCTAGGAGGCAGGCTTGCTAGATTGTTGGAACGAAGAGAAGTGCCTTAGAACGAACACATTTATTATGGTGAACACTTGCGCAATGGATTCCATCAGATGACTGAATTATCATCTTGTGTTACATACAACTACACTTATCATGGGTGATTATAAACAATAACAGAGAGAAAATGTAGCAAATGCAGGTAGTGATAATTAGGTTGTTAGGCTTTACAATTGAATCGATCTTAGAATTTCCTTTATTCACAAATGGCTACCTTAAGACCACTGGCAAAGAGTCCTGGAAGCATAATGTTTTCCACAATATTTTTTTTTTTGGGGGGGGGGGATATTGGTATTTTTTAAAGTCAAATTTGCAGTCATCTGTTCTTTCACATAGAGACTTATCCCTGTCCGTTGTTTGTAAAAATGCATAAGCTACTATGGGGAAATTGTGTCACATATTGCCTTAGAAACATCAGCAAATGGGTGAACCCTTTATATTATGTATGATGTGATTAAAGGTAAAGGTAAAGGTCTCCCTTGCTCAAAAGCCAGTTGTATCCAACTCTAGGGTTCATTGCTCATCTCTGTTTATAGTCAAAGAGCCAGTGCTATCTGCGTCTGCAGACGTTTCCGTGGACATGTGGCAGGCATGACTAGACACAGAATGTTGTTTACATTCCCATAGAAGTGGTCCCTATTTATTTACTTGCAATTTCTTGCTTTAGAACTGCTAGATTGCCAGGAGCTGGGAGCTCATTCTGTTGTGCTTTACTCAGGTCTTGAACTGCTGACCTGCTGACATTCCAATCATCAAGTTCAGCATCTTAACCATTAAATAATGTTGTCAGAATAAACATGGAAGTAGAGCTGGAGTTATCTGGGTTTACCATGGAGCCTGATTCCTTCTTGTTCCTGTATGTCTGTGATGTAGTCTGCTGGAGTTTTTAATAAGAAGCTGTTCTGGATTAGGGGACTCTAGGGAGGTACAGGCCTACAAGTAATACATTAAGAACCATTTCCCATTCAACAAAGAGTGAGAACACTTTATCCTCTAGATCTTTTGGATTTCAGTTCCCATAAACCCTAACCAACAGTGGCAATTGTCAGAGATTGCTAGAGCTCCAAAATCTCACTGCCAAAGGTTCCCTGTACACAACATATTTACCTGAATAATCTGAACTGCAACCTTCCCAGTATTGAAAATGGGAAGTGTACAGAAGTGTACAAAAATCATAACAATGACTCAACAGCATGCTATTATTATTATTATTATTATTATTATTATTATTATTATTATTATTATTATTATTATTATTATTATTATTATTATTATTATTATTATTATTACATGTAAGGAAGGGTGGCCAAGATGGTAATAGTACTTACTTGTCTGCTGTATTCATGGCCAGCCTTTTAAGCTCATGTCAAAGAAATAGAGAGATATCTTGGTTCATGAATCTGTCGCCTGTTGCCAAATCCTATGCAAAAACTAGCAGCCGTCGTCTGTAAATTCTGAAGGAATTATGTGGAAGTTCTTATGCTAACCAACTTAATCAGCATATGGCAAACTAATGCATGGGTGGGAATGCAGTTATTATTTGGCTTTCACCCTTCTGATATCTCTCTCTCTCTCTCTTTATATATGTATATGTATATGATAAGAAATCAGATTCCAAAATATGCAATTGGAAAAATATATTTAAATATAAATATTTAACATAAACATTTAAAATACTTTTAAAACTTTTTAAATCACAGATTGATGTAGAAATCACAGATCATTTTTTTTTTAATTGGAACCACAGCACTTTAAAACAGATGTGGCCCAGAAACATATTTACATGTATATTCCCAACCAAAAGCCACTGAAATGAATCTGCTTTATCACACCCAAACACACGTGACCAAGCTATTATTCACTATAAATTCTCTACAACGTATCACAGAATTCCCTGCAATGGTGGAAGGGGGTTAATTTGGGAAGGTTAAAAAGAAAGTGGCAAAATGGGAAGTTACCTGCATAATATTTTGGCATCTTGAAGTAAAACAGGGGTTGCCAACCTTTTTAATTTGGGGGCCGGGTCACGCTCCCTCAGACAGTTGAGGGGGCTGGACTGGTGGTCCCCCGCTGTAAACACTGCCAAAAATGCGTCCACAGCTGTCGTGAACACGTTTAAGCTCTCATAAACACGTTTTTCAACAAGGGTGGGGGCAGTGGTGGGTAGCCAAAAATTTTACTACCACACTGTGGGCAGAGCCAATGTTGTGGGTGGAGCCAATGTCATGACATCATGGGTGGAGCCAACATCATGATGTCATGGGTGTTCAAGCCTATCAAGATCTTTTTGAATTCTATTTCTGCCCACCAAGGTGTGTTAGCTATTCCACCTGATTTTGTGTCATCCACAGTTTTTATAAGTATTCCCTGCATTCCCTCATCCTAGTCATTAATGGAAATGTTGAAGAGCACTGGGCCCAGGACTGAGCCTTGTGGTACCTCACTTTTACCCCTTCCCCTCCTAATTTGAGAAGGAGCCATGGAAAAGCACTCTCTGAGTATGGTTTTGTAACCAACTCCATATCCACCTGCTATCCAGGCCATACCTAGTTAGGTTGCCAATCAGAGGATCATAGGGCACATTGTCAAAAGCTAGATAATTGCACTTTAATAGTACACAATTAAAAGAAATAAAAACAGGCCTCGGAAATGAGACTTTTTGAGATTTATCTTCAGGCAAGCATGTATAACAACCGCTCCCAAACAACTGCCTCCAAAATATATTGACTGAAGATCCAAAGATCTCCAACCAGCTTGGCCATGCCGACTAAAGGTGATCAGTAATGTGATCTATTGCTTATAAGTTGTAATCACCATGTTGCAAAAATGTTTCATCCCAGGCCTCTGTCTTCTGATTGCGTGTAGATGAACAAGAAGTGGATGTTAATCTAGAAATACTTTGTATAGGGATTTGATTGTTATATGATTTGTGAAATTAAAAAAAAACCTGTTTAACAAAGTGAAAGCTCCAAATTCCAGCACACTTTCTTCTTCTTCTTCTTCATTCGTGTCAGAGGCGTAATAAAATGACTCTCAGCTGTTTCTAATAATATTTAGACTTATTTGTGGTGAAGGTGTATTTATGGAACATGCTTCCTCTGGATGTCTGCCAGCATTCTTCCCCTCTGCCTTTCAAAAATTAGCTTAGCTGGTGAAACTGTTTAGAATGGTTTTTGTTGATAGACTGCCTCCTAGCTAATTTCAGATACAGTAATTGTATTTCATTTAGTTTGTTTTTATGGCTGCTGCATCTATTTTACTGCTTCACTGCTGCTGTGCTTTACTAGGTTTTAAAATATGGTTTTAGACTAGTTCTTGTCTGCCATTGTTGAGGTACTTTCTGTTATGTTTGTTTTTATGTTCCCAGAATGAGAATGGTAGGTAAAGGTCAGAAGCGTAGCATGCCTTAACGGGGCCCCGTATAAAAATTTGTTTGGGGGGCCCTTGTGAAATAAAAAAAATTGGGAAGTTTTTATTAATTTTTGCTGTAGGGGGCCCCCGTCGCCCGGGGGCCCCGTATAATTGATACGGCAGATACGGCGGTAGCTACGCCCCTGGTAAAGGTAAAGGTTTCCCTTGCTTGAAAGCCAGTCTTACATGACTCTAAGGTTCCATGCTCATCTCTGTTTCAAAGCTGGAGAGCCAGTGCTGTCTGCTTCTGCAGACGTTTTCGTGGTAATGTGGCAGGCATGACTGGACACCGGAACACACAGAATGCTATTTACCTTCCCACCAAAGTGATCTCTGTTTATCTACTTGCAATTTGTTGCTTTTGAACTGCTAGGTTGGCAGGAGCTGGGACAAAGACGGGAGTTCATTCCACCCTGCAGTACTCGGGAATTGAACTGATGACCTGCTGCCTTCCTGTCAGCATCTTAGCCATTTGAAATCAAATAAAGAATGAATAGATTTATGCACAGGTATCCTTTAAAATACATATGATTAGCTAATCTAATCTCCACTTCTGTAGAAGAGAAGAGTAAAGGGAGGAAACAGTCAATTTCTGGAGGCAAATGTATTCTGTGTTCTCACTTGAAGGAGATGTTTTTACTGAACATTTTTACAGTAAAAAAAATAATAATAATGGGTCTACAGCTTGTGGCAGAGATAAACCTGACCTGTTTAGAATTGGATGAGAAGCTGATCAGATGGTGAATGGAGACATCTAGAGGAAACAGCAAACATTATAGGCTGAAGCTGAACAGGGTACATTTAATAATGTGAAGTGATTTTGAAGAGTAGTAGCCAGTCTGGTAGGGTCTGGGTGGCTTAGTGGTTAAGAAGCTGAGCTTAACAGTTGGAAGGTTGGCAGGTTAGCAGATCAAAAACCAAATTCTGTTTGAGTGCCTGTCATCTGCCCACCTCCTGCCAATCTAGCAGTTAAAAAGAAAAGAAAAAGAAATTCCAAGTAGATAAATAGGTACTGCTTTGGTGGGAAAAGTAACAGTGTTCTGTGAGCTTCAGCCTAGTCATGCCTCCCATATGACCACAGAAACATCTACGGATGCAGACAGCTCTTTGGCTGTAAACGGAGATGAGCACCACCCCCTAGAGTTGGACACAACTGGTTTTCAAACAAGGGAGGCCTTTACCTACCCAGTGTGGTATAGGGGACAGAGTGACAGAGTAGGGCTCTGGAGTTCAGGGTTTGAATTCCCACTGAGCCATGGGAACCCACGGGGGGAAGGAAACTGGTAAGGAAACTGGTAAATACAAGCAATAAATAAATAAGTGAATAAATAAATAAGCCAACCCTTAAATATCTCACTTATTTTGAAAGCCCTCGTATGGTCACTATATATGCTACTACTACTACCTGATTACATTTTAATACATTTTCATGTTACCCCACTATCAACATGCATGCTTCTCTGCTGAGATATTCTAGGAGCTGTAGTCAAAAATGTAACTTTGAAAGACTTACAAAGGGAAACTCTATAATTAACACAGCAGTTACCAGTATGGCCTTTCAGCAGACAGTATTTTACTTCAGATAACATCACAAAGAAACCTGTACTCTTCCAATGACAACTACAGCCATATTTTGTGTTAACATATTGGTATCAATGGGAATAAAGTTAGTAATGAATAGCTTATGTATTCCTCTCTGATTAAGCCATGATTTAACCCAATATTATAAATTTCTTATTAAGGTTAATACTTAAGGAGAATAACCTAACAAATCAGGGTATTCTGTTCCCTAGTTGCACATCTACCAGTTAATCAGTCAGTTCTATAGAGCAGTGATGGCGAACCTAGGCACTCCAGGTGTTCTTGGACTTCAATTACCAGAAGACCAAATCAGTACTCCTGCTGATCAGGGCTTCTGGGAATTGAAGTTCAAGAACATCTGGCGAGTCAAGGTTGTCCATCACTGCTATAGAGCTAACCATTCCCAGAGCTATTCACATCAATAAGAATCAATGTGCCTCTTAACATTCTTCCCATCAGAGAACCTATGGCAAAGTGTAGATCAGTAAAGAATTGTGGAAGTTGTAGTTTACAACATCTGGTGTGCCAAAGGGTTCCCTAGTACCTCCTTTAAGAAAGATTAGCCATGATGCCTGAGCATCCATTAAATTATCTCAGGGATTGAGATGTGTATGTATTGTTATGACATGTTGCTTATCCTTCCAGGCTGGCCGTTTGATATCATTATGTGTAAGATGAGTGGGCTTGTCCAAGGAATGTCTGTCTCAGCTTCTGTGTTCACCTTGGTAGCCATTGCAGTGGAAAGGTAAGTCTGTATCACTCATTTTGTTTTCTATTTCTTTGCCTGCTATCATGAAGTTCCATTATAATGCCCGAGAAATCTTGCCTAAGAATACCACACTAGAGTCATTGGATCAGAGATGAGCAGATGAGGATTTCTTGGTCGTTTTATTACAGTAGATCTACAAGGGCACTGAATTAAGATTTGGAAAATGCTGGTCTAGTCTTGTCTTGTTCCAAATAGTAAGCTCCAAGCAAGGTTTTTGACAGTCTCATTTGGCTCATGCGTGCTATAAAATTATGGCAACCTTCAATTTCAATCCAGCTATGAGAATTTAGCTCATAATGTTTAATTTTGAACTTCTTATGATTGTACTTGATTGCACTGTTGGAAAAGTAGGCCAAAAAATGGTGGCGATGGTATTATTTATTTATTCATATTTGTATACCGCCCTCCTTACCAGGGCAACTCAGGGCGGTTTAACATACCATAAAGACATCAACAACAGTTCAGGTTAAAATTTAAAAGATTTTAAAAGATAGACAAGTTAATAATCTATTAAAAAACTAACTCTTCAAGATAAAAAAAAGTTGAGGGAGAGAGGGGGCTCAAACTCGTTATGCAGCCTGTACTCCATACCTGCCCCTCAAGCCATGTTTTTAAGTTCTTCCTAAAGGGCAGCAACTGCGTCTGGAGACGTATTCCTTATGTCCTTGAATCTACCAGTTGTCTTCCATCAACTCATTTATTCTGCCAAAAACTCATTTTTTTCGACAAAACTGTCCGTCCATCCAGGCAGTTTCTTCTAATGGTGGATAAGAAGGAAAAATTACCCTTCTTCCAATAAGTTCAGGATGGTATATAAAGATGTTATTCTATGTTATGATCACAACAACTTTGTGAAGTAGGTTGAACTCAGAGAGAATAACTGACTAGTAGAATTGGTCATCTGATAAAGCCATATGGCTGAGTAGCTTTAATAGAATCATAGAATAATTGAGTTGGGAGGGGCCTTTTAAGCCATTGAATTCAACCCCCTGCTCAATGCAGGAATCTGAATCAAAGCAGATATGACAGATGGTTGTCCAATTCAGTCTTGATTTCCCCCCAGAATCAGATCTGTCTCTCAGCTTTAGCTGCACACTAGTGTTCTGTAATAAGAGTTTATGGGAAAGCTTGTACAAATGTATGCTTTTTTTGAATTATGTTTTGCTCACACTTATAGTCTCTTCTTAGAGAAAGTTCAGTACAGTACTCAAATACAGATCTCTTCTGTATTGTTATTAACTTACTATGCAGTTTGGGGGAAGGCACCAAGGGTGTTCTTAAGATGTCACTTACAAAAAGTTATTTGAACTTGTGCTTTGCTGCTACATGCCACAACAAACCCAATGGAAAAGCTTGTTCCAGCATCTGAAACTATTACTTTTTCTTTCTCCTTTAGGTTTCGTTGCATCGTGTACCCATTTAGGCAGAAACTAACCCAAAGGAAAGCTTTGATCACCATTGTTGTCATCTGGGCTTTAGCCTTAGCCATTATGTGCCCCTCAGCAGTTACCTTGACAGTCACCAAAGATGAATACCACTTCATGGTAGATGCTTACAACCATTCCTACCCACTCTATTCTTGCTGGGAGGCCTGGCCAGACCAGGAGATGCGTAAGATATACACAACTATTCTTTTCTCACACATTTACCTTGTCCCTCTCACATCCATTGTGATCATGTATGTTCGGATTGCCCTCAAACTTTTCAAGTCATCTGTGCCCATACAGGGCTCTCACCCAGAAGACAATGTGGGGAGACGGGTCTCCAAAAGGAAAATCAAAGTTATCAACATGTTGATCATGGTGGCATTGTTCTTCACTCTCTCTTGGTTGCCCCTGTGGACTTTAATGCTACTGACAGACTACGGGAACCTAACTGATTATCAACTCAACCTCATCACAGTTTATTTTTTCCCCTTTGCCCACTGGCTGGCTTTCTTTAACAGTAGCATCAACCCAATAATTTATGGGTATTTCAATGAGAACTTCCGGAGAGGATTCCAGGAGGCCTTCAAAGTCCAGCTATGTTCTATGGAAAGGGGAAACAAGGATACCTACTCTGATAGGAACAACACTGGATTCCTTTCTGGGGCACGCAATCGGATTTTTGTTGAAGTTCAAGCCAGTGACTCAGCCCAGCCCTCTGAGTCTGCTCAAAGTAGCCTTCTGAAAGCAGGACTATTTCCATCAAGAAACGGGTGGATAGCTCACCATGGGCTGATGGTGGAGGAGACTGACAGTAAAACTTGCTCTCACAATACAGTCACCATCCCAGCCTGGGATCTCTAAGGATATTTGAGACTCTACTGGCTTGGAGGGATTGACTTTTCTTGATATTATTATGTTCCTTTTAGAGCATGTGTGAACCAAACACATTTCAAATGAACTTCTCAAGACCAAGCCCTTTCTACTGCAGACCTCTAAGTGACAGGATATGATGTTTGAGGGACAACCTCTGCCCTTTCTTCTACAGATAAGTTTTGATACTTTGGTATGGCACAGACCAGTTTTAATAAAATGTTTAAATGTATAGATGTGTCTCCCCCTCCCCCTTAAAATTATATAAGTACAGTATTCAAATGAGTTTTTTGGTGTCAGACCTGGGATTAGGGGAAAAACAGAAGAATTATTTGAAGTACAGTTGATTGTGAATGGCCAGTTACCTCATCTGTTAGATTATACTGCCTGTGCTGCTTCAATTAAATACATACATGCACACAAAACCACACACAAAAATGATACTGGTAAGAATCGGAAGTAAGAGGAAGAGAAACCTGCAAGGTGATAAACAGCAAACAAAGATGTAAGGAAATCAATAATTTTATCTAGAACCATTTCCATATTCCTGTTGGCTTTTGCAACACTGCACCAGGATGAGCCAGAAGAAGCTTCTCTGTCAGGAATGTCACCTCTACATAGTCTCTTAGCTTCCATGCCACCTTAGAAGTGTATGAGCATATGTTGGTGCTGAGATGCCTGGCAGGCCCAGCTTGTCTTTCACCCAACGTAGCTGCCAAACTTAGCTTGTCTCTGGACTGTGTATCTCCAGCACAGCCAACAGTGGCAGATGGTGGAAATAGCAGTCCAGCAATATCTACATTCTTCGATACCCTTTAGTTATTTGATTGCTCTTATAGTGAATCCGTAGGGTGTAATTTAGTGCAATACTGTATTAGAATTCTCTGCTAGATTTCAGGAGAGAACAGTACAGTATAACTTATCTGGCAGAGAATTCTTTTTTTTTTTTAATTTTTTTTAATTTTTTCTTCAATATTAAAAATAAACTAACAAAACAATCTACAAAACATAAAAGAAACAATTACATACAAAAAAAAGTAGTTCCCACGTACATCCTACAACGTTAAAAAAATGAGAAGAGGAAGAAAGAAAAAAAAATACATGTCATTATAATATAATGTAATCAAACGTTATTTTTTATACATTTGCTATACTGTATATTTTCATCTTTATATCCACTCTCCTCTTTAACTACCATATTACAACTTTAATATTTTGTACATGGTTCCTACCACCCAGTGCACTACAGTCCTTGAGTCTACCAGCCACTCCTTTTACAACTCATTCATTCCTGGCAGAGAATTCTAAGAATACAAACTTGCAAATCCCAGGATTCAAAAGGATAGAGCCAGGATAACTAGAATGCCATCACATAGCTATAAATGTATAAATAGACTCTTAGCAGCCAGGACCAGGAGTCTGCCATCTCCATTTGGGACACATTGATAGTCTGGGAATTATAGTATAATAACACAAATACAGTGGTACCTCATACAACAATTTTAATTGGTTCCATGGGCTCGTTGTTGTATGAGACAATTGCTATAGCGATTTTCCCTATGGGATGAATCATACAATGATTATTAAATTTTTTTGCTAAGTGGTTTTTCCCATTGAAAAATTATTGTACGATTTTTTCCATAGGGAAAACTGTTATGCAGGACGCCGCCACTCCCCAACCTAATTGTTATACTATTTCGTTGCTATACGAGGTGATTGTTATATGAGGTTCCACTGCACTGTACTGTACAGTATCTGTATTTCTAATAGGTACCATACAGGATGTGTGAAAGACATGGTTATTTTCTACAACGACATCACCCAAGATTTATGACTGACAGAAGTTACAAATGTACAGCATCAACTGTTAAAATTGACTTGATGTTTGGTCTGAACCCACTGAAATCCAATGCAGGTAAAAGATGTTATGTTACAAAATATATGCAAGTCTCCCCTCCACCAGTATAGCCCATGCCTGAATAAAAATTACCCACCCTTTGCTTTGGGGGTGGGATAAGGCTCCAATTTTGATCCTTGTCTGGATTAATAATGTTATTTTTCCATTCCACATCTCTGTGGGGGGAAATTCTTCTTATGAGTGGGGAAAATACAAGTCGCTGTGACCTAGGAGGGAGTAGGGCAAGCTATCAATTTTGGGAGACTTGGTAGATAAGAGGATTTTTCTTCTGCTCACAGGCACTTTTCTAACAGTTGCACAAAACCCAGCAGGATGTGAGATTTACACCACCAGGAAAAAAAAAGAGACAAGGGGAGGAAAGAGAAATCCTCGTGCACTCATTCTGAACTAACCAGTCAAAGCCCATGCAAAAGAATGCAAGTATTCATCCACAGCTACACATGCTCACTAGCAATGGTAAACTGTAAATTAAACTAGATTTAAAAAAATTCTAGCACACATATCTTTGAAAGCAGTATGATTCAAGTCTTTCACTTCGACCTACACTTTTGCAAAACATCTAGCAGAACAGACACAAGTCAGTATAGAACACACAATGAGTTTTCCCTAGTGCCTCTGTGTTTGGAGAGTGCAGAGAAGATATTTATTGGGGGGGGGGGATGGGGGGCTCATTTGGCACTTGCCTACTCCTTTGCTTCAGCTACTCAGTCTTTTCAATTTCCATTACCTCACTGGATTTACTGGATTTACAAATTACTGGATTTACAAAGTTAGAAACTTGCTACCCACAAACACCAGATGGAAAACATAGGATCTGTGGAACTATTGTTCCTGATAATTTCTGAGTGGGATTAATATTATCATTTCCAGACTTTATGATAGGGATTCTCAACCTGCAGCCTGTGGGCTGGATGCGGCCCATGGTGCCATTTTCACGTGGCCCACCTCCACCACACCAGGAGGTGCCAGGTGGTAGAGGAAGGGCAAAATGGCTGTCCGGCCTCCAAAGCTGTCTGAGGGAGCATAACCTGGCCCCTGGCTTAAAATGGTTGAGAACTCCTGCTTTATGACAAGAACAAACAAGAGCAAAATCAAAGTAGAAGATGGAGCCCACTGAACAAGAAATAACATTAAAGGAAAATATGGTTGAGGAACATGACCTCCCCTATATCACTTCAAGGATCCTGATTAGGCTGAGGATCAGAGTGTCCAAAACCAACATGCTCAAGTGGGGGCTGCTAGTGGACAACAACACACTGCGTGACTCTGAGGAGATACAGAATCTGGCCCATTTGCTAGCCTACCGATTACTACAGGAAGCATGTACCAAAGAGGATTTAAGTTTGGCCAATGACAAAGTCAAGAAGGTGGCTTCATTTTGGCAATTTAAAGTTTGATCTGGACATGAAAGAAGATTTCCAGACTGGTTTAAAAAGAAGGCTGACAATTTTACCTAATTCAAATTGCATGCTGGATGCACGCATCATTAATCCTGATTTTTTTTAAAAAAAAAATAAGCTGGCCTGTAATAGGAAGTATGCATTTTAAATAAGAATATTGTCTTGAAAGTCAAAGGTAAACTCAACCGCAGAATTTGTTGACTGAAATATATTTGTTGCCTGTATTGGTCTCTTGTCTTCTGTGAGTAAAGTTCTCGTGTGGCAGAATTTTCATTTACCATATCAGTATCGTGTCTTCTTGTGTTGTAGATGTGGTGATGTTGTTCTTACCCAATTATTGAAAATGTTACAGAAATAAAATACTGTACACTCTTTCTTGTCATACTTTTTTAAGCAACGAAATACTGTTGTGGTGAAAAATTCCCACTGGTTCTTTGGCACAGCGTGAGTCAGAAGACATAGCAGCAAAAAGGCCGAGTGAACCTCAAATACCATTTATTCAGAGATTAACAGAAAAGCAGAAAAGAGTCAGGTGAGAGAGAAAATGAGCAGGAGGAGAACAAAAATGAAGATGCACTCAGTCCAAGGGTACAGCATTTAATCTTCAAGCGTAGCATAACACCCACAGTGATATTAGGTCTAATCGTTGTGTAGGTCAAAGCACAGGGATTGGAGACAAACCATATCTGGACCTGGCTGTTGTATAAAATTGAAAATAGGAGCAGGACACAGTGTGGGGTTGCTGTGGGTCTACGAGGATGTAAAGCTTGGCCCAGTACATATGGTTTCCCCTATAGCTGAGTAAATAAGGTAAAGATAAAGGTCTCCTTGCTCAGAAACCAGTTGTGTCTGACAAGATATTGGAGTGCATGGAATCCTGTTACCTTTCCTGCCAAAGTGGTACATGTTCATCTACAGTACTTGCAATTTCTTGTTTTCAAACTGCTAGGTTGGCAGGAGCTGGATGAGACAATGGGCACTCACTCCATTGTGCAACACAGGGATCTCGAACCGCTGACCTTCCAGTCATTGGGCTCAGCAGCTTAACCACTAAGCCACTGCTGCTCTTGTATAATTATGGGTAGTTTCTAAAGGTTATGTTCTCTGCAAGGAAAGTCTTCAGGTTGTTTCACTCTAAATATATCTGGGGAATCCAAGGTTGGGATCCACAACTCTAAAGGTCTTGAACTGTTGACCCAGCCGACCTTCCAATTGTTCAGCTCAGCATCTTAACCACTAACCCACTGCTTCCCTTGAATAAATATGGCTAGCTTCTAAAGGTTATGTTCTCTGCAAGGAAAGTCTTCAGGGTGTTTCACTCCAAGAACATTTTGGGATACAGGGTTGAGATCCACTACTCTAAAGGTAGGCTGATCTGTATCAATGAGCAGGTGACAAAATTCAGCTCCATGCCCTCTAAGGAATGGGATGTATATTGCTGATTCTAAAGGATTGCAAGAGCTATAGGTCAATGGTCTGTTTTTCTGGAAGCTGTGGGTGAAGTTGTTAGTAATACTGTACTGAAATTAACATACAGCAGTTCAAGACCCAAGCATTGCATGATAACGGGAGCTTCCATCTCTGTCCCAGCTCCTGCCAACATAACAGTTTGAAAGCAAGAAATTGCAAGTAGATAAATAGGTACCAGTTCAGTAGGGAAGTAATAGCATCCTATGCGCTCCTCCATCTAGTCATGCCTGCCACATGTCTACAGAAATGTCTACAGATGCAGAGTGCTAGCTCTTTGGCTGTAAACAGATGAGCTCTGCACCCTGGAGTCAGATACAGTGAAATTAACACAAGCAGCAGCAAGTTAGATACTGTATATATAATTTCATGTCAGAAATTATTCTGAGTTGAAAGGATTTTTGCTGGAGAAACTCCACTCAGGGGACACTCGAATGAGGTTTCTTTCATGTCCCCAATATCTTTTCCCACCAAAGTGATCCCTATTTATCTATTTGCAATTTCATCCTTTCGATCTGCTAGGTTGGCTGGAGCTGGGGCAGAGGCAGGAGCTCAATCCATCATGCAGCACCCGGGTCTTGAACTGCCAACTTAATGGCCTTCCAACTAGTGTCTTAGGAAGAATGGAAGGGTCTTGGATGGGGTGATGTCATATACAGAAACCTCCATCCAAATGGAATGGGCAAGTTGTAATCTTTCCCAAGTTGTTGGACTTCCACCTCAAACTTTCCCTAGCTGGTATGACCAAGAGTAAGTCAAAAATAAAGAGAATGACAGTCCATCAATATCTGAGCATCAGAAGTTGATTATTTATTTATTTATTAATCAAATTTATATTCCGCCCTATTTGCACAGGCGACTCAGGGCGGAGCACAACCGGCATATACCCTGGGCTATAGAATGGGAAGTTGTTGATTTATTTATTTTTTAAAAGGACAGGTTATAAATGTAAATAAATATCCTTAAAGACTAACAGATCTGTTTCAACATGAACTTCCCTGGATCCAGATCCTCAGTAGGAAGCAAACAGGGTGCTTCTATAGGTGATATTTATGAAGTAGTAGCCGTGTTAGTTTGTGCAAGCATATCAATGAATAATAATTTTTTAAAAGCCAAAAAAAAAGTTGTGGCACCTTTAGTTAAGACTTTAAAAAAAACTTTCTGACACGGCAAGATCCCAGCTGGCTCAGTGGTTAAAATGCTGTATTGCAGCTAAAATGTTGTGTGTTTGATCTTGACCAGTAATCAAGGTTGACTCAGCCTTCCGTCCTTCTGAGGTTGGTAAAATGAGGACTCACCATGTTGGGAGAAAAAATGTTAATTAACTTGTGAACAGCCCAGAGAGTGAACTACTGTGCTTCTTTCTTCTCTTTAATGTCAGAAGCACCACAAGTATATAATAACATGCAAAGCTAAAATTAACATACTGTATCTAAAAACAAACAGGAAATAGATGACATCTCCCCAATATTGGGCCACATCAACAGCATTTCCTCTTGCCAACATAAGGTCCTCCTTAGTGCACATTGAGGGGCATTGTGTGCATTGTTTCATATGGGTGATAGTTTTTCTTCTCCGCATTCACACAGGTGGTCGTCTACAGGGAAACCCCCCTTTCTCAGTTTAGTCCTTGATCTTCCTACTCCAGCACACAGTCTATCTAAAGGCAAAGCAGGGGTGCCCAAACTTTTCAGGCCGTGGGCCAGTCACATGGTTCAGTGTGGGCCGGTGATGTGGTTCAGCGGGCAGTCACATGATTCCTCCCACTGGAAACGGAAGTAAAACATGCCATGCAACAGGATGAGATAGATTTTAAGCTGCCATTTTCTCTGCTTAAATCAGGGGTGCCCAAAATACGGCCTGTGGGCCAGATCTGGCCATATCCGGGTGTGTTTTGCTTTCAGGAGTGATGAGAGCGATATGGGCTGGATGAATTGGCATGGGAACCGGATCTGGCCCACTGGCTGTAGTTTGGGCACCCCTGAATTAAAGCTTTCCACCCAGGCCATGCTCGCCTTCTCCATAGTTCTAAGGCAGTCTGTGGAGGGCTGTTTGTTCAGAGGGGGAAGACGTTGTGAGGAAGCTGCTATGCCTTGATTTCAGTCTCTGCTTTGGTAGTTGATGATCACCCACCCGGAAGCACCTCTTTTGAACTAAGCGCTATGGGGTAGTATTTATTTATTTGACTTATGCCCGTGATGGCGAACCTTGGCACTCCAGATGTTCTTGGACTTCAATTCCCAGAAGCCCAAGAGCCCCCATGAATCCACACAAATGGGTTTACTGCGATTCATCTGGCCCGAGCCGCCCTCGTCGCTCCTGGAAGCGGAAGTAAAACCCACCTGTACAGAGTAATGAGGGCAGTGTGGGCCGAGTGAATCTCTGTAAACCCATTTGGGCAAATTCATTGTCCCGCCGCCACCCAGAGACCACCTGGGGATAGGGGGTAGGATCTCGCTGCAGCTGTACTACGACTGAGTTGGGGTTGTGGTAGAAAGGATGTAAGTAAAACCTCATATAACACTAAAACCTGGTTCCACAAGTCTTGGTGTTATATGATTTTTAGTGTTATCTGATGCATGTTAAAATCCTATGGGATCCATAGAGATACATTGTAACCACACAGGCTTTAGCAGTTGTTATCTGAAGCATCCCATTGGATCTTAATGTTATCTGATGCAATTCTTCCCCCCAGATTCCTTAATGTTATGCGATTTTAGTGTTATTCGATACTAATGTTATATGAGGTATTACTGTATATTAATATTGGGGACGGTATTTCGTATTGTTAAATCGTTTATTGTATAATATTATTATTTTTTGTATTGGGTATGGATTGTATTGTGAGTACTGTATATTGTTTATTGTCCATTGGTACTGAATATGGACTGTATCCTGATTGTATTGTGGTTATATTTATTTGGTTTTGTTACACTCTATTTTATATTGTATCATTATTGAATTGTTATATTGTATTTAATTGTATGTTGGGGAGCCGCCCTGAGTTGGTTTTCACCAAGTAGGGCGCCATATAAATCGAAATAATAATAATAATAATAATAATAATAATAATAATAATAATAATAATAATAATAATAATAATAATAATAATAATAAAGTCCAAGAACATATGAAGTGCCAAGGTTCGCCGTCACGGATTTATACCCTGCCCTTTTAGGAAAAACCTTTCCTACTCAGGGCGGTTTACAGCTTCAAAATAATAAAATGCCTAACTAAAATATTGCCAAAACTAGGCCTCTTTTAAAAGGGAAGTTTTCAAATGTGGTCGCTTGGCTTTGCTTTGCGCTGGTTAGGGACTACGTACGACTCCCTCAGCGCTAAGGCTTATGGGAGTTGTAGTTCAGCAACCATAAAGGCGCTCTTCAGGCGCTCATCATGGCCCCTCCCGCCAAGGCGGGGTAGTAGGGAGCGAGTCCAGCGCGGAGCCTGCGCCCAACGTGGCGTCGCGAATGATGAAACGGGGGGAGCACAGGGGGCTTTTTGCGCCTGCGCGCTGGAGCCGTGGGCGGAGAGGCGGAAAGGCGGGGAGTGTCCCGGGCTCATAAGTGGGGTTGGCGCCGGGTGCGCGTTTCGTTTTCTCTCTCTCCGTCTGCCAGGGCGCGTCGCCATGGCCAGCTACAGCGTGGAGGAACGCGGGTCCCTCAACAGCCTCGACTACAGGATTTTCTTCAGTGAGTCCTGAGGGCGAGGAGCAGCAGGGGCGGAATTCATATATATATATATATATATTGTTATTATATAAAGAGAGCGTGTATGGTGCATGGGAGTATGAATGAAAATGGGCGAGATTGGGGTGCCTCTGCCCCGCAGGAAGTGGACGGTGGGGCAGCAATTCGGTGGCTTCCTTTGTAATTATTTGAAATTTTTTTAATTGACTTTGGTTTATGGCACGAAGACACGGGTAGAAGATGCCCTTAATTCAGGGGTGCCCAAACTACGGCCCATGGTGGGCCGGCTCCGGCCTCTGATGCCAATTCATCCGGCCCGCGAAAGCCCTCGTTGCTCCCGGACGCGGAAGTAAAACGCCCCTAGGCGCGTTTTACTTCCGCTCCCAGGAGTAACGTGGGCCGGATGAATTGGCATCGGGGGGGCTGGATCCGGCCCATGAAGTGCAGTGACTGTCCCCTGAATCAGTGCCCCGAAAAGTTTGGGCACAGGTCTGTGCCATTTAGTCAGAACCCACTTAAATCAACCCGAAATAGGACTTTCAAGGTGAGAGATGTAAGGAGTGTTTTTATCCTTTCCGCTTCTCTCCTTATAGCTTGGTTGCTATAAGGAAGTAGCTGAGAGGGATAAGGTGTTAAGGTAAAGGTCTGCCTTGCTTGAATGACAGTGGTATCTGACTCTAGGGTTTGGTGCTCATCTCCGTTTATAGCCAAAGAACCAACGCTGTCTGCATGTGCAGACGTTTCTGTGACCAGACACCGAAGTACATGGAATGCTCTTACCTTTCCCTCCGAAGGTAATTTGCAATTTCTTGCTTTTGAACTGCTAGGTTGGCAGGAGCTGGGACAGAGACAGGAGCTCACTCTGTTCAGGTCTCGAACTGCTGACCTGCCGACCTTCCGGCCGTCAAGTTTAGCATCTTAACCGCTAAGCCATTGCAGTCCCCTTATGTGTTTCGTGTCTAGGCTATACAAGGAAGAAGACTCAGAGGTAATTCTGGCATAATTCCTTATGGCATACTCCCAGGTGGTTAAATGCTGGGTTGTAGGGTGTACTAGTCACGCAGACTGAAAAAAGCTAGGATTTACTTTTGTGTCCTGAGCTCACTCATTGAGTTGGGGTGAGGGCACTTTCTCTGTCAGAGGTTCAACTCTAATCTTGAATCGCTAGTGGAGGCCAGAGGTTCCTCCTTCATACAGGTGTTATAAGACTCC
Organism: Furcifer pardalis; assembly: GCA_030440675.1. Lineage (NCBI taxonomy): Eukaryota > Metazoa > Chordata > Lepidosauria > Squamata > Chamaeleonidae > Furcifer > Furcifer pardalis. Next base: position 206,636,990 of record CP126890.1, read on the forward strand.
CAACCAAATCATGCACAGGAAGCCCTCTGCAGTGTTTCAAGGTTGTGTGTTTCTCTCCAGTGATGAAACTGGAGGCATATAAAAATGGGAGTGGTGCTTATTAAAATGAAGGATAAGAATAAGATCTCATCCTCTTGCATGTTTGGTTGTGCAAGTATAGATAAAGCAGTATTGTTTTTAAAAAGCATTTTAAAACAGGATGACAAAGGGCAGCATCACCCTTCCACAATTGGAGCTGTGTTAATTTGATTTTTATGGTCTGGTTAACTCCCAACACTTCTTGATCCTCTGGGGTTTCTCAACCTTTGAGCTCCTGTTGTTACGTGGATTTCAACTAACCAGAAGCTCAAGTCAGCACACCTGCTGATCAGGTTTGAGATATCATCTTTTGCAATTAAAAGAACATGTGGAGTGGAAGAGGAGGTTTTATTGATTGTATAGTATGATGAACTTCACTTGTCTACATTAACATTGATATACACAGCAAGCACAAATTGTCCATCTCAAGTTCCTAGCTAGAGTTCCATGTCCAGGTTTGAAAGCCATTGGAGGGCTTCATCTCTGTTACTATGCAAGTCCTCCAATGTGCCTCCAAAGGCATGTAAAGGACACCTAAATATAATGTGGTCCATGGTTTGGTCTTCTTCACAGTCACATTGGAGAGAGGACTTCCATCCTTATGTGGTTGCTTTGCATCTACCACAGCCAGTCCTCACTCTGTTCTGCGTCCTCCGCTGCTGTCTTGGAAGGGAAAGTCCACCTGGCCATTTACAGGGATTCTTGATTATGCGGTGATAAGGCATCAGAGATAGATGTTGCCAGAGTTCCATCCAGGCATTGGGATGGATCCAGGCATCCCATGCAATGTGATGTAAAGGTAACGGTTTCCCTTGCTCGAAAGCCAGTCATATGGGACTCTAGGGTTCAGTGCTCATCTCTATTACAAAGCCGAAGAGCCAGCACTGTTTGCTTCTGCAGACGCTTCCGTGGTCATGTGGCAGGCATGACTAGACACTGGAGCGCATGGAGCGCTGTTACCTTCCCACCGAAGTGGTCCCGAAGAAATTGCAAGTAGATAAATAGGTACCACTTCAGTGGGAAGGTAAACAGCGTTCCATGCGCGCCTGAGTCTAGTCATGCCTGCCACATGTCTATGGAAATGTCTGCAAATGCAGACAGCACTGGCTCTTTGGCTATAAAAAAAGATCAGCACTGAACCCTAGAGTTAGATAAAACTGGATTTTGAGCAAGGGCAACCTTTATTTTTACCTAAATGTGTCCCTAAGGAATTGCGGTGGCTTAATGGTTAAGATACTGAACTTGGTGACTGGAAGGTTGGCAGGTCAGCAGTTCAAGACCCGAGTGATGCATGATTGGAATGAGCTCCTGTATCTGTCCCAGCTCCTGCCAAATTAGCAGTTTGAAAGCAAGAAATTGCGAGTAGATAAATAAGTACTACTTTAGTGGGAAGGTAAACAGTATTCCATGTACTCTGGTGCCAGTCATGCCTTACACATGACACGGAAATGTCTGCAGACACAGACAGCACTGGCTCTTTGGCTGTAAATGGAGATGAGCACTGAATCCCAGAGTCAGATATGACTGGCTTTCTAGCAAGGGAGACAAACCTTTTCCTAGATGTGTTCCTAGTTCCTTTTTCAGCACTGGACGGCAGTTAAATTCAGAGGATGAAAGTTGTGTACCTCGTACCTGCAAGCGAGCGCTATGTTGGTGCACATAAGGAAGAATTTTTCTACTTCTGAGATTCTTTAATAAAGCTTATTAAAGATTTTTAAAAAGATGATTCACTTAAAATAATTAAGTTCTATAGCTTCTCCAGAGCATGTCATGATGTAAAGTAGTTGAGCACTTAGAAACAATATCTTATCCCACACCCAATGACATAATGCAAGTAAGAGGTGAAAATTCTGCATCAGAATATGTGTAGTTTCCACAATGGGCTAAAGCCGTGATGGCGAACCTTGGCACTCCAGATGTTCTTGAGCTTCAATTCCCAGAAGCCCAAGCCCTCGTGAATCCACATGAATGGGTTTTTCTGCGATTCATCCGGCCTGCACTGCCGTCGCCGCTCCCGGAAGCAGAAGTAAAACGCGCCCGTACGGATGTTCATCCGCAGGCCAGATGAATCACAGTAAACCCATTTGTGTGGATTCACAGGGTGCTTGGGCTTCTGGGAGTTGGAAGTTCAAGAACATCTGGGGTGCCAAGGTTTGCCATCACTGGGCTAAAGCCTTTGGGTCTCTAATTAGGAACCTGTAGTATCTTTGAGAAAGCAGAAGAGAGGAGGGTTAGTTTTCTGCTAGAAAGAAGTATGGAAAGAAAGTGGAAACGGCAGACAAATTGGAGGAAAGTGAAAGTGTAAAAAACTAGCAGCAAATCTGCTAGATAGGAGCATTATTGAGTGCCAGAAGTTAGAAAGGGAATAATGTTTTTTTTAAAAAAGTGCCTCCAGTATTCTACATTTTACTGTGCCCTGCTAGCTGGCAGGAGAACAGTTGGTGGGGTGTTTTTGTCAACCCGCCCCCCCCTTCAATAAACAGTGGGGTTAAAGTCTGAACAGACGAACAGATATGGGCAATGAAGGTGGCTGTAAAACTAAAGCCTCCTCCAGTATAAGCTCTTAAGGCGATTTGCTTTTCTTCCTGGCATTGCTCCACCCCAAAATGGTATCAATTTTCTCTGAGCAGGGATAGGTGTGGTAAGAAGAATATGAGGCTGTCCAAAGTTTGCTTAAAGGATGTGTTCTGATATTGACCTTATTACTGCATCATAAATGAAGCTGCTGTTTTGAGAGACTGGTAGTAGATTTTCCTAAACCTACAACTGGGCAACCTCTATTTTAAGGTCAACCAAAATGTCAAAAATAAAAAAAGCACTTTTAAAGACAGGAACAGAACCGCCTATGCAGATGTTGAAAAAGAAAAGACTCCTACAATTCATCCGAAATAAGTCAAGTGTAATAAGTAACTATACGTCAAGTAAAACAAACAAGAAAGTATCCTTTAAAACAGGAGTTCCCAAAATTTTCATGTCACAAGCCAGATCTCTCCCTCCCCCAGCGCACAGCTGCATGGGTTGATCGTATGGTTCCCCTTGACACTTTTGCTACTTCCACATTTTTGACACTTCCAGCAGTGTGGGGGGGGGGGGACTTCCAGCAGTGGGGAGGTTCTCACTGTGGGCCAGATAAATTGGCGCTACGGGCTGGACTCAGCCCACAGGGCGTAGGCTGGTAACTCCTGCTTTAAAAAAAAATCAAACGTTCGAAGGGTAAATGGTTCTACTGTAATTTGAAAAATATGGTAGACCTGAGGCAAAATACAGTAAAACCCCAACTTACGTACGCCTCAAGTTACATAAAATTCGACTTATGTAATGATTTTGTGCTAAAGCCATGTCCCGATTTACGTAACACAATTTCCTATGGGTTTGCTTCGAGTTATGTAAAAAAAAATCATTTTTTCTTTGGGTTTGCTTTGATTTATATAAAAATTCATTTCCCTATGGGTTTGCTTCGATTTATGTTAAAAACCATTTTTCCTATGGGCTTGCTTTGAGTTACGTAAAAATTCATTTCCTCCCTATGGGTTTGCTTCAAGATATGTAAAAAAAGATTTACGTAAAAGCCTATGGAACAGACTTTTTAACGCCAGGGTTTTACTGTATAGTCACTGGCCATACTGACTGATAAATTCTGAAATTCTCTGAAATAAAGCAAATGTTGCTTACCACTACAAAGCAGCAATGTTGAAGTTCTGGAAGATTAATATTTCAGTGAATATGCAATGTATTTGCTGCTGCTGCACAGAAACAGAAGTGTATCATTTAAAATAAGAAAGGATGGCTAACTTGTATTTTCTTGTGTTCAAATCTCTCATACCCTGAGCCTGGGGTGTCCCTCTATACCAGTGGTGGTGAACCTATGGCACGTGTGCCAGAGGTGGCACTCAGAGCCATCTCTGTGGGCAGCTGTACAGTCAGCCAAACACAGAATTCACTCCACCCCTCTGCCCAGCAGCCCAATGGGATCACTTCCTCCCTCCCCCCAGCACAGAGTTTACCCGGCCCTTATGCTTAGCAGCCCAATGGGAGCGTTTCCTTGCTCCCCTGTTGCTGTGTTGGAAGTCTGCAATAAATTAGTAGGTTTTGGGTTGCAGTTTGGGCACTCGGTCTCTAAGAGGTTCACCGTCACAGCTCTATACTTTCATTAATTTTTGTCCATCTTGCCTACTGTAATCTATAGCCAGAGATGTGCAGTTAGTTTAAGTGTTGAGGCAAATCTTTATGGAGGACTGGTGATAGTATTAAATCCAAGAGAAAAAGTGTCTTGTAATGGTCAGAATGGACTTTTTACTGGTCAAGGGGAAGGAAGTTAAGGCATGGATAATGTTGGATACCTTGCTTTCAGAGTCTTCTTGGTTAGGTTATAAAATACAGGAGATTGCAAGTGAGTTTTTCCCAGATGAATTTGAAAAACAAAAACAACAATAAGCCAACATGCTACTGCAAAAATACTGACATTTTAGTTCATCTATTTCAAAAAGTGACACACTCTCAGTGGATTATATTGCAAGTTCTTACCCTTTATTTTGCTAAATTTCCAATTCAAGTATTTAGTCATTGCCAGAGTATCCAGGTACTCTTTGACCACATGCCCAACATATTATAGATCTAGATATGTGTAGTAGAACATGACCAAACACTGTTGGGAACCAACCCTTCTAGATGTACTTTCTCTTTCCTTATGAGACAAATTGCCTCTTCCAGTAAAGCAAGCAGTTTCTGAGAAACGAAAATGAAAGTGCAGTACTGTATAGTAAATCATCTTATGCCATGTAAATAAGGGTAGAGACCTGTGTTAAATCTTGGCTATTCTGAGAGTTTAAGAAGATTTAAAAAGAGATTACTGTATATGTTTTGAGCTTGCATAGTTGTAAAGTTATAATGAAATACATGTTTTACAGTGGGTTGTTAGACAATACGTACATATGGGTTGGCCTTATTTGACTGTTGGCAGTTGCTTTTCAAGGGCTGAAGCCTCCAGAGGCTTAGACCTTTCCCAGACAGATATTGTCCGATGTCACTTTAAGCTGGGGACTTCTGCTTTCCAGGCATTTTCTATCTTTTTGTCTAATTGTATGTGTCTGTAAGATTTCTGCTGTTGTTACAGAGGTTCTATTGGGACAAAACCTTGTTACTGTGTATGAGGAACACATTGATCTATTTTTCTGTAGACATTGAAATTATTTAGCCAGAATGCAATGTCATGGACTTAGATTTTGTTTCCTACAGCAAAATTTTGCATTCTTATGCCCCTAGTCGTCAGAACAGATTTTAATGATTTATGAGAAGCTGTACTGGGGAAGAGAACTACCCTCCTCTTAATAATGGTTAGCACAGCCATTCCTTCAGTAGCAGGAATTAATCGTATGCTATCCTTTTAATGTTCTTTCTGTGGTGCTTTTCCTTCCAGTATGGTCAGATTATCCTGCTATGGTCATAGAGGAGACCATACTGCCAGCGACTCATCACTGAGTGTCAGGCGCCAGTTAACCTGACAGCTTGGAGGACTAACATCCTTGGGTGCCAAAGTCCCCAGGGAAGGGTGATGGTCCCCAAGTAGATAAAATCCCACTTGAATCCATCTTGATGAAGGGTAGCAGCTTCATCCATACTGGCCCTGGACTGAGGAGAACTTTGTGTGCCAAAAGGACCAGACAGTGACTCATGGAACTGGATCAGTGGCATAGGTTTCACACTGTGATGCAGAAAGCAGATGAAAGGCCACTGCATTACATTCTCAGGACAGTCTTCATGGCTGATCACCATGAACAGGGGTGGGCAACCTATGGCTTGCGGTGCCAAATCATCTGGCCTGCAGTGCCAGAGGCGGATGTGTTTATGACAGCCGGGGACACATTTTACGGCAGCATTTAGGATGGGGGGAACCACCAGTCCAAGCTGCTCAATTGTTTGAGGGAGTGTGATCCGGCCCCCAACTTTAAAAGGTTGGCAACTCCTGGCCATAAAGATTGCCTATATTTAGATTCAGATACAGTAACAGAAGAAGGTCCTTTTCTTGTCCTACTATATTTGATATATTTGGGGGGGGGGGAGTCCTATTTATTAACATTTTGTTTGTTTTCCAGAAAATGAAAAAGGAGCATATATTTCTCCATTCCATGACATTCCTATGTGTGCAGATGCTAGCAAGGTAAGCCTTGAAATTTTACTGATTTGTGTTGTTCCCAGGCTCCATACACATACTGTAAACCAGGATTTCCCAAACTTTGGGTGGTTTTTTTTTTTTTTGGACTTCAATTCCCAGAAGCCTAAGTCAATTCCCCAAATCACTGATAAGCCAATTAACTGATTTAGGATTCTGGGAATTGAAGTCCACCAGTGTTATGCAAAACTTAGTTTCGGAAACGCTTCTGTAAACTGGTGGCTTGGCTGCTGGACAGCTTAGTACTGAATTCAGAATTTAGTTCCAGCTAGAGCAGGCCCATTGATATGGATGGGACTTGTTAGTCAGTACTAACGTTTGTTCCATTACTTGAGGAGTGAGTCTGTTCTTAGTGGATTTAGTCTCTTGACTTAAAGGAGGATTACTTTCTGTGTATGTTTTTATGAACACAACCCAGTTTCTGACAATGCCTAGAAACTAAGGTACTGTGCTTGCCATAGGTAATGGTAAAGGTCTTCCTTGATTGAAAATAATTCATATCAGACTTTAGGGGTTGATGCTCATCCCCGTTTACAGCCAAAGAGCCAGCACTGTCTCCAGAGTGCTTGGGGTTACCTTTCCCACTGAAGCGGTATTTATTTATCTACTTGCAATTTCTTGCTTTCAAACTGATATTTGAGGCAGGAGCTGGGACAGATGACAGGAGCTCACTCCGTTGTGCAGCATTCGGGTCTCAAACTGCTTACCTTCCAGTCATCAAGTTCAGTGTATTGACTACTAAGCCACCACAGTCCCTTTACTCTGTCCCCGCCCCCCGTCCTCAGCTGTCTGTTTCCAGGCACCGACTCCAAAGCCTGAAAATAAAACAGCACCAGGTCCCATATGTCACCAATGTCTTGATCTATTCACAGTGATTGATAGGGCTATGAATGTATTTTATACCCAGACACTTGGTCATTGCTTTTATTTTTTCCTTCTATCCAATCCACTCCTGTCTTAAAGATAGATGTAACGCCTTACAAGGCAAGATATGAAAGTGCTTGAACTGTAGGTTGACCTAGTAAACCAGGAGTGCATAACCTCATTGGATTTAAGGGCTGCATATGGTGATGGATCAGGGGCTGGGCCTGTGCATATCACAACAGTCCTGTTTCCTTTCTGGAAGAGAAGAGAGATTTTTTTTCCTTTACCTCCTTCTACAACCCTGATGGCGAACCTTGGCACTCCAGATGTTCTTGGACTTCGATTCCCAGAAGCCCAAGCCCCCATGAATCCACACGAATGGGTTTGCTGCAATTCATCCGGCCTATGTCGCCCTCGTTGCTCCTGGAATTGGAAGTAAAACACGCCCATGCGGAGCAACAAGGGCGGTGCAGGCCAGATGAATCACAACAAACCCATTCATGTGGTTTCACGGGGGCTTGGGCTTCTGGGAATTGATATCCAAGAACATCTGGAGTGCCAAGGTTTGCCATCACGATTCTACAGTGATCCCAATATACAGTAAAATACCGGATAACGCTAAGACTTGGTTCCACAAGTCTTGGTGTTATCCGATCCATGTTAAAATCCTATGGGATGGATCAGATAATGTTAAAGCTCCATAGAGATACATTGTAACCGCACAGGCTTTAGCGGTTGTTATCCGATCCATCCCACAGGACCTTAACGTTATTCGATCCAATTCTCCTCCCCAGATTACTTAACGTTATGCGATTTTAACGTTATCTGATCCAATCGTTATCCGGTGTTTTACTGTATATCATTAGCAATTGTGTAGCAAGGGTGCTTGGCATAAAATGGGAGAGGGCTGCTTATAGCCTCATGCTGTAGATTGTGCATCCCTGAAATAAGCTTTAATTTATTGGACAAAAAACATTATGTATAGAATGGAAACAATGTTAACTCAGCATTAAATTAAATCGTGTGAAGTTACTGTCAAGCAGAACAGAACACTAATGGTTTTGCCACATTGTGCCTGTTAACACTCAAAATAGTATTAAATCTTACCAAACTACGGTACAGTAAAACCTCGGATAAAGTTAAAACCTGGTTCCACAAGTCTTGGTGTTATCCGATTTTTAGTGTTATCCGATGCATGTTAAAATCCTATGGGATCCATAGAGATACATTGTAACCACACAGGCTTTAGCGGTTGTTATCCGATGCATCCCATAGGATCTTAATGTTATCCGATGCAATTCTTCCCCCCAGATTCCTTAATGTTATGCGATTTTAGTGTTATTCGATACTAATGTTATATGAGGTATTACTTGTACTTGTGTTTAAAATCTAATTAGTACAGTACTACCAGTCAGAACAGCATAAACACAAAGAGACAGAATGCATGAATATTTAAATACAGTCAAACCTTCCATAAAGAGCGCTTTGCTTAAAGAGTAATTCGCTTAAAGAGCAGAATTTTCTCTGCATGTTCGCTTTGCTTAACAAATAAAACCAACCAAAAACTTACTTAACAAATAAATCGGGGTTTCCAATCCCACCCACAATTGGTCATTTACAATGGTGTTTTGCTTAAAGAGCAAACTTGCTTAAAGAGCAAACTTGCTTAAAGAGCAATCCTGTGGAACACATTATGCTCTTTAAGCGTGGTACAACTGTACAGAATTTGAATATACAAATTGAAGTACAAATGATTTTGCAACAGTGATCTTGGTTCTACAACTTTTGCGTGTATGTGCATACACAGCTAGCTTAGTTTACAACGCAGACAAAGGGGAGTAAGAGAAGAAAGCAATGTTTTGGAAAAGTGGGACTCCTAGATGTGCTAACTGGCTTTGAAGTGAAGGCAAGGGGAACAGGCTAGTCCGTAGGTATGATTGTAGGGATAAACCAAATCATGTTTGTACATCATATGGCTGGAAATATAATTGCAACTGGATGAGAAGCAGAGGTGGGATGTAGAATTGCAGGTGACTTTGTATCTACACAAATCCTAAATGTTTTGGCCACCGAAAATGTACTTTTTGAAGGGCTCAATTCAAGAGCAGCAAGTAAGAGAACTTGGCTGTAACTGTTTTTTAATCTATTATATAGTGTGTTTAGTTTCTGCTACTATAAAGTGGTCACATGTAGATTTCACTAAGCTGAAAATAATGATGATAGAATCTGCAGGGCTCACCACAAAACAGATAGTGGTGGCAGGACTTTCATATGGCTCTAGAGTCGTGGTTCCCAGCGCGGGACACACGCCCCATGGGGGGGGGCAATTTGGAGGCAAGTTGATGGCCTTTTAGGCTTCCTCCAGTGAATAGGAGTTCACTTTTTGAATAATAAAAATTATATGCCACACCGGAGGGTGGGCATCAGGATTTCAAAGATGCTTAGGTGGGGCATGGCCAAAAAGAGGTTGGGAACCACTGCTCTAGAGTCATGAGAATGATCATGAGCATCAGCTTATGACAACACTACTAGCTTTGTGCCAGAGAGATTCTATTTTCTGTGAGGTTAGAGGTTGACGTATGGCTGGTTTGTATTTTTAAAATGCAAATCCTCAGAATAAATGGGCACAAACACACACAAAATTTATTATCCTGGAAGCTAACTGATCAAATGCAATGCCGTAAGTGTCACTTCTTCTTTTTTATTGCAGGGATGGCTCACCCGGGTTCTTTGCAGCTTCAGTAGCAGCTCTGTAAGGGAGTCTAGTTTAGGGCAAAAGGTTACATTATGTAGTCTTGTCTCTAGCTCTGACTCCTAATCCTGGTATTTTTAAGATCTTGAGAGGATTGCAAAATGTCTCTCAGTCTGGGATTGAAGTTGTTCTAAATTTATCAGTACCTGGGCTGGAGTCCTCAGAGTATTTTTGATGTAGGTGGCTGCATTTGTCCCGAATTTGGCTGACTCTCCTGCTTCATTTAACAAAGGCTTCTGGTCAAAACAGGAGGGGGACTTCATTTTTTGCAATTAATGCTGGGATCACAGGTTGCTTGTGTATATAGGAATGATCTGCTTTATAGATTAAAAGATCCAGTTTTTTTCTCTGCCCTCAAGAAATAACTATAAACATGAGAATACTATACTAATACAAACAAGAGAAGACTGCACCGTTTTCTTTCCCACATATCCAATCAAATAAGATGTGCACTAACTCTTGTTTAAAAACTATTGCAGCAATAGTTTAAACTGAAGGGTTTGTTATTCTGCCATACATATTTTATGATACTGTACTGGTATTCTTACCAGCTGCCTAGTGAAATTTTCATTTTATAACTCCAGGAAATGCAGAATTTTAAAACTTAAGTTTCATAATTTTAGCATATTTGTATTATTTCTACCACAAGCAACTTTTTCTTCTGGAGGAAAAAGGCACACCTGTTTCTCTTCTTCAGAGCTTTAGATATGCTGTTGATCAAGTTGAAGCCAATTTACACTGGTGTGATAATTATGTGATTAAAAGGCCCTGGTTTTTTAACATTATGAAAAAAATTATAAGTAGGATCCTTGATCCTCCATTCCTGCATAAGATATAACTTCTAAAACATATTCTACATTCCCTTTTTTCCTGTGTGAGCACTGTGTGTTCATATCTAAAATTCATAGCTAAACACCATCTATATCAGAAAACAACAAAAATAAAACAACAATAACACTGTAGCACTTTAAAGACTAACTGCTATATTTTTGTTGTTAGCTTTCGTGGATCAAATCCACTTCTTCAGACAAAGAGTGAAACTTACAGGCATGGTTTTTATAAAACAAATTTGGTGTATAAAAACCATGCCTGTAAGTTTCACTCTTTGAAGAAGTGGACTTGATCCACGAAAGCTAACAATAAAAATATAGCAGTTAGTCTTTAAAGTGCTACAGTGTTATTTTTTTAATTTTGTTTTGTTTTCTGATATGCCTGAACCACAGACTAACCCGGCTACTATTCCAAAAAATAAACAACATCTATTTCATTAGTGGAAGTAGATAAATAGACCTTTGAGTCCAACTCGGTGGATGTATACTCAGAAGCAAGTTCCACTGGTTTCAGTGAGACTCACTCCCATATAAGTGTGTGTTAGAAAGCAGCCTTTGCCTGTAATTACCTTGAGAAAGTGATAACATCTCCATGTGCTCATGGGATCAACCACATTGAGAGGGTATGTGGGTCAGGACAAAAGAATCTGGGGAAGAAGAAGCAGAAAGATTAGAAACAGTGGCCATCCCTCAGTGGCTAACCTTGGCACTCCAGTTGTTCTGGGACTTTAGTTTCCAGAAAGCCAAGTCAGCACTCCTGCTGATCAGGCTTTTTGGGAAGTGAAGTTCAAGAACAGCTGGAGTGCAAAGGTTAGTCATCACCATGAAAAGGTAATTGTGTAATGAATTATCCTTCCTCTAGCACCGTGATTGTGAACCTTGGCACTGTGTTCTTTTCAATTACCATTTCAATTCAATTCAATTCAGTGATTTCAATTACCAGAAGTCCAAGCTAGCACTCCTGTTGATCAGGGCTTCTGGGAATTGAAGTTCAAGAACACCTGGAGTGCCAAGGTTCACCATCACTGCAATCTAGCAGATTTTCACATTGGTTGAAATATCAATTATATAACTGGTTGTATAATCAGTTATGCAACATGGGTTCTATTGGAGTAGCAGAAGCTGATCTCCCTTGCACAACCAACAGGATGCTGGCAAGTACATTTAAGGGACTTTTGGGATTACTAGCTAGAAATGATGGGTCTCTGATTTGAGGATAAAATTCCTCTGTAATTGCTCAGTGGATGTTGATTAAAAATCCAGCAAGGTATTTAAATCCTTGCCCCCAAATGAAACAAAACTGCTAATGCAATACTTTCCCCTAAGCTTTAGGCCTCCATTTTATTAAGTGCTTGTAATGCAAGTATTCACAATTTAGGATCCTATAAATGGGATAGCCTGTCAGGGCCAAGTTATCCTGCTATGGTAATAGAGTCCAGGGGTCTGCAAACTTGGCTCTCCAGGTGTTCTTGGACTTCAATTCCCAGAAGCCCAAGTCAGCACTCCTGCTGATCAAGGCTTCTGGGAACTGAAGTCCAAGAACAGCTGGAGAGCCAAGTTTGCTGACCTCTGGAGTAGACCATACTGCCAATGACTCAGCACCAAGTGTCAGGTGGAGGTTAACTAACCTGATTACCCTGAGGACTAATGGCTTTGGGTGCCAAAATCCAAAGGGAAGGATGATAGTCCCCAAGTGGATTAAATCCCATTTGAATCTTGATGAAGGGTAGCAGCTTCATCAACACTGGCCTGGGGCTGAGGACTTTGCGTCCCAAAAGGGCTCAGGACCAGAAAGTGACTTGTGGAACTGGATCAGTGGTACGGGGGTCATGCTGCGATGCGGAAGGCAGATGAAAGGCCATTGCATTATATTTCCATGACAGTCTTCATGGTTGATCACCATAATGATCGCCTATATTTGGATACGGAATAAGACTAAATGAAGTGCTTTCATGTTAATTCGGAATTTCTTTGCCTAACATAAGTAAGCAGATAAAAACAAAAACCACATGCTTTTGTCAAGAGATGAAGATTTCCATTGTCCAGCCTCTGCAAATGTCTAATGAAAGCATTGTTGATTCCATCCCTTTATCCAATTCTTACACCTGAGAAACTAATTTGAATTGTGTTCTTTTACTTCCATTCTGTTATGTGCATAGATATCAGAACTCTTATCTGATGTGCTAAGAATAATATGAGCTACATATATATCACACAGATGCTAAGAACATATAACTTGTATTTTGTTCATTAAAAAAAATTAACTGTCTTTTTATAATGTGTGAGATATGATATATTCCTATCCTGTTTCTTTACCCCTTTTAGGAGGTGTTCAACATGGTTGTGGAAATACCTCGATGGACCAATGCAAAGATGGAGGTAATTTTATGACTTATGTTTGCTTGTTAAGGGCAAATTCAGTCTGGAGCCTGGAAGAAAAATAGCATCTTAAGACTGGTTTGTTTTTAAGGTCTTTTTTGAGTGCTAAACTAAATTCATTATCTTCTTAGATTGCAACCAAAGATTGTCTAAATCCCATTAAACAAGATGTGAAGAAAGGAAAGCTGCGTTATGTTGCCAATGTCTTTCCCCACAAGGGATATATCTGGAATTATGGTGCCATTCCCCAGGTATTTTAATATAATTTTATTTTAAGAATTCTAGCAACCAAAAAGGGACAACAAACAGTAATGAAGGGAAACTTTCTCTCTATGTAGATAACTGTTAATAATCTCTGGGGGGAAATTGTTATGCAGGCTGTAAACAAACTAGATGTAAATAGCCGAGACATTGGTTTCCTAAAACACAGCTCCCATAATATCAAGGTTTGTTTAAAAATTATATAGTGTTCTCTAACGACCAGTGCAAATTGGATAAAATGAGTACTGATTGGTTTCTGCCACCCCCATCTCCAGCCTCAGCCATTAAGAAACAGTCCTTACCTTCTCTTCCAATGTTGTCTTGAGGATCTGAGTGGGCGCCCATTTCCTCGGGAAGGCTAGAGTTTGATGACGTGCAGGAAATGTTGGGAACATGACTTTCTGTTCTAATTAGGCTTCCTCAAAGGAAAAGCTTGTTTGGAAAAAAGTATTTATTGTAACACAAATATTTGCACCACCTTCTTTTAATGGGATTAACTAATTCAGATTGATAATATGTGTTTTGTCTGGCATTCATCAGTCTGTTCTGTTAAGCTCTTTTTCTTCTTTTTTTGGTGTGGCGGGGTTAATCAGAAAGATGCTGGGTGCCAAAGTCCACAGGGAAGGTTGATGGTTCCCAAGTAAATTAAATCCCACTTGAATCCATCTTGAAGGAGGGCAGCAACTTCATCCATACTGCCCTGGGGTTGATGAGGACTTTTTGTGCCAAAAGGGGTCAGGACCAGAAAGTGACTCACGGAGCTGGATCAGTGGTATGAGGGTCATGCTGTGATGTGAAAGGCAGATGAAAGGCCATGGCGTCATATTAACAGGATAGTCTTCATGGCTAAGCGCCATGATGATCACCAATATTTGGATACAGAAGAAGAAGTTGATCATGCTGTTGGCATTTGCTGTTTACTTGTCAGTGTTGTGATTACTATTCTTTTGCCTTCTTATTAGATTTTGTTTGGTTGTTAAATTCCTTACTACTATAAAAGTGTCTCAAATGTGCCCTGTCCATTCTGATGTCTTTTTGAGGACTTTTATTCTACAGACTTTGTGTCTTTAGCTGAACTACATAGGAAAAAGAGATATGATATTAGATTAAATGTAAAATGTTCTGTAGCTGTCTCTTTGCCAGGTTTTCAGTGCTGCTACTGACCTGGAAGGAAGCTAGGTCAGTTTCTATTAAAGCATTCTTGAACTGCAGCTTCCTGCTAGCAAGTACAATCAACATCATTCATATTTCTTTGTAAGAGATGAGCTTCTCTTAAAATAGCTTATATGGGTCACCTTTGGCTTTTCATTTATGTATGGTTTGGTGTAGGGCAAAAGAAGGGGGCAGCAGAGAATGAGATGGCTAGATGGTATTGTTGACACAATGGGCACAAAGCTGGGCTGGCTGAGGAGGATGGTGGAGGATAGGAGTGCCTGGGGTGCAGTGGTGGTCCATGGGGCCGCGAAGGGTCGGAATCGACTGTGCAACTGAACAACAACAATGGTTTTGTTTAGGCAAAAAAAAAATTCTAAAATTACCAAGAGAACTCTTAGTATTTCCCCACTTGAGTCATATGTCAAAAACATACAGTGGAACCTCGGTTAACAATTGGCTCAGTTAACATAAACATTGCATAATGAAAGGAAATCCATAGAAAATAGTGGCTTGGTTTACGGACTTTTTTCTAGAATGGATTAATTGGTTTTCAATGCATTCCTATGAGAAACCACGTTTCGGTTAAAGTATTTTGGTTTCAGTGCATCCCTATGGGAAATTGCATTCAATGCATTCCTATTGGAAATTTAGTTAAAGTAATTTTTGCTGTAAGAAACGTCCTGGATAACACATTAATTACGCTAACTAAGGTTCCACTGTAGTTGTACCTCGCTTAAAGAGCATAATGCGTTCCACAGGATTGCTCTTTAAGCGAAACACCATTGTAAGTGACCAATTGGGGGGGGGGGATTGAGAACCCCGATTTATTTGTTAAGCGAGTTTTTGGTAGGTTTTATTTGTTAAGCAAAGCGAATATTCAGAGAAAATTCTGCTCTTTAAGCAAGTTACTCTTTAAGTGAGGCACTCTTTATGTAAGGTTTGACTGTATTTCTTATATACAAAAACACATTGATACTTAAATACATGTCATAGATTTGGCTTGAAACAGCAGAGTTTATTTTGGGCTTTACGTGAGTTTGGTTCTTCCAAAAACAAACGCATCACAACTGATGGATAACTTCTGGGTGGCTATTAGGGAAACAAAAGGGCAGTTTTGAAGTTGCTTATAAAATTCATCAAAAATAAGAACAATATATAAAACTGTAACCAAACAGCCTGCTCCCATGGTGAGGGGGTCAGGATGTGAAAAACATAAGAGTAAGCTACTGTATTTCTTTTTCTATGTAGACATGGGAAGATCCAGCACATACAGATAAAAATACTGGTTGTTGTGGAGATAATGATCCCATTGATGTCTGTGAAATTGGTACTAAGGTAACAAAATACTTTTATAAATTGAACAAAGAAACAAATAAAATACAAATGGTACAACATGTAATCTGTTATCAACAACTGTGATGTTACTAATGTTTATATTTGAGAATATTTATTGAACTCGGCTTTTAACTAGTTGCTGTTATAAATGTATAATTTCAAGCATATGTAATTAAAATGTATCATTTTATCTACTAAACAGTCAGTTTAAAATCTATGAAGTGTAACTAATGATACTCAATATCCTTGTGGAGTTCTAGATGCTACACATAATACGGCTATTATGATGAGCCCTATACAGTAATACCTCAGATAACGTTTACCTCGGATAACGCTAAAATCGCATAACGTTAAGAAATCTGGGGAGGAGAATTGGATCGAATAACGTTCAGGTCCTATGGGATGGATCGGATAACAACCGCTAAAGCCTGCACAGTTACAATGTATCTCTATGGAGCTTTAATGTTATCTCATCCATCCCATAGGATTTTAACATGTATCGGATAACACTAAAAATTGGATATCACCAAGACTTGTGGAACCAAATCTTAGCGTTATCCGAGGTATTACTGTAGTTGTTAAGAAGTATCAAGTCTCTATTGGGTATGCTGCTTAGTGCTAAAGCAGGTAGCAGTCCAATAACATACAGGTTGAGTAAAGGTCATCCTTGCTCAAAAGCCAGTCATATCTGACTCTAGGGTTCGGTCCTTATCTCTGTTTATAGCCGAAGAGCCGGTCCTGTCTGCATCTGCAGATATTTCCATGGATATGTGGCAGGCATACCTAGACACCAGAGCACACAGAACGCTGTTTACCTTCCCACCAAAATGGTACCTATTTATCTACTTGCAATTTCTTGCTTTTGAACTTGTAGGTTAGCAGAAGAGAGGTTGAGTAGGCAACCTTAATGATCTGGTAGGCCAGTTTTGACTGCCAGTGCTTGCTGGAGGCCAGATGAAACTCAAAAATAATAACAACAACAAGCAGCCATTATCAGATTTGTTTGTGGGTTGGGGAGCCTTGCTGCTCACTGACCAAATCCAAACAAACAAACAAGCAAAACCCTCCAGGAATTCTGTGAAGGCCAGTAGAGCTACAAAAATGTTCTTGGGAGCTGTATCAGGCTAATGGGCCCCACTTTCTCCACCCTGGGTTACATACACGTAAGACAAGAAAACAACTTCTACAAATGCCGTTGGTTTAATACATTGGTTGTATCTGATTTGGACAGTGCACTGGTTCAGTCCTCTTGCTAACAGACTACTTTGCAGCTTTAGCTATCATAGCTTAATTAAAATTAGTTGTGCAGATCTTACTGGTATGTCTCATCTATGCAAACAGGTGTGTAGAAGAGGAGAAATAATCCAAGTGAAAGTCTTAGGTACGCTGGCATTAATTGATGAAGGTGAAACAGACTGGAAGATCATTGCAATCAATGTTGAAGACCCCGAAGCTTCTAGCTTTAATAGTAAGTAGCCCTGAAGTGAGGTGGTATGTGTCATCACGTGTTGACCTGTCCTTACATCAGATTCGGCGTGTGGGATAGTATGATGGAGGCAGAGTAGGGTTGGCATGATGCCATTGATGTCTGTTGCAATTTAGTACCCAATTTAGTAAGATAGTGAGTGGCTGCTTGTTAATCAGCTTTTAGAATGGTAGTTTACAAATTTGAGTCCTTAGGGAGGTGCTGGGTCATTTTGGTTGTGTGTGTGTTTTTTAAGTTGATCCATCAAAATTTGGGGAACCAAGTTTGGAAGTCATATGAGAACATGGTCATAGGAATTCTGTTGACTGAATGCAGATTGCATGTGTAAGTTGAAATCTTGTGGAGAGAGAGTACCTTTCTGGATCTTTATTTTTGAAGATAGTGCAGGCAAGGAGGGTTTGGGTCAGAAGTTATAATTAAAGTTCAGGGCCTTAATGATAAAAACCAGAGCAGTGGACTCTTTTTGTTGCTTCTGGAAGCATTGCACTCAGACTTTCTAAAACTGGCTTATAATTTAGAAAACCAACACAAAACGTAGGAGGTAGGATCTCAGGCTAAGTCCTAAAATATAGTCAGAGCTGTAAAAACTGCCATGTTCCCAGCTCCTGCAGGTAGTAAGGACTCCCAGTTCTGGACATTTTCTTATAAGCCAGTTCATTCAGGTCACAATAGTTTTTAATTACTCACTGTACCTGGTTTTCTTTTTACCGCTCTATCATTAGATAATGAAATGTTAATAGTTGAGTGTGGTTGTAGTGGAACTATTACTGGCTTCTTTGCAACAGAGGCTACTGGGACTGCTAAAAATAGTTTAAGTCAATCATAAATGTTGGCTGCTGCTATTCAGAAAGAAGCAAGTGAATACGTAGTCAATGGCCTGAATTGAGTTGCCAACTCTAACAGATCTATTTAATCACTAGGATTTACAAAAGTGCTAATTTACCATTCTGCAGTTAAGTAAATACTGTAGGTCTATTATAGTTAGAGTTAACATTCACATTTTACTGAACAATATGTATATTCTATGATATAGTCTCTTCTGCAGGTACTGTACTGTACTATATAATCTCTTACCCATATCTTGTAGGACAGTGATGGCAAACCTTTCAGAAACCTAATGTCCAAACAGGGGGCAGGGCAAACTCTGTGCTGGGATGACATCATGCATGCCCACAGAGAGGGGTCTGAGTGTCACTTCTGGCACGCATGCCATAGGTTCGCCACCACTGATGTAGGAGCTACTGAAATAGAAAGATGCAATAGTATCAGCAATGCTCTTGGAGTTAGGGTGCATGTCCTCTTCCTCCTCTACTATAGTATACTATTGTTCGTATTCTTGATGTCATGTAGTAGAAACTCTGGCATAGTTCTGAATATATGTTCTTTTATTTTTATTTTTTGCCAGATATTGATGATGTCAGGAAACTTAAGCCTGGATACCTGGAAGCTACAGTAGATTGGTTTAGAAGGTACAAAGTACCTGATGGGAAGCCAGAAAATCAGTTTGCATTCAATGGAGAATTTAAAGACAGGGTGTGTATGCGTGTCTTGATTAATATTTGGCAGAGTTTATTGCTTCTGTCATTAACAAAAATTGCATATCCAAAGAGACTAAAAGCATAAAGAGCATTGTTTTAACTTTGCCATAGTATGGATACCCAAAGCAGTATGTACTAAGAATAGTGCATTTCTTTGTACTATATTTCCAATTAGGATTCTGTGCCTTTTATGTGAAAGCTGGTAGCTCACTAGGTCTATATTCGTATAAAAGTAGTCAGAAGTTTTCAAGGCTTCTCCTATTCTCCTTCTGACTATTTCTGGTCTGACGATAAAATATTTGTTTGATTATCAGGTTCATTTGTTTTTTAAGCTTGCCATGTATGTACAGTTCTTTTGGGTGGAATCTCTGTCATGGTAGAACCTGACATTTGAACTATTTCATACCTATTTCAATGGGTTTCTTCCTCCTATGGCAAGAAAGATTGAGCTGTCGCCATATGTATATATGCCGAGTATATGTAGTCTTCCATCCTGCAAGATAGAAAAGGCCATAGATACTCTTCTTTGCTCCTGCATATTTTGCTACTACCAGCATTTCACTGTCTTAGTTTATATAAGTGGACAGTACAGACTTTACACTTAGGTAAAATAGTGCTTTTAAATAAGTTTCTGTGTATTCTCTACCTACAAAACCCAGAAATGATGTCATCTTCACTGAGCAACAAGATTTCAGTCTGTGATTTTATAAGACGTTTTATAAGTAGCGAAAGAGTCTTTTGCCTAAGTGTCAACTTATCTAAAGAAACGTATCAGTAGACCAGTGTTTCCCAAACGTTGGGGTTGGGACTTCAATTCCCAGAAGCCTAAGTCAGTACATTGGCTGGTCAGTGCTTTGGGGAATTGACTTAGGCTTCTGGGAATTGAAGTCCCAACCCCAACATTTGGGAAACACTGCAGTAGACAACATTGGTATCCCTCCATCTTTTACACTGTTCAAAATATAGCTCATGTTAAACATTAATTCTTAACCATGAGTGTATAAGAATTTAGCACTGTATTTTTGGGTGGGAGGATGAATTAAACTCAAAGGGGATAAAACTGCAAAGAAGTACTACCTCATAGGAATAGGATGAAGTGTGAATTTGAGCAAATAGAGCTGGAGCTTTCTTGAACGTGTGTTGCATCACAACTTTTGAGAAAAAAGCATTTAAGTTTTTTCCTTTCTAATTCCCAGGACTTTGCCATTGATGTTATCAAAAGCACACATAATTTCTGGAAGGCTCTAGTTACTAAACAAGCAGAGAAAGGAGAGATTTGCTGGTAAGTTACTTTTGCTTTAAGACGAGTTTGCAACCTATGGCCCTTACCTGGCCCGCAGCAGCAAACCATCCAGCGTGCGGCAGCATCCCCGGAAGTGGATGCATTTATGACTGCTGTAAATGTGTCCGCTGTGGTTTACTGCAGCGTTTACTTTGAGGGAACCATGTGTCCGGCCCACTCAACTGACAGAGGGGGCATGGTCTGGCCTGTGGCCAGAAAACATTGAGAATCTCTACTTTAAGAGATGGGATCAGATGAAATGCATATTGTTTATTTATTTATTTATTTATTATTCGCATTTAATATCCCGCCCCAATCGGGAAGACCCGACTCTGGGCGGCTATATTGTTATGGTTTTAAGATCATCTGACACTGTTTTTGGCTCTTTGGGCTACCGTATATTTAGTTATTTTGGGGGTGATTACTGTGGTTTTTAAACTTTTAGTTTTATGATGTTGTATTGAATGCTTTATATCTTGCAAGCCTTCTTGAGTGGTGTTGCACCAAAATGGTGGGGTATAAATGTAAACAAATAAATATAGTAGGTACTGTATATTGCATGCTGTAGCATTGGAATAGCATATGAACTTTAAGGACACATTTGCCTTTAAATATGACCTCTGTGTTGAAAACTGGGAGAAATTTGGCTACTTTTATAACTATACTTTCTTTTTCTAGCGTAAATACAACGTTGGCAGACAGCTCTTTCTGTTGCAGTCAAACATCAGCTATATCAACTGTGACAGCGGTAAGGAGAACTAACCAACTCTGCCTCTAATGTGTTGAGTGTCATTGTAATTGGCTAAACAACGCAAAAACAGAAAAACCCCATCAACTATGGTATTGATTGCAGATTGTAGTATCCCGAGTGTGATTTTCATTTGTTTTTAAGTTTAGAATTTTTATGGCAATGTGAATGAGTGATAAAAATGTATAGGCAATGTTGGCCAAAACTTCTGGAGCCAGAAGCAAAGGTCAGAATTCTAATGGTCCAGTGATAGTTCTTCTGTATCCCCATAACTTATTATTCCTCCCTGTGGAGGGCAGAAGCAAAAATCAGTGATAGGATAAGGTAAACAAATTAAGAAGACTTGCTTGCAGCCTATGCAGGGTATAGAATTCAATGTCAAGTTTTCGAATATAAATTACACCTTTAAGCACAAAATAAATGTGTTTTCTTCAGGCCAAAAAAGGGAGACCTTTTTTGTCTTCAGGAATGGTCATTCATATTTTACTTGGACCACCAATATCTTGCCTTGTTCAGCCTATGGGAGGGTGGGGAAATCTTTTTTTTTTTAAATTGGAAGTGGACCTCTAGTTATTTCTGACTTTCTGGCTGAGTTTGAACATTTTCATGTGTCCATGAACCCCTAGAGCAGTATTTCCCAACCTTTGGTTTTTGGATTTCAATTCCCAGAAGCCTAAATCAATTCCCCAAAGCACTGATCACCCAATGTACTGACTTAGGCTTCCTTCCTAAGAAGTAGGGAGCATTTCAATGCCCACGCTTGGTAATTGGAGCCAGTGAGCACCGGGACCAAGTTCAAAGCTCCACCGGACATGGTTGCACCTCTGGAGTAAAATTCCACCAAGCAAACAAACAAACAGTCTCTGTAGCAAACAGGGCGTGGTTAATTTGCAGCGCCTGGGCCCATAACCGATGTTAGGATAATTAGTGCAGAGTGATGGAGGCGGTTGCTAACGCCACACCCTGAGCCCTTAGAGTTCCAAAACAGCTGCTTGCTCAAAACGCAGCAACAAGCAGCAGGCAGGTGAACAAGTGAAAAATAAGGTCCATTCATAAAAACAGTTCACCAACAGTCATAGAGCAGTCTTACCACGATGTGGCGGAGTGAGTAGAATATCTTGCAAGGAACAGCAAGCGATACAATCCAGGTATCCTCAGTCGCGGGAGCAGGCAAACAGGAACGTGAGCTCAGCAACATGCAGGCAAAAGTGCAGGCTGGCAGAAAAGTGAGCACAGCAACATGCAGGCAAAGGTGCAGGCTGGCTAAAGCAGAGCTGAGAGCTGCTCAATTTATCCTACAAACACAGCCAGAGATTCATTGCACCTGGCTGATGCTGACTGTTGCTACTGGAATACCTTAAAGTGGTAGTCCTTAGTTTGCTCTCGTTGCAAACCAGTGTCACGCCCTAGGCACATATTCTAACAGAAGTCCCCCTGTGGGGCGTGGGCCGAACGTTGGAAACCACTGCCCTAGAGACTAGGGGGCAGAAAACTGACCCCTCAATCCAGCCATGTTGCCCATTCCTGTGTAAAAGGTTCATGTTATTACTGTAAAATGCATGTTTTTCTTCAAACTCCCAGTCAAGTCGGAATATCTGTCATTTTTTCTACTGGTTGATTGCTTTAGATTAGAACCTACTGTACATATATGTCTCAAATATCCTTTTACTACTTTTGTCAGGCCTTCTCTTTCTTACCTGACCATTCCTTGCATAAAAGTAAGCACTATATACTATGATTCCCTCCCCTCCCCTTTTTCTAGTATCCTGGGAAGATTCATAACTTTCCTTCTAATACAGGGAGTAAGGTTGAAAAAGTAGCTAACCGCCCATATTATAGTGGGCTTGAGTAAAATAACCAAGAACTCTCTCTGATTTTGCTTAGAGTTGGTTAGCTATAAGCCACCAGTACCCTTTTTCACCTTAGCATTTGAAATATGGATAAAAAAAATCTCACAACCTGATTCTAGGGGTGCATCCATCTGTTAATATGCACTCCATTTCCTCTGCTGTAAAGTTCTACATGAGAAATTTACTCTTCCTCTAGTTAGCATCAGAAGAAGTAACAATTACATATATCACTGAAAGATTTAAATGTAAAGTTCTGTGTTTTTAAATTTTACTTTAATGTGTTTTGTAACTTGAGCCAGCTTAAGACAGAAACCAAACTAAGTTTCTGAATTTCTAATGCTCTTTATTTCAGACACCTGTCTCTGGGCCTGCTAATCCAGTACCAAATAATGGTAAGACACCTCAGTTCCCAGTAAATTTGAGACATGCCTATTGGGAGGGAGGGGGGAGAGACAAGGGAACACCATAATAATGAGAAACTACAGTGGCCTAATGGTTAAGATGCAGAACTTGATGATAAATAGGGACCACTTTGGTGGGAAGGCAAACAGCATTCTGTCCACTCTGATGTCTAGTCATGCCTGCCACATGACCACAGAAACATCTGGAGCTGCAGATAGCACTGGCTCTTTAGCTGTAAATGGAGATGAATACCACACCTTAGAGTCGGATATAACTGGCTTTCAAGCAAGGGCGACCTTTATCATAATGATGTGTAATCAAGTTGATTCTGAATTGTAGTGACCCTAACCAATACTTCCTGGACCCTAAGTCCTCAGAAGTTGTTTACTTTCCTTTGTTCTGGGGATACTCTGGGGCTGTGTAGCTTGTCCAAGGCAAAGCAAGCCGCCTCTTCTGGGTGGCAGGGTGGAAAATCCTATTCCTGACCCCTGGTTCTGCAGCCAAGTACTCTGACTCACTGAACTATTGAACCAACTGTAGTGCTATTTAATTTGCAATACTATTCTAGGCCCTAAATATACAACCATTCAGTACTACTGCTTCTAGTCTTCTAGCATCTTAAATGCTAACTAACGAACTGTAGCTTAAGATCATCAGATGTAAAATTTGTTTACCAACTAAACATTGTTATCCCTCTGGAACATGTATTTTCAATAATTGTATATGGATTTGGGGAAGGGCGACTTGCTTTTGAGTGTCTGAAAAACTGCCCCTCCCAAATTTTCCCCATCCAAAAACTATTATAATCAGGAGTTGACCCTCAAATTAATACAGTAATACCTCGGATAACGCTAAGACTTGGTTCCACAAGTCTTGGTGTTATCCAATTTTTAGTGTTATCCGATGCATGTTAAAATCCTATGGGATGTATTGGATAACGTTAAAGCTCCATAGAGATACATTGTAACCGCACAGGCTTTAGCGGTTGTTATCCAATACACCCCATAGGACCTTAACGTTATTCGATCTAATTCTCCTCCCCAGATTACTTAACATTATGCGATTTTAGCGTTATCCGAGGTAAACGTTATCCGAGGTATTACTGCACAAGAGGAATTGTCTGTACAATGTTAATGTTATGTTTTATGTCCAGATGGCAATAGATCAGTTTAGACTTTGTACCAGGCAAAACAGCTAGACTATTACCTGTCTTGACATACTGTAAAACCTTGCATAAAGAGCAACTCGCTTAAAGAGCAGAATTTTCTCTGAATGGTTGCTTCGTTTAACAACTAAAGCCAATCAAAAACTCGCTTAACTAAATCAGGGTTTGCAATCCCCCCCCCCAGTCACAATTGGTCACTTACAATGGTGTTTCGCTTAAAGAGCAAACTCGCTTAAAGAGCAATCCTGTGGAACACATTATGCTCTTTAAGCGAGGTGCAACTGTACTCTTAATTGGAAGAAAATTGTGGAAAAAAGTAAACAGAATGGTGTTGAATTGCTTCCTTGAAGTCACTGCAAATTGTAATGATATATGAAGAATTTTAGGTGATTACACAATGATGGTAAATATGTTTTTGTCTTTCTTCATTCCTTTGCTTTTAAATTAGTGGACAAATGGTTCTACAGCCAGAAACAGTAAACTAACTGGAAGATGGACATTGCAGTAGCTCCTGTCTTGGCTCCAGGAAACATTAGATGAGAACTTCAGTTTCAAGAAGAATTCTATGTTTAAATAAATACATTGCCTATTATCATAAGAGATTTTGCAAACCTAGCAATAATGTTCCAATTATATCAAGACCATACAGAATCTGACTGTTCAGTAAAACACATTTTTAAACAGTTTTCAAATATATTTCATGGCATTCACTGTTTTTAAAAACTATAGATGCTCATAGTTTGTGGCTTCCTGGATTAAATTTTTTTTTGCTGAAACTCATTCCTTTGTCTGTCTCATGCTTCATTTCAAAACCAGAAAGTTCTCATTCAGGAAACTGTCTAAAAAGAAGTAAAATGCACCACAGAATCTGGGCCACATATATTTTTTTCTTTAGATTCAATGCCCAGAATCATATTACTTAATGTCTGCCAGTATAATTCCTAACAGTGTAAATTTCAATGGTAAATTTAACAGTTAAGAGATTAGTTCTTGTTTTTGTCACATACTTGTTGTATGACTTGATACATGAGAAGTAAAACATGCAACAGCTTCTTAAATGGTGGCAGTTTATTGTTGGAGTTACTCTGGTGAAACTTTACTCTCCAAAGTTCTTGATGGGAGACCTTTACTTGCTTACAGACAACACCTCCCCCCCCATCTCAAGCAACTATTGACATACACTAGACTGCACAACAGTGAAACAGAGATGGGAACTAAACCCTACTACAAATCTAGATGACAGCTACGCCCACACATTTATTAAGGTAAGACAATAGACCCAGTGATGGGATGTTACCGGTTTGGACCGGTTTGCCCGAACTGGTAGCACCCCATCAGGAGGTGTCGCGGGGTGGTGGTAAAACCCCGGGCGACCGGTTCGGTTGCCTCTCCGGCCCCCTCCAAAAATGTTTTTCCAGACAGTGCATGCGTCAGACCTCCGTTTGACGCATGCACAGTTCTATTTTTTAGTATGCATGTGTCAAATAGAGGTTTGACGCATGCGCACTAAAAAACCCCGCATGCATCAAACGGAGGTTTGACCCATGCGCAGACATTTTTATTTTTTTAAAAAAAATTGCTCCGCCCGCGATGTCATGACGTCAGCTACACCCACGACGTCAATGACGTCAAGGTGGGGTAGCGAAGATTTTGACAACCCACCACTCAATAGACCCAACAATGTCCTTTAGGAAAGGAGTGAAAACCTGGCTGGCAGGTCTGGTCTGGGGAGTGGATGGTTCAATTTCCCCAGCCAGTTGGATGACTTGACCTCCAGTACGTCCAAGTTATAACACCTAGCTTTTAATTAAGTTTTTTTTAAGTTTTTAATTTTTGAAGTGTTTTTAAAATTGTTGGAAATCGCCCTGGGTCCCTTTGGGGAGGAGAGCGATAAATACAAATAAATAAATAAATAAATGTCACACAACATTAAAAGCCAGTTTTACTTGTTCCTCTGCTAATGGGATTTATGCCATATTTTGCCAAAAATGCCCTTTTGTATTCTACGTGGGACAAATGGACA
Organism: Furcifer pardalis; assembly: GCA_030440675.1. Classification (NCBI taxonomy): domain Eukaryota; kingdom Metazoa; phylum Chordata; class Lepidosauria; order Squamata; family Chamaeleonidae; genus Furcifer; species Furcifer pardalis. The sequence continues at coordinate 206,663,307 of CP126890.1, forward strand.
GTCTCTGGACAAAAGAGTTAATGGACATTAATCAGACATCAGGGATGGTAATACACAGAAACCCGTCTCTGATCATTTTAATCTAGCTGGGCACTCCACACAAGATTTGAAAGTTGCCATTCTTGAACAGAAAAATTACAAAACAAGAATACAGAGAGAGACAACAGAGATAAAATATATACCCATGCTGGACACTCATCTCAAAGGTTTGAACATTAGTCATGGGTTTCTGTCTTCTGTCATTGCCAGTTGTAAAAAGCCACACTGATTTGTAAAGTTACCTGTTATATTAACTAGTCATTGTGTATCTCTGTACCTGATACAGTATGTACAAAACGTTTATGTCAGTCAAAGTGAACTTGAGCCACCAAAGCTAACATTAAAATACAGCAGTTAGTCTTTAAGAGTACCACACAGTTTATGTGTCTTTTGTTTTGTTTACTCTCTGATAACCTTAGGGAGGAGGAAAAAGAGGTACTAGTAGCATCAGGGCACTGATTCATTTGAATAGCAGCTGTGGTAATCTGTGGTTTAGGCAGATCAGAAAACAAAAATAAAAACACTGCAGCACTTTAAAGAGTTAACTGCTATATTTTTACTGTGAGTTTTCATGGATCAAGTCCACTTCTTCAGACAAAGGAGTAAAACTTCCAGGCATGGTTTATATACACCAGATGCAGGGGTCAAGATGTTACAAGGCAAATGGATCACAAAGCAGTGAGGTAATTGAGCAGAATGACAAACAAACATGCATATCAATACAGTTTATCATAGCTAGCAGTAACAAATGAATATTCAGATTAGTTTTAAATGCGCCCTTTCAGTCTCAAAAGTGTGAAGTTGCCAAGCAAAGCATATGCTGGTGACTTTAACTTTTTACTGGTTCACCTTCCTGCAGATTCTCTCTTACAACATGAGCACAACAGGATGTGCCCACACAAGAGATTAAACCAGTAAGAGGTTAAATCTAGTGTACAGTAATACCTCATATAACATTAGTATCGAATAACACGAAAATCGCATAACATTAAGGAATCTGGGGGGAAGAATTGCATCGGATAACATTAAGATCCTATGGGATGCATCGGATAACAACCGCTAAAGCCTGTGTGGTTACAATGTATCTCTATGGATCCCATAGGATTTTAAGATGCATCGGATAACACTAAAAATCAGATAACACCAAGACTTGTGGAACCAGGTTTTAGTGTTATATGAGGTTTGACTTGTATATAAATCATGCCTGGAAGTTTTACTCCTTTGTCTGAAGAACTGGACTTGATCCATGAAAACTCACGGTAAAAATATAGCAGCCTTTGAAGTGCTGCAGTGTTTTTATCTTTTGTTTTCTGATTATGTCTGATTCATTGGGCAGACTCAGGAACCTTGGTGACCTAAACACTTGATCTTGCCATTCCCAATAATCCCCACTCCTTTTGACTCTTCTGTGCGCTCCAACGTAGTCATGCCTGCCACATGACCACGGAAACGCCTGCAGAAGCAGAACAGCGCTGGCTCTTCGGCTTCGAAACAGAGATGAGCACTGAACCCTAACGTCGGATACGGCTGGCTTTCGAGCAAGGGAAAATCTTGACCATTGACACTATCCAGGTCCTTGATTCTGTTTTCCTTTTAGTCAGATTTCAAAGCTGCGACGTTTTTTTGTCTTTTATTTACTCTGTTGTGTGTGGAAGGAGGGGACCCACGTTTGGAACGGCAGCTCCTTTTTTTCACCACCCCTAGGACCGTGACCGGGCGGGGGAACCGAACCCGCGACCTCTTAGGGAATGAAACCAGGTCAAACCCACCCCTACGCCGGTCGCCTCCATTCCACCCCCCCTCCCCCCAGTGGGCGGGGCTCGAGTGGCGACACGTAAGCGCGCGGCGCAGGCACCTCGGCTCTGCGCGTGGCCAACCGCCGCTTTCTCTCCCCTCACTCCCTCCCTCCCGGAAGTCGCTGTTAGAGGAGCTGCTACGTATTTCCGGTGTGTGGCTGGCGCCGGAGGGAGGGAGGGAGCGGGTTGGCATTCGAGCCTGAGTCGCTGGCTCAGTCGCCGTCGCCGCTTCCGCTCCACGTCGAGGCGGGTGCCTGGTTGGGTCCAGTCAGTGTGGGCCTCAGGTGGGAAAGGTAAAAGGGGGGGCGACCGTTGAAGCGCTTGGGCCTCACAGTCCCAGACGGACAGACAGACAGACAGGCGGCGGGTGAGAGGTGGGGACTGACGAGCGAGTGACACGCAGGCGAGGCGGAGGAGGGGGGAGTCTGTAGGGAGGCCTTCCCCGGAGCCTCTTGCTTGTCCTCCCTCCAGGCCGGTGGGTGGTGGCGGGCCTCCTTGCCGACCTTCCCCCGGCGGGGGAAACAACGGACTCCCGGAACCCTTGGATGCCGGCTCCGGGCTCCCTTTCCATTCGTTGTGCCTTCCTTCGGATACGTGGCCAGCAGCCCGCCCTCGCGAGTGCGGTCATGGGCGGTGGGGGTTTGGTCGCCGGCCTCGCCCCTCTGGGTTTTCCACCGCCTTTTTTTAGCTGCAGACAAAAAGGGAGAAAGAAAGGAGAGTACAAGTAATACCTCATATAACATTAGTATCGAATAACACTAAAATCGCATAACATTAAGGAATCTGGGGGGAAGAATTGCATCAGATAACATTAAGATCCTATGGGATGCTTCAGATAACAACCGCTAAAGCCTGTGTGGTTACAATGTATCTCTATGGATCCCATAGGGGATCAGATAACACTAAAAATCATATAACACCAAGACTTGTGGAACCAGGTTTTAGTGTTATATGAGGTTTTACTGTAATTACACTTTCTTACTGCGGTGTGCTGATCGCCGGAGACGCTGAGCTGGGCAGATCAGCAGTTCGAGACCCCCGAGTGCTGCGCGACGGAGTGAGCTCCCCTCTCTGCCCCAGCGCCTGCCAACCTAACAGTTTGAAAGGAAGCAATTGCAAGTGGATAAATAGGTACTGCGCCGGTGGGGAAGGTAAACAGCGTCCTGTGCGCTCCGGTGTCTAGGCATGCCTGCCACATGGTCATGGAAACGTCAGACAGCGCTGGTTCTTTGACTGTAAACGGAGATCAACACCGCATCCCTAGAGTTGGACACGACTCTTCATGCACTCTCTGGGCGGTTTACAAGTTAATTAGCAATTTGCCCCCAACTTGTTGGGTACTCATTTCACCCACTCAGAAACGATGGAAGGCTGAGCCAACCTTGCGCCCTGTTCAGGATTGAACTCACAACGTTTTGCCTGCGGTAAAGGTCACCCTTGCTCAAAAGCCTGTCCTATCTGACCCTACAGTGCTCATCTCTGTTTCATAGCCAAAGAGCCCAGTGGTGTGCTGGCCCACAGGGATACAGGGACTCATCCTGGTGCACCCCAGAGGCAGGCAGAGGTAATGGGAATGTATGGGATTTCTCCCAACCCCCCCAATAGGCTCCCCCATCGCTTCCTGTCCACCACCCTCCCAAGGTACCAGCACACCCCTGGAAGATCCAGTGCTGTCTGCGTTTGCAGACATTTCCATGGTCATGTGGCAGTCATGCCTAGGCATCAGAGTGCATGGAACACTGTAGTACATCCGCTTTAATCATTGTACCACCAGAGCTAAGGATGTTGCTGTTCATTTGCTCATTGTGGTAATAGGAAGGGCTCACATATCCCCCCCACACACACACTAAAAGAGGGCTCCCCCAAGCTGCCCGTTAGTTTGCTGTGTCTGTTTAACATAATATGGTCTTGGGCTATAGGTCTTAGCCTTGCTACTGTTGTCCTTTAAGTGTTGACTGTTTGGATTATTGTGCTAATGTAAGCAAAGTACCTTTTAAAGCTGAAATATTCTGTAAAAGCTAGCTCTTATGATTTTCTTTCAGTTCTTTGTTTCAGTCTTCTCAAATAGCATCCCCATGCCAATACCTTTCCTCTTTGTTGGCTGACAATTCTGTATTTTTAAAGGGCATAAGAGAGACTAATATGGCAATGCAGTATTGAGGAACTCAGTACCTGTTGAACTTTGAGTTCTTATATAGCTAAAAGTTGCTTTGGTACACAGAGCAGAGTGAAAGAGGAGAGCTGTTTTTGCTTGTAAACATCAAAGAATATGTGGCTGATGACTGTTCCCATCACGTTTTTTTTTCTACCTACTAGAACCCTCAGAAAAAGACACTCTTTCTAGGCAAGGGTGGGAAACCTTTGGCCTTTTGGATGCTTTTGTCTGTAAAAAGTGTGATTCTTTACTATGTCTGTGCTTAGTTCATGGCAGTTGCAGGCCAAAACATTCATAGAACCAAGATTTCCTGCTCTTGAATTAAGAGATAATTTTAAAAGTAAAGAAAACACTTGCAGTTTAAGCTTCTCTGCAATCCACATATTCTGTCCCTGAAGAAGGGAAGTACAGTTATAGTGTGATTCTGTATATTTGTTTGGAAATAAGGACTATTACATTCAGTGAGGCTTTTGGTCCAGGGCAGTGATGGTGAACCTTTTAGAGATTTGAGTGCCCAAAATGCAACCCAAAACCTGTTCTGGGGGAGGGAGGAAGTGCTCCCATTGGGCTGCTGGGCGAACGGATGGGGTGAACTCTGTGCTGAGGCGAAAGTGTACATTCCCAGAGAGGGCTCTGCCCCCTCTGGCATGCGTGTCATCAGTTTCCCACCACTGGCCTAGGGTACAGGAGTGAAGAATTAGCTTCATGGTAAGAGAAATGTGTTTCACACAAATTGAGAATCCCAGCATCAAGGCTTTCCCAGCATCAAGGCTTTCTCAAGTTAACCATCTCTTCTCATTTGATGTCCAAAGTACTTTTTCTTCATCTTCAATATTTGACCTCCCAAGGAGCAGTCAGGGTTGATTTCTTTTAAGAGTGACCTATTTGTTCTCTTTGCTGTCCAGGGTACCCTCAAAATTCTCCAACACCACATTTTAAAGGCGTCTATTCCTCTGCGCTCAGCTTTCCTTATGGTCCAGCTCTCACAACCATACATTATTACTGGAAATACCATTGCTTTGACTATGCAGTGATCACTAATTCATAGAGTTGTTATTAGTCATTGGTAAATGACCGGACTTTTTTTTACCAATTTTGGGCTCCCTGACCCCCCTGCCGGGTCCAGGGAGGTGGGAAGACCCGATCCAAGCTGTTTCTAGGCTTCCCTGATGTCCTCAGCAAGTGCAGCAAGCCAAAACATCAGGATTCAAATCCTGACGTTCTGGCTTGCTGCAGCCTCCAGGGAAACGGGGCTTTTTTTAACGTTGTGCGATCAATGCATCGCACAACGTTAAAAACCGGATAATGACGAGACTTGTGGAACCAAGTCTCATCGTTATCCGAGGTACTAGTGTACAGTAATAAAGTCTTGGTGTTATCCGATCCATGTTAAAATCCTATGGGATGGATCTGATAACGTTAAAGCTCCATAAAGATACATTGTAACCGCACAGGCTTTAGCGGTTATTATCCAATCCATCCCATAGGACCTTAACGTTATTCGATCCAATTCTTCTCCCCAGATTACTTAACGTTATGCGATTTTAGCGTTACCCGAGGTAAACATTATCCAAGGTATTACTGTACTTGGATATAAAATTTTAATTGACAAGTTTTTGTCTTATAGGTAAATATAGTACGTTAGTTGAAATTATCTGGGATGTAGCCAAGAATCTTAACTGTTTTTTTCCCCTAACAGTTGATCTTACACAATGTCCTTCATATTTGACTGGATCTATAATAGCTTTAGCAGTGTCTTGCAGTTTCTAGGTAAGTCTTTGTTTGCATTTCCCTATAAACTTATTTTTCACTAGAAATGAGACTACCACATTAATAGAAATTTCATGAATTGTCGAGTTTTCCAGCCTTAGTATGTCAGCCTTTCCCCCTGAAAATCCTAAATCCATGCTGTGGTATATATGTGATCACATTGCAATCGCATTCCATGGTTCTCTCAGTTGATCTGTGATGGAATGTAAGATACCACATACAGGATTGCTCCATTTGTCCATATACCTTAGTATTGTATACAGAGATTTATAGTGGCTTCCCAGATTTTCAGATAGAAGTCTGCTTCTGTCCTATTTGGAGATGACAGGAATTAAATGTAGGGTCTTTTGTGTGCTTTGCTATTGAGCAGTGCTCCTTCTAGGCATAATTCATATTTTTTTAAAGCACAAGTAATGTACAGTAATACCTCGGATAACGTTAAGACTTGGTTCCACAAGTCTTGGTGTTATCCGGTTTTTAGTGTTATCCGATCCATGTTAAAATCCTATGGGATGTATCAGATAACGTTAAAGCTTTATAGAGATACATTGTAACCGCACATGCTTTAGCGGTTGTTATCCGATACATCCCATAGGACCTTAACGTTATTCGATCCAATTCTCCCTCCCAGATTGCTATACGATTTTAGCGTTATCCGAGGTAAACGTTATCCGAGGTATTACTGTGTTAGATACCATTGCTTTTAGCTCTAGGAAGCTTAAATGAAACAAAAACTTAATATTAGAGCAAAAAAGAAAACAAAAGCAGTAATGAAGATTGCTAATGTGGGTGCACCCTAAGAGAAAGTAATTTTTTTTTCTAGTTCTACAAGCACACTTGTTTTCTAACCCATCCAGATTTACTATAATTTTTCTACGATAGTAACTTTGGCATTTCACTTAAGAAACAGTTTCTATATCATTGATTCCCAAACCTAGGATCTCATATGTTCTTGAACCATAACTTTCCGGTCCTGTCTGGCAGAGTAAGTGGTCAGAACCTCGGGGAGTTTCAGTCGAAAAATATCCTATGTTTCTGGACCACTGATTTTCATCTTCTGGAAATTCCTCCCAAAGAGCTTCCTTATTCTAGACATAATTTTAATCATCTATTTTTATTACATAGCTTACCCATGTCAATTTGTTTTATAAATGTTGTTTTTCTTTTCTACAGGATTATATAAAAAGTCTGGAAAATTAGTTTTCTTGGGTTTGGATAATGCAGGGAAAACCACTCTTCTACACATGCTTAAGGATGACCGACTGGGTCAGCATGTTCCTACACTGCATGCAAGTAAGTTTCATCTATCTGTAGTGGTGTCACAAATTATGGTTTTTTTGAACATTTTCTTCGATTTAAATAGACTTTAGAGCTTGGCATTCATCTTTAATAAAGTTTGAGAGTTGTTGTTATCCCCTGGTTGTATGCCTGGTGGATCCATAATGTACAGCATGCTTATTAATAACCAAGGAATAAGGTAATAGGTTAAATATCCAGTGTGAGGTATTAAATACATGTTTTCCTGATGTTTCATAGATCAGAATTAATTCTATACTGAGTAATACTGTGTAGAGTTTAAGGAGTTAATTTGAACACATGCTGATCCTTTAGGTTTTCATACATTTTGAATGGCTTGCATCTCCTTGTAATTAATATTCTATTCAGATAGTGCTAAAGTTACCATCACTTAGGTTTATAAATGGTGTTCCTTTTTTTAAATCTAGCCTCAGAAGAACTGACAATTGCAGGAATGACTTTCACAACTTTTGATCTTGGCGGCCATGAGCAAGGTAAACTTTTCTTCCCTTGTGACTAGCAGTTCCTATACATTTTATCTTTATGTTAAACATTATCTCAGAATCAGTTGTGAGATTTTTGTTGGCAAAGCAAAAGCAATCATACTTACATCCCACTCCATAGCACTTAGTGCACTTTCTGGGTGGTTCACAAGTCAATTAGCATTTTGCCCCCAACATGCTGGGTATTCAATTTACTGACCTCAGAAGGATGGAAGGCTGAGTCATCCTTGAGCCCTGGTCAGGATTGAACTCCCAACCTTTTGGTTGCAGTACAGCAGCTATAACCACTGCACCACTAGGGCTGGACATGATGGTCTCACAAAGAGCATGATACTGAGAATCCTTCTGAATTGTGCTGCTAGAGTTAGTTTGGTCATCACAGATGTGGTGTAGAGGGTTGTTACAATCATTTAAATGACTGTGAGGGACAGTCATTTCAATGTGACTTCCCTGTAGTATTTGTCTAGTAAGCATTATTCATCTTACAGAAAGGGTTGATGGAGGCAAAAATATTTATTTTTAGGGAAAATTACCATCAAGAGGTGATTATAAACATGTAAAAATCGTACCATTGACAAACAATTTAAATTATTGAACAGCTGTGTGAAGGCTGCACTTATTATGCCTGAAGGATAAGCATATGGAGTAACTAACACTGATTATTACTAGCTGTGCTTTTGATGGTATTCTAGAGCAAGGGTGGGCAAACTACAGGCCATTTATGACAGCCACGGTTGCATTTACGGCAGCATTTTGAACATGTGTGGGCCCATTTTACTTCTGGTGGGAGGAACTACATGACCAGCCCGTGGCCTGAAAAGTTTGGCCACCCCTGGTCTAGAGTTTAAAAAATAGCTTTGAATATTTGAATGGCCAATCTTTTATTCTCAGATACTGCAAATGATATTCTAAACCTGTTGTTGCTGTTTACATTCTCTTTCATGTAGCTCGGCGTGTCTGGAAGAATTATTTCCCAGCAATTAATGGAATTGTCTTCTTAGTGGACTGTGCAGATCACCAGCGCATTATGGAATCCAAAGTGCAACTTAACGTATGTAGCTTTAATCTCCTGAAGTACAATTACTTACTGTAGTCTTACTTTTTTATATTTCTTCATTTTTCATCTTCTGCAAGAAGCTAAATAGTTTTAGTACTTGGATATAAGCGAAAGAACAAAAGAAATCCATTAGGGTGCATTCTTGACAGTTAATAGGCAAGGTGTTTTCAGTAGCACTTGCAGATACAGTTTATAGTTGGAATTTTTACCAAGAATTGTCATTTTTTAAGGCAGCAAATGTTATAACATGCAAGTAATTCCCTTTTCTTACTAGGCACTAATGACAGATGAAACAATATCCAACGTGCCAATTCTTATCCTGGGGAACAAAATTGATAGGCCAGAAGCTATCAGTGAGGAGAAGTTGAGAGAAATTTTTGGGCTTTACGGACAGACCACAGGCAAGGTGAGGAGTCAAAATGTTTTTACAGGTTTTTTTTTCAATGTCAATAAATATCTTTTCAGGTAGTTAACAGGTAGTCAATAAATCTGTGTCTCCTATATGTAGTAGTTTGTTAATAGCTTTAGTTAATGATATACTGTAATAAAGATAGACTGTTAATTAAAGAAAATGGAATGAACCTGTTTCTGGAGAACAGTTTTATTTTATAAGCCCGCACATCTCCTTTGTGCAACTAAAAATGACCACATTTTGTTTTTTTAAAAAAGACAATAAAACTTGTGGCAGCTTTCACTTACATGAATTTACTTTATCTGTCAAAGACGTCTGAAGTACAGTTGTACCTCGCTTAAAGAGCATAATGCATTATACGGGATTGCTCTTTAAGCAAGTTTGCTCTTTAAGTGAAACACCATTGTAAGTGACCAATTGTGACTTCTGGTGGAGGGGATTGTGAACCCTGGTTTATTTGTTAAGCGAGGTTTTGGTTGGTTTTATTTGTTAAGCGAAGCGAACATTCACAGAAAATTCTGCTCTTTAAGCGAGTTATTCTCTAAGCGAAGCGCTCTTTATGCGAGGTTTGACTGTATTACATTCAATTGATGGGTATTATGTGTATGCATGTAAAAAGAGTATAAAAAGTAACATCAGGTGTCCATGAAATAGATACATTTTAGTCTTCGTCAGTTCTGGTAAAGGTAAAATATAGTCGAAGTGACTGTTCACTTCAGCAGTAATGTTTAGGCATGGGTTTTTTGGAGTGTAGAATCCATAATTATTCCTTCTGGGAGTTCCACTTGGCAGACAGATACCTCAATGTGGCTCATCCATAAGAAAAGCCTAAGCTGGAAGGCTTTATGGCAGTGGTGCCCAAACTTATTTCCTTGCAGGCCAGTCCCGCCCCTGACACACAGCCAGAGGCGGGCTGCTCCCACTGCTGACAATTTTGATATCAGCAGTGGTGGCGACGGAATCAGCGACTGCGCTTTTTCCAGGCTGCTCCGAGCAGCCTCTTGCTCAATCCTTTTCCCTCAGCAGCCTGTGCTGAAGCCGATTGCTCCTTCGGGGAAATTTTTGGAGCCTCCTGCAAGTCAAAATTCATGGCGCTAAGAGAGCCCCGTGGCGTGCTTAGGATGACGTCATCACGAGCACACCAGGGGGCTCTCTTAGCGCCACAGCTCCGAAAATTTCCTCAAAGCAGTGACTGGCTTCAGCATAGGCTGCTGAGGGGAAAGGATTGAGCAAGAGGCTGCTCGGAGCAGCCTGGAAAAAGCACAGTCGCTGACTCTGTCACCACCACTGCTGACGTCAGGTAGTGGGGGCGGGTGGGGCGTTCCGCAGTGAAGCCAGGGTGCTCATCGTGGGCCGCATTAATTATATGCAGGGGTCCAATTAGGCCCGCGGGTTGGAGTTTGGGCACCCCTACTTTATGGTCTTAGCCCTAGTACAGTGGTCAGCAAACTTGGCTCTCCAGCTGTTCTTGGACTTCAGTTCCCAGAAGCCTTGATCAGCAGGAGTGCTGACTTGGGCTTCTGGGAATTGAAGTCCAAGAACACCTGGAGAGCCAAGTTTGCAGACCCCTGCCCTAGTAGAACCTAGCTCTGTTTAGCTTCCTGTGCAAAAGGAAACTGCTATGTGGGAGCTTCCTTTCTGAACAGGGAGCTAGACCATAAATCCTTCCAGCTCAAGTGTTTCTCACAGGTGAGTGACATTTAGGTGTTCATGTGTCTGGTGAAACTCTCAGAATGGAGAATTATGGGGTATGTAGTCCAAAAATGCAATTCCTAATAATTGGTGATAACTTGGCAAAGTCAGCGATTACATGTTGTGGGACATGTGATTAGGGTTTTGACTTAAAGAAGAGGTCCAGACCAGAGGCCAGTTCCATTCCTTTGGGTCGTACCCCTCACTACCTGGTCTCAGTGACAAGTGTGCTATTGCCTCACTCGAAAGAAACATTTTGCTTGCTTTAAATTGTCCATTCTCAGTTTGCTGCTGAATTTTGACAGTGAACTGCTAAAAGCTGCCATCTTTTTTAAAAAGATGCTTTATTAACTGGGGGGTGGGTGAGAGAGCTTGGCAAAACAGTTTCAGCATTTCTTTTGCAGGAAAGGAGAAAACAGCCTTGGGGACCTTTTCTGGCTTCTAGCCATGTGTTCACTGTGCCCAATTTAAAGCCTAAAATTGGATTATTTCACACCAAAGATTCTCTTTTAAGTTTCTTTAGAGAATAGTTTATTTTTCACATCAGCAGCAATGCTCTGGGAGCCTGAGGTATTTTCTTGAGCCAGAGTTGTGTCAGGTCACTGACTTTTACAAGTTGATGTCATGAGCTCCCATACCTGGGCTACCTGTTCTGCCTTCTGTGATACTGTGCAAATATTAAGAAGAACTACAGAAGGTGTGGAAATGGGTTCCCTCTGGTTCCCTCTGATTATATTGAACTATGTTTTCTTATATGCATTAGATGACTCTCAAAACCAACAGTTGCAATATTATGGAAGTAAAAGGATCAATTGGAAAGCTTACATTAAACCAGTATGACTAAATATTAATAAGAATACCTGGTGTGTTTGTTCTTATCTTTGTGTTGGAAAATCTAAGGTTGTTTGTTTTTGATGTTATTATTGTTGTTTTTTGCCTGGTTGATGAATCCAGCAATTGATCCCTTGTAAATGAATGTTTGTTTAACTCTCTAGGGAAATGTGTCACTGAAGGACTTGAACACACGCCCTATGGAAGTGTTCATGTGCAGTATACTGAAGAGACAAGGCTACGGTGAAGGTTTTCGTTGGCTATCACAATACATTGACTGATATTTGGAGGGAAAGAGATCTACCCTTGGACTGATCCCATTCACAGCATCCTTATGGACTTTTCTATTAGAGCATGGAAAGCTCTCCAACCACCTGCTGGCAGTGACCAAGAGACTCCTGTCTTCAGTGACCCGACATCACAGTGGTGACACAATTCTTTTCCCTTTGTCTTGGAGATCACTTCCAGGTGCCATTGTTTCCCATGGGACTGCAGAGCTCTTCACACAGCGCTCCAGTGGCTGGAAAAGAGACTCTGTCTCACCACTGTGGCCAATTGTCTTAAAAGAGGGCAACTATATTTTTTAAAGAACATGTTTGAAGTAAATGGCGTCCCTTTAAATTTCTTAAGTTAGCATTCATCTTATTCAACCCAGTATCTGTTAACATTTTTTTTAAAGTCTATTTAATGATTGTTCCCAAGTGACTGAGCCAGCTATCATGAGATCCAAAATTTGTAACAAATAGAAAGAGGGGCTTAATTTGCTTTATGAGATGCTTTTGCTGCCGTACTGCGTGATCATGAAGATGGGACTGATTTGTGCAGTGGTTTTCCCCTTTAATTCACAGAGATTGTGGTGAGGAAGGGAAATGGCATAGACGCACATAAACACACATGTTCTACTTTTCCATGCCATAATACATAGGAATCTGAGAATATGGTTAATCATTTGGCTCCCCTCTAAAAGTTATATAGTCATTTTTATAATTGGCACTCTTTCCTTTCTTTGCGGCATCATTGGCAAGGTTATCTCATGCTCCTAATACAGGATGTTCTACACTGCAAGTGATTGCTAAAAAATTGGAGTATAAATCATTTATGTTGAGTAACTGTAGCATTAAATTGTTCCAACAAAGTACATATCATAATGCTATTAATGTAAACTAACCCTAATTTTATATTCAACATGCTTGTGCTTGAACTTCATTATTTGCCTAGACATTTTCATTTTTGGTTAAACCAATAGACATCTCCTTTCATGGCTTGTGACTGTGCTTGAGGTGAAACTGTTTCTAGTGTTCACTGATGGATTTTTATGCTGTAAGAAGAAATTGTAGTTCAGAGTCTGAAAACATTTGTTTGGCATCTCCTTTACTAAAGATGAAACAAAAATCACAGCAAACTAGATGAAATATTGTACGATAAGTACTTGTGTTGAAAAGTATTTCTATTGAATTCACTTGCAACTTGATTAATAGACACTGTTATCTAGCACTCTTTGTCGTAGGACTGCATTCCTTGACAGAGGGGAGAAAGTGTCTCATGTAACAGTTAACAAGTTGAAAGTTCCTGAGCGTTTGTGCCTGTGATATTGAAAATTGGTTTACTTTAACCGTTAAATCTGTCTCTTATCCATTGCTCTAGCTAGCATGTCAAAATGTGATTCTCAGATACAGTACTGACACTTGAGTGTCAATTGTTCTCATTGAGTCTCCCAAAATATGTAAAGAAGCTGTAAGACAGGATAAATTTCCTCTTTCTCTGCCAGCAAGAAAAGCAGAATGTACTGCAAAAATGATATGTTTAAATGTACAGGCTGATGGGTCTGATGTGCAAAGTGTTATAAGGGGTGTTCTTGAACACGATAACTAGATACAGTCTGACTAGAATCGAGAGGGATCACTTCCTACTTCTAGGATGTTTCTAACTCTAGATCTGTAGGCAGTGTCTACCAAAATTTGTGCATATAGCATCACTGTTGAGTTTAATTTATGTAAAAACCCTGGGATTTGTAAAACGTCTTTCAGCCATCTTTGAATATTTTTAGGCCAAAGTGCCTATGAGTTTGGTGCCAACGAGTTATAGAGAACCAGGTCAGTCTACAATAACCCAGCAAACATGACTGATGATATGGAAAAATTATCTCCAGCACTGAGCACCTAGAATTCTTCGGTTGGCTACTAGTCAGGGGTGGAAAAAGTTGGTTCCTCTGAAATCAACAGGACACCTGGTAACCCTTATCTGAAATGGGATATTCTTACCCCATCGTTAGGGAAAACGACCCCCTGTAGACAGAGCTGTAAGATGGCTGCCCAGCAGAAACAGCTTTCTATGAAGGTGGTATCTTAGCCACTGGAGAAAGAAACGTTTAATAGCTCTGTCTTATTCTCCCCCAGGCCTGCCATATACTGTCATTAGAGAAGTCTAACTCCTCACTATGGATATAAAGTTTAATATATTCCCTAGAAATTGGATTGCAGAGTGGAAAATAGGAAGAAATGTGTCATTCTGTTAGCAAAATGTTTTGACTCCCCATTTCTGAAATGTGAAATGTGTTTGCAGAGAAGGTTTGTCTGTATTCAAACATTTTAATAAAATGTTTTTTTAAAAATCATCATCATACATGATGAACTAAATGTGGCCATAATTCTCTTAGCTAGTAATCATGGATTGAAATGTCCAGTGCTTGAATGCAGAAACATTTTATGCATTTAAAAACAATTCAGTTGAAAGGAATAACTGGAATTGACAATGGCTAGCTTGCTATTTATTTGTTTCTTGAGAATCTATTCTTGTGCCTTATAGTTCAGTTCTGAAAATTGTGTGTGCATTACTTATTCAAATAGACCAGAGAAATGTTCAGTCTCTAGACCAGTGGCTCCCAACTTTTTTTTGGCCATACCCCAACAAAGCATCTCTGAAATCATGATTCTCCCCCCTCCCAACATATAATTCTTATTATTCAAAAAGTGAACTCCTTTTCATGCAGAAGAAGCCTAAAAGGCCATTTGCTGTTAATTCAGTCTCAAATTGCCCCCTTAAAAATCAAATTGCTCTCCTGTGGGGCATGTGCCCCACATTGGGAAACACAGCTCTAGACCAGGGAGGCCCAAACTACAGCCCAGGAGCCAGAGCCGCCCCTCGATGCCGATTCCTCCATCCCGCGAAGCCCTCATCGCTCCTGGAAGTGGAAGTAAAACATGCTAAGCATGTGTATACAGGAAAATAACCCCAGAGTTGGTCATCTTTCTCAAATATAACCATCCCCTATGGAGGAACCACAGCAGAGTTTGGCCAATATAGTTTTACCAGTTGAATCTACTCCCCTCTCCACACTTAAGATTTCTTAACCCTTGCTATGCAATATGTCCTCAAGTTCCATCTGACATACAGCAGCTGACTGGGTTTTCTAAGCAAGAGCTGTTTTTAAAAGAATTCTTTCACACCAGTGGGTTTTCCAAAACAGCCAGTATGGATTTGAACCTATGTCTCCTGACTCCACTACATAAAGCATACTCAGTTCTGTGTAGCAGATACAGTGGTGGGCTGGAGTCTGAATCCCCACATGGCCATCAAAACTCATGAGGTGACCATGGTAAGGTATTTTGCTTACCTTGAAAGACCTAATAGGGTTGATAGAAAGTCTGATTTATACTCCCATCAGTTTCCACAGCATCAGCCTGGCTTTGAACCCAGTTTTTCCTAGTATTAAAGAAAAAGTATAAAATTCAGAAATTGCCAAGGCTTTGCCAATGTGAGGCTTTAAAAAATGCAAGGTGGATGTGCTCACTTAGGGCAAAGCATTTTTTTCTCTAAAGGCCTTTCAAGTAAGGGATGACAATTTTAGTCCTACACATTGGGAATGCAAATTTAGGCAATACCAGATCTCAAATAACTGGCAACTTTGAGCGGCAGAGAAGAATATTCGGAAACGAGTTGCGCTGGACTGGGTATGTTTCAGCAGTTTGTGCCTGTTAAGAAGTGCAATGTATTTTTAAAACAACATCCTGGGCAAGGTTTGCCCCTTTAATACCAAAGGCAGAACGCTTATAGGATTGGCACATCACCAACTTTCCTCTTCTCCATTTCCTCATTTCACAGCAGAGAGAGGTGGCCTATGTAGGCCTTTTCTGTTGTTCAGTCACACCGTCGATTCCGACCCTCTGCGACCCCATGGACCACTGCCCGCCAGGCACTTCTGTCCTCCACCATCCTCCTCAACTCGCTCAGCTCTCTGCCCATTGCATCCACAATACCATCTAGCCATCTCATTTTTGGCCGCCCCCTTTTTCTTTTGCCCTCAACCCTTCCCAGCATCAAGGCTTTCTCAAGTGAATCTTCTCATTTGATTTCCAAAATACTTTAGCTTCATCTTTACAATTTGACCTTCTAAGGAGCAGTCAGGGTTGATTTCTTCTAAGATTGACCTATTTGTTCTCCTCGCTGTCCAAGGGACTCTCAAAACTCTCCTCCAACACCACATCTCAAAGGCATATATTCTGCGTTCTGCTTTCCTAATGATCCAGCTCTCACAACTATACATTGCCACAGGGAATACCATTTAATTTAATTTAATTTTTAGACTTTTATGCCGCACCCTCTCACAAAAGCGACTCTGGGTGCCTTACAGGGATACAAGATACAGTTACAAATTATGCATGATCAAAAAACATCATACTACGGATTAAAAATCATCACAATTTAGATAAACCCAGAACAATAAATACACAATTAATTAAAAGATTTGGCTATAATTAGCAAAATACTAAAAAATAGATTTAAAAGTTAAAGTTAATACCATTGCTTTGACTATACGAATTTTTGTTTGCAATGTGATGTCTCTACATTTCACTATGCTCCCCAGGTTTCTCACCGCTTGCCTCCCAAGGAGACCTTGGTGCTTGCTTATTTGGGTGGAGTCAAAACACTCGGCACATGATCAGGAAAAATATTTTTCCCTTTGCTTATTACTACTTCCAACTGGAATGGATATTCATTTCAGATCATTTTAATGCAGGGGTGCTCAAACTATGGCCCGGAGGCCGCATCCAGCTCTCGACGCCAATTCATCTGGCCCACAAAGCCCTCGTTGCTCCTGGAAGCGAAAATAAAACGCACCCATATGGGCGTTCTACTTCCGCTTCCAGGAACGACGAAGGCTTTGTGGGCCAGATGAATTGGCATCATGGGCCGGATGCGGGCCCCGGGGTGTTGTAGTGACTGGCTTCTGGAACTATGTGATCGTCCTGTGGCCCGAAAGGTTTGGGCACCTCTGTTTTAACATGAGAGACCTAATCAAAAGAAGCTGGGAAAAGTTGTTTGTGTGTGTGTGTGTGTGTGTGTGTGTGTGTGTGTGTGTGTGTGTGTGTGTGTGTGTGTGTGTGTGTGTGTGTGTGTGTGTGTGTGTGTGTGTGTGTATAAAACAACTTTTCCCAGCTTCTTTTGAGAGAGAGAGAGAGAGAGAGAGAGAGAGAGAGAGATTATATATATATATATATATATATATATATATATATATATATATATATATATATATATATATATATATATATATAGGCTCCTTTCCCAGCCCCGCCCCACGTCGCAACAGGTAAAGCCGCCTCTCTATCCTGGGCCGCGGAAGCCGCTTCGAAGCACAGCCAATCGCAGAGGACGCCTGCTAAGTCCCAGTCTCGCCAGCCAATCGGAGCTCGCTCCTGGGCAAGAGCAGCCAATAGGGACGAGGCTCTGCTCTCCTCCCCACTCCTGGCTCTGCCCTGTTCCTATTCCGGTGGGAGCCCCTCGCCTGCCTTCTGCCTGCCGGGAATACCTGCCGCAACGGGGGAGGCAGGCGTTGCTCGGACTTTGGACCCCGGTGGGCTTTCGTGGCGGGCAGGGACGCCTTCCTGGAGGATATCGAGGCAGGGGGGGGGGAATTGAGTGGCCTCTCTCTGTGACTTGCACCGAGCAATTAGCAATTATACTGCCCCATATAGCGCTCAGTGGGCTCACAGGTTAATTCGTATTTAATTAGTTTCCTGGGTACTCATTTTACCGTCTTGACCTTGATCCATGGTCAGGATTGAACGCACAACATTCTGACTGAGCCACTAGAGCAGGGATTCTCAACCTGCGGCCTGTGGGCCAGATGTGGCCCACGGCACCATTTCACGTGGGCCACCTCCGCCTCCGCCACACCAGGAAGTGCCATGTGGTGGAGGAAGGACAAAATAGTCATCCGGCCCCCTGAAGCTATCTGAGTGAGCGTGACCCGGCCCTCGGCTTTAAAAAGTTGGGAACTCCTGCACTAGAGCGTCTCTCCCCATGGGGGGAATCCGGAGTAGTTCCCATTAACTGAGTTTGCAACTACAGTAATACCTCAGATAACATTAGTATCGAATAACACTAACATCGCATAACATTAAGCAATCTGGGGGGAAGAATTGCATCGGATAACATTAAGATCCTATGGGATGCATCAGATAACAACCGCTAAAGCCTGTGTGGTTACAATGTATCTCTATGGATCCCATGGGATTTTAACATGCATCGGATAACACTAAAAATCGTATAACACCAAGACTTGTGGAACCAGGTTTTAGTGTTATCTGAGGTTTTACTGTATTCAACTTTCCCTGCAAGTATTTGCTGGTTTATAGGACAGCTCCGAGTGAGAATGAGAGTCTGATTTCTCTTTACATCATTTCTCTTTTGCACACCTGTTGCATGCTATACTGACTCCTTTTCTTCCCAGGGCTGCTCTGGCGAAGCAATCCTTATGGCTGAAATGCTGCCATTGACCCCTGGAAGAGTTGGCTGCGTGGTGACCGTGTCTTACAAGCCCCCCACCAGCAGCCATGAGACTCCCAGCTCTTTGGCCAAAGGGCCATGGAGTGGCAGTGGCGTGCTTTTGGCTCTTGACCCAGGCATCGTCCTCTGCCATGGGGCCATATTTTCTCCCTTCCTTCTGGGCTTAGAGCACCTGGATGGCCCTCAACCCAAAGTGTTGTTGGCCGAGAGTTTCTCCTCAGATGTCCGAATCCAGGTGCTTGGGCCGAGTGAATGCAAGAACCAAATGCCTGGCAGGAACTGGCAGAGTGGAGACCTGGGAGATGGTCAACTCCCAGCTTTGAGGTTCAACCCGCTTTCCAATCATCAAGAGATGCCCAGTGGCATGAAGCAGTGGGAGGCTGAGCTTGTTCTGATGGCCCCCTGCCTGCCCTTCCAGGAGGCTTTCTCCAAAGTCTTCAGTGCTGCCGATCAGTGGCATTTTGGGGACAGTGAGTTTGGGCAAGAATCCGGCGCTCTCGCCAAGGACTTGCAGTTCTTGCATTGGTTTGCCCTGCTAAGAATCTTGGATTGCGGACCCCATAACGCAGGTGGCTGGGTAAGATGTGTCCCAGCCAAGTGGCTGAAAAAGGGGGACCCAGTCTTGGCCTGTGGCTCTCCTTTTGGATCCTTCTGCCCAGACATCTTCATGAACACCCTTAGCAAAGGGATTGTGAGCAACACAGCTGGAGAAAGCAATGCCCTCATCCTGACAGACGCTCGCTGCTTGCCTGGTACGGAAGGTGGGGGCATCTTTGCAACCCTGGCAGATGATCTCCATCTGGTTGGCATCATAGTCGCCCCACTTTGCTGGAAATCCAACGAGTGGGTGGGCTTGACTCTGGTTTGTGCCATTGATCACATTCTGGAAAGCCTTGGAAGTGCCCTTCCTGAGCCCCCTTGGTTTCTCAAGACCTGGCTACAGTCCATGGAACTTGTGATGGCATCTCGTGGTGGATTGGTAGCCAGAGACCGGCTGATTCAGCAGATGTTGGCAGCTGTGGTTTTGGTGGAATGTGGGACAACGTGGGGATCTGGTGTGATGGTGAATCCAAGATTTGTGTTGACTTGTAGACATGTGGTCAATGGAGCATCCAGCGTCTGTATCAGATTACAGCCCAGCTGTGATAAGTAAGTCTGTGCTTATGTACTGAAGAGGGGTGGGACATATATCAATTTTCAGATGTTGTTGCACTGTAACATTGCCTCACTCCTCATTGGCTCCACTGGCTGAGGCTGAGAGTACCACACTTTCCACACCCTGGTGTAAAGAGGTAATGGTTTAAAGTTGTGTTATATTCCCCTTTGATTATTTGTGTTTTCATTTAGAATATTTATCCAATCCAATATTGATTTGTTGTTGTTTATCTATTTAAGTGCAAATCAACCGAACACCAAATGTTCTATCCTTTGCCTTCTGTTTCTATCTCTGGCCAAATAGCTTTGGCATTGGCTCTTCCCATCTTTTTCAGGGTCTGCCTAGTGGGCTTTTCAGGTCCTTTAGACGGGTGATATGGCCTGCCCATCTTCTTTTTGGCACATATAGTTCATCGATCACATCACACAGTCTGGTTTTTTGATGTAATTCCTTAGAATATATCCTACCTTATAGAAGGAAATTTTGGGGCGGATATAATGAAAGGAATTTTAAGCCTATGCACTTACCAAGGACATCACAGTTGACTCTGGATCTTTACTGATACATTTCCTGGTTTGGTTCTCTCCAAGGCCTTAAATGGGCGCATTTTACTAAGAGCTGATTTGACTAAACAATGAAGAAGTGATTTGTCAAATGCTTGGGACCCTATCTGCTGCTTCTGAATACATTTGCCCTGATCTAGAAACATGTGTATTCCATGCTGTGGCCCTCTGGATGCTCCTGGAGGATAGTTCCCATAATCTTTTGCTGTTAGCTGTGCCAGTTAAGGCTTATGGGAGTTTTATTTCATCAACAGATAGTCATAACTAGCCCATTCCTCAACTGAGTGACTGTATCTGTCATCAGGCAATAAACATGGACCACTATCCTGTTGCTAGTAACAGTTACAGTAGACCCATTGACTCAATGAGATTTAGGTAAGTGGTGATTTACCATTCAGCTGTTGAGTCAGTGGGTCTGATCTCAGACTAGCACTAGGATATTTGCCACAGTCTAGTGTAGCTCCACTTTGTTTCAATAGGTTTAAGAAGGAAACCATCAGTGGGCTGTGGCTAAGATGTGTCTTCATAAATTTTAATAGCTTTGCCATGAAATTCATCAACATTAGCAGTGGTGTCAATATATCAACATTAAATTGTTACAGTAATCTGATGTCTTCATCTTAAAGCAATAGAAAGTGTGGCGATTATTTAATTGATTTGTGGGTGCATTTGTTAAATTGTAAAATGGTTAAAATATCATCTAGAATAGTGGTTCCCAACTTTGGGGCTCCTGATGTTCTTCATCTAAAATTCCCAGAAGCCTTCACCATATGCTGTGATTGCCAAGATTTCTGAGAGCTGCAGTCCTAGAATATCCGGGATCCTAAGGTTTGGAACTCCTGATCTAGAGAAAATGGGCTGGAACAAATTAATGCAATAACAGTGACATAACAAAAACCGGGACAGAAGCATAATCTGATATGTTAATTATTTAAAAAATGATGTTTATAAAATAATTGCTGATTTTTTTAAGAAATAAAGGCAACAGCTGAATTTTTAATTAATTATAAACCACCACATATCCATGGGTTCAATATCCACTGATTTTATTTTCCACAGATAAAAAGATATTCATTAAGAAGCCTCAAATAATCATATGTGTGTATTTTTATGCCGTGTTACCAGAGTTGACCACTGCAATATATAATATAGGGTATTTGTGGATTATGGTTTCCACAGTAGGTCTCAGAATACATTTCCTCATGGATATGGGAGACAACCTGTATTTTAAAGCTTTACCAGTTGATCAGTGCCAAAACCAAGCTTTCCTGCAAGTTTTGGGATGTAGTGTCTACTTCACCAATAACTTTTGTTTGCTTTTAGGGCATCTATAATTAAAGGAAAAGTGATTTTTGCCACTAAGGACTCTTCTCCCTATGACGTATCCCTAGTGGAGCTAGAGGGAAAATTACCAGCTTTTCAGAAGCCTGTGTTCGCCTCACAGTTTTGCACAGGTAACAGGTGCATCAGGTATCTTTTGATCACATCTTGGATTTTGTTGGTATTTGTATTCATGATCATCTTCTTCCTCCAGTGTTCCCACAACCTTCTTTCTATGTCACCTTCCCAGACTGAGATAGTTCAGACTGAAACAAAATGGCAGCAGCAGAAAATATTTAGTCAGTTTTATCAGGTTGAACCCTTTTCTTCCAAGTCTTAATCCAGGATTTTAACTGCTCACCATAGTAATTTGTTTATCTGAGTGATTTTTTATTTACCACGTATAGGACGGCTAGACCTTCTGCTCTTCAACATTTTGGTCCTTTAAAAAAACTGAATACTGAAGTATGATATCAGTACGAGATGTGAATCTGTCATTAGCCTCCTTTTCCAAATATTGATTGAAGTCCAACAGCACAGCTTGTACTGATGATGTAATCACTTATGGTAGGTTTTGGAAATTAAAATTCCTGATCTCCTCCACCAAATGTCCCAAGCTCCTGCAGGATCCCTTGGTGAGGACTTCGGACTTCGTTTGGAGTGTGTGTGTATGTGTGTACGTGTTGTAACACGTTGTCAGCATTTTCAACATTTTCTGACGGCGAGTGGGCGGCAATATAAATTTGAACTAATAAATAAATAAATAATTTTCTGTCACCAGACATCCCTCTGCCCAAATGTCTTTGCATGCTCCGTGCTGATCTTCTGTAATCTTTCTCTGCTCTTACAATGCATAAAGGCATTCTCAGGGTGATTTGTGTGTGTGTTCTTCATTCAGGCGAAGACGTGAGCATTGTTGGTTTCGGCCTCTTTGGCCAGGCTTGTGGCCCATCAATAACTTCAGGAATCTTGTCGGCGGTGATCCCTGTGGAAGACAGACCAGTGATGCTTCAGGCCACCTGCGCGGTCCATGGTGGTTCCAGTGGGGGAGCCCTCTTTGCCACCCACAGTGGAGAACTCCTAGGTATGTTGTGTGCCTGCTTCCCCCTTTCTCCAAATGTCATTTCCCTGAGCATAGCTTTCTGGGAAGCACAGTTTTGTTTTTCTTCTAAAAGTTAAGTTTCTGGCTCTTAGCGTGCAAAGAACTGATTTAAATGCTTGTAAGGAGTAGTTGGGGCCGTGGTAACTTAGAGGTTAAGACAATGAGCTTAAAGATCAGAAGATCGGCAGGGCAGCAGTTCAAGACCTGAGTGCTGCATGACAGAGTGAGCTCTTGTTGTCTGTCACAGCTTGAAACCAAGAAATTACAAGTAGATAAATAGGTACTGCTTTGGCTGGAAAGGTAACAGTATTTATGAAGTATTTTTGATGTGTTTTTTAATGATTTGATATTGTTATTGTGATTAGGGATGTTTTGAATTGCCTTTGAAATGTTTTTGTGATGCAATATCTTGTAACTGTGATATATTGTGTTTTTTTTTTCATGTTATTGTATACTTTGTATCTTTGTTAGCCACCCAGAGTTGGTTGGCAAGTGGGGCAGCATACAAGTCGAACAACAACAATAGCAGCATTCTGTGCACTCTGGTGTCTAGTAATGCCTGCCACATGACCACGGAAACATCTACAGACGCAAACAGTGCTGGCTCTTTTGGCTGTAAATAGAGATAAGCACCAGACACTAGAGTTAGACATGACTGGCTTTCGAACAAGGGAGACCTTTTTACCTTTAAGAAATAGTTAATAAAATCCTGAGATTGAGGAACAGTCTGAGGATTTCTGACAGGTTTAGGTGTTCATCACTTTTTAAATAGTTGAGACCTGAGAACAGAGAGTAATCCTGAAGGATTCAAAAAAAAAATAAGAAATGAATTATGTTAGAGAAGAGGGTCTGGGCTCCCACTTTGGCTCTACTGTTTAAAAAAAGCATTTATTTACTTGATATTGTTGTTTTCTGTACAAGTATAATAAAAACATGGTTAAATGCAGTTTAAAAAGAACAAGTAACAGATAAAGCAACAACTTGACAGGATGAAGTCCCACAGAGAAATCTTGCTCTGCAACTGGTCTGGTCACTGGAGAGGGGAAAAAGGTGAATTATCTTGGTAGAAATTTCCAGAATCCAAGTGTGGCTATAGGAAAGGCATCAATTATGCTCAAGGGTGCAACTTGCCTCTGTTTTCTTATAAGTAACATTTGCTGAGCTAAAGCTGTGTTGCGCAGCTGTTTGTTGCTTAGCTGCAATGGCCATGTGGCATTTTGACTGTACGGCAGCAATCCTAGTAGCTTTTGCTCTTGCAGTCAAATTAGTGGTCACTTGAGGGCACGTTATTGGGTGGATAGCTTGATGGTTACCCTGAATAAGATGGTTCTGTACCACTGAGGGAGATACAGCATTGGAGTACATAAGAATTATAAAGCTGCCTTTAGTACTCTTCTATACTAATTGAAGCCTTTATTTGTTCTAATGAAAGGGTTGGGGTGAAGGGAAACATAGCCACTAGGTAGAATGAGAGTTGGAGTCACAGAACATCAGGAGGGCCCAAGGTTTCCTACTCATGGATAGGAAGCTCTGGTCAATCTGAGGTGTTATTATTATTATTATGGACCTCAGCTCCCATAATTGCTCATGGGTTGGGGCTTTTGGGGGAACTACAGGCCAAATGCATTTGTAGGACCATTCTTGGTCTTGTATTTGTGGAATTTCTTCTGGAATAGCAGACAATATCTTTTGCTGAGTGATAAGATTTTGGATACGGTGGAACTATGCTCTTCTTTCTCTTCCCCCCCCCTCCGGGGTGCTCCAACTAAAGGTATTGTGGCCAGCAACACCAGGGATAATAGCATCGGAGTGACGTACCCCCACCTGAACTTCAGCGTCCCCATCACAGTCCTGAAACCAGCCCTCTTGGAATACATTGATAACAGGAGCCTTCGCGGCTTCCAGGCACTTGACAAGGTGGGCGACAAGATCCAGGTGGTCTGGAGGCTCCAACGAGAACCCGAGAAGATCCCACTCAGCAAACTTTGAGGGCCATCCAAAGAGGAGAAGAGAAGTGTTGCTTGCAGAGAGTGTGGAAAAAAGTTGTCTTCAGTGCAACTGGGATTCCCTAAATTCTCTAAACAGTATGGCCAGGGGCTGTGTTGGGTGGAGGAATCTAGGAGGGTTAGTCAGGAATGGAATGTCGATCTTCTAACTCAGGGTTCCTCAAACTTGGCTCTCCAGATGTTCTTGGACTTCAGTTCCCGGAAGCCCTAATCAGCAGGTGTGCTGACTCGGGGTTCTGGGAATTGAAGTCCAAGAACAACTGGAGAGTCAAGTTTGAGGAACACTGTTCTAGCTTCATACATGTTGAATCAGCATGGGGTTGGGCTGGAGTCAAAAGCTTCTATTGCTGGACAACCAAGTGTATGTACAATTATTGAATGCCTTTATCAGTAAGCCATGAGATTTAATTTCAGGAGGATTTGCCCTACTTTAACTCTTTATTTCCCCCCCTCTCCCCCCCCCCCCCGCTTTACCTCTGGCTATGCTCTTCACCCTCTTCATTCCCATGCAAGTATCGAACATCTCCTTTCCCCTTGAAACAGGTGTGGGAAAACTTTGGCTCTCCAAGGATTTTAAACCTAATAAAGTATAAATCTTAGATGTATAACAACCAAGCCTTTTATAGAGTGCAGGGGGAAAATTTCACCCTCCCCTTCCTTCTTGGGTGGACCACTATGCAAAAGTTTGCCGAAAAGAAATCCTTTTTTTGGTTGTGTTTTGCTTTCCCGGGGGGGGGGGGGATTACTACCTATCAGAAGCCACAAAAGACCTAGTGACTGTAGGAAAGGCATCAATTATGCTCAAGATGAAACTTTCTATAGTTAAGTTTCACTTGGAGGCTCCATTTTTAAGGTAATTAAACCTTCTTTTAAGGCCAAACCCCTTGCTTTATTCGGAAATGGACTTAAGCAGGCCTAAAATGCAACAGAACAAACTCTTCATTTCTTACCAGTGTCCATGTTGTCTACTTGTTTTGTGAATTGTAGTCCAAAACATTTGGTGGGTCTACTGATCTCCACCAGTGCCTTAAATAACTCTGTGCATTCTCCATTCCTTTAGTTTTTACCCCCAAGATATTTTTTCCCCTTCCACAAAATGTCCTCTTCTTAAAACCCATGAAACTGCATTCCCTGATATCCCTGCCTGGGTAGCTCTGCCTTTTCATTTCCTTCCAGTCTTCCCTTCTTGCATAGGTGAAACATAGGTTGCTATCTTAATGCAATAACCTGTTCTTCTTTTGCTTATGGTGCTGCATAAGAACTGTAATAAGGTTGTAAAGAATGGTTTCACTTTTTAAAAGATTGGTTAATGTGCATTCTTTCTTATAGTCACCAGGTGGGGCCACTGTACAAAACAAATATGTTGAAACCTAGTGGAAAGGCTTCCTTCTATTTCAGTTTCTTAAAATTGATTTATGTTTAAATAGTACATACTGTATAGACAGAGCTGTATTTTTTTGGCTACCAAGTTGATCCTTTGTCTGCAAAATGAAAGTACAATTGGTTTCAGTCACTGGCTCTCAGAGTATTTATAGCTCAGTGTTTTTCTGTACTGTAGTCAATGCCATCCATAAATCCGAACTCTGTTTTTGCCCCTTCTTTGTGTGTCTTAGCTGCAGATAAGAAAAGAGGTTTTGGACACCCTGGTCCTGCTTAGGGATACTGATTAGGTAGAGGATATTCAGATTGTTTGGACAACAAATGCCAGAATTCTGTATTTGTGGTGTTTAGGCTTCTATTTTTTTCTGCAAAGCCGAGAGTTCAAGTCTGAAGCAGTGCTACACTCCAGTATCAATACTATGACTATGCTGAATTTGCCTTCCTCATCTCCCAAACTATTTATCTGCTACTAAGGGCCAAGAAAATGGCAGCTTATTTCATCACAAGGGCTTTTCAAATGAGTGAATGACTACCATTAAAATGGCTTATCAACTCCAGAATAATCTCCTACCTCAGACTTTGTCACTTGACCAGAGCTACGGCTACTTCCACAACTGTCTTGTATGGTACACTCCTCACAAAAATCTGTACTGCCTCACACGGTGTTCAGGAACTGAGGAGGCAACCATGAAGGATGCCAATACAAATGTGTGGGAGAGGGCGGAACTAGAGAGAAGAGCTTTCCATTCTAGAAGCTTCTGAACAGAGCATTTGCAGGCACTTTGACTCACATGTGTGAATTCACAGAGAGGGTAATGTGAGCTGCTTTTATCTACAGAAAATTGGACTCATGCAGAATCAGCATACATCTCCAAGGTGGGCACCTATTGCCCTGCAGATGCTGGTTGTCTACTTTGCTGATGAGAGCTCAGAGATGTTGAAGTCTAAAAACCTGGAGAGGCATGTGTTCCTTAGGTGACTTTCAAGTACCATGTGACCATTTTAGGGGGGAGGGGGTTGACCAAAAGTCACCGAAAGTCATAGAGGGGAGGGGGTTGGCATGAAGTCACGTGACTCCAAAATGTTAACCCCCTGGCCAGGTGGAAGTCCGGGGGCAGGGTGGCAGGTGTCCTCAGGCTCCAGGTCAATCATGCTTTGCAGTTTCTCTTCAAATCAGGGGAAATGGAGAAACCATGTGATTTAGGGGGGGTTGGTCAAAGGTTACAGAAAGTCACAGAGGGGGGAGGGGGGTCAAAAAGTGGCCTATTTTAGGTCATGTGGTATTTGAAAGGCCCCTTACCTCTAATTCACAATTTCGTTTCCCACCATGGTTGACCAATGCTGATGGGGTGCCTACCAGCATGAATCCAGGAACCCTTTCGTCCAGTGTTCTCAATCAACTCTTATTTTAAACAGAGCATGGAAAACATACCATTCAGGATTATAAATTCCAGAATTTCTGGTGCCTCTGACCTCAGGCATGATCTATAACCACCCAGAGAAATCCCTGGCAATTTCCTCACTGCAGTCAGGGCAGTGTGCCACCCTTAACACACACTAGAGGGCAACCTGTACTCGTCCACTCAGAACTCAAATGTTACAGCAAGGAAGACCATCATCAGCCAGCCTCCGCATGTCAGGACAAAAATAAACAACTCAAAATCTACAGGCCATCAGCGCAAAGGCGTCATTGTATGTAAGATTTTGAGTCCTCCAGGGCTATTCATCAGGCCAGGTAGTGGTAAAAAGGGTAAGCGGAAGAAATGTAAGAGTTCAAATGCACCCTACCAGTGCAGTGCTCTTTTTGGACAAGATAAAAGTGCAACAGGTTATTCACAGGTTGTTGAATAATGACAGAGAGAAATTGTTTCTTCTCCAATAATCAGGAATGATCCCAGTCCTTTCTTTTCTTTGTATCGGAGAATTTAAAATTATGGACTTATACAAAGTACAGTGGTACCTCATACAATGATTTTAATCCATTCCATGGGGCTTGTTGTACGAAACAATTGCTATACGATGCATGCATTGTATAGCAATTTTCCCTATGGGATGTATCATACACTGCCGCCGCTCTCGCCAGGAACATCTGCGGCGGGGCGGAGAACCCGACGCACCGTCCAGCCCGGGGACTCTCTTCACCTGGCCCCGGAGCCCTGCCCTGCTGGGGCTTTAAAAGAACGCTGCTACCGGGACTCTTCGCACCGCCGCCGCTCTCGCCAGGAACATCTGCGGCGGGGCGGAGAAGCCGACGCAGCGTCCAGCCCGGGGACTCTCTTCACCTGGCCCCGGAGCCCTGCCCTGCTGGGGCTTTAAAAGAACGCTGCTACCGGGACTCTTCGCACCGCCGCCGCTCTCGCCAGGAACATCTGCGGCGGGGCGGAGAAGCCGACGCAGCGTCCAGCCCGGGGACTCTCTTCACCTGGCCCCGGAGCCCTGCCCTGCTGGGGCTTTAAAAGAACGCTGCTACCGGAACTCTTCGCACCGCCGCCGCTCTCGCCAGGAACATCTGCGACGGGGCGGAGAAGCCGACGCAGCGTCCAGCCCGGGGACTCTCTTCACCTGGCCCCGGAGCCCTGCCCTGCTGGGGCTTTAAAAGAACGCTGCTACCGGGACTCTTCGCACCGCCGCCGCTCTCGCCAGGAACATCTGCGGCGGGGCGGAGAAGCCGACGCAGCGTCCAGCCCGGGGACTCTCTTCACCTGGCCCCGGAGTCCTGCCCTGCTGGGGCTTTAAAAGAACGCTGCTACCGGGACTCTTCGCACCGCCGCCGCTCTCGCCAGGAACATCTGCGGCGGGGCGGAGAAGCCGACGCAGCGTCCAGCCCGGGGACTCTCTTCACCTGGCCCCGGAGCCCTGCCCTGCTGGGGCTTTAAAAGAACGCTGCTACCGGGACTCTTCGCACCGCCGCCGCTCTCGCCAGGAACATCTGCGGCGGGGCGGAGAGGCTTCTCACTTGTTGTGGGACTTAGCAATTGTTTTGTTTTTGTTTAGTTGTTTTTTGTAAAAATCTGAGTGATGACTGAGATGTAGAAATTTTGGACTGTTATCTGATATTGATGTTTATTTAATTTCTTGTTATTGTAGTGCTATTGATATTTTGATGTATGTATTTATGATTTATTGACATGAATTTGTAATTTTTACATATGTTGTGAACCGCCCTGAGTCAGTCCTACCGAGTAGGGCGGTATAGAAATTGAAATATAATAATAATAATAATAATAATAATAATAATAATAATAATAATAATAATAATAATAATAATAATAATAATAATAATAATAATACAGCAATTATTATTTTTAATAAGTGGTTTTCCCATTGAAATATTGTTGTACAATTGTTATGTGGGACACCATTTCTCTCCAAAACCTCATTGTTATGCAATTGCATTGCTATTCGGGGGCGATTACTGTATGAGGTTCAACTGTATAGGTAAAATTCAAAAGTAACTAAACAGTCACAGTAATTAGATTAATTTTTGACCACCTGCAATCGACTTCAACAAAGTTATCTTGGTCGTTTACTAAATCTCTCTTTCTCTCACTGTGTGTGTGCGTGAGTGTGTGTGTGTGTGTTGGGGCATAACTTGCATGTTCAGAAATGATGCATTGATTGAATTTCTCCACATTCAGAGAAGATTTATCCTATACCCAAGTAGTCCCATTTTACTTGATTATTCTTTCATCTTCATACACTGGTACCCTGGATAATGTTAAGACTTGGTTCCACAAGTCTTAACATTATGCGATTTTTAGCCTTATCCGATACATGTATCGGATAGCGTTAAAATCCTATGGAGCTGTCTCGGATAATGTCAACTCCATAGAGATACATTGTAACCGGCACAGAGTTCTCCACTGGCGGGTGCGTGCGTGTCAGATGGGGGTTGGGGAAGCTACGGGGAAGATCTCCGTAGCCTCCCCAGCCCCCGTCTGACGCGCGCGCGCCCACACGGTGTTTGGAAAGGGTACGTGGGAACATCCCCGTACCCTTTCCAAACACCATGCGGGCAGGCGCTGGTGGGGGGATTGGATTGGGTAAATGTTCTACCCAATCCAAACCCCCCCCCACACACACACACACACGATTGTACCGGATAACGCTAAAAATTGCATTATCCGATGCAAGATTTTTCCAAAAATCTTCCATCGTTATGCGGTTTTAGCGCTATCCGGTACAATTGTTATCTGGGGTATTACTATACTTAACTTTGAAATCTACTGAGTGACCTCTAGATGGTCCAGCCAGAATCTTTCCTGATAGGAGACATGCTTTGGCATTCCTCCATTAGGCAACGTGTATTGTATTATTTTGCTTCCTTTAGGATTAGCCTAGTTAGACTCTTCTGGCTTAATATTTACAGCTTGAGAAGTGTGCTGAAAACTTTCCCTCAATTTCAGCCATCATCTAAGGCTGCATTTCCCAAACTATGTTCCACAGAACAATGGTGGACTTCAATTCCAAGAAGCCTCAATGTCTCAATCTGTACATTGACTGATGTTTTGGGGAATTGACTTATGCTTCTGGGAATTGAAGTCCAAAAACCAAACTTTGGAAACCAATGATCTAAGGAATTGGTGATGCACTGGAGAGCAACCTTCCCTAACTAGATGCCTTCAATATTTGTTATAAACAGTTCTCTGGCTGATGGGCAATGTAGTATAGCATATATGAAGGACCATAAGTTAACATGATACTCAAACGCCTGCTACTAGGGTTGGCTTGCTTTTGGGAGGTGGGGCAGGGAGCAGAGAAAGATTGCAAAAGAGTGTTGTATATAACTCAAAGCGTGCTCTGTAGTCTTTAAAACTAATCTTCTGGCATCATGAGCAATGGAAGGCTGTCCCATTGTCCCTCCTGCCTATTGATTTACGTCAACAGACAGAGCTCCTGCCCTTCCGGAAAGGCCTTAAAACCTGGCTGGCAGGACAAGTTTGGGGATCCAAAAACACCGGATCTCATGTTGGGTGGCTTATCAGATGAGTCAGCCACCTCCTCACCCGGTCCTTGTTTTTAATAACCTTTGTAATTTTATATCTTGGAAATAACTGGGAATTGTTTAATCTTTTTTAGCTTAATCTGTTAACATTGTACTAATTTATATTTTTAATCTATTAAGAGGATACTGTATACTGAGTTGCTTTCTTTAATTATGTATTTCTTAAATTTGTTTATGTAAGCCGCCCAGAGTTGGGTTTCGACCCGATTGGGGCGGGATAACAAGTTGGAAATAAATAAATAAATACTATCTTGAAACACAGTTCAACCTCTGTTCCGTGTTGGGCAACCTTGGTACTCCAGCTGTTCTTGGACTTCAATTCTCAGAAGCCCTGATTAACAAATGTACTGACGGGCTTCTGGGAATTGAAGTCCAAGAACAGCTGGAGTGCCAAGGATGGCCACCCATGCTCTAGCTTCTGTACATGGAATGAGGGTAGAGACCACATTTTCCTTCACCTTCAGGGAGCAAAATAGCTCGAGAGTGGAATGTAACCACAGTCTCTTTCTCTTCTTGCTTGGATGGACAGACTCAAGCCCATGCTGGACCGGTGACCTACCAGGACGAATCCCAGTGCATCTACTTGGTTTTGAAAAAATTGTGCCTTGGATTGGTGCTCTTGGATCCCCAGCATTGGACTCTTGCCTGTGGGGGACTTCTCCTGGTTACTGTCATTCCCTCATGATTCTCAGCACCAAATCTGGAGAAGGATAGGGACGAGCCTGGATTTGTTCAGCCATTTAAACAGTGGTGGGATGTCAAAAATTTTACTACCCCACCGTGATGTCATCACAGTGTGGGCAGAGCTAATGTCATGATGTCATGACATGGGCGGAGCCAAAGAAAAAATAAATAATAATAATAAAATAAAAATAAGCACACACACACACACCCCTCAACCCACCCACCCACCCACCCGCAACACAAACCCGTAAATAAATTAAATAAATAAATAAAATACATTGAAATACATCCACGCACCCAAACACAAATCAAACAGAGTTTAAAGCTTATTCTGGCTAATCTTTCTCACACTAGGTCAGATGGAAGGAACTACAGAATGAACTCACCACAAGATGGCTTCATTTTGGCACTTTTCAACTTTTCAACAGTTAAAGAAGTTAGGTACTAAGTCTTTGCCTAACCAGTTCTCTAGGATAATAATATGCCTTAATGTAAATGTAAAACAGCTGTACCTCCTTAAGGGTTCTCCAATTGGAACAGCAATTGGAACAGCACATGTGTAGCTTATTGATGAGGTAACTCCAAGACGTTGCTTAAAAAACCCAAGCCAGGCTGCCAGGCCTTTTTAGGAGCTGTGGTAGTCCGTCAATATAGGTAATGATATTAAATACACATTAAAATACACACAGACACACCACATCCAAAGGTGAGTCACTTACCCTGGGGAGCTTCAGGCTATAGGGAGCTTCAGGCTAGCAGCTTCTCTTCCTCCTCCCCACTTGGGAGGACAGCAAGGAGGCTGTGCATACCCGCCAAGCACTGTAGGCGTGCATGCACATCAAGTGCTTGGCGCGCATGCGCAGTGGGGGAACCAGTGAAAAGGTCAGCCCTTCAAGTTCTGAACCTCCAAATCGGGGCTGGCTTCAAGTTCCTTCAAGTTCTGAACCTCCAAATCGGGGCTGGCTCCGGTGCCTCGTTCTTTTTCCTTTTACGTTACCACGAATCCCGGCCGGCTCAACGGGCAGCAATGCGGGCGGAAAGCCTCTTGCGAGACTCCCGTTCGCTCCTCCACCCGGAGCTCGCGCCTATCCACTCAGTTGCAATCCACCCTCTTTTTTTTCCATCGGCAGGGTTTCGGTTCACTTAAGATTGAAGCTTTTCTTTTATTATATCAAAAAACACATTTTAAGTCCCATTGGTAACACTTTGTACTGGCGGAGCGGGAATAAAGAGTTGTTCACTTTACGCCATCTTGGCCACGCTTAAAGAGATTCAGTAGGGGCTCGGGGTGCCGGAGTGAGCTGTGTTGGTTGGCGGCTCTTTGTGTATTTAAAGCAACAATTGATGAAAGAAAGAGACTGAATGAGTGGGGAGAGGAGGAGGAGGTGGAGGAAAAAGCGGCAAAGTAGAACGGAGGCATTTAAACACAGCGGACACTTTTATTTTTAAAGAAAGAGACTGAGAAAACAAACAGACTTAAAAGTTAGAAAGTGATCGGTGAAAGGCGCGAGCTCCGGGGGGAGGTGGGAGGGGGAGTCTCGTAAGAGGCTCTTCGCTCGTACCACTCCCGTTGAGCCGGCTGAAAGCCGAAACAACACAGAAGAGAGCAGCGCGGTACCGGAGCCTGCCCCGATCTAGCGGTTTGAAGCGACGTGCGAGAGGAAAGAAAAGAGATTCAGTTGGGGCAGACGGGGTACTGATGTGAAGACGATTCTATGTGGATTACCATGCGGATTTGATACATGAGGATTTAATATTTTGTTTTTATTTGAAAGAGGTTTGGATTGGAATTGGCTACGGTTCTATTTTTGTCTCTGAGTAGACTGCTTAAAGTTTGCTTGGTGCTTGGGAAATGGCGGACTAAATCGAAACTTAAAGTTTTAAGGGAACGAAACTTACTGGGAGCCTCTAGAAGAAACTGTGATTTGACGAGTGTATGGTTTGCATATTGTTTTTTCTTACTTAGACAGTGTACTAACTATTTGGAACTGTAGGCTACTCTTTTTTTTATATTCTTTCTTTGTAATATTGGACTGAGAGAATTTAGATCAGGGAAAGTGGTGGGAAAATGGTGGACAAAATCGAAACCTAACAGCGGAGGAAACGAAACTGAACAGATCGGAGCTGAGAGAGAATCGCCATTGTTATTGTCCTTTGTCCTCGATCTTTTGGGTTGTTTTTGGGACGTTATTTGCCTGCTTGAAAACTAATTTGCATCGCTCTTCTCTCCTTGTCTCTATTCATCACAGCCACAAGGAAGAACGCACTTCGCACAATTCCAAATCACTGTGAAATAAAGCTTACGATCACGACTTTGGGTCCACCCACCCTCTACCCCCCTCCTCCCCCTTGTTTCTCTTTTTTCTTTCCCCCTTCCTTTAAAGACAGCTGAATTGTATATTGTTGGAGATCGCCTAAGAATTTTTTTTTTTTAATGCTTTAATATTACGCTCATTTGTTCCTAATTGGATTAACTTTTTTTATTCCCTTTTGCAATATTATATATAGCTGTTCTTTGTTGTTCTTTGTTGAGTTTGTGGATCCCCCTTTTCACTTCCATCTTTTCTCCTCACCCCCTCCTTTTTTTTTTCTTTTTCTTTTTTTCTTTCTGTGCCTTTCCTTTTTTTTTTTTTTTCTGGGTTTGGTCTCTTTATTGTGTGTCACAATTGGTTTTGGTTGGTGGGAATTTGCTTTTTCCCCTGTTCACTCCTTGAGTAATAATAACAAACAGCAGTTAAACTGAATCTTTTTTTAAGAGGTATATATTAAATTTTGATTGAAGGAGGGCATAATCAAGTGAATACAGTATGGAGGGAGGGAGAGGTAGGGAGGAACCGAAGACAAGAAGAGAGAAGAGAGAGAAGGAGCAGAAGGATAAGGAGAGACGTACACCGTCACCAACCATGGAAGTGCAAGCAGCAACAACTGAATCTCAAGCAGCGGGTGGGCGGGCAACCGATTTATCGGAAGTCTGCGCCATTTTACAGCAATTGGCTAAAAATGTGGGTGATTGTCAGGTAACAATGCAAAGGCTGAATAAAACTGTTGAGAATAATAGTGAGGAAATGAAAAAAGATAGGGAGCTGGCCAGATTACAACATGAGAGTCTGGCCAGGTCCCTATCGGATATGCAAAAAGAGGTGACAGAGAATACAAAGAAAATTAAGATGATTACAGACACAATGCAAAAGGATTTGCAACAAACTAGTATTACAGTGAATGAACTTTTGATCCAGGAACATGTCATCTCTAACAGGGTATCAGTTCAAGAGAAAAAAATGATGATGGTGGAGGAGGGGTGGAGAAAACAGAACATTGTGATACGTAAGATGGTGGAAAGGACGCCAGACAAGTTGAAGGACAGGGTGATAGATTGGCTGAATTCTCTAAAAATGGGGAAGGATTTTGTTTCAGAAGACATTGGCGCTGTATTTAGAGTGGGGGGAAGGAGAGATAGGAGAGCACCTAGGAATGTTTTGGTTAAATTTGCAAATTGGGGAGATAAGCTGAAGGTGATGGCTTTTATTAAACAAGCAGGGTCTGGCGTCCTAAACATTGAGGGAGTTGATGTGGAAATCTACAATGATATTGCGCCTGAGGAGAGAAAATGGAAATACATGATGAAACCAGTTACGAAGCTTTTGGTGGCTAAGGATATTAAATACAATTGGAGGTTTCCACAACAACTGAGATTTTTTTATGATAAGAGATGGCATGTACTTGATGAAAAGACTGATGTTTTGCAATACCTGACACAAATTGGATTGATTACGGTGGCGGACAAGGAATGGATTGGCCTGAGAACAGATTTGTATACAGTGGGGGTGATGGGGCCGACCTTGAATGTGCAGGAGGAGGTGGAGGGAGCGGTAGGGGGTGTAGATCTTTCGGGGTCACCGAGTTTGGAAATAGTAGAATAATGATTATATGCAATACTTGGTCAATGGCGGAGGGAGGGCTAATTACAAGAACTTGATGCCATTCTTTCACGTTCCCCCCCTCCCCTCTTTGGAGTTCAGAGGCGACATCTTTGGGAAAGGTGTGGGGAGGGTAGAGAAAGAAAGAAGAGTAGGTAAGTTTTTTATCTTTATTTTTCTTAATGTTATTTTTTCTGTTAATTTTTTCTTTTGTAATCTTACAGTAGTTTTAACTAACTTTTTTTTAAGTATTTTTTTCTTTTTTGGGGAATATGGATGGAATAGAGGGAATAGAGGGAGCACGTCCGGGGAGGATTGTGGTGAATGGGTAATTATAACAATAATAGATGGTTAAAAACTTAAGGGTTTTAACATGGAATGTGAAGGGAACGGGGAACGCCTTGAAGAGGAAAAGATTGCAAATAGCACTCAATAAATCTAGAGCGGACATTATTTTTCTCCAGGAAACACACCAAAAATCGGCAGAAGCAAATAAATTAGTGGTAAGAGGAATGGAAATATATGAAAAGGCTTATGGGACATCTAAAGCTAGAGGTGTTGCAACGTTAATCTCGGAAAAATTGGGCTTTACTGTGGTTAAAACTATACTAGATCAGGAAGGAAGATATGTGATAATCAAAGGGAATATCGAGGAGGAAGAGATAACTTTGGTTAATACTTATGCCCCAAATAATAATCAGGAGGAATTTTTAGATAGGATGGGAGAAATTCTAAAAAAGGAAGGATCAAAGAACATGATTATAGGGGGAGATTTTAATTTGTTAAGATCGGGTATTGATAGCACAAGCAGTAAAAATAAAGTTAAAAAGTATATATTGGATGACTGGAGTAAACTAATGGGTTTAAAGGATGTGTGGAGAGAGCTTAAGGGCCAGGAGAGGGAATATACTTACTATTCACAAGTTCACAATATGTACTCCAGAATCGATTATATATTTGTTACAGAAGGATTGGTTAAAACAATAGATGATATAAAAATTGGAACATTTAAGGAATCAGACCATGCTAAGATAATTGTGGATATAAATTTGGAAGATACAAGGGGCATAAGATATAATTGGAGATATAACACAAAGTTGTATGAGGAGGACAAAATAAAAAGGCAAATTATGGAAAAATGGGAGGAAAATTGGAAATGGAACGATAATAACGAGGTTCGTTATGGAATTGTATGGGATACAATGAAAGCAATTTTTAGGGGAGAATCAATAAAATTAAATAGTATAAGAAAGCGACAGTTTAATAGTCAGTATCAAGAGAAGGAAAATCGACTGAAACATCTTCACTCGGAACATGCTAAGAATAAAGATCACAAAGTACTTCAAGAGATAAACAAAATTAAGAAAGAATTAGAGGGGAAAGATATAGAGAAAGTTAAAAAGGACCTGATTTTCCTAAAAAGAGAGTATTTTGAATATAGTAATAAAAATTCTAAATTATTGGCTAAAGCAGCAAGGGATAAGAAAAATAAAGGTCAGGTAGGAGTATTGGTAGATAAAAATGGAAAAAGATATAATAAAAGGAAAGAAAAAGCGGAATTAATAGAAAATTTTTACAAAAAATTGTATTCGAAAAAAGAGGTAAATATTGAAAAAATGAGAGATTTTTTTGAGAAGCAACAAATTAGATCGATAACAGAAGAACACAGGATTAAAATGGAGGCAGAAATCTCAGTAAAGGAAATTGAGGAAGTGATTGGGAGATTAAAAAAAGATAAAGCACCGGGGGAAGATGGGTTGACAGCGGAATTCTATAAGGACTTTAAACTCTGGATTGTTCCGAGATTATACAAGTTATTTAATGGAATATTGGAAGGAGAAACAATCCCAGATTCTTGGAACAGAACCATAATTGCTTTAATCCCAAAGCCTGAAAAAGACCTAGAGAAAATTGAATCATACAGACCGATATCCTTAATCAACCAAGATGCAAAAATTTTCTCAACAATATTAGCAAATAGATTAAATAGTTTCATAGCCAACTATATAAAAGAGGACCAGGCCGGGTTTGTAAAAAATAGGCACATGTCAGATTTAATAAGAAGGGTAGTGGATCTATTGGATTTAGCCGAAAGGAGGAAAGAAAGGGTGGGTTTTTTGTCGTTAGACATTTTCAAAGCTTTCGACTCATTACAATGGGCAACAATTCATGAAATGATTAGATTATATGGATTCGGAGTTAAATTTCAAAGGATAATTGGGAATTTATACAAACAAGGGACAGCTAGGGTTAAATTCAATGGTAACTATACAGGAGATATTAAATTGGAAGCAGGTACAAGGCAGGGCTGTCCATTGTCACCATCTTTATTTATATTGGCTATGGAATTTTTGGCAAACATAATACGTCAGGATGAGGAAATAATTGGAATTGAAGGGAATAAAATAAGTTTATATGCAGACGATACATTAATAATGGTAAAACATCCAACAAAAGTTATATCGAGGATAAATATGCATTTGAAAAGATTTGAGGAGATAACAGGACTAAGAGTGAACTGGGACAAAACAGAAATGATATTAGTTAATGGGAATAAAAGTGATGAGGATTTGATAAAACGGGATTATAATATACAGATTGCACAAAAGATGAGGTATTTAGGTGTAATATTGGCTAGTAAAATTAAAGAGTTAAAGGGATTGAATTATGGTAAACAAAAGAAGGAGATTGAAAAAAAGATAATACAATATAGCAAATTAAATTTGTCCTGGTTTGGTAGAATAGCAATGTGTAAAATGATGTTATTACCTAAATTGAATTTTTTGTTCGATGTTTTGCCATTAAAACATACAGATAAAGAATTAAAAGAGTATCAAAATATTATGAATAAATTTTGTAATGGGACCCGAGGAGCTAGAATAGTTAAATTGCTGTGGTATTTATCACAAAAGGAAGGTGGATTGGGTATTCCAAATATTAGTAAATATTATAGGGCTTTTCAAATAAGAAATGGTATTAAGTTATTAAGTAGAGAAGAAATGGTGTGGGAGAGAATTGAAAGAAAGGAATTTTTAGGGGTTGGAAATGTTCTGTTTATGGGTTTAGAAAAAGATAAAAAAAGAGAGAAAATTCAGGGAACATTGTTAAAGTCTACTATAGAGGAATGGAATAAAATGAGGAAAGACTTTATGTTAGGAATTTCACCAGTTCTAGAACTAGAGGACTTTAATAACTTCCCATTAAAAATAGACAGCAGGATTAGGGATATCTTATTAGAGAATGGGGTTTTAATGCTGAAAGATTGGGTAAAAACCTGGAGAGACCGGGAAAAAAGAAATGAGTTATATTTGCAACTGGAGCTGAGCTGGTTTAAGATCCTTCAGATGAATAACTGGAGTAAAAGATTTCTACTAGAAGAGGATTTAGATAGGGAATATACTGAAATTGAGACACTTCTGGTCAAAATAAGAAAAGGGGATATAGGAATAAAGGGAATAGTAAGTAAAATTTATAAAATTTTGAATAAAGGAGGCAAAATACAAGAGATACTAAGACAAAAGTGGGAGCAAGAACTTAATGTTACAATTACAGAAAAAAAGTGGCAGAAAATGTGGAGGAGAAGAATTATGAAAACTACATCAGTGAAGGTTAAAGAACATAATTATAAGTTGATTTGGAGGTGGTATAGAACTCCAATGGGGTTGCATCAAATGTATGATAACCTGAGTGAAATTTGTTGGAGATGTAAAAAAGAAAAAGGTTCCTATGAGCACATGTGGTGGAGTTGTGACTGTGTAAAAGGATTTTGGGGGAATATAGAAAATGAGATTAAGAAAATACTGGATATGCAACTTGAATTGGAGTCGGAGACAATTCTGTTAATGGAAGTAGATAAATATAGAATTACTAATGATAATAAGGAATTGGTGTCTATTATGTTAACAGTGGCCAGACAGTGTCTAGCAAAAAACTGGAAGAGTAATGAAAATATAAAAATGCAAGATTGGTATGAACGAATGTGGGATTTGGCCTTAAACGAGAAACTCACATGGGAATTAAATCTTAGAAAAGGTAAACAGCAAGGAAATAGCTTCTGGAGGATCTGGAAACCATTTATTGATTATACATTAGTGAAGAAAAAAGGCTTGGCCCCCGCCCCAGAACAAAATGCTTTTTGGAAAATATGATGATACAGATTGCCCCGGACATTGTATATAGCACATGGGTGATATTAATGTCGTATAATGTAATAGTGTAAGAGAATATAGTGTAGTAGGGAAAATAAGGTTGGATTTGGTATTGTTAGATTTGAAATTGTGGATGTTTTACGTGGTATTAGAAAATATGCGATTTTACCTTATATGAATTTTATGACGTATCTCTTATAAAACATTGTTATTTTATTTGCTTCATTTAATGTTTTTATGTCTATATATTAGTTTGTTGTTGTCTTTTTCTTTGCATACCTAATAAAAATAAATAAAAAAAAAAAAAGAAAAGGTCAGCCCTGAAGGTGGTTCCCCCCAAAAGCTGCTACCGGTTCTCCAGGACACTGGGGAAAGTTGCTACCGGTTCTGGAGAACTGGTGAGAACCTGTTACATCCCATCACTGCATTTAAAGGAGCTTGAGAGATTTTACTATTACCAACCCACTCAGAATGGAAACAAGCAGTGAGGAAATCAAGCAATAGTTGTTGTTTTTTAACTTGACATGTGTAGGGAAGGGTCTAGATTTCAGCCAGACATTTTCTGGGGAGAATGAAAGTAAAGCTCCAGAACTAAAGGGAAGGTTAAATTCCTTACATACCGTAACTTCATTAATTGCTTGGATACAGTCACACCCCAGTCAAGCTGGCCATTTAAAGAATAAATTCTTGGCTCTGCACTATTTTTGTGATGCAGACTAGACTGATCCAAAAATTAACACAAACAAGTAACAGTATTTAAAGGCTAGAACACTTTGTAATGTAGTGTAGGTCTATAGCCTAAATAATATGGTACCTTGTGCTGTGCTGTCAAGCCACTTCTGAAGTATGATGACCCTCATGAATTAGCCACCTTCAGAAGGTCCTGACATTAAAAGTTCTTTCTAAAGTCATGAAAACTCCAAGCTCTGATGCCCTTTATTGGGTCAATTCATCTGTCTTCTTTCCTGCTGCCCTTATCTTTTCCCAGCATTAATTAATTTTCCAGTAAATCTTGTCATCTCATTATGAGACTGAAGTATTCTAGCCTTTGTTTGGTCATTATTGCTTCTAGGAATAGTTTGGGCTTGTTTGATCCCAAGACTCCCTGATTTGTGTTTCTTGTGGGCTATATCCAAAGACATAGCAGGCTTAGTCTGTCTCAGCATGCTGGCAAAGTTAAAGTGGAGCAAGGGGAGGAAGATTGTCAATATGATGATCTGTGGCATCCAAAAAGCTCTCCTACAAAGCCAACTTTTAATTGAATCTTTTTTAAAAAAAAAAATCACAATGCAGCTTTCCCATCCAGATATAGTAGATGGGAATCCATTAGCATGGATGACCTTTTCCTTGGTCTCCAGTAATGCATCCCTACTCTTAAAGATCTCTTCTGGTACCTTCACAGCTGCACCTCTGTCTCTCATCATTATGATTTCTTGGCTGCAGTCTTCATTAGCTGCCTTGGCGAAGTCCACAGGGAAGAGTGATAATTCCCAAATGGATTAAATCCCACTTGAAACAAACTTGAAGGAGGGCAGCAGCTTCGTCAATCCTGGCCTGGGGTTGAGGAGGACTTTGTGTGCCAAAAGGGCTCAGGACCAGAAAGTGACTAGCGGAGCTGGATATCAATGGTACAGGTGTCACACTGCAATGCAGAAAGCAGATGAAAGGCCACAGCATTATATTTGCAGGACAGTCTTCATGGCTGATCGCCATGAGAATCGTCAATATTTGGAATTGGAGACAGAAGAAGAAGAAGAAGTCTTCATTTGGGTTGATTATTGAAACAAAAGTACCGTATAAACTCGACTATAAGTTGTCCTGAATATAAGTTGAAGTACCTAATTTGGACCTCTAAAACTAGGAAAATAGATTGACCTGAGTATAAGTCGGGGTGGAAAATGCAGCAGCTGCTAGTAAGTTTCAATAATTAAAATACATGAAAATACGGTAAAATTAATTAATTTACACATTTGTGTGGGTATGTTTTTGAGTGTTTACATTGACTCAAGTATAAATGGAGTCCCATTTTTTGACCTCATTGGGGGGGCTAAAAAATCTGACTTATATTCGAGTATATATGGTATAGAAAACCCTTTAAAATGTCAGTTTGTCCATTGTAAACATTAAAGTTCTACAATCCTTCCACAGTCATGATTTTTTTTAAAAAAAAATCATCTTAACATTCAACTATAATTCTGCTTCTCCACATTCTTCTTTCACCTTCCACAGGAGTTATTTGAAATTGCTACTGCTTGCTGCTATTAGTATGGTATCAACTGTATACCTTAAATTATTCACCTTTCTTCCATTAGTTTCCACTTCTCTTTCATCTAAACCTAACCCAGCTTTCCATCTGATACATAGGCAGAGCAGATAGGGAGATAATATACACCATTGTCCAATAGATTTGCCCTTTTCTCACATTTGGTTAGAGTCCCAGCTCCAGCCAGTCTTGCCATTTGAAAGCAAAAAAATGCAAGTACTGTACTGTAGATCAGGGGTACCCAAACTACGGCTGGATCCTGCCCCTGAAGCCAATTCAACCGCCACCCCGCCTCCCTTGTTTCTCCCGTGGAAATAAAACACGTGGGTGCGTTTTACTTCTGCTTCTGGGAGAGACGAGGGCAGTGTGGGCCAGATGAATTGGCATTGGGGGCTGGATCCGGACCAGGGGGCGTAGTTTGGGCACCCCTGCTGTAGATAGATAGGTACCGCTTGGGTGGGAAAGGTAACAGCATTCTGTGCACTTTGGTGTCTAGTCATTTCCTGCCACATGACCATGGAAATGTCTGCAGACGCAGACAGCGCTGGCTTTTTGGTTGTAAATGGGGATGAGCACCGCCCCCTAGAGTCAGACACGACTGGCTTTCAACCAAGGGAGATCTTTACCTTAATGCAGACCAAGTCCCGGATACTGGGAAAGATTGATGGTAAAAGGAGAAGTGGGTGGCAGAGGGTGAGATGATTAGATGGCATTTTTGATGCGTTGGGTGTAAAT
Source organism: Furcifer pardalis (assembly GCA_030440675.1). Lineage (NCBI taxonomy): Eukaryota > Metazoa > Chordata > Lepidosauria > Squamata > Chamaeleonidae > Furcifer > Furcifer pardalis. Next base: position 206,705,926 of record CP126890.1, read on the forward strand.
CTGGGCGGGCTATGGATGATTGCAGATGGCAGAGAAGCCAGACGTGCAGTGGCCCATGGGGTGGCAAAGGGTTGGACTCAACTGTGGGACTGAACAACAAAAAATTCAATTTATCACTTATTTCCCAAAGATAAGGCAACAGGTTGGCAGCTTTTCCCACTAGTCTTTCAACAGCTGCATAGTCTGCAGATATGTACTAGCAAACAGTATCACCTAAAAGCTACTGTCTTGATAATGATTATATTTATGCGCTAGAAAAGGGATCCTCTCCCCCCCTTGAATTCTACAGATCAGGCTGCTGTTAAAATCCCAAAATGCAGGCAAGGCTAGGCTAGGCTCCTTTCTGATCAGTTAGCAGCCCTGTGTCATAGGAAGCAGCCCTGATTGCTACTGTTAAAAAGAGACTAATCTCTCCACCTTCTGAAGAAGGTGTTTCCAAGGAAACGAGTTTGGAAACTGCATCTCTGCATCACTTCTCCTTCCGTGGCTGAGTGACATCACCTCAGAGGAGAGAACAGCGGGCGGGCGAGTGATGTGGTGAAGCCGCACGAGGGCCAAGGGACCATGCTTAGGCACAGGCATGTTGTCCTGTCAATGCCTCTTCGCTCCCCTTCCACCTGAGAGGATATTTTATTTCCAAAATACAGGGTCCAATTCTGCCTTTGTTCCCTGCCTCTCCCCGGATTTATGGAGCGGTTGAGATTCTCCACGCTGCTGGCTTGGCGTTGAGCATTCCCTTCTCCTCCTGGTTTTTTTAATGCAAGCTATATTTCAGGTCCCAGCCTTGGTTTGTTCAATGCCAAAAAAGAGGCAGGGAAAGATTCAGAGCAGCCAAAAGAGGGTAGTATTTTGTGCCTGGCTGGGTACTATATTACATTTAGGGCTGTGGGTGGATTTACTTATTGTTATTGTGACTGTTACTCTCACTGATGAATTGGTCCTGGTCACAAGGACTCACAGCGGCTGCCATCCACACAGGGGCGTAGGCAGGATTCTAGATTTTGGGGCAGGGGTGAATTTTTTCCCCAGGAGGGGCAACAATGCCACACACTCACATATATAATAACATTGGCATCCCGGGGTGGGGTGGGGGGTGGGCTGTTCGCTCAGGAGGGTTTTTGCTGCCGCCGCGCCCCCCCCCCCCGGCCTCCTTTGACTACGGCCCTGCTTCCACAATCAAGGGAAGAGGCTTCATTCCTACCACGCCAAGCCCATGAGGAAGTGGAGGAAAGAAACTGTCACAAGGCATCTTCATCTGTGTTTTGGGGTAGGGGAGGAATAATGTTGGGGTGAGGTCATTTCGAGTGTCAGCAATTACTTCTGCTGTCATAATGCATCTGATCAGATTGTGTTGCTTCTTTTAGAATTGACTGACTGACTTCTTTCGTGTCTAGGTCAGACTTTAAATTTCCAAAATGAAACCACCTTTTGGGCTTTGTCATTGGCCATACTTAATACTCATTGGTACATGTTTCTGGTAGTAACTGGCAGACCAGCAAATGAGCAGGATTCTGTATTTCTCCACATTCACAGAGCATGTTGTTATCTGCCAGCAGCCCCCACTTGAGCATGTTGGTCTTGCATTTAGGGACTCCAACCTTCAGCCTATTCAGGGTCCTCCAAGTGACATGGGGGAGGCTGTGTTCCTCATCCATATCCAGGGAATTAAAATAGTCCACACTTGTCAGAGAGTCTATGTATGTTCATCCCTGTGTGTGTCCCTGTGATTGTAAACATGCCACACTGGTACACAGAAAGAGCCTCCTCAATGATTGTGGTATTTTTGAATCATGATTGGGCGTAACCTGGTAATGGTAACCTTGTGTTACTGGCTAATCTTTCTAACAATAGGTCAGGCAAATGGAAGTGCAGAATGAACTCACCCAAAGGTGGCTTCCTTTTGGCAGTTTCACATCTTGCCTAGGAAGTTACAGGTGTTTGATCATACTTTAACTGTTGTGGCTCCATTCTACTATTTGCAGTTTCTGGAGATAATCTAGAATTCTTGGCTGCAGTTCATTGGACAGGAAGACAGCCCCACCCTAGTATCTCATAAAACTACCAACCCCAGGGTTTCATAGGATGGACCCAAGGCAGTTAAACATTTTATCATACTCCTATAGTAGTAAGAAAATTGCTCCACCCTTGCTGAGACTACAGTGACAGCTAAGTCTGGACTGGAGATGTACACAGATTTGTTGTTATGTGCTGTCAAATTGTCCCTGACTTATGGTGACCCTATGGATGAGAGATCTCCAGAATGTACTGTCCTCAGCAAAGCTGCTAAGCTCTTATAAACTCAGTCCCTCATGAAGTCAATCCATCTCATGTTTGGCTCTCCTCATTTCCTATTGCCTTCCACCTTCCCCAGCATCATTGTCTTTTCCAGAGGATCCTGCCTTCTCAAGATGTGTACAAAGTAGGACAGCTTCAGTTTCATCATTTTTGCCTCCAGAGACAGTTCAGACTTAATTTGCTCTCGGACCCACTCATCTGGCTTTCTGGCAGTCTCCAAAGCTTTCCTCTAGCACCATATTTCACATAAAACAATTTTTTCCCTGTCAGCTTTCTTTACTGTTCAGCTTTTACATCCATAAATTTTTGTTGTTCAGTCGCACAGTTGTGTCCGACCCTTTGCAACCCTATTGACCACCGCATGCCAGGCTCCCTTATACAGTGGAACCTCATACAACAATTGACCCATATAGCAATGAAATTGTATAACAATTAGTTGTTGTTGTTGTTGTTTGGGGGGGGGAATGGCATTCTGCATAACAATTTTCCCTATGGAAAACAACAATTTTTCAATGGGAAAAACCACTTAGCGAAAAAAAATCGTTGTACGATGCATCAATTCAAGGTGCTGGTTATTACCTTTAAAGCCCTATATGGTAGTGGGCCAGGATACTTAAGAGACCGTCTCACCCCAAGAACATCTGCCCGTCCCATTAGAGTGGATCGGAGAGGCTCTCTAGTTGTTCCATCGGCCAGAGAGGCGCGTCTCTCTGGCACAAGACGGAGGGCCTTCTCGGTGTCCGCCCCGGCCCTACGGAACCTCCTGCCAACGGAGTTACGTCTCCAGACGGAGTTGCTGCCCTTTAGGAAAAATTTTAAAACATGGCTGGCAGGGCAGGTTTGGGGTGCGGGAGGAACTATGACCCCAGCTGCTGGTTGATTTAAGCCCTGCTTGCCCTCAATTAGTTTTTAGATTTTGATTTTAAAGTTTTAAATTGAGTGTTTTTTAAGAATGTTTTTAAGATAAGAGTGTTTTATTGGGGGTTTTTTTTAACATGAATTGTGAGCCGCCCTGGGTCACCTCGGTGAGAAGGGCGGTTGATAAGTATGACTAATAAATAATAAATAAATAAATCCCATAGGGAAAATCCTATACAATGCATGCATCATATAGCAATTGTTTCGTACAACAGCAAGCCCTGTGGAACAGATTAAAATTGTTGTATGAGGTACCACTGTATAGTAATCTGTAATACAATGATCTTGGTCTCCAGTGACATGTTTGTTTATTTTTGTTAATTTCTTCATTGCCGCCATTCCAAGTCTCAGTCATTTTCTGAATTTTTGGCTACAGTCCCCATTTGTATTGACGATTGAACCAAATTATAATTTTTTTTTTACTATTTCAATTTTTCACTGTCAACATTAAATTTACATAGTACTTCCATAGTGATAGTTTCTGTTTTCTTAATGTTTGCTGTAACCTTTCTTTGCCACTTTCCCCTTTCACTTCCATTAAACAGCATTCCCAGTCATTGCTGCTTTCTGCTAATGAGATGGTGTCTCATTATACTGACTTGACAGGGTGGTTCTGTGGTGGTTGCAATCCAGCCATCCTGGGGGAGAGTGGTGTTGGCCTATACCAGCAATGCCCAACTGGCCACTCTCCAGAAATGTTGGACTACAACTCCCACAAATCCCTCTGCTGCTTGGAGATGAGGGAGATCAAAATGTATGGAGGGCATTGAGTTAGGGAGGCTTTCCTATATTCAAGATCACCCTCTGGCAGCCTATGTGAATTAACCCAGAGAGTAATTACTTTCCCTTTGTTCCTTGTTAATAATCACTCAGACAAGCCCAAAGTCACCTTCTGCAACAGAACAAGGGTATATTTTAGTATCTGCAGAGTGTACATTTCACAGCATGGAGTCTTTGCAGCCCTTATCCAGATAAATGGATTTAAAAGGCAAGCTACACAGCTGGATTCCGGCGTTCTCTTTGTTAAAAATAAAACAACTGTCTTAATCTCTGCCAGTTCCAGGCAAGCAGGTATTGATGGTTTTCTTCCTCACCGAGACCCAAATGGTAACCCTAAAACATATACACACACCAGATTTTTAGCCTGTAGTTGTATTATTGTTAATCAGTCTCAGGCAGTCTCCGGTGGTAGATTTTTTTGACTGGTGAAGCCTCCAACAATGTCCCACATCTAGTCATAAAGGCTTATAAACTACACTCCCGCACTTCCTCCGGGCCCCCTCCACCTTGGCCCAGATGCTGATTAAGAACAGTTGTCAGCGTGCATGCGTTATATTTGTGACATTTTATGATATTTGTATTTGTGACATTTGATATTTGTATTCATGACACTTGATTATATTTGTAATGTTGGACTGAATTTTTTGCTATTATATTGCTATTGTTATTTTGCTATTGTCATATTTTCATATTGTGTGTTATTTTTGCCTTATTATTGGACTTTGTTGATGACTGTATACTAATTATGTTGTACACCGCCCTGAGTTGGTCGCACCAAGTAGGGCGGTATAGAAATCAAATAAATAAATAAATGGGGCAGTATATAAGTGTACTGTAATTGCTATTGCTACTGATGGAAGTAGCAGTCCAACAACAGCTGCATCCACAGTTGCCCACCACTGAATCAGTCTTCTCTGTCATCCAAGGAGGGCTTGTTTTCCTTAGAAACCATTCCTGGCATTCATCCCACCCTTTCCTTAAATCATAGCATTCACCTCTAAGTAGATTGTAGCAACACACCCTATGTATGGCTTCAGCTTGCAGAGCTGACCAAAAACATAAGTGTAAATGAAAGCTTATGCCAGAATAATAAAGAACCATAGGACTCTTTGGTTGCTTTGTGGGCTATCTAGCTTCCCTCTTTGCAAATAGTTTACAATAAATTATCTAAGCTCTATGGTGTGAGGTGAGGAGGGGGTACTGGAAACTAATGAGCATCCAGATGCATGCATGTGTTTTAGCATACAGTACTTGCATAAATGAATGTGCATGTATCCATGTGTTTGTCTACAGGCCTCAGTGGGCAATAGTTACTAGTTATCTAGGGAACAAAGTGTTCCATGGATAACAAACAAGCAACCTCAGTTAGATACTGGATAAAAAGCAGAACTCATCTAGCACACATCTGTACTCAGAGGTAACTGGGGGAAATGGGGCAATAATGGCCTACCTTAAGCTCCAGTTACCCCCCAGTAGCCCACGCCTGCCTGTCTCTTTAGCAAGCAGAGGGCCAGGATCTTGCTTGTGCTGCCTTCCTCCTGGTAAACTCATAATGTCACTGGGTGGAGAAAGGGAATGAGAGCCTGGCCAGAGTCCAATTGAAGATGTATGTCAGCCTGAGCCCATCGGTGTCACTTTCAGCCGTGAATTACTGCAAACGGAGAATCCAGCATAGGCATTTGCGGTTACATGTCAAGTTACATGACTTCTTGTATTCATTCACAACTGAGATTTACGCCAGAGGACTTACACTGGCAGGAATAGGTTATGAGATGCAGTACTGGCCAATCTGTTAGGATACATCAACTTCCTTGATGATGAACAGCTACTTTGGTTGCCTCCATGTGCTTCTCAGCCCTGGCTCCAGCCACAAACCTCACCCCCACCTGCCAAAGCGCCCTAGATTGCAAGAGGATTTCCGTGGTTCTGTTCCACAATTCTTACTTAGCATTCTCTGCAGGGCTCTCCAAGACCTGATGCTACCTGAGCTGCTTCCCATTCTATGCACAGACACCAACTAAGCTGGCAGATACAGTTCATTATAACTTCAATGTAGTGTTGCTATATTTTCACTGGGAAAAGGGAATTATTGATAAGTGACTTGCTGCAGATGATAAATGACTCCTAATTAATTCCTTTTCATAACAGACATGTGTCCCCTTCCCAAAGTGTGCTGAAGGTAGCTGTTAGTTACTCTCAAGAAAAGGAAAGAGAAAATGACTCATCTAAAATTCTATCAATTAAGGGATAACTTTGGGAGTCGCATGCTTGTGGCACTAATTGCCAATTATATTTCTGGGCTCTGTAGGATTTTGGAGTATGACAGTAACTTGTTCCAGGTAACCAGTTCTGGCTAAACTTTGGAGTGTTGAAGAACCCAGAATATTGATTCTGAACTGAATCTTGGGTTTTCCAGGCTAGACTGCTGCCACAGGCTCCAAAAACATGTCAGCACAACCCCATTGCAATGAGTATAGTACTTGCTTGCTACCAGTAACAGAGGTCCCATTGATTTCGGCAGCTTTCCTTCAGGAGAGGATTTCAGCAACCGTCAAAAGGCAAAGTTAGCCAGGAAGGCTTTGGCACAAGCTTTTGTTGCCCGGAAACTGATGCAGAGAGAGAAAGTGGGAGATGGAGACCTGAATCCCAGCTGAAACTGAGCAGAGCTATTTGTCGCTTCCCTTGGCTTTTTGCTCTGCTTTGCTGGTTCAGTGTTAGGCACTGGCATGTCAGCCAAATGGAAATGTCAGGATGTGACAGTCTGTTGTGGCTCCAGGGAGCTGGGAGATGCTACTAGCTCACTTTCCTCTCTGCCTGCTGGTTTCCCAGTGAGTGGATGTAATAGTTTGCACAGCTGCTGGAAGGGCAAGGCTGCTGGACTCTTGCTTGCTAGCAGATCAAAGATGGCCCTTGCCACATCTCCCTGGGCAGGGTCACATCTAGTCAGGCTGCTAACATGTTCTCTGGCAACAATGGCTTTCCAGAATGCTTGGGATGCACAGCCTTGGACCTGGAATGTATTTTTTCACCCTGTTCTTTTTCTCATTTAATGTTTCCATCTGGAGATAAGGAATTGTCTTATGCTAAACAAGGAGAGCTCATCAATGGCTTTTTAAAAAATCATCTTATATGTGATCTGTGTTGTCAAGGCACTTTTGACTTACAGCAATCCTTCACCCCTGTCCCCTTGGCCATCGCCCCTCACTTGGTCTGCCCAGCACAGCACCAGCACATGACACTTTAGAATAAGCCATTGCTCCAAGCTGAAGGAGGGAGCTTGGAGCAATGGCTTATTCTAAAGTGCTGCATACCGGCTGGACCAAGCAAGAAGTGGTGACCAAGGGATGGGGGAGATGGTTGCCCCCGGGAACTGCTTGGTCACAGTTTCATAGGATGATTATTTGCAACTTTATAACAGGGTTGCAAAAATTATCCATTGGAAACTTTGCCAGAAATTTAGATTTGAATGCAGTAAAAATCATTGGGAACATCAAATAGAGAAAGTTTTAGAAAAGATCTAGAAAAGATCTAGAGTCAAGATTCTGTGGGACTTTAAAATTCAAAAAGACAGACATTTGCCTCACAACACACCTGATACAACTGTTGTGGAAAAGAAGGTCTGATTTATTGACATTGCTATACCAGGAGACGCACGAATTGAAGAAAAACAACAGGAGAAAATCACAAAATATCATGATTTGCAGATTGAAGTTGAGCATTTATGGAGGAAGAAATTTGTTGTTGTTCTCATAGTGATCAGATCCCTTGAAACAGTACCTAAAGGACTCCCTAGATCAGGGGTGCCCAAACCTTTTGGGCTGTCGGCTGATCATGTCGTTCAGGGAGCCAGTCACTAAGGCCACTTCCAGGAGCCTTGAGGGCTTTGTGGGCTGGATGAATTGCCATTGGGGGCCGCACCCGGCACCCGGGCCTTTGTTTGGGCACCAGTGCCCTAGATATTTGGAAATTTTGGACTTATCAGGCTTGAATGTCCTAACTCTCAAAAAACAACTCTACTAGGAACTGCATATATACTTAGATGTTACTTTAACAGTTCTTAGGTCCTTGGTTAGTTATTCCACTCCTGAACTGTGAATCAAATGATTGATTTGTATCCAATAATAATAATGACAAAAAAAAGTCAGATTCTTCTTCTTCTTCTTCTTCTCCTCCTCCTCCTTCTTCTTCTTCCATGTCTAGGAATGAAGGCACCTATTGGTGAGTTCATTCTACACATCCTTTCACCTGACCTAGTGTGAGGAATTTTGACCAGTAACACAAGGTTGCTGTTACCAAGGTATTCCTGATTGTGGTTAAAAAATGCCACAATATTCGAGGAGGCTTTTTCTGTGTAAACCCCTCCTCCCATGAAGCTGACTTATGCATTGATCGCCACCTTTTGCAGTGATACTTAGTGATATACGTGGAGTCCCCAGACAGTTTCTCTTCCAGCTTCCAGTGTGATTGGTGGTACCTTCTGGACACATCCTATGACCTAGACAAAACTTCTACTCTGGGGTAGCTCTCCTGCAAATTTCAAGATAAAGTGTTTTTCCCCTTTTCGAATCATGAACCATTTGTTGTTTGTCTCTCCTGCAAGTATATTTTCCACACCCTGGTCAGCCTCACCATTTGCTCTCCTTGACAAACTCAAGATCTGAACTGCAATGCTTATTGTACCCTCAGCTCAGTTCTGTCTCCAGAGGTTTCCTGTAATAGATGCAAACAAGTCCCCTTCTCAAGGAGCTGCTGCTAGTGCTGCGAAGATATGTGAGTGACTGTCACCTCAAGAGACAGGGGAGAGGTGCGATGCTCACAACCAGAGGCTCACAGCCATAGTCTGGAGCTGCTCAGAGAAGTCCTATTAGTACATCTGGATGGAATTAGCCTCAGTTAATTGGGCCAAGGCTCAATATAGTGCCAAGGGAAGAAATTGCAAAACCAGAGGGATAGGGAAAGTGTTTATTTCCTTCCTATAGAGATTCAAGCTTGCCAGCATTTGGACTACAGTTTCCAGACCTCTCTGTCTCGCAGAGGATCCTAGGGGTTGAAGAAGAAAAAATAACCTAAAATTCACAAGCCATAGAGTTACAAAGCTACAATAGAGCCCCTCTGGTGCAGTGGTTAAAACTGCTGTATTGCAGCCAAAGTCCTGTTCACAATCTGAGTTTAAGCATTGGGGAATCTCTGCTTTTAGTGCCAACTTTTGATTGGAAGGAAGTAGACTCTTCTGGATTTGGGGCTGGGCTGGGATTCAGGAAGATGTTTGGATTTCTGGGGAGCCTCTGGAAGGCCTAGGAAAAGGTAAAGGTCACCCTTGCTCAAAAGCTAGTCATATCTGACTCTAGGGCCAGGTGCTCATCTCTGTTTACAGCCAAAGAACCAATGCTGTTTGCATCTGCAGACGTTTCCATTATCATGTGGAAGGCATGATTAGATGCTGGAGTGCACGGAATTCTGTTCCCTTTCCCGCTGAAGTGGTATCTATTTATCTTCTTGCAATTTCTTCCTTTCAAAATGCTAGGAGCAGGGGCTCAGACAGACAATGGGAGCTCACTCTATCATGCAGGACTTGGGTCTCAAACTGCTGACCTGCCGACCTTCCAGTCAGCAAGTTCAGTGTCTTAACCACTAAGCTACCTCAGTGTCTCTCATAAATTCTCTTCCTGGTGTAAAAAGTGTATCTTGATGAGATCACTTGGACCACAATCTGTGAGCAAGGTATAGTTGTATATGGCCGGGGTACAGAGAAAGAGCCTCCTCGAAGATTGTGGTGTTTTAAAACCACAATCGGGCATACTCTGGTAACGGCAACCTTGTGTTGCTAGCTAATCTTTCTCACACTAGATCAGGTGAAAGGAACTGCAGAATGGACTCACCAAAAGGTGCCTTCATTTTGGCAGTTTCACATCTGGCCTAGACACAGAAGAAGAATATTGCCATAAAGAACCTCTAAGCCTCTTTGCTTGGCGTAGCATATTTTCTTTCTTGTGGAATGAGGTCACGATGAGACAAAAATGATGAGCCAACTGGGAGACTGGCCAGGGGAATCACAGTCTCACTACATTGTGAATTGTGAACCCTGCAAACCTGGCCCAAGCAGCAAAGCCAGCAGCTGGTCAGCAATTAGCATCTGCTGCTTTTGGAGGCCTTTTAAACCACTGGTGTCTGGCAAGGCCCCAAGAACATAGTTTAGGTAGATACATGACGTCGGCAACTTCCCAGAGGGGGGTGGCGGAAGAACTATCTGCCTATGCTGTACAGCAGGGTTAAGTGAAGTGCAGTGCTAGTAATGCATACATCCCTGGTTTTCTATGCCTCACCCTGCCTCAAAAGCTCTGTTGATGGAGATTTTAGAATGTTACTTTTTAAAAAAAGGAATTACTTATAGTTACATTCCTAAATCTCAAAAAGGTACTCTTTGCAGTTACTATTAAAGTTCTTCTTTACTTCCTCTTCTATCCCTTTGGATGTCAACGGAGACACAAGGCTCTTGTTCTGTCACTTCTAGCTGCATGTCTTGGTGTTCTTGATTGCAATATGTCTTTGATGTTCTCTCTCCACCTTCCTCTAGGTCTGCCTCCTGGTCTTTGTCCTTCTCTTTCCACATATGCTTTGTAAGGTATGGAATTCCAAGACATTCTCTCCAAATGGGCAAATTTCATTTGTTGTATTAAAGTCTGGCCAGCTTATCCTGTTATGGTAACAGAGTAGACCATACTGCCAGCGACTCGATGTCGAGTGTCAGCTGACGGTTAACTAACCTGACAACCCTGAGGACTAAGAGCAGAAATCTGCAGGGAAGGGTGATGGTCCCCAAGTGAATTAAATCCCATTTGAATCCATCTTGATGAAGGGCAGAAGCTTCATCAATACTGGCCTGGGGCTGATGAGGACTTTGCGTGCCAAAAGGGCTCAGGACTAGAAAGTGACTCTCAGAACTGGATCAGTGGTACTATGGGTGTCATACTGTGATGGATAAGGCAGATGAAAGGCCACTGTATTATATTCTCAGGTCAGTCTTCATGGTTGATTGCCATGATGATCACCTATATTTGGATTTGGACATGGTAGTAGTAGTATATAGTTTATGATTGGTTCCATTCCAATTCTTTCCCTTACAGTCTCATTCCTGATTTCATACCTTCTAATTGCTCCAGCAGACTCCTTCAGACATCTCATTTCCAACTTTTGACCAACCAGCAAGGTTGCACATATTGTACTAAAATTTAATATTTATTTCACTATTTATTAAAAGTAACTAAAGTGACTACTTTTTAATTATTTAAGAAGATGCTCTCTACTTAGGGGGCTTATGACCAGAGCAGAAGGAATGCCTTCTTAAATTTTACCTGCCTGGTCTACAAGGTGTCCCTATATTTAAATGCAGCACCATGAGATATATGCCGAGTAGCCTCTGAGCCATGTGATGTTCTTCCATCATCATTTAGCAACACCATATCACCCTAATTATAAAAATAACTAAAAGTTATTGTTCTGGCACAAAAGGAGTGAACTTGGGGGGTGTTGGGTGGAAGTGGCTGCTGTTTGCTGTGAATGGAGAATGCTTTGTCTGGCACTCTAAGCACCACTAGTTGCCTCAAGCATTTTGACGGACAGGCAATGTTGAAGTGAATACAGTAAAACCCCGATTTACATACACTTTGTGTTACGTAAAATTTGACTTATGTAAGATTTTTTTGCAGAAAACATCCCATGTTACACAAAATAGCATTTCACGTAAGGGGTTTCCTTGTGTCTTGTAAGTTTATAATGGTGCTGCTGCCATTTTAAACTCTAAAATGGGCCCCCGTGCCATTTTAGAGTTAAAAATTCCACCCCGCACCACCCGCCCTCACCGCTGGAAGTTGCAAGACATCACTTACTGTGGCGGCGGTGGAGGCAGTGTCAATGATTGTGGCAGTTTGGCAACATTTTTGAGAGAGTGAGTGAGTCTGTGTTAATCAGTCAGGCCATCTGTGTCTAGGCCAGATGTGAAACTGTTAAAATGAAGGCACCCCTTTTTCTTCTGCTGCTGTTTCCAAATCCAAATAGTGGCGATCCTCATGGCGATCAGCCATGAAGACTGTTCTGAGAATATAATGCAGTGGCTTTTCATCTGCTTTACGCAGTCTCAAGATCGATTCAAGTGGGATTTAATTCATTTGGGGACCATCACCCTTTCCTGTGGACTTTGGCACCCAAGGCCATTAGCCCTCAGGGTTGTCAGGTTAGTTAACCATCACCTGCTGTGTTGAGTCACTGGCAGGCTAAAGCACACTCATCCCAGAGCAGCTTAGTGTGTTTGCTTCAACCTCACAGAATTAAGGGCTGCATTTCACTTTCCAATGTATACAGATGGATATTCAAGCACAAGAATCCACAGGCCTGAGATCAGGTGTAGGCCAATGGACTTGAGATAGGTATAATACCGGTCCTGCTATATCAGCTCAAGAGTGTATCTTCGATTGTGTGAAGAAACCCATAAGAAAGTCAGGAGTGTAGCAGCATTCCCCTAGGTGTGCTCTCCAATAAACTAATATTCAGAGGCATAATGCTTTCGGTTCTGGAGGGAGTATGTGCCTATCCCTCATGCCCAGTAGCCATGGATACTACCACATCCCCCATGACTTTGTCCAGTAGCTTTTTAGAAACCTCCAGGTTGCTAGTGACCACTGCTTCTTGGGCTAATGAATTCCACACTTTCTGTCTAAAAAGAAATGTTTTCTTTTTCTCCATTCAGCTTCATTAGGTGACCCTCCATTCAAGTATTTTGAAAGACAAAAATATCAGAAAGCCTGGAGGGCCACACTGGGTACACAGAAAGAGCCTCTTTGAAGATTGTGGTATTTTTGAACCACAATGGGCTGTACCCTGGTATAGGTAACCTTGTGTTGCCAGCTAGTCGTTCTCACACTAAGTCAGATGAACAGAACTGCAGAATTAACTCACAAAAGGTGGCTTCATTTTGGCAGTTTCACGTCTGGCCTAGATGTGGAAGAATGGTCACAGTTTTATCCCACCTCATAATAATAAATGTCCTGTTCCACTAAAAACCTTTTAAGCACAAGTCCTTGTGAAATGCTGTCCTTTTTTCAGCCCAGGGGGATGAAATTATGTAGAATTTTGAAATTTCTGTCACAACAGTTAAGAGTTTAATCTTTAACACTTTTAATGGCACTCTGAAGATGTTCATAGTAGAACCTGGAAAAGTTGCTTGATGGACAATTACCACTAGAGTCCCCTTAAGCTAGGGAAGACATGGATGGGAGTCCTCCACCATCTTCCTCAACCTGCCCAGCTCTGTGCCCATTGTGTCTACGATACCATCTAGCCATCTCATTTTCGGCCGCCCCCTTCTTCTTTTGCCGTCCACCTTTCCCAGCATCAAGGCTTTCTCAAGTGAATCCTCTCTTCTCATTTGATGTCCAAAGTACTTTAGCTTCATCTTTAATATTTGACCTTCTAAGGAGCAGTCAGGGTTGATTTCTTTTAGGATCAACCTGTTTGTTCTCCTCGCTGTCCAGGGGACACTCAAAACTCTCCTCCAACATCACATCTCAAAAGCATCTATTCTTCTGCGCTCAGCTTTCCTAATGGTCCAGCTCTCACAACCATACATTACCACCAGGAATACCATTGCTTTGACTATGTGAATTTTTGTTTGCAAGGAGATGTCTCTACTTTTAACTGCGTTCTCCAGGTACTGTATTTGCCTTTTTTTTACTGCTTGAAGTGGAGCCGAGATTATTTATCCTTCCTTCAGTTGAAGAAAGTTTTGTTGCACCGTTCAGATACCAATTTCTGCTTTCAGTTCTCTGCCCGCTGCTGCTATGGTGTCGCCTGAAACAGGTCACTTCACCCTGCTGTGTGCACAGAAATGGGAATGAGGTGCATTTTGTCCTTGGGCATCTTTTATTTTTTAGTACAAAATGCCACATACAAAGGGCTTTCTGAAATTAAGAGTTAAATTTCCCAGCAGATGCTTTACAGACAAAGCTTTTCTGAACAGGGCAGCCATTGTTTGGGACCTGAAAGGTGGCCTAGAAACACAGCCAGCTGAAGGAACAGCTGCAATGTGCAAAGTCTTGGCCAAAGGCCTTTCTTTTTGCCCCAAAAGAGCAAAAAGCAATGGGTGGAATGGGAGCAATCATCTCTGTGGTTTGTTGGCTTGCATTCCCTGAACCACCCACACAAAAATGACACTGCAATGCTCAGGTTATGACAAGAAACAGCCTTTCATGTCCTGCAGGAACTCAACATTACTTCTGATTTCAAGTTGGCACAGCTTAATTTCCTTGGGGATTCATGTGGAACTGGAAAAAAGAAACATTAAGCAGCCAATTGGCAAGACTGCCTTTCCCAAGGCCTATTCTTCAGAGCAAGGAGGATTTTCACAGCCCTCATCTCAATCTCTCTGCAAGGACTGTTTCTGCCAAGAATGTGGAGGCTCGCCACAGGACAGCAAAGACCCAGGTCGTGTCTTATATTGCCAGGCTGAATTCTTTGATTTCTTATGGGGAGGCTACTGGAAAAGCCAGAATGCTGGGCTGAAATTGAGGAGATTTGGGTTCAGTTCCCCAGCATCATGAAACCCACTAGATGACGTTGGGGGAGTCTTTTTCTCTTATACAGCCTCATTTACTTCACAAGACGCTTATGTTGATGAAGTGGGGAGGAAGGGAACAGAATATGTCACCTTGAACTCAGTAAAAGAAAGGTGGTATATATACACACAGCACAGAACACGTCAAGACATTGACACTCCCTCCAACCATCTATGACATTGATGGCCAACCTTGGCACTCCAGGTGTTCTTGGACTTTACCAGAAGCCCAAGTCATCACTCCTGCTGATCAGTGTTTCTGGCAATTAAAGTCTAAGAACATCTGGATGCCAAGGTTGGTCATTACTGATCTATGGTCTATAGCAGTGATGGCTAGCCTTGGCACTCCAGGTGTTCTTGGACTTGAATTACCAGAAGCCCAAGTCAGCATTCCTGCTGATCAGGGCTTCTGGAAACTGAAGTTCAAGAAAACATGGAGTGCCAAGGTTCACCATCACTGGTATATAGACACTAACCTTTAGATGAGGAGCAGGCAACCTCCAGAGGTCCAAACACACATCTGGATCTGGGAGGGCTAGACTCCCTGTCACTTTCCCACCAACATTAAAGGCTTTTAAGAACTGCCCCCTCATTCAGAATTACCATAGTTTTTTCTTCCCTTTCACCAATCCTGTGAATGCTGCCATGTTTTTCTTCCTTTTAGGTTCAGCTAAGGGAAGCTTCTTCAAAACTGAGCATGAGCATAATGTGTACTGACCTACTATATGATATTTACTGTACTTTACTGTTTTGTTATATTGTATGCTATTGTATTTTTGTTTGCACTTTAATAATGATATTAGGGGACTTAGCGAGCCACTCTGAGTCGGTTGCTACCAAGGAGAGCGGGATACAAATCTAAGTAAATGAATAAATGAGTGGGTACCACATCCATCTTTGAAAAAAGGGTTCTGGGACTAAAACACCAAATAAGGCCAAGTAGCAAGCAAAATTGCCCTCTATGACAACTAAAGAATTTTTCTTTAATAATAAATGTGTTATTATTGGTTGATTAATTTAACCAAATCTGTGGGGGTATAGTAGGATTGCCTAGTTTCTTTTGTGAGATTTTGTATTGTTGTAAGCCGCCTAGAGTCGGGTTCGCCCGATTGAGGCGGGATAATAAATTTGAATAAATAAATAAAGAAATAAATGTGTGCACCTTCCAGAGGTGGGAGGGGCTGACAGCAGAAGGATGAAAACAAAACAAAAAAAATTCTGAATGTTATTTAAGGCCCTTCCTGCTAGTAACTGTGGCATGGAATGCCATTTCAGACACTTAGAGGGAAGGTGAATAATACCTACAAACTTTGGGTAACCACCCAATGATGGTGCCTCCAGACGTATCAGACTACAACTCTTTTCATTATGGTCTCTGGGGATGAAGGGAAATATAATCCTAGACATCAGAGGGTGTTTGAAAAGGAGAGGAACTCAAAACATGTTTCATTTGGATTCATATCACTTTTCTGCCCAAACCTGAAGTGGAAAATACTTCTGATGAGGACTCAATCAGGAGTGAGAGAGGCAAGGTGGACGTTCTCTCAAAATGCTGTGTAGCCAGGCTACTCTGTAAGCAGAATTTTCATCCAACTCCCAAGTAAATTCACAGAGTGCATTCTCAAAAAACAGGGGCCCCTTCCGCCTCTCACATCACAGCGGACAGAAAACAAACATGAAGAGAAGAATGTTTATAAATGTTTATTTCTTTTTCTTAAAAATAAGGTTGTATTTTGTTTCTTGGAACAGTGTTATGTGTGTTCTTGTTTCCTTAGATTACGTAAGTTAAGTATTAGGCAAAGACCAACAGTGTAGAACAGATTTTCCAGGGAGCCACAGGGAAGCAGGAAGAGTGTCACAGCGGGGAGAAAAGGGAGGGAAGAAGGGCCCCAAAAACAAAAAAAAAAGGATAAAGCTGGGCCAGGATCCCACCACACTTAAGTTCTTTTAAAGTTTCATCCTGATTTCCATGGGGTAGATTTATGGAAGTGCTTCGTTCTCCAGAAGGAGCTTCAAAGGCGATTCATGTTGGCAGGATCATACCCAAAGGTGGTCTAGCGCCCATCCTATGCACACATACATTCTAACACTTGGTTTTGTTTTAAAACATCTAGAATTACCGACATACAATTGCAGCACTTAAATATACAAACTGAAATTGAAGCACTTGAAACACTATTTTTATCTCTAAAGTTCAAAAGTTATTATTGCACATAAGACTTTTTTAAATATGTTTGCAGGCTATATAGGCAGGTTTGCTTCTCTCTCAATTCCGGTTTATTAAGCCTATAATGTTGTTGTTCTTTTTTCTTTTTTTAAAAAAACCCACACACTCACACAACATATTTCAATACTTTTAAAATATTTATCTACTGGTGGATATTTTGTTTTGTTGTTTTATTGGAAGATATACACAGTCTTTCCATCAACAATGAGCTGAGGTCAAATAGGGAAGAGAAAGAAAAGGTTAATGAATAGATTGGAATTGACAAGATCTGCTTTCATTTGTTTTAAAGAAGGGGTGCCCAAACTTTTTGGGCCGTGGGTTGATCATGTGGTTCAAGGAGCCGGTCACTAAGGCCCGGGGGCCGGGTGTGGCCCCCGATGCCAATTCATCCGGCCTATGAAGCCCTCATCGCTCCTGGAAGCGGAAGTAAAACATCCCCGTATGGGCGCGTTTTACTTCCGCTTCCAGGAGCGACGAGGGCTTCACGGGCTGGATGAATTGGTGTTGGGGCCGCACCTGGCCCCCAGGCCTTAGTTTGGGCACCACTGTTTTAAAGCAAGGAGACTTGGATAGACATGTTGAGAAATAGCCCATGTCAGATTTCAAGTGAAGTTGCACATGTGTTTGGAAATGGGACAAATTTCAAAAGCAACACGCTTGTGAATCTGATCTCCTGGTCCTAAACACAGCTGTCTTGATAACAGTCCAGGAAATCCATGTGCAGAAGCAGCCTAATGCAATGGTTGCAGAGCAAGGATAACCTCTGGAACTGTATCTCAGTGCTCAGCTGGGTTGTACAGGCATGGGCCTTTTTGACCTCCTGGTCCACTAGGTGGTATCTAAGATTTGTGCTGGACTGAGGTGCCATTTACAAATTAAGCAAGACTGGACTTACTCCTGCCTTAAGTGCATTTAGATAACTGGCAACCTTAAGCTACGATCCTTAAAAAACCCTGATTTGGAACAGTTGCACTGAAACTGACAAAAGGAGCTGGGGCAGACAACTGAATGGGAGAGGATCCTATAGAGATCAATGTTTTGTTTTAGAGAGGTTCAAGAGTGCAGGCCAAGAAAATGAAGGGAAGACTTTTGGTAGAAACCTTACTCAGGACAATTAGCTTCATTTTGAGGCTTGGAACCTCAATTGAATCATTAGTAATAATTAATGATTTCCTCTTCATGTACACCAAGGACTTCCTTCCTTCCATTTTCAACAGTTCTGACTCTCCTGAATAGGTAACAAAGTCCATTCCCTTCCCTCAGAACTTCCAGAATAGTTGCAGATTGGAGGAAAAAAATCTTTGCGTACGAGAAGGTGGTGGGTCAATGAACTGTCTATGTTCATCAATTGATTATCTCCAGTACTTCCACATGTGCCACTTTATGCATCTCGGAAGAGATGTCCTCATGGAAGGCAATTTCTCCTCTACCTATGGTATATTATGAGTGGTTGCATTCTTCTTCACACACTTGCTCCAAAAAGTATAAGAGAAATTGAATCAGAAAACTTTGATCCTCAAAGATCAAATCAACAGGGACAGGACTTCATTTCCAAGGATAGATGAAGCCACAAAAAGTCATTTCACACACAATTCAAGGGCAAACTGAGATTTGCCATAGGAGGAGAGACCCAACAAAGAGCTGTAACCAATCACAGTTCTTTGCTGAACTTACTGCTACCATATCTATTGTTTGAAAACAGATCAAAGACAACTACATTCATACTTCTAAATGAACACATAAAATTCCTGGAGGTAAACCTAAAAATGCAAAAAGTCAGGAAGCAGCAATGAAGAATTACTATCTGCTGTTAAGGTCATCGCTTTGCCCACCTAGTCCAAAAGCTGCTGATCCTTATTTCCTGCAAGTTCATTCTGATGCATTCAAACTCATGTCCTCCCCTAGACTAGTATTATATTTAGCTCTTGTTTGGGGAACACTCCCTGCCATCAAAGCCAGTGACTATGCCAGGTGGGAGATGGGTGGCAGCTGTAGTAACGTTACCCAGGCATGATCTTTCAAACATTGTTAGTCTGAAATTCCCACCAGCTTCCAGTGGATGGAACCCAGGAAGGTTCAGTTCAACCTCTGGAAGGAGGCTACACGTGGCCTACCTCTTGGATCTGTTTACTTGTTTTAATTTTTTTTTTTTTTTTGTAAAGCAGGCTTCATAATCATGCAGCCTGGCATTCCAGCCAAATTCCTCCTGCCCCAGGGCTATAGCAAGAAAGATACTCCCTCTCCTCTCCCTTCGTCTTTCTTGCCGCAAGCAGAAAGATGACAAAAACAGGTGGAATTGTCAGAGGAAGCCTGCTATGTAGAACTCTAGCGGTGGCACTTCGCTCCTTGATCTGCTGGTGCCAGTGATGTTGATATCCTTGCCTGCTTCCCTAGGGGAGGAGGGGAGTTTTTACTTTTTAATGCCAGCCATACAGATGCTGTCAAAATTCCCAGGCCACTTAGACAGTTCCTGCTCTCATTGAAAACAAATCAGCCTTTGATGGGCAAGCAGGCTGCCAAAAAGCAAAGTGTGAAGAGGAAGAGGGCTCAAGTGTTAAGCGTTGCTTCCTTACATGTTCAGACCGTAGCTTTTTAGTGAGCATTTCCCCACTTTTTCTCATTTTAATTTTCTGGAAGCTGCTAACACCAGGATGACAAAATCACCCATTTTGGTGTGAGTAAAATCAACACTTTTCTGACTTGTTTCTGCACTATTAAGCAGTAATTCATTTGCAGAAAGGAAGAGATTCAAGGTAGTCATTACTACATAAACTCAGATATATGGCATTCTGCCATGGTCAAGGGCTCTCTGATCTTTGAAAATAAATAAACTGTTCTATGCTCAAGGCTTAGCAAATAAGTGGTGATACAAATGAGCAGCAATGGCAACCTTGTTGTGCTGGCTAATCTTTCTCAACCTAGGTCAGGAGAAAGGAACTACGGAATGAATGCACCAAAAGGTGGCTTAGCTTTGACAGCTTAAAGTCTGATCGAGACATGAAATAAGAAGAGTGGTGATACAGACTGAGTGTTGATTAATTCTGGGGGTGGCAGGTGAGCCTTTTTCTACATAAGAAGAAAAATGCTACAGATTTAACAGTATTTCCTCCCCCTGATCACAGATCTGTAGCAACCAGGAAGTCTCATCTTCTAGAACCGTAATGGAGAACTTTAGCACTCCAGCTGTTCTTGGCCTTCAAATTCGTGTGGATTCACAGAGACTTGGGCTTCTGGGAATTGAAGTCCAAGAGCAGCTGGAGTGCCAAAGTTCACCATCATGGGTCTAGTCTTAGATGGCTACTATTTGGCAAGCAGTTGGCAACAGAAAGGCTTCGAGTTTTGCACCCAAGTCCATTGGAGAGGAGAACCCCTCTTAGTGGGTTAGTTAAGGAGATACTTTGGGATTAAATCTCTTCTGCTTTGGCAACTATAGAAAGAAATGTAGCAGGGCGGAGGATGAGGGGGCAATACAAATTTGTTCCCAACAATGCATTTTTAAAAAATATCAATTTGGAGAGTGACAACAGCTTTTTTAAAATATGAGAACTAGCAGTGATTTGAGAGTGATTTTGCTTCTTATGGTGAACAAATATACCTTTAGTCTCACTGTGCCCCTTGACTAAGTAAAGCCAGGCTTAAACTAAAGACAGAAGAGCTTTTTAGGCTTAAAAGAGAGCCGAAAGTGGAATAGGACAGAGATTGCTTTACCATCATTCCCCCCACTGATTCCTATTCTTCCATTCATCTCACACGTTTTTGGACCCACATGGTTTTGAGCAGTTCATTTATCAGACAAAAGCCTATGAAAGCTATTTAACAGAGTCAATAGCAGGATGAGGGATTGTTGGGTCCCATGGGCCATCGTCAGCATGTCCAATCTTTGTGAAGAACCAAGACCACTGATTGTCCCAAGCCTCAGAGTTGTTAAAGCTGGATGAAGAACAAGTAATGCTAACATCATGAGTCTGGTCACACGCAGCCAAAACACATGTTCCTTCCAGCAACCCTGTCCTATTCTACAACTGGCCAACCATCCTCCTTGCTTGCAGTGAATTTGGGGCTCTAGGGGCCAACAGTAGAATGAGTGGCATTTACTTCCTTTAATTTAAAAAGAAAATATTTACAAGTTAAGTCAACATGCACAACTGAGAAACGAAGGCCTGATTCCAGAGGCAGACATTAAACACAGTGAGAAAGAAGCTAGATTATTATAAAGTGTGGTTTCCAGAAACCAAGGCTTGAGTATGTGTGACAGAATGAGATGGGAGGGTATAAAACTGTATTTCCTCAGAAAAACAAAAACAAGCATGGTAGGAACTCTGGCTGAGAAATGTACTTCCTCCTGGTATGCTGAAGTCTCTCTCAGCCTTGATTTGCTGCTCTCTTGCTAGAAAACGCAGGGAAATAGGGGGGTAAAGGAGGGCTTCTGAAGCATGCATACATGTAGATATGAGTGAATAGACATATAGAAAGAGTAAGCCTAGGCAAGAAGATAGAGAGGCCGACACAGCAAGGTGCATTTTATTGTCACAGCTGGGCTACAACAGAGTTCTCTGTTCTGGGACCACTGCAAGCATGTACCTGGGCTGACTGGGAGGTTAGCTCACCCATGATTATTCTGAATATTTGAAGGATATGCTGAAACACACCAAGTCTACATGGCGCTAATGGAAGCATGGTTTCGCACAAGCTATGGAATGCTCAATGTAAATAAGCCAGCTTGTTATTCCCTGATCTCCACGCACACTCATTCACAACCATACATGCCCACACATCCTTTGCTTATACCACACACAATGGCATGCCTGGCTGCGAAGCACACAGGATCGCCACCGTACACTCACAAAACACTGAGAGCCTCTTGGATATGTTGGAGTTTGCCCTTGGGACTTTAGCCGAATCTGGGTGAATAGCATGAAACTGCACTAACTGGGAAAAGAACGCGAAAACACCTTATCTATCTAAGAAATGAACCAGCCAAAAGTTTAAAAACAACAACAACCCAAAACCATAAAAACTGAGGTAACTCCAAAGCACAATTACATGAATTGCTGTTTTGCCTTTGAGGGCTAATGGTTTCTTCTTCATAATGGGGCTATTATTTCCAGCCAAGGCTGCTTTTTGCCTTGAGTCACCCTTTCTGTCCTTCTGATTCGCCTTCCGAAACTACATTTTCATTCCTTCGGTCCTTCCTTTCACTAGCATTCTCCATCATTTCCCTGTCCAAACATCCTCTGTCTGAGCATCCAGGGAAGGTTAAATAGCCTTCCAGCTGATACATAAGTGAAATGGACAGCAAAGAGATAAAATGGAGGCAAGTTTGGAAATCCATCTTTCTAGGACTCCTCTAACAGCAGGCGTGAGCGTGTCAGAAATGATCACCATCCAGCTATTCACTTGGTAGAAGGATGTCTTGCCTTCCCCCTGGGAAACATGCCAAAGGAAAGGATCTTTCAGCTCCTTCACCACATCTGGAAACATCCTTGATATGACAAGCATTGTGTTTAGAACCAGCAAATAAGTGTCTTGGCCCTGGGCATTCTGGCCCTTGCTATAACATTCAGAGGAAGCAGCAGGCAGGGTGATCCTAGTCCCCTAGACTGTCCATCAGATCCTGGCAATCTTTCCCTCCTCTGCTGCAACAAAGACTCAGGGATGCTGGGGGGAAAGGGGGGGAATCTCCGGGCTGTTTTCAGAATGGGCCTGCAAAATGTCAGCCTTGATCGGCTGCACCAGGGTATATGGCATGCCTTTAACAACTGCATGGAATTGCTAAACACAGCTAGAGAGACCAGGAAAGGTGGGGGGGAGGCAAATGTTATTTCTTACAACTCACAAGTCTGGAGTTGAAAGAGGTCACTGGTGGCTCAGTGGTTCAGCAACCAAAAGGTTGTGAGTTCAGTCTTGACCAGGGCTCAAGGTTGACTCAGCCTTCCATCCTTCTGAGATCAGTAAAATGAGTACCCAGCATGTTGGGGCCAAAATGCTAATTAACTTGTGAACTACCCAGAGAGTACACTAAGCGCTGTGGGGTGGTATATAGGTGTGATTGCTTTTGCTTTCTGATTATTTAGAAATTAAAAATTAAATGACTACTATTATCGTTGCTATTTTTTTAAAAAGACCTCCAAAGTTACAGTGCAGAGCACTTCCTTCCTCCCAGTTTATATTTTGACCTCTGTAAGCTTGGAGAAAACAGATTATCTCCAGGGTCAGAGTTTAAAAGAGGATGGACTCACCCCGGCAGGCATGTAACAAACACACACACATACATACACACACACTCATACAACAGGTTCTACCATAGTTAGTTACATTCAACTGTGTTTCCTGATCATCTTTTGTTAAGCTGTTCCTCTCCTGTGAGTTTTGTAAGCCGTCTCCCAGCCTTACAGCCAGTATCCTGACCCAACTGTGTTCTTATCGCTGTTTCTACCAGATGTAGCCTCCATCGTCTGCCTCTCCCGCCTCTCCTTCTTCCTCCTCGGCCTCCTCGCCAGCTTCCTCGGTCTCTTTCTCTTCCTCGTCTTCCCATCCGACGCCACTTCCAAAGTCCCCTGAGAATCCAACAATATCATCTGTCGGGACAAGAAAGAAGGATGGCAAAGAGAGGAAGTCAAAAGGCTGGTACAGTAATACCTCAGATAACGCTAAGACTTGGTTCCACAAGTCTTGGTATTATCCGATTTTTAGTGTTATCTGATCCATGTTAAAATCCTATGGGATGGATCGGATAACGTTAAAGCTCCATAGAGATACATTGTAACTGCACAGGCTTTAGCGGTTGTTATCAGATCCATCCCATAGGAACTTAACGTTATTCGATCCAATTCTCCTCCCCAGATTACTTAACATTAGCGATTTTATCGTTATCTGAGGTAAACGTTATCCGAGGTATTACTGTACTTGTTACTTCAACAGGACTGTGGTGGCTCAAGTGGTAAAGACTCCCAAGTACTGCACGATGGGAGGAGCTCCTGTCTCTGTCCCAGCTCCTGCTAACCTAGCAGTTTGAAAGCAAGAAATTGCAAGTAAATAAATAGGTACCACTTTGGTAGGAAGGTAAACAGCATTCCAGTGTCGAGGCATGCCTGCCACATGTCCATGGAAACGTCTGCAGATGCAGACAGCGCTGCCTCTGGCTGTAAACAGATATGAGCACTGACCCCTTGAGTCGGATACAACTAGTTTTCAAGCAAGGGTGACCTTTACCTTTACTTATTACTTCACATCTCAGATAATTAAGATTTTGCTGAAATGCAGACACTGTGAACCGTGCTACTGCGTCAATTAAAAAACACTATTTTGCAACATGTGGTTGCTGATAGGTGGCAATGATATTAACAGATAGTTAGGCTGCTCTTGCCTACGGGTGGAAAAAAGTCATGCTAAATTCTTTGCTGTCCTCCATTCTTCTTGATTTATCCTCTAGTGCAGAGATTCTCAACCTGTGGCACACGGGCTGAATGCGGCCCACATCACCATTTCATGTGGCTTCCCACTGCCTCTACCACACTAGGAAGTGCCATGTGGTTGAGGAATGGCAAAATGGCCGTCTGGCCCCCCGAAGCTGTCTGAGGGCGAGTGACCCGGCCCCTGGCTTTAAAAGGTTGAGAACTCTTGCTCTAGTGTTAAAGAATTTAGGCCATTTTGGGGGGAAAAAACACCTAATAAAAGATTTTAAATCCCTCCAAGACTAAGATGTCAGGAAATGACATATTTCCTCATGTTTCCCAAGGCTTGAGGCAGTAGATTATTCAGCTAGGCCTCATAGAAATCCTTTATCCCTCTCTGTCTCATAGACTACGTGTCACAAGATTGCCTGTTTTCCAATATTCCTTATCTTTATAGCTAGCTGAGTTTCATGTTTTGTCTACATGCTAGAACACTGATTGTACACGTGTGAAAAAAATTCTTTGTTTTGAGAATGTTTCACTCTGTTACCTGATTGGCTAAGAGTAACCCACCTGACTGCAGATTCTCCATTTTGCAGAGAAGTTAGTTAGTTCGATTCTGGATCTCAATGGCATAAGACCCTGGCTATGGTGTGGGATTATTCTTTTCTTTTCAAAATGATTATCTAATGAACCTGGACTGTGTACTGGACTGATGCTTGTTATTGACCTTTTAATCTGCGTTTTTCCATGGACTTTGCTACATGAACCTGATGAATAAAGCAGCTGTTTCTCTTTGAAGTTTGTTGTTCTTTTGACTGGCACACACACGAAGACACGCTACCAGAAGAAACCTCCCTTGTTTTGCTCTATGCTCAACTGCGCTACTGTCTGAGCATAGTAAGAGTTCCTTTCTAATCACTTGGCTCTCCCAGAAGAGGTGAGGCAAGGGTTAAAGTTTCAGTAATGAGTCTGTCTCAGGAACTTGACTAGGGAGGTGCCCTTGTGAATTGGGACAACCGATGTTTGATATAAGAGAAAGTTCTTGTCCCCTCCCAAAATCTTTGGTGGACGTTCCTTTTTTGAGGGGAGTTGGGTTTGTACTACAAATCCCAGAAATCTCTGTTCTGGAAAAATCTCTGTTCTGGAAGTACCACATGACAGACAGAAAACCAAAACACCTAAACGTGGATTACCTATGAGAAAGGGCAAAGCTGGATGACTTTGTGGCCTAGTACTGCCTACCTTCCTATTCAAAACTGAAGCCCTCAGAAAGCATTGAGGCAAATTCCTTTTTGAACGGGTGCAGCCTTTCTCCCAGGTGCAGCCAAATATAATTCTCAGCCTATCAGGCTGGACTCCCTGAATCCAGAATTCAGGAATCTGTAGTTCAAGAAAATAAATAAATGGCAGATGTCCAATCACTGTAATTTCTGTAAAATGTATATAGTGCCAAAGCAGCTATTCCAGTTTTGGGCAATTTGCATAATTCATGTAAATGTACAATTTCAGCAATTAAAAAAAAAGGTAGGATGGAGAGTTTTGGTGTGTAAATCATGATTCTTGCCAATGTGAGAACTCTGTCAAGAGTATCAAGAAATTTCCCACCATCCTCTCTGGTAAAGAGAAACTGTTCCCACTCCTTCACAGCTCTACAATTGGTCAGAAGCAGCACTTTGAAACAGACCAGAGCTTAGTGATGGTTCTGCAACAGCAAACTTATCTGCGCCATGTAACTGGTTTTGGTTAGCAGTTTGTTGGCAGCATTTTAAACAAACCTAAGTTTCCAAGCCATCTTCAAAGGCTGTCTTGGACTAAACACATTGCAGCAATCTAAGCAAATTGCAGCTAAAGCAAGGGGCTCACAACCTATGGCCAGTGGGCTGTCCCTGGTCACCAGCACCATTCCATCTGGCCCACGCCAACAACCCTGGAAGCAGATGTGTTTATGATAGCCATAAAACACATCTGTTGTGATTTGAAGCAGTGTAAAAATGGGGTAAACCATGTGTCCGGCCCAATCAGCTGCCTCTGATGGGGAGTGGACCGGCCTGTGATGCGAAAACCTTGAGAACCCCTGAGCTAAAGCATGTGTCACTGCAGCTAGATCAGACATCTCCAGGAACTACTGAAACAGTGTGGATACAACAGTTTTAACGGTGTAAATGCAGCTCTCCTGTATTTTCCTTTCTTTCTCCATTTTCCTTACCACAATCTGGAGTCCCATGCATCCTTGTTCCCGTCAGCTCCATCCCAAGATGGTCAACACACCAACACTCTCCGCTGCTGGGGTCACACTGCATCTTGCGATAGTAGCCGTCTTCATCACAGCTGGGAATGAAAACCCCTGGGGGAAACAGAAACCAAAGCATAGTGTCACTGGAACTGGGGCCAAAGAGAATCCAACCATTGTAGCTGCACGGCAAGTATTTCCTCTTAGAAAAAATCTGCTGCATAACAGATTTGCGCCAGAGATATACAAATGTGTGCTTTTGGAATTCCTTAGCAGTAAGGCTGCTATCCACTACCAGAATAAAAGTGGTAATTGTCCTTTTGCGCAGTGCTTTCCAAACTCCCAAACATGAAGACAAGTTTCCTCAATAAACAATTAAACACAAAACCTTCCTTCTCAAGGTTGCCTTCAAACATCCATTGGAAAATGGATGGAGAAATCCATATGCAGTGATTATTTTCCTGATTAATTTTTTGTTGCAAAAATGGTTTCCTTAAATTCTTTGTCCTAATTTTCAGGTGTTGGCACTGTGGTGCTTGTTTTCATAGAATAGTCTCTGTTTTTTCATGGCTTCCAATTAAATCTCTCTTTTCTTCAGTTTTACCTCTACACATCGAGAGTTAGAATGGTGTAGGCAGGGCTTGCCTACTTCCTCTGCTCAAAGGTCTGGATTAAGCCTATTATTGTCAGCTCTGGCTTGCAGCAGGTCTCCAGGGCGTTCAGAGATCCCTGATGGTGGTCCTGCTTCCAAAGATTAACCAGTTTAGCTTCCAAAATTGTTGAATATTGTAGTGTAACCCCAGCATGACAATTACCAGAGCAGAAAGTTGTTTTATATTGTTTGTCCCTAAGTAGCCAATTGGAAAGTTTCCTGTCTTCCCACCTCTAGGGGTCATCTGACCAATTTGGATGTATTAAGGTTTTGCATGTTCAGGCTTTCTTCTCTCTCTTTTGCCTTTCAAAGCGGAAAGATGTCTATTTGAGTTTCTCCATTTTGCAGGCCATATGGCAGGCCTAAACGACTTAAAAGACCTAAAGATGTTACTTTAACTTTATTTCTTTCTGAAACAAGAATTCTGGGCATATGTATATTTCTCTGACTTCATTGCGAGCAAACGATATTTTGTTCTTTTGCTAAGCATTTTAGTGCGGTGGTTCCCAACCATTTTTTGGCCCTGCACCTAAGCATCTCTAAAATCCAGATGCACCGCCTGACGTATAATTCTTATTATTCAAATGTGAACTCCTATTCACCTGGAGGAAGTCTAAAAGACCATTAACTAATTCGCAAAATGCCCCCTTAAAGATCAAAACTGCCCCCCCTCCCTGTGGGGTGTGTGCCCCATGTTGGGATCCACAGATTTATTGTGAGTTTATTCATTGGCTGGGCCAAACAGGAAGAAAGCTTGAGAGAATTTACATTCAAACTAGGATTTGACTAGAACCTGCCCTGCTCTATTGTGGTGTTGCTACATTGAACAGAGATGAGGTCCCTTCAGAGTGGTATGATGATGGTCTGAATGTTTGCTGATGATAGTGATTGCCCATTCCTCCCACCCTTTCATACCTGTTATAATCAGGCTTGGTAGGCTTTGAACATTACAAAAACTTAACAATCCAGAGCTGGTAATTGTGCAAAAGAAACGTAATGAATATAAAAACCACTGGGATTTCATACCTCTTTTTAGTCTCTTTCAACTTCCCAGGGAAAAGAAAAACAAACTGCTCTCTCCAAAACACTCGCCTACCCACCCAGCTGCCTGTATATAAGCTTATTTCTAAATAGGTTTCTCTGCAAATCTGCCCAGCTGCACACAGAGGCTGGGACCAGTGCTCCACAGGGTGAAATGCAGAGGTGGAACATAATAAAAGGCTATTTGTTTGAAAGCCTGTGGGACAGGTCTATGGAAACTCAAATGCCCCACAACACAATGGAAGAATGACAGGGCTGATACACTACAATGGCATGAATGCTCCAGTTTGTGCTGGAAGCATTACACTTCTATGCATCGCACACTGAAGCATTTCATCTCAGTTCAATAAAAAGGAAACAGCTGGGTACTCAGTTCACTTTGCCTCAGAGAAACTGCAGGACTGGGGAAGATATTTCTGGAGTGTGCATCTCCAGGCAGAAATATGCCCGACTGAGTATTAAAGCCTGGCCAGGTTATCCTGCTATGGTAATAGAGTAGACCAGTATTTCCCAAATGCTGGTGTTTGGACTTCAATTCCCAGAAGCCTAAATCATTTCCCCAAAGCACTGATCAGCCAATGTACTGACTTAGGCTTCTGGGAATTGAAGTCCACCTGTGGGCTGTGTACCCCTTTTTGGGAACCACTGGAGTAGACCATACTGCCAGCGGCTCAATGTCAAGTATCAGGCGGTGGTTAACTAACTTGACAACTCTGAGGACTAATGGGCCTTGAATAGCAATGTCCACAAGGAAGGATGATGGTTCCCAAGTAGATTAAATCCCATTTGAATCCATCTTGATGGAGGGCAGCAGCTTCATCAGTACTGGCCTGGGATTGAGAAGGACTTTGCATGCTGCCAAAAGGGCTCAGGACCAGAAAGTGACTTGTGGAACTGGACCAGTGGTTTACTATCCCTTCTTCTAAGGCAAGGATTCTCAACCTGCAGCCCAGGAGCCGGATACATGTGCCTCCCCCCACCGCCTCCACCGCACCAGGAAGTGCCATGAGGTGGAGGAAGGGCAAAAAGGCCATCTGGCCCCCGAAGCTCTCTGAGGGAGCGTGACCTGGCCCCCTGCTTAAAAAGGTTGAGAACTCCAGTTCTAGGGGCACCAAGGACTGCGTAGCTTGCCCAAAGCAACATACGTTGACTCTTGTCCCTGGAAGCACGATGGGGAATTGAACTCTCAGCCTCTAGCTCCACAGGTTGATACTTAAACCACTGAGCGATCCAGCCAGTTTAGTATGAATACAGACTTTATCCAACAATGGCAGATTCTTATAGGCGAGTTACATTGGCATCAACTGAAATGTGCTGTGAAACTGCAACAGTGTCATGCTGTGATGTGGAAGACAGAAGAAAAGCCACTGCATTATATTCTCAGGACAGTCTTTATGGCTAATCACCATGTTATTGTTGTTGTTCAGTCGCACAGTCGATTCCAACCCTCTGCGACCCCGTGGACCACTGTCTGCCAGGCACTCCTGTCCTCCACCATCCCCCTCAACTCGCTCAGCTCTGTGCCCATTGTCTCTACATAACCATCTAGCCATCTCATTTTTGGCCGCCCCCTTTTTCTTTTGCCCTCCACCTTTCCCAGCATCAAGGCTTTCTCAAGTGAATCTTCTCTTCTCATTTGACGGCCAAAGTACTTTAGCTTCATCTTTACAATTTGACCTTCTAAGGAGCAGTCAGGGTTGATTTCTTCTAAGATTGACCTATTTGTTCTCCTCGCTGTCCAGGGGACTCTCAAAACTCTCCTCCAGCACCACATCTCAAAGGCATCTATTCTTCTGCGCTCAGTTTTCCTAATGGTCCAGCTCTCACAACCATACATTGCCACAGGGAATACCATTGCTTTGACTATACGAATTTTTGTTTGCAATGTGATGTCTCTACTTTTCACTATGCTCCCCAGCTTTCTCATCGCTTGCCTCCCAAGAATCAGTCGCCTTTTAATTTCATGGCTGCAATCCCCATCTGCAGTGAGCTTTGATCCTAAGAAAGTAAGCCACCTATATTCAGATTCGGAAGAAGAAGAAGAGACTGAGAATGGAACAAACTGCATCTTGCTTCAGAAATCAATTATGCTGCTAAAGTCTGCAATGTGTTTCATAGATAAGAAGTATACATAATGCCATACATTTGATTTTTTTTTTTTTAATTGTGCATGAGTAAAATCTACTTAGAAACCCCTGGAAAGTGCCACCACAAGTCAGAACTGACTTGACAGCACACGATTGTTATTTTAAAATATATTCATTTCCAAGATCCACAATACAGCTTAGTCAGTTTAGAATTGTTTACCGCAACGCATATGCGGGAAAGAAAATGCATGACAGAGGCCTACCTTTTAACGTCAGCAGGATGAGAGTCAGTTGCTAATGGAGAAAAAACTCTGTATGAATCTGACAGATTTGCACATCTATAGAAAATTGCTAAAATAGGTAGCTTACTCTGGATGCAGGATTGTGTCGCATTTTTTCCAAGCCAGATACTAAGCAAGCTGCTATTTTTCCAGGTTCAAACCTCACTGCAAAATGGGTATAAAACTCCTGACCAATGTTACAAGATTCTTGTAGGGACTGACATCATGTCTGATTGTTGTTGTGATGTGCAATCAAGTTGTCTCTGGTCCATCATGATCCAAACCCCATTATTTTCTTATCACAGTTCACTGTGAAGAGGATAGGCTTGCAAAGACATAGGTGTGCTCCACAGCCATAAGTGTTTTGGGTTTTAGACACCATCTCTCAGAATGCCCCAGCTGTGGTTGTTACGTGACATCAAGTTGGCTCTAACTTACATGACTCTATGACTGAGAGATCTACAAAATCTCCTGACCTCAATAGCCCTGCTCAGCTCTCGCGTACTCAAGCCTGTGGCTTCCTTTAATGGAGTCAGTCTATCTTACATTTGGGCATGCATAACAAGGGTGGGAAACTAAGCTTGTTCGCTTTGCTGGCACAGTGGTTAAACTGCTTTACTACAGTCCAAACTGCTGACATTGTAAGTTTGATCCTGACGGAGCTCAAGGTTGACTCAACCTTCCATCCTTCTGAGGTTGGTAAAATGAGTACCCAATATGTTGGGGGCAAAATGATAATTACCTTGTCAACGACCTAGAAAGTGCACTAAGCACTATGAGGTGGTCTATAAGTGTAATTGCTATTGCTCTCTGCTTTTTTCCACTCTACCCCCAAGATTATGAATGAGAACCATGTGCAAAAGACATATAAGCCAAATTAAAGAAGATGTTCTGAGCAAGCTAAACTCAGGAATGAGTATGTGAGACCAGAATTAAGCTGATTTCACAGATCTTTCCCATTCCCAGTCAGCATTCCTCACTTCGTGGGGAAGGAGGGAAGCTCCTTTTGTTGTTGCAGTTATTAAGCAATTGGAACTGAAAAAACTTGTGTCTACAGACTGTAGTTCACCCAGAGATCTACCAGTAGATTGCAATCTACTTTCTTCTGCTGCTCCTTGATGTTCATGAACACATGTTGATGTGCCCAGAAAGAGCATCCTAAAACAGGGGTTCTCAACCTTTTTCTGCCAGAGGTCTGAACGCAACCCCTCAGTCAGCTGAGCGGCCGGTCGCATGGTTCTTCCCAGTGGCGGCAGTGGCATGTGCATTTGAGCCAGACATTTCCCCCATCTCCACTGCTTCCCTTGGAGGAGGGATCAAGGGAGGAACATTTTTGCGCCATTTTTGAAATTTTTTGCTGCATTTTTGCAACATTTTGGGGTGAAAATGTGATTTCTGCACTTCCAGTGACATCATGGCACTTCCAGTGTCGGCAGCAATTCGGCCCAGACACTGGACTAATTTGGGCTGGGGGCTGGATCTGCCCTGCAGGCTATAGTTTGTGAACCCGTCCTAGAAGATTGTGGTATTTTTGCACCACAAATCGGGCGCACCCTGGTAATGGCAACCTGATGTTGCCAGCTAATCTTTCTCACAGTAGGTCAGGTAAAAGGAACTGTACAATGAACTCGCCAAAAGGTGCCTACATTGTGGCAGTTTCATGTCTTGCTTAGACACAGTAGAAGAAGAAGAATGGTAGTGGGCCAGGATACCTAAGAGACCGCGTCACCCCAAGAACATCTGTCCGGCCCACCAGGGTGGATCGGAGAGGCTCCCTTGTTGTTCCATCAGCTAGAGAGGCACACCTCTCTAGCACTAGGAGGAGGGCCTTCTCCGTGTCCGCCCCAACCCTCTGGAACCTCCTGCCCATCGAACTGCCCCTGCAGACAGAGCTCTTGCCCTTCCGGAAGGGCTTGAAAACCTGGCTGGCAGGACATATTTGGGGACCAGGGAACACGGGTTCCCATACTAAGTGGCTTACTTAGGGAGTGCCACTTTGGATCTGGACCAGGGGGATACTGGCGTGTAGTTTGCACTGTTTTTACTTCAAATAATTTTAGATAATCTTTTAAACTTCATGATTTTATATGTTTTTATCTTTTACCTCTGTTTTATGACGATGTAAGCTGCCCAGAGTCGGGTTCTCCCGAGTGGGGCGGGGTAATAAATTCAATAAATAATAATAATAATAATAATAATAATAAGAATGAAGTACTTTGAACACCTGAAAGACTCTCAAGCACCTTGACGTTACTTGCTGCTGGCAAAACCAAGGTTCCTAGCGTAGAGGCAATAGCTAGCACGGGTAGGTGAACCGGCCCTTAAAAACATTAAGAGGAAACCAAACACCCCCCCAGTTCTTCCACAAACCGCCGAACACAATTCCTGTGACTCACCAGGTTTCTTTTTTGCAGCTTCCTGGATCTGAATCCTCTCCAGTTCCATTAGGCAGGGGGGCTCTGTAACACAAAAAGCAAACAGTCCATCCACCTCTTCAAAATACAGTACCTCACACCAAGTGTGGGCTTGCTGAGAACATATGTTACCTTTCCTCAACACTTTCCTGCCTCACAGGTTTGTTGTAACAATTACTGAGATAACAGATTTGAAGGAACGTCTATAACCACACAAAGTCACCCAACCATAGGATCAACCAGAGAGGCCCTGTATGTCTATTTGCTGATAAGATGTATTAGGTCTGAAGGCAAAACATTTTGGGCCCTTTCTGTGATGGCCTCATTTGTGTAGAACTGTATGTTGTGAGGTGTGAAGGTGGCTCCCATCCTGACTGTTTTAAAGTGGGACGTAAAGGCCTGGTAAATCCAGGCGGTTTTGAAATCAAGACAACCCCATGATTCATACTGTAATTATCACTGTGGCTACTTTAAATTTAATTTTAAATGTTTTATGGTGTTTAAAATGACTGTATTTTCTGCTTATCCTTCTCTACAAATCATGCTGGGGAGGCTTTGTCCTGAAAAACAATATAGATGTCTTAAAATAAAAAAATTAACAGAAACCATTCAAAACATTTAGGAAAGAGCAATGAATAAATATTAGGTATACTATTTTTCTTGTCTTAAATTCCTGTTCAAATCAATCTAGGTTGTCTTTGCTCGAAAGTCAGTCATATCTGACTTTAGGGTGCAGTGCTCATCTCAGTTTACAGCCAAAGAGCCAGCACTGTCTGTGTCTGCAGACATTTCTGTGGTCATGTGGCAGCCATGGCTAGAGTGCATTGTTACCTTTCCTGCCAAAGAGGTCCCTATTTATCTCCTTGCAATTTCTTGCTTTTGAACTGCTAGGTTGGCAGGTGTTGGGACAGAGACAGGAGCCCACTCCATCATGCTGCACTCAGGCCTCAAACTGCTGACCCGCCAACCTTCCAGTCGTCAAGTTTAGCATCTTAACCACTAAGCCACTGCAGTCCATAAATCCATCTAGGTGTAGCTTTATTCCCACAGTATAGGCATCAGCCAAGAAATCCTTTGTTTCATTCCCAGATTGCGTGGGAGAAGCATTCATTAGACTCATTAGTGTGTGTGTGTGTGTTTGTCTTTCAGCATCTACTACAATGATTCGCACTCCATATGGAAGGTCAGCATATTACTGATGGGAAGTTGCTAACACACAAGACTGCCACATCTAGGAGAAAACCTTGTGTTGACGCACTCTCTCTCCAAAAGCAGAAGCACCACTCCGCGGTGGAAACACGGCCGTCCTTGAAAGTGTCGCAGGAATTGAAGAAAGGCCGGATGCAGATTTCGTATTTGTCCAGGTTGATGGATGCCAACTCTGTCTGGTCTAGGAAAAGGTCACTGTTGGTGTCTAGCTTGGAAAACATCCAACCAATGGAGTCTTTACAACTGGCCACCAGGCTTTTGTCCAGCACTAGAAACAGATGGTGCAAAACAGCAACAGGGAGGGAAGGAAGCAGAGAGTAGAGTGAGTCAAGGTGCCTTTGTAGATCCCTCAACACAGAAGCTGGGCTGTGTGTATTATGCGGTTCTATGGCTGTCGAGTCTGGAGGCACATTTCAGCATCTGGGGACTCTCAGCTTTCTTGATTCCCTCTAAAATGAACCCAGGTGGATGAGTGCTGATGGATCTGGATTCTCAGTCCATCATGCAGTGCTTGGGTCTCAAACTACTGACCTGTTGACTTTCCAGTCATCAGGTTCAGCATCTTACCCACTAAGCCACTGCAGTCCTTCCCCTAAGGTATACAGAAGTATAAAAAGGAGGAAAAATTGTCATGAAACAGCCCAGTGGAGAGTGATGTACTCAGTAACTATGACTGTTGAGAGCAAGTCTGACAACCACAAAATCGTAACCGTTAGGGGAAGCACAGCATCATCCTGGAGAGGTTATAATCTTCAATGTCTATGACTGTGATGACAAACCTTGGCACCCCAGGTGTTCTTGGACTTCAGTTCCCAGAATCCCAAGTCTCCTTGAATCCACACAAAAGGGTTTACTCTATTTGTGTGGGTTCACAGGGACTTGGGCTTCTGAAAATTGAAGTCCAAGAACACCTGGGGTGCCAAGGTTTGCCATCACGGGTCTATGAGATGAGAATATGCTGCAGCATTTCCAGCTAGCTATCAGAGGAAGCTGAATGCAACTCCAGAGGTGCTAGAATCAAGGTGGAATTTTAGTGTGCAGTTTACACTAAGCCAGTGGTTCCCAATTAGTTTTTTCTAAGGAACCACTTCAAGAAAGACCTCAAACTTGCGTATCCCTTATTGCAGGAACATTAAATATCGCGGACCCCTTATTGCAGGAATGTTAAATAAAAAATGAAATCAGGTGTATTTTATATTTATTATCATCAAAAGACATTCTAATGACAGAGAACACATGTTTCATTAATGTGACAAATGTGCACGTTGACAATGACGAGCAAATAGGCGGGAACGGGGGCGGCCGCGATCGGGTGACGCGAGACGTGGGAGGTGTGGGAAAAACCGCCGCCGCAGGAGAAAGCACTTGATGCATACAATTGACTTACCTACTGATCGTTTAATTAAACTGAATAATTTTTTGGCAATTGTTATTGCATTCTTGTTTTTTAAGGATTTAATATTTTAGTTAAGAGATTGCTGTGCGTACCCCTTGATGCAATCTTGCGTACCCCTGGGGGTACGTGTACCACTAATTGGGAACCACTGCACTAAGCAATGCTAGTTGATGCACTCTATTCCCCAAAATGTGTTTGGCACCGTGTATCAATGCCTGTCAAGTGCAGACTAAAACGTACAGTAGACTCAGCACATCTCCAAAAACAGTCATCGGCCTCCATTGAAGCTTATCTCCTGGCCTTTAGTGCTATGGAGTCAATTCACCAAAAATATGCAAATAGTGCTGGTGACCTCTGAGAAGCTACTGAGGAAGGCTGGTAGCTGGTACCTTCAATACTGTGGCATGCAGTGCTTTTGATAAAGGCACCACATATTCTCCCTTGGTTAAAGGCATCACCTATATTAATTGACATAATTTATACAGACTACAGGATTCAGCTCTTCTTGGTATGGATCTTCTTCTTCTTCTTTTAGATTAGACGTTTGCAAAGGGTATGCAGACTATATTCAAGTAGCATCTTAGATACATTTAAATGATGGTACCCAGGTGGGATGGGATTCAATATTTGGCACAGAAATTAATTTTATGCACGTAGGCTCCAAAGTTTAAACTGGAAATCTAAAATTCTACCACCATAGTTCAGTAAACAGAAATCTATGAAGTACGTGCACATCACAGAAATTGGCAACTGGAAGCCCATAGGCCAATTCTGGTCCTGTATAGCAATGGTTCTTGCCCTTTGACCTTCCGGATGTTTTAGGTTTCAGTTCCTAGAAGTTGAGTAGCCAGTGGTCAAGAATCCTGAAGGCCAGGCAAGTCCAAACATCTGGGCTGAGAACCAGTGCTCAAGAAGATGTCAGCTGTTGCTCCATCCCTTCCTAGAGCCAAACTACAAACCAATGAAGGATGGGCCAAACAAGGCCTATGACACATCTGGGTCCCTTTTAGAGGGAAGGGTGGAATACAAATGAAGCAAATAGATAAATACATAAATAAACACACTGCCAGCTGATTCAAAGGGACTGAAAGTGTAGTGCTGAGTGTAATGCACCAGAGAATAGGCCTCAACTTCATATGTCTGCTGGACTGCTCACTTTCCCCAGGAAAGGGTTAACATCTAGAATGGAGAAGAAATGTGGAGAAAATGCCTTGTTTTTCTAAGCTGTATTTCACAGGTGGCTGATAAGCAAACCTGGCACCGAGACATCCAAGGTCAGAGGGAGTGGAACCAAACATTCCTTTCTAAATGGCAAACAAATCATTTTCATGGAAAAGGAGATTTTTGGGGAGAGGAATGATGTAATGTTACCTGATTGGTTAAGTTATAGGAAGAGAGGTAAAGAGAAGAATCATTAATTGCAGCCTGATGGGATATGTAGTTGGTTCTTAGTTCCAGTTCTTTCTGTAGCAGTTCTTGTTTGAGAAGCTTCTGCTATGTAGCTTCTTAGAATATGTCCTGAGAACCAGCTACAATCTCTCAGGGTGACTTTTCATATTTCTTACTTAGCATCAGAGCTTAGATAAATCTTTATTATTTTTCTTTGGGAGGTGGGAAATCTCTGATTTTCCTATTTTGAATCCTTTGCTTTGAATTACTGTTTTTACTTTTGTAAACTGTCCTTTTTGATATGTTTTGGAACTTTTTACTTTGCAACCCTTTTACTCTTTTTAATAATTTTTAAAACATTTTTACCAAGGTGTCATTTTGGAAGTAACAACGGCTGGAGTGTCTAAAGTCTAAATGCTACACTAAATGCTACAAACTTGAACTCTGTGCTAATTGTCCTACTTGTTGTGAAATAGCAACCAGGGAAAGATTGGGTCTCTGGGTTACAAGAGACAGGTAAAATCTAGAGATTTCCCTAGCCCTAACTTGAAGCAGCAGGGGCTTTAGGCCAGGCTTCAGGCTAAAATGGATGATGGGTTGTTGGTTCCTCCTCTAGTGAAATTAATAGGGATGACTCCCTGGGTTTGTTACACTGACGACTACTCTGGGTTCAAGGTGACCCTCTGGGAAACAAGCTGCGGATGATGGAAACAAGTTCTGCTTCACAACACCTGCTTTCCTTTCAACACAAGAGGCATCCATCCATCTTCTTGGCTCCAGATGGACTTTCTACAGCTGGAGAAAAGCCAATTTGGCTTGTCACCCTGCTTAGGAAAGCCGGGAGACAAAAGCATGCCACCAAGGGTGACTAGAAGGCATGAGCATGAAATGAAGCCAACTGTTGCTGACTTCAATCGATGCAGTCCTGGCAGGGGAAGCATTTGACTCTCACAGTTTCTGTGCAATGACATTTAAACTAAGAGTCTTCCTCCTGACCGACTGCATTTCTCATGCTCTCTGCAAGCTCCAGGCCCAGTCTGCAAGTTCTCCTTCAGGCACTGGGGACTGTTCTTCTATTATTATTCTTCCCTTTTCGAATTTGAATATTGGCGATCATCATGGCAATCAGTCATGAAGACTGTCCTGAGAATATAATGCTGTGGCCTTTCATCTCTCTTCTCCATCGCAGCATGACATCTGTACCACTGATACAGTTCCGTGAGTCACTTTCTGGTCTTGAGCCCTTTTGGCACACAAAGTCCTCCTCAGCCTCAGGCCGGTATTGATGAAGCTGCTGTCCTTCATCAAGATGGATTTAATCCACTTGGGGACCATCACCCTTCCCTGTGGATCTTCAGCACTCCAGCTATTAGTCCTCAGGGTTGTCAGGTTAGTTAACCGCCACCTGACACTCGGGACTGAGTCGCTGGCAGTATGGTCTACTCTATTACCATAGCAGGATAACCTAGACAGCAAGCGTGTGTGTGTGAAAGTACCAAGCTATGTATTTGCACTAATTGAGAATATACCACCCTCCACCAAATTAAAGCAATGGCTACCTTGAGAACTAATTTGAGGATATTTAACAAAGTATAACCACACAATAAAGATTTGGAGCCAAACTGTAAAACAGAGAACAAGCTGTCATGAGAGCTATTTTTGTTTTCTGAAACCAAGTCAAGCCCAGATTTTGCTCCCAAAGATCAATCACAAAATAAAGCAAGCTATATTGCAAACTACAAACCAGAAAATCTTGTTTTGTAATAACTGCATCCAGTCAGTACTGTAACATACATTTTGTGGTTGAATGCATTTCCTCTCATCGTAAACTACTTTTGCAGTATGCCAAGTACAACTTGGCAGTCATGGCAGTGCTGTTTTTGCTGCAACAGGCTAAAATGGTTACCTCCAAAAATGTCCTTTGTATGTAAAGCCAGTCATATACAACTCTAGGGTTCAGTGCTCATCTAAGTTTACAGCCAAAGAGCCAGCGATGTCTGCATTTGCAGATGTTTCCGTGGTCATTTGGGAGGCCAAATGACTAGATGCCAAAGTGCGCAGAGCACTGTTACCTTTCCTGCCAAAGCTATACCTATTTATCCACTTGCAATGTCTTGCTTTCGAGCTGCTAGGTTGGCAGGAGCTGGGACAGAGACGGGAGCTCACTCTGTCACACAGCACTCGGGTCTTAAACTGCTCACCCACTGACCTTCCACTTGTCAATTTCATTGTCTTAACCAAACATAACCAAACCAATCACACTTGCATACCACCCCATAGAGCTTAGTGTACTCTCTGGGCGGTTCACAAGTTAATTATCATTTTGCCCTCAACGTTCTGGGTACTCATTTTACCAACCTCAGAAGGATGGAAGGCTGAGTCAACCTTGATCCATCGTCAAGATCAAACTCACAAACTTTTGGTTGCAGCACAGCTGCTTAACCACTGCACCAACAGGGGTCCTAAACCACCACCATCCCTATCCTTTGTATGTAACCAACTCTGAATGGCACTACTGAACTGGCATTCCTTTAGCTTTAGTGTAGCAAAATGAGCTATAGGGAAAAATAAAAATTGACAGACATAAGAGGTACAAGCCACCTGGAACATCTGCTGCACAAATGGTATCAAAACAAATGAATCCTTCCTCTTGGAAATGCCCATTTGTTCTCTCTCTCTCTCTCCCTCCAGTAAGCCTTCTGGAATAACTGACTATTTTTCTAACCTTCTGCCAAGCCTGTCTCTCCCTCCTTCTTTGAAACATATGGCACATGCAGCTTTATTATGCTTATTCTCAAACTACAGAGAAAGTACTGCCTAAAGCCAGAAGTCTTATAATTTATGTTTACATTACAGGGCTGCAACTTATTGTTCTCCCTCCAACTTTTTCACCTGTGTCTCCAAACAGCCCTCTTCTTCCTAATGCACTTCTTCTTCTTCTTCTTCCGTGTCTAGGTCAGACGTGAAATATGCCAAAATGAAGGCACCTTTTGGTGAATTCATTCTGCAGTTCCTTTCGCCTGACCTAGTGCGAGAAAGATTAGCTGGCAACAAAAGGTTCCCATTATCAGGGCACGCCCGACTGTGGTTCAAAAACATCACCATCTTTGAGGAGGCTCTTTCTGTGCACCCATCAGTAAGATCTGAAGTAGTGGACTGCAAAGACCTTTGTACCAAAGGACATATTTGGCTATAATAGTTCCTTCAAAAGAAGACAACCTTTTCGGTATCAACAGTGGTCAACTGAGTTTGAAAGCAATTATTCTCAGCGTTGATTTAACCCATTCCCAGCCTTTCCGCAACACTGTTAAAGACACTTCACTGTGCATTCAAGACCATCCCTGCTGCTTCCATACCATTCACTGGGCTGGCCCCAGTACTTCCAGAGCTGTTCTGCTTGGCGTTCTCATGCAGGAGCTGGAACCAGTCACGCAAACGATCCCCCAAGTCTGCTAAGTCTTGTCCGGTACATGTCTCTGTAAATCAAATGCTCAAGTATTAGACAAGCACCCCAAGCTGGAAGACAGCAGAGTTACAAGAGCAGAAACACTCCTTATC
Source organism: Furcifer pardalis (assembly GCA_030440675.1). NCBI lineage: Eukaryota > Metazoa > Chordata > Lepidosauria > Squamata > Chamaeleonidae > Furcifer > Furcifer pardalis. Next base: position 206,746,406 of record CP126890.1, read on the forward strand.
CTCAGCAACACACTTTGGTTTATCTTCAGGTGTTGGGTTGTTGTTGTTTGCAAGGCTACGGAGAAGCACATGGAACAAATGTCTGCTCTTTTAAGGGTTAAAGGAGGGTTTCCCAGCCTTGAGCCCCCAGGGGTTCTTGGACATCAATGACAAGAAGCCCAAGTCAGCATACCTGCTAATCAGGGTTTATGGGAATTGAAGTCCCCAACCTGAGGCACTCATCTTTTTTTAAATGTGTAAAGCAGTTCTCAACTTCTTTTACTTAAAGCCAAATCCATGCATATCAACAGCATGTTACAAATGTAGGGCTGCAATGTTTGAGCTGATTAATCAAATCAAACTCATAATTAGTTGGCTATAGCTTCTGTTAATCAGATGACAGCTCTGTGCAGCATCCTACTGCTTTTTCTTTCATGCAAGCTTCTTGGTTTTCATGTGTTCTGGCTGACACTTTGCTGTTAATTAGCTATAACAAGTCACTTACAGACATTCTCTCTACATTCTGCAGAGTGACGCTGTATGGTTCTCCCCCAATGTCTGTGAACTGAAACATAAGCTGTGCTGAACTGATATCTAGACCTTTATTTATTTAAACTGGAATTGAACCTCAGCCAAAATCCCCCAATCAAATGCTCAGGTTATTCCTATAATTCCTATTTACTAATGAAAATTACTCTTTATTTGTGCTTATTCTTAGAGAAAAATATTGATGATCTCAAGACCAATCAGAAATATCATATTTAATAACAGAATAGCTATAGACTAGTGTTTTCAAACCTTTGGTTTTTGGACTTCAGTTCCCAGAAGCCTAAGCCAAGTCCCCAAAGCACTGATCAGCCAATGTACTGACTTAGGCTTCTGGGAACTAAAGTTTTCCTGTGGGGCCTGGGCCCCATATCGTGAACCACTGCTATAGACCTACAAATGTCCTTGGAACAGAGGCAATTTCTGTTATTGGAGGTCCTAGGTTCTTATTGACATATTGATTTGTGGTAATTCAGGAAACTGAAGAGCAGGGGTTCCCAAATTTTTCAGGCTGCGGGCTGGTTATGTAGTTCAGCAGGCCAGTCACGTGGTTCCTCCCACCGGAAGTGGAAGTAAAACGCACCTTGCAATCTGTTTTGCAACAGATATGTCTTGCAACAGGATGAAATAGATTTTAGGCTGTCATTTTCTCTGCTTAAACCAGGGGTGCCCAAACTATGGCCCATGGGCCAGATCCAGCCACAGGTGCCAATTCAACCAGCCTGCGCCATCCTCGTCACTCCTGGAAGTAAAACGCGCCCGTATGGGTGCGTTTTACTTCTGCTTCCGGGAGTGATGAGGGCGGTGCAGGCCAGATGAATTGGCGTCGGGGGCTGAATCTGGCCTGTGGGCCGTAGTTTGAGCACCCCTGCCCAAGAGGTTGAACCAGAGGGCTTGGGGTGTGTGTCACTCCTTCTGACCTTGTTTGCTGTCAGTAGCTGAGGTTGGACTATGGCTACAGGGACACGGCCCTTCACATTTGACTGTCAGTTGTTTGCTGGTCAGGCAGGCTTGCTGCTCCAGTTTACACTGCAAGACAGAAACAGAGAAGTCGATGTTAAGAAGTAAACCTCCCTCCCATCCTCACCACCTGCTACTTCAAGTCGGAACAAAAATGCCCAGGTGCTGGGATTTTGGCTTCATTTCATCTCCTCTTCCACCCAATGGCAGCTAGAGATGTGCAGATTTGTGTTTTGTGGACTCTGGAATCCAGATGTATAGGTAGTTCTGGGAATTCTAACCTCAATGCATAAATCTGTGCACCTCTAGCAACAGTTTGGCGACTCTGTTATTGTGGGTGCTGTGATTCCATTCTGAGTCCCTCCCCCCCACACTGCATTTTACGGTTACCATCTAAGGCAATGAACCTTCATCACTCCACGACACTGCCCTGTTATGCTAGTCCCTGTCTAGTTTATCTTTTATAGATCAGACACTTTATGGGTACCATCCAAGGCAATGAACCCTATCGCTCAAGTAGCTTCAATGCCTTGAATAGCTCATGTAAACTATTGACTAAAACCCAGAATGGATTCACAGTACCTTTAAAACTGGAGTCACCACCAGTCACCACACCCTTCATCACTCCATGACACTCCCCTCTTGTGCCAGAGCTGCCTGTCTACTTTTATCCTATATAGATTAGACACTTTTCGAGAGGAAGTCATCCCCATGTCTAGCTTGAGAAAGGCCAGGAGACACCCATGACTCAATGCATGGGTAGGTGACTTGGCACCTTCCACAATGCTTGCCCAATGACTCCCATCATCCTCAACTGGTCTAACAGTTGGGGATTACGTGAGTTGTAGTCCAAAACATTTAGATGGCCCCGATACACAGCTATGACTATTACATCTATGCAATAGATTCTTATAAGTCTAAAAAAGCCATAAATAATCATTCAAAAAATCACTGTACAATCTACTTTCAGCAGCATCAAACAATCAAAAGCAACAGTAGCATAGAGTGATAGTATGAGATTTAATATAAGTTCTAAAATAGGGAGGATTCACAGGCCATATGCAGCCCCACCCCATCATTTCTGGGGATGGGGTGGGAAGTCTCTGAAGGTCCCCTTGTAGTCTCAAGTGGGGGTGGGGGGGTCACTTTCAGTTTAGAAGACACACCCCTTTCTTAGCTGGACCCATTATTCAGTTATCAAAAACTTACTATGGCAATCTTTACAATGTCTTCTTACTGCACTGAAAATGCTGAACAAAGAAAGTTTCATAAGGAAGCATGCAAATTAACTTCAGCTGAATTAAAATTGCAGAGGACTTAAACATAATCTGGCCTAGATCTCTTCTAATGTTCATGGGTCTAAGGGTTGCAGCTGGACATCTGGCCCAGAGTTTGAAACATTAATTTTGGAAAGTTAATTTCTTGGTAAGAAAACTGAATAACTGATTTGCCATTGCCGTTTGAGCATTAATTCATTCACTCCCGGGTAGTAAAGTATTTTAATTAATTTAATTTCCAAAAACTATTAATTCAAAATCATTAAGTTTGGAAATAATCTCTGGGATTTATGAAGGATGGCATATGGGCTGCAAGTTACCACTGATCCATCTACTGGCATAAAGACCACTGGGTCTGTCAGATTGGCTTTTTTTTGGTGTTCTTTTCCACAATCTGGCACTTTCTCCCCAAATGGACTACAAATCCCACAATGCTATTTTTCAATGAGCAATAGCAAATAGCAATAGCAATCACACTTATATGGCACCCCATAGTTCTCTGGGCAGTTCACAAGTTAATTACGGTAGCATTTTGCTGCCAACATGCTAGATACTCAGTTTACCGACCTTGGAAGAATGGAAGGCTGAGTCAACCTTGTACCCTATCAGGATTGAACTCACAACTTTCTGGCTGCAGCACAGACGTTTAACCACTGAGGAAAGTGGAGGGGGAGACAACATCTAGAAGTGGTCAGATTGTGAAAAGCTTTATTTAAAGGACAGACTCTCATTTTATGACCTCTCCAATGCATTCTCTCTCTCTCTCACACACACACACACACACCACAAACAACACCACAAACAACAACAAGCTGTTTTCTTTTGCTCTATAATCATTCTTATTCTGTGCTAGTAAACACTTGAGAAAGCTTTTGATTTAACATTGTAAAATGGAAGAAGTAGAGCATACTTTTTTCTTGAAAATAAAATCCACCTCATGGCAAAATCAATTGTTAATACAGTTCTAAAATGGATCTGCAGCTGAAAAAGCAACCCTTAAAATGTACACTGTGTGTTTACAATGCTCCAGTGAGGTTTTAAAAGCAGTTTGTGAAAAATGGCTGCAAAACAATAAGCTCCCGCCAAGCCTAGGAGCGAGATCATCGCATTGCCTTTCACACCTGACAATTCAATCTGGAATTAAACAAAGAAGAGAACTGAAAAGTGATGAGAATCAGAAGTGTATTGAAATCTGTCAAATGTTGCAATATGTAAACATTGAGCAGAAATGGAGCTTGTGGTTCCTGTATCTCTGTAGCTGCTATATACTGGTTTTGCAGTACTGTACTTTACTGTAATAGATCCTTTTTTACACACTCTTATTTTTCTAACACGGCTACTATTCCAAAAAAAATCTTATTTTTCTAGGCTCTGCAAATGTTAGTAAAAACGGCAATGCTTATTGTCATAGCAGTACTTTGTCAGATTGTGAGATACAAGCCTTCGTATTTACCAGAGGTGGAAAAAAAATAGAAATTCCAAATATAAAATTTCTGTTGATGCACCAGGTTCCCTCCACCTTCAGGCCCAGCAGAAAGGACATCTGATAGTTCATTAAGGGGCGATACTGGTATAAATAATGTCCATACCCTCATCTCCTGCCATCGTTGTTACATATCTACGATGTGCTGTGCTGTGTTGATCCTATGCCCCAGCTATCTTTTCAACTCCACAACACAACAGAGATATGTAACGACAATGGCAGTAAATAAGGACAAAGGCTTTGTCAAAGATTTTTGGCCGTATGTGTGTTAATGTAGACTCAAACTGGCCTGACTTGGGTGAGCACCTTGAATAATTTTTGAGTGTCACTTATACTTTCTTTAAAGGCCAAAAACTATTTAAAGATATAATGCTTTTTAGTTTTAAATAATGGACTTCAGAGATGTATTCTTTGCATTTTCAATTGCTTGCATTTTTAGAGTGTAATTGAAACATTCTTGTTTTCTTGTACTTTTTATGCTCCTGAATTTGGGATTGAATTTTGAATTTGAGCATTTGTCTGGAACTTAAGTTTAGTTTTAATACTTTTAAAGTATTTGTGCCTACAGCCCCCCTCCCCCCAGCTGTAAGACTTCTGGATATTTTCAACAACTTTGAAGTATTTTTGTGCATCTGGAACGCAGAAGCAATGCAGAGAAATAAAACCTCTAGCTGATGTTGCCTGGAATTATTGCAACGACAAAAATAATTTTACTTTGATATCCAAATGAATTTTGGTATGATTAGAAATGATTGTCTGATTTGAAATGATTGTCTGATTTCATTCTGGAAGTTACCACTTACTGGGTTTAAATAAAAATTTAACCCTTTATTGGAGTTAAATTCTGGGACCACAATTCCAGAATTCACAAAGTACATGTTTCTTTTTCTTTTGGACTGCAGCTTCCTGAATTTCCAAGCTGCAAAGAGATCCTCGGAACAGCAGTCCCCCCCCCCCCCAAAAGGGCAACTTTTCCAGACCCTATAATGTACAAGTATGTGGCCTGTTCTTGTTGACGTTTTGGAAACTAGCGTGTGTCTGCGTGCTGAACAGGAACATTTAAAGAAGAGTTCCAATAGCTGGAAGAAACTTAATTCCTTCCTCTTCCCTGCTCTTAAATTACTACCAAAATAATTCTAAATGTCTGCACAGCCCTGCATTTGTTATTATATCGTGGGAGCAGGATACAGCTCTTTTCCACTCTATATAATCTATGCCCCTTAGAGAATTCAGTTCATCTGAAATATTTGCCCAAGCACAGGAGTTGAATGTCACTGTAATATATAGATGACATTTCTTGCCAGTCAGAGACACAGCAGACTATCATCATCGTGAGGGCCCTGCGGTCAGCTTCTCAAATACATTTGACCCAGTACTTTCTGTCTTCTTCCCATTATCTGTGCGCCCCAAACAAATGTGCAGATCCCTGGGAGCCTACCTTCTAGCAACAAGGGTCTCTCTTCAGCCAGCCTTTGCGAATGGCAAGGACAGATCTGTAACAGTGCAGTGTTTGGAACAAGACAGCTTTCTGATCCTTTTACTGTTTCATTATTTAACTCTTCGGGCAAACAAGGAACCAAGTGCAAATAACAATGAATCTTCTTAGCACTAATCTTCCCGAATGAAATTTCCTGCTGTGTCCTGATTTTAAACTAATCAGGCTAAGGCTTTTTCAGCATTCTCCAAAGCATAATAGGCTATAAACTGGCTACCCCCTCACCCCACAAGCTATAAAAATATTTCCCCAGCCACTGACTGACTGACCTGCTGTGGTTTCATGAACGGTTTAATAATAACAGATGACGTATGTGTGTTTGGTAGGAATTTGGGGGCAGGCGAGAGGGGGGAAATCTGTACATTTGAAGCCACTGGCATCGAGGACAGGTTTGGTTTGGGCAAAAATGTCATTTGAGGCCATGAAATGACAGGAAATTGTTGATGGAAAGATGATGGCCAGACTGGCCAAATGCAAAGTGCTCAAATTAGAGAAACACATCACTCAAGAAATAAGACATTGATTTGCAAAAGGTGCCACATAGTAATGTATGCAAAAAGCATGCAACTTTAGAAATACATGTCTATGATTTAATGCACTCCCATTAAAGCAGGGAAAATGGTCACTAGGCGTCTTCTGTGTGTTTGCTCTTTCCCCTATGGCAGTTCTTGATCTTTAAGCTGGGTTTCCACTGGACTGCCCTTAAGCCAGAGGATTGCCCTCTACAAAGTGGGAGAAGATGCTTGCTTAAGTGAAAGGATAGATTCACAAGGTTTGAGATAAGTGGCAACTTCCATTATTGTTATGGAGCCTTAGACAATGATATGTTCGTAGGATACTCCATCGCACTGCTAGGTTTAGAGCTCATTACGTGTCAACTTTCCTTCTGAAAAGGTAAAATTCATCTCGTCTCCCATACAGGACAATGCAAAAATTGCATTATTCCATGACTGGAAGTAATGAGCCTCCGAATGCCCTTGCATGCCCTCAGCACCCTTCAGGGTTGGATGGAATTGGCCTTAATTTGGAGCTGCAGTTCACTTATAGTACAGTTCTGCATTAGTTCACCCTAGTTGGGAGAAAGTTCAATGTGCCTGTATGTGCTGAAGGTGATGATAGCTTAGCTGGAACAAGTCAATCCCTCCTTTTCTGGGGTTGTTTTTTCTAGCCAGAAGGCAGAAAAAGTAGGTCAACACAACACAATGAGGGCTACTCAACTGAGCGCTGAGTAGGTGAGTCACTTTACCCTGTGGAGCTGCAGTGTATGGAACACAAGGCGCACATCACCGAGTTGCGGGCAGCATCACGTATGCACCTTTGTCCCACTGCCCAGAGGGCTGTGGTGGCTCAGTGGTTAAAAAGCTCACCTTTTAGCTAGAAGGCTGGCAAGTTGGCAGTTCGAGACCTGGGTACTACATGACGGACTGAGCACCCGTCTCTGTTCCAGCTCTTGGGGACATGAAAGGAGCCTCATTTGGGCGCTGCCTAAGCGGAGTTTCTTCCGCAAAAATCATTTCAATCCAGAATAATTTCTGACACAAAATTATTATTAATATTATCAGCTAATATATGACATTTATTTTAGGGGTACTGAAATGGCTTGTTGCTCCACAGTTTGAACAGATGCATCCTAACAACCTTTGAACTGTGGTGCTGGAGAAGACTCCTGAGAGTCCCCTGGACTGCAAGGAGATCAAATCAGTCAATCCTAAAAGAAATCAACCCTGGTTGCTCCTTAGAAGGACAAATACTGAAGCTGAAGCTCAAGTACTTTGGCCACCAAAAGAGAAGCAAGGACTCACTGGAGAAGGCCCTGATGCTGGGAAAGATTGAAGGCAAAAGGAGAAGGGGGTGGCAGAGGATGAGGTGGCTAGATGGCATTGTTGACGCAGTGGGCATAGATCTGGGCAGGCTACGGAGGATGGCAGATGACAGGGGAGCTTGGTGTGCTGTGGTCCATGGGATCGCAAAGGGTCGGACTCAACTGTGCGACTGAACAACAACAATCTCAACAATTTTCAAGCCCCTTTTCCTGGTTTAAGAGGGAAGTGAAAAATGAGAGTGATCCACCTGAAGGATCTTGCAGTGGATGTCCTTGTTGAGAAGGTAACTGAAGAACAGAACTCTAGTCAGGACATGGAGAGATATAAAGTAGGGGTGCCCAAACTTTTTGAGCCATGGGCCAGTCACATAGTTCAGGTCACTATGGCCTGGTAGCCGGTTTCCAGCCCCAATGCCAATTCATCCGACCCATGAAACCCTTATCACTCCCAGAAGCAGAAGTAAAATGCACCCATACAGGTGCTGGATGAATTGGCGTTGAGGGCCAGATCCAACCAACGGGCTGTAGTTTGGGCACCCCAATATAAAGTACTTTTAAGCCTAAAAAGAGAGCTACTCTGGCAGCTTTTGGATGTTCAAAACAGCCATCAAGAAGCCTTGCATTTGTTCTTTCCATGCTTCGGGACCCCAATCCATTGTGAGAATTTTCTCCAGTCGCAAGGACAGAATATAGACTCTTCCACTTCATTCCCGAACCACGGAAAGAGGAAACACAAGTCTCTTGAACTTATTTTGTCCCTGAAGGAGACCTAGTAAATCTTGCAGCAGAATTTGCAACTGAACATGAACAAGGCCAAAAGATCTGCAATAGGTAAGATTATTTATTTCTTATATGATTATTTTCTCCACGAAGGTTTTATTCTCACTACAACCCCATGGGGCAGTTTAGACTGAAAGAGAATGCATGTTGTTCAGAAACTGGGGAACAACACTAGACACACACCCATTTCAAAACCAAGATGGCCTCCTGTAGAGGAGCAGGTTCTTAGTTTGTGAGTTTTCCTAAGGCTTTTCAGGGTGTGATCAGAGGATGATATAGCAGTGATGGTGAACCTTTTAGAGACCGAGTGCCCAAACTGCCATCCACACTGCCACCCTCATGCTGCTTGTGAACCACCTGCCATGCCCAGACAGGCGAAGGAGGAAGTGTTCCCATTGGGCAGTTGGGCAGGGGGATCAGGAGAACTCTGTGCTGAGGGGAGAGAGGAAACGCTCCCACTGGGATGCTGGGCAGAGAGAACTCTGTGCTGGGGCAACAGTACGTGTGCCCACAGAGAGAGCTCGGAGTGCCCCCTCTGGCACACATGCCATAGGTTTGCCACCACTACTATGTAGGATTACGTGTGATTCCACTGGCAAAAGAGCCCTCATCCAGCTCGCACTCTCATTCCCACCACCACAGTTGTCACCGTCCTTTTCGCCTCCACCTGGCTTGGTGTGTCCCTAACAATGCTCCATAGCAGGGCGGATGTTATAAGAAGGCTTACAGCATCTGCCCTGCTATGGATCAGTGTTAGGGACACGCCAAGCCAGGTGGAGGGGAAAAGGATGGGGGTGCAGCAGCAGAAGCTGCAGACACCCGTGGCTTTCCCAGGTGCTGCTCTGGCTGTGTATGGGCGAGGTCAGGCAGGACTTCTCCTTCACCCACAACAGGCCGGTAAGCAGAGAAGTGGCAGCGGTCATGGTGTGGGGAGGAGTGTTTGTGGGGCGGACTGGTGGTTGTATCTTTGTCTGATCACATCTTATTTAATCTATTGCTGTACCTTTAAAAATCAACCAGACACACAGAAATTAAGCAGATGAAGGTTTTTCTAGGTTTGTGATTTTTGTAGAGCCGCAGGACAATGAGGCAAACCAAAAAATGAAAGCCTAGCTTTACCTCAGGCGCTTAGCAGCTCCCGTTAATCATAAACCTGGATGAGCACAGTAGGAAATTGCAGTTTTCCAGGCATTTATGGGGAATCCCCTCACACGCTGCACTGTTCATCCGAGCAGATTATCGGAATATAAACCCAGTGAAAAACAATCCAAATGCAGCCCAAACCAATGTCCTTTAGATATGAAGGTAAAGGTCTCCCTTGTGCGAAAGCCAGCCGTATCCAATTTTAGGGTGCAGTACTCATCTCTATTTACAACCAAAGAGCCATCGCTGTAGTGGGCTACAAATTCCATAACCCCCAGCCAGCCATTTTGGCTCAGTTATGGTTGCCATTCTTCATTCGAACCTATTTCATCAAGTGGCAATGGGCACAAAATTGGGGAGTTGAGACCCCAAAGGATAAGTTATAATTAATAAATGTATAGCGCTTGCTCCTTCCTCTTACGCAACAGTCTGTTACGCAAAGGGAGGGAGAGTTTCAGAGGCTGTGGAAGACAATACTCAATAATATCTCCTCATGCAAACTCAAGAGTTGGGCAAGGCAATGTTGTACAAATGGAAGAAACAAACAGGATTCTACCCCATGATCTTTTTTTAAAAAAATGATATGCTGAGATTCAAAAATCTGTATGCAGACACATGTAGGCCCCCCTCCTGCTCCCTTCCGTTTTTATATCCTCCTGTCCTAGAATGAACTTCTCTGACCAAGCTGACAAAATCTTGATTGACTGGTGCCCCTGGTGAGTGTGATCAGAGGATTCTGTGACGCTGACTGCACAAGAGTGAACCTCCTCAGCACCATTTAGGCAGGGCTGGCCCCAAAAATTTCGCTGTCTGAGGCGGAACAGCAAAGGGAACCTTCTGGATGTCTAATGAAGTCAAAACCCACAACCCAGGGACTTCTGGCATCCGGAGTAGAAAAATCCCACAATGCTTGTTCCATGCCTGTTATTAAAAGCACAGCAAATTAAACTATTAATGATTTGCTACTCTTTCACTAAACTCAGCCTCTGCTGCATGGGTCAACTGCCTCACTATGCCTTGTGGCAGAGCCGGCTGGCTTCCTAGATATTTTGAATGGCATCTGATCTTGTGCAGGACTGGCCATAAAGATGCAGGGAGTAGTGGGCAGCAACAGGTTCGCACACACACACACCCCTGGGAAGGGGGTAGCAAAACTGGGTGGCTTCTGGGCAAGGGGGTGGCAAAATTGGGTGGCCTTCGGGCAGGGGGAGGTAGCGAAATTGGGGGGCCACGCCCACCTCCCTGCCCTGCCCCATCAGGTTTTGTCCCTGCAAGTGGTTCAAGGTCTCCCTTTATCAAAAGCCAGTCATATCCAACTCTAGGGTGTAGTGCTCATCTCCATTTACAGCCAAAGAGCCAGGGCTGCCTGTGTTTGCAGATGTATACATGGCCATATGGCAGACATGACTAGATCACCCACGACGTAGGCTCCACCCACGTAGGCTCCACCCATGACATAGGCTCCACCCATGACATAGGCTCCACCCATGACATAGGCTACCACAGTGTGGTAGCGAATTTTTTTTGCTGCGCACCACTGGATGCAGGCCATAATCCTTGATGCATGGTCACCATTTCCTTCCTGGGAGACTGCCCTTGCTCGACTCGCTACACCCACCTCATTTTCAGTGTTAGTTAGTGTGATTTTCTTCTCACCACAGAGCTGTAAGTGTGTCCATCAGAGCCACAGACAGATGCCAGCTGGGTCATGTGACACGGCTTGCAGAAGGTCTCCTTGTTTCCATGGAGTTTCAGGGCAGGCTGTTTGATTCTGTGCATGTGGGGAAAAGAGAGAGAAAGAGAAAACACACACATTGAGGCAGGATTTATCTTCACAGAGAATGAATTTCCAGTCAAAACATGTGCTCTTTTCTATGTCAAAGCCCCACTCTCAAGGCTGGAGGTAGACCTTAAATCAGGGGTGCCCAAACTACGGGTGTGTTTTACTTCCGCTTCCAGGAGAAACGACGGCTTCATAGGCTGGACGAATTGGCATCGGGGCCGCATCCGGCGCCTGGGCTGTAGTGACCGGCTCCCTGAACCCCATGACCACATGACCGACCCACGGCCTGAAAAGTTTGGGCACCCCTGCCTTAAATGATAAGCGGGGAGATTCAAAATTTATTTATTTATTACATTTATATCCAGCCCATCTGAAATATTTTCCCTCTCTGGGTAGTACACAACAACAACAACAACAACAACAACAACAACAACAACAACAACAACAACAACAACAACAACAACAACAACAACAACAACAACAACAGACGAATATAGGGAGGGAAAGGATAGAAAGTCAAGCTGCAAACTGGAAAAACAAGCCTATGCATGGTCAATATTTAAAAAACATAGAAGGCAAGGCTGCCCCAAAGCTGACATGGGGATAGTTAAGAGCAGGAGTTTTGAAGAAGGAAATGGAAGGAATTATCTTGGCGGCTCAGGAAAAAGTTTTGCCAACAAATTGCATGAAGACAAAAATACAACACGTATCCAACAATAGCAAATGCTGGTAGATCAGTAGATCAGTGGATGCAGCAACATTTCAGAGACAGTGGCTCAAGTGGCTAAGACGCTGACTGGAAGGCAGCAGGTCAGCAGTTCAATACCCGAATACTTCAGGATGGAGTGAGCTCCCGTCTGTCTCAGCTCCTGCCAACCTAACAGTTCGAAAGCAAGAAATTGCAAGTGGGAAGATAAACAGCGTTCCATGCGCTCTGGTGTCTAGTCATGCCTGCCACGTGTCCACAGAAATGTCTGCAAACTCAGACAAGCACTGGATCTTCAGCTATGAAACTGAGATGAGCACTGAACCCTAGGGTCAGCTATGACTGGCTTTTGAGCAAGGGAGACCTTTACCTTTACCAGGGTTGCAAAAATTATCCTGTGAATCAAATGGTTGATTTGTACCCAATAATCATCATCATCACCACCACCATCATCACAATAAAAATGTAAACAAGTTGGATAAAATTATAAATATCAAGAAATCAAAAATCACACCCACACATTAAAATAAAATAAAAAATGGCAGTAGCAAAAAAACACCTATTGGTGATGGAAAATTTAATCCCAACCTAACGCTCAGCCATTGACAGTATATATTTAAAGGCCTCTTTAAAAAGGAACTATTTTAGTTGTTTTAAAAATATAGGCAGAGATGGAACCTGGCACAGCTCAACTGGAAGAGAGTTCCACAAAGTTGGTGCCGCTACCAAGAAGGCTCTTCTCCAAGTATCATAGCTGGGATTTTGTGGTTATGTGTTGAGTGACAATACTCTTTCCTCTCTCATGGAACTCTTTAAATCAGGGGTTCTCAGTCTTTTCAAGCTGTGGGCTGGACCACGCCCCCTTAGACAGCTGAGTGGGCAAGATTGATGGTTCCCCATGCCATAAACACTGCCATAAATCGCATCAGTGGCTGTCATAAATGCATTTACAACAGCCCCAGGCGCATTTTGCCTGTCATAAATACATCTTCTTCCGGTGGCGGAAGCGATGCAGGCCACATGAAATGGTGTTGCAGGCCGGGTCCGGCCCATGGGCCGTTGGTTGACAACCACTGCTTTAAGTCCTGTGTCAGCCACAGAACACCCAACTAAAGACCTGACAGAAGAGCAGGGGGTCCCCCCACTTATCAGTTCTGGTCAGGGCTCAATGCAAAAGTCAGTGGCTTCTTTACCTGTGCTCAAGCTTTTTGCGGCTAATACACATAGCCCGCTGGTAGCCTTGGGCAATGCAGACCTTGTGGCGGCTACATTTCACTTTCTGGCAGGGATCCTTGGTGGTGTCCAAACCTGAAGAAAGACAAGTGAATGACTGATTATTTTTTTTAAACCCTTCTTTTCACAGCATTATCCATAAAATTGGTGCCTGCTATAGAGGAAAGTCTAAATGCACATATACACACAATGCTTGGAAAAGCTGATTCTTTGTGCTGCATCTCTCAGCATGGAAGCAACAATATAAAGAAGAAAGTTGCAAGTACAGTACTGTATATCCAGGAACAGCCTTCCCAAACCTAGTTGTCTTCAGGTATGCTGGACTATAAATCTCATTCTTCTCAGGCATCTAGAGGTTTGAGGAAGGCTATGCTGCAGAATTAGGGAATGCAGTGACTTAGTGGTTAAGATGCTGAACTTGACGACTGGAAGGTTGGCAGGTCAGACGTTCAAGACAAGAGTGCTGCATAACAGAGTGAGCTTCTGTCTCTGTCCCATCTCCTGCCAACCTAGCAATTTGAAAGCAAGAAATTGCAAGTAGATAAATTGGTACCACTTCGGTGGGAAGGTAAACAGCCTTCCGTGCACTCCAGTGTCTAGTCATGTCTGCCACATGTCCACCAAAACATCTGTAAAGACAGACAGCACTGGCTCTTTGCCTATAAACAGAGATAAGCACTGAGCTCTAGAGTCAGATACAACTGGCTTTCGAGCAAGCCAAGCGCAACCTTTACTTTTACCTATGCTGAAGAATTAGAAGGAAGCCCCTTATGGAGTGAATAATGGGGATGTACATCCAAATTCAGGCCCCTGGTTTGACATTGGGAACAGCTCCTGGATCCGGACCACAAGTTGCAACTGATGTACTGCTAAGCATGCCAAAGCCCATCAATTTCTATGGGCATAATGTTAAACATCTTTAAGCCTACGCATAGGTTGTCAGCTATCAAAACTTGACAACTAGAGAGATATAGCCTATGTTTTACACCATGCAGCCTAGACAACAACTGTAACTTTATCCTACTATTTTCCGAAGGTCAACAAATCTGCATTCTTATCTGGCCAAAACTAGCAAGGCATTCTTTAAATTCAATTGAATTGAAATTGTAAAACAAAGAGAAGACCAAAGTACTAGTGCTTAAGTGCTTAATGTTCCTGTTAAGATTTTAAAAACAGCAACAGCAACAACACTAGGTCTCTTGCAGGAGGTGATTGGAAATTAGCTTCTCAGGATCCAGTTTTGGTAACCAAAGGGCTCCCACATTCCTTAGGCTTCAATGTATGGAGCTGTCTTTCAGCAAATCACACTATTGGCCTCTATCTGGTGAAGCACTGTTTATAGTACAGCTTTTGGAGATCAACTCTGAGAATTCCATGTCCATCAGCATCTGGGGACTGAAATTTGGGAACCATCAGACTCTGTTTTCATAGCTTGAGTATTTTCTTTATGCGCTGTTTTCTTGCATGGCCCACAATGTACTACACAAGCAGTACCTGGAGATTGGTGAGAGTAATTATTGCCAGGCATTTGTTGTAGATTACAGATAAGGAACCTTTGAATATTTTCAGCTAAGCTTCATTTTCCCAGTCAATATAGGAAAAGGTAATATATTGCTGGAGATATAGTCCAACCTATCTGGTTAGTCAAATGGTCCTCATCTGTACTCCATAAAAACCACAGAGTATACACTTTGTATGCTAACAGTCTCATGTTTAACTCCTGACATTTCCAATTAAATGAAAAGGCATGGGTGGAAAGATCCAAGAGAGCTAATACCAGACAGAACAGACTAAGTGGGCTCATGGTTAGCTTTGACCCTAACAGATGGAAGAGCCAAGCCAAGACACACAAAACGAGTTTCATCAAGAAAAGGAAAAGTGAAGTAAGGTCTGGCATAAATAGAAGATGGGTGACATTTGAGTTGACAGTAGTAATTGTGAAATAAAACTGCTCTGGTAGCCCACAAATTAAACATGAGTAAAAAATGTGATGGGACAGCCCAAAAGAAGCTAATTCATTTCTAGCAGAAGCAACACAAATATAGTGTCCAGATCAACAGAATAGCAGCACCTCTCTGCAGTGGAACCTCAGTTAACAAACATAAACATTACATAACAAAAGGAAATCCATAAAAAATAAATGCTCAGTTTATGGAATCCCCCCCCCATGGATATAGTTTTTACTGCATTCCTATGGGAAAACACATTTCAGTTAAAGTATTTTGGTTTTCAAAGCATTCCTATGGGAAAATGCATTCAATGCATACCTATGGGAAATCCAGTTAAAATAATTTTTGCTGTAAGAAAAGTTCCGGAGAACGCATTAATTACGTTAACAGAGGTTCCACTCTATTCTGCTTTAGTTGGACCAAATACTAAGCAAGTCCTGAGCATTACGGTGTTGGAACATGAAAGAGGTTGACCAAGGTAGTAAAGAAACCCTACAAAAATGGTTGACAGAACTGAATTATGTTTAGCTTGGATAAGAGGAAGCTAAGAGGTGATTTGACAACCGTCTTGAAGTATCTCAAAGGCTGCCAGTGGAAAATGGAGCAAGCGTATTTTTTGTGTCTCCAGAGGTAGGTTCTGAATGAAGGGAGTTCAAATTAGAAAAGGTAGGAAGAAGCTTCTGACAGTAAAAGCTGGTCAACAACAAAATGGGATGTATCCAAAGATGGTGCACTGGAGATTTGATGACCAACCGCCAGGGATGCTATAGCTGCCACTATAGTATCTTGCTTTGGCAAGGATTGAACTTGATGTCTTCTGAAGTCCTTTCCACATCTACTGTTCTATGGATTCGGTTTCTATTATCTGCTTCCATATTCTATTTCTTGTGAGAAATATAGTCCTGCCCAATTCTACTTTATATGAGCTGGAAACTTATACAAAGCTCAGTCCTTTGCTTTCATGCCACAAACTCCTTTTTGATTACAGTGTACAACCCCTAATATTTTTAAGTTCAATTGCCCATGAAACTTCAAGTCTTGAGGTATTGATTTCAACTAGCAATTAAATGACAGTAACAACAGAAGCAAAACCTCTACCTGTTGTAACATTTTGCAGACTCCAGAAACATAAAAAGGAGATTATTGCCTACTCTTGCAAAAAGCACAATCAGTTCTACTTAATGGCGTGCAACAGGCTTATCTAACAGGCCATAGAAATAAAGGCTACAAGCATGATCCTATAGACTAGGAGTATGGAATATGTATCCCTCCAGATTCTGATAAGACTGCAACTCCCATCATGTCCAAACACTTGTTATGCTGGCCGGGGCTGATGGGAAATGCAATCTAATGAGCATCTAGGGAACGACATATATCCAACTCTTTTGTACATACCTTTGCAGATGTATGTTACATAGAAATGAATAGGCCTTAGTCTGGAGTAGATATGTATAGGACTGCACTGCAATTAGCTAAAACATGTGGAATAGGATTCCTAATTGTACCCATATATTTTTATGGCTAATGAATTTTAAACAGGCGCATCCTTGTTTCCTCTATTTCTTCAAACTTGCCTATAAATGGATATCATTATTCTGACTTGCAACCATTTTGAGATGTTTTCAGAACACACCAAAGGAGGCCAGACAAGCTATGTATATTAAGATTTACTCCCACTTTTACAAACTTGCTGACAACAATCCTTTAAACCAGGTTTAGCTTCCAGCCACAAGAAAACTTACCTTCGTCAACTGGCTGATTGTCTTCCCAGCTCTTGATATAGTCATCCTAATTAGGAAAAGAGAAAGAGAATTATTTTTTAAAAAAATAGGCAGTAGAAAATGCTCACAACAAAAGAACTCCAAATAAATAATTATATTATTACAAAAAGGATTTATTTATTCACTCATTTATTTACTCAATACGGATGCTTGATTTATGGACAGAATTACAGGAAAGGAGCTCCATCTTCAAAAATAATTTGTGTTGGACCTATCTTCTTTTATTATGCTTTGCAGGAAAGCTCAGCTACTTAACTGATTGGTTGCTCAGAAAAGCTGCCGCTTCTAAAACAAGGGTGCCCAAACTATGAACTGCAAGCCATATCAGGCCCCCAACGGCAATTCATCTGGCCCCCAACATCCTCACCACTCCCGGAAGTGGATGAGGGACATGTCTTGCAATGTGCATGCGTGTCCAGAACCACTTCTTGGAGTGGCGAAACCACTTCCAGGAGCGGCGGGGATGCATTTGTGCATGTGCGGAGATCTCCAGAACCACTTCTGGGAGTGGCTGGGACGCATTTGTACATGCTCAGACGTCCAGAACCACTTCCAGGAGTGGTGGGGACGGATTTGTGCATGCACAGAGACATCCAGAACCACTTCCGGGAGTGGTGAAACCACTTCCAGGGGCGTGGTCAGGCCCGCTCAGCTGTTCCAGGGGCGTGTTCAGGCCTCCGGTATAAAAAGTTTAGGCACCCTTGTTCCAAAAGTGCCTTTACTATATAAAGAAAAAGTACCCTATAGGCTAGCTTTGGTAATGTCTACTTTGTGAGTGAGAAATATCCTGCAGGTGTTCTTCATCTGTCTTGGAAGATTTTTCTGAGGCCCAATGCCTCTCTCTAGACTCCACCCTTTCTCCTTTTGTAGCGGAAGCTCTTATTTCCAATCAGCTGGTGATCGGAGATAAAAGGTTTCCCCTCATCTGAGCTTTCAGTCAGTCAGTAACATGAACAAATTATCTAAAGAAGTGTCCTTGGGAAGGGTATATATATGAGTGAAAAGATGTGAATGATATGTGACAGCATTGCCATGGTTACAACCATTACTGTCATGCAGGCCAGGAGGCTTCTTGGATCACAACCCAAGATAAGGAAAAAAACATTTCCCATCTTTGGTTTGGAGGGATTCATTCAACTGGTTAATTTATTTGATTAAGAACTGATGAGAAATCTGGGACTCTTGAACTGTGTACCATACTGTTCGTTTTTCAGCAAGTATTTACTTATTTAGATTATTTTAGGCTGCGTTTTCAAGTACCTTCCCTTCATGGTAAAGTTAAAACCAATAAAACAACAAGAAGATTAGAATACATAAAAGCCACTGGTAACAATAAAACTGAAATCCCACTGTAAAAGTTTTTTTTTAATGGTTTCCAAATCTGGCAAGCAACCAACAGTTAGCAGCCTACTACAAATCAATGGAACAATTTTCTCCTTTCAAGTATTGTGCAATCAGAAATAAACATGTTCTATCAACCAGAAAAACAAAAGAAAAGTGGTTTAATGACAGGGTGGGTGGGTGAGATTACTGTCATCTTCAAAATAAACAGAAAAATATCAGAAATCTTTCCTCTAACAAAAACAAACAAAAACCCTTCTCAACTTGAGGTCTATTTATATTTTTAGAAGCTAGAACCCCATCTCAAGATGGCTTTCCCATCATCTCTAAGGAGTAGTGTGGTCCAGTGAGAGTAACCCACTTAACACAACTGATAGCATCCAAACACTCACAATCATTTGTTTTCTACAATAAGGTAATTGGCTAGGCAGTGGTATAAACATCCCAAGAAAGGTTTCTTTATGTTGCATAAAGGAGTCTAATAACATATTATCTCAGTTTTTTGGTAAGAAGGGAGGTGTGTAACTTTTGTGCTACTGTGAAAGACCTCTCAGTCCACACACCTTTCTCTTTTACATTTATCCAACAATGACACTGTAGACTTTGACTATAGTTAGCCCTACCATTAGAAATAATACGGCATCAACTTTGAGTTGTCATGAAAAAGCAGCAAATTGTTACATATGACTATATTGGTCCATGGGCTTGCAAAGGGGTCAGACTCGACTGTGTAACTGAACAACAACAAATATATTATTGTTGTATTTTTACTACCAGGAAGAAATTTTATTGTTGGATTTTCTGCGTTGGGTGTCAAAACCATTTGACTGGCCTTGATTATCATATACCATGACTCGCTGTTTCATCTCAGACAGCAAAATATCTTGGGCTGCCCACAGCAGATTTTGAGAGCTACTACAGAAATTGGGGCAAGCAAACACTGACAGGTAACACCTACTGTCATGAACAATGCAATGTGAAACTGAGGATACACAGAAAGTGGTGTGAAGTTCTAAAAACATGACTCCTTCCCCTCCTTACACCATTACTGCCATTTAGAAGCCTGCTGTGGCAAGATTTCCACTCACACTCACACGACCTTTATGACAGTGGTGGATGGCAAATGAGACAGGAGATTTCTAGACAGGATCTGTGAACCACAGAGACAGCAGTAGCAAATTGCTGACACTTCACAAAGTGATAATAAGGAAAGAAGATGGATTGACCAAAGGGCATGGTTTGGCTCTCTAGCTTCATACCAGAGATTTGATGCAACTATTTGCAAATAACTAGTTCTTTGTAATTAACAGGCATAAACATGGGTCCAAAGAGACATCCAGGCATTGCTGCTTCTTTCCGTGGGTTTTTTTTGGGGGTGGGGGTGGAGGGGGACAGGCAAACCACCACAGACAGATGGCTGTGCAGTTCTTCACTGATCACATTCAATCACCCAATTTATCATTCAAAATCAGCCCAAAACAAAGCACAGAAACTCTACTAGGAAGGAAAGAAGGAGCTAATACAGATGCCTTCGTAAAGTTAAAATGAACACATTTTTTAGAAAAGTCAGTACTAACCTCTACCTCCTGGAGAATTCCGAAGACAGGAGAAGGGCAGCAAAAACAACAACCAAAACAAAAATAAAACAAAAAAGGAGAGAAAAAGAGAAATAAAAACCCCATGCATGAAAACAGCATAGACAAGAGTGGAGCATTTATAATGAGAAGGCAGAGCAACCATGACTATATGATTCCTTTGTAATGTCAACAATCTTTTTCTCAGAAATGATGTTTTCTTAACTATCCTGGTAATGCAATTTTTAGGGTGTTTCCCCAATTTGCATCCATTATGTCATTGGCTTGTAACAAATGGCAACAGTTTATTCAGACTGTAAGGAATATAAATCGCCAGGAGGGCTGGTATTCTTAAGCCAAGTGTCTTCCTCCAGAGGTTGTGTATTGCCTCTGGGGCATGAATGGCCAAGTCTCAGGAGACAACTCCGGGGTTCTAAATCATATTTCATACCCTTGCATCTCTGGCAGTGAACACACATAATCCTCCTTTGTCTTGGCAAAGAAAAACCAAAGGAAGGACACAATTGAGAACATCTGCTGGCAAAAGCTTTTATAGTGCTAGTATGTTGAACCAACTCCCTTGATGGACACCAACAGAGGAATATGCTGGAAACTGACATCTATAGATTCAACCTCTATTTGCCCATTGAATACCAATCGTGGTCAGTGATTCATCCCGGCTCCTTCTGCAGTCAGCTTTGAAGTTATCAGAGTCTCCATTCAAACAACCAAATAACACAGAGTGATAAGGAAAAGTTAAGTCAAGGAAATTGTATTTCTTCTTGCCCCATTAATTATATCCCCACATAAACACACATTCATGCATCGATCCAACAGGCTACAGAATTTGGTGTATAATATGCAGTTTAGACTAACTGAAACGAGTATTGGAGCATAATAAGGTCTTGCATAGTTACCAGCTGTGATGGTTATGCATTACCAGTATGCCTCTGAACACCAGTTGCTGGGAAACCTGAGTGGGTGGGTTTGTGCCATGGAACTTGCTTCCTGTTGTGGCCTTCCTACAGACATCTGCTTGGTCACTGTGGGAACAAGGATGTTGGACCAGATACAGCTTGGGTTTGATCCAGCACAGTTCTTCCTACTTAGCAGCATTTAGCTAGCAGTAACAAAGGCCCACTGGAATGAACGAGCTTCAGGTTTCCCACAAGTAACTCCACAAAAGCTCCTGCAGACCGTATATGATGGGGGGAGGGGAGATGGGGGCAAACTATGGCTTACATGTAGCTCCAAGAGCATTTCTGTGGGCCCCCAATGGCCCTCTTAAGACAAAAAGGTGGGTTTTTAATATTGCTACAAAATTCTGCTTTTTTTTGTTCTTTAACACCACTAGGATCAGTGTTTCTGTTGTTGTTGTTTTACATCAGAGACTCTGGTGGTGTTCCCCACAAAACCTCAAAATTAAAACAAACCCAAACCAGAAATGTCCATCCAGTACTTCAGGTGTGCTTCTCTCCAATGGGATGAGGGAAGACAAAGGGGCCATTTCTGGGCTCTGTGTGGCCTGCAAAGAGGGCCAGGGCACAAATGTGACCCCCAAAGCCTCAACACTTTCCCATCCGCTCTACGTCAACTGCTGAACACAGCAACTTGAAATTCTATTTTAGTTTAGAATTTCCAGCAATAAAGTTTGGAAAAGGTATTTTCTTGGACTACAAGTCCCACAAAATCTTCCAACCAAGATGTCTTACTGGCCATTTTATAGAGAAAATTCTGGGAGCTATAAGTAAAAATATATAACTTGCTCTAAAGCTGATTTGGTTCTCTTATTATCAGTAGTATCAGAGATCTGTGACCATGGGGTCATTCTTTAAAGGAGGTTCTGTAAAAGAAGTGTGTACACAGGGGAGAACTTTGTGTGCAGCTGATCTCACAAGTCACTGATTTCATTAAATTGTGACTTGTCTCTTCAGCAGCAAATCGTGTGTTGAGTGAGGCCACCAGTCTCTCCAGCTGTTGTTGACCTTGACAGCCAGAGACTCTCCAAGGAATTATTCCAACCCCAACTAGCCCCACTGGGGATCCAACCCAAAACCCTTTCTCTAAACCAAGCGTGGACAACTTTTCTGGATTCTTCTCAATGGGTACTCCCAATATTCCTTAGCTTTGGGTGTCCTGGCCATGGTGGCAGGAAGGACCACATATCGAGAGGGCCTTACTGTGCCCATCCTTGCTGTAAATGGGAAGAACAGCTGTGATAAAATCCAACATCAGGGCTCCATCAGTGCATTCAGTACAACCTTACCAACATGTCCCTTTGCTAGGTATCAGTGACAAAAGCTTGGATCAAAGAAATGTCTTGCTGTCAAACAAGCAAGAAAACTAAACATTCCCCAAAGGAATTATCACCACCACTGTCATACCAAGAGGTGCAACAATTAGGGAGAAAAAACTACAACAGCAAGGAATATACAGTAATACCTCAGATAACGCTAAGACTTGGTTCCACAAGTCTTGGTGTTATCTGATCCATGTTAAAATCCTATGGGATGGATCAGATAACATTAAAGCTCCATAGAGATACATTGTAACCGCACAGGCTTTAGCGGTTGTTATCCGATCCATCCCATAGGACCTTAACGTTATTCGATCCAATTCTCCTCCCCAGATTACTTAGCGTTATGCGATTTTAGCGTTAGCTGAGGTAAACGTTATCCGAAGTATTACTGTATCAAGTGCTATATTTCAGTTATTTTTGGACTTCAAGGCCCATCACCCCAGCTAGCAGAGCCAATGAACAAGTGGAAACTAACAGGCCAATAACATTCAGAGTATTGCCTGTTGCCCACCTCTGCATTTCAAATGGAGGTCTGCTTCAAAGGAATAAATGGGAGTCACCACTAGCCACTTTCTGCATATTCCACTACATCATCTGGATTCCCGAAGGTGGGTTGATCGTTGAATGGAACCATTTCTTCCACCAACTGACCTTAGGGATGCCTATATCTTTGCCTTCCTCCCATCCCATTTCTCCTTGAGTTGTTCAGTCGCACAGCCGATTGCGACCCAATGGACCATTGCCCACCAGGTACCTCTGTCCTCCACCATCTTCCTCAGCCCGCCCAGCTTTTGTGCCCATTGCATCTACAATACCATCTAGCCATCACATTTTTGGTTGCCACCTTCTTCTTTTGCCCTCCATCTTTCCCAGCATCAAGGCTTTCTCAAGTGAATCCTCCCTTCTTATTTGGTGTCCAAAGTACTTTAGCTTCATCTTTACTATATGACCTTCTAAGGAGCAGTCAGGGTTAATTTCTTCTAAGATTGACTTATTTGTTCTCCTCGCTGTCCAGGGTACTCTCAAAACCATTTCAAAGGCATCTATTCTTCTGTGCTCAGCTTTCCCAATGGTCCAGTTCTCACAATCATACATTACCACCGGGAATACCATTGGTTTGACTATGTGGATTTTTGTTTGCAAGGTGATGTCTCTACTTTTAACTATGTTCCCCAGGTTTTTCATAGCTTGTCTCCCAAGCATCAGTCACTTTTTTATTTCATGGCTGCAATCTCCATCTGCAGTGATCTTTGATCCTAAGAAAGTAAAATCTGTCACTGCTTCTATTTCTTCCCCATCTATTCTCCAGGGACTGTTGCCATTATCTTGGTTTTCTTGATGTTGTCTCCCTAATAACATTTACCTCTCCATATCTGCACTTTTGCATTTCATCTGTCAATCTTAGTCTGCCTTTTCCCCTCACCATCAACACCCCTCCACTAACCCAACAAAGCCAAAACTCCCAAACTGAGAGAAAAGGGGAAGGGATCCTTCCAGGTTGATGAAGGCAGACCACTGCTTGGATTTTAAAAAGATATATCAAAGCAACTGTCTTTCCTGTCTGCCAACTATGGCTGTCCCAGCCTGGAGGGAAAAAACAATTTATTTTCTGCTCACATGGCATACTAGAGGCTTCCAAGCCTGTTCATTCTGCTCTGACCGGGAGCGTTTTTCAATAGCACCAACTGAAAGGCAGGAGTACAAAGCCCAACCACATCTCTCCCTTCCTTCCTCTCACAATCTTTCGCTCCCTTTCCCCAACCCAACAGGGGAAATGGCACCCTGCCAGCGCTGGCACCCTGCCGCTCTGCAGCGGCTCTGCCAAGCGAGCAAATGAGGCTGCACATTGGAAATGGTGGCACTGATGGGCTACAGAGCCACCTGCTGCTCTGGGAGAGCGCACAAGAAAGCAAAGATGGAAGGAGGATCTTGGAAGGAAAGGGGGGGGAGCTGATCCAAAATACTTGCAGATGCAAATTCTGATCTCAATTTAAGCATTGGGGCTTCCTAGAAGCTTCTCCCCACTGCAGCCCTGACAGGTCTTGGCAGGGTTTTTTTTTGGGGGGGGTGTGACTTTGGTGAATTGGGGTGAGACAAAATGGGGGAGAAAGGATTCCTGAAAATTAGATAGTGAACATCCTCTGTGAATAGAATCTTTCTGCTGGTAAAAAAAAAAGCTCCTTCATCCAATGCAGTGGATTTAGACCAGACTCAAATCCATACTACGGAGGCTTAGGGGTTAAGACGCTGAACTTGACGGCTGGAAGGTCGGCAGGTCAGCAATTAAAGACCCGAATGCTACGTGACAGAGTGAGCTCCCGTCTCATATAGAAGGCTATATGAGTCAATATCATATCAGAACTCCACCAACCTTGATGATCACGGCATTGTTATGCAACCAATGTACATGTAACTACAGTTGTACCTCGCTTAAAGAGCATAATGCGTTCCACAGGATTGCTCTTTAAGTGAGTTTGCTCTTTAAGTGAAACACCATTGTAAGTGACCAATTGTGGGAGGGATTACGAACTCTGATTTATTTGTTAAGTGAGTTTTTGGTTGGTTTTATTTGTTAAGCGAAATGAACATTCAGAGAAAATTCTGCTCTTTAAGCGAAGTGCTCTTTATGCGAGGTTTGACTGTATTCCTGTTTAACCACACAGGTATCCCACTTTTTTGGATGTAGTAGGAAAGTCAGGCTTAGTGCAAGTCAGGAATGAAATGCAGAAAGTACATTCACGTGGGAGAAGGAGAAAGAGAATAGTTACAGTTTTAAAACTTAGTGTTAACCTGTAACATTGGGAAACATAATCCAAATTTGGCCCTCAATTGATATGCATTTATGCAATTCTCTCCCCCTCCCTCAACAACCTGGAAAAGTTCTGGTTGTTAGGTTATGCCTCCCACTAGCTTCCAGCCTAGAATAGGCTGAGGGTTGGAGTGTCTAAATGTAAAACCAACATGCTGAAGTGGAGGCTGCTGCCATACAACAATGCGCTGTATGAATGTGGAGAGATACAGAATCCGGCTCATTTACTGGTCTGCCAATTACTGACAGAGACATACACCAATGAAGATTTAAGTTTGGCCAACGACAAAGCCAAGAAAGTGGCTTCATTTTTGGCAGTCTAGTGTTTGAAAGAAATTTTTAAAAATCTTCCATTCAGCTTGACAACTGCAAAGCAGGCAGATTCTGGGCACCGGAGTAAAAAAAAAAAAGCCCTTAACATCCATGGCCCAAAGTGACTCACAAAATCAAAACCAACCCACTTCATGGCTGCAAGTCTTAATAAATGCAGACCCATCCTTTGCAATTGGGAAAGATAGGAAGAGGTTGTTTCTGCTCATTAAATAAAGCCCTTCTCGTCAGCCCTTTTCTGCTTGTGTAATCCTCTTTGCAGAGACGGGGAGGGGGTTGTTGACAGAGGAAGCCGCTGCTCCCCCCGTGAGGTCAAACTACCGGAGGAGACACTGATTGACCGAGATGTTACTGAAGCTCAAGTTCTGTTTGCTGAGCCAGAGAATTACCAGGAGCATGCTAGGAGCAAGAGTGTTTTTCATGCTTTGTACTCTGTGTCGACTCATATACCATAATGAGCAAAATAATCAATTTCTCCCCTTTAAAAAAAAAAAAAAAGAGGAGCAAATCTGCATCTGAGAATTCACCCCCAAAGTCTAGCTGAAGCCTCTGCAGAGAACCAATGTGATTTATCATCCAACAATGAAACTACAGTATTATGCAGCCACAGCCTTCCCAAACCTATACTCCTTCAAAATGAGTGATTAACAAGCCCCATCAGCCCACCAAAGGACAATGGAGCTTGTTGCCCAACATTCAGCAAAGAGCCAGCTTGCAGAAGTCTTTACTTCTAACTACCCCTCAAGGCAGCTCTATTAAGACACTTGCGCTCATATTCAGCCTATATCTAGTTTAGTTTGACCCCATTATCTTGCACTCCACAATAACCAAGAACAGATCCCTCCCCTCCTCTTTATGACCATCTTTCAGGTATTTGAAAAGTGCTATCATATCCCCTCTCAGTTTCTTTTCACAAGGCCCAAACATGCCCAAGATGAGATGGCTAGATGGTATCGTGGAGACAATGGGCACAGAGCTGAGCGAGTTGAGGGGGATGGTGGAGGACAGGAGTGCCTGGCGGTCAGTGGTCCATGGGGTCGCAGAGGGTCGGAATCGACTGTGCGACTGAACAACAACAAACATGCCCAATTCCTTCAGTCTTTCCTCGTATAGTCTGGTTTCCAGTCTTGTGATCATCCTTGTTGTCCTTCTTTGTCCCTGCTCTAATTTGTTTGCATCTTTTTAAAAGTGTGGTGCCCAGAATTGGACACAGTACTCTAGATATGGTCTAACTAGGACTGAATATTGGGGAATAGTACTTTATGGGTTTTGGAGACTATACTTCTTCTAAGCATGTCTAGCTGATCTTTGCCCCAAGCAGGAAAAGCTCCCTCCTTTCTCTGACTTATTCAAGCATCAAAAACCAAGGTTTCAGCTATCAGCCCATGGCTAATGTCAGCCACACATTTGGTTTTCTATACTAACTGATCAATTTAATTAATATACTATTTAATAATTATTTTAATTTTAAAATCAATTCTAACTGGTAGTTTATTTTATTGTTAATCCTGATATTTCTCCTATTTGAGATTCACTTGTTGGGAAAATTCAAAATACAACAAACAGGCAAACCTGAGCAGACCATGTGCCCAAATGGGGCTATAATTCTTTCCACACTTGATAAAGGTGAGACGCCCATCCTTAAACTCCGGGACTTCAAGCCAGCATATTCTCACGGAGCTGTCCAGCAAAAAAGATTCCTGAAAAGCATGACAATGACTGGAAATGGCCCGTCTGCGTTGCACACAAAAAAGCTGTTATTTCTTCACTTAGAGCAGTGGTGCCCAAACTAAGGCTCGGGGGCCGGGTGCGGCCCCCGACACCAATTCATCCGGCCCGTGAAGCGCGCGTTTTACTTCTGCTTCCAGGAATGACGAGGGCTTCGCGGGCTGGATGAATTGGCATTGGGGACCGCACCCGGCCCCCGGGCCTTAGTGACCGGCTCCACGAACCACATAGTCGGCCCACGGCCCAAAAAGTTTGGGCACCCCTGACTTAGAGGGTGCTTGATTTGTGTGTGTGTATCTGGTGGTGGAGTCACTGGGCAAAACCGAAAACAGGGGGGAAAGGAGAGGACATGCAGTTCACATCATTTTGAGAAAAGTGTTACAATGTGGGCCATTAGATGCAGCTTCTTTCCTCGTTTTCTGTTCCTTTTAAACCTGCACAGCACGGCAAGTCGACATTTTGGACTACATCTCCCATAAACCCCCAAGCAGCGTAGTCATTAGCTATGTGATATGGAGTGAATTTTAGGAGTTGCATCTCCTGAAATCGTGTCCCGAAGTCCTGTTTAAAAACCATCAGCCCCAGTTATATAGGAGGAGCCACTTTGTGCTAAATTTCAGATGGGCAAAGAGGAATAGAAAATGAAAAAAAGAAAGAATGGGTGGATAATGGATCTTTAGCCACTCCCATTGCCACCACTGTAGCACTGCCCCTTCACCAGCTCCAAGACCAAGTACTATCCCATTTGAATGGGGGAAAGTACATGGATGAATCCTTCGGCTATTTTGAAGAAGAGTTTTCCAGATGCCAGCCTTACCTAATCTTGCACTAGCAAGATATCTTCCATAACCACGTCCACCACCCATCACCAGTAATAGGAATTACAGGCCTATACATTTTGAGGGCTGTTGGCTGGATTAAGTTCCCATACTGTTAAAGGGGGCCCTTGTTAAGCTTTTTTCTTTCCTTTTACCACCCAAAGATGGACGGTGGTGAATTAAGAGTCACCCTGGTGTATAACCGCTAAACGAAGAGAAGACCTGGTAACACAAAGGAATTTACATTGAAACTGGGCTCCAAGCAGGAATTGACCTTTTTCACAATTCAAACATCTTGTTTGATCATTTTTCCTGATAAATCTAGAATATTCCTCCCCAGTCACTAGACTGGTTGTTCTGTTTTCAATGATGAGGGTGGAGATTGTGAGAATTGTAGTATGGAAAGCTGATCCTCTCAAACCGCCTCAATACTGCATTACAACTGCGCAAGAGGGCGGCCATTTTATTTTCTAATAGAGCCAAACCACATTCTACAAGACAGATCTAAAAATGGGGCATACAGAGCCTTGCTACCCTCTTTCCTGATGGCAACATTAGCATGTTCTTCTGCAGGTTTATCAGTTCATGTCCTGGCATTTTAAATGGTGGATACCAGAAGCACAATACAGTATTCCACATTCATACACTGGAGGTTTTTTTTTAAAAAAATGAATTGAATTGCTCTGTGGCCAAACATGAATTTTTCTAAACTATTAAAGAATCCATTTTAATCTGGAGGTGTTAGACAGGCACAGCAGGGCTAACAAGAGTGTGATGTCGGTGGGATTTTCATATCTCAGTCAAAAATGTTCTGACATTATATTTGCCTTGTACAAAGACACAATGCATCCCCGCCCCCATGCTACACCATTTTGGCTGTCTTTCATGTACAGTACTGGAAAAAACAAAACAAATAGCCCTAACAACAACAAATCAGCACCCTTTGATTTTTTTTAAATGAGAAAGAGAATGCAAAACAATTATTTCACTACTTCCCCCTTAACAGGTGACTAGCAGTGAAAACAGGATGATGGGAATTGTAGTCCAGTGATTAAGTTTTGATGACTTTTTAACTTGATGTTTTTATTGATGTAGATTGTCTTATGTTTTTATTCTTATTTTTAGTCTCATGTAAGCCGCTCAGAGTCGGGTCCTCCCGATTGGGGCGGGGTATCAAGTGTAATAAAAAATAATAATAATAATAATTTAGTGCGTACCCAAGTCATGGAAAGCTACCACAAACTGCTTCCTCGGAATAAGTTTGGCCACAGGTATGACAAAGAAACAAAAATGTGGTTGACTTCAAACACCAACAAACTGCAGTGAAGTCCTGTCAATGGATGGATAAAAAGGAGAACTGAATCCAGCACTGCTAAGAGACTCGATCTTAACCTGCTACAGACCAAAAGTCCTTTCTGAAATCTTTATTATTTCTTCATTCTGGAGAAGTGTGCTGAGTGTAATGCACCAGAGAGTAGGCCTTGACTTAATATGGTTGCTAGGCTGTTCATTTTCCCCAGGAAAGGAATTCTTTTCTAATTGGCAACAAAACATTTTCATGGGAAAGATGAATTTTGGAGAAATGAAACTAATTGCAATGATGTAATGTTACCTGATTGGTTAGTTCTAGGATGAGAGGCAAGGAGAATAATAACTAATTGCAGCCAGGTGGGAGATGTAGTGAGTTTATAGTTCTTGATTTCTTTCTTCTACTTAGTTCTAGTCAGTCCTTGTTTTGCCATGTAGATTCTTAAGTGCTACTCCTGAGAGGCTGCATATATGTTTTACAGAGCTTTAAGGAATAGATAATTTTTTAAAAAAAATTTCCCTTGCTGGGATGTGAGACATACTGTATCTGACTTTCCTATTTTTAATCTTTTACTTTTGTATTGCAAACCATCATTTTTTAGATGTTTTGGAACTTTTTACTTTTTGTAACCTTTTCACTCTTCAATAATTTTTTAAATATTTTACCAAGGTATCTTTTTAATTTATTTACAGTAGTACCTCGCTTAAAAAGCATAATGTGTTCCACAGGACTGCTCTTTAAGCGAGCTTGCTCTTTAAGCGAAACACCATTGTAAGTGACCAATTGTGACTTTTTTTGGGGGGGATTGTGACCCCGATTTATTTTTTAAGCGAGTTTTTGGTTGGTTTTATTTGTTAAGTGAAGCGAACATTCAGAGAAAATTCTGCTCTTTAAGTGAGTTACTTTTTAAGCAAGGTGCTCTTTATGCAAGGTTTGACTGTATTTAGTAAAAGGGTTGGTGCCTAAAGAAGTTTCCTTGCCAAAGGGCCTCGTGCTACACTTTCTTTGCAGGTTTGGACTTATTGTTTCTTGGCCTACCTGGTCAGGGTGTTGTAAAATAGCAATCAGGAAAAGACTTGGTCTCTGGGTACAGGAAAACCTAGGGAAGCTTTCCCAGTCCCCCCCCCCCTTGAAACAGCAGGGTTTTAGGGAAAAATAAATGTACATTTAAGGGGTCATATGGCAGGCATGACTAGAACACCCATGACATAGGCTCCACCCTCAATGTAGGCTCCACCCATGGTGTGATAGCAATTTTTTTTGCTGCCCACCACTGTCATAACCTTTATTTACTTACTTTCAAAAAGCAAGGAGCCTCCCTTTTTTATACTGGGGAAATGTATTTATTTATTTGATCTGGATACCACCCCATTAGTGAAGGCACTACTGTCTGTGTTTGATACACTCATGACTTTCTCATGCCCAAAAGTGATGTAATCTATATAGGACTATAATCCATTTTTTATAATGAATATGCACCTTCACTCCCTCTTCTATGACTGTCTTCCCCAGTTCACTGCTCAACCTCCCTTCAAGCAGTTATTATCTTTTGGCTCTGCTATTCTAGCTTCCATTTCTTATCTATCACTGCTTGTGCTCCTAATTTCTCCAATGAACTCAAAATCACAGCCATAGTTAAGTAATGATCGGCTTGATGCAGTATTTTAGAATTAACATGCTACCATTAAATGCATTACTTTTGTGGAACAATGTCAGAAGAAGGGTTTCAAAACCTAATTTCTGAACTGTAATGGGGGAGAGATTACATCAATGGGAGGCTTCCTCTTCAAAAATATTAGTTTTGATATATGTATATTCTGTAGCATGTGCATGTTAATTCACAAGATGAAATGTTTGCCTAATGAACATGAAAAAAGTCTAACTGATTGTAAATAGGGGTCCTTTTTTATATTTCAGAATCTGGGCAAGCCTTGTTTTGAACCGGCAAACACTGATGGCTAAACTATCTTATTTTGAATCAAATTCTTTTTGCACATCTCAACAATGGCTGCAAATGTTTTAGTGTCAATGAAACGTAAGACGAAATGAACATGAAAAAGAAAAGACTTCTATGGATGAAGCCATTCCTATTTAATGAGCAAAAGGGTAAAATTCAAGTAAACAAAAGATCATTAATTTAACATAGTATTTTTGTAGCTGCAAAAAGAAAAAGAGCCAATACTTGCACCAATTTTGTTGTTCAGTCACACAGTCAATTCCGACCCTTTGCAACCCCATGGACCACTGTCCACCAGGCACTTCTGTCCTCCACCATCCTCCTCAACTTGCTCAGTTCTGTGCCCATTGTCTCTACAATATATGCACCAATATACACTTTTTAATGTTTCATTTAAATTTGTTGTTTCATTCACAGGCAAGCTGTCAGCCAGCTATCAGGTTGGGAGTTCAATCTTCAGCATAGATTGGGCCTTATTTTCGAGTGTTATGGAGAACTTATGAAAAGCACCTCATCTTCATCTCACTAGAGACTGCCGGGATGTGGTTTTGCTCCAAATGATATTTTCCTCAAATATTATTCATAGGACACCAAAGCATATTTTTAAAAAGTTGTTGGGCAGCTGGGTTGGATTGATCTGAGTGAAAAAGGAATTGGCAACTAAGAACCCAACAGCTGGACTGGATGAAGTAAGCAGGCTCACAGCCAGGTTTAATGCAGGCCTACTTTCAGTCAAAACATCTCAGTGTTGTGGTAAAGAAGTAAAACTGGAAAGGGGTCATTTATAAAGTAACAGTTCCCAATCTGGGTTTCCAGATGGTCTTGGCCCATGTCTCTCAGAAATTCTCATGAATAGCAGAGACTCCTGGCTAGATTAACTATGCTTTTCCCGATGTTGTAGTCCAAATACATTTCTGCAGTGAAGGGTAGGTTATTTAATTCAAATCAAATTTTTACAGGGGAAAATAGGTCCATTCTCCCTTAGGGAAAGAAGTGTAGAGTGAACATATAATTTCTGCAGGGAATACCTCAACCTAATGTTTTAATCAATATGGTTAACTCCCAATTTCTAAAATTTAACTTTAACTCATTAGTTTTCAAACCTAACATGCCAAGTTCTGGAATTAACAATAGAATACAGTTGTACCTCGTTTAAAGAGCATAATGCGTTCCACAGGATTGCTCTTTAAGCGAAACACCATTGTAATTGTGATTTCTGGTGGGGGGGATTGTGAGCCCTGATTTACTTGTTAAGCAAGTTTTTAGTTGGTTTTGTTAAGCGAAGCGAACATTCAGAGAAAATTGTGCTCTTTACGCGAGTTGCTCTTTAAGCGAGACACTCTTTATGCGAGGTTTGACTGTACATTACTCAAAAGCATACAAACCCTAAGGCTAGCCAAGATCTGGTTAGCCATTTGGTGTAGCACATAGATGGCTAAATGGTGGTTTAGTGCAACAGATGCCTCAGGCTATATAAAAATATAGATTCGTTTCTGTTTAAAGCTCCCCAACATGTTTTGGCCCAAATAGTCTGTGGTCTTCTTCAGGGGCTATAATTTGTAATGTGTGGTGAGTATTACATTTGGCCTTTTTCACTGCTCTGCTGAATTCCTGTAAGAGATGTCCACCAC
The DNA here is from genome assembly GCA_030440675.1 of Furcifer pardalis. NCBI lineage: Eukaryota > Metazoa > Chordata > Lepidosauria > Squamata > Chamaeleonidae > Furcifer > Furcifer pardalis. The sequence goes on from CP126890.1 coordinate 206,779,139, forward strand.
TGATGTCCTAAGCAGAAGGACCATTTCTTTATTTGGTTCATGGGTTGCTAATTTATTTACTTATTTATTATTTAGATTTATATCGCCGCCCACTTGCCATGGCGACTCAGGGTTACTCACAGTCGACAAAAACGACAATCACAGTGCAAAATTGAGTTGCAACGTTATAACTAAAATCAGTACACTTAAACAGCTGAAATATACCTTATTAAAACATCCTTACACAGTTAAACTAATTATCTATATAAGGATGGAATTGTTCCTTTAAAAGTGCAGACACTCAGCCTGACAATCCCGAAGTCACACTACAAAGGAGAGGGGTTTTTTAATTTTAAAAAAAAAACCCTCTGCTTTTGTCAGATCCATACAAATAGACCTATTTTAGCAGTTTTCAAGTGCAGGTATTTTGTAAAGCAAACACATCTTAATTGCCTGTTCCACATCAAGTCAACCCCAAACACTTTTGAATAATAACAAGGGTGGGTCAGAGAAATGTACCATTGTTGGCAAAATTCTTTGCCTTCTTCCCAGCTACACTCAGAGAGAACAGGATGAGGGTCAGCAGATGACATCTGTGTCAGTGGAAAAAAATTCAGCACCTCAATCTTGCATGCATTGGCACTACTGCACCATTGGATGTACAGCACTATGCCCCCCAAAAAAGGTTGGCCAAGACTGCTGCTGTGAACCTTGGCACTCCAGCTGTTCTTGAACTTCAATTCTCAGAAGCCCTGATCAGCAGGAGTGCTAACTTGGGCTTCTGGTAATTGAAGTCTAAGAACAGCTGGAGTGCCAAGGTCTGCCATCACTGTGGTAGAAGATAGCTATAAAGCAGTGTTCCCTCAGCATTTGGTTTTTGGACTTCAATTCCCAAAAGCCTAAGTCAATTCCCCAAAGCACTGATCAGCCAAAGTACTGACTTAGGGTTCTGGAAATTGACTTAGGGTTCTGGACGTGGGCCCCAAGATAGGGAACACTGCTCTAAAAGAACCTGGTGGGAATCGATGCTCTTCTATCTGCGCTTTAAAGTGGCCACATAAAAAGAGAACAGCCTTTTTGCCTTTTGTTAGTGATTGATTTTCGAAAGAAGGAAGAAAAGAAGAAAGCCCAGCCTTCAATACATTTGACCACAAAGTTGACATATTACGTGCTCTCACCAAAGCACACAGATCTGCTCCTTTAAGGTCAGGTTTATTATTTCCCATTCCTACAATGCCATATTACACCAATTGGTACAATGCAGCTGCTGTTGCTCTTCTCCAAAAGAAAAAAGTTGCTGGGTCAAAGCTGGCTCCCTGATGACAGAAATTAGCTTCCTGCTCCTGCTTCAGAACCCCTCACTGCCTGCTATTTTATTTCTAGAAAAAAAGATTAAACGCACATTTAGCCCAGAACAAAATGGGAAGGAAGAATGCAAGCTTGAAACATTTTGAGTCCCCACCAATCCCACGTACAAAAACTAACAAGACTGGAGGGTAAATCTATCCCCAACACTGATTGAGGAACTGCATCTTTCTCTATAATTGAGGGTAGTCTAAAGACATACTGAAGCAGTAGATTCTGCTCTACATTTTGCTCCAAAAGAAGTGTAACATGTGAAGCTATTAAAACAAAAACACACACAAACACAAGGATTTAGGACCTAGCAACAGAGTTGTGCAAGAAACAACTCTACTACAAGCACCTAGTGTTGATGGGTTGAAATTCTTACAGCATAACATCTGGCAATGATGAGTAAGGGAACGACTTAATCTTTCTTAGCATTCAAGAAGCCACTTGGTCTTCTAAACCAAGTTCTGGAAATTCCTAATCCTTTCCTGTTCTATCTAGACGCCTACAGGAGTTTCCTTGCTTCTGAGGTAGACATTTACATTGCAGCAACAGAAGGTATGATAAAATGTCCCAGCCACGGAGATTTGATGAATGAGAAGGAATCACTTATTGTCCACCAAGATCAGACCATTTACATTTCTCCATGGTTACCTAAATATCTAATCCTATCTTTTAAAAATGCCTTCTAGTATTATAAATCATTATTACATCAAGCCAATGTTTAAATATTCAGATAGGAACTACAGCCTATCACCCTTGATCACCAGCTCTGTTGGTTGCAGCTGATGAACTAGAATTTAATTACATCAGTGTTCCAACATCTTCCGTTCTAATCTGAAACTCAGCAGGCCTATCCCAGAAGAGATGTATGAGTGGTGTCTTCTGCAGAATAGTAAATCATCAAAACACATTTATCAAGCCCAAGCCTCCTCCTGACCCAAGCTCAAAAAGGTTCTTTCTCAAAAAGGCTAGTTGACTGAAATATACATATGTTCTTTAAAGTGTTTTATAATGCAAGAGTTCTGAGATTTCAAAAGATAAACATCAGAAATAGCAAAGAGGAGAAGGTGAAGAGGTTTTTCTAGTCAGCTAATGGAAGAACAGGGACTGAGGTGGCTTAGTGGTTAAGATGATGAACTTGATGACTGGATGGTTGGACTTGTTGGCAGCTGTGGGGCAGAAGCCGTTGAATAGCATTGTAATGACTAGTGAGTGGGGGCTGCTATAACGATCCTGCTGCCGCCGCAGCTCTCAACAGACTCCCGCTCTCACCTGGTCAGGAGAGAAATGGACTAGTGAGTGGGGTTGAGACGCGAGGTTTTTTTAATGAACTGTTTTGAATTAGTTTTGATGTTCTTTACGACGACCTCATATTTTGTAATTGTGATTGGGTTTTTTTGATATGTTTTGTGATGTGACACTTGTAATTTTGATACTGTATCTTGTTTTTCTGTGAGCCGCCCAGAGTTGCTGTAAAGCAAGTGGGGTGGCATATAAGTAAAACAATACAATACAATGATGGAGTGAGCACCCATCTCTGTCCCAGTTCCTGCCAACCGAGCAGTTTGAAAGCAAAAAATTGCAAGTAGATAAATAGGTACCACCATGCACGCTGGTGTCTAGTTATGCCTGCCAGATGTCCAAGGAAATGTCTGCAGATGCAGACAGCGCTGGCTCTTTGGTTATAAACAGAGATGAGAATTGAACCCTAGAATCAGATATGACTGGCTTTTGACCAAGGATGACCTAATGGAAGAACTGTCATTTTGGAGGAGTTACCTTTTAACTGGTAATAAGTATAAATTACAGTAATACCTCGGATAACGTTTACCTCAACGCTAAAATCGCATAACGTTAAGTAATCTGGGGAGGAGAATTGGATCGAATAACATTAAGGTCCTATGGGATGGATCGGATAACAACCGCTAAAGCCTGTGCAGTTACAATGTATCTCTATGGAGCTTTAACGTTATCCGATCCATCCCATAGGATTTTAACATGGATCGGATAACAATAAAAATCAGATAACACCAAGACTTGTGGAACCAAGTTTTAGCGTTATCCGAGGTATTACTGTATGTGATGTGAGGCCAGCAGCATCTCAGGGGCTTCTATTCAGAGTAAAAATACCAAGCATTTTTAGAGTGAAGTCAGGATAGCAATGTTGTTTTTACATATACACTAGTATGAGTGCATATACAGTATATGTTTTTAGTACTTTTAATTGGGTTCTTATAGGTTTTAAGTTTTAGACTGTGTTGTTTTTAATTTTGTGAGCCAGCCAGAGTCATTTCGAGTTGGGTGGCTATATAAATTGGACAAAATAAATAAATAAATAAATAAAGAGCAGTTGATGAAAGATGATCTAGAGCAGAGATAAACATTTCAATTTTATGACCACAATTCTTTAAAAGCCCCAGTCAGTCTGGTCACTCTCCTATGCCTTTGCCGTGAGCACGTTTTACTTCCGGTTCCGAGAGCGACAAGGGTAGTGCGGGCCGGATGAATTGGCATTGGGTCCCAGATCTGCCCTGTGGGCTGTAGTTTGGGCACCCCTAGTTTAAGCAGAGAAAATCGCAGCTTAACATCTATCTCATCCTGTTGCAAAACAGATTGCAAGGTGCGTTTTACTTCTGGTGGGAGGAACCCTGTGACCGGCCCACTGTACTGTGCCCTGGGTTCCCCTGCTGTGTGCAATGGTTCCCTGTGTGGATCAACACCCAAATGGCAGATCAGCTGGGAGAGCAAATGTCTGCAGAAGATTCGTCACCTGAAATGCAGAGGCACACTCTATTAATTCAAAATTCAACCCAAAGGCCCAACCCCCATTTAATTTTGTTTACAGTCTGTTGTCCATTTCCCAAAGGCACACAGCAGTACTTTCAGTGAGTGGGCCTTGATCTCATTTTGTTCTGACCATGAAAACACAAGCAGCTCACACCAACTGAAACAAGAAGACTGTAGAGGTATAAAGATGGGAAATGAATCAATACTTACAGGGAAGGAAGTAATTAGGGAATTAATGGAGTGACATAGTGCTGCATTACCAGCTGACCAAACAGTGTGGGCTACAGCTTTGTGAGAAGAAACATGCAGGTGAGTCATCTTACCCTTGTTTTCCTCTGGGAAGGAGAAGCTAACACCTGCTTAAATGAGGAACTCTGGCCTCATTATCTCAGCGAGAATTTTTTTAAATACCTGAGGTGTTGCATGCTTTATTTCTTAGTAGCAAAAAAAGATCAGAGCAGAGCAGTCCTAGACATGTCTATTCAGCCCTGTTTTAAAAACCACTGCTTTTAATGGGGCATATTCAGCTCTAGGTCTCACTTCCAAAGGAAAGCCAGTGTGGCATCATGGAGAGAGCGATGGACTGGGATTTATGAGAGCTGGGTTGAAATCCCCACTCAGCCATGGAAATGGGTGTGGCCATCATAAAGCCAGTTCTTGAACATCTCCAGGCTCATGCTGGGGCACCCTATTACCTGGACAGGTGGCTGCACACCTCTACTGAGGCAGCAGATTTCTGTGCCACTTCTGAAGCGCTTCAGACATTCTCCCTCAGGGCCGAGGGGAGCCCTGTGAGAGGAGCTGAAGCAGAAACTGCTGAGGTGGCGTGGCCCTTTAAGTTATGGGTTCTCAGTAGAGGTGTGCAGCCGCCTGTTCCAGTAATTTGGTGCCCCAGCACGGGCCTGAATACGGTATTATACACGCCTTCACTGTAAATCAGATGCAACTTGACAGCCCATAACATTTCAGGATATATAATAGGGTTCCTAATCAGTTATTCATAAATGAGGGGATGCATCTTAAAGTACAGTAGTAGCATTTTTGAGCTACCAGTAAGGGTAAAGTTCTCCATTGCTCGAAAGCCAGTCTTATCGGATTCTAGGGTACAATGCTCATCTCCGTTTATAGCCAAAGAGCCAGCGTTGTTTGCATTTGCAGATGTTTCCATGGTCATTTGGCAAGCATGACTAGATGCCGGAGTGCACAGAACGCTGTTACCTTTCCCACTGAAGTGGTACCTATTTATCTACTTGAAATTTGTTGCTTTCAAACCACTAGGTTGGCAGGAGCTAGGACAGAGACAGGTGCTCACTCCACTATGCAGCACTCAGGTCTCGAATTGTTGGCCTGCTGACCTTCCAGTTCTGAAGTTCAGCATCTTAACCACTAAGCCACTGCAGTCCCCAGGGCTACCAGTACCTCCCAGCCATTACTGCCAATTCAGAGAGGTGTGCTCTACTAAAAACTAACATTTTGGAGACAAAAGACAAACATTCCTGATCTTATGTTCTCTGCCTTGGTAGCAGTGGGAAATTCTGGAAATAGCAGTACAAAGCCTTCCAAGATCTGGAAAAAGCATCCAAAAGCAAGGGCAAACCAAAATACAGGTACACTGCATTAGCTTTCAGGAGACGGCAGTCAGCTGAAGGAAAGCAATTAAGCCTCTCGCAAGAGCTGCCTCCCTCCCTAGCCTGCCTGACTTGTGCTCTGCTGGAGTGAGGTCATTCTGCTCTGCATATCCATTACAGCCACGCTCTGCCAGGCATATTAGAGGAAACAGGAATACATTGACTTTGGGAGGGAGGGAGAGAAGGAGGGGCAGGCAGGCCCAGAGTCACTCAGCCCAGGCTCATTACTCACCGGTCCCCTGAGGCGAGTCCCCAGAGGGCTTTCACCGGCACCAATGCCCAACCAAGCGAAGCCCAGCATTCCCGTTAATAAAGGAAAGGAGGAAGAAGCCGAAATGGCAACCAAAGCCGGGTGGGGACACTGATAAGGCTGGTAACAGTGTGCATTAAATGTCACCGCTCATTATCAGAGAATAGAGGCCATCTCCCTAACAGAGAAGAGGTGACAGCGATGGCTTTTAAAAGGGCTCTCTCTCACTCACACATGCACACACATGTGCAGGGGTGTAAAGACAAACCAATGTACTGTACTCAGATTCCCATAGAGGAAGCCTCCCTGCTGCTGGCTGTAGTAGTCTGCCTTTCAAAGAGGCTGAACCAGTGCTTGGCAAATTCACTTTTCTGGACCACAAATCCCAGTATCATTTAGCCAGAAAGGCCACTAGCCATATTGACAGCCTAGGCTTTGGGAGTGTTGTAGGTCCCTCCACAGTGAGTTAACAAAGCTATGTCACAAGCACATATTGCCTTCTCAACTAGAATTCAGCAGGAGGAGGGGGAGCAACAAGGTGCTTTTGAACCTGGACTTCACTTGATTTCAGCCAAAAAAGCTTTAAGAGCTGCTGCTATCTGGCAGAGCATACTACTTTGCATGCTTCAAAGTCCCAAGTTCAGTCCCCAACCTCTCCAGGTAGGGTTGGCAAAGATACTTTGTCCACTGTGCTAAAGAACATGGCCTGTTTAGATGAGCTAGGTAGATTGATAGATGTAAAAGTTCTATATATGAATAAATAAATAAATAAATAAATAAATAAATAAATAAATAAATAGTGTGCATGATGCCATTTTTCAAGCTAGGTATTTAGCCTACTCATGCAAAAGGTAAAAGGGAGATATGCAAACCTTGGGATCAGCACCCACAACCCTTCAATCAGTGCCTTCCTTTGTTGAACTGGAAGGCCCACAGCCAGAGTTCCATGCAAGCTTACTTGAACTCAGCTGGAAGCAAGTTCAGGAGCCCCACTTCATTTGTGTTGCTAGTGAAGGACTCTGGTAGGGGATTCTGGGGGACTTGGATAGCTGTAGGTCCATCCAAGCAACCATCCAACCATAGTTCTTCATTTCATTAAGGCTTCTACACAAAGTTTTTAAGTCTCAGATTATTACCATCAGCCACCTTCAGTATTTTCTTTTATAATAGAACAGGGTAAGACTTAAACCAACAAAACAAAACCAGATTAGACAGGCATTCATATAGGAAGATAAAAGGTGACAAAACCTGGGAATAAGAGTTTTCAACTGAACCAACTCTGGGCATACCATAACTGTTTGGCTTTAGATCTCTAAGTAAAGACATGGAAAATGATATCAAGACCCTTATCTGTTTCCATTACTCACAGATCAATCAGGGAGGCAGGAGCAGAAAGTTTTTCAGAGAGGGGGTTGAATCAAGATCAAAATTTGACAAACCGAAATTGTATCCCTTTCTTGTTGTTGACCTCTTTCTCCTCCTCCTCTTTCTTGCTTATACAACTAGCCAGGCTCAACTTTTAGCCAGCAGATAATTTAGTTGATTGATAATGTACCTTGCAAACAAAAATTCACATAGTCAAGGCAATGGTATTCCCAGTGGTAATGTATGGTTGTGAGAGTTGGACCATAAGGAAAGCTGGGCGCAGAAGAATAGATGCCTTTGAAATGTGATGTTGGAGGAGAGCTTTGAGAGTCCCCTGGACAGCAAGGAGAACAAAGAGTTTGATCTTAGAAGAAATCAACTATGACTACTCCTTAGAAGGTCAAATAGTAAAGATGAAGCTAAAGTACTTCAGACATCAAATGAGGATTCACTTGAGAAAGCCTTGATGCTGGGAAAGGTGGAAGGCAAAAGAAGAAGAGGGCGACAGAGAATGAGATGGCTGGATGGTGTTGTAACCGCAATGGGCACAGATCTGAACAGGTTCAAGATGGTGGAGGATAGGGGTGCCTGGTGGGCAATGGTCCATGGGATCGCAAAGGGTCGGAATCGACTGTGCGATTGAACAACAACAAATATATTAGACCATCAAAATCTGGCAAACCTAAATGTGACCCATTCCAATAAACACTTATCAGATGACGAGTTTGGAGAACCAAAGACATGCACATAATTCGAATCGCATGCTAGTTAGTCAAATAAATTCTTCCCACTCATTTCAGCAACAATAATCACCATGTCCCAGCTAGTCAATTCTGACTTATGGCAATCTTTTTCAGGGTTTTACAAGTAAAGAGTTCTCAGAAGTGGTTTATCATTCTCTTTTTCTGGGGGTGCCCTTGGATTGTGCTGCTTGCTCAAGGCCACACAGACTGACTCTTCTCTCAAGAAACACAGTGGGGCGAACTCCTAACCTCTGGCTCCACAACCAGATACTGTACCTAATTCACTGAGCTACACAACAATACAAAGACATAATCTACAGCACAATGAACATGTATTTCCAGACCTACATCAAGACTTTCTTTTATCCATACCCACATAACTGTACAAGCGCACAGCAATTTTCTCTCTGTTTAGCATTTTGTTTCTGTTTTTCATTTTCTACCCCATCATCATCTTTGTGCTTTCCTTCATTCTCATCCAAGCCTTAAAACGCTGCATAGCTGTGCTAAGTACCTGTTTAGAAACCACAGGTATTAATGGGCAGGTGGCTGTTAAGTGCCTTGCAATTTTGAAGAGACTATACTAAAAAAAAAAAATACTCCTCCAGCCAATTGCATTTTGCTAGGACAATCCCTATCTAATTTTAGGGTAGATTTAGTAACTCAGCACCAAAGTAAGTTCTATTAATTCAGAGTGTCTGCTCTATTTGTGACCAATAAATGGACTTGGCCCACTGGAACATCTTTGGCCAGCTGCTTTCTCTCAGCGTGACCTACTTTGCAAAGTTGTTATCAAGATCACAAACGCTTTCTTGGGCAGTTTACTCCAGTTAGGAGTAAAATTGGGATGTAATCACACTCAAATACCAATAATTAGGAGACTCAGGTCTCCAGAGCAGCCTTGTGGAAAAAGCAACCACCAAGCCAACAAAATGGATGTCTATAGATGCAGCAAGCCCTTTGCTGTGCGTGGCTGCTATAAAGCAAATTCCATTCGAGACTCAGTAGGTTTGACATCTAAGTAAGCATGCACAGCATTACAATCCAGCTGTAAATGTAATCAATCTTCATCAGCAGTTAACACCAGTGATCTGCCACTCCTGTTGTGCTCTCGACAAAGTCAAAAGAACCAAATCTCTCCATATTGATATCTGTATCATTATTCTTTTTAAGCTCTCTCACCACTAACTTCTAATGCTCTTTTTTTTAGAAACCTTTTGATTTCACAGACCTGATATGGAGCCTCATTAAGACTCATGATTAGAAACGGAGAGTTGGTTTTAGGGTGTTTTTTTTTTAAGATTTGACACCCAGACTGCAATGGACTGCCACAGCCTTGGGGATATATTGACAAGGTGCACCTTCACAGCCAGTCCATCTGGCATGGCCTTTTCCGGCTCCATGACCATTGGGAATCAGAACAGTGAAGTGGTTCCTCCTCTGCTCATTTTGCTTTTGGGCCCAATATGATGGTTTCCAGTGGAATTTCCTCCACTGAGGGGGCCCTCACCCCACAGAGAGAGGTTTTGCAGAAAGAGGCGCTTGTGTATGTGTGTGGTGTGTGTGTATTTCCGTGTGCACACTTCCCTCCTCTCCTCCTTCTTGATGAGGTAGGAGGAAAATACTTTGTAAAAGCGCTGCTTCATGTATGTGTGTATGTGCACACACATGTTCACAATGTATGTTTTAAAGATGTGCATGTTTTAAACATGCATCTTTCAAACATGCATTGGTGCGCCCCCTCCTGAAAAAGCCTTCCCTCAACCCAACCATAATGGCCAATTTTCGACCTGTATCCAACTTACCCTTTTTGGGTAAAGTATTGGAAAAGGCAGTGGCACGGCGGCTGCAGGAGATCCTGGATGAAGGGGATTATCTAGACCCATTTCAGTCAGGATTCAGGCCCGGATATGGTACGAAAACTGCATTGGTCGCACTGGTGGATGATCTCTGAAGGGAGCGGGATGGTGGACATCCATCTGTCCTGGCTCTTCTTGACCTCTCAGCGGCGTTCGATACTGTTGACCACCGTATCCTTCTGGCAAGACTCCGAGGATTGGGGATCCAGGGCACAGTGTTGGCCTGGTTTTCCTCATTTCTGAAGGGCCAGACCCAGTCGATGTGGTTGGAGGGTGAGATGGCCAGCCCTAGGCTGCTCCAATACGGGTTGCCTCAGGGCTCGGTGCTCTCACCTCTCCTATATCTACATGAAACCGTTGGGGGAGATCATCCATTCCCACGGGGTGAGGTATCATCAGTATGCAGATGATACCCAATTGTATATCTCGGCCCATGGGAACACTAGTGATGCAGTGGAAGTCCTTTCCAGGTGCCTGGAGGCTGTCAGGGTCTGGATGGGGGACAATGGGCTTCAGCTGAATCCTGGCAAGACTGAGTGGCTGTGGGTAGGGGGTCCTGTGTTATCTTGGGAACTACCATCTTTGGTTCTGGATGGGGCAGCTTTGCCCCAAACACACCCGGTACGTAATCTGGGGGGCCTCCTGGACTCGCGACTACTGCTCAAAGAGGAGGTGGCAGTCATGGCCAGGAGGGCCTTTGCACAACTTTGTGTGATTCGCCAGTTATGGCTGTTCCTAGACCGGGACTCCTTGCTCATGGTCACACATGCTTAGTCACCTCCAGACTTGATTATTGTAATGCGCTCTACATGGAGCTGCCCTTGGTGACCATTCAGAGGCTACAGCTGGTCCAGAACGTGGCTGCACGAGTGGTATTGGGGTGCGGGCGTTATGCCCGTGCCTCACCGCTGCTGAGGGAGCTGCACTGGCTTCCAGTTTGCCTCCGGGTGCTATTCAAGGTGCTGGTTATTACCTTTAAAGCCCTACATGGTAGTGGACCAGGATACTAAAGAGACCTCATCGTCCCAAGGACATCTGTCCGTCCCACCAGAGCGGACCGGAGAGGCTCTCTGGTTGTGCCATCGGCCAGAGAGGTGCACTTCTCTGGCACTAGAAGGAGGGCCTTCTCTGTATCCGCTCCGGCCCTGTGGAACCTCCTCCCAATAGAACTACGCCTGCAAACGGAGCTGCTGTCCTTCAGGAAAGGATTGAAAACCTGGCTGGCAGGTCAGGTTTGGGGAATGGATAGCTCAATTTCCCCAGCTGGCTGGCTGGTTTGACACCCAGTGCCTCCTAGCTATAATACCTAGCTATAATGCCTGGTTTTTAATGCTAAGTTTTAAAGCTTCTTTTAAAACTTTTAATTTCTAAATTGGTTTTAAATTGTTATCATGCTGATTGTGTTGGGAATCGTCCTGGGTCCCTTCGGGGAGGAGGGTGATAAACAAATTTAAATAAATAAATAAATAAATAAATGTGCACACTTAGTTGGACTTTACTTTCTGCATTGGTTCAAATGATTACATACTGTATTTTCAATCGAAGCAAAAGGATCCAGCTTTTAAAAAAATAGATCTCTGTTGGGGAGAAAACTCCCCCCTTCCCCCATGATCTGTTGCATCATGTGATCAATTGGGGGGCAATGCAAATAAGCTCACCCAAACCAATAATGTTTCTCACATTTCCCCCGTGTGGTCTGGTCAGGGCTCCAGAGTCAAAGCAGATGCTGCCTATTAGCTTTTAGGACCTGGGAGAACAAAAGGTATGCTATGAATGCTTGAGGCTCTCAAACAAAACAAATATATATGCATAGCAGTGCTTATCTCTCATGCCTACAGCAACAAGAGTGGCAACAAGCGTTTTGAAGCACACAGCAGCACTCCCAGGACAAAGCTGCATGGGCAACAGCCAGAATGCTTATCCACTACAGTGCCAGGATGTGGTAGAAGCAGCTTTCTCACCCCTTGGCTCCAACCAGTCATTCTTGACTACCTCTTTCATTATTTCTCACCATTTAACGTCTTAGCTAGGGCTGATGGGAACTGTAGGTCAGGACATCTGGATTCTGGAAGTCACCTGGTTCAGGAAAGCCACTTCCTCTAGACCAGTGTTTCCCAACCTTTGGTTTTTGGACTTTAATTCCCAGAAGATTAAGCCAGTTCCCCAAAGCACTGTTCAGCCAATGGACTGACTTAGGTTTCTGGGAGTTGAAGTACCCCCTGTGGGGCATGGAGCCCACATTGAGAAACATGATAGAGACCGTGGTGAGCTCCAAAACAATTTACTACCACACTGTGGGTGTGGGATAGTGGGTGTGTCCAGGGGAAAGCCCTGCGCTGCACCTGAATTAGGATTACAGTAAAACCTCAGATAACGCTAAAACTTGGTTCCACAAATCTTGGTGTTATCCGATTGTTAGTGTTATCTGATACATATTAAAATCCTATGGGATGCATCGGATAACGTTAAAGCTCCATAGAGATAAATTGTAACCGCACAGGCTTTAGCGGTTGTTATCCGATCCATCCCACAGGACCTTAACGTTATTTGATGCAATTCTCCCCCCCCCCCCCCATTACTTAACATTATGTGATTTTAGAGTTATCCGAGGTAAATGTTATCCGGGGTATTACTGTACTTTGTTTCAAAACTTGGATGGGACTAGGGGCCAGCCAAAATTTCTGCTACCAGTTCTGGTGAACGGGTGCAAACCTGCTGATGCCCACCACTGGAGATAGAACCATGTTTATGTGACCCACCACCACATTATTCTGTGCATACCCAGAGGTGTGTTGGGCACCATGGGAGGGTGCTGGACTGGGGCAAGGGGTGGTGACAAAGGGATGGGGAGAATGTTGCCCCCAGGAACCGCTTGGTCACCTCCCCCCGTGCTTGGTCCGCCTTGCGTTCAGCATTTTAGAATAAACCATTTCTCCCAGCTGAAGGAGGGAGCTTGAAGCAATGGCTCAATCTAAAGTACCACGCTCTGGACGAACCAAGCGAGGGGCAGCAAAAAAAAAGGGACGGGGGAGAAGGCTGACCCCAGGAACCACTTCATCACCGCCTTTCGCTTGCTCTGCCCGGCACGTGGCACTTTAGAATAAACCATTGCTCCAAGCCGAAAGAGGGAGCTTGGAGCAATGGCTTAATCTAAAGTGCAGCACGCTGGGCAGATAAATAATAATAATAATAAATTATTACTGGAGCCCCAGGACGCCAGAGGTAAGGGCACACCCAGATGAATCCCCCTGTCCTGGTGGCCAGCCCATGCCTGTGCATACCTGGGCTTCTGGAACCCCGCCCAGCATTCTAGGCTAAGCAAGCCAAAGAAAAGATCCACATCCAAACCTCATTTTGATTAGTACTTGGCCAACTGGGTTCGCAAGTTAGGGGCAGAGAATAGGCTGCATATGCAAATCTTCAAAATACAGGATGGCTCTAAGAAACACACTCCATTTCCTCTTCTAGCTTAAACCTCAGGAGCTCCTAATGAACATTTTTATTATTATTGGGCAGTGTATTCAGTACGTATTCAAAATAAACCAGTTAATCAGGAGAAGATGGAAAAATACACAGCTGAGGCTTTGTAGAGAGGTCCACCCACCCTACCCCTGCTCTACTAACATCAAGAGGAACAACAGGTTCAGATGGGAATCAGAAATAACTGCCTGGCAACCGAGATAAGAGGAAGAGCAACTAGTGAGAAACAGGAGCACAGAGGGGCATATGAGGAGGAGGAGGGCTGAACAGGAGGAAGATACGGCTGGCCACTTCCTGCATGATTGTTTAAGCAAAATGAATCCCAGCGGAAAGAAGAGAATCCCTTATATCGAAGGCAGTGCCAGGGAGCAAGAAAAAAAGAGACAGATTCTGCTTATGAAGCTAGTCACATCAGCCGTGACTTTTGAGCAATTATGTCTGGATCTGAATTGAGGATTTGTTGTGCAGCCACCTGCCATACTCTGGCTTCTGCAAAACCAAACATGGGATCCTTCAGCAAACACAGAATCTTTGTAGCCGCTGCCAGGGCATAAACCCTGGGAAATCCCAGTGCCTTCCTCCTACCCCACCCCAGTTCCTTCCAGAATTTCTCAGGCTTCAGTGCCTTCAAGCTTAGTTTTCCACATAGCAGCGCAGGCTGTTACTGCCTCAAGGTAGAGATAAACAATTGCTTCTTAAAGACAGTGGTAGGCAAATTGGGCCTGTCCAGGAACCGGATTTCTGCCTTGAGATCCTCCAGGGACCCAACAACTACAAAAAATATATTTTTAAAAGAACCCTTGGATGGGGAACAAACAACTATTTTGGAGTGTTTACTTTCCTTTTTTTTTCCTGGAGGAAATACATATTTTATCAAGAAGGTGAAGGATTCTGACACAAAGCAAAGGTTGCAAAAGAATGCTTGAGAACTGAGAATGAAGGAGAATCCCTCGTGGTGTATGTGTAGAACATTTTTTGCCCACTCTCACCTCCTCTGGTCAAACTGATACAGTTCCCGGAGATGACTGCTCACTGAAATGATCTGCATTTTCACTTTCAACTCTTTAGGTCAGGGGCGCCCAAACGATGGCCTGTGGGCCCAATTAGGCCCCTGCATATCATTAATGCGGCCCACAGTGAGTACCCGGGCTCACTGCAGACCGCCCCTCCACCACCCCCATGGCCTGATGTCAGCAGTGGTGGCAGCGGTGATTATACTTTGTCCTGGCTGCTCCGAGTAGCTTCTTGCTCGGTCCCATCCCCTCTGCAGCCTTTGCCAAAGCCGATCGCCATGTTAGGAAAATCTTCGGAGCCTCCTCTGTTTCAAAATCCGCGAGGAGTCCCCCTGGCATGCCTGGGATGACATCACTGCAACGTGCCAAGTTTATCCTTCCAGCGCCATGGATTTTGAAACAGAGGAGGCTCCAAAGATTTTCCTAACACGGCGATCAGCTTTGGCAAAGGCTGCAGATGGGATGGGACCAAGCAAATGGCTGCTCGGAGCAGCCAGGATAAAGCGCGATTGCCACTGCCGCTGCTGCTGACGTCAAAACTGTCAGCGGCGGGAGCAGCTCTCCTCCGGCCCCCACAGCTGTATGTTGGGGTGGGACCAGCACTAAAAGAAAAAGTTTGGGCACCAATGCTTTAGGTGGTTGGTGGGTCTATCTTCAGCTGCTACTGGAAACCTCCATCATCTTCCTTCTAATTTCACTTGCCTCCAACCACCCAATGTTTTTCCACCCATTCTCTCATGATTGTAAAGTTCATGTTGTCCCAAAGCTTGGTAAAGTGAACCAAGAAGAGAAAGGAAGAGAGTGGAAACAAAAGCTAATAATAATAGCAAATACTGTATTGAATTATGGAGATGGAGAAAGATAGGCAGGGAAGTTAAACATAGGCCTGGTCTTGGCATTAGAGCTAATGACTGAGTGCAGTGGGTGAAGGTAACATTATACAGTAAAACCTCATATAACACTAAAACCTGGTTCCACAAGTCTTGGTGTTGTATGATTTTTAGTGTTATCTGATGCATGTTAAAATCCTATGGGATCCATAGAGATACATTGCAACCACACAGGCTTTAGCGGTTGTTATCTGAAGCATCCCATAGGATCTTAATGTTATCTGATGCAATTCTTCCCCCCAGATTCCTTAATGTTATGCGATTTTAGTGTTATTCGATACTAATGTTATATGAGGTATTACTGTACTAATCAGATTTGTAGGCTGTGAGGACTGCTAAGAAAGACAATGAGATCTTCCTTCTAACTGATATCACCTGTAGACAAATGATGAATCTCTCTGAAGCACAAGGCTACAGGTGGCCGGACCACAAGGAACATCTAAGAAAACTTGCAACAAGCTCTTTGCTGTCTCAAAATAACTTTCTCCAGAAGAAATTGTGGCAAAGAAAATAGCAAATACATACAGTATATTACTTACAATCTCTGAATCTGGAGCTGGAAACAAAAACAGTAACATCAAATATAAAATGGACTTAGCTGAACCCCCAAATATTAGTTCCTACAAAATACTAAAAGACTCTTAGTTGCTATCTTTTAAACAAGAGATTAAATCAAGGAGACCTGGGTTCAAATCTCTGCTCAGTCTCAAAGTTTGCTGCTAACACTGAACCCCACTCTCTGCTGAAGAGGTCATCCCTATTTCTTGCCACCTGACAGAGTTGTCCTGAGGAACCAGGGGAAGGCACCACAGCCAAAATCTTATTAAAGATAAAAGAAAGATTAAAGATAAGAAATGTAACACCAGCCAGAACAAGATGTATACATAAGGGGTGAATATATGAAAGAATACCTATAAATGATTTATTTTATCCTGCTTCTTGGAACTAAGATACCCTCAGAGAGAAAATAAACATGTCCCTAACTTGCAGTTCCATAAATCTGCTTAATCTATAAATTAAAACTTGCAGTCCAGAGGAAGAAATGTAATTTGTACAAATAGCAGTATCCAAATAGTATAAGCTAAGTAGCAGGAATCTAAGGTAATGTTATGAAAAGTCCTGCCTCAAACTCTGAGGAGTGGCTGCTAGGCAGAACTGAGTCATTTTAAGGCAACTCTCTACATCAGGGATTCTAAACCTGTGGCCCACGGTGCCATTTCATGTGCCCCCCCCACTGCCTCTACCACACCAGGAAGTGCCATGTGGTGGAGGAAGGGCAAAATGGCCGTCCGGCCCCCGAAGCTGTCTGAGGCAGTGTGACCCGGCCCCTGGTTTAAGAAGGTTGAGAACTCCCGCTCTACATTCTTAAAAGCGCTTGCTGGTGAGATATGGGTTGGACATTATTTATTGTCTCCTTGTCTCAAACTGATGGTGGACAATGGGAGTTGCAATCCAATATAGCTGGACAGTACAAGGTGCAGGGAGATTACAATACAAATAGCAGATGAGACAACATAATCTCCCAGTTGGGCATTTCATAATCTTTTGTTATAAATCACATGGACCACGTAACAGAAATTGAACACCAAAATGAAGATAGGCTGAAATAATACAGGATTATTATTCCATCTGCAACATGCATCACCCTGCTGGGCAGTGACATTAGATTGGATTTCCCAACAGTTCCAGCTAGCACAGCTTTCTTATTTTTTTTACTTCCTCTTAGTAAAGGAGATGCACTCCAACAGTAACTGGGAAAGCAGGGCTGCTGGTGATTCCAAGTCCACAGGGCAGTGAATCCCCTGTAGACCCTACATTGGGAACCACTGGTTTAGACTGCAATCTGCAGTGAATTCACAACCCCTACAAATTGTGAATTATCAAGTACCTCTGGAGTGGGGCCAGACATCTCCCAGCCCTGCTAAATTTCACCACCAAATCCCCACGTGCCCCAACTTTTTTAGCAATGTGCATTTGAGGCTGGGGAAAGCATTCAAATAACTGGTGGGAGCAGTGATGGGATGTTACCGGTTCTGAACGGATCCACAGAACCGTTATAAGGATTTCCGGAGGGGTCTCCGGGAGGGTAATATCGGTTTTGAGGCGTCCGGATCGGACGCCTCACCGGCAGAAAAAAAAAAATTTAATTTGAGCCAAAATGGCTCCAATTCAGTGCGCATGCGCCAGTGGCGTCGCGCAGCGTTGAGCCGCCTGGGGCGAAGAAGAAAATCGCCGCCCGCCCCCCCCCCCCGCTCGCTGCCCCCCCCCCCCCACCGCTCCCCCCCCCCAGGCAGAAGGCGCTCCCTCCCCTGCTGAATAGTGGGCACCCCCCCCCCTGCCAGCCCGCCGCCAGAAGTTCGAAAAAGGTAAAGATCGCGGCTCGACTGCGGGGGTTAGCTGGGATCCCGAGGGTTCCCCCCATCCTCGCCTAATCCCCGCAGAGCCGTCCGCGTGCACGCCCGAGGATTCAAAAGGGTAGGAATACCCTTTCGAATCCTCGGGCGTGCGCGTGGGCAGCTCTGCGGGGGTTAGGCGACGATGGGGAAAACCCTCGGGATCCCAGCTAACCCCCGCAGTCGAGCCGCGATCTTTACCTTTTTCGAACTTCTGGCGGCGGGCTGGCAGGGGGGGGTGCCCACCCACCCACCCAGCCAGCTTGCCGTCAGACTGGGCGCTCGTCGGGGGGGGGTGGCGCCATAGCGGGGAGCCCCTGGCTGCTGGCTGGGTGGCTGGGGGGGAGGAGGTGGGCAGCGCGCGCGTGCAGGACTTCCCAGGTGGAGGGCGAGCCTTTTGCTGGTGATCGCTGCTCGCCTCCGTCCCATTGGCTTGGGTACTCCTTTAACCGGCCTCGGTCGCCAGCAACCGGCTAGGCATGCCTCCTCTTCCTGTGGCCGTTGCCGAGGCCCAGGGCCGCCCGCTGAGGGTTCCAGCCGGAAGGCCCTGGGCTGCCCGGCTAGCTGCGCCGCCTCCTCCTGCAGGAGCTCGGTCGCTTCCAAGGGTAAGTACTGTTTTGTATTATTTTACTTTTAAGTGAGGGGTTTGTGTTTGGGGTGGGTTGGTGGGTGTTTGGGTGGGTGGGTGTATTTTTATTTAATTTTTATTTTATATCTTTCTTTTATTTATTTATGGTTTTGTGTTGTGGTGGGTGGATGGGTGTGTGCGTGTGTACGTGTGTGTTTTATTTTAATTTTTTAAATTAATTTTTTATTTTTAGGCTCCGCCCACAACGTCATGACGTCATGACGGTGTCTCCGCCCATGATGTCATGACGTTGGCCACACCCACGACGTCTGTGACGTCAGGGAGTGGTATAAGATTTTTTATCATCCCATCACTGGGTGGGAGGATCTCATCCTCTTCAAGCCATAGTGAGGAACTATCCCTCACTGTGTACATAATGTGAAAGAGGCAGCAATGACTGAGCAAATTCTAGAAAATATCAGACAGGAATGACCTTGGACTGGAATTGTTTGACTCATTACAATTCCAGGACAGCAATTTCTTAATCACTTGCAATTCTGATCAGATACAACATGCACCAAGATACTTTTACATTAAAATTTCCCCACCAGGGTGTTAGATTCTTATAGAACAAAGGGTTCTCTAGCACCATAAAGACAAAATACATGTATAGTTTATTTTTGTTTTCCTGTTCTCTAATGTTTGCATGATGAATTTTTACAGAATTAAATGAATAACCCATTTATAATACAGTGGGACCTCGGTTAACAAACAGCTTGGTTAACAAAAAAATCACCTAACAAAAGGAAATCCATTTTTTAAAAAAGTGGCTCAGTTTATGGAATTTTTTTGGAACAGATCAATTGGTTTTCAACACATTCCTATGGGAAACCATTTTTCGGTTAAAGTATTTAAGTTTTCATTGCATTCCTATGAGAAATTGCATTCAATGCATTTCTATGGGAAATTCGGTTAAAGTAATTTTTGCTGTAAGAAACAGCCTAGAGAATGCATTAATTACGTTAACTGAGGTTCCACTGTAGTATGAACTTTCATGGCCTTTTCCAATAGCTACAGTCTATGAAAGCTGTTATAATTAGATGTTTTAGTTCTTAAGGTGTCACAGCCTCCCTTGTTGACTGCTTCATTAGCTGTTTGAAGAAAAAAAAGAATTCTGCAATATGCAATTTGCCATAAAGTGTGGGGGAAAGCAGTTACCTACTAAAAGTCTTTTCTATGTCTCTGTTTAAGTTACAGGAATTTTGCCTTGCTTTAGGGGCACGGATTCACATACATCAGCAGATTTTGCCTTGCTGGATCAGCACGAGAAAAGGTGACAAAAGACAATCAATGCTTGCTGGACCACAATCTATTTCTCTCCCTAATGTTGCTCTTCTTTCAATCCTTGCCTGGTCACTTTTTATACCCTTATTTGTCCTTTCTTTCCTGTCAACAATCATTTCCACTGGATTTGGCTTTCAAGCAGTCTGATGCACCAAAAATATTTTTAAATAGTAATTTATATTGCTCCTGCAGTTTCTGTTGCTAAGGAGTTTGTCAATCATAGGATTCTGTTCCATAAAATAAACAATCTTACCAAAGATAACAAGCTTACCAGGGTCAATGGCAGCTTCTTTCAGAACCAGAAATTCTATGTGACGATGAATGGAAAGAACAGTAGATGAAGGTTACAGAAGAATGGACTGCTCCAAGGAAGTGCATTGTCTCCAACACTGTATAATATGTATACAAATGATCAACCAGTTCCTGACAATACAAAACTATTCATCTATGTGGACAACACTGCAATGGCCATTCAAGGGTCAATTTTTGATGAGGTAGCTAGAAAACATACTGGAGTACTTAAAGAATTAGGACAGTATTACAACATCAACCATTTGAAATCTAATTCAAGCAAAATGGAGCACTTGAAGGATTAGGACAGTATTACAACATCAACCATTTGAAGCCTTTATTCAAGCAAGACTCAAGTGTGTGCCTTCCTCCTTCGAAACCGAGAAGCAAGGGCTGAGTTGGATATTACAGGGCAAGGGAACTGATTACAGCATTGTTCAGCACCAAAATACCTTGGTGTGATGCTTGAGAGGGCACTCTCTTTTGAGCAGCTCTGCCTGAATACCAAAGCCAAAGTTAGTACAAGGAACAGCATTATCAGGAAACTCACAAACTATGAATGGGGAACTCAAAACATCCATACTGTGTACATCAGCTTTGGCCATGAGTGTCTCTAAAGCAGAGTATGCTACTCCAGCATGGAGTGCATCCACACACGCAAAACAATTTTACATAGCTGTTAATGAAGCCATGTGTATAGTTGCAGGATGCCTCAAACCTACATCAGTTGAGAACATATACTCTCTGGTTGATATTGATCCACCTACGATAAGGAGAGAAGTAGCAGCGGATGCTGAGAGAACTAAGCAAGAAAATGACCCTCAACATCCGCTGAATGGATATGAGCCTCAAGTCTGCCAGCTCAGATCCAGGAAGAGCTTTATCACAAGAACACAAATTCTCAAGGGTACACAAGAGCAAAACCAAATTAGAATATGGAGGGAGAAGCTCACTGGACAAGGAACAACATTGAAGGAGGATATGGCTGAGGAATCCAACCGCCCCTACGTCAGTTGGAGGACCCTGAATAGGCTGAGGGTTGGAGTCCCTAAATTCAAGACCAACATGATCAAGTGGGGGCTGCTGGTGGACAACAACACGCTGTGTGGATGTGGAGAGATACAGAATCCAGATGAATTACTGGTCTGATGATTACTGCCAGAAACCTAGACCAATGAGGGCTTAAGTTTGGCCAATGACAAAGCCAAGAAAGTGGCCTCATTTTGGCAGTGTAGGGTTTGATCGGTACATGAAAAAAAAAAAGCTGTACCACTTCTCAGTTATATTGGAAGCTGCTCTGTCGAGAGATGAAATATCAATCAAAGCAGCCAACCAAATAAAATAAAATGACTGCTATAGCTAATCAGACAGAGTTTTATATCCCTTGTAAAGAAGGTTGTCCCTTCCCAGATCTGTTACCAACTGTAATGCACTTGGCAACCTCACTAGCGATATGAGGGCTCTCAGAGGAGAGGACTCCAGCACAACAAATGTGGTTCTCCATGCAATGGCAAGAACAATGGAGTTCATGTTAAGCCAAGCGCAGGGCAGGGAGAGATTCGGCATGGCTGAATTTCTTGCCTCTGCTCTGTGCTCCTTTCAACAGCAGTCAGCTTAAGCTGGGGCTTATTTTATGTTTTTAATGTTACATCAATGGCCCTTGGTGACACGACTAATTGTGACTCACAGAGCATGGTCTCCTTCTCAGCAAAGAAGTGTAGTCCAAAAGACTTGCTTTATTAATCCCACATTATTCTGATAGCTTCCAGGGCTGCCTTTCAGTCTTTTCACTGCTGTGTGACTCTAGCCTGCTGCTGATGGATCAATCCAAAGGGCAGCAGCACACACAGCAGGATAGGCAGAAAGGTTCACAAAGACTTCCAAGCTAATGCAAACACCAGGGAAAAGGCACAGCCAGAACCATCCTCCAAGACAATTTGGAGAGTCACAAGATAAAGTCACACAGTGACTAATAATATACAC
Source organism: Furcifer pardalis (assembly GCA_030440675.1). Lineage (NCBI taxonomy): Eukaryota > Metazoa > Chordata > Lepidosauria > Squamata > Chamaeleonidae > Furcifer > Furcifer pardalis. The sequence continues at coordinate 206,801,065 of CP126890.1, forward strand.
ATCACACCAAAAATACATAAACTGTGCTGTACATCCATAACAGTGCCATATTTTACTTCCTCTCCCACTGCCAACTTGCCAAATATAAATGGCCTGAAGAATTCACATGGCATTATAATAATACCTTTTTATTCAGTAACACTGTATAGTGCTGGCATCTGCTTTTGAAGAACTAGCTAGCTATCATGTCATGATAACAATCACCTGAAACCCAATATGGAAAAAACACAAGTACAGTACAGTAAAACCTCATATAAAGAGCGCCTCGCTTAGAGACTAACTCGCTTAAAGAGCAGAATTTTCTCTGACTGGTCGCCTCACTGAACAACTAAAACCAACCAAAAACTCTCTTAACAACCAAATCGGGGTTCGCAATCCCCCCTGCCAGAAGTCACAATTGGTCACTTACAATGGTGTTTGTCTTAAAGAGCGAACTCGCTTAAAGAGCAATCCCGTGGAACGCATTATGCTCTTTAATTGTAACTGTATATTTTGTATTGTTTTTGTATTGTTGTTAACCGCCCAGAGTCGCTTAGGCAAGCATAGAAATCGGACAATTAAATTAAATTAAAGCGAGGTACCACTGTACAGTCAAACCTCACATGAAGAGCACCTCGCTTAAAGAGTAACTCGCTTAAAGAGCAGAATTTTCTCTGAATGGTCACTTCGCTTAACAAATAAAGCTAACCAAAAACTCGCTTAACAAATAAATCAGGGTTCACAATCCCCCCCACACACACACACAGACACACAATTGGTCACTTACAATGGTGTTTTGCTTAAAGAGCAAACTCGCTTAAAGAGCAATCCCGTGGAACGCATTATGCTCTTTAAGTGAGGTACTGTGACAATCCAAAATAAAGGTAAAGGTTGCCCTTGCTCAAAAGCCAGTTATATCTGACTCTAGGGTTCAGTGATTATCTCTGTTTATAGCCAAAGAGCCAGCAGTGCCTGTCTGCAGACGTTCCCATGGACATGTGGCAGGCATGACTCAACAACGGAACACACAGAACACTGTTTACTTTACCACCGAAGTGATACCTATTTATCTACTCACAATTTCTTGCTTTCGAGCTGCTAGGTTTCCAGGAGCTGGGACAGAGACGGGAGTTCACAGAGACGGGAGTTTTGAACTGCTGACCTTCCAGTCATCAAATTCAGTGTTTTAACCACTAAAACACTGCAGTACCCAATCCAAAATACCTGTTAGTAAAACTGAACTTATAAACATCACTGTCAGAATATTAAGCAGAAGGTATGCAGCAGGTACAATCTCATCCACAAACTTACAAATACCACACGGAGAGCACAGCCTAATGTTCTCAAAACATCTGCCCTTGCCCTGTGTTTAGCTGCCACAGAGTGTGCTGCCCCAGTTTGGAGAAACTCTACCAATGCTAGTCACTCCTGGGTATAGCAATTCCAGATGTTTGAGGACAAATAGTAGCAGAGGTGGAGAAGAAAAGGCAAGAAACAGACACAAAGCAATGTTTGGACTTTAACATCATCCATCAAGGTTGAAGTCAAGCAAGAGCTTCATAAAAGCAACAGCATCAATGCCGTCTACAGCTTAGGCTCATCGAACTGAACTATGGAAAAGAATATCACCCAGAGGGTTACGGGCAATGAAGGAGAAGCCAGCAGCAGGTTACCATCTCCAATATGGGACATGGAAGACACTGGATAGGCGAAGAACTGGGGCAACACAAAGCAAAACAAACCTAAAGAGGTGGGGCAACATCGTCAATGGTGAACAATGTGAATGTGGCAAGAGACAAGACTTTGAACATCTGCTACAGCATCTTTCCTGAATGGTGTGATATCGAAGATTTGGTTGAATTAAGTGACAGGGCTATTCAAACGGCTCAATATTGAAAAAAACAGAGTGTGAACATATAAACATTTAGTTTATGTATGCATACATTTTAAGATGATTAGTTTTTTTAATTATGTTGTTTTTAAATTTAGTGCTTCAGACTTGGATAAATGAATAAATTCAGTAACACTTGAAAACAAGTTTTCTGAGAGATTAAAGTACACTAATCTATTTCACCACATTGATGTAAGGATCCATTCTAATAGATGAAAGTAGGTCACATACAGTATTACAGATATTATTCTGGTGGAAGAAGCTTTCCAGTTATCACCCCACAGTGGCAATCGGCTCGATCCTGCCCACAGCAAGACAAACACTGGAATGATACAATGGAGGGAGGAAAAAACAAAATCTTGTTTACTCCAGTTTCCTAATTCTCCACTGGCTTCCTATGTGATTCAAACAAGTTCTGAAACTGATTAGACCAGGTGGCAAGCTCCAGCTGGTGCAGTCAGTTTTTTCCCCCTTAAAAAAAATCAAACATTTTCAAAGTGGAAGATTGGCAAGATATTTGTAAGAGAGAGACTGTCAAACTGAAGGTAGTGAGTCTGTTAGATTTGTTTTTATTTGCTTGTCTATGGTCATGCCTACTTTTACCTTAACAAAACCCTGATACGCAAACAAAATTAATAGATGACATTTAATTACAGCATAAAAATAGAGGAAGATAGAGGAAGGGCCAAACACTTGAATTCCTTGTACTATAGCTTGTTGTGTCTAAACAAACCAGGATTCATATACCTGCACAAACCATGGTCCAAAGCTGGTTTATGATCATGGTTTGTCTGGTCCCCAAAATCCCATAGCTTGTTTTTATTTTTGTTCTGCACGACATCCGATACATCCGACGTTAAACACAGCACTCTGTGGCTTTAGCCCCAGAAAGATGCACAATATGATAAGATGCAAAACCCTCTCCTTACTCACAATGAAGCCTCCTCTAAAGATCTGAAACCCCGACAGAAAGGATCTGGCTATATCACAAATGGGATTTGCTAATTCTGCATTATGCGCTACTTGTAATAGGCCCCCAGTGGGAAGCATTAACTGGGGGAACTTCCCATCCCTTTCTTTTATCCTCACCCTTTATCTATTAAACTAATTGGTTTATTTAACAGAGAGAAATTGCAGCCCACCCTCATCTGCTCAGTGCGAGCTCTGCTCCATATTTATGAAGGCAGGCTTGGACTCTCTAGTCTGCTGTCAGGGCAAATCTGTCAGAAAGGAAGGCTTGCTTTGTTGCGCTGGTAAAGTTTACCATAGTTCTGAGTTCCTCTTCCTTTAGTGGTGGGAAAGGAATGCCCAGAAAAGCATGTATACTTTGAGCAAAGCAGGAGACTCCTTAATGTCAAGTGGGAAAGAAAAGATAATCTTTGCCCGCTAGTACTTATCCAATTATAGTGTCTCTCCTGCTGCCATCTTAGAAGCAAAAATAGAGAAGCTTTGGGCCTCTCAGCTGTTCACACTACAAGACCCATAGTCCCGTATTGATGTTATTGGAGCAGACAGAATAGTGAGCTCAGGACCAGAAAGTGACTTGTATAACTGGACAAACCTAGCAGTTTGAAAGCAAGAAATTGCAAGTAGATAAATAGATACTGATTCAGCGGGAAAGGTAATAGCATTCCGTGCACTCCTGTGTCTAGTCATGCCTGCCAAATGACCATGGGAATGTCTGCAGACACAGACAGCGCTGGATTTTTGGCTATAAACAAAGATGAGCCCTGCACCCTAGAGTCAGATTTGAGCAAAGGAGACCTTTACCTTTTATAGACAACTTAAAAAATAATAACCATGAAGAAAAAAGTTGGGAAGAACAGTTTCCAGCATAGAGCGAAGGGTTAACTTTCTTTTCAGGTTAATTTTTCAGTTGCTCACCTGTTCAGCCATGCAAAGCAGCTTAGATCGGAAACTTCAAAGGCACTCTGCCATGGATGCGTAACAAGTCCTTTCCTATATACACAAATTATGCATAACAACCACAGTCACAGGATGCAAAAGCAGCAGCTAAATTTGGATTTGAAAGCCTTTTGAGTGTCTCCCAAAGGAAGGGGCATAAGAAGACATGGTGCTGTGTGGTGCATAAAGTAGGTGCTTTCAGTGCAATCATCTAGAAGTGCTACAAGTCACATTTCCTATAGCCAAGAGTGTGACAAGACATTTATCCTGACAACCTTCACAGCAAGCTTCCCACCATGAGGCGTTCAAAAATGCAGAGAGCTAGACCTCTCCAATCAACAAGCAAGGTGCGGACCTTCTGTTAAGGTAAAGGTCACCCTTGCTTGAAAGCCAGTCGTATCCAACTCTACGGTTCAGTGCTCATCTCCGTTTACAACCAGACACAGCACTGGTCTGTGTCTGCAGACGTTGCCACGGTCATGGTGGCAGGCATGACTAGACGCCGGAGTGCACCGAATGCTGTTACCTTTTCTGCTGAAGCAGTACCTATTTATCTACTTGCAATTTCTTGCTTTCAAACTGCTAAGTCGGCAGGAGCTGGGACACAGATGGGAGCTCACTCCATCATGCAGCACTTTGGTCTCAAATTGTTGACCTGCTGACCTTCCAGGTCTGAAGTTCAGCGTCTTAACCACTAAGCCACTGCAGTCCAAAGGGCTATCAGTACCTCCCAGCCATTATGGCCAATTCAGAGAGGTGAGCTCCACTAAAGACTAACATTTCATGGAGGAGTAGTCCACAAAAGACTGACCTTACCTAGATTGGCAGGAGCTGGGACAGAAATGGGAGCTCACTCCATTGTGCAGTGCTCGTCTCAAACTGCTGACCTGCTGACCTTCCTGTCGTCAAGTTCAGGTCTTAACCACTAAGCATGAACCACCAGTCCCTTTCTGTTAAAGTGACAGCTCTTAATTGTCCATTCAAGACACACTACCCACAAACACTTTACATTAGAAAAGGGCCATCCTGTAACAATATAACATTTCTCTCAGCTACTGTGAGAATTGCAGCAGAGCCCTGAGACAACAAAGAAGTGGTGGTGGAGGGTATCATAGTCTGTACTACCCAGATAGTCCAGACCTGCAACCCTGCAAACTTTGGTTCCACTACAGAAAACATTAACATAGACAGGCACAAGCAGATACCAGTCAGTTCATATATCCTAAGGCTATATTACTGTGTGGAAGTACCATGCTGCTGTTGTAAAGTACAAAATAAGAGATAAGTCTTTAATAGCATTACGTACTGTGGCTGCCAAAATGCTAACTGTGGAACTTGGGAACTGTGGGTTCAAATCCTATCAGTGCCACAGAATCACTGCTAGGTTAGTGGTCAAGCTTGGTGCAATCATTTTTATGCCTGGAATCCTGCAGGTATGGGTGATACCGTGTTTCCCCGAAAATAAGACATACCCACAAAATAAGCCGTTGCAGGATTTCTAAGCATTTGTGCAATATACACCATACCCCGAAAATAAGACATAGTGATCGGCGTGGTTATGCAGTGTACCTGCACAGAGCGGTAAAAAAGACAGGCAGCCAGTGGCGTAATAAAAATAAGACATCCCCTGAAAATAAGCCATAGTGTGTCTTCTTCAGGAAAAATTAATATAAGACAGTGTCTTATATCCGGGAAAACACGGTAGGTTTTCATCCTAGATTCACTGGGGAAGTCATGTTTCACATTACAAATCCCAAAAAGCGATACTTTTATCAGGGCAAATTGAAAAGGCACAGGTATTTATGGGGAAGCTTTGGGATAAGAACAAAAGCTCTTCATCAGGCACATTACAAAAAGTAAGAGGGCTGGGTATTAAAGCAGGGTTGTCTGTAGCCATCTTATAGTGTAAAGGGGTGTGTGTGTGGCACAGTTAGGGCAGGGCTCAACTGGTATGAAATTTCACCTTGAATGGCACTTCTTCTTCCGTACTAGGCCAGATGTGAAACTGCCAAAATGAAGGCACCTTTTGGTGATTTTACTCTGCAGTTCCTTTCACCTCACAGAGAAAGATTAGCAAGCAACACAACGTTGCAGTTACCAGGGTCTGCCCAATTGTGGTTCAAAAAGACCACCATCTTCGAGGAGGCTCTTTCTGTGTACAGTACTAAGGTCTACTATAAAGAAGAAAAGCCAAGAAAATGGAATGAACCTTGAGGGCAGGACGATTTTGGGAAATTTTTACAAGGCACACAGAGGCTACTGGTTTTGCAAAGGATGTCATGCAGACTGCTCTCAAAGTTGTCTTCCAACGTAGGCATGCTGTGAATAAGAGTGGGAAGGTGGGAGAAATCTAATCTTTTTCTCTTATCATCGGGATACTGAGTGATGTCATACGGGAGTGAAAGCACTTCTGTTTCCCCTTCTTTTAACCTAATGGCAACTATCTATTTTCAGTATGCTTGACTATGCAGGTGCAAAGAGCTCAGCACATTATATGAAGGGTACTAGGGCAGGAAAGAACAGGCTAGAAGAGAGATCAGTGGTTTAGGTATCTGGCTGCAGAGCTAATGGTTTAGAGTTCGATCCCCCACTGTGCCTCCTGGAAGAAGAGCCAGCTTGGGCAGACGTCCAGGAAACTGCCCAGACCCAGAACATTCCCATAAGAAAAGAATGATAAATGACTTCTGCATACTCTTTACCTAGAAAACTCTGAAAAGGACCACCCTAAGTCAGGATCATTATGTTAGGACAGAGAACACTAGTGACTGTACATACAATATATTGTATGTACAATATATTGACCAGTAGGGGAATGTGAAGAAAGAGAGGATATGGAAGGGAGGGAGGACACAAACCTACTAGGTTCGTTTCTGCTTTCTTCATCTGTGCTACAGTTGGGGAATCTGGACTCTGCCAGCCTTGGGGGATTGTTGCTTTCATAATCTGTCACCACTGAATACGTTACCTGAGGAGTGGTGGGCACTGACGTGCAACAAAATCTGGAATAAAGCCAAATTTCTCATCTTAGGATACAGATAAGTAGACTGAAAACACATAAACCTAGATCATCTCTTAATCATTTAAGAGTTGAAGCGTCCTCATTTTTTAAAATTAAAACTGACGCTACACACTCACCTTTATAGGCAAGAGCAGAAATAAACCAAAAAAATCGCCTGCCCATCTCTGGATTTCTGCATATGTCACTTTTCAAAGTGTGTCTCCTGCCTGGAAACAGTTAATCCCATAGTTGAGGACAGTCTTTGTATGCAAAGGTTCCAAGTTCAATCCAGATTTAGCTAAGAAAAACCTGTGCTTGATACCTTAGAAGTGCTGACAGCTTCTGTGACATCAAACTAGGTGAGTCAGTGATCTGGCTCCATATAAGGCAGCTTTCAGGGCAGTGACTCACTCAGAGGTGCAACAGGCAATCATCATCTGAGAGCGAGTCCACAGAGTCTCTGAATGAAGAGCAATTGACTCATTCCATCATCACCCTGCAATGGAATAATATGGCTCTATTCTCCCACACTCCCTTATTATGCTCAAATGTAGTGGAATATTACGCTCAGTCAGAGCAATGGCAGTGCCAAGACAGGACTTTGAGGGAACAAACTCAGAATCCCACTCAACAAAATGAGCAAGGAGATCTCTCCAATGTAGTGAGGCGTGCACAAGTACACTTTGATGGAAGTGATAATTAAAGAATGGTTGGATGAGGAGAGTGGGGTTGACATACTGAAATTATTACTGTACTTCTAAAGTCTAAAATTAAACCATTGATTCAGACAGCATCTTCCTCCATGAGTGGATTGTTTTTATAAAAAAACAGATGTAGGCACCTCTGTTGAATAGATTTCTCACACATACTTGTTCTGTTGTGGGAAGCGGCCTGGGAATTCTTCACCTACCTGTTGCTATGAGCCAACAAAATCTCATTCTCAGCTCTCAGTTCCCCACCTTTAATGCCAAATCCATCGTACCCCATGATCTTATGTGTTGGAGTATCCTCAGGGGTTTTTCCTTCCATTAGTATGCAAGAATAAGTATTGTCTAATAGTTTTTAGCTTAAATGATCTTGGGGAATTCACCACATCTCAGATATATATACATTCTCTGAGAACACATAAAAAAAACTTTTAACTTTAACTTTTAAATCTGTTTTTTAGTATTTTGCTAATTATTTTTTTAATTTTAATTTTTGAAAATTTTTAAATTTTTAAATTTTTTAGTATTTTATCAATTACAGTCTCCACTATCTGAATTGTTAAGTGTATTTTTTTCTGTATGTAGAGGGTATGATGGGACTGTTAGTAGGTTACACTTAATGGGGAATTGATTGATTAACTATGTATTTTTTAATATATGTTGTAAGCCACCCAGAGTTGGGTTTACCTGATTGGGGCGGGGTATTAAATTGGAACAAATAAATAAATAAATAAAAAGATGATGCCCTCAACGCCTTGCAGTTCTGATCAGTTTGATGGGCAGGACGTAGGGTAAATAAAAATCAGAATTTTCTATTTAAATCAGATATTTTATTTAATTATAATTCTTCTTTAAATTGAATTCTTTTTAATCAAATGCTTTTTGAGGGGAAAATCTGCTGGCTGATTTAGTAAGAACACTCTCTCCCTCTTTTAATCTCTTTTAATCTGTAGGGGTTGGAGTAATTTTTGGTGGCAGTTTGAATGGGGTTTTTATTATTTTCTAAAAATGTAATTGGTTTTATTTTCTGTGAGCTGCCCAGAGTCTTCGGAGCTGGACGGCAATATAAATCAGATAAATAAAGTTTTTTGCTGTTCAGTCGCACAGTCGATTCTGACCCTTTGCAACCCCATGGACCACTGTCTGCCAGGCACTTCTGCCCTCCACCATCCTCCTCAACTCGCTGAGCTTTGTGCCCATTGTGTCTACAGTACCATCTAGCCATCTCATTTTTAGCCACCCCCTTTTTCTTTTCCCCTCAACCCTTCCCAGCATCAAGGCTTTCTCAAGAGAATCCTCTCTTCTCATTTGATGTCCAAAGTACTTTAGCTTCATCTTTACTATTTGACCTGTTGCAGTCAGGGTTAATTTCTTCTAAGATTGACCTATTTGTTCTCCTCACTGTCCAGGGGACTCTCAAAACTCTCCTCCAACACCACATCTCAAAGGCATCTGTTCTTCTGCGCTCAGCTTTCCTTATGGTCCAGCTCTCACAACCATACATTGCCACAAGGAATACCATTGCTTTGACTACACGAATTTTTGTTTGGAATTTGATGTCTCTACTTTTCACTATGTTCCCCAGGTTTCTCATTGCTTGCCTCCCAAGAATCAGTTGCCTTTTTATTTCATGGCTGCAATCTCCATCTGCAGTGAGCTTTGATCCTAATAAAGTAAAATCTGTCACTGCTTCTACTTCTTTCCCATCTATTTTCCAGGGACTGAGAGGGCCTGTTCCCATGATCTTGGTTTTCTTGATATTCTCAAGCCAGCTTTTGCACTTTCTTCTTTCAACCTAAGCAGCAGCTTTTTAAAGTCCTCCTCACTTTCTGCCATTAGGGTGGTATCACCTGCATATCTCAAATTGTTAATGTTTCTCCCAGCAATTGTGATCCCAAATTGTGATTCCTCCATTCCTGCATTGCGCATTATGTGCTCTGTGTATAAGTTTGAATAAGCAAGGTGACAAAATGCAGCCTTGTCTTACTCCTTTTCCTATTCTAAACCACTCTGTCCTTCCGTATTCTGTCCTAACTGTTGCTTCTTGATTCATGTACAGATTTCTCATGAGGTATATAAGGAGCTCTGGTATTCCCATCTCTTTAATTACTTGCCACATTTTGTTGTGGTCCACACAGTCAAAGGGCTTAGTGTAGTCAATGAAACAGAAGTATACTTGTTTCTGATATTCCTTTGTTTTTTAATCTGTTTTTTAATTCAACGTATGTTGGCAATGTGGTCTCTAGTCCCCCTGCCACTTCTGGTAACTCTCTCTCCACATGCTGCTGCAGTCTATCCTGTATTATCTTGAGCATCACCTTGCTAACGTGAGGGAAGAGCGTAATTGTTCGATAATTTGAACATTCTTTGACATTACCCTTTTTGGAGATTGGAACATATACTGATCTTTTCCAATCCTGTGGCCATTGTTGTGTTTTCCAAATCTGCTGGCATATAGATATGTTTCTATTTAAGATACAGGGTTATTCATCATGAAAAAAGGAATTACTATAGGGTTTTTTTTTATTATATAGCATAATAAAATAATGTTTATTTTATTTATTTAGCTAAATGAATTCCATTAAACTATTCACAATGCCATGCTCTTCCAAAGGTTAAGAGTATTGGGCCATTTTCCTATCTAGAAGATATTATTTTAACATATTATTTTAAAAATATATTTATTATTATCCCAGCTACTTGATTTTACAGTTCCCTAACTTGTGAATTTGTGTCTAGAATGATCATATGCTTCTTCAAACAAAAAAATATGCTAAAAATATACAAAGTTGAGAAAAAGACCTTAATCCCATTGTTCTTTTCCAAATCTACTTACAGTTGTACCTCGCTTAAAGAGCACAATGCATTCCATAAGATTGCTCTTTTAAGTGAGTTTGCTCTTTAAGTGAAACACCATTGTAAGTGACCAAATGTGACTTCTGGTAGGGGGGATTGTGAACGCTGATTTGTTAAGCGAGTTTTTGGTTGGTTTTATTTGTTAAGCGAAGTGAACATTCAGAGAAAATTCTGCTCTTTAAGTGAGTTACTCTTCAAGCGAGGTGCTATTTATGCAAGGTTTGACTGTACATGTATCAGCCTGTTACTTCTTAAATGCTAATTTTAATAATAATAATAATAATAGAAGCAGACTGTTGGGAGTATAATAGATCTACAGAAGAAGCTAAGTGTATGAAGGGAGACACAAGCAATAAAAATGAAAGTGCAGCCTTTTGAGCCTTTATGCAGAAAACCATTATTTAAACCTACTCTCACTGACTAGTGATTTAAAACATGATTTAAACTGATTTGATCTAAACCAAATCCAGCCTGGCAGGAGGCGAGAATGACACCATGATCTTATATGATAAATGGTACAATGGGTTGAAGTATGCCTATATCAGCGTTAAGGAAAGCCATCTTATTGGACAGGAGCTCCCAGAATTCAACAGTCAACACTGCCATGGAATTGTGGGAACTGTAGTCCAAAGCTATTACTTTTTTGCATGTGGTGTCTACTTCGCCATAGGGAAGCTGGCTGACATTCAGCTATTATCTTTAAAGAGAGGAGTAGATATATAGAAATAGTCAATTTCCTTGGGGGGGGGGGAGAGACAAGTGGCAATGTACCAAAAATTACCGTACATGAAAATTGGTTAATGGCACAATGGCTATTTTTCTCTCTGTGTGTCACAGTTTGGTTAAACTGCTGTATTGCAACCAAAACGGCTGATATTATAAGTTTGAGCCTGACGGGGACTCAAAGCTGGCTCAGTCTTTCATGGCCAGTAAAATAAGTCCCCAGCATTTCTGAAGGCAAAATGCTAATTACCTTGGGAACAATTCAGAGTGCACTAAGTGCAATGGGGCAGTATATTTTATGTATTGATTAATTACATTTTTTATACCGTCCATTTGGGAAATTTCCCAAATATATATAACTATCAAATAACATAATAAAACACACAACAAATTAAAAATAAACCAACCAAATAAATACATCCTAAAATATAATAAATGGTGAATACAGCAGGATAGAATGAGCTCCCATCTTTGTCCCAGCTCCCGCCAACTTAGCAGTTTGAAAGCAAGAAATTGCAAGTAGATAAATAGGGACCACTTCGGTAGGAAGGTAAACAGCGTTCCATGCACTCCGGTGTCTAGTCATGCCTGCCACATGAGCATGGAAACGTCTGCAGAGCAGACAGCACTGGCTCTTCGGCTTTGAAACAGATGAACACTGTACTCTAGAGTCGGATACGACTGGCTTTTGAGTAAGGGTGACCTTTACCTTTAACCTATGGGCACAGAGAATCCTAAAATACTGACTGGTTTATTTATTGCTAAGGGGATAAGTGTAATTACTATTTAGAACATTGGCAGGTGCTTCTATTTATCTGGGGCAGTCCAAGAAACATCAGCAGGGTCATTCCTGTCCTGCAGAGGCAGAGAATATTCCGCTGGATGAGCCCACACATGGATACAGACATGGCTGGATTACATATAAAGGATTATATGTGAGTTTGCTTATTCCATCAGGAAGTTTCTGCTCCCACATAATGGAGTGGAAGAATTCCCACAGACAGACACATTGCACTAATTATTGAAGTATTACAATGACTCTTCATTCAGTACCAAGCCTGTTGCAAAAATACAGATTATCATCTATTTATGACTTTAGATGTCTGGGATTCCAATATATGGAAGAACACTTCGCTCTATATCTTTCCCCCTCAACAAGGTTATTTTGGACTACAAATCCCATAATCCCCAGTCTGTCTGCTAAAAGCTTTCCAAGAACATTGAGCAGAACACATTACACGTTTACTAATGAGATATCCTTCTCTGGTGGTGGCACCTTGACTTCAGAACACTCTCAAGTAAAATAAAGGAGTATTTCAGCAACAGTATATTGGCCTCTCCTAATATTTAAATTAGTTTTTAATTATCAATTTATCTGTATGATTAGTTTTTATGCTTCTCACCTTGTAGTTGTAGCGTTACATGTTTTATTGTATTGTTAAATTTCATTGTAGTGTGCAATTATATTGTTATAGTGTTGCTACACTTTTAGAATGTTTTGCAAAACAACTCCAGGTTTCCTTGTGAAAGATGATTAAACCATTCAACAACAGTTAACAAAGAAGGATAATCATGATTAGATGGTTTCATTAAAACAACGCTGGATTCAGCTAGATCCAGACTAAAAAGAATCAAGGAAAGTACAACGTGTTGAGAGGAAGCACCAATTTTGAAAAGCAGGAGACTCATAAATTGCATACAAAGAGAAACAGAGAAGAAAGAAACATCATCACCAAGAGCATTATGTGGCCAGGAATATTTACTGCAGAGTTAAGCAAACCAACACTGTAAAAGGATCCCCCGTAATTTTAGTCACACTGTTCACACACTGCAGTATTTTCGAACAAAACAACCATCCAGTGCTAATGTAGCACCTTACAGCTTCAAGGCAGTTGTGCTCACAGTACTGTTGCAACGACACTGCAAGGTTGATGAATATTACTTTATCCTTCTAATGCAGATTTTGGGGAGAGGCAAGGCACTGAGAGGGGAAACGGCATGCCTGACGCTACCTATTGCGAGTACTGTATCAAGCTTTGAGTCTCTTTCATAGCTTATATCCCTGCCACTGGATTAGTCTCCATACTAGCTCCGTGCTACAAGATTCTCTTCCATCCTTTCAAAGAAAAGGCACAAGAAGAATCAAGGTTAAAGTGCCCACAAGACAATTCCATGCTTTGCCAGAGTGCATGTTTGGGTGGAGCAGGGCCAGATAGAAACATCACATATGATCAAATAGCCTTGTTAAGAACTGCTGGACCAGAGCAACAGCCTTTGTTAAAGCATCCTTGTAACCCAGGGACTCTCAACCTGCAGCCCATGGGCAGGATGCAGCCCACGGCACCATTTCACGTGCCCCTCACACACCAGGAAGTGCCATATGGTGGAGGAAGGGGGAAATGGCCATCCGCCGCCCAAAGCTATCTGAAGGTGCGTAATCCAGCCCCCGGTTTAAAAAGGTTGAAAATTCCTGTTGTAACCCAACCCTCCATTACCATCCTAGCCAGCTCTCATATAACATCATCCAGCTATATGAGAATACAATTCCCATCCCTTCAGCCATTCTCTTTGGTGTGGATGATGGGAAATGTAGTCTAACACATCTGGCAAGTGCCAGACTGGGGAAAGTTAGGTTGGCCAGGTGTTTCTGAGCAGCTCATAGCCTTCCCTTAAGGTGACCCATCCTCCCAACACACACACACACACACACACACACACACACACACACACACACACACACACACACACACACACACACACACACACACACACACACACACACACACAGTAGAACTCCGTGTAACGATCACCCCATACAGTGATGAAATCACATAGCGATGAGGCTTGGGGGGGGGAGGTGTTCCGCATAGCAATCGTTCCTATTGGGAAATCCGTACAACGATGTTTCAATGAAAAAAAAGCTTAGCGCCAAACATCGTTGTACAGTTTTTGCTATAGGGAAAATCGTCATACGGATTTTCCCATAGGGAAGATTGTACAATGACGAAAATCACATAGTGATGAGTTCTGTGTAACAGATTAAAATCGTTATATGGAGTTCTACTGTATGGAGATAATACTGCCTTTGAATAAAGAGGCCTTAGTCACGAATTGCCCAAAACCCCTTGGCAGGCCCACCCTCTGTAAATTTACCGAATCCTCTTTTAAAGCCATCTGTCCAAGCAGCCATCCTCAGCAAATTCCATGAACTACACATCTACTCCATGAAATAACACTTTTTAAATACCATATTTGCTGGCATATAAGACGCACTGGAGTATAAGATGCAGACATTATTACCAAAATAGCCCAGTATGGGCCACTATATACAGTACAAGACACACTCCATTTTTCCAATATATTTTAAGGGGTGGAAGTGGGTCTTATAAGCTAGTAAATAGGGTATATACATTTTAGGTCAGCTGACAACTGCCCCAGGTACCACTCCCACCCCCTACCACCACACACACACACACTTTGTATATGCTAGCAGGCAGAATGGGAGAGTGGCCCTGCATTATTTACTAAGAGAGAAGCCTCTGTGTGTATGTGTGTGTGTGTGTGTGTGTGAGAGAGACCCAGTCCTAATCCTTTGCAAATGCATTTTTCCTAGCCTGAACCAATCTGCTTCAAATGCAGTATGTGGGGCAGGACAGATGGGTAGAGGGCATCTTATCCTTTATTTAATACCTTTCTCAGTAAATCTTCCCAAGGGGTAGTAGGAAAAAAAAACCCTAAGTGGCTCTTCAGACGATGGCAGGAGGGCAAAAGCCAGCCTTTATGAGTTTTATTACTTAATCAAATTGCTTTTGCTACTGAGAGAACGGCCATTAGATGAAACATGAGCTGCTTCCAAACCTTCCTTCTCAGCAGCTAAGCAGGTATCTTTCTAGCTTCAGTGATGGGTTTTTCAAAGGTAGATGCAGGGGTTCTGCTGCAAAAACACATGCCTGCATAGGCAAGCCCACACCCTCTGCCATAGAAATAATTCACCCGAAATAACTAGTTATCTCCTGATTTTGCACTCAATGGTTTTTAACACTGCTCTGTTAGTACCATTCTAACAGCTAATCCAGATTGAAGATACCAACAGGATCGTGGCCAAAATATTAAGGATACCCGAGAGCCCCACTAGGATTGCTATGTCCCTACAAGAGTGAATGGAAAGGAGCATGTAAGGAGACAGCATGGATGGAATACTGAATAGGACCATCTCATGCTGCAATATTTTGTTGCAGTCTCACTTCAGCTCAGATCTCCGGGTGTCCCCATCCTGAATACCTTTGTTGTCACAAATCTCTGTGAAGGGGAGAATCCACAATTTTATCCCTTGATTTCCCATAAAACAGGGGTAGGAAGATAAAAATGTTTTGAGGAGGAGCTCATCTGCATTAAGAGATCTTGAATTAATTCCCCAAAGGAATTATTTTTTTGGGGGGGGAGGGGTGTTCCCCACTTGGATCCGTGAGCTTCCAAACATCTTGCTGCATACAAATAAAAGTCATCAGTTCCATTCCATATCAGCCTAGCACAAAAAAAATTTAAATCCACCCCAAAGAGGTAGAGGCTGGGATAAGTAACCCTTTATTTGTTTTTTAAAAAACTACAATTCCCAGGATCCCACATAGTACTATGGCAGCTGCCATTCTGTGTGCAGGATTCTGGGAGTTGTAGTCCAAGAAGGAAGCATTACAGTAGAGGTTGAACCTCCCACTTGTCCAGTTACTGAAGGCCAGAGTACCATTAAAGACACAGGAGCACAACTCCAGACAATCCTGGACATCAGCACGTCACAGAATTAACAGATTCATTTGTCCTGTTTCTTTCTGTATAGTAGAGTGGTTCCCAACATGAGACCCACACCTCAAAGGGGTACAGTACTTCAATCCCCATAAGCCTAAGTCAGTACACTGGCTATCAGTACCTTGGGGAATTGACGTAGGCTTCTG
This sequence comes from Furcifer pardalis, assembly GCA_030440675.1. Classification (NCBI taxonomy): domain Eukaryota; kingdom Metazoa; phylum Chordata; class Lepidosauria; order Squamata; family Chamaeleonidae; genus Furcifer; species Furcifer pardalis. The sequence goes on from CP126890.1 coordinate 206,817,073, forward strand.
GGAAGTGAAGTCCAAAAACCAAAGGATGGGAAACACTGATGCAGTGGACTTGATCCACGAAAGCTAACAATAAAAATATAGCAGTTAGTCTTTAAAGTGCTACAGTGTTTTTTTTATTTATTTGTTTGTTTATTTTTTTTTCTGATATGCCTGAACCACAGACTAACACGGCTACTATTCCAAAGAACTGGTATACTAGGAAGGCGGTTCCTACTTTACTCTGGTAAGGTTTTGTGTTAAGGAAGCACAATCAGAAGCAGAATTGAAAAGCAAACCAAGTAAAATAGGAGAGGGAAATGAGAAAACAGGCATGCTTGGTTTTACTACTATCTTTTATTCCGACAATTTGATATCATCCCCTCACCCACGCCCTTCATCTCCCAAATGTTGTTTCTACTTTAATAAGGATGGAATCTAATAAATCTTAACAAGGCGTAGGGTGAACTATGCATTTGGTTCATTTATACTGAACAATTAGCATTTTCTCCACCCAATGCCCAGACAGCAGAGAAGACACAAAGCTGCAGAGAAGTGATTGTGCAAACCTGCTGGTCAACACCTATGTACATTTTACTCAGGTGTAAGCTGCAATAAATCTCAGTCCCATTTGCTTCTATGCAAAACTGAAGCCTCTACAGATTACAGTGGCATAACTTGCACTCTTCTCACGAGCCAAACTCCGTTTTGTCTGCTTCATCCAACAAATGTATGAAACTGCATCTAACCTACCTCCATGCGAACGCCTTTCCTTCGCTCTGGCTGTGGCAGGCTCACATTTACAAGGATCCTGGATCTGAGTGAGCCTTGGGCAAGATGGCATCGCCGCAAGACGGGCAGCTTTGAGTATCTAAAATATTTTGCATCCATAGCCAATTTAGGGATGATCAAACCCTCTGGGATGTTGGGAAGGAAGTACAGGATGTGACTTTGGGCTCAGAGGGTAACACTTTTCTAGGAAGGCAGCTGCCTGCACCAGCATAGAGGGCAACTTTAAGGCTAAGAGTCTAGGCAGGTGTGGCTCACCAAAATCTGCCATCAGAGGCAAGAAAAGCTGTCTCACCCTTATGCTCTTTCTACTGCGAATAGTATTCACTTGAAAAAACCTTCATGTTGGGAAAGTTGGAGGGCAAAAGAAGAAGGGGGCGGCCAAAAGTGAGATAGCTAGATGGTATTGTGGATGCAGTGGGCAGAGCTGGGCGGGCTGAGGAGGATGGTGGAGGACAGAGGTGCCTGGCAGGCAATGGTCCATAAGGTCGCAAAGGGTCAGAACTGACTGTGCGACTCAACAACAGCATTTGCTATCTCCATTCTCACCTAGCAAAGATATTTCTCTGTCCAGAAGGCTTTGGAACAACTACCCAGCCAAGCCCATTCCAACCACTACCAGATGCTGTACTTTCTTTATTGCTATTTCTAACGCAATCCTGTTTAAAATATTCTCTTTTGTTCTACTTGAGTTTTAACATTAGATTTTTGACATACTGTACTTTGATCTGCACTGGGCTTTACTTCAAAAAGAAGAAAGTTGGCACTAGTGGCGTAAAACCTCATATAACACTAAAACCTGGTTCCACAAGTCTTGGTGTTATATGATTTTTAGTGTTATCTGATGCATGTTAAAATCCTATGGGATCCATAGAGATACATTGTAACCACACAGGCTTTAGCGGTTGTTATCTGAAGCATCCCATAGGATCTTAATGTTATCTGATGCAATTCTTCCCCCCAGATTCCTTAATGTGCTGTTCAGTCGCACAGTCGATTCCGACCATCTGAGACCCCATGGACCACTGTCCGCCAGGCACTTCTGTACTGCACCATCCTCCTCAACTCACTCAGCTTTGTGCCCATTGTGTCTACAATACCATCTAGCCATCTCATTTTTGGCCGCCCCCTTCTTCTTTTGCCCTCCACCCTTCCCAGCATCAAGGCTTTCTCAAGCGAAGCCTCTCTTCTCATTTGATGTCCAAAGTACTTTAGGTTCATCTTTACTATTTGACCTTCTAGGGAGCAGACAGGTTTGATTTCTTCTAAGTTTATCCTACAGTAAAACCTCAGATAACGTTAAAACCTGGTTTCACAAGTCTTGGTGTTATCCGATTTTTAGTGTTATCTGATACATGTTAAAATCCTATGGGATCCATAGAGATACATTGTAACCACACAGGCTTTAGCGGCTGTTATCTGAAGCATCCCATAGGATCTTAATGTTATCTGATGCGATTCTTACCCCCAGATTCCTTAATGTTATGCAATTTTAGTGTTATTCGATACTAATGTTATATGAGGAATTACTGTATTCTTCTTTTTGTGTGTCCAGATCAAAAATAATAATGATGATCTGGTGTAAGAAAAACTAACCGACAAATTCAAAAATTGTAAGCTATATCCACAATCTTCTAGGAGGCTTTTTCTGTGTACCCCTGCTTTGGAGTATTAACTTGGGAGAAATCAATCAAATCAATGGGTAATGAGCATTGGACTGCCAGATATTTCCTCTTTCCTCCTAGGCATGACCCACTGCATCCCTCCTTTCCTTATCCAAGGGAATTTACTCTCCATGCTGGCGGACCCCCACCTGCCACTTCCCTCAGCCGGCAGCCCCCAACCCACCCTCGTCGGGAAGGGCGCGGATCGGCCACCCAGCTGCAAAAGAGGAACCATCCGGGCGTCCCCCACCTTTCCACGTGTGTGTATTTAATTAATGAATTTATAGTATTGAATGCATTTATTTATTTGCATTTGTAATATTGAATTGCATTTGCTTGCTGCATTTCTTTCCCGACGCTTTCTCTTTGCAAAGGCCGCCCGTTTGCAAGGGTGGGTCCCTCGGGCAAGCATTTATTTATTTATATTTATTTAATCAAACCTCTATGCATTGGCGGGGGGGGGGGCGAGAGCAGGACAGGTGCCTCCCCCCCCCCCCCCGCTGGAAGATTCTCCCCCACCGAGGGAGTCTGGCAAAACCAGTTTCGACGACCACAGAGAAAAGCGTGCGGGCAGAAGTGGGAGGGGGCTGAGCCGCCCTTGCCAACTCGAAAGGGGGCATCTGCCCCCCCTTGCAAATCCACCCCCCACTCCCCGACGGCACAACGCTTGGCTCCACATCGGTCCCTCCTGCAACCAGCAGGCAAATCGAGTTGACCCTGGGATCCCGGGACACACACACACACACACCTGGGCCACCATCTCTTGACGCGCTTAGCTGGAGGAGCCCGATCGATCCCCAAAGACGGACGGACATCAGACGGCGGGCCAACCTGCTACACACACACACACACACACACACACACACACACACACACACACCTGGGCCACCATCTCTTGCACGGACGGACATCAGACGGCGGGCCAACCTGCTACACACACACACACACACACACACACACACACACACCCCTGGGCCACCATCTCTTGCACGGACGGACATCAGACGGCGGGCCAACCTGCTACACACACACACACACACACACACACACACACACACACACACACACACCTGGGCCACCATCTCTTGCACGGACGGACATCAGACGGCGGGCCAACCTGCTACACACACACACACACACACACACCTGGGCCACCACCTCTTGCACCGCAGCCACTGGGGCGAGGGGGGCGCGCACAGGTTGCAGACCCACCCAAGTCGGTGGCTTCCCGCCGTCCAGGCCATTTGCAAGGCTGTTGCAGGAACACACATACATACATGTTGCAGCCCTTCTGTGTCTCCCCCCCCCTCTTCTTTTGGCACATAGGCTGTTGAGGTGCAAAGCCACTGCAACAATCGCGCCCTCCCCAAGCCCTCCGCCCAAGGGTGGGTCAATAATGTGTGTGTGTTGGTGCGTGTGTGTCTGTGATTATCTCTAATAACCCACCAACGGGCCCCCCCCCCTCGGGTGTGCAGTGCAGACTCACGTCTCGGAAGCGGTTCCAGTGTTTAATCTTGCCACTGTACTGGGAAATGGAAGACAGCCATTGCTCGTCCTCCATGAAATTGCCAGGATTGTCGCCTTCTTTCGCCGCCGCCTTGCCGTCCCCTTCCGCCAGAGCCAGCGCCAGCAGCAGCGGCACCAGGCACCAGCCTCGGGCTCTCATCTTTTCCTCCTCTTTAAAATAAAATCGCCTCTGGTGTGCTACCCTCCTTGCCGCCGAGCAATAATTCTTCCCCTCTCTCTCTCCTTCCCGATCCGGGCCTCGATCGCCTGACTTTGGGGCACCAGACGGATGCCCGGCTCCCCTCCGAAAAGTGACCTGATTAGGAGATGCAGTTCTCCGAAAAGCCGGCGCTTAGAAGCACCGGGGAGGATGGACGGAGCTTGCGCAAAAGAGGCTGGCTTAAGGCGCTGGAGGCTCAGCATCACGTTTGACATCATCGCATACCTGTTAAAAAAGGACCCCCCCCCTCCCCTTTAGACGGAAAGAACTGGGGTGGGGGGTCGGGGGGGGGGAAAGTAAGTGCGAGCGCAGAAAACACCGATCTGTTGAATTCCTCAGTTGAATTCTACACATGCCATTCATTTCCATGGGTTTGCCACACAGGTGTGGCCCTTACTTAGGGGACCAGCGCACAACTAAATATGTTTTGCATCCAGTCCCCCCCCCCTTCTGCTACTGCTACTATGAAGAGGGGACAGAGAGTGTCGCCTGAGTAGAAATAATCAAAAAATAAAACGAGCATCAACTATTTTATTTATTATTATTATTATTATTATTATTATTATTATTATTATTATTATTATTATTATTATTATTATTATTATTATTATATTTGGGTTTCTATACCGCCCTACTTGGCAGAGCCAACTCAGGGCGGTTTACACACATGTATAGTTACAGTAATATACAGTCGATCAATAGAGTTCACAATAAAGCAGAAACATACAATATAAAAAAATGTAACAATATAATAACAAGATAACATTCCATCCAGCATTACAAATATAATTCAGTGTCATCAATACAAATATCAAATCACAAATACAAATATCGTCAACTTTCGCAAGTATAACGTAGGCCCGCCAGTAGCTGTTCTTAATCAGCTGTCATCTCGTCGCCGCCGACGAGCTTAGTGCACACTCTGGGCGGCTCACAGAGTCATTAGCATGTCCCTTCCGACATGCTGGGTACTCATTTTACTGAGCTCAGAAGTATGGCAAGCCGAGTCGACCTTGCGCCCAAGTCAGGATAGAACTCACAACGTTCTGGCTGCAGTACAGCAGTTTAACCACTGCTCTTTCCAAAGTTACACAGAGTTATGCACTGTATGGTTGCAACAAATGGCTGGACAAAGGACTGCCTGGGCTAATTTCCATTTCATAGGCTAAGTGCAAGCAGTGTCCAGGTAAGGGGTCGTTCAAATGCCACGTGATCATTTTGGGGGGGGGAGGGGGTCAACCAAAAGTCACGGGGTCAGGTGTTTGGTGTGAAGTCACGTGACTCCAAAATTAGTGCTTTTTGCACCCAGCTGGCCATAGATCTACCTTCAAACCACATGATTTGGGGGGGAGTCACGGAAAGTCATAGAGGGGTGTGTGTCAAAAAGTGGCCTATTTTAGGTCACGTGGTATTTAAAAGATCCCTAAAGCTTAGGTTGTTTGAGATTGTCATACACGGGGAGAGGTGGATTGGAGATTGTGAGTACATAAATACCATTTAAATAAAGACATGACTGTGAGTACATAAAGACCACACTGGTTCCATTTTGAGTTCCATTTTGAGTCCATCTGTTTTGTGTTGCCTTCTTCCTAGGGGCAGAATATAGGCTGGTGTTTGCATAGCAGTGCCTAGCAACAATTGGGTTTACCTGCTTCTGCCTTCAGGTGTTTGTGGTCCCTACATTTCAGTACTGTACCTTGCTCAGAACCCCAATGGGGACCCTTTTAATGGCTCTGAGTGCAGGACTGACTGTGCTGGATTATAGATTTTGTATAGCTTGGAAAAGTTACTACCACCACCACCACCACCACCCCGTTTCTCAGAATTCCCTCAACTAGCCATAAATTTTACAAACTCTTGTTTTAGGTGTTGCAAAGGTCAACAAACCTTAAATTCTTCATATTGTTATCGTACTTTTTACTGCTAGGGAGGGCGGAAATCTGTATGCCAAAATAAACTGCCTGGCTTTTGTTACTCTACACTTCAAATAGAATAGATGAGAATGCTGCTTACTTTTCTGCACTAGCCATAAAATGCTCAGCCTCTATGACTGCATGTGCCCCATTCACACTTTACATCTTAACTGAGTACAGTCCTTTAAAAATGTAGCGTGTTGCTTTCTGGCTAAAGGAGAGCCAAGCAGATTGAATGAAAAACTCATACACATCAAAGAGGCATTGTGGAGGTTCCTTGTCTACTTCCCCCAGTTCTTTTTTTATTTTTTGCACTTTGCAAGGTATAGAATATCCTGACAGGCGGAGGATTATAGATTATAGACATGGTAATGACTTTACCAAATGTGGAACCTAACATTTCAATCCCAGCTGTTTTTATTCAACCTCCCACCAATAAACACACCCACAAAAAACTGGATTTGATACAGTTTTAACAGATCCCTACCCTACACCAACACAACACAGTTAACACAAAAAAATCTGAAACACAAATATTGGCAGAATTAGGAGCAGCACAATTAGGAGTTGCTATTTTAAACATACATTGCAGAGACAAAAGGGGGCAGAATGGGATTCAACAAACCCTAATAACTGTTAATTCACTGTTCCCAATAGGAAAGAATTTATTTATTCAGATTTATATTGCTGCCCACTCACCGAGGCAATTCAAGGCGGCTTACAGTCAAAACAGCAACAGTACAATAAAAATTATAAAATATAACTTCACAAAATACAGTAAAACACCGGATAACGATTAGATCGGATAACGCTAAAATCGCATAACGTTAAGTAATCTGGGAAGGAGAATTGGATCGAATAATATTAAGGTCCTATGGGATGTATCGGATAACAACCGCTAAAGCCTGTGCGGTTACAATGTATCTCTGTGGAGCTTTAACGTTATCCGATCCATCCCATAGGATTTTAACATGGATCGGGTAACACTAAAAATCGGATAACACCAAGACTTGTGGAACCAAGTTTTAGCGTTATCCGGTGTTTTACTGTACAACAAAACCAGAACACAGACTAACTCCCCTCAGGCCGTTGTTGTGGGCCCAGAGGAGGGAGCGATGTTCTCAGCCACTGCTAGGCCATGGAGTCTTTTCCTCCATTAGGATTGTCCCCCTCTGGACAAGTAGAATAAATGAAATCTTCAGACCAAAATGAAATAATCCAAGGCCACACCTAAATGTTCTCCAAATGAGAACAAGGGAGTTGGGTAACTCCTCTACAAGCTAGAACAGGGGTGCCTAAACTATGGCCTGAAGCAGGGAGGTGGGCGTGGCCACCCAATTTTACTACCACCCTGCCTGAAAGGCCCCCAATTTTGCCACCCCCTGGTCAAAGGCCACCCAATGTTACCACCCCCTGACTGGGGGAGCAGAACACTGCTGTTTGCCCACTGGGGCTGCCGGCGGGTGGGGGGAGCTGCCGCTGTGACTTATGCCCCTGAGGGGCTTCACCACTGTCCCGTTTCTTGCTGTCAAGGCCCCAGCAGGCGGCAAGGCAGGTCCCTGGGCAGTTGGCATCAGGAATGGGGGCAGAAGCAGCAGCAACGACTTGAGCAGAGAAGGGGTGGGGGTAGGGGCTGTGGTGGGTTCTCAAAATTTTTAATACCACACCATGGGTGGGACCGACATTGTCGGCAGGGCTAATGTCATGATGTCATGATGTGGGCGGAGCCAAAGTTAAAAAATAAAAATACACATTATTTAAATACATATAAATATATACATATAAATACAAATAAATACATATAAATTAAAATAAATACGTATACACATAATACATAAATACATTAAATAAACATAAAAACAAACTACATAAAACACATATGCCTTAACCCACCCACCCCAAACAGAAACCCGTCACCTTACCCTGGGGTTGGGGAGCAGCGGGCAGGCAGGCACAGTGACGGCATTGTGGCCTGGCGGTGCGGCCTGGCCTGGCCTGGCCGGGCCCGGCAGCGCAGCCTAGCCTAGCAGCGCGGCCTGGCCCAGTGGTGTGCTGGGGAAAGGCCACCACCACTGCTCTTCCACGCGCTCCTTGCGCCCTTTCTGGGCAGCCAAAATGGCTGCACTTCTATTTTTAAGTTCCGGGTAGCCATTTTGGCTGCCCAGAAGACACATCCGGATGGCTGAATCGGTCGCCCAGGGGTTTACCACCACCCCCGGCAATCCCCTCCAGATGGCTGCTACCGGATCAGGCAAACCACACCGAACCAGGAGCAGCCCATCACTGGGTAGAGGGGTAAGACAGTGGCAGGTGGATAAGCTCTCCGCCACAGCCACTACCTGCCGTCTTACCCACCTGCCGTTCCCACCCCTTCTCTGTCCAAGTCATTGTCGCTCCTTCTGCCTCCCTATATCCCCACCATCACTTGCCTGGACTCCAGCGTTTCTTTCCAAGGGTCAGTGTCAGGCGCGCCTTCCTTGCCAATGTCAGGGAGGGTGACAAACAGGAGCTATTTGTCTGCTGGAGCTGCCAACGTCCCAGGTTCTCTTGCTGAACCACTGGTAGGCGAGGGGAACTGGCACTGCCTCTTCTGCCAATGACAATGTCCCTGAGGGGTTTTGCCACCATCCGGTTTCCCACTGTTGAGGCCCTAGCGTGCATTTGATGCATTTCTTAAGTGGTGGAAAGGTAGAGAGCTGAACTTTGCTATTTGCATGCCTTTTACTGTGTGTTCTGCATTTTTAAAAACTTTCTTCTGACCTCCAGAACAGATTAATTGGTTTTCAGTTCATTCCAATGGGAAACTGTGTTTCATGTTACGATTTTTTTTTGTAATACGCAATATCCCAGGGAATGCACTAAATTCATAACTTGGTGTACCTCTGTACAAAACCCCACTTTACAGAATTAATCTGTTCCGCAGGGTTTTCCTTATAGTGATTTTTCCTTAAAGTGAAGCACCCATAGGAATGCATTGTGTGGTTTCCCATAGGAATGCATTGCGGAAATCCATAAAGTAAAGCGCAGTTTTCCATAGGAATGCATTGGGGGGAAACTGTTCCAGAAAAATTCCGTAAAACGGGGCATCATATTCAATTGATTTTTTTCCGTGCAATGAGTTTTCCGTTTGGCAAGGTATCTGTAAAGTGGAGTTTCACTGTACAGTATTAGAAAATTTCAAATTTTGTTACAGTTCCTCAAACCTCCTGTAAGATTCAGGGAGCTGTAGTCCAAGAAATTTGGTTTTCAAACCACTGGGAAATTCTGCCCATTATAATTGAGTTATTAGACAGGCTTTGATGTATGCAAGAGCACACCATCATGTGTCGTTGCCTGAAGTTGAACAGCCCAAGAAGATGATTGCCATCGGAGTGAGGATGAGACCTCTGCCATTTCTAAATGAAGGCCAGAATTAAGTACCTTAGCAGATTCAATTTGGGTTGCTTGGTTTATGACTAAGCCATGTGTGACTATAAGTTTGCAGACAATGCCTCTGTGATACTACGTTCATCACAGAAATGCATCAGCCATCTGTTCCTCTGGCAAAAGAGGCATGATTAAGTATCATGTGACATCCTTCTAGCGGTGCAACTTGCTTGGTTTAAGATGCTGCTATTTACGCAAGCGGCCTTTCCACAAAGGAAAGAGGCCAGGGGGTGCTCAAGTGGATCTGAAGCTTGTTGCAGTCAAGATTTGGGAAACCATGTAGAGAATATGCCAGCTCACAAACCGGGAAAAGAGGATTTTCTGTTAAAAATTAGAAATGCAGCTATCTGATCCAAGCTACTTCACAGCACCCATTCGTTATAACTGAAACCCACGCAGTGCATTTCCATTTCCCATGGAAGGAAACAGCATGGGTATGTGGATAGTGTTTATTTCAGGGAAGGGGAGGCATAGAGCTGTGATTCTAGCCAGACTTATTTGGAGAAAGCCCCTTTTAAATTCACTGGGACTTTTGTTGTTCAGTTGCACAGTCAATTCCGACCCTTTGTGACCCTGTGGACCACTGTCCGCCAGGCACCTCTGTCCTCCACAATCCTCCTCAGCTCGCTCAGTTCTGTACCCATTGTCTCTACAATACCATCTAGCCATCTCATTTTTGGCCGCCCCCTTTTTCTTTTGCCCTTCACCTTTCCCAGCATTAAGGCTTTCTCAAGTTAATCCTCTCTTCTCATTTGATGTCCAAAGTATCGGTACTTTAGCTTCATCTTTACTATTTGACCTTCAAGGGAGCAGTCAGGGCTGATTTCTTCTAAGATTGACCTATTTGTTCTCCTCGCTGTCCAGGGGACTCTCAAAACTGTCCTCCAACACTACATCTCAAAGGCATCTATTCTTCTGCGCTCAGCTTCCCTAATGGTCCAGCTCTCACAAGCATACATTGCCACTGGGAATACCATTGCTGTGACTAGACTAATTTTTGTTTGCAATGTCATGTCTCTACTTTTCACTATGTTCCCCAGGTTTCTCATCGCTTGCCTCCCAAGAATCAGTCGCCTTTTTATTTCATGGCTGCAATCACCATCTGCAGTGAGCTTTGATCCTAGGAAAGAAAAAATCTGTCACTGCTTCAAATTCTTCCCCATCTATTTTCCAGGGACTGATAGGGCCTGTTGCCATTCTCTTGGTTTTCTTGATATTAAGTCTCAAGCCAGCTTTTGCACTTTCATCTTTCAACCTAATCAGGAGCTTCGTTAAGTCCTCTTCACTTTCTGCCATTAGGGTGGTATCATCTACATATCTTAAGTTGTTGATGTTTCTCCCAGCAATTTTGATCCCAAATTGTGATTCCTCCATCCCTACATTGCGCATTATGTGCTCTGTGTATAAGTTGAATAAGCAGGGTGACAAAATGCAGCCTTGTCTTACTCCCTTCCCTGGGACTTATTTTAAACGAATGTGCGTGAGATCAAGTTGCAGATATGAAAAGAGGGGATGTTTCCAAGCATTTTAAGAATCCAGTGTGGTGCAGCAGCTGAAGAGTTAGATGAGAGACTCCAGTTCATCTCTCCAGCTAGCTACAAAATCTGCAGAGATGCTCATGGGCTAAGTCACTAATTCAGTGGTGGTGAACCTATGGCATGCGTACCAGAGGTGGCACTCGGAGCCTTCTTTGTGGGCACCTGTGCAGTTGCCCCAGCACAGAGTTTGTCTCACCCTTCTTCCCAGCAGCCCAATGGGAGCACTTATCCCCTCCCCCCAGCACAGAGTTCACCCCACCCCTCTGCCCAGCAGTCCAATGGGAGCACTTCCTCCCTCCCCTTTTGCTATGTTGGCAGTTTGTGATAAATAAGGGGGTTTGGAGTTGCAGTTTGGGCACTCGGTCTCTAAAAGGTTCGCCATCACTGCACTAATTCTTATGATCTTGTTACAATCTTTAATGAATATAAGAGTACCACTGAAAGCCTCAGAAGTTGCTTTTTATCTTTGGAAACTCGTCTGACTTATGTCATATATTTTACCATTTGCCAATCATATTCATACTACCCTGTGAGACATTCAGAGGCTTGATCTACTAAAAGCCACACATAATCAGATCAAACACAGCCCCCCCCCCACCAGCTTCATCCATCTTATTTATTGTCTGTGTACAGATGGCACATCACGTAACCTCTTAAGCAAAAGATATTATGGACAGGAACTCATAACAAGAGGATTCAAAAGAGATCAGGTCTATGTGGGATTTTCTATTCCATTCCACCACCTATTCCCGGCATTCTCCCCCCCCCCCCGGGTGCCAAAGCACTGAAAGATCGAGAACAATTCCAGTGCCTATGGACAATCAGCATTTTATTCCAGATATATTTATGCATGTAGTTCTGTTGATTATTGTGAGCCTGAATATGTAATAAAATTAGAAAATTCAGAAATGGTCTGCGTCTACTTCAGAGGCTTGATGAGGTTGTCAGACTCAAAAGCGGCAAGGGAAAAAGAGAACAGGTCCGCTTGTAGGTATTATTCACGTGTAAGTTATGGATCTTGGGGATCACAGTTGCAAACATCTGCAGTCTCAGGCACACGGTATCATTTTCAAGTCAGGGATGCAATTTCAAAGTGGCTATCAAGAGGAGAGGCTTTACAGTAAGAATAACTCTGTAATTTCCAGCCTGCGTCACAAGGGATGGATAACACAGGGCAACATGAGCAACCAAATCAATTCAGCTGTATTGCGCTTTGAAAGTTAGTGCTTTGTCAAGTGCAGTGCCAAGCTGAATCTGTGTGGGGTGGGGAATCTGAATTAAAAAATGTAAGTAGGAGCATATTGTTGTAGGAAAGGCAGAGGTGTACCTCCAATGGCTTTCTTGAAGTAAGTTATCAATTGATGAGTGGTGCCCGATTCTAATATTTCCAGTGTTGAACCTGTCCACTCAACAACCAAGCTTGCCTTTTGGATGAGCTATACATAAATTAATTGCTTCAGCCTTAACTAGCTAATAAAGCAGCAATCAATGTTCAAACATAAAGATTTCTTATGAATAATGGAATTATTTTTAAATGTCTCTGTATAACAGCAGACTTTTTTGCATTTGCCTGTTCACTGGAAATATTTTGTTCAGTATTGTGCACAATGCTATGTGATTTCTCACAGCGACAACAGAAATACTAAAGAGGAATACTGACAGAGGAAGAACTAACAAGGGATGGGATGACTCAATAAAGGAATCCACAGCTGTTAGGTTGTAAAAGCTGAGCAAAACTTACTGGAAAAGACAGTATTGCTGGACCGGGTGTATGTGTTTGTGTGTGTGAACAAGAGATGCTGTAGGTTTGTGAGATCTGAGCCCAGCTCTTAATGATATAACTTTTTGGAGTGACTTGCAGACATATATTTATATAGTGACTAGACAAAATAAAGTGGGCACCAAAGCTCAGTTAACATCAACTAAGACCATCTCGAGCTACAAAACCAAACCCACTAATTTTACTGCTTAAATGAGTGAGCTTCTCAATATTTGTTCTCTGTACTCTTAAAAAATAACTTATATATTACTTTTACAACCAGAAACAGAATCGTTTTAATGCCTGTTTGACTAGGAAACAGTAAAAAGTTTTCCCTCTGAATGTCAGCTAATTAAATCCTCACTGGCAGGTCAAAAATTCAGATTGCCCCAGAGGAAAAAGACTTTGCAACAATGTATCTATTCTTAGAAACTTCCTGTTGGTAAGCCTCTTCAAAGTACAGTACTGTACAGTAGTTTATAATAGTCACTGTTTTACCCTTTTGAGGGGCCTTTTATAAGGCTCAATATTCCAAACCCTATAGCTGGAATTCCTTCTAAATTAAAAAAATCAACAACACCCATTCTTCTTCAAGGTAAGGAGCCCATTTGTTCTGTTTCCAGCCTGGAGATGTAAAAGGCCACTTGTTTTTGCACAGAGGTAAAAACAGTTTTATTTTTTTTAAATCATAACTTGAAAGCCCATTGCCCCAACTTCCCCAAATTTGGCAGAAAGCAAAAGCAGAGTGTCTGCTACAATAGTTGGTGCTGATCTGAAACCTGTTTTTAAAGTTACATGTTTTTGTTTTGTGTGCCCCTATTTTTAGAATTACCTTGTAGAATGTTGTTTTGTTCTGCCAATAAAAAAATCACTGCATTCTCATGCAGTAATAATATGATAGGGGTGCAATAAAGAGAAGGGAAATAAGAGGCAGGATAAATGCAAGCACCATATCCTGGAGGTATTAGTCTCTCACGATATTGATTTGTGTACTTAAGCTTCAAACTCCTCTTGTAGTGACACGGCATGGTTGTAGTTCACCTTTGCTGGGAGATTCTGGGGGGCTATAATCCTAAAGAAGGAATGTTTGTAAAGTCTGAACACAAAACAAACAAGAAGACACCAAAACACTGGCCCAATTTAGCTGTCTCTCCATTAGGAGGAATTTGTCACTTGCTTCTAATGCTTACTAAACAGCTATGTAAACTACCTCATTAGTTTTGGGTTTAGCCAAGAGCTAAGGAGGCAGCAACTCTACATAGGAAGCATAAGATTTTCATTCATGAAAAGCTACATCTTTGAATATATCAGGAATATATTGGTGTAATTTGTTTTCGTTAGTCCTTTTCTAGACTCTTACAGCTGCGGCATTGTGTTTTTGTTCCCCTCATTGCTGCTACTTTTCTTAGTTACCTTTTTCACAGGGTTCTCTCCCTTTCTCACCCACTCCGTTTGCAATACTGTACTTCTTTTTGTTTGTGCAAAAACCTTCTTGAGGTACAAGTATGTCTATTTAGACCAAACACAAATTCAAAGAAATTTCCGTAATTTAAAAGACTGAATTCATTATTTCATGAAGAGCAATTAACCTTTCTTCCAACCAAAACATAGGTTTTTTGGTGCCTATACATGGTGTCTGAATGTGCATGTGCTTCATGCATGTGCTCTTTTTAGAGACATTTTGCATATTACAAGCGTAAAACCAAGTTCTTGTATTCACCCAACGCTCATATGATCAAGCCCCCAGGAATATATACAGTCAAAGCTCGCATAAAGAGCGTTTCGCTTAAAGAGTAACTCGCTTAAAGAGCAGAATTTTCTCTGAATGTTCGCTTCGCTTAACAAATAAAACCAACCAAAAACTCGCTTAACAAATAAATCGGGGTTCGCAATCCCCCCCCCCCAATTGGTCACTTACAATGAAGTTTCGCTTAAAGAGCAAACTCGCTTAAAGAGCAATCCTGTGGAACGCATTATGCTCTTTAAGCGAGATACAACTCTACACTGTTTGAGATACTGTACCTGTAACTGAATGTTCTTGAATAGTACCAATAAAAGGTGTTCAGTCAATGGCAGAAACGCAGAGGTTTGTGCTCACTTCTTCCGGCCAGATGTGAAACTGCCAAAATGAATGCACCTTTTGATGAGTTCATTCTGCAGTTCCTTTTGCCTGACCTAGTATGAGAAAGATTAGCCGGCAACACAAGGTTGCTTTTACCAGGGTATGCTCGATTGTGGTTTTAAAAAATTACCACAATCTTCAAGGAAGCTTTCTGTGTACCCCCTTGTGCTGCTCACTGTAAAGTGTAAAACAGTGTTTTCTCTCCATGACAATTTATGTTGTGTATGCAGGTTGATATCTTGCATAAGTGAGATGAGGTGAGAGTGCAAATACTTCATAAAACTGTGTTGAAATATACTAGCTTCTACAGGCACTGAATACCAGAAGGTTGCTCATGCTTGAATTTGCCTTCTCCAGTAGACTGGATTCTATGCCCATTTATATCTGCATAGGTTGCAGTTGTCCAACTATTTTGAAACGTGGCCATAGTCTTCAGAAGGAGTAACCAAGTAAATGCTGGTATGTAATCATTACTTTTTTCATGTGCAGAGTTCAAGCATTTGTGCTAGTACAGTACAGTATATCTAATTGTCATCTGCTAAATTTATAATGATTAATAATTATGTTACCTCAGGCATGTTTTGTATGAAGCATTTATGAACTGTGGTACACGGCATTCACTACCTGCAAGGTTCTCAAGACAGAATTTATCTAAGATACCTTTACCTTGGATACCTTGGAGTCATTATTCAGCAAGGAGTCCGCACATTGGTAGACGTCTCCACGACGACATTCCACACATGCAAATGGACTTGAGAAATCAAGTCCATTTGCATGCATTTTATTTAGCCATTTGGATATCACGTCACTTGCTGGTTAGGCGGGCCATGACATGTGCCCTCCGCTTTCACCTGGTCCAAGGGATCTGATGGAGGACGCTTAGGTGAGTTTTAGTCCTGGCCTAACATCATTGACAAGAAATAGGCAGCACTGCCTAGTTAGACCACTCAACCCTCTGCGCCTCGACAAGGCTCTCACCTAGCAGGGGTTTATAATATATATAAAGTTATCTTTTGTAATATAATTTATTATAAAGGATCTTATTAAACAGGTTACCCTTAAAAATGACCATAAGAAATACTAGAATATTGCTCAGTTTGTTAGGAATTAATTCCGGATCTGTTTGCCTATGCTGTGAATTTTATTTAGTAACTTAATCCAACAATGCTGAATTAATTATATGTCATATATTATAAAAGACGGAGCATATTAAAAATGCATATATTTTAAAAAGAAAGTACATACGATTAGGGAAAAAATCTCTTTTAAATCTCATTAAAATTAATTTTGTTCTGCTAGTTGTGACCTTGCTCTCACACATCACGTTTATATAATGGGCGTATACTCTGCAATGCCCCTTGCCCTTATCTGTTTTATTCCCAAATAAGGAAGATACATATAGGTGCCTGCCCTGCCCTGTATCTTCTTGATGACATTCTGAATTGGTCCTTGTTTGCACTCATGACCATATTTGTGTTTTCAGATGCCCATAAAAAGATCATTCCCGTGAATATGAAAAACGCAGATGGCTGTGACATTGCACTGGATGGGACTGCACAGCACCACTAAATTAAAGGATGTGATAGACAGGAGGATTTTCTTCTCCCCATAGGAAGTCTTCTAGCAATTTTATAAAAACCAGCAGGCAGTGCAATTTGCTTGAGCAGAAACACACTACTTTTGACCTATCCCAGGGGTTCCAAACCTTTTCAAGCCAGGGGCCAGGTCATGCTTTCTCAGTCAGCTTTGAGGGTGAAACAACAGGAGCCTTCCTCTTGAGTATTGTTCTTCTGAGTTGCAGCTCCCTGGCTGGACAGCCCAGACCTCAGTTATGTGTAGAAAAGGTAACATTGGGCCAAATAACCACTCCATCTCTTCAGGTATTTTAGAAATATATTGAAAGCATAGCAATATTCAGGATACCGTCCACCACAAGATCAGGAAACATTTCAAAGCAGAAATAAGCAAACTAAAGGTTCCAGGGAAAGCCCATGGCCCCCTCTTCCTCAAGGTTCACATTTTGCAGAATGAATGCACAACATTCCAGAGAATGCCTGTGTGTGTCTCTCTCTGTGTCTCTGGGTTACACCTCTGGCCCTCTCCCTTAGAGATTCCAGCCTATGATCTTACAGCAAGACATGTCAATCACACAATCAGTTTCATTTCACTAAAACCATGAGGCAAGGATGTTTACATAATTTCTCTCTCCCCCATATCTGGAATTGCCATTTTGAAAGTACTAAATCACATTTAGGTAGGGAAAAAGATAACAAAAAAAAGCACCGTTTAAAATGGAGCTTATTTTGTTAGAGAGGGACAGATGACCATTATGCCCTGCCTTGCAGCACAATGGGAGTGGCCATTTTCCCCAACAGCTTCAAAGGGACACAAATGGTATGTCTAAAACACAAATGGTATGTCTGGTTTGAATTGTTGTACACCACCTAGAGCAGGTAAATATCCCAGATGGGCAGCACAAAATAATAACAATAAAATAAATCCCAACTAGCAACAATGACACATGTCTTTCACGTCAGCTTACATTTACATGAAATGCCTGGTGGAGCAGCTGCCATAGGCTTTGTAGTATATGATGACCTCAGTCTAAACCTCTTCCAAGTATTTCAGGGGTGGTAATATCCATGGGAAAACATGGAGTTAGGGGGAGGATGAGCTGACATTTGTCTTTTTCTTTGGTGCCAGTGACTCAGTCGTCTCTCTCTCTCTCTCTCTCACGCGCACACACGCGTGATCTATCTATCTGGCTTCATTTACCACGAGAAAAAGAGCATGTAAAGGGCAAATTTTGCCATTCTTGGTAAGCAGTTCAAGAGCATGGATGCACTCATCAGGAAGGCTCTTGTGAATCCTCACCATAAGGGGGTCTGAAGGTGGTGGAACTGTTAGAAGGCCTCTTCCACACATCTTATGTTTCTGGGCAGTTTTGTATAGGGGAGAAGGATATATTTTTTCAGATAACTGCACCATGTGCAGTACTGTGCAAAAGTCTTAGTCCACCACCAGCTCAGGTACCCTAACTCCAAACTTCACCAAACTTGAAGAGGTTGGAGAGGAGAGTTGGAAGAAGACTCTTTCTAATTTTGGTGTGTCTAGGTGGATAGGGGTCTGATTTACGACCCCCCCCCCCGTCACTGAATTTTCCCCAAATCAGCTGGTGGTAGCTTAAGACTTTGACACAGAATTGTACATGACAACAGCAGCAGGACTTCTATATGAGCAAAACTGGAAATTGCTAGAATACCTATAGTGGAAGAGTGGTTGTTAAAGGTTTTAGAACTAGCTGAAATGACAGAATTGTCAACTTTGATTAAAGATAAAACCTTAAACTTTAAAACAACCTGTAAGCTCATATTGGATTTTCTGTTAAAAAGAGAAAAAACTATCTTATGGTACATGATGCACTCTAGGGATATGGACAAGATAAGTGTTCAAGGAGTATATCCTAACTCTATGGAATATTGTCTCGTACTTATTTATTTTAGATAAATGAAAGTTAGAATGAGTAATAAATGATGGAATGCTCCTAAATATCAGTTGTTTGAAGTACAGTAAAACACCGGATAACGATTGGATCGGATAACGCTAAAATCGAATAACGTTGGGGAATTTGAGGCAAACATTTGGATTGGATAACATTATGTTAACCATTATGTTAACGTTATCCAATCCATCAGATAACCTTTGCCTCAAATTCCCTGAGGTGTGGCTGTGACTCACCAGTTTCTCTTGGGGGAAAGGGAGGGGCTGCCTGCTCTCAAGCTTGCCACATTTGAATAACAAAGGCTTGCAAAAACCAGTCTGACTGGTTTAGCAAAGCAAAGGCTTAGGACCCTTTCCCCAGTGTAACCCAGAACACTTTGCAGAAAAATAATTGCAAAGAGACAATTTGACCCAATTACCTTTATGAAGTTTCCCCTTTAAATTCTAAACAGCCTGAACCCAAGATTGTAGCTCTGCAAGTCTCATGCATTGTCAATGGAAAACAAGCAGACTGAAACCTTTCATCTACAAAGCAATTAAGCTTTTCACACCCTGCAAAGCCCTGAGGGAACTTCCTTTATTACAGCAATGGTAGGTGGACTGATTCTAAAAGAAAACATTTCCCTAGCTTCTGTTCAGATCTTTTAAAACAGCACTTTATAAAAATTTCAAAAATGTAAAAATGCTGTATGGCTTTGTTCCCCTAAAGTCAGGGTGGTCTGGCATGTTTTTGTAATGTATTTACCCTTTAGACAATTATTTCTTAAAGTTCTTTAAGTTTCCAGCATGTTTCCTTGACTTTCCCTTGAAGCCTCTGTTGCTTATCTCTATGGAGTTAACGTTATCTGATCCACCTGAACAGGATTTTAACGTTATCTGGTGCATGCTTCGGATAAGGCTAAAAACCGGGTAACATTAAGACTTGTGGAACCAAGTCTTAACGTTATCCGAGTATTACTGTAATCGTAAAACTGATTCTCTTTCCCTCTATTCTACACACCCCAAATGTCCTTTGTCTCTTTGTATCCTTTATGTTAAAAATTCAGTAAAAAGAATAAACCCAGTAACAGAAAAATCCCCACAAAGGATTCATGGGGGTATTGCTCCTCTCTGTGTGCGTGACCAATGCTATTTGCTCTGTCCTGTGGTCATCCAAGAATTGTACAAATACCCCATTCAGTGCTTTTTCAAAAAACGACATCTTTTTCCTAATGTTCTCAAAGCTTGGTGAGGTAGTAGTTTCAAATAGGCCTCAGAAAAAATCCTTTGTCTTCTCTGAGCCTCAAGGCTGTGTCACAGACAGCCTGTTGTTTTAGTATTTCTTATCTTTCTAAGCTAGCTGAGGTCCATGTTTTGTCTAGGTGCCAGATCACTCTCTGTGCACGTGTGTAAACAATATATTGTTTTGAGAAAGTTATTCTCTGTTGTTCTCTGTTACTTGATTGGCTAAAGCTAAACCACCTGACTGAAAGTCTCCATGTTAGAGAGAAGTTGAAAGTTCGTTTTTTGCCTCACCATGGATTAAGACCTGTTTTGATTAGTTAGTTCGTTTCTGTTTCCCAGTGGCTTAAGACCTGGTCTGGCTTATGGATCTGCTATTTGTCTTTTTCTCACTATGATTACCTAACGAAGTTGGACTCTTTTTATTGGACTGAACTCATGGTTATGACCCTCTAATCTGTGCTTTTCCATGGACTTTCTTACATGAACCTGAGGAATAAAACAGCTGTTTCTCTTTGAAGATTGTTGTTTTTCTTATCACACACACACAAGGCAATTCAGCTGCATGCTACTAGAAGAAGAAGCCTCCCTAAGTTCCTTTGTAAACGCGGCCCAGGTCTCTCAGAGTTGGAAGGTAAGGGTTAAATATGTTCCAGAAATGAGCACATGTTCAGGAGCATGAGTGGGGGGGGGGGCCTTACAGAGACGCCTGGTGTTCCGACAATGCACATCTCCAGGATGTATGGGAATTCAGTGCTAGAAGGGTGAGCCAATGTGCTGCCTTATCAGGCTTCAAATTAAGTTATTTGGTTTGGGTGATGGTACCCAGAGAGAAGAACATTATTCTCAAAAAGAATCCAAATAGCAGGATCTGGCTCAAAGTAATGAAATCCAGCCATATTAATGTCAACCTCAATGACAAACAAGCAGCTGGAGAAAAATCAATGTTAGGCGATAAAGGACAAAACTGGACAGGAAAGAAAATTTATTGGAAAAGCTTCTATTAGAAAGAAGAATTTAAAAAATGCTCACGTTCTTTTAGGGGCTTTAATATTCAGCATGAAGTATACTGCTAAGTGTATAAACAGCTTCTAGGTTACGATAGTTAAAAATAAGTCAAGATGCTTTTAAATGCACTTCTTTTTGCAAAAGAGAAGTCTGGCTTTTGTGAATAAGTGGGACAACAACAATAAGAACAAACCTTAACTATTGCTCTGGGTCAAGCAATAGGCAAAAGGGCCAGTATTTGGGCAAGCTGAGCGCCTCTCAAACGCTGCTGAAAGCTGCTCTGTTTGAAAATTAAGCTCTCACAGCATCAGAGCTCAGTGGAAACCCAGTTCTCTCCTAGGCTAAGACTGAGAAACTCAAAAGAGGCCCTTAATGGCTAAAGAATGTCAATAATGGTATCAGGGAGTGAAAAGGAAGCATTGTAGTCCCATATTTAAAGTGTGATCATTAAAAATTATTCACAGAACCTTCTGTACCACAAAGTGTATTTCATGCTGTGCGCAAGGGACTTAATAATAATGTGCAAATTTTGACTTATGATGACACTTTCCAGGGTTTTCTAGGTAGACATCAATGAGAAGTCGTTTACCATTCTCTTCTTCTGGGGATATCCTGGGACTGTGTAGCTTGCCCATAACTATTCAGGCTACTTTTCTCTTACACACACCTCTTTGTGCTACCAATATTATCGAATATGCATGACAGTGATACTCATCGTAATCTGCGCACAATTCCTGGCTTTTACAAATGTAAAGTGCTTATCTAGTTTACCAGATCTAATGTATATATAATGGATTTGTAATATTTGGGGAGAGTGAGAAATGAACAAACCTTTCCACTGTCGGAATGAGCTGAATATAATCAAATCCAAAATCAGCAATGTTCCACCAAATCTATCATTGCCTATCATGAAAACTGCCTTGGTTAATCCAATATTTATTCCAAGCACCCACTAGCACAGCCAATGGTTATTAAAATACCTGTATGCCTCTTTTGCTTCCCTTTCATTTTCTTATGATATATTCTTTCATATTCCATTGTTGATCTTTTAATCTTCTCTTTCTTGAGGCCTTCATGTAGTTATGCAGTAAAAGAATTATTGAACTTGGGTGGAACAATTTTAAAGACATTTCTCCAATGTAGCCAATATTCTTGAGAGTTACAGCAGTAGGGCAGGATTATGCACAGGCACTGCACTATATGAAGGCTGATTGTCCACAACAGCTTCTGTGGGATTGGGCATCAAATAACCAAGTGTTGCCATATTTGCAGATATAGTATTTCATCAGTTTATATATCAGTTTATCTAGACTCCTGCCTACGTGGCAACAGCTGGCCCTTGATCTGGAAATATGTCTCACTATGAGGATTGTGCTCTCTGAAGTGCAGCAGTTATTTCAGGAATGAGAAGAGTTATATGCTTCCTAAGCCACCTGCAACCACAATGAAAGCAACTAGAAAGAAGTAGTTATGTAAAATGAATGAAAGTTGCTTTCTCAGTGCAATCAGAGTGTCACAAACGTCTAACATTCAATAAGTGTACAAAGGTCACAAAAGTGGACTGGAAACCTTTGAGAATTTATTTATTGCTATCTTAAAGCCTCTTAAATGGAAATACTATTGTTTTCTGCTGCATCGACATTTATTCTTTAGTTAATAGCACAAAATAGGCAAAGGAACTTACATGACCATATAATGATCCCCCCCCCCCCCAAACAGGGCTGAGACTGTAATTGATATGAAGGATCAGATACTTGCAAATTTCTGAGTTTGATACAGAAGAGAGGAATGGCTCTGTCCCAACAACAGGATCCAATTAAGTCATCGTTGTCTTGCATATTATATAGTCACACACAATCTATTGGAGAAAGTGAGTCTGTACTTCAGGAGAAAGTGAGTTGTCCAGATGTTGCATAGTAGCCAGAGCTGCCTGTGGAAAACCGCTGAGAGAGGTGGACTGAATTCAGCTGTACTTCTCCAAAGTAGAAGTTCTCAAAGAGCTGAAAGAGAAGACACAAGTCATGGAAGAGATCCGAAAACACAACACAGTGGGAATCCCCTGCAAACACCTTCAGATAGTTAAGAAGAGCTTCCACCCCTACAACATACATAATTGTGTGCTTGAAGTTGATTCTGACTTTCAGGATTTTTTAGGTACAGAGTACTCAGAAGTGGTTCATGTTTGCTTCTTCTTTGGGGTGTCCCGAGATCGTGCAGCTTGGCCAAGACTATGCAGTCAGAACCTGGGAGGCACAGTGGAGAATTGAACTCCCAAATGCTCACTTCACAGCCAGATATCTAACTCACAGAGCCCTCCAGCTAGCACCCTGATGTACATATATTGCAGAAATTACTCTTTGGAACAGATTTATTATTATTTTTCTCATGAGGATTTATAAGAAGGTCTTATAAGAATTTGGATGAGTGGTTTGTTGCTCTTCTTTACAGTGCCAGCAATGTTTTGGTTCACTTAGTTCAGAAGGAAAAGGCAGTGATTAAGTGACTATTTAGTTACCCATGCAGTATTTTGAAGATGTGTTTAAGAGAGGGTACCTAGTCTGGTGTAGTGGATAGAGTAATGGACCTGGACTCTGGAGACTAGGGTTCAAATCCTACACTGGTAAAAAAATAGTCCTCAAATATCTCCCTTACCTATTCGGATCACTATACGTTGGTTCTGACTTGATAGCACATAACTAACTAACTAACACAGCTAAATAATGTCAGACTTTGTAACTGGATAAATAAAGTAAGATACATATTTCATAAATGGCGTGCAAACAGTTCAAAAATGTTTGCCTGTGGTATTTCCTTTCTTGAAGCCAACAATGATAAATAACCATATTCTTGAGGGTTTTCACCAGATACAGATTCAGGAGCAGTATTTCTTTATTTATAGTCTTTTATAGACTTAAATTTTTTATAGATTTGTATAGGCTTTATTTATTGTCAGGTCCTATAAATAGGAGTCTTCAACTTGTGAGATGTTTTGGATTTTAACTCCCAGAAGGTTAATTGGCATGGCCAATAGAAAACGATTATGGGCAGAGTAGTCTAAAATATTTCGAAGGTCAAATGCTTCTCATCCTTGCAGTATAACAAAGTTAGTGCCACATCACAGTGACTGCTATGCTGTTACAAAGCACTAACACTTACTAATTTATAAGTAAAGACCCCAATATGAGAAATAAACGATATCTTGTCTAAGTAGAGCCTGGTCAGTAGTTTCTATGTAAAATCAAAAGACATCTACAAGAGCCAAGATGCAACAAACGGCAGATTCTCTCTCAGTTCCAACATTTTCCTTCCTACAAGTGAAAGTGCAGGCAACATTTCTGAAATATTTTGATTTTATGGAGTTACTAGAAAAGATATATAAAAGGTTTACAGATTATATCTGGCCTATAGTTTTCTTCTTCTGCTGCTATATCCGAATCCCTGAAGGCTTTCTTGAGAATATAATGCAGTGGCCTTTCATCTGCCTTCTGCATCATGATACCTGTACCACTAATCCAGTCCCACAAGTCACTTTCTGTTCCTGAGACTTTTTGGCACACACAGTCCTCATCAGCCGTAGGCCAGTATGGATGAAGCTGTTGCCCTTCATCAAGATGGATTCAAGTGGGATTTAATCCACTTGGAGACCATCACCCTTCCCTGTGGACTTTGTCGCCTAAGGCTGTTAGTGCTCAGGGTTGTCAGGTTAGTTAACCACTACCAGATATTCGTCATTGAGTTGTTGGTAGTACAGTAATACCTCGGATAACGTTTACCACAGATAACGCTAAAATCGCATAACGTTAAGTAATCAGGGGAGGAGAATTGGATCGAATAACGTTAAGGTCCTATGGGATGGATCGGATAACAACCGCTAAAGCCTGTGCGGTTACAATGTATCTCTGTGGAGCTTTAACGTTATCCGATCCATCCCATAGGATTTTAACATTGATCGGATAACACTAAAAATTGGATAACACCAAGACTTGTGGAACCAAGTCTTAGTGTTATCCGAGGTATTACTGTATGGTCTACTCTATTTACCATAGCAAGATAACCTGGACAGATTGGCCTATAGTCTCCCAGTTGGCTATCTCTGTTCCTGACATTTCATGCTTCTCGCTTACACATGTCTCAGGAAAACATAAAGAAAAAAGTAACCGTGGAATAAGCTTCAGATATACTTTTATTTTCTTCTTTGGACTCCCCATAGATTGGAGCATAAGGGCAATTCCATCATCACACAACAGGAGCTTGACAGGTAAGTTCCCAGTAGATTTTAGAAATCAGGTCAGAGCCTGTCTCTGTTGAGATGTGGAATATCCAAGATACAGAAAAACAAGGCAGGCAGAGCTAGAGTTTAAGTATGAGGCTTCATTCTTCATTTAGGCCTTCATATAGTAACCTTTAACTTGATCAGACAGGGTTTTCTGGGTGAGAGAATTATGTTGCTAGGTCCAGAAGAGATTAAAATAAATTCACTTAATTAATATGAGTAACCAACCTGGACTTTGTTCAATAGTTGCATTTGGCCAGGTTTATCGAAGGTAAGCATAGTGAAATTGAACACAAAATGCTCTTTTGTCCTCATTCCATCAACAAAGCCTTTCAAAGAGCGCTTAAAACACAAGCACACAAAACAGAAATACTGTTCCGGAGAAAGCTGCCCCAGTGATTAACACTATACAGAAGATGGATGAAAAATGACATCAGAATATATTATACAGAAAGCTGAGTGATATTGCTGAAAGAAACAAGTGCTTTTCTCCCATCCATTAAGAAGCAGGAAATTGCTCTGCCTTTAAATGCTACTACAGTAATGCTATTGGAAAACCTTTCAACAAATACGCTAATTTCAAACTCAGTTTAATGCTGTAGCACTAAGGGGTCAACAAGGGCTGAGGGGTTTTGCTTCTCTAGCACGGAGATCTTAAAAACCTATATCTCATCTGACTTTTTCAGCATCTTATATCTGTCCCTGCAGACCTCATCTTAGGATGGGCACATTCAGTTCTTCCTGCTATTAAGTATTCCCAATGGGTTTGAAAAATCTAGAGCTTCATTAAGCCCTGTTCATCTACAGCTGAGGATCCATTGGTTCTTGTGTATGCAATCACTGAAATTCAAAATCTATGTTGCAAATTTTCTATTTGGGGAGTATGTTAAATGAAAATTGGGCTCCTGAGGTAGAGATTAAAATATGAATAGAAAAAGCAAGATCCACCTTCATAAAAATGCGACATTTGTTATGCAGTAAAGATCTAACTCTTGCTACAAAGATCCGAATAGTGAGATGTTACATATTCCCAGTGTTGCTATATAGAGTTGAAGCTTGGACATTGACTAAAAACACCTGAAAAGAGAACTGAAGCTTTTGAAATCTACAGACAGCTGCTAAGAATATCATGGGTTGACCATGTGACTAACATAGAAGTGTTGTGCCGGATGGATAAAGAACAATAACTGTTTAAGACCATTAAGCAATGGAAGCTCTAATACCATGGCCATATCATGAGGAACAACATAAAGCAGGGGTAGGCAACCTATGGCCTGTGGGCTGAATCCAGCCCATAGCACTAAATAATCCAGCCCTTGGTCCAGCCATGCTGCCACTGGAATTGGCCATGGATGTGTTTATGGCAGCCATAAATGGTGGGGGGCACCACCAGTAGAGCCCCCTTAACTGTCTGAGGGAGTGTGACCTGGCCCCCAACTTTAAAAGGCTGGCGACCCCTGACATAAAGTATAGAATACTCTGCAAGGAAAGATCCCTGAGAAGAGAGGCCTTGGATGTAGATGGATTTCATGGCTGAAAAAACTGAGAGACTGGTGTGGCATGTCCTCAGAAGAAGTGTTCCGAAGAGTTAAGGACAGGAAGACTATCACCATGATGATAGCCAATATCTGGAACAGACACGGTACTGGAAGAAGAAGAATTTTGCAAACATTTCATTCCTTTCCTGAAACATATTGAATGATCACTAGCATAGATCAAAACCCTTCTTTATTTGTGTGAACCTTTTTAAAAAATCTTCTTGAATAAATGAGAAGTCACTAAAGTGGAGCATCTGAACCCAGGAGAGTTTGCTAGAAGAACCTGAGGAAAACACAAGAACTGTACAAATATAGTGACACTTAAGAGAAACTACAGCTGCCTGGCTCTCTGTTGTACCATCAGTCTTGCTATAAATATGTTACTAGAACAGGCAATGGCAAATTAAAGAGAGTTCTGGTTGGTCATGCAGAATTTGTTGCAGAGAGTGCTGCAGTGCTAGGCAAAAGGAATTTCCGAAGTGCCAGAACTCCCAAGAAGGCAGGGACTGACCAAAAACACACAAGGAGCTGGATATAAATGGAATGTCCTTAAAATATAAAGGCTAGTTCTCCACATACAGTATGTGTATAAGGTCGAAAGACTAATCAATTAATAAATATTCATTCATTCAGTACTTTGTCCATGCAAGAGATCTGAAGTCACACATTTAAGCTCTACTGTTCTATTAAGCATTTTTTTAATGTTTAGAAGTAACATTGCTGCCCGTAATATAATAGTATGACATTCCTATTGTTTTAGTTTTTCCACATGGGATTATAAGAATTCTATCTACCTACCTACCTACTTGAGTGTTGATCTGGATGGTGTACAATACTAATAAGGCATAATAAACATATATACATCCATAAACATTAACATAACTAAAGTAAACTCAAATAAATGATAAGGGACTGCAGTGGCTCAAGTGGCTAAGATGCTGACTAGAAGGCGGGAGGTCAGCAGTTTGATTCCCGAGTACTGCAGGATGGAATGAGCTCCCGTCTTTGTCTCAGTTCCTGTCAACCTAGCAATTCGAAAGCAAGAAATTGCAAGTAGATAAATAGGGACCACTTCAGTGGGAAGGTAAACAGTGTTCCGTGTGTCTAGTCATGTCTGCCACATGACCATGGAAACATCTGCAGAAGCAGACGGCGCTGGCTCTTCGGCTTTGAATCAGAGATGAGCACTGAACCTGAGTCAGTTATGACTGGCTTTTGACCAAGGAAAACCTTTACCTTTAACATACAACCCCCAAACTTGATGTCCAAAAAAAGGAGATCAATAACTGTCAGCGGAGGAAAAAATTAAGAGCTTGATATTACCAATTACTTCCAAATACTTGTACAACTCAGCCTTAGCCAATTTCAGAAGGTCTAGAGCAGTGGTTCCCAACCTATTTTGGCCCATGCCCCACCTCTCTAAAATCCTGATGCCTCCTCCCATGTGACATATAATTCTTATTATTCAAAAAGTGAACTCCTATTCACGTGGAAGAAGCCTAAAAGGCCATTAACATGGGCTAACTCATTCTTGAATTGCCGCCGCCCCCCCAATCAAATTGTCCCGTGTGGGGCATGTGGGAACCAGGGGTCTAGAGGATGGGGGCTTGCTGAACGAGAGATGGAAAGACATTGCAAAGTGATAGAGCCACACCCACAAAGGCCCAATTCCTAGTAGAGACCTTCTGAGCCTTTTCTGAGGTAGACACTCACAGAGTGAACTGTACAAGCCCCTCCTACAAAAGGTGTGCCTCCTATGAATTGGACTCGGGGGTGGTGAACTTCAGTGAGGTTAACTGGGCCTCCTAATTGGTAGAAGGCACCCAAATGGCTAGTGACTGTAACTCAGGAAACGGGCTGTGGGAGAAGGCACCGTGCCTTTAATAAAAGCCACTTCAAGCACACACAAAAGGTGACCCAGAGCCCATAGAGATTGTCTTAGGGGACTCTGACCCCACCAGCAGCAGCCAGGAAAGGGGAACTGATGGGGTGCACACCTAACCATAAACAAAATTCCATGTAGCTTCACTGTGGTGCCCTAGTGACTGATGAAAATAGTTTTCTGAATCCTCTTTGAAAGCTGGCCATGTAAAACCTGAGTTACTAAAATATTCAAACAGTGAGTAAAAGTGCAGCTTACATTTTTAAAAGATGCTGAACTTCATTAAAGACACATAATTAATTTGGGATAATGGTAAATCCAAGCCAATGAGAATTTGGATAATAAGGATTCAGTCTGTTATTACTGAGGGTTTTTTTTAAAGCAACAGTTTTAATTTAATATTTAAAATAGGTTATGGTTTAGGACAGGTGTTTGCAACCTATGGCCCGTGGGCCAGTCCTGGTCCATGGCGGCAAATCATCCGGCCTGTGGCAACAACCCTGGAAGCGGAAGCAGATGCATTTACGACAGCTGTAAATGCACTCATGTATGAGCAAATGTACCTGCAGTGGTTTATGGAAGTGCTTATAGCAGGGGGCACCCATGTGTCCAGCCCACTTGGCGTCTGAGTGGGCGTGGTCTGACTAACTAACTAACTAACTAACTAACTAACTAACTAACTGACTGACTGACTGACTGTATTCAGTGGCCAGAAAAGGGGTTTTAAGACTACACCTGTTTTTAGTTTCCACATATTTTAAATAAGTAGCTCTCCCAGGTCTTCAGCATCTTGCACTTCTGCTACTTCAGCAAAAAGGATGCTCGCTGCACTGCCGATACAACAGAAAATTGTTGCTGTTGGGTTGCTTGTGAGCCCGAATATGTTTTTAAAGCAAGGCATATTGAAGCATTTGTTTGCATTGGAGTCAGGGAGTAGTATATTTCAATTCTAACCTCCTTATAACAAACAAACACAGAAAGTAAAAAGGGCATGATGTAGCAAATGTTTTTTTTTTTTTGGGGGGGGGGGAACCAAAAGCAAGCATTTTTTTCTAATAAAATTACCCTTTTCTAAAAAAAGAGGGGGCCTCAAACATGTACATTAATTTGCTTTCTAATTCACTTCTCTCGGGGACAAAGCAACAAAGAAAGAGAAGGCATGGTGGAAAAGAAAACAAGCTGCATTGTGTGCTTACCACTGCAAAGCTGATAGCAGAGTTGACAGCCTGCCAAAAGGGCTGAAGGCCAAAAGCACAATTAGCTCTCTCTCTTCTCTAGCTTTTTCCAGAGAGTATCAATAAAAAGGTTGTTGGTTTTTAACAAGCATTCTGTTCCACTACTTTGATTTGTCACTAATAGAGCATAGCTGTGTGATACCACTGTGGACCATTAGCTTTTTTAGGCCAGGGGGCAATGTCTGAGGTTGGACTGCCATTTTGAATTGTGCAGTCCAGATGAGCAGAATGCTTCAACTAGAGTTTGGACTACAAGTTGTCATGGTGCCTGAGCAATTCAAGGAGCGGTAGTCCAAAAGGGTTCATTTCCCAGGCTCTAATTTTTTCATTCCCAATTTTTCTATATTGCTGCCGTTTGTGTGTGTCTCAATTTCCTAAGGGAATCTAAAGTTATCCCACCTAGAAAACCTTGAAAAGGGTAGGCATAACTCAGAATTGACCTGACAGCATGTTATTATAATTATTAAAGGTTTATAGAAATATTCTACAGACATAATAGTGTACTCACTTCCCATTTCTCCACAAGGTGAGTCGAATTGCCTTCCACTTTTGCAAAGGAAGTGACAGATTACTGAGAAATCTGAAAGATGATTTAGTTTATCCATCTGAATCTTAGCACCATGGTTCAAGAGGAATAACGGTACAGTTCTTTTAATATTTTTTTTAAAAAAGATCATTTTAAAACTGACTTTTTACATTTCCTTATTTATTTTTTTCCTAAGCACAGTATTCTTTTTTTAAAAAATGTTCACAGGATGGAAGAAAAGCCAATATGTGATACAGAGACACCAGCCAATCAACACTGTTCATGTCTGGTTTCTACCAAGCTTAACCCCAGCTTGGATTTAAAGAAATGACAAATTGTTTGCCGAGGCTGGGATGACTTCATTTAATGACATCTTTATTGTTCATGGAAGGGAAAAGGAGAAAATACTGAACAAGAATGGACAGATATTTTAGGTAAACAAATAAATGCTATCTCATACGTTTAAAAAACAGCATGGAATACCATAGCCCACTGATCTCTAAAGACCAATGCCCAGTCTGGCCAGCTTATCCTGCTATGGTAATAGAGTAGCACATACTGCCAGCGACTCAACACTGAGTGTCAGGCAGTGGTTAACTAACCTGACAACCCTGTGTGCCACTTGAATCCATCTTGATGGAGGGCAGCAGCTTCATCAATACTGGCCTGGGGCCGATGAGGACTTTGTGTGGCAAAAGGGCTCAGGACCAGAAAGTAACTTGCGGAGCTGGATCAGTGGTACGGAGGTCATACTGCGATGCAGAAGGCAGATGAAAGGCCATTGCATTATATTCTCAGGAAAGTCTTCATGGCTGATTGCTACAATGATCACCAATATTTGCATTCAGATACAGCAGAACAAAAAGAAAGATGCTACTTTAGCATGTTTAAAATAAAATGGAACAATGAAAAAGAAAGTGAGAACACTTGTATAAATATCCCACAGAGCTATGACAGAAGAATTCATTTTTTTTGAAAGGTAGCTGCTAGCTGTCCATTAGTTACAGGCATATTGTAAGGTTTTAAGGGACAGCCATGACCTTTCTTTATTCCTGCCTTCATTTCAGGACTTCTGTTTTTATGATCCCATTTCCTCAGTCTCTCAGTTTCACATGATAGGAACCACCAGAGACCTTGGATAGATGAGAGCTACAGTGCAGCAAAAAAAATGACATGTGAACTCTCTAAACTACAGTTGAGAAAAAATTTTTTGGAGCATAGATGGCAGTATTTGACGTCTAAAGTTAATTTCCTACTTTTATAAAAAAAAACTTTTCTATGCTTAGGTTTAATAAGGTCACCTGCTACTTAACATATTGACAGCAAATTTTGGTAAGAAAAATAAGAAAAATGGTAAGAATACAGGAAATGTATTTTCTTGGTGCTTTCTTGTTATGTATAAAAAAGAAACAAGACAGTACAATTCTATAGAAATTTCACAAAAAACTTATCACTGGATATGAACTAACCGGAGTAACTATCGGACATAACAATTAAGTTTTCTATTTGCTCCAGTCAGTGGTGGGCTCCAAAAAGTTTACTACCACACTGTGGGTGTGGTATGGTGGGCGTTGGCCAGGGGGAAACCCCTGTGTTTCATCCAAATTAGGACTACTTTATTTCAAAACTTG
Organism: Furcifer pardalis; assembly: GCA_030440675.1. Classification (NCBI taxonomy): domain Eukaryota; kingdom Metazoa; phylum Chordata; class Lepidosauria; order Squamata; family Chamaeleonidae; genus Furcifer; species Furcifer pardalis. Next base: position 206,848,801 of record CP126890.1, read on the forward strand.
GATGGGTGGGGTCAGCCAGAATTTCTGCTACCGGTTCTGGCAAATTGGTGCAAACCTGCTGATGCCCACCACTGGCTCCAGTTCATTCCCCCTCCTGCTCAGTAACCGATTAAAATGGGAGAGGGCTAAAGGCCTCTTCCTTAATAGTACCCTTCAGCATTGCCAAAGCATTGTTCTTAGCTGGAATCTGGTCTATCACCAGTTTTACAGTGCACAAAAAGCAAACTAAATAAATAAATAATTTAAAAGTCACATTCTAGTGGATCACACTGTAAGCTCGGAAATCTTTCCATTCAGCTTTGGACAGAGTTAGGAAATTGTTAGGACATTTTTCATTTGGGGGTATTGTACAAAGATTGCTGCCCAGTGGAATAGTACAACTTTAAGGCCCTCCATGTGTTTTGAACACAGGTGTCCATAATAGAGCCTCAAACTGATTGCCAGGCTGTGCATGCTTGGTCCACGTGCTCATGTAACAGCCCAGCTGTGGCTGATTAGAAAATCTGCCCAGCAACACTGGGGTATAACTGTGGCCCTCTGGGAAGGGTATATGGAGGAGGCTATCACTGTGAGGAGGCTATTATCTGTGAGGAGGTTGCTATTCTGAAGGAGTCTATATACTGAGAAGGACTGAGACACTGAAGGAGGTGATGCTGTTGAGAGCTTTTCTTCAACTGAGAAGAAAGAACTGCTAAAGGATCACCAGGACTTTTTTGAGTGCTCCTGGAGCTGGAGCCAGCAGAGGAATCCAAGCTGTCTACCTACTGGAAGCCTTGGAGTGAGAGAGACTGTTGTATATAGTCCTGTGTATGTCTGTCTTCCCCTGACTGTAAGTAAAGCGCACCTTTCCACTGAAGGCATATGTGTGTGTGTCATTGCACTAAAGCTTTTGCTGCGTAACAGCTTAAAGGTGCTACTCTGCTATCCACCCACACATATCGCTAGGGGGATCCCTGATAGAAATTATCCTTGAAATCTTAATGAATGGCTTGAAAACACCTCAAGGTACACAGAAAGAGCCTCCTTGAAGACTGTGGTATTTCTGAACCACAATCGGGTGTACCCTGGTAACGGCAACCATGTATTGCCAGCTAATCTTCCTCCCACTAAGTCAGCCAAAAGGAACTGCAGAATGAACTCACCAAAAGGTTGTGATCATTTTGGCAGTTTCATGTCTGGCCTAGACACGGAAGAAGACCTCAAGGTAATACTTTCAGAAATGCACATGCTATATTCTATTTTGGGTGTTTAAGAAACACATGCCTCTCTTTCCCTTGGCTCTGGCCATTTCCTTTAGGCTACCATTCCCAAAATGTGGTCTACTCCTCTGATCTTCAAAGCTTAGAACAACTTCAATAAATCACAGGCTAATTGGCATCAGGTCACTAGCAGGACAGCGGCTGTAGCTCTCTTTAAGAAAACCTGGACATGCCAGCACAAACTATTGATTTTAAATTGCCTGTCATGAGCACAACAAGCATGCGAAACATTTGCCTGAAAAAGGTGCTGGACATCAAACACGAAGGGAAATATATCCAGGGGAAAGGGGGTACAAAAGTATTTAAAACTTCCTTCACGTAATCTCTCTACTGTGCACTTTGAGCAACCTAGACTGGATTCTGCCACAACTGTGAGAGATATTGATCAGTTTCAAAGCTTTGCTTTTGCCTAAGGTGGCAAGGCCAAAAAGGACCATTTGGAATTAATTTGACAAAAAACGAAGGAAGGAAACCTAGCCATTCTGCTGAAAATCTCAATACTGTACATCAGTACCAAGGGAAGAACAACTCATTGCTGCACTTTGCAATTAAATTTTTACTATGAAAGAGAAGTATTATCACAGGACAAAATGCACACATTCACTCGCCGGCAGATATGAACACATACGCACAGTCATTCCATAGGGAGTTCCACTAGCTGGGAAAAAAGCCATCCACGTAAACTGCCTCAGGATAAGGGTACTGGAGATTAATGGTACAAAACTGTCCCTTGTGAATTAGAACTGTAAGCTGGCGAGAAAAATAAAACATCATTAACCTATAACAGCTTGTATGTAAACCCTCAGCACTGTTGTGAGGACTAGAATTTAACACTGAAAATGAAGGAATTTCAGAGACTGCTTGATTAAAAACAACAACAATAATCACCTGCCTTCTATATGACAAAAGGTGACTGTTCTGTGTAGTTCTATTAACTTAACATACAAATATACCATTGGGACGATAGCTCTTGGTTTGGCTATATGGGCAGTACGACTGATGATGAAAAAAAATCTATGGGCATATTCAAATATAGACCCTTTGGTAATGGTGAGAGGATAGGATATAGCATGCATACAAATGCTTACTGGTTTGTCACACAAACACTGATGTGGATTTGGGTCTGATTCTTCAGGGAAGCCAAACCCAGCGTTTCCCAACCTTTGGTTGTTGTTTTTTTGGACTTCAAATCCCAGAAGCCTAAGTCAGTACAGTACATTGGCTGATCAGTGCTTTGGGGAATTGACTTAGGCTTTTGGGAATTGTTTGAGCAGCCAAACGGGAAATTCACTGTACACCAAATTACCTCAGCTTTCTTCCAATGACAGGTCTTTTAGGCAATACATCAAGAGAAAAACTAACAGTGATGTTCCTCTTCCTATCACATTTGCAGCCCATTATTTTCCCAGAAGAAACAGTTCACTCACACCCTATAATATTCTCCTGGGGGTTATGTTCATTCCCATTGTCCTTCCTAGGACTGTCATTTCTACATTTATACTGAAGTAAGGCAGTTCTCACAATAAACACCCATCATTTTTTACAAGAGTAGGGAATAAAATTGTTTATGTGACAGGAAAAGTTGAATATAGAAGGTTACTTATAAAGGGCTGTCCCTGAAGACACTCCCGTGATCTCAACCTGACTATCTTTTCATAACAAAATAGGCAATAAAAAAAGATAAGCAAATGGGAAAAGAATGAAAGAACTTGATTTTAGCTGTATTCAGAAACTGGAACAGGTTCAACTTTGGAATTACACTTAAGATTATGTTCTTCACAGTGGAACAGAATTTATCATTCATTATGAGGATAAATATTCTGAGGTAACTCTGCTCAGATCCTGAATTATATATTACACACCATCACTCCATTTTCAACCTAGAACCTTTGCAGTTTAGCTGCTACAATATACAGTAATACCTCGGATAATGCTAAGACTTGGTTCCACAAGTCTTGGTGTTATCCGATTTTTAGTGTTATCCGATCCATGTTAAAATCCTATGGGATGTATCGGATAACGTTAAAGCTCCATAGAGATACATTGTAACCACACAGGCTTTAGCGGTTGTTATCCGATACATCTCATAGGACCTTAACATTATTCGATCAAATTCTCCTCCCCAGATTACCTAACGTTATGCAATTTTAGCGTTATCCGAGGTAAACCTTATCCGAGGTATTACTGTAGTCTTTATTAGAGATATTCTGGAAACCTTGGATTTCCTAACTGAGGCCTTTCACATACAGCTTGAGTGGCTAGCAGGTACCCCAAAATACAGAAGAGAGGATCCAGCCTTCAGATGGCTACTCTTTAAGGTCAATAAATAAAGAATGCAATTCTAAAATGTAATCGTAATTAAGAAAGAATGGTTTTATTTACATGTTAGTATATTACTGTTTTTCTCAGCTAAAAGCAGACCCATTGAACCAACTGCTCATTCATATTCAACACTTAACATAAATCATAACAGTAATAGCATATTGACTATTTAGTCATAAGACAATACTTTGACTCATGGTTTGAAAAGTCCTTTAAAACTTTCCATATTCCACTTCTCCTGCCATATAAATGATAGAATTTTTTATACTTTATACGGTAGATGTGGGAAACTTGCAGCCTTCCAGATACTGATGAACCACTATATCCATCGATCTTTACTATTGGCGAGGTTGGCTTGGCTCAATGGAAGTTGAAGTCAAGCAAAATCTGGAAGGCCACAGGTATCTCACCCTTGTCATAAAGCACAGATTTTTTCCTCTGCTTATTGAAGAATATTGCTTTAGGTGCAATATATCATCATCTTTAAATATTTGGAAAACTCAAAATCTTAATATCAGCAAAAGCTGGGGGCAGGGGAGAAGGTTCACCCATTAAGCATGCTACAATTTATCATAGAAGACAAAGTTTGTCGTATTTCCTGGAGCAAATGTTCAAGCTCTTGGCAGAATATTTAATACAAGATCTCTGACATAGATGAAATGGGTTTAAAATCAAAGGAAAGTCAGCAGGAATAAAAGAAGAACCTCTATTACAGACTTTTGGGAATTGTATAGAAACACATTTCGTCCTGAGGCAGCAAATATTGGTACTGTGAAGAAAAGAAGAGTAGAGAAAGAATGATGTTAGAGATGGTAAATAAATAAAAGTGATTGATAGACAAAGAAGATAGATTGACATAAATGGGGTGAATTTCACAGTTCATAAATATGTTGAATGGATCTTGGCTAGGAAAACAGAAAGGAATGATGGACACAGTATGCATTAGCCATCTGTCCTACACAGTTCTGTTAATGAAGCTTCACTGTGGCATAGAACAAATTGATATTTAGCATGCAGAGCCATCAAGCAAGAAGAAAATGGGAAATTACCTAAATTCAGGGATTTAAGACAAAATCCTGAGCATGTATGTGTTCACACATACATATGGAAGCAAGAAAACAGATTGAGTCACATGGTCTATAGGTGTTTCCCAACCTTTGGTTTTTGATCTTCAATTCTCAGATGTCTTAAATACTAATGTAGGCTTCTGGGAATTGAAGTCCCCCTGTGGGGCGTGTGCCCCACGTTGGGAACCACTGGTTCTAGGCTGAAATAACTCATGAAAAAGAAAGCAGAAGGGAAAATAACCTCTGTATGCAGAAATGAACATTTAGTGAAACACTATTACTAAAACTTAATACTAAACAACCAGTTTTGTAAATGAGATAGCCAGAAAATGACTAAAAGTGCATGTTATTATATTGTGTCAATGATCAGATGTGAACCTGACATATTTGTAGTGCTTGAATTACGGTACTTAAATTCCAAGATCACCCAAATAGTTCTGACACAACAGCCCCTATGCAAAGCTCAGTCACATATCCAATGTCACTTCAGATGGAAGGTTGTGATAACTACCCACTAAACCAGAGGTGCCCAAACTTTTCAGGCCCCATGGTGGTCACGTGGTGCAGGAAGCTGGTCACTACAGCCTGGGGGCTGGATTTGCCCCCCCCCCCCGGCACGAATTCATCTGGACCATGAAGCCCTTGTTGCTTCTGGAAGCGGAAGTAAAACATGCCCATACGGGCACATTTTACTTCCATTTTCAGGAGGGACAAGGGTTTCGTGGGCCAGATGAATTGGTGCTGGGGGCCAGATCTGGGCCCAGGGCCATAGTTTGGTCCCTGCTGCACTAAACGAAAAGGCCACCATATTAATCTCATTTGTAATGTAATGGATTTCATATAAACCTTTCTTGACCCCCTTCTGACTTATAGAAACAGAGCTAAACATTTGCATGCAAGCAATTGCATAGCTAAGGAACACTTGCAAAGTAATTCACCTAATTATTTCTGTTTTCTCATTCTACATTGAAAATATGCTTTCAAGAACATTTTGGTGAGATTTTAAAAAGAGTATCTATAACTCTGTGTGAGTCCTGACTTTGTTGCTCTAATAATTATTGACACTATTTAATGGTGCCTGGAAATTATCCGACAGCAGCCGTAAAATGAGCAGGTATGCTATTACTGATCCAAAGTGGAAGACCCTGGAAACGCCTTATATCAAAATGAGCAAGCTTTCCTTTCCCGCAGCTTTTTAAAAGCATGCCAGTCTGATTATGAAGGAAAGAAGGGGGGGGGGAAGAGAATACCATAAGAACAGATCTAATTCATGAATGTATTTTATTGTTTTAAAATTAATGCTAGGTTTGTTTTATTCCTCCTCATATTGTTTCATCCCGAATACTAAAACAGCTTACTTGCTTGCAACAGTTGCATAACAGAGGAAACAGTGCTAGCTGTGGCATCTCTTATCACTGAAGTAATTTGATGAAGAAAGCTTTATACCAGGAGTGCCAAAACTATGGCCCGTTGGCCAGATCCAGCCCCCAATGCCAATTCATCCGGCCCACGCTGTCTTTGTTGCTCTCGGAAGCGGAAGTTAAACGCATTTTACTTCTGCTTCCGGGAGTGATGAGGGCGGCATGGGCTGGATGAATTGGTATCGGAGGCTAGATCTGGCCCACGGGCCATAGTTTAAGCACCCTTAGTTCAAGCAGAGAAAATGACAGCTTATAATCTATCTCACCCTGTTGCAAAACAGATTGCAAGGCACATTTTACTTCCACTATTGGTGGGAGGAACCACGTGAATGGCCCACGGCCCAAAATGTTTGGGCACCTCTGCTTTGTACAGTAAAAATTCTCCATGGAATATAACTTCAATACTGTTATCTTGGCCATTTACTAAATCTTATTTGTTCACGTTGCAAGCTATACATTGTATACAAATAATGGCTGAATTGGCTAAATTACTCTGCATTCGGAGAAAATTTGTCCTGTATCCAAGAAGCTCCATTTTACTTGATTACTTTTTTATACTTCTACTTTGCTTTGAAATCTATTAAGCGATTTCCAGATGGTCCAGCCAGAATCTTGGCCTGGTGGGTAACAATCTTTGGCAGTCATCCATTCAGTAAGGTGTGTGGTCTTTGCTCTCCATAGGCCAGTGATGGTGAACGTTGGCACTTCACATGTTCTTGGACTTCAATTAGTCAGCACTGATCAGGGCTTCTGGGAACTGGAGTTCAAGAACAGCTGGAGCGCCAAGGTTGGCCATCTTTGGTCTAGGCTCTTCTGACTTAATATTTAGAGCTTGAGAGGTGTGTAGATAACTTTTCTTCAGTTTGGTCATTTTGTTAATCAGGAAGTTTAGGGGGCAATGTAATTAGTGTGCTCTCCCAAGTGTACTTGCAATGCTTTCCACTCTTCAGGAAGGCCCCTTTAATGCCCCCCATTTCTGGATTATGACAGATTGGGAGTGTTTCTGTGCTTCGGCAAGGAGAGCGGCATATAAATTTGAATTTAATAATAATAATACCTATTCTATACTACAGAGTAGATGTTTTTTTCTCATTTATAACAGATTATAACCTCTACAATGTTGCCGAAAATAAACTGCTGGGATGGTGGACAGAAACCCCTTCATTTTAACTTGCTTGGCAAAGATATTGAGCGTTGTCTCAGAAGGCAACCAAAAGCCAATATTTGGAATCACAAAGACCTTTTCTCTCCTGATCTGGCAACTCATGGTACATTTTATTTCTTAGTGTAGGACACTGTCTTAACTTTTCAAATAGCTATGGGCATGTATTCCTAAGTATATACCTTAAATTGTATGGGTGTTAGTGAAGACTTGTAGCAAAAAATTAACATAAAGCACCAAAACGTCTCCAAATGTTGTAGGTCATAAAAATGATTTATAGAAACCCCTGTGTTACCTATAAAGATGAGGGGGTGGTTTTAAATTTTATTTTTGTTCAAATACTCAAACAAACAGCATTAGAGAGGAAACTTAGATTGCATTTGAAAGGGAAGGCGATTAATTTAATTGACATCAACCTCGTACTGACTTTACATCTGCCTCAGAATGGAAGCTAATTAGACTGCACTTAGTTTGAATTAGAAAGTAATCTTTATTCAATAAAATTTTATTATTACTACTATTACTATTACTGTACTATTATTACTATTATTACTATTATTATTATTATACCCTGCCCATCTAGGAGATATTTCTACTCTGGGTGGCTGACAACAGAAAACTTACACATTAAAAGCAGACACACATTTCTAAAAATACATATACAGTAAATATACCAGGAACAAAAAACCTATTGATTATGTGTAGGAGTAACACAGATCTGTTAAAGACAGAAATGTGAGGATGAATGTGTCTGATATGATCCTTGTTCAAAACCTAACTACCTGACCTAAAAACATTTTCTTTGATGCATTTTGTCTTTTCCACTCCATGGTTTTCAATATCCATAGCTGAGAAGCTATGGCCTGTGCACAGAGACACAATAGCTCAGTGTGTAGAAATACTACTGTTTTGGAACACAACTCCCGCTGTTCCCAAGCCGGCATGACCCCTCTTCCTTCTCCTCCTGCCATGTACGAATCTGGATATAGCTGATCCTCAAGGTAGCCATGAAGACTGTCCTGAGAATGTAATGCAGTGGCCTTTCATCTGCCTTTTGCATCGCAGCGTGACCCCCGTACCACTGATCCATCTCCATGAGTCACTTTCTGGTCCTGAGCCCTGTTGGCACTCAAAAGTCCTCATCGGTTCCAGGCCAGTATTGATGAAGCTGCTGCCCTTCCCCACTTGGGGGCCATCACCCTTCCCTGTGGGACTTCGGCATCCAAGTCCGCTGGTCCTCAGCATTGTCAGGTTAATTAACCACCACCTGACACTCAGTGTTGAGTAACTGGCAGTATGGTCTACTAGAGGGGTGCCCAAACTTTTCGGGCCATGGGCCAGTCACGTGGTTCAGGGAGCCGGTCACTAAGACCTGGGGGCCAGATCTGGGCCCTGACGCCAATTCATCTGGCTCACAAAGCCCTTGTCGCTCCTGGAAGCAGAAATAAAACACACCTATACAGGTGCATTTACTTCCGCTTCCAGGAGCGAAGAGGGCTTCATGGGCCAGATGGATTGGTGTTGGGGGCCGCATCTGGCCCCTGGGCCATAGTTTGGGCACCCCTGGTCTACTACATTACCATAGCAGGATAACCTGGCCAGACTGGTGGCATGGCCCCTGGCTAGAGGATTTTGTAACCTTTCCAAGTGCCTTAGTAATTGAGCAGTAGCTCTCCCACAATACAAATCAATCTATGTTGTAGCTGAAATGAACAAGCAATAATTGCTCTTGCCGAAAAATAACAAACTAAGAAAGATCTGCATGGAGGTCTCTGGCACATTTTAGTGATGCTCCATTAAATTTTATATACTCTGGTTGAAATCAGGAGGTCTCTGACAGTACAAAATTAGTCCTACTACAGAAACAGGTAGCACAGTATTTAAAAGTTCACCCACACCAGTCAAAATAATACTATTTTAAAGAGATGGAATATGCAACTATGTCTCTCTGTACTACAAAAGTCACACATATCATCATACCCTATATTTCCTGTTCAGAGGATGCTGTGCCTTTTTTATTCACTTGCTACTCCGTGGCCTTTCTCTGCATCCTCTTCCATTACAGTATTTGTGTTTTGCTGAGGAAAACATTTAGTATTGAGATTTGCCCAACAGTAAAGGAAATTACAGGACTGTGGTGGCTTAGTGGTTAAGATGCTGAACTTGACGACTGGAAGGTCGGCAGGTCAGCGGTTCAAGACCTGAGTGCTGCATGATGGAGTGAGCTTCCATCTCTGTCCTAGCGCCTGCTAACTTAGCAGTTTGAAAGCAAGAAGTTGCAAGTAGATAAATAGGTACCACTTCAGTGGGAAGGTAAACAGCGTTCCATGGACTCTGGTGTCTACCACATGTCACGGAAACATCTGCATACACAGACAGCGCTGGGTCTTCAGCTATAAACAGAGATGAGCACTGAACCCTAGGAGTCAGATTTGACAGGCTTTCAAGCAAGGGCGACCTTTCCCTTTCCCTAAAGGAAATTTATCTATACCTCTTCACATCAAGACATATAGACAGCATGAAAAAACAACAATTACCCTCACAACTGGATTCCCCAAAGAGATTTCTTAAGACAATAGTATTAAATAATAGTTTAGTCTGAAAACACACTTTCTCTTTGTATACCTGTATATCAATATCTATACAGTATTTACATGCTTTCCTCTATGCATTTTTGTCACACTTTTCTAGAAAATGTATTCAAGGTCAATTGTACAGTACCTGTATAATCAAACAGGTAGCAATTATAAAGACAATATATCCCAATAATCATCCAGCAGAGGTGAACCAGGTGCTCTTGCTCCCAGTTTTTAAGGAGACAGTTTAAAAAGAATTATTTAAAGCTGCCTTTTAAAGGCTTCCCTTGCTTGAAAGCCAGTCGTATCCGACTCTAGGGTTCAGTGCTCATCTGTTTCAAAGCCGAAGAGCCAGCGTTGTCTGCTTCTGCAGACATTTCCGTGGTCATGTGGTAGGCATGACTAGACTACTGCGCATGGAACACTGTTACCTTCCCACCCAAGTGGTCCCTATTTATCTACTTGCAATTTCTTGCTTTCGAACTGGTAGGTTTATTAATCCCCCCCCTGCTTTCTGTTTGATGATGTGTTTTTAGGACTGTGTTATTTTTATACTGTATTATTTTTTGTTCCTGTATTAGTATGCTCTTAACTGCCACAAGAGTGTATGCACCAAGGAGTAGCATATAAGTCAAAATAATAAATAAATATAAATAAGTATATTGTAGGCAACATTTCAAATTGTACTGCTAAAGACACACAATTTATATAATTTAGATGAATCACTTCCCTCTATGCATGTTTACTTTCTCTACATTCACAATACACAGCACTTTTATGGTCTACTGGTCACTAGTACTTTCTCTTCAGTTGCTGGGGGGAAAGGCAAAACTGTCTGTTGCTACACTGATTGCATAGAAAAATGGAGGGTTTTTTAAGATATAAAAGATAGTCCTGGGATGAGAACAAGGGGGGCGGTATGATTTTTGTTTTTGGAATTGCTAATCAATTACAACCCCAGCTAGAAAAAAAGGTAACTTGGTATATTTAATATCTCTGAAAAAAAGAAGAGCTCTAGTTAGTTATTATAAAGAGAATAAACTATATAGCTTTGTCATCACTTCAGCAATTCTAGGAAAGGTATCACTGGCTTCCCGTATTACATTTCAGTTGAATTTTATTTTATTGTTCCTGGAATCCTTTCTTAGACATTGCCTTTCTTTCTGTGTAATCCAATGTCTTCTGAATTTTCTCTTACATTTCTAGTCTAATAATTATCCATATTCATGTAATATGAATAAAACCTTACCCTGCTAAAAGATTTGATTTCTATTAATGTATTTATGCTCAGTTATCCACTCCTTTAATCTTCTGCCAGGAAGCACAGAAGTGGATCTTAAATCTCTTTTCTGTCTTCTACCATAGCATCATTCTAATTGTGTTTTTGTGAATTTTCTCTGGAATATTAGACTTATTTAATAATGTATGAAGCAGAGATGGATGCAACATTCAGCAATGCATAAAGTGGCATTATAAGTTTTCAGTTCTCCTTTCAAATCTACATGTCTACCCTGATGTACAAAATATTCAACTAAATCTTGTTTGAAAAAGCGATAAAACACATCTGAATTCAGCTTCTTTCATCTATTTTTTATTCCCTACCAAAAAAACAAACTTTTTAATGCTTAATGAAAACCAACCCCTTCCACCTTTTATTAAGCATCCAAGAAATGGTACATGTTCACGTTCATTTTACTAATTTACTTGTGAAGCATCTATCATTATGAGGAGCTGGAATAATAAGAGAGCCCTTTTATTGAAAGACAGCTCATATATCACAGAGAAGCACAATACAGAAATACTGCATCTCATGTACTTTGAATCCTGATAATAGAGAAAAGTAGAGACATCACATTGCAAACAAAAATTCGCATAGTCAAAGCAATGGTATTCCCTGTGGCAATGTATGGTTGTGAGAGCTGGACCATAAGGAAAGCTGAGTGCAGAAGAATAGATGCCTTTGAGATGTGGTGCTGGAGGAGAGTTTTGAGAGTCCCCTGGACAGCGAGGAGAACAAATAGGTCAATCTTAGAAGAAATCAACCCTGACTGGTCCTTAGAAGGTTAAATAGTAAAGATGAAACTAAAGTACTTTGGACATTAAATGAGAAGAGAGGATTCCCTTGAGAAAGCCTTGATGCTGGGAAAGGTGGGGGCAAAAGAAGAAGGGGGTGCCCAAAAATGAGATGGCTAGATGGTATTGTAGATGCAATGGGCACAGAGCTGAGCGAGTTGAGGGGGATGGTGGAGAACAGAAGAGCCTGGAGGACAGAGGTCCATGGGGTCACAAAGGGTTGGAATTGACTGTGCGACTGAACAACAACAAAATAGAGTTTCAGACTTGAAGGCATTGCCCATGTCAGAATATAAAAGACACTGAAAACACAGTTGGGTTAGGGCTCAATCTATTTCTCTTGCCAATAACCCTAATCACTGGGACAAAGGACTGGTTCCCATAACCACCTTTATTTTTATAGTCCATTTACTTGCTCTATATAATTTGCCCAATCTCCTTCAGTTCTGTTCTATTTTGCAACCTAATTTGCTTTAAATCGCAGGACATTTGTAGAAACCACTGAGCACTGTGACCACGTCAATCTGACATCTTACTTGAGACTTTATTTCTTGGTGATACCAGAGATTGGCCAAAAAAATTAAAAAGATAATATGCCAAATAGTTATGTGATCATCAGTTGATCTAAATCATGTATATTACAATCAGAGTTGTTAATTTAATAGTCCTTTAGGTATATAATCCTTTCTTGGCACTTATTTCTTGAGCTGGATTTAATTAAAACAGTGCTCGGTATAAGTGTCAACATTTTGAAAATTACAGAATATTGGATGACTGGTCTTTAGCTTGCAGGATTTATCATTAAGAAAGCAAAACTGTGTCATTTTCTTGTGCAAAATGTCTATTTCTAGTTGGACATGGCATCATTAGTAATTAACTGAGCTGTACTCAGAATCATATTGACTCTTACTCTAGGCCAGTGATGGCGCACTGGCCAAACTGCAACCCAAAAACCATTTATTTACCACAAAGTGCCAACACAGCAACAGGGGAGGAAGGAAACACTCTCATTGGGCTGCTGGGCCCAGTGTACTCTGTGCTGGGGGGAGGGAGGGAGGGCTCCCATTGGGCTGCTAGGCAGTGGCGTGGGGTGAACTCTGTGTTGGGGTGACTGTACGGGTGCCCACTGAGACTGCTCTGAGTGCCACCTCTGGCACACATGCCTTGTGTATCCTTTGAACATCCATCTGAGTTCAGGGTAAAAGAACACAGGCAGGTGGGATAAAATACTGGATAGCCAAGCAAAGTGATGGATTTTATGACAAGGGATATAGCGGTTTAAAGGTAAGCAGGTTTGACAAATTTCTTTTGTTTACGATTTTGTATACCTCAGTTCGCTCATCAATCCAAGTGGAGACTACAGCCAAGAAACCAGAAGACTGAGACTCAGAAGTGTAGCTATGAAGGTAGAAAATATTGTTACATCTAAGGATGTAACACAGGAAATGAAGCTCAAGATCATCCACACTGTTTTATTTCTAATGACAGACAAAAAAAATGCTAGACAGTGAAGAAAGCCAAGAAGAAAAATCTGACTTGTTCAAAATATGGTGCTGGAGAGAACTTTGCAGGAACCATGGACAGCCAGAAAGAGGAACAAGTGAGTCCTAAACCACATCAAGTCTGAACCTTCTCTGGAAGCAAAATGACATAACAATTTTTGCTGAAAAGTGATCTATCTAACAAAGTTAAGATTTCTGTTCATGAAAAATCATTCAACATTGCTTTGTTATTTTAAATGCTGTCTGGCTTACTATGCGCTGGCGGGGGGGGGGGGAGTATACCCACACCAGCCTATTGGGTTGCAATATATAACAGAATAGCCTCCACAGAGGTTTGGCAAAACCCATTTGCATAACAGAATGTGAGTGGTATGTGAATATTATGATTGATGCTAATAATTCATTGCTTACAACTTTTGATTTAATGAACTGAAATGTAAGGACACATTCCCAGCTGATATGCCAGGCTACGTAGAAGTTGTAGGAGGGATTTGGAATAGGTTAGAAAAACATGAAGAGATCTTCCCAGTCTCACACCCTTTCTTAATAATAATAATAATAATAATAATAATAATAATAATAATAATAATAATAATAATAATAATAATAAGAATAAGAAGAAGAAGAAGAAGAAGAAGAAGAAGAAGAAGAAGAAGAAGAAGAAGAAGAAGAAGAAGAAGAAGAAGAAGAAGAAGAAGAAGAAGAAGAAGAAGATAAATCTAAGGGCTTCTCAGTTAAAAGGAGAAAACGCCTTTCACTTTACAGCTCATGGCTTTGTTCTTTTACAGCTACAGTTTATTTAGAGCTACATCTCCATATGTCTATCTGTTGAGAACAGAAAATACAGAAGGGAGAAAAGTAGAGTTTGGGAGAATAGGCCACTGAAATGATATTCATGCTCTAAGTTTTATTTATTTATTGATTTGTGGATTTGTATTGCCGCCCAATTCGCAGCATACAGACATTAAAACCATCACAGTTAAAAAAAATCTCAATTAAAACCCCATTAAAAACTACCACAAGAAATAATATTTCCATACCCTCCCAACAATTAAAAAAAAAGAGGGAAAGAGTGCTCTTAAATCAGCCAGTGCCCCACACCTGCTCTGCAAGCCAGATTTTTATCATTGGCATATCATACTATAAAAAGAATAGTTTGGAATCAAGTTGATTTCAAATTATGACAACATTTTCCAGGGCTTTCTAAGTAAAGAGCATTGAGAAGCCTACCGTCCCCTTCTTCTGGGGGCACCCTGGGACTGTGCAACCTGCCCAAGGTGATACAGGTGGGCTCTCCTCCTTGAAGGCACAACAGGGCAATGAATTGCCAACCTCTGGCTCCACAACCAGATATCCAACTCACTAAGCTTTCCAGCTCACTAGATGATACTGCAGTTTGGCAGAAAGACTAAATACCAAGATGGGTTTGAAAAAGGAGAGCATCTTTCTCTATGTCACAATACACATTTTATCTGTTTACACCTGACCTTTGCATTTTCATTTGGTTGTTCCCATCTGGAGAGTGCAAGTACTGTATACTTTAAACTCTGCTCTCTTTATTAGATAGAGTATTGCCTGACCTCTGTTGTTTACAATATTTAATGAATGGGGGTCTGTTATTAGTTGGCATGCCCTTGTTCTCAGTTATCAAAAGGGCTGAAAGCCAGCTGAGAAAACAAACCCAATCAGTAGACATATTATGTAAGCCTATACAAAACAAATAATTAGTCAACGAAAAACAAGCTGGACTGAAAGTCCAAAATAAAAAGCAGCAATTTAAGAGGTAAGAGAATGGGTGTGCTTATAAAGCACATTGCACTGGGATGGCAGGATGCAGCTGGTATGCTATTGACAGAAACTGCAGCTGTATTCATTAGGAAAGTGACATTTTGGCTCTTTTCTCCAAATCTTAATTAGCTACTTTGCAAATAAGAGGAAAACGCTGAGCTGAACAATGCAACTCAGATGTAAAACGGAGGCTGTGGATATGAGAGGGAGCCTAATGTCTGCAAGGACTGGCAGAAATGCGCCACTGATCAGCGGTCAGGCCTGAAAGGACCCTACTGTCAGTGATGAGTCATAATTAATAAGTGCCAGCGGGTGTTGCTCTGGGTAATTGGCAAAGAGAAGTAAAACACCAAGTGGCTGGGGAAAGAAGGGGGGGTGTTTGCTGGGAAAGATGGCAGTTTCCTACAGGAAGGCTTGCTTGGAGGCAATTATCAGCTTTCCTTCATGCATCCAACAGCCAGTGGGTCTTTTGGCTGGAACAGGAGAATATCAATTAAACCTCTTTTTAAAAAACCCATCAAAACAAGTGCTACGCCTCATCCTTCCCAGAGCAGTGCTATGCATAATAGATATGGGTGAAATAATATTTCTTCACTTAGAAATGCCATTTATCAGACAACCAACTAAAGAAGATGGGACTGTGGTGGCTTAGTGGTTAAAACGCTGAACTTGACGACTGGAAGATCAGCAGTTCAAGTGCTGTGCGACTGAGTGAGCTCCCGTCTCTGTCCCAGCTCCCGCCAACCTAGCAGTTTGAAAGCAAGAAATTGCAAGTAGATAAATAGGGACCACTTCGGTGGGAAGGTAAACAGCATTCTGTGCACTCCGGTGTCTAATCATGCCTGCTGCACATCCACGGAAACATCTGCAGATGAAGACAGTGCTGGCTCTTTGGTTGTAAACGGAGACGAGCAGTGAACCCTAGAGTCAGATACAACTGGCTTTCGAACATCCTGTCGTGATACAGGTTTGCTTCCTTGCATACAAGAACAGAAGAGAATATAAGCCAGGGGTGCCCAAACTAAGACCCATGGGCCAGATCTGGCCCCTGATGCCAATTCATCCAGCTTGTGCTACCCTCATCACTCCCGGAAGCAGAAGTAAAACACACCCGTATTTCCACTTCCGGGAGCAATGGTGATGAGCCGGCCAGGCAAGAGGTTCCTAAAGGAATAATCTTGCCTGGCCAATCCTGTCCTCCCCACCTCGTGATAGTCAGCTACGGTGGAATGGGATGGAAATGGGCTTCAAAGGATCCTTCTCCCCTCCCCCCATCCCTCTCTCCTTGGCTCCTGGTGGCCAGTCATGGTGGGATGGCATGGGATACCACCAGTGGTGGGCTCCCAAAAACTTTACTACCACACTGGCCAGGGGGAAAGTCCTGGGATGGGCAGGGCCAGCCAGAATTTATGCTACCGGTTTGGGTGAACTGGTGTGAACCTTCTGATGCCCAGTACTGGATACCACCCAAACAGGTGGTATAAAAATGCAATCAATCAATCAAAGGCTTCAAAGGATCCTTCCCCCCCCCCCTTCTCCTTGGCTCCTGGTTACCAGTAGCAGCGGGATGGGGGGTGGAAATGGGCTTTAAAGGATCCTTCTCTCCCCACCTCCCCCATCCCTCCTTCCCAGAGTTAATTTTGGAAATTCATGAAAAAATGTAGAAAATTATTTTTTTCATTAAAATGTGTATAAAAATGGGGTGTGTCTTATACTCTGATGCATCTTAAAGGTAAAGGTTTCCCTTGCTCAAAAGCCAGTCGTATCCGACTCTAGGGTTCAGTGCTCATCTCTGTTTCAAAGCTGAAGAGCCAGCGCTGTCTGCTTCTGCAGACGTTTCCATGGTTATGTGGCAGGCATGACTAGACACATGGAATGCTGTTACCTTCCCACCGAAGTGGTCCCTATTTATCTACTTGGAATCTCTTGCTTTCAAACTGCTAGGCTGGCAGGAGCTGGGACAAAGACGGGAGCTCATTCCATCCTGCAGTGCTTGGGAATCGAACTGCTGACCTTTTGCCTCCCAGTCAGCATCTTAGCCACTTAAGCCACTGCAGCCACCAGCAAATACAGTAATCTAACATTCTGCTCACATAGTAGCCATATAGTTGCTGGTAGACATTTACCAGTGGGATATGAGCCCAATTGCATACTGTGTCCCATGTCCCAGACCCATGGATATACAGATGAATACTGCTTCTGGTACTGGAGGTTACTGTTTCATAGTCCTAACTAGTGGTCTTTGATGTCTTGCTGGTAGACATCTTTGAATTCATCTAACTTGCTTGGAAGTCCATAGCAATAGTAATTATGCTGATATAGCGCCCCATAATGCTTAGTGCACTCTCTCTGGACGATTCACAGGTTAATTAGCATTTTGCCCTCAACTCATTTTACCACCCTTGGAAGAATGGAAGGCTGAGTCAACCTTAAGGCCACCCCAACTGGCAGACATTATTATATTTTAGGGCAGTAAATTCACAGTATCACTGTGTGAAACACTACTTCCCTTTATCATCTTGAATACTACTCTGCTTCAGTGGATAACCCCTGAGTCTAGTAATAATAACTTTCATACAACTTTTTTTTAAATAAGAAGAACCTTTATACATTTTTTAAAAAGCTAAACAGTGCCAAATATTGCAACTTTTCTCACAAAAGAATTTGGTCTCACTCTGAAAGGAGAACAGATATGTATACTTCAACTAACATTTTCAGGATGGGAGTCTGATAAATAGAGCCAAACAGCTATAACAAGTAAGTAATAGATCTTATTAACAAACTGAAAATAAAATACTAGAAATATCGCACAACAATTAGAATGAAACTATTTGATGGTATATGAGTCCAGTATGGTTGAGTTATTATGATCCAAAATATCATAATGTTTGTTAGAGATGTAAAAAAGAGGTCGGGACATGTCTGCATTGATGGTGGAATTGTAAACATGTAAATAAAATCTAGGAAAGATTTTTTTTATGGAAATTAATCAAGTACTGTTTATAAAACCGGAGATGTGTCCTAGAATAGCATTATTAATGGATTTTGGAAATAAACAAATAGAAAGGGATAAAAAAATGATAATTATGTATTCAGTTGGTTGGTCTGTTTTTTATTTGTTCTCTGTGTTGCTGGGTTATTTGATATTTGTATGTACACCACCCAGAGTGGGAAATTTCCCAAATGTGCAGTATAGAAATGTAATAAATAAATAAAAATAATTATAATAGCAACAGCTTTGAGATTGATCATTGTTTTAAAATGGAAAATGGTTTGTGAATTGAATGACTGATTTAAAGAGATATGGAATATGGCAATAAATGATAGATTGACTTGTGAATTAAAATTCAAAAAGAGATATGTATTTTTTTTAAAGTCTGATTTTAGAGAGATCTGGGATGAATTTATTGGAATGGAGCAAGGCCTGGACATGAATATATAATGCTTTGGAAAGAGGGGCCAAATATATAAATGAAATGTCACACAGAGAATAATTATAAGAAGATAAAGTGTCCCACTAAGGTGGTGGATACACGGAGTAGTATATACAAGTTTTTTCCTTTATGTCATAGTCATTTTTAAAAAATAATAATTGTGTGGGGGCTTTATATATATTCTGTATTTGTAGGCTATTTTTCCCTTTATTGCTTATGTTTTAAAAAATAATAATAATAAAGAATGAATCTATTTGGAGTTCTTAACAAACTTATATATGAAATATATTTGAGCAAAAATAAGTAAGTCCTTAACGCTAGCCACTCCATCAGATGACTAGGTCACTCTAAAGCCGGGGTTCTCAACCTACGGCCAGTAGGCTGGATCCAGCCCACAGCGCCAAATAATTCAGCTCCCAACCTTGCTCCAGCCATCACTGACACCGGAATCTGCTGAGGACTCATTTATGGCCATTGTAAATGCATTTAATGACAGCTGCAGACGCATTTTACAGCAGTGTTTACAGTAGGGGGAACGACCATCTGGCCCGCTCAGCTGTCTGAAGGAACGTGGTCTGGCCCGTGGCAGAAAAACGATGAGAACCCCTGCTCTAAAGCTACTAATCTCTGATTGCTTTGCTTTGTTTAATTTAATGTAAGTTTTTACAAATCAAGTCAGGAAGTTAGTTTAGCATTTGCTCCTGGTAAACTTGTAAATTTTAACAAGGTAAAATTATCAAGCAGCATATAGGACAAGAAGAACCAACTCTCAGTGCTCATTTACATTTTCCCCACACACATTAGTAAAGGTAAAGGTTTCCCTTGCTCAAAAGCCAGTCATATCTGACTCTAGGGTACAGTGCTCATCTCTGTTTCAAAGGCAAAGAGCCAGCGCTGTCTGCTTCTGCAGACATTTCCGTGATCATGTGGCAGGCATGATGAGACTCTGGAGCGCACGGAATGCTGTTTACCTTCTCACTGAAGTGGTCCTTATTTATCTACTTGCAATTTCTTGCTTTCAAACTGCTAGGTTGGCAGAAGCTGGGACAAAGATGGGAGCTCATTCCGTCCTGCAGCACTCTGGAATCGAACTGCTGACCTCCTGCCTTCCAGTCAGCATCTTAGCCACTTGAGCCACTGCACACACATTGGGGAGAGTCTAATGATATTTCAGTTTCAATTTATTTATTTTTGATGGGTGAATAGTTTTCCCCCCATCAGGATTTCATACACAATATAACAATCCAACACTACAGTTTATTTTTAACTTAACTTTGAATGGTCGTTTAGAGTAAGCTAAATCTGCCTAGTATACTGACCTTCAATATCTTTCGGCCATCAAATGACTCCCTTTCCTTGACAGCTTTGCCTGCATTTCTATTGTTTTGTTCTTCGGCTGCAAAATAAAAAAAATCATATTCTGTCAGTATTTTTTTCCCGCCTGGAACACAATTGTGTGTTCACTACTTATACCAGGGGGGAAAACTTTGCAAATTATTTCTAAAAGTACATTGTCAAAAGTACTAGAGTCATCAATATTGTTGCAAGCATTATTCAGGGCTGACAGCTCAGTGTAATAGTATCATCCAGGCGAAATGAGACACCAATATCCCCTGCTTTGCCAAACCATGTTTCAGCAGAAATGCATCCTCCCCTCTCTTGAATTACCAAATTCAGCATCAAATATCTGATCATTCTGCAGAATACCTTCTCAAGATCACAGAGAAAAACCAGGTACCCAAGCAACACAACCTTGTTCAAGGTGCCTCTAAACTTTTAAAGCTGAGAACAAAAAAAAACAAAAAAAAGAGAGGAGTTACTTCCTAGCAAGCGTCATTATTACTCTGCACAATGGAATGATTATCTTTTTAGATGCTTAGGTTTCATAAGAAAATGTAATATTTATTGCTGAGGTTCCAGTCCTGAAGCAGTGGTTCGCAATGTGGTGCCCAAGCCCCACGGGGGGGATGGGGATGGTCTTCAATTCCCAGAAGCCTAAGTCAGTACATTGGCTGAGCAGTGCTTTGGAGAATTGACTTAGGATTCTGGGAATCGAAGTCCAAAAATCAAAGGTTGGGAAACAATGCTCTAAAGTCAGTGAGAAACAATTTGTTACTGCGTGATGGAAGGCAGATTAAAAGAAGGAAGCAGGGCAGGGCTTTCTTGGGACGATTTAGGACTCATGAAACACTTCCATCCATTCTCATGTGTACTGGTCCTACCAAGCTGATTGTGCCGACCAACTATCCCTGCTTTCCAGATCTTCCCTCCTTTATGTATTTACAGTACGTATTGAATTTAAAGTCTGGCCAGGGTATCCTGCTATGGTAATAGAGTAGACCATAATGCCAGCGTCTCAATGCCAAGTGTCAGGCAGCGGTTAACTAACCTGACCATCCTGAGGACTAATGGGCTTGGGTGGTGATCTCCACAGGGAAGGGTGATGGTCCCCAAGTGGACTAAATCCCACTTGAATCCATCTTGATGGAGGGCAGCAGCTTCATCAATAATGGCCTGGGTCTGATGAGGACTTTGTGTGCCAAAAGGCCTCAGGACCAGAACGTGACTCATGGAACTGGAGCAGTGGTACAGGTGTCACGCTGTTTGATGTGGAAGGCAGATGAAAGGCCACTGCATTATATTCTCAGGACAGTCTTCATGGCTGATTGCCTTGATGATAGCCAATATTTGGATTCGGATACAGCAGCAGCAGAAGAATTGAATTTCTAGTAACATTAATCAAAAACTGAAAAGAATTCACAGGAAGTGAACCAATATATTTTTATATCAGTCAGTCCTGTCTAAAACAAAAGTTCTGTAATTTGAAGTTTCTTTGAAAGCTGGTAGTTTATTGGTTTAGGTATCTGGCTGCAGAGCTGAGTTTGATTCCTCACTGGGCCTCATGGGAGAAGAGGCAGCCTCTGTAGTTATGGCCACGCTGCACAGTCCAAGGGAACCCCAAGAAGAAGAAAAATGTTAGTCACTTTTGAGTACTTGCTACCTAGAAAACTATGGAAACAGTGGCACAGTGGTCATAAATTGGAATTGATTTGAGCACACAATTGTAATTTTTTAAAATGGAAAATAAGTACAAGTCATTTACCAGGTTTGTAAGTAAAAGTGGTGTTTCTGATCATCAGCAAGAATTATTTCCAAGAAAGATGGCAAAAAGGATTGTGGGCTAATCATTTTTTTGTAATTTTACACACAAATGTGCCTTAATTTATACTCTTAACAGTGTGCTCTTCTACATTCCTTCCCAGAAGGAAGCCCCACTGAGAACAAAGGTCGCCCTTCGTCAGAAGCCAGCCGTATGTAGCTCTAGGGCTCACTGCTCATCTCTGTTTACAGCTAAAGAGCCAGCGCCGTCTGCATCTGCAGACGTTTCCGTGGACATGTGGCAAGCATGACTAAACACTGAGGTGCACATAATGCTGTTTGCCTTCACACCAATGTGATACCTATTTATCTACAGTAAAACCTCACATAAAGAGGACCTCGCTTAAGTAACTCGCTTAAAGAGCAGAATTTTCTATGAATGGTCACCTCGCTTAACAACTAAAACCAACCAAAAACTCGCTTAACAACTAAATCGAGGTTCGCAAATCCCACCACCACCACCACCACAACCAGAAGTCAAAATTGGCCACTTACAATGGTGTTTCGCTTAAAGAGCAAACTCACTTAAAGAGCAATCGTGTGGAATGCATTATGCTCTTTAAGGGAGGTACAACTGCGCTTGCAATTTCTTGCTTTCAAACTGCCAGAATAAAACTCCCAGACAAATCAGAAAAAGGTGCATAGAAGTGCGTCCCAGCCCAAATTTTGATAACATGTAGAGTCTGGATTGTCTAATGCCTCCATTGCACAGCACAGTGAAGTTTGTTCCCATGGGTAAAATGAAAAATACATGTTGGTATAAATAAATGAGAAGTCAAACTGAGCATAGTTCTTATCACCTTAAAACAGAAAATGCACAGGATGACTTTGGATGTCCTCATTCATTTTATGCATCCAAGTAGCATTAATGAAGGGTGTGTGTGTGCGCGCACATGCACACACACACACACACACACACACACACACACACACACACACACACACACACACACACACACACACACACACACACACACACACACACACACAGTAAAACCTCACTTAAAGAGTGCCTCGCTTAGAGACTAACTCACTAAATATGTGTTCATTCAAGCCTATTATTATATATATATAATGGGCTTGAATGAACACATATTTAGTTTTGCTTACACATTTTATAATTGTCACTGCTACTTTACCTTCTCCTGAATGCTCCACCCGAAACCTAGTAATGTAGAGCAGGGGTGGCCAATCTCCAGCCCACGGGCCTAATCTGGCCCATGGCACCAATTAATCCATCCTGGCCCGTGGTGGGGACCTAGGCCCTGCTGGAAGCTCCCTGCCGCCACTGGAAGTGCCAAAAATGTGGTGAAAATGCTCCCCCTCCCCCCTGCCACCATGGGAAACAGTGGGGGCTGCAAAACCAGCTGAAAATGCTGCAATTGCATCCACTGCTGCTACAGAAACCGGAAGTGCCAAAACAAAACATTGGAAATGCCAAAAATGTGGCAATTTTTTTAAAAAAAGGAGTAAAAATGCTCCCCCTCCCTCCATCATGCGAAGCAGCAGAGGCTGCAAAAGCAGCAAAAAAATTTTTTGGGTGCAATTGTGGTTGCTGCAGAAACCGGAACTGCTGGAGGTGGCAGGAAGAACCACGCCTCTGACCTGTGCAGCTGTGTGTGGGGGGTGGGTCCAGGTCATGTCACGAAAATATTGGCCACCCCAATGTAGAGTATGGGTGGGAGAATAGGAATACATTGTACACAGAGTAGGTGCTGGGATCCAACTCGTATTGATCAAACTATTTTCCAGAAAGTTAAACAATACAGAAGATACCAATTTTGTTTAGAAAATAATGTAAAGATACCTCCTCAGCTATAAGAGGAAGAATAATTAAATATCTCTCAAACATAACAGGGGTGTTTAATGTTTCAAGTAAGGATTCCTCCTACTCCAGATGACGTGAATCCATTGCTTTTTGCATAACTATCATGAATGGTAATAAACGAGCAACAGTAAACCCAAGAATCGTATAGCTGTTGCAGGGCTCAAAGCAGCTGTTACAAGTTCTCAAGGAGACTTGAGAAATACCCACCACTAGGATCTTTCCGAAAAACTGTGTTCATGACAGTGGCGTGGAGTTTCACCCTATCCCATTCTTTCATCATCAGCCCAGAAGCCACAAACCGATCCAGCAATCGATCTGCTATTAGCTGGAGTCTTAGGAAAGGGGGAAAAAAGAAACAAGAAAATGCAAATTATGGCATTTGGGTTATTTATACAATCATATGATAGACACTAGATGAAAAAACAGTTACAAATTAAGCAAGATTAAAATAAGATTTAAAAGTACAATAGACAATAACAAAAAAATCTTGATAGTAAGATTATTTCACAAAGATAATTTATGACCTAGCATTCTTCCAGTCTGGCAGACTATCACCAGTAAAAGAAAGGAGGGGGGCAAACTTTTGGGGTCATGTGCCAGTCACTATGGCCCAGGAGCTGGATGCTGCCCCAACAACAATTCATCTGGCCCACAAAGCCCTTGTCGCTCCTGAAAGTAGAAATAAAACGCGCCTATAGTCTTGTCTTACCCCCTCTTCCAATAAACAGATGTCTTGATGAAGTAAAAGTTGTTTATTGTTTTCGAAGCATAATGTAGAAATAGCAGTTCATTCATTGGTTTAGGATATTAAGAAAATCCAGCAAAACAATACTAATAAAAAAGTACAGGTATGGAAATCCACACTCCGGTCTTCCCCCATGAAACAAAAGCAAAACCTGACTAATCTAGGTAATCATGATTAAGCTTGGGACTCAGATGTTAGAGTCCCACTCTCTCTTCTGAGGTGTAACACTCAGAAACTCCAAACTCGAACTGATTCCCAAACCCATGTGTCTAAAAAAAAAGAACATGAGCTTGGCTCTCCTAATTAGCATACAGACAATTAAGAGCCCAGGGATTGTATAAACACACCCTGGTTCCCATAACAAATGTCTGGTGTTCCCAGGCTTTGAGTGTTGATGAAAACGAACATTCCAGGCCTGCCCTTGCTTTTTTATAATTCTGTAATTTTGTAATCTGAAAATGTTCAATTCCTTTTTAGCCTAATTTTTTTTAATATTGTAGTAATTCATATTTTTAATTGTTAACAGTGAAGTGAATTTTGGTTTTAAATTATGTATTTTTATTCCTGTTTTGTAAGCCGCCCAGAGTTGGGATTACCCGATTGGGGCGGGATAACAAGTTGGAACAAATAAATAAATAAATAAATAAATAAATAAATAAAAACATAGGCCTGAAGCTCTGAGAAGCTTCTACTAAGCACACCTGCTTGATAAGCACAACAGAAAGAAGTATGAGGCCTTTGCAAAGAAGCAGTTTAAAAACCAAAGAGACCCCATATTGAATAACTTGTGACCCATTCCATCACAACCTTAGCACTGAATTTCATTTAGACAGCTTCCTCTTCTAAGCGCTGCCAGCAAAACAAAAACGCTGCCAGAATATTCACAGTCAACATTAATATGCAATTACAGATGCATTCCAACATGTAGCATGCATGGCTAATTCTCTGCTCAGAATAATTGAACTTAGTTGAAACTGCTGCCCATCTCGGCTAAGTGGTTCATCTAGAGATGCTCTCCACAGCTGGGGAAAACAAAGTATGTTTCAGTATTGCTCATGGATAAATTATTTTTTCTTGCTCCATTCAAAGTGAAGTTCACAATATATGGCCCCACTCCTTGCCATTTCATTTATGCCTTTATGTACTGGTTCTCCATAGGAACGGAGCGGCTCTCTGGCCATGCCATCGGCTAGAGAGGCGCATCTCTCTAGCACTAAAAGGAGGGCTTTCTCTGTGTCCACTCTGGCCCTATGGAACCTCCTGCCAACTGAGTTGCATCTCCAGACAGAGTTGCTGGCCTTCAGAAAGGGGGTTAAGACCTGGCTGGCAGGGCAGTTGTGGGGTTCGGGCCAGTCGGCTACCCTGGCAGGCTGGCTAATCTGACTGTCCTCCCCTCTCCCTCGTAATTTTAATTGGTGAATTTTAACTTTTAATCTCTTTTTAATTTTTAACCTTTAAAGTTTAACTTTCAGAGATGGGTGGGTATTTTATCATTGGTTTTATTGTTGATTGTGTTTTTAACTATTGTTCGCCGCCCTAAGTCATTTGTGAGGAGGGCGGCATAGAAGTGTGACTAAATAAATAAACAAACAAATAAATAAATTCAATGGCCAATAGTCATTGAAAAGAAACAGGGCAGCATTTCCAGCTGAAAGCACCTGACTATAAACAGAGAACTGCGCAGAACTGAGGGAGCTTTTGGCTGTCTTGCTCAGTGCTGAGCCAGCAATAGTAATGAACAATAGATAGCTGGTTTCCATTCCTGGAACCAGAAATTAATTTTCAGAAAATATTAAATGGTATAGGATAAGATTCACCACCAATGCATTTGCAAACAAATTAAAGGCTCCAAAAGAAATATAGGTTTACATTTTTTAAAAAATAACAACATGGGGGCAAATTGGATTAGAAACAAATACTATTTAAAAGTTAGGCAAAGGAATCAAGACATTTGTGAAAATGTATGGAAGTTAAATAAGGGCTGTGGTGGTTTAGAGGTTAAGTGTCTAGCTGTGCCTGCCACATGACCACAGAAATGCTTGCAGACGCAGACAGCGCTGGCTCTTCGGTTGTAAACTGAGATGAGCACACACACACCCTATAGCAGCGTTCCCCAACCTTTTGGTTTTTGGACTTCAATTCCCAGAAGCCTAAGTCAATTCCCCAAAGCACTGATCAGCCAATGTACTGACTTAGGCTTCTGGGGACTGAAATCCCCCCTGTGGGGTGTGTGCCCTAGAGTCAAATACAACAGGTTTTCAAGCAAGGGAGACTTTTACCTTATGGAAGTTAATACTGAGGGAATACTGTACATGTATAATGTTACTGCCTACATTGTGCATGGAATTGTGATGATTGAAATGTAAGCCAACCATTACCCAACATGTGAACGCTAGAGGATGAGCACACTTCTAAAGGCTTCTCAGCTTTCCACATTGTTTCTCTCTTCAAAGTGCTGAGCAACTCTCCTATTACTGTGTACAGAAAGCATATTCTTACCCATCAAAATGAGAGATGATCACACCAATGTGTTGTCTTACATATTCTTTTCACTCATCTCATTGTGGGGCTGTGGTGGCTCAGTGGTTAAGAAGCTCGCCTTGTTAGCTGGAAGGCTGGCAAGTCAGCAGTTCAAGACCCAGGAATTGCATGATAGACTGCCTGCCTGTCTCTGTCCCCTGTTGGGGACATAAAAGGAGCCTCATTTTGCATTCCCTGAGCGGAGTTTCTTCTTCAAAAATCTTTCCAACCCAGAATAATTTCTGACACGAAATTATTGTTACTCATCTCATCAAGATGAAAAATGTCTGGACAACTCATCTCTTTCCAGCTATAAACTGCTGCTTTGGCCCTTTAGATATCATTCAGAGACGGGAGGGTAGTAAGATACTGCACCTTCCCTCTCTGGTCCACAAGGCAAGCCCTGATGCACGAACACTACAGACAGCTGGTTTTGAACTGCCACCTTAAGGTTGTTGCTGGTCCATTTTCTAGTCTTTGCAATTGAATCTTCTCTTTGCTCTCCCTGGGAAACTGCTGTAATTTGCTTTCTGGTGATACATCACTGGTTTTTAAAATCAGTGATGACAAACGCAAGAAGCACCATTACAGATGATACTAAAACAAATTAACAGAAATAATTCAAGTGAAAATGGTGCTTTATTGTGCTATAAAATTAATTAGAGAAATGAAGCAAATTAAAATGAATTATGATGAGAGTCTTTGCTACATGGTACTCACCAGAGCATAACCCTATCTCACTGATTTCTCCCTCCCTTATTCCAATCTACATTAAAACCAGAGAGGATCCACTGCATCCTCAAGGCAATAGAGGGAAATCGGTCTCTTCTGCTTAAGGACCAGATATTCAGAAGCAAACTAAAACCAGAAAGGACATCTGCCTTTGCCTCTCACAGTGCAGTTATGTAAGACAGGTCACTTAAGTAGACACATTCTTGTGGTTTTTGTAGAAAAAGATGGTCACTGTTTTTAAGGTATCATGTTAGATCTTTACTTTTCTTATGAAACTATGTATTGTAGGTCCAAATATTGTAGGTCCAAATATTTTTATATTTTTATATTGTATCTTATTATTGAAACTATGTCATGTATATGTATATGTAACTGGAATTGTACTTTGTAACCTTATTTTGCAGTGTCGTTTTGTTTTGTTACACTGCTGTACTGTATTGTTATATTTATTGCATTATACTGTATGATTTTTGATTATGTTTATTACCTTTGATTGTCTGATATGTATAGTTTCTGTAAACCGCCCTGAGTCGGTTGCACCAAGTAGGGCGGTATACAAATCGAATGAATGAATGAATGAATGAATGAAATACTACACAATACAGTCCTTCTTCCATGTCTAGGCTAGAAATGAAACTACCAAAATGAAGCCACCTTTTGGTGAGTTCATTCTGCAGTTCCTTTGGCCTGGCCTAGTGTGAGAAAGATTAGCCAGCAACACAAGGTTACTGTTACCAGGTTACACCCAATTGTGGTTCCAAAACAATACAACCACCGAGGAGGCTCTTTCTGTGTACCATGAAGACTGTGTACCCGTACCATGAAGACTGTCCTGAGAATATAATGCAGTGGCCTTTCATCTGCCTCCTGCGTTGTAGCATAACACTCATACCACTGATCCAGTTCTGTGACTCACTTTCTGGTCCTGAGCCCTTTTGGCACACAAAGTCCTAATCGGCCCCAGGCCAGTATTGATAAAGCTGCTGTCATTCATCAAGATGGATTCTAGTGGAATTTAATCCACTTAGGGACTATCACCCTTCCCTGTGGACTTCGGGACCCAAGGCTGTTAGTTTTAAAGATTGTCAGGTTTGATAACTGCCACCTGACACTTGACGTTGAGTTGCTGACAGTATGGTCTAATCCAGTGATGGCAAACCTTGGCACTCCAGGTGTTATTGAACTTCAATTCCCAGAAGCCTTGATCAGCAGGAGTGCTGACTTGGGCTTCTAGTAATTGAAGTCTAAGAACACTTGGAGTGCCAAGGTTCACCATCATGGGTCTACTCTATTACCATAGCAGGATAACCTGGCCAGGCAGTTGATGCCTAGTGAAGGAAATCTAAACTTGCCCTTTTAAAACATAAACATCAGCAGCATTCTCTAGCACTAATTTCAGCATATAGAAAGGTTCTTCACAAAACTTACGATTAATTTAAAATGATCTACCAAAGCACCAGTAATTGTTATACTCTGACATTTATATTGAGTAACTGCAGGAGTGTTTTAAAAACAGAGAAGAAAGAGACTGAAGCATGTGGTGTACATTTGGGGATAAAGCACTATAAAATGGCCTTTATATGCATAACTCTCAGGTTCACATAAAATATAGTTATAAGGTTTAATAGCAAGTA
Source organism: Furcifer pardalis (assembly GCA_030440675.1). Taxonomy (NCBI): domain Eukaryota; kingdom Metazoa; phylum Chordata; class Lepidosauria; order Squamata; family Chamaeleonidae; genus Furcifer; species Furcifer pardalis. The sequence goes on from CP126890.1 coordinate 206,878,023, forward strand.
AATGGATATTCATACAAACAGCATGTACAGAAAGTGAAGAGGATTTTCCAATTATAGTACAGTAACTATACAATTGACCAGTTAGTTGCAAAGACAGTGGATAGCAATGCAATTGCCTAGTAATGCTTTTATTAGGCCCTTACACTAAAGCTAATGAGTGGAAATAATTTCCAGTTTCTGGACAAACAACAGTTGAATAGAAGTTACACAACTTGATAAGCTCTAATTATTTCTCTCAGTAATAGGTAATTCAGGTTAAACTCACTCCAGCCCTCCTTTTTCCTACAGAGAAATAGAAAGTACTGTATATACTCAAGTATAAGCCTAGTTTTTCAGTCCGAAAAATTAGCCTCAAAAAAGGGGAAATGGCTTATACTTGGGTCAGTGACCATGAGGGTCCCAAGACCACGTCAGAGTGAGACGCGCCATAAAATTAATTAATTTCACCATATTTTCATGTATTTTGATTATTGAAACTCACTAGCAGCTGCTGCATTTCCCATCCTTGGCTTATACTTGGGTCAATCTATTTTCCTGGGTTTTCAAGTCAAAATTAGTTACCTCGGCTAATATTTGGGTGGTCTTATACTCGAGTATATATGGTACTGTATATCGTCTCTCAGATACCTAGTAGTACGTTTTCTCTTTTACTAACTCAGATACAGGCTGAGGTGGCTCAGTGATTAAGAATCTCACCTTGTTAGCTGGAAGGACAGAAAGTAGACAATTCGAGACCCAGGTACTGCATGACGGATTGAGCACCCATCTCTGTGACATGAAAGGAGCTTCATTCAGGTGTCTCCTGAGTGGAGTTTCTCAAGCAAAAATCCTTTCAACCCAGAAAAATTTCTGACATGAAAATATTATTATACTAACTCAGATATGATTTCATACATTCATGGGACGAAAATGTATATAGAAAATGCAATGGAAACATACCTGTTAGACCTATCCTTCATGTGGACTTTTGCATACAGAACATCAATCATGGCTGGATCATCATTCATATATTCTATACCTGCTACTTCAACTGCCAGTGGTTTGCCTCCTGTAATTGCGCTTCACAAAGGGCAAAAAGGAAAAAGAACAACACTTCTGTTCATAGTTAGCTTTAGATGGCAATCATTTGTTTCACTATTACTGTTCTTACAACACTGGAGGCTGATCACATAAGCATTTAGTCCACTGTTTGGTGGTGGGCTGTTTTTCACCTAAAGATGGTGATAATGTCTTTGCTGGAATAAGCCAGCCTTCCCCCAGAGCAGCTTACCCATGTGATTCCCACAGGGGGGCAACTTGAGAATGAGTTACTGACAGTGAATGGCCTTTTAGGTTCCGCCACGTGAATAGGACTTTGCTTTTTGAATAAGAGTTATATGTCATGGGGGTGGGGAGGAGGCATCAGGATTACAGAGATGTTTAAGTGGGGCATGGCTAAAAAAAAAATTGGAAACACTGTTCAACCCACACTTTTCTGGCCCCTGCCAGGAGCTTCTACTTTTTAAAATGCAAATCAGTTTACTCTTTTTTGCTCCATTTCCAGCACATGTGGATGCTGAGAATGAACCAAAAACCTTCCTTTTTTATCTGCCAATATAGTGACATGACTTAAAAAGAGAGCCATTTAAGGATATAGGCTAATTAAACAGTTCCTCTGCTCCTCAAAAAAAGTGGCAGAGGAAGTGAATATATAAAAAATGGATTTTTTTTACCAATTTTGGGGTCTCTGACCCCCCCCCCCACTGGGTCCAGGGAGGTGGGGAGCCCCGATCCAAGCTGTTTCTGGGCTTCCCCGATGTCCTCTGCGAGTGTAGCAAGCCAAAATGTCAGGGTTCAAATCCCAACATTCTGGCTTGCTGCAGCCTCAAAGAGGGTGGGGGAACTTCAAAATTAGTGTGCATCGGGTCTCCCGACCTCCCTAGAGCCGATGCGCGCTATTTTTGAAGTTTCCCCACCCTCTTTGAGGCTGCAGCAAGCCAGAATGTCGGGATTCGAATCTGGCTTGCTGCACTGGCTGAAGACGTCGGGGAAGCCCAGAAACAGCTTGGATCGGGTCTCCCCACCTCCCTGGACCCGGCAGGGGGGTCAGAGACCCCAAAATTGGTAAAAAAAAAGCAGATGGGTTTTTTTAATACCAATTTTGGGGTCTCTGACCCCTCCCCCCTGCTGGGTCCATAGAGGTGGGGAGACCCGATCCAAGCTGTTTCCAAAGTTTCCCCACCTCCCTGGAGGCTGCAGCAAGCCAAAATGTCAGGATTCAAATCCCGACGTTCTGGCTTGCTGCAGCCTCCAGGGCAACAGGGCTTTTTTTTAACATTGTGTGATCAATGTATTGCACAACGTTAAAAACTGGATAACGACGGGACTTGTGGAACCAAGTCATAACGTTATCCGGGGTACTAGTGTACTTGAATATTAGGTATGGGCATTAGGCTGTAAGAGGCTCTCAACTGAATCCTGCTATGTTAATGGAGTAGACTGTACATCCAGTGACCCAACACCGAGTGTTGGATGGAGGTACGTAACCTGACTCCCTAAAGGGGCAAATGGCTACGGTCGGATGAGCCCCTTCAGGTGGGGTGATGCCCCCCCTCAGTGGAGGAAATGCCACTGGAAACCATCATATTGAGTCCAACAGCAAAATGAGCAGTGAAGGAACTCTGATTCCCAACGGTTGTGGAGGTGAAAGAGGCCATACCAGATGGACTGGCCGTGAAGGGACACCTTGATAATGTCCTCAAGGCTGCAGCAGTCCATTGCAGTCCCGGTGTTAAATCCTGCATGTCTCATTTCATATGTGCTGCAAGAGATGGCTCCATGATCAAAGTGTGTGAGTCTCTCCATGATGAAAGTGTGTGAGTCTTCATGGCAAGCTGGGATCCACCTTAAGCCAATTACATTTTTTCTGCTTCGGGGTGGGATGGGGAAATGCATTTTCAGATACGAATTGCAGCCGATGATGATCATTTTGGATAAACAGAGGAGTCTTCTTACACAGAAGAAATGTAAGACTCTGGTTGTTACTAGTACAAATAGTAGGTCTTCCAGACACCAAATGCATTACTTCTAACAGTGCATACATTTTTTTAAAATAGTGCAAGTAATTCTAACATCTCTTGGACACAATATATAAGCCCAATACTTTCACATATTAAAGTAGAGACTGTAAAATGTATTTATACAGAATCTTGTGGATAGTAGTACAACATCCCTGGCTAGATTCTTACTCCCTATGAAATAACGACAATGTATAACTACAATGACACTATCAACAATAAAAATGACACGATGCTTTAAAAACCTTTTAATTATGCCTGCCAATGTAAGAACAATTTAAAAGAACAATTTTAGAATCAATCTAAAGGACTAAATTGATAGGGGCATTTCAATTATGGCAAATTTTCAGAAAAATAGAGCCAGTGACAAAAAAAGGGGGGGGGCTGTCCCTCCTGGCCAACAAACTAACTGCTCCCCCTGGTGGGCAGAGCCTCTGAAACTGATCTGAAAGTGTAAATGCATTTGTTTGAGTGAAGGGAGTCTTTAAAATAATATGATTTATATTTTAAAAATTATATCTTTAAAGGCAAATATATGGAAGAGACCTGGACATGCATTGGCAGCCAGCACAATTAATGGCATGTGCTTGGTTCTACATATTCTCATTGACCTATCTTTACCAACATCCAGACACTGCACTGTGCACCACTGGTCATTTCGCTTTACCCATTGTGAAAAATACATTCACAAACCAGATGGGTCTTAATCTATAAAGATAAGTTATTCCACTGGAAAGTGCTTAAAAACACTGGAAATAGAGCTGTATTCTGTGGGAGTGAAGGGGAATCTTCTAGTATTGTAAAGGTCATCCTTGCTCAAAAGCTAGAAGTTTCCAACTCTAGGGTTCACTTTACAGCCAAAGAGCCAATGCTGTCTGAGTTTGCAGACTTTTCCGTGGACATGGGGCAGGCATGCCTAGACACCGGAGTGCACGAAACGCCATTTACCTTCTCACCAAAGTGGTACTTATTTATCTATTTGCAATGTTTTGCTTTTGAACTGCTAGGTTGGCAGGAGCTGGAACAGAGACAGGAGCTAACTTCGTCATGCAGTACTCAGGTCTCAAACTGCTGACCTACTGACCTTCCAGTCATCAAGTTCAGCTTCTTAACCACTAAGCCACTGCAGTCCATTAATAATTCTAAACCTCTACCAACGTGGCTTTGTGAGTACATTACTGCAAGTCCTGGGGTACACAGAAAGAGCCTCTTCAAAGATTGTGGTACAGTAATACCTCGGATAACGCCAAGACTTGGTTCCACAAGTCTTGGTGTTATCTGATTTTTAGTGTTATCCGATGCATGTTAAAATCCTATGGGATGGATCGGATAACGTTAAAGCTCCATAGAGATACATTGTAACTGCACAGGCTTTAGCGGTTGTTATCTGATCCATCCCATGGGACCTTAACGTTATTCGATCCAATTCTCCTCCCCAGATTTCTTAACGTTATGCGATTTTAGCGTTATCCGAGGTAAACGTTATCCGAGGTATTACTGTATTTTTGAACCACAACCAGGTGTACCCTGGACAATGGCAATCTTGTGTCTCACACTAGGTCAGGTAAAAGAAACTACAGAATAAATTCACCCAAAGGTGGATTCATTTTGGCAGTTTAAAGTCTGACCTAGACATGAAAGAAGAATTGCAAATCCTGAACTATAAAGTTATTGGTTCATAGTTTCAGCACATATTTCTTACACATTTTCTGTGCCTTCCATAACTACTCGCTTGGTTTGTTTAGGAAATGAATCTCAAGGATATATGACTATCTGTGGGAAAAGATCTATTTGCCAAACACTCTGCTGTGAAAAAGTGCTAAGGCAATCATATTTTTCATGCACCTCTGGAAGGGCAGAGATCAATTTTGTATCTATATACAGCAACCACCAGTAGGAAAAAAGGTAACTATTTGATAGTAAGCTTGCATGCAAGAAGACGTACCTACGGTAAACAGCTAGTGCCCATAACAAGATACAAGTAAGTCCCTACCTAATTTTGCAGGCACCTTGTACTATCCCTAAAACACACGATTACTTGATTACTGCAAACTGGTACATCATGTTCCAGCCACTTTCTTCTGAAAGCTGTAACCAGCTGATTCCATCCTGCTTTATTATCATGGTTCAATTTTACTCACTCGGCAAAGTCTTCTTTACACCTCTGTAGGAGTTCTTGAGCCCTGTGGATTTCCTTTTCGTTTAACAGTACCAGAGTCCCAATAGTTAGATGGAGTTTTGCTGGGTTCTGAAACAGACTACTGCTGACACCATAGTCCTGTAGAAAATGTAAGCATTTACTAAGTAAGTCTGTAACAGAATATAACTATAATTGCAATAGAATAAATATTATAATATTATATGAAAGAAAAAGAAAAAAACACCCAGAAGAAGAACAACAACAAGAAGAGTTACAATTATTATAATATTTTATATAGCATGCATGGCTGCCTTTAGGTATCCCATCAGACATGAATCTGAATATTTGGAGAGATGTTCTCCTCTTAAAAAATTATACAGATTTTCCCTTGCAGATTTTTATTTGAAAACAATGAAGATTCAGTAACCAGGCCATAGTACATTTGGCATTGATGAGAAGATATACTGAAAACAAGATTTGGTCTGAAGGCAAGACTGAATCTGACCTGCCATCTAAGTTCAGTTTATTTCATTCTCTACAAATCAAAACATAACCCAATATCAGAACTCAAACTATTTAGTATAGAACTCCCATATTTAACATTCTCTATGAATCTATAAGACCTATAACATGCGGTGGAGAAATAACAATTGTGCCTGTTACCTATATTTCAGTTTATGCTGCCAATCATTAAATTCAAAACACCATTCGCAATAACATTTCCTTTTCTATCAGGCATAAGATCTGAATGGCTTCTTATAGAAAAGGGTTTGAATTTGGGCAATAAACAGAACCTGTGTTAACAGGAGTTTTATCAATGTAGCTCTTGACAAATTTGGACTGGCTTCTGCAGTCTTCCAGTATTTCTGTTACCCTAAAGTCCAGTTGAGAGATGAGACTTGGAAAACAAATCCTACTCTATATTTAGAGAACCTTTTGCTTAGGAAATGGTGTCAAAATGCATAAATGCAAGTAAAAGGGTAGGCCTCAAGAAATGAAATGTTGGGGGTCTTCTGACTAGATTATACTTTGGATTCTGCTTTACAAAGCAATTTACATTAAATATTACTATTTTCATGGAGGAGGGAGCCAATGTGATGCATGAGACAGAACAACGGACTAGGATGCAGGAGACCTGGGTCTGCTTGGCTGTGGTCATACTCTTGCAGATGGCAATGGCCAAAGCAGTACCTGTTTATCTACTTGCAATGTCTTGTTTTCGAACTGCTAGATTGACAAGAGCTGGAGCAGATGACGGGAGCGCACTCCATCACACAGTACTCAAGTCTTGAACTGCTGACCTGCCAACTTTCTGGTTGTCAATTTCAGAGTCTTAACCACTAAGCCACTGCAGCCTCTACCTTTCTGTATACAAACACTTAAAACACACGCTTGGGTAACATGTGACCTTCCAGATGTTGTTTGATGGCACTACCCATCAATCCTAGTCAGCAGCGCATAATGTAGATAGGGTAATGGGAGATGCAGTTGAACAACATCTGCATGGTCAAATGTTCTCCAGCCCTGTTCTCTACAACCCATCATATTGCTCAAGATTTTGCAGTCACAATACTACAGGTTCCCAGGTACATTGGACACAAGAAACAAGCTGCAGACAACCCATACTCCCTTTGCCACAAATACTGTCTGTATGGCTCCCTCATTGCCTCTTCCCCATCCCCGAAGAAAAATGCAACCAAATATATTTATTCAGTAAAGGAAAGCCCATCTTTAGCTTGATCTGCTCAAAACAATTGAAAGGAATGCTGGGAAACTCCTAAAGCAGGGGTGGCCAAACCTTTTGGGCCACGAGCCGTTCACGTGGTTCAGCGGGCTGGTCACGTGGTTCCTCCCACAAGAAGCAGAAGTAAAACTTGCCTTGCAATCTGTTTTGCAACAAAATGAGATAGATTTTTAAGCTGCCATTTTCTCTGCTTAAACCAGGGGTGCCCAAACTAAGGTCCATGGGCTGGATCCGGCCCCCAACACCAATTCATCTGGCCCTTACTGCTCCTGGAAGTGGCAAGGGCTCATTTTACTTCTGCTTCCAGGAACGGCAAGGGCTGGATGAATTGGTGACAGGGGTTTGATCCAGCCCATGGGCCGTAGTTTGGGCATCCCTGTCCTAGAAGTTTACCTTCTCCTTCTCTATGAAAGTATATTTAGGAAATGCTGAAAACCCAGGGTTTATTCTTGTATGCCTTTCCATAATCTGGGACTAGCACCAGAAATAAATTTAGACTACTATAAATACCAGACATATCAGAAGCTGAAGAGGTAGCAGAGGGCAGCTTTGAAGTGTTCCAGCTATTGGCATGGGTTCATTTTAATTTCTGTAATGCTCACAGTTATGCCTAGCACAAACTATATTGACTCAGTGAAGTGATAGCTTTTAGGAAAAGAGGTCATATGGCATCTAATCCCAGCAAGGAAGGTTGGTAAAGAATTCATAATTATTATCCACTGAATTTCTTCTTTCCAGCAATGACTGAAAAGCAACTTGTGTACCCTGCCTGCTTTTAATTTAGGAAAAATTGAACCACATTCGCAGACAGATAAGCAACATAGTGCAGTAAATCCTAGTAATCATTAGAAAGTTCATGATACCTTCTTTAAATGATCAAACAATACCAGATCTATTGCTACAGGAATCTACTGGTCTTAACAGCAGAATACGAAGCAAATTTACTATGAAGCAATTCTCACTAGTTTCAAGGTACAGTAATATCTCAGATAACGTTTACCTTGGATAACGCTAAAATTGCATAACGTTAAGTAATCCGAGGAGGAGAATTGGATCGAATAACGTTAAAGTCCTATGGGATGGATCTGATAACAACCACTAAAGCCTGTGCGGTTACAATGTATCTCTATGGAGCTTTAATATTATCCGATCCATCCCATAGGATTTTAACATGCATCGGATAACACTAAAAATCAGATAGCACCAAGACTTGTGGAACCAAGTCTTAGCATTATCCGAGGTATTACTGTATCTAGCTTTTTACCAAACATGCCTAGGACTGCAGGTTTAATCTTAGTACAGTTTAACCCAGCTGAATTGGCCTCAGAAAGTTGCAATAGGTCCATCTAGAATAGATTTCATACGCCTCGCTAATGCTTCTCAGAAGCACATCTCTCCTGAGAAGAGAAAGCCATGAAACCACTCATTGAAATACAACATCATGCCTTACTATTTAACAATAAATCTAAGATCACAACACTGCATTCTAACATTTCCTTTAAAACTGCACTCAGCAGAAACTTTCAATGCCATTGTATGGGAGCAGCCTACCAGCAGCAGGATAAACAATATAATACAATGTTAATGAATTAATTAAAACTATAATGAGGAGGAAATATGGTAAATTGAGTAACGATAAAGGCATATCTGTCAGTGTGCTCTAGTACAGTAATACCTCGGATAACGCTAAGACTTGGTTCCACAAGTCTTGGTGTTATCCAATTTTTAGTGTTATCCGATCCATGTTAAAATTCTATGGGATGGATCGGATAAGGTTAAAGCTCCATAGAGATACATTGTAACCGCACATGCTTTAGCGGTTGTTATCCGATACATCCCATAGGACCTTAACGTTATTCAATCCAATTCTCCTCCCCAGATTACTTAACGTTATGCGATTTTAGCTTTCCCCGAGGTAAACATTATCCAAGGTATTACTGTACTTAGTCTGGCCAGGTCTTGAAGTTTTCGGTTTCCAGGACCCCATGAGCCATGAAACTCAATGGGTGTCTCAGGACCCACCATAGATTCTCAAACTGATATACTGTAATACCTCGGATAACGTTTACCTCGGATAACGCTAAAATCACATAACGTTAAGTAATCTGGGGAGGAAAATTGGATCGAATAACGTTAAGGTCCTATGGGATGTATCGGATAACAACCGCTAAAGCCTGTGCGGTTACAATGTATCTCTATGGAGCTTTAATGTTATCCGATACATCCCATAGGATTTTAACATGCATCAGATAACACTAAAAATCGGATAACACCAAGACTTGTGGAACCAAGTCTTAGTGTTATCTGAGGTATTACTGTACAGTACTTCAATCTGCTTCAATACTAATGGGAGGAGAATAGCCACATATACTGCCTTGAGCTCACTCGAAGAAAGGAAAGACACAAATGTAACTGAATAATAATAAATCTCGCTTTAAACTGGATAGTCAAACATCTGGTTTCTATGTTACATTCTCCAGCATGCAGTTTGAAACAAACAGATAAATGGCGTCCTTGAACTGAGTAAGCAGCTAGCCTAGAAGTGGGTAACTTGCAGCCCTCTCCAGGTCTTTCACCATCAGCTCCTATTGTCCCTACCACAAGCTATGCTGGATACATAGGATGGGAGTTGTAATTCAGTAATAGTTGGAGTGCTTCATATTGCCTACTCCAGAGTGGGTCTCCTGATGTTGCTGGCTGCCAATGATAAAGGAAGATGAAAGTTGCAGCCTGATGGGATCTAGAGAACCCATGTGCTCCCCACATCCACTTAGTTGCAAGTTGATTCTTTTATGATTCAAACTGCTTGTATGCTAATTATAAAAGAAATAAATAAAATACAGCAAAAAGGGAGGTTAGACAACATTGTAATAAATAGAGCCCTGTATGTAGGACAGCTTCGCCTTTCAGTCTGCAAGTCCCTGGCCTGCATTTTGTATCTGCACAAGCCCTGTGAAAAGCAAGATATTCAATAAACCATTAAAGCTTTCCTCCTGTAGTATGCAAAGTGTTAGGTACACTGACAGTGCTGCATAAATAATATTGATCAAAATGAAGGCTTCTTCTAGACAAATTGGTGCAAATTCATCTTGTCTGGTATAACAAAAAGGCAAGGCAGTTAGATCCAATTATCTAACAAATGCTTCCTAGATCTCATTTCATAGGCAACTGTCTGCAATACATCTATGTAATGTAAAAATGAAATGTATCCATGACTAAAGTAAAGTAACTGCAGCTTGAAGTTCCATATACAGCTGACAGCAATCCAGGTCATTCTACTGCTTTTAAGAATATTTACCTAGCTTTATGGGACTGTGGTGGCTTAGTGGCTAAAACACTGAATTTGATGACTGGAAGGTCAGCAGGTCAGCAGTTCAAGACCCAAGTGCTGCATGACAGAGTGAGCTCCTATCTCTGTCCCAGCTCCTGCCAATCTAGCAGTTTGAAAGCAAGAAATTGCAAGTAGATAAATAGGTACCACTTCAGTAGGAAAGTAAACAGCATTCCATGCACTCAGTGTCTAGTCACACCTGCCACATGTCCACAGAAATGTCTGCAAATGCAGATAGCACTGGCTCTTTGGCTATAAACAGAGATGAGCACTAAACCCTAGAGTCAGACATGACTGGCTTTCGAGCAAGGGCGACTCTTACCTTACCTAGCTTTACTGTTCTAATTTAGTTAAAACCTATAATTGTGGGCAATTATCCTTAAGGGGTAATCGATTCCTGAGGTAGCTGTGCTAGCTATTCCCTATCTCCTTTAAAAATGCATACTTTAATATGAATCTGAATTGAAAGTTTTAAGATAGTTCCTGTTTTCACAGCCCTCAATTAACCTTTTACTCAGATTCTAGCTGTCCTGATTAAAAAAAAAACACTCCAACTACTGGTTCAAATTCCCAGGTAATATCTAATTAAGGAATGCTGTATTTTAAGAGCAAACATGGAATGACAAATGGAATTAAAATACCTCCTAGAAATGACTGCCCCCAGGCATATAATGTTTTGTACAGCCTGCCCTGTGTACACACTTTTTTAAACCGGGGTGCTCTGGCTTGTATTTGCCCACAGATTAATCAAGCTAAAGAATCCAGGTTCTTAGTATCTGACTTTATACAATTCTGCCTTCAAAACTAGGTAGGGAACTGGTTATCTTACAATACCAAGCACTAGCAGTCCAATCCTATGTGTGTTTCTCCAATGTAACTGTGCACAGGGTTAAAAACAAAGGAATATTTCTTTTCTGATTCAATGTACTCCTGGTTCACATGATCTTATTTTACTGGGGCAAAGCTCTTGAAAGCAACTGCAGTGTTGACTTAAGCACAATGCTGTGCGAAACCTAAGTGTAGATATAAAATAATTCTTAGGTCATATATTTATTTACCTCCCCTATTAATATATTTCCGAGACAAATAGAACAAACTTTATAATTAAGATTTTTGAGATAGTAGCCGTGTTAGTCCGTGTTTCAAACATAACAGAGAGTAAAAAAAAAGAAATAGACAAAAATGTGGCACTTTAAAGACTAACTGCTGTACAGTCAAACCTCGCATAAAGAGAGCCTCGCTTAAAGAGCAGAAATTTTTCTGAATGTTTGCTTCGCTTAACAAATTAAACCAATCAAAAACTTGCTTAACAAATAAATCAGGGTTCACAATCCCCCCCACAATTGGTCACTTACAATGGTGTTTTGCTTAAAAAGCAAACTCGCTTAAAGAGCAATCCTGTGGAACACATTATGCTCATTAAGTGAGGTACAACTGTATTTTAATGTTAGAGATGTCTAAGACCTTAACAAGTAATCCCAAACCTTTTAGATGAACTACAAAAAGCACATTCTATTTAAATTTATATGATTTATTCCCAGCACATATGTTAAGATTTCAGTACCGCGTACTCATGTTAAGATGAATATAGCTGTCTCCTAAACACTGCCCTCTGCTGGATGTAAACTCACATGAAGTGTTTATATTTATTTTATTTACTATACAGTATAAATGACCACCATCATCACATATCTGTACAGTAAAACCTCGCATAAAGAGTGCCTCGCTTAGAGACTAACTCGCTTAAAGAGCAGAATTTTCTCTGAATGGTCACCTCGTTTAACAACTAAAACCAACCAAAAACTCGCTTAACAACTAAATTGGGGTTCGCACCCCCCGCCCCCGCGCCAGAAGTCACAACTGGACACTTACAATGGTGTTTCGCTTAAAGAGCAAGCTCGCTTAAAGAGCAATCCTGTGGAACGCATCATGCTCTTTAAGTGACGTACCACTGTACATGGCAGGTTATATGAGAGGGTTGATAGCTCAGAAACAGATGAAAAAATGAAGGCTTTATTTTAAAAATGATAATTGGGGATAAACTATTAAGGTTGCTCTGCCAGGATTGATTCATATTACATTGTCAATAGAGGTACAGTAATACCCCGATAACGTTATGACTTGGTTCCACAAGTCATGACGTTATCCGATTTTTAGCGTTGTCTGATGCATGCATCGAACACCGCTAAAAAAAAGCCCTGACTTCAGGGACAAACCGCTTTAAAGGCAGTAAGGGGAAGAAAGAGACACGATCAGGTCTCTTTCTTTTCCTCTCTGCCTTTAAAGCCACCCCCCACCTGGAGCGGTCTCTGCAACTGCAGTAGGGTCGGGGAAAAGCACACACCTTTCCCCCGACCCTACTGCAGTCGCAGCTGCTTGCTTCTCTTTCCCTCCCTGTATTTAAACTACAGGGAGGGGGAAAGAGAGAGACGTGATTGGTTCTCTAGAGAGTTTAAATACAGGGAGGGAAAGAGAGACAAGCAGTCTTTGCGACTGTAGTAGGGTCGGGAGAAAGGCGTGTGCTTTTTCCCAACCCTACTGCAGTCGCAGAGACTGCTGCGGGTGGGGGGTGGATTGGGTAGTTCTACCCAAACCACCCCACACCCGCAGACCATTGACTCGGATAATGCTAAGAATCATTATCCAGAATCGTTATCCAATGCAAGTTTTTTCCAAAAAACTTGCATCGTTATCCGATGCAATCGTTATCCGGGGTATTACTGAATAGCAAAACTGAAATGTTAGTTTCATGAAGTTGTTTATTCAATGTAAAAGCTACATTTAAAGGACATAACCAACCACCATACCTTTGTTATTTTAGTAGATTCTAAATTCAATTGACTTTCACCATTAATCCCCTCAATTTATTTTCATTGTTGATTAGATTATGAAATTGCAGGACATTTTTAAACAGTTCACTATACATTCGGTAAAGGTAAGGTAAAGTTCACCCTTGCTCAAAAGCCACTCATATCTGACTCTAGGGTTCAGTGCTCCTCTCTATTGACACCCAAAGAGCCACACTGTCTGCGTCTGCAGACGTTTCCGTAGACATGCGGCAGGCATGACTAGACACTGGAGTGCACAGAACACTGTTTACTTTCCCTCCAAAGCAGTATCTATTTGTCTACTTGCAATTTCTTCCTTTCGAACTATTAAGTTGGCAGAGGCTTAGACAGAGACAGGAGCTCACTCCGTCATGCAGCACTCAGGTCTTGAACTTCTGACCTGCCAACATTCCAGTTGTCAAGTTCAGCATCTAAACAACTGCAATCCCCTCATTATACATTGCTTACTATTTAATAAATAAATTCACTACAAATTTGAACAGTTGTTGTAGGAAACTGAAATAAAATCCAGACAGTGTTGGTACATGCTGACAAGTCACCTCTGACCTATGTAGACCCTGAGTAAGTGAACTCAAAATATCCTATCCCCTATGAAGTCAAGAAGGGCACAACGATTCTCTTTCAGGCAACCTTGATGATGTAACTCAGTTCTTGGTAGGGCCCAAGCATGGATTCTTTCAAAAATGAAGTGGGGTTTTTTAAAAGACACATTTCAAGTAGGCATTTGGTTTAATTTCAAATTGATCTTATCTGACATTTATTTTTCCTGGTCATTTCTCACAGTATCCCCCCTCCCCGGGAATTATTTTGACTTTAATTGCTGATATGTGGATGTTATTAAGGCAGCAATAATATTAGTTCCCTCTGGGAAAGAAAGAGTATATATAAAAATAAAGCATGTGCATGTAAATTTTAATATTTCACCTTCAGATTTCACAGGCAAGCTGCTTACCAGCGCAAATGTTTGGATGGACAGCACCTATTAATTTGTTCATTTAAATATAACCTTCAGTTAAGAAGCAAAACAAAAAACAAGGAGACTTATCTGCAGTATATACTGACATGGGGCTAGAACAGTACAAAGGATGGACAAATGGTTGCCATAGTAACTATTCTAGTGACAGGGAAAGATACGGTACCACTACTCAACAACCAGCAGAAATGCCAATCTCCACACCTGATATTATTCCTTTTTAATATATACTCTGAATGTAAATCAACCACATTTGAATAAAAACATCATTAACTGACTGTTCTATTGAAGCTGAAAGCAGCAGTAGGAAATATATACTGTATATATACACACACACTGCTTCTGTAACTGGCACGTATTCAGGCTTCTCTCACTACCCAAAAATACTCCTGCTGCTTTGCACAGCTCACTATACTTTCTTATTGTGCCGAAAAGCACTGGTTTCCAACTACTGGTTTTTGATTACTCACGTACAGTACTTTCTTGCAGATCCTGCTGTGAAATAAAGTGGTTTCAGAGTGGCATTACTGACCATGAAATGACTAAAAAACATATGGGAAAGCAGTAGGCTTCTTTAACTATGTTTCAACTGTACATCTTCAAAGCAAAATCCTAGAGCACAGAGGGAAAGCTGTGAAAGAAATCCTGTCTTTCATTGTCTCACGTCTCTCCTGCATGAAAAGCAAATTCTTGCATTACACGTAATTCTGGGTCTTAAAATTGTCAATGTTGTGAATAAAGAAAGTAACATAACTGACGATTAGATTTGCTGTCAGAATTCAAGGTGTGATTAAATTCAAGTACTGTAATCCAATAAAACTTTCTTAAATTAGTGGATCACATATTCTGCAAATACTGTAAAAGCAAAGGTCATCCTTGCTCGAAAGCCAGTCGTATCCGACTCTAGGGTTCAGTGCTCATCTCTGTTTATAGCCGAAGAGCCAGCGCTGTCTGCGTTTGCAGACGTTTCCATGGACATGTGGCAGGTATGCCTAGACAACGAAGTGCACGGAACGCACAAATCATTTCCTAAAGCCGCTCCAAATTGTTTCATTTAATATCAATCTCTTGAAATGGATTTTAATGCTTTCTTGCTGTAGATCAGGCATAGGCAACCTACAGCCCACGGGCCAGATCCAGCTCATGGTGCCAAATAATCCAGCTCTTGCCCTTTCTCTGGCCGCTGCCATCAGAATCAGCTGCAGACTCGTTTACGGCTGTTGTAAATCGTGAAAATTTTTGATCAAACATGGAGAAAAAGAGCGCAGCAGCTAAAAAAATGGAAAGTGAGTTGCGATAGCAGGAACTCACTCCCTGATAGTCTGTTCAATTGAAGAATCAAGGAATTTAACATTGTCCTCTTCTATGGAGTACTAGTAATAGTTAGATTAAATGTCACTTCTGTTGTCTATGAAAGATCCTCCACTGTATTACCTTCTATGACTGCTGCTGCCCAGTAGCTGCTCTTTAAGAATTTCTCACTATTGGAACCAACAGTTCTAGTCTGCTCATGTGATCATTAATTCTGAAGAAGATGAATTGTATTAGTGAGTTGTATCAGGTTTATCTATTCTATTATGCATGACTCTAATAGAGGTCTAGACAAAACAAAAGTTTAGTGTTTTGTCAGTATTGTTCTCAGCTTTCCTGATCCATTCAAATATTTTCACCACATGAAGGTAAGCATCCAAGAAAGGGACAATGGGTTTAGTAAGGTAAAATTCTAATAGAGTGGATAAAAAATAATCAGTTGCTTCCATTATGAAATTCTAGATGTTAT
Organism: Furcifer pardalis; assembly: GCA_030440675.1. Taxonomy (NCBI): domain Eukaryota; kingdom Metazoa; phylum Chordata; class Lepidosauria; order Squamata; family Chamaeleonidae; genus Furcifer; species Furcifer pardalis. Next base: position 206,893,896 of record CP126890.1, read on the forward strand.
CCCCCTAGCATTATAATATATTAATTCCAGGGACATGCTACTGTATTGAGGGACTTGAGGTTAATTGGCAATAACATTTTATCAGTATAGCACTACTTTTTGTCTGTATTCTTCAATTTACTCTATCCTAGCAAAAATAATTAAAAATTCTGCTCACTGATAATAATTGCCACTGAATTTCTTTTATTATTATTATTATTATTATTATTATTATTATTATTATTATTATTATTATTATTTCAAATTTATATTGCCGCCCACTCGCCGTGGCGACTCAGGGCGGCTTACAAACAATATATTACATTACAATACAATAAGTTGGTGTGGGCACAGGGGGAGGGGCGGCAAGGTCTTCAACTTGACCTGTCTTCTTCTTCCCCTGGCAGTTATTCTACAGTTCTTGCAGCTAAACTGTCTTTGATATACTACAGTCAAACCTTACATAGCAAGCGACTCGCTTAGCGAAACACTCCCATAATGAGCGGGTTTTTCAAAAAGCGATCCGACTTGCAAAACGAAAATTTTCGCTATGCAAGTCGGACTTCCCCTATGGGAAAACTCGCATAATGAGCATTTCTATAAGGAAAACTTGCATAACAAAAAATTTTCGCTATGCAAGTTTTCCCATAGGAATATTCGCTATGCAAAAAAGCTTGCAAAGCGAAAAGCTTGCATAGTGAGTAGCCTCACAGAGTAGCCATTAAGCAAAGAAAGCTCCAATACCTTGGCCATATCATGAGGAACAACATAAAGTATAGAATACTCCAACTCGCTCTCCAAGGAAAGATCCCTGGGAAGAGAGGCCCTGGACATAGATGGACTTCATGGCTGAAGAACCTGAGAAACTGGTGTGGCATATCCTCAGAAGAACTGTTCCAAGGAGTTAAGAACAGGAAGACTATTGCCATGAAGATAGCCAATATCTGGAACGGATACGGCAGCTCAAAAAGAAGAAGCAATCAACTCTAATGCAAGTCATTTAGAAAACAGGGAAACCCTTATTCCTACGATAGAAATATCTTGGCCCAGAATTGAGTCACATTACCATACACTTAATATAAAACCATTTGTATTGTTTTTAATCTATAATCATTTATCATATGGTCTACATTCACCAATATAAATCAACACATGTAATTTTAAAAAGAGAATCGAAAGAGGCCTCTTTTGGTGGACAGAGATGTATGGAAGCAAAAAGATGAGCCTGGATTTATTGTGTTTTATTTTTGTTTTATTTGGTCTTCTGGATGATCTTGTCATCCCCAGTCTTGGCTATTCAAGTGACAAATTCAAAATTTTCAAATCTAGTGCTAATTTTCTCAGGACAATCTTCATGGCTGATCACCATGAGGATTGTCAATATTCAGATTTGGATACAGCACAACAAGTAGAACTCTCATTGTGTTTGTTTAAACTTGAAAAAGTTGTCCTGGGAGGAAAGAGGTAGCAATAGAGATTCAGACATTTCCCCCTGGCTTCATAAGAACAGACACAGCATCTGTGAATGAACATATTTTGGAATAGAATTATAACAAAGGCCTGAACTCTCTCTCTCTCAAAAAATATATATATATATATATATAGCCATCTTAACAGTAACAACAGTGGCTCTTTCCATATTGCCCTGGGAAGCAAACTGTTCCTCCTGTAGACATTAACTCTTTACGCACCAGACTGTGGTTTACATGTATTTTACTACAGAGATTCACATCACCTGTGCTGTGTATAGACCTTTCATCTACAATCAGGAAGAACAGGTTTTTCTTGGGGCTCAGTACTTCAGCAGTATGTTTACTGAACTAGAACAAGGTAATCTATAGCACCTTAACACTCAAGTCACCTACCTCTTGAATGCACCCTTAATTTTGATTATTCCCTGCTGCTTTTATCATGAAGCAAAAGTATAACAGGAAACATCATCAGCATAATATTTATGGGAAAGTAAAAGAAAATAAGATCTTCTGGTATGATTAAAGCTTTGGTGACAAGAGTACTATTTATTCATGCCTGGCTACCAAAATAAATTTTAAGAGATGATTTATTTAACAAGAAATGGGAACAAAGAACAAAATACAGTCATACCTCGCATAACGAATTTAATTCGTTCTGTGAGGCTGCTCGCTATGTGAGTTTTTCGCTATGCAAGTCAGACTCACATAACAAATTTTTCGCTATGCGACTCGGACTTTTCCCTATGGAAAAACTTGCATAATGAACATTTCAAGGGGAAAAACTCGCATAGCGAGCATTTTTCGCTATGCGAGTTTTCCCCATAGAAACGCTCGTTATGCGAGTTTTTCGCTAAGCAAAACACTCATTAGGTGAGGTTTGACTGTAAATATAAAGGAATAGATTGTGACATTCTGCTCCTGAATTTCTAGAGTATATCCTTTGGAATCTCATAATTTTGCTATCATGGAAGAAGAAAAAAATTCTGGGTTTAATTAATAAACAATAATTCTGCTGATGGTAATTCCATCATCTTAGAAAGCAGTCATTTTATTAATTATATGCCTATGTGTGGCATTATGTGACAGTAACTACTTCCTTAAAAGCTGAAATTATCTCTGAATATCAGCAATTCAACTTACATTTGAACACTGCTCCAGCACTTCCTCTTTGAATTGTAGAAATTTTTCCTGTACTGCACGTTCATTGAGTGCAAACGAGAGAAAGTGTGTGAAGGGCTGTTTTTTGCGAAAGGTTTCAACTAGAACATCAAGTCGTGTTCGAGCTGAAATGACGCCATTCCGGTGCTGTCCTGTGATCACTGGAAGTAAGCAAAGTACATGACAGGTTTTATCACAACATGAAAGTGAAAAATTCACAACAGATTCTGTTCACAAGGTAAAGGTCACCCTTGCTCAAAAGCCAGTCATATCTGACTCTAAGGTTCAGTGCTCATCTCTCTTTCATAGCTGAAGAGCCAGCGCTGTCTGCTTCTGCAGACGTTTCCGTGGTCATGTGGCAGGCATGACTAGACACCAGAGTGCACGGAACACAGTTTACCTTCCCACTGATCTGGTCCCTATTTATCTATTTGCAATTTCTTGCTTTTGAACTGCTAGGTTGGCAGGAGCTGGGACAGAGACTGGAGCTCTTCTGTCCTGCAGTATTCAGGTCTTGGACTACTGACCTGCCACCTTCTAGTCAGCATCTTAGAAATTGAAGCCACTGTTCATAAGGAGGCAGTAATTATCTCCACAAACTATAAAGGTCAATTTTGTATCTTGATCAGGTGCACAAGGCTTAGATCTAGCCCAATGATGGCAAACCTTGGCACTCCAGGTGTTCTTGGGCTTCAATTCCCACAAGCCCAAGTCTCTGTGAATCCAAACAAATAGGTTTACTACACATACGTGTGGATTCACAGAGACTTGGGCTTCTAGGAATTGAAGTCCAAGAACACTTGGCATGCCAAGGCTCACCATCACAGATCTAATCTAATTAATCTAGGTCCAAATATTTCTACTGAGGTTTCTTAAAAGCCACCATTGCTGTGTTTGCATAACACAATAATCCATCATTTGCAATAACCATGATTTACTGCTTGAACCTAAGATCGCCTTGTAGATAACTAAAAGATAAATAGCTCAGTGGGTTTGGTATCTGGTTGAGGAGTCAAAGGTTAGGAGTGCTTCCTTGACAGGAGCTGGACTCCATAGCATTTCTTCCAGTTCTGCAGTTCTGTGCTGCTGCTTCTGCTGCTGTTGCTGATTTCTGATTTATTTCTCTCCTACACCTTTTGTCAAAGCTTGGCAAGATGCCCTCAATATAGCCAGCCAGCCAGTGATAAACTTATGTTCTTCTTACATTTAAAAATCTGATATTAAAAACTTAAATGGAAATTTCCAAGCTCTGCCTTTCTCATTTGAGTTATTTAATTTATGATGTGGGTGCACTGCATATTTTTGACAGACATATTATTCATAAAGAGTTTACTGAATTTTTTATTTGTGTATATTTCTTTGTGAAATAGAAATACTAAAAGTAATTTTTATTTACATAAAATGAAGACATAATTATACTGATAAATCATAATCAGGGTGAAAATGAGTAAAAAGCAAACTTCCAGTCATACCTGTTTATTTATTTTTTTAAAAAAATCATCATGCTAGCTGTGGTAAACAATCTGCACAATTCTGCAAAGCATAGCTGAGAAAACAAAAAAATCTTCTTGAATAAAGGAAAGTAGGTAACAATGATAAGCCTAAATTTAGATCTTAAAGATCCTTGGCCAAATGCATTCTGATAATGCCACAGGCAGAAAAGAAAAATGTTACTCTTTTTAGCCTGGATATGTTTAGACTGGCTGCATTCTTAGATCATACAAAACAATAATTTAAATGAACTGAAACTAGCTACAGGCAGTATCAGTTGCTACATGTTGCCTGTTTGAATAACCACCAACTATCATATCACCAGGGGACTGTGGTGGCTCAAGTGGTTAAGACACTGAACTTGACAAGTGGAAGGTCGGAGTTCGATTCCCAAGTACTGCACTTTTACCTAACATATCACTGGACCAAGAATTCTGGTTAATTTTAATTATTATATAATCCAAATGTAGAATCCAATATTCTACTGAGCTTCAACTGCATAATAATCCAAGATTATGCTACTAGTACAAGTGTTGTTCTTACATAAAGAGTGATCTCCATGAAGACTTCCCTGTGCAAGTTATACTATCTTATATTACTCCACTGGAAGGATATTCTGTTCTATGGAAACTGCCCACAATTGTAGTTTAAAGTTCCTCATTTGAAACTACCCGGAGTTATTGTAAATCATACTTCTTAACCCCCTGGCAGGAGAACTGAGCCTGATCTGAAGCTCTATAACAATGATGGCAAACCTTGGCACTCCAGGTGTTCTGGAACTTCAATTCCCGGAAGCCCTGACCAGCAGGAACACTGAATTGGGCTTCTGGTAATTGCAGTCCAAGAACACCTGGAGTGCCAAGGTTCGCTATCACTACTCTATAAAATACCAGATATTGATGTTGGTTATCTGAACAAACTAAATCAATATTAGCTACAATGAACACAGATTTCCTGTTTTCCAGCTACAAGGAAGGAAGAGAAAGGGACCTTTGCATTGTGAGCTTGTGGTTTGCTGCAATTAAGTCTAAATATAAGACCCCGCTAGGTGAGAGTCTTGTCAGTGCGTGGAGGCTTGAGTGGTCTAACTAGGCAGTGTTGCCCACCTCTTGCCAATGATCTTAGACGAAGACTAAAACTCACCAAAGTGTCTTCCGTTGGATCTCTTGGGCCAGGTGAAAGCGGAGGGCACACGTTATGCTCCGCCTAGCCAACAGGTGACATATTTAATTGGATAAAAAAATGCATGCTGATGGACTTGATTTCTCAAGTCCGTTAGACTGTTGTTGCAGAGACGTCCACCAACACACGGACTCCTTGCTGAATAACAATTTCAAGATATCCAAGACAAGACAATCCTAAATCATAGTTTAGCAAGGGGTATGCAATCTGCTTCTTTCTAAGGACTTAAATGCCACTGCCCAAAGGGTGTGCTGATCCTCTCTCTGTCATTGCCAAATTCTATAGGTAAGCAGATAGCAGATTAAGGCAACGCTGTCTCCTGCAAATATCAGATGTAGAAGGAGCAGCCATATCAAGTAAAGGTAAAAAGAACAAAGTCTTAGATGAAAGAAAAAACATAATAGCCTCTGTTGCTAAATGAAATTCTTTCAATAAAGAGAAAAGATTTAGGAGAGTGGCTTTTTAGATCAGGGATGGAGAATCTTTCGCTTGCAGATGAGTTTTGTTCCCTGAACTGCCCCCCTTCATCTTCTGTGTGATCATAGATAAAAGACAATTTAAATCCTAGGAAATTGTTGGATGGGATTAGGCAGAGATTTCCAGCCAGGGGAGCTGTTGCATTGCCTTGCCTTGTGCTATACATTCCAACCTAAAGGCCCCAAGACCATTCCTATACTGGAATTTGGATGCTGGACACAGAAAGGGTACTCAAGCGTCTGATTTAAATGAGATAAAGAAACCAAGTTGATGGACAAGAGTTTGAAAAAAAACTACAATAGGACAAAGGTAAAGGTCTCCCAGGCTCGAAAGCCAGTCACATCCAACTCTAGGGTTCAGTGCTCTTTTCCATTTATAGCCAAAGAACCAGCACTGTCTTCATCTGCAGACATTTCTGTGGACATGTGGCAGGCATGACTATACACCAACATGCACGGAACTCTTTTTACCTTTCCACCGAAGTGGAAACTATTTATCTACTTGCAATTTCTTGCTTTCGAACACCTAGGTTGGCAGGAGCTGGGACAGAGATGGAAGCTCCCTCCCTCATGCAACACTCAGGTCTTGAACCGCTGACCTGCTAACCTTCCAGTCATCAAGTTCAGCATCTTAATCACTAAGATGCTGTAGTCCCACAATAGGACAAAGAAAGAATTTATTATGACACTCTTGTGTGGTGGATGGCTAGGAGATATTTTCAGTTATTACACTTACTCTTTAATAAACCAAAGGGTATCTAACATTCATGGAAGGGTCTTTGATCCAATAAAGGAGCTATACATAAATAAATAAACAAATTTCCCCACCCCCACTTCTACAAGAGCAATATTCCATGAACAGAATTCAACTCACAGGATCTAAGCCTGCAGGACAGTAACAACTTTCACCTACTAATGGCGAAAGATATTACTCTGACATTCTGTAGTAGAGGCACCTGTCAACGTGCTCTATAGATATGTAAGTAAAGGTAAAGGTTTCCCTTGCTCGAAAGCCAGTCGTATCCGATTCTAGGGGTCAGTGCTCTTCTCTGTTTCTAAGCCGAAGAGCCAGCGCTGTCTGAGACGTTTCCATGGCCATGTGGCAGGCATGACTAGACACCGGAGCGCATGGAACGCTGTTACCTTCCCACCGAATTGGTCCCTATTTATCTACTTGCAATTTCTTGCTTTCGAACTGCTAGGTTGGCAGGAGCTGGGACAGAGACGGGAGCTCATTCCGTCCTGCAGTACTCGGGAATCGAACTGCTGACCTTCCGCCTCCCAGTCAGCGTGTTTGTGACTTGAGCCACTGCAGTACAGAGTGTTAAAACAATTACAGAGAGTGCAGAAGAAAAAAGACCTACAACTGCATGTTTCACCTTAAATTTAAGTGTGAACCTCACTATCAGTTGTTTATTACAGTTATTTTTATAAATATTTCATGTCAGCTGATGTGTCTTATCTTTCAATCATGATGACCATGCCAAACAAAGAAGAAGGAAAGAAGGAAGAAGAATACTTCTTCCAAGTTGTGGTAAAATGCCTTTCTAATATCCCAGTTTTACATTTCAGAAGTGCATACGAAAAGTTATATGGGTGTTCATTTTAATAAATCTTAGAACTCACCAATTTCTCCTTCTACACCAGGCTTTGGAATACTAATATTGGTTCGAGTTTCTGTTTCTACTTTCTTCTTTGCTTCTCCTTTCTTTCCTATTATATACCTATATCAACACAAGGAATTAATCACAGGTTTTTTTAAAAAAATAAGGTACTATTACTAATGTTAATTAACAAAAAGTTAATCATCACACTCATTTTGGAATGCTGCAAGAGACTTCTAACACAAACACTACTTTACAGTTTCATAGGGTCTCTAGTAAAGGACACCATCTACAATAGCATGTGTAATTATATTTTCCAGTTCTAGCAACAGCAATTACACTTATATAACACCCCCTTAGTGCTTAAGAGTACTCTCTGGCTGGTAATTCGTTGTTTGTTTGTTTTTTGTCCCAACATGCTGGGTTGTCATGGTTAAACTGCTGTCTTCCAACCAAAAGGTTGTGAATTCAATCCTTACCAGGTCTCAAGGTTGCTCAGCCTTCCATCCTTCTGAGGCAAAATACTAATTAACTTGTGAACCAACCAGAGAATGCATTAAGAGCTATGGGGTGGCATATAAGAGTGATTGCTTTGCTTTAATCTCAGAAGGATGGAAGGCTGAGTCAACCTGAGGTCCATCAAGATTGAACTTACAATACCAGCCGTTTTGGCTGCAATTGTTTAAACAATGGATTCTCAACCTGCAGCCCATAGGCCAGATGTAGCCCACAACACCATTTCATGTGCTCCCCACTGCCTCCACCACACCTGGAAGTGCCTAAGGGTAAAATGGCCAGCCAGCCCCCAAAACTGCCTGAGGAAACATGACCCGGCCCCCGGCTTAAAAAGGTTGAGAACTCCTGGTTTAATCATTGTGCCATGAAGGCTCCCATGTTCTAGAAATGAATTCATAACAGATTTCCTCACTGAAAGCTACTGATAAAATGGAGTACAAATTCTGAAAACACTTGATTTTCCCAAGTCCTTCTGGTCAATGACTAGAATGCAATGACTGATATTATGAGTAGAGATGAGGGCTGCTTTTATTGACTAAAGCTCCTTAAGGTTGCATTGTATATCTTTGTAGGAATATAGATAAATCTCAAGAGATCTGATAACAAATGAAAGAAGCCTGAATTAGAGGCCGCAGCAACAGCAGGGTGAACAAAGAGATGTCTAAGAGGTGTGAAGAAAAAGCAAAACTATTTTAAAATAGCTGATACTATTGCTCTAAGATTTATCTTTCCAGAGGCACTAAACTTCTTCCTTCCTTCCTTCTTAATAAGAGACACTCACAAAGCATCGCACATAGACACGATGTGGAACTCTCTTTTTGACATGCAATCCTATGCTACTCATCTGTAAACCCAGTGAATTCCGTGGGACATACTGCTGAACAGACATGTAGGATTGTACCGTATTATTAGCATTTTAAACTGGTGGAAGCATGACTCTTGAATATGATCAATACAACATGTATTACAAAAAGCCAAACAATGTAAATCCATTTTAATATAAAGCAACTTTGAGCATGTGCCCACAGACTCACTTGTATAGTGGGCTGGGAACATCCACAGTACATTGGTAACCTCTATCAGTTTGTTCTATCACAAAGGCATCACATGGCTCATCTGCCCCATTGTCAGGAACTAAAAAATATGGATGAAATATAATATTTCTTCATTAAGACAGTCCAACTACCTAATTGCCAAAGCTAAATAAAGAACATATTGAGGAATTTTGGTTATTATTTTTACGTGTAAGATGGGGGGGTGGGACACAACAGCAGCAACATAGAGAAAACATGGAGTGTTCAATTCAGTCCCATAAACATTCAAGCTTGGTTTGCCCCATACAAACTAGCATTTTGTTTGATAAAGCAATTTTAGAAATACTTAAAGTAGGGAAAAAAGGTACAGTCTCTTTACCTACAGTTACCATTTGTAATTACAGTCAGCAAGATAAAAAAGGGGGAAATGGAGTCTCTAGCAGATGGAGAGAATCTACAACCTTGTTGCTTGGTTGGAGATCAGAGGAAGAAGAGAAGAGCTATCACTAAAATACTGGGTGCAAAATCACACAAGATGGGGGCGGGCGGGGGCTTGGGGCTTGTTTCAAGTGTGAGAGACAGAAAAAGAACTTTACCAGTTAAGTTAATGGCAAATGACAATCACATAAGAGAGTAAAGCCCTTTTATTAATACCCAGTGTTAATGCCTGCAAGACTTTTATTATCCCAAGAGAACATATGCTATGTGTAACAGCTTTTTTTTACTTCTACCCACTTTAAAACCATAATCTGACTTTACAATTTTGCAGAAATAATTAGAAAAAAGCTTCTGAACAGTGTTTTTCTTTGTTTTTATTGTCTTTTTAATATAAGCTACCAAAAAACCATGCAAATGCCTGTTTAAGAAATCATCAAATAGCACTGAATATCAGATACAGAACCTGACAGCTGAATATTGGAAGTACAGTAATACCTCGGATAACACTAAAACTTGGTTCCACAAGTCTTGGTGTTATCCAATTTTTAGTGTTATCCGATCCATGTTAAAATCCTATGGGATGGATCGGATAACGTTAAAGCTCCATAGAGATACATTGTAACAGCACAGGCTTTAGCAGTTGTTATCCGACGCATCCCATAGGACCTTAACATTATTCGATCCAATTCTCCTCCCCAGATTACTTAACGTTATGTGATTTTAGCGTTATCCGAAGTAAACGTTATGTACAGTAAAGTGATTTTGGCTATCACTCACAACAGCAGTGATTATAAATAAATGGAGAAAATGTGTTTTTGCTGTTCAAGAAGAAAATGCTGAGTTTCCCCTCCCTAACACCAATCCCCCCCCAAAAAAAAAAATCTGCCACATGTATGAGATCATCTGTATCTGGTAAACAACCTGGCATTTTGCAGTCTATTCTTGTTCTCTGTTATACAGCTGCTTTTCTGCACAAGAAACCGCCAAATTCTTTACAGCTCATCCATGCTTACAGGGACTCTTGCACACAAGAGATACCATTTCATACAAAACTGTAACAATTCTGCAAATATTGGTTTTCCAGAAAAAGATGACCACAATGTTTCTAATGAAAGAGAACGCATTCTCATAGAGTGGTGTTTCCCAATCTTTGGTTTTTGAACTTCAATTCCCAGAAGCCTAAATCAATGTCCCAAGTGCTGTAATAAAGAATGCTAGGCAAGTGCATTGATTTGTGGGGGTTTCAAGGCCGTAACCAGGATTCTAGATGAGAGGGGGCAAATTTTTTCCCAGGAAGGGCAACAATGTCACACACACATATATATAACATTAGAACTTTGCCCAGGGTGGGGAGGCTGAGATCTCCCTCCTCCCGGACACCCCCTGGCTATGGCCCTGGGTTTGTTTGTTTTTTGCTTGTTTGAATTCCAAATCCCAGAGTTCTCTGAGAGTTCCAGCTACCAGACAGACACCTGAATTATACTCACCTGGAAAAAGGCTGCAAACAATTTAGGTTACTCTTTGACAGATAGAATTACTGTACCAGAATTGAGAAATCTAGGACTGGGAGACCCAAACCAAAACATGAATTCACATGCTAAGAGACTGCATAGACAATCTCACTTATAAAATAAAATAAGTAGCTTTCCTTTCTCAATTTCTTGCAGAAAGTGAGAGGCTGCAAGATAAACATACCGAGTTTATACTAACTGGGAGAAGCTCCCCTGAGTCACAGACAACTTTGCCATCTGGTACAACTAACTGGATATTAGGGACTGTGGAAACAATCTTATACTGTACAGTCAAACCTCGCATAAATAGTGCCTCGCTTAGAGAGTAACTCGTTTAAAGAGCAGAATTTTCTCTGAATGTTTGGTTCGCTTAACAAATAAAGCCAACCAAAAACTCGCTTAACAACTAATTGAGGTACAACTACTGGTATATATTCAAAGCCTATGCACTATCCCTCACTTATACAAACCTTAACCTGATTAAGAATATTTATACGTTTTTCCTTACAGACCTACCCTGTGCCATCTAGAAGAGCTTTCATAACAATGATCTACAGGTATGACAGGTTGCATCATGGCCCGTGGGATGAATTGTAGCCCAATGCATAGAAAGGTTACCTAACAGTGGAAGTGTGCTCTAGACTGAACATCTGCATTTTCACTATACTGTACTGTTCACACAGGCAGAGGGCAAGATGAATCTCAGTGCTACAAGGTATCTTGAGAATCATATCATCCATATTGACTAATTCTTTCTGAGTCCTCATGTGGAGTTGACATATCAAGGAAACATCAGAATCTTAAACAGAACATTGTGTATTACTGTCATACCAGCACAGAAATCTTCTTCCTCTTCATAGTGATGGGTCTGTTCTCGAACATGGTTTTTTCGGTAAATACGCCCTCCAATTCTTATAAGTGTAGGTCGCAGAACATCCATTGTGTTTTCTCTTCTAATATTTATGTTTTACTGAAAGAAATATAATTTCACACATAAGATATTCCTTTTACTTCTTTTGTTGGTTTGTTTATAAGACAGAAATCATCAGATTCTTATAACAATTATCTCTACTGCATTAGTCCGAGATAAAGCATCTGGCTGGCCCCTGTATAACATGGCAGGGTGGATGAGACTGGCTTGTGATCTATTCCCATGGGGCTCTTCTGATCATGCCTTGTTTTTCTTAAAACCCTTTTAAGAATGACTAGTTTTAAATTACCGGTAGGCAACACGCTGTCTCCAAGAACAGCCAACAACACCTGCAAAGCCTGAAACAAGGGAAGATAAAGAGCCATTCTTGGTTATTTAAGCATTTGGTAATTGGAGACTTAATGCCCTTTAATACAGAAGCAGCATATGCCATAATGAACCTATCATGGCTAATAAAAATGTTTTGGTGCTTGAACCAGCATTAGTACCGTAGCATCTGAGTTAAAGGAAAACTGAAGCACTGTTAGTTATTCTGTTTAAGGTGGGTCCCAGCTTGCCATGAAGTGACCCACACACTATGATCTTGGAGCCATGGCACATATGAAGCTCAACATGCAGGATTTAACACCAGGACGGCAAAGGACTGCCGCAGCCTTGAAGATCAGGACAAGGTGTGCCTTCACAGCCAATCCATCTGGCATGGCCTCCTCCATCTCCATGACCGTTGGGAATCAGAGTTCCTCCTCTTCTCATTTTGCTGTTGGGCCCAATATGATGGTTTCCAGTGGCATTTCCTCCACTGAGGACCATCACCCCTGCAAATCTGCATTTATGACAGAAAACTGTAGAGGTTCTGGCATTACATTATTAGCAATTACACTTCTATCAGCGATCTCAGGGGTGATCTGGTCAAATGAGCAGCTTATACTGTACAAGTAAAACCTCATATAACACTAAAACCTGGTTCCACAAGTCTTGGTGTTATATGATTTTTAGTGTTATCTGATGCATGTTAAAATCCTATGGGATCCATAGAGATACATTGTAACCACACAGGCTTTAGCGGTTGTTATCCGATGCATCCCATAGGATCTTAATGTTATCCGATGCAATTCTTCCCCCCAGATTCCTTAATGTTATGCGATTTTAGTGTTATTCGATACTAATGTTATATGAGGTATTACTTGTATGTTAAATTTCAGCCTGCTTTTTTTTAAATAAATAAATACAGGAATCCTGCCACGGAGGAGGGAAGAAGACAGCTCCAGCCAGATCATATTCCACAGGAAAGATCATTGCTATGAAAGCTACGCTTTTAATGTTATACGAAGAGTTCTGGTAGCAAAGTGGTTCAACTGCTGCACTGCAGCAAAAGCGTTGTGAGTTCGATCCTGACGGGTCCAAGTAGACACAACCTTCCATCCACCTGAGGACGGTAAACTGAGTAACCAGCATGTTAGAGGCAAAATGCTAATTAACTTGTGAATTGTTCAGAGGGCACTAAGCGCTATGAGACGGTATAAAAGCGTTATTGCTATATGTTAATGACACCTAATAAACCACCGTGTGCCATTGCTATTTTAATTTATTTGTCATATTTGTATTGTATAATACCAAGAAATGTGTGAATTTCCCTTTATTTAGCTTCACAAATGTCCAGCTGTTCTCTGCAGGCTTTTCCACGGCCCTTCCCCACATTTCTCCGTTGCCACAATAATAATAATTATTATAGGTTGAAATGAATTTTGCTGGAGAAACTCCCCTCAGGGAACGCCCGAATGAGGTTCCTGTCATGTCCCCAATGCGGCAATTTCTTGCGTTGAAACCGCCATGCGAGTCTCGAACTGGCGACTTGCTGGCCTTACCAACCAACAAAGGCAAGCTTCCTTACCACTGAGCCACCGCAGGCCCCGTTGCTAACCCCCCCCTCCGCCCCTTCTTTGTTCTTCACCGCCGCGTTGGTACGTATATAGTGTGCGCCCGCCGCGGCGCGCCTCTTGGTCGCGCGCGCGCGCGCGTCTTCTCCGTCGCGCTGTTTCTCTGCGCAGTAAATTCAAAGCGATGGGACCCGAGGCGGAAGGTAAAGGCAGAGTCGTAATGGCGGCGGGGATGGGGTGGGAAAGCATTATATGTTATAATCGTTCAGGCCGCTCGCTTAATTCACGCGGCGCCCGCGAGACCAGCCGGAATGGTACCTGGGTAATCCAGCGCCTAGGCCGCAGTTTGCCGGGAAGGGGCCTCCGCCGGATTTTGTGGCCTATTGGTCGGGGCGGATTTTGTGCGCATGCGCCTTTCCATTTCCGTTGTCTGCCACGACGCACGCGCAGTTAGGACCCAGAAGTTAACAGGCGTCATCTGTTGTTGCCAGTTTTATCAGAGAGTAAACAAAAAAAAAAATGTTGTGGCACCTTAATGACTAACTCCTGTATTTAAGGCATATCAGGAAACAAAATAAACAAAACAAAATAAAAAACACTGTAGCATTTTAAAGACTAACTGCTATATTTTTATTGTTAGCTTTCGTGGATCAAGTCCACTTCTTCAGACAAGGAGTGAAGTGGACTTGATCCACGAAAACTATCAAAAATCTAGCAGTTAGTCTTTAAAGTGCTACAGTGTTTTTTTTTATTTTGTTTATTTTATTTTGTTTATTTTGTTTTGTTTCCTGATATGCCTGAACCACAGACTAATCCTATTCCACAGTGAATTTTGGTCCACGAAAGCTCACATTTAAATACAGGACTTAGTCTTTAAGATCCCACAACATTTTTTGTTTACTCTCCGATACGTTTTCACAGAATAACATGGCTACCACTTCAAACATTTCAACTATGTTGCCAGTTTGTTCATTTGAAATACAGTACAGTAAAACCTCATATAACACTAAAACCTGGTTCCACAAGTCTTCGTGTTATATGATTTTTCGTGTTATCTGATCCTCTATGGGATCCATAGAGATACATTGTAACCACACAGGCTTTCGCGGTTGTTATCTGAAGCATCCCATAGGATCTTAATGTTATCTGATGCAATTCTTCCCCCCAGATTCCTTGATGTTATGCGATTTTCGTGTTATTCGATACTAATGTTATATGAGGTATTACTTGTACTGTACTGTACTTAAATGCCGCTTTTTCTCAAGGATCCAAGATGGCTTTAAAAAAACCCAGACAATATTATAAACTAAAAATTAAAATCCCTTTTCTCATTACTTTGCTGTCTCGTTGGTCCAAAATGTTGTTATATGTTTCTTTGGGGGAGCTAAACATCTCTGCCTTCAAAATTGGTCAAAGTCACAAGACAAACTGGGAGTGAGTGCCTTTGAACAGAGCAGGATTAATCTCTTAAGTAAACATGTATTGGTCTCCAGCTACTGAAATGAAGGGGGTGTGATGGCTTAGTAGTTAAAACGCTAAACTTGATGACCAGAAGGTCTGCAAGACAGCAGTTCAAGACCCAAGTGCTGTATGACAGAATGAACTCCCATCGTGTGTCCCAGTTCCTGCCAACCTAGCAGTTTGAAAGCAAGAAATTGCAAGTAGATAGATACCACTTCGGTGGGAAAGGTCACAACATTTTGTGCATTCTAGCATCTAGTCATTGCTGCCACATAACCAGTGATGGGATGTAACAGGTTCTCACCAGTTAACCAGAACCGGTAGTAACTTTTCCCAGTGTCATGGAGAACTGGTAGCAGTTTTTTTGGGGAACCACCTTCGGGGCTTACCTTTTCACTGGTTCCCCCACTGCGCATGTGTGCCAAGGACTTGGTGTGCATGCACGCCTACAGTGCTTGGCACGTATGCACGGCCTCCTTGCTGTCCTCGCAAGCGGGGAGGAGGAAGAGAAGCTGCTAGCCTGAAGCTCCCTATAGCCTGCTCCCCAGGGTAAGTGACTCACCTTTGGATGTGCTGTCTCTGTGTGTATTTTAAAGTGTATTTAATACCTTTACCTATATTGACGTACTACCACAGTTCCTAAAAAGGCCTGGCTTGGGGTTTTAAGCAAAGTATTGGAGTTTCCTCATCAATAAGCTACACCTGTGCTGTTCCAATTGTTGTTCCAATTGGAGAACCCTTATGGAGGTACAGCTGTTTTACATTTACATTAAGCCATATTATCCTAGAGAACTGGTTAGGCAAAGACTTAGTACAGTAATACCTCGGATAACGTTTACCTCGGATAACGCTAAAATCTCATAACGTTAAGTAATCTGGGGAGGAGAATTGGATCAAATAACAAGGTCCTATGGGATGGATCGGATAACAACCGCTAAACCCTGTGCGGTTACAATGTATCTCTATGGAACTTTAACGTTATCCGATCCAACCCATAGGATTTTAACATGGATCGGATAACACTAAAAATCGGATAAGACCAAGACTTGTGGAACCAAGTCTTAGCGTTATCCGAGGTATTACTGTACCTAACTTCTTTAACTGTTGAAAAGTTGAAAAGTGCCAAAATGAGGCCATCTTGTGGTTTGTTCATTCTGTAGTTCCTTCCATCTGACCTAATGTGAGAAAGATTAGCCAGAATAAGTTTTAAGCTCTGGTTTAAAAGCTCTCTTTGGTTTGTGTTTGGGGGTGGGTGGGTGTATTTTAATGTATTTTTATTTATTTATTTATTTAATTTATTTACAGGTTTGTGGGTGGGTGGGTTGAGGGGTGGGTGGGTGCTTATTTTTATTTTATTTTTTATTTTATTTTTTTTCTTTGGCCCTGCCCACGACATCATGATGTTGGCTCCGCCCATGACATCATGATGTTAGCTCCGCCCACACTGTGATGATGTCATGGTGGGGTAGTAAAAATTGTGACACCCCACCACTGTGCCCAGTGAATGCTTTATCATAATTGTTGGCTTAAACACATCAACTCCTTCCAATACTGTATCTCCATGAGAACCATTGCTTTTTATTTTCAGAATATCCATCTCTGCTTTAAAGTCACTTTATCGTGTGTGAATCCATTGTGGATATAGTCTGGTAATTAGCTTACAAAGCAAGGCTTTTATGTGAGGGGAAATGATGAGTTAAATAAAAGTTATATGAAAGTCTATTATACAAAACTTAGTGTGAGAAAGATTAGCCAGAGTAAGCTTTAAACTCTGGTTTAAAAGCTCTGGTTGATTTGTGTTTGGGGTGGGTGGGTGGATGTTTGGGTGGGTGGCTGTATTTCAATGTATTTTTTATTTAATTTATGTATTCATTTAATTTATGTATGGGTTTGTGTTGTGGGTGGGTGCCCAGTGCCTACAGGGGGTAATGTCTTAAATCAAAATGTAACAAAATTATTAATCAACTGGTTTAGATCAAAAGTAAACATTCAGAGGCAGACAAGCAGGTTGGTGGACATCACAGAAAGAGTTCAGGGCAGCTGGTTGTGAACCCCTGATTTAGAGGAACCAATCATTTTCTTATTACTATTTGCTGAATCCCACTTCACTCCAAAATACCAATGGTGCCTAATCTTTCTCTTCGACTAGGACACATTCTATAAAATCTGAAATATTATTTACTTTTAATTATCCTTTTCCAACTCTAAACTCACATGTTAAATTATCATTCATAGTTAAATGCCAAACTTCTTTATACTGATCAAGATGCCATTTTAACTGAACTTTTCAAAAACTTAACAAAATAATTTTTGGACATTATTTTTATTTTATTTCATTCATTTCTTTGAAGATCAATTTCTATTTCTGAATCTCATTATGTAACCACCACAAATGAAAATAGGTACCAATTTCCATCTCCAACACATTACAGAATAATTAGAATTATAACAACTAATTCATACTGTTGTTAAATGCCATCTCCATATAGTTTTATAACAGTTCTTAATCCTTACAGAATACTCTTTAAAAAAAATTCTTCCATAATTCTCCACTCTTCATTACTTAATTCTGTACCTAACTCTGTTTCCAAAATTATTCTAAGATTATACTGTTGGCCTTCTATCTCTATTAACATAATACAAATGTTGCTTATCCTTTCCTTATTTTATTTTCTTCATCAATTTCCTTCTGAACTGTTACACCTCCATTTTTAGTCAATTTGGCCAATTGAATCACATTAGTATATCATATCCTTTCTCCTTCTAATACACCTTTTATTATCTATTCGTCATTTTCTTTGATCACTATTTCAGTCTAGTAACCTGTTTCCTTTTAATCTTTCTTAAATTCTGTGGGAATTCTCCAATTTCACTACCTGGGCTATATATTTAAAAAAATATTTTCTATATATTCTTCAGCTTCCTGAAATTCTATATTATCCAAATTATCCCATTTGCAATATTTATAATACAGTATCAGGAATATTTTTCATTTGATTGCCAATATAGTTAAACTTTATGTTGGGAATACCTAATCTTCCCTCCTTTTGCTGTAAATAATATAATTTTTATTTACGGCATTATTTTATCACTGTTACAAAATGTATTTATTATGTTCTGCTATAGTATTTTAAATTTTGCATCTGTAACCATTATTGATAACACCTAAAATAAAACAATTAATCCTGGATATAATATTGATGTCTAGACAATGTTTTTATAAGTCAGGGGTGGAGCCAGAGTGAGGATGATAACCATATCCTTTGGAGTAGGGCAGTGGTCCAAAATTTTGCCTTCCTAGCTAACTTGGAACTTCCTCTCCCCTCCTCTGGAGACACACATTTGTGTTTTTAAAGACTTTTGATTCAGCTGGTTATTTTTATAATACAGTACAGTAAAAGGAAAGATCTTCTAAGACAAGATTAGCTTGTGCTCAATGTGCTCAAAGTTTTTCTCTTTGAATGTTAAGGTATGATCATCAGCATAGATGAAACTCTTGGCATTAGGAATGTTGGTTGATAATGATTTAAATGTTAAAAAGCAATGGTGCCAAAACGCTGCCTTGTGACAGACGGTTCCTTTGATTTCTCCAGTGACTGCGCCTCTCTTGAAATTCAACAAAAGCTGGCTCAAGGCTATGCTCTCGCTTTTCTTCTGTCTAAAATCATGGAATACGAGAAAGAGAAACTGCTGCTCTTCCCAGTTCGTCCGAATCCATTTTTTAGTTGAGTGACAACAGTGGTTCTCTTCTGTCATTGACGAATCCAGAGAATGGTTGCAAAATCATAACCTTTAAACAGGCTGTGTTTGCAACAAATCTCTGGATTCTTCAAAGATCTAGGAAAACAGACCTGTGAAACATAATTGTGTGCATGCCAAGTTACTTAGGCCAAAAAATAGCAGCTAACTGAACAACCAAGTATGCAGATAGCCAAGGATTATCTGGGTTTTTCTTTATTTCCTAAGGGCTTAGAGAAAGAAGAGTAAGAAAGAAAGATAAGCAATGCCTGGCACATCCTTGTGTTGCTTCTGGCTTGTTCATTTCTCCATAGTCTCCCCCTTTGTGTACAGAACAGGACACAAATGCCTTGACTAGACCATGCATAATACTTGGTGGTTCGATTAATTGCCATTTTTTCTACTGAAAGTTGGCCTAAGTAAATTGGCATGTACACATTTGTGTTTCGCAGGTCTGTTTGGCTGGATCTTTTTAATACAGCTAATAAACTGCACACATGAGGGCACAAGCCATCCACCCACTAACATGTTGTCTTTTGTGTAACTTGGGCATTCGCTATTGCAAGTCAGTGAATGGCCCGTCATGTGAAGGACAGCCTGTTAGAGATGGGTGCTGTTGTTTCCTTATTCTGTATTTGCTCAACAGGATTATTATTCAAGGGAGTCGTCAAGCATGGTCTCCTGGGTGGTCTTTTATATAAAATCTTCATTCATGGTACAGTATTCTTCTGAGGACTTCATCAATGCAAGCACATTCTGGTTAGGTGGAAAGAGGTTATAGATGTATAAAGCATGTAGGCAGCAGGAGGAGATAGATCACTGTAATTTTGCCGGAAGGAAGAGAGCATGCTAAAATACAGAATAAAATTACTCTAGCCTTTACATAACATTCTGGAAAATTCTAGATTTGTTTCTTGTGCATTTCAAAATCAGCAAGCAGGCTTCACTGATAGCATTCTGTTGCTATGTAAACACTGACACCTTTGTAAAAAGTCTGCAGTATCTTTGTCTTGTTGTAGGCCACCTATTGTCTTTTGCTTACTTGCATATTGATAGCTCTGCTGCTTATGGTGGAAAGCAACAAGTATAACCTCAGAAACAGTTTTCAAGATTGGATTAATGTACCGTTCCCACTGTGGAAAGTGCTTGGAAGATACACTTCCACCAGCAAATACATAGTTGCTGTACTAAACCATTAATCATGTAGTCATAGTATCAGTACAGAATGAGCAGTGTGGCTCATAATGATAAAGGAAGTCATTGAACTCAATTGTAGTGAATCTGGATCAGGACATGAAAACAGTATTCAGGGACTAAGAGGATAGCAATAGTTATAACAGTGCCTACATGTTTAATGTTCTACATTAACAGTTTAAAATAAGTTGTGGGCTCCAAAAAATTATTTACTACCAAACTGTGGGCATGATATGGTGGACGTGGCCAGGGAGGAAGCCCTGAGTTGCACCCGAATTAGGATTACTTTATTTCAAAACTTGGATGGATGGGGGCAGCCAGAATTTCTGCTACTGGTTCTGGCGAATTGGTGTGAACCTGCTGATGCCCGCCACTGCTTAAATGCTATATCTTTAGGCTGTGTGAGTGGTTATACAATAAGACACCAAAGTCTGCTAAAGAGTCTGAGAGGTTTGTACTGCATTTGAACTTTTGGAAGAAAGTTCAGTGTAACAAAAAAGGAACAAATAATTGCAGAAGGAGCTCTAACAGTTCTAAAACAGTCCTCCTTTCCCGGTGTGTTGGGGGCAGAGGCTAGTTGACTGACACCTTTGTAAGTCAGATAGTAAGGGTTTTTTTTTTGGGAAACAGAAAAACGTTCATCAGTAGAGTTTAAACAGAGAAAAATGGTAATCTGGTAGTACTTTGCTAAGCAAGAAAATGCTTGGTTATTATCTGACTGGATTTTTTTTTAAGTATGGGAAATACAGTAATAAAGTTAGAAATGCCAGAAATATGTAAACAGTCTACAGTATGTTAAGGATATGTTATCAGGACAACTGTAGTAAAATAGTGTAAGGATGCACTCACTGTCCAATGGAAGATTATATATAAGTTAGACATAGATGAAGAATTTGACAATGGAATGAAAATACAGTACAGTAATGTACTGAAGTTGGCTTTGGTCTTGAAGTGTAAGGATTCTGAGTTCAGGGTGCCGTCAAGTGGATAGATTTTGTATTACATTTTGTTTGTCAAAGAAAGCATCTTGCAAATGCACGGAGCTGTCTAGTGAGATTGTCTGGATATTTGTTAACTTGGTAATGGCAGTGTTTCAAATAGAATCTTGAGTCTTTGTAAAACTCCTATAGCTCTGTACTTTTCCATATACAGTGGTACTCGCTTAAAGAGCATAATGCACAATGCTCTTTAAGCGAAACACCATTGTAAGCGACCAATTGTGACTTCTGGGGGGTGCGGGGATATTGTGAACCCTGATTTAGTTGTTAAGCGAGTTTTTGGTTGGTTTCAGTTGTTAAGCGAGGCGACCATTCAGAGAAAATTCTGCTGTTTAAGCGAGTTATTCTCTAAGTGAGGCACTCTTTATGCAAGGTTTTACTGTACCTTACCCCAGGGGTTGCCAGTCTTTTGAAATTGGGAGCCAGGTCACACTCCCTCAGACAGTTGATGGGCCGGACTGGTGGCCCAGCTGCTGCTGGAATCGGCTGTGGACTTATTTATGGCTGTTGTAAAAGCATTTACAACAATCATAAATGAGTCAGTGGCCAATTCTGGTGATGGTGGTTGGAGCAAGGGCATGGGCCAGTTAATTTGGGGCCATGGGTCGAATCTGGCCCGTGGGCCATAGGTTGCCTATTCCTCCCTTACCCCATCCTTAGACTTTTCTTCCCCTGTAGTCTATGGTTAAGTGCATATAGTGCTAAAAATTATAATTCACAGCAATCTTAGTCAGATACTGTATGTTTATATATCTCATATAGAGGTAGAGCAGTTTCCGTAGATGAGAGTTGATCATACTGTCTGTTTATCCTTCAGATACTTGGTGTTGTATAATCATCTAATTGTTACAACAAATCATATTTATTTTATTTTTTATTTGTAATCCATAGAATGCTAAAATGCTAAAATCTGTTGCAGAAGAATTTGTTGGTGTGGTGTCTATTTCCGGGCTCATAACACACTTACGCTTACATGAAACCTGATTATTAGGGACCTAGCCTTGGTTGATAGATTAAAACTATGAAAATAACCATGGTGTCTGAAAGTGTGAATTTGATGGAACAAGAGCAGAAACTGCCATATCTTTCTGCTTTCACATACAGAAATACCTCGGATAACACTAAGACTTGGTTCCACAAGTCTTAGTGTTATCTGATTTTTAGTTTTATCCGATCCATGTTAAAATCCTATGGGATGGATCGGATAACGTTAAAGCTCCATAGACATACATTGTAACCGCACAGGCTTTAGCGGTTGTTATCCGATCCATCCCATAGGACCTTAACGTTATTCGATCCAATTCTCCTCCCCAGATTACTTAACGTTATGCGATTTTAGTGTTATCAGAGGTAAACCTTATCCGAGGTATTACTGTACTGTATATGAAAGCTGCTACTATCACTCCTGAGTTTTAATCAGTATAAAATTTCAGCAGTTTGTTTACATAGAGACTGCAACAAGTCTTAGACTTTTATTGCATCATTGAAGTAGTATAGTGCAACCTTCAGCTTTGATTTGGTGCCTGTTGAGTTATGTAAACTAGCTAAATTATGATTTCAATTATTGTAGTTTTTCTTGACTTGATACAGAACCTTAACACGGTCAAGTCTTGGTCATATAGCCCAGAGATATAGCCCAGAAGGTATCCTATTGGGATGTCCAGTGTATCCCAGTGAGCTATTTCTAGCCCAAAGGCATGTTTTAGTCATGTGGTCTTTTAATTATGGCTCAAAAACAAGTCTCCTGAAATGCATACATTAGAATTCTGCAAGTCTTAACATTTATTTTTGGTGGCCATACTTATTACTTAGTTCAGTATTCACAAATTTTTGAAGTGGTAGCTGTGGTTAGTCTGCAAACATATCAGAGAGTAAACAAAACAAAAAAGACACAAAACACTGTGGCACCTTAAAGACTAACTCCTGTATTTTAATGTTAGTTTTCATGGATCAAGTCCACTTCATCAGACATAAGAGTGGGAGGGAGATGTTTCTCAGGACAGTTGAACTCTGGCTGTGCCTTATCCCATAAAGCAGTGGTGCCCAAACTACGGCTCATATGCTGTATCAGGCCCTCAACACCAATTCATCTGCCCCCCTGATGCTCTCACTGCTCCCAGAAATGGATGGGGGATGTGCCTGCCAATGCATATTTGCATCCGGAACCACTTCCGGGAATGGCGAAACCACTTCTGTGAGTGGTGGGGATGCATTTGTGCATGTGCAGAGACATAACATTTCCGGGAGTGGTGAAACCACTTCCAGGAGTGGTATGGATGCATTTGCACATGCGCAGAGACATCCAGAACCACTTCTGGGATGTTTGTGTGCACACAAACATGTCCAGAACCACTCCCAGAAGTGCTTTCTGATGTGCATACACAAACATGTCCAGAACCACTCCCAGAAGTGGTTTCTGATGTGCATACACAAACATGCCCACTTCCGGGAGCATGGTCAGGCACACTTAGCTGTTCTAGGGGCATGTCAGGCCCCTGGCACAAAAAGTTTGGGCACCCCTGCCATAAAGCTTCCTTAAGATGTGTAATGTCAGAATGTTTATTTTGCAAACCTAACTCCTCAAACTGACTTCTACCAGAGACTCACCAGACAAACTGATTGCAATTTATTACTGGCTGTAAATAACTCATTGATTTACATATACATCTTCGGAACCAACCAACTTTGCCCAGCTACCCTGAGCCTCTATATCAGATGTATAAATGTATACCATGAAAATCCACTCTTATGTGTGTTGAGGTGGACTTGATCCACGAAAGCTAACATTAAAATACAGGAGTTAGTCTTTAAGGTGCCACAGAGTTTCTTGTCTTTTTTGTTTTGTTTTGTTTTTTGTTCTGATATATTAGTACAGTATTCACAAGTTTATCTAGAAGCTAACTTACAATTTAGTTGGAGATGTGAATAGAGAGAGATTCTGGGTAGATATGTTGGTGTTCTTTCCAACATAGGAATCTGAACCAAACCTTCCATCAAGAAACCAGTTCCAAACATTGGAAAACTGATTGCAGTTTAGAGACTTCGTTCTTTTCCTCCTGAAACAATATTTATTTGCTGCAAGCCAAACCCAAGATGACATCTCTTATAACATGACTATGTCTGTTTTAGTAAACAGAATTCAAATGATTGTTGTCTTTTATAATTATCAGCAGTGTGCAATTAAACTTCATGATAGTCCCATGGGTTACTAATTGAACAACAGCATTGACTATGGAGTAATTAAGATTACAGGTATCAGCATAAAATAAGTACAGTTTGAAATGAATGATCCAGTGACTCGCTACAGTTAGCTCATGTGAGCCTGCAATCTGTATTAAGAAGGATTCAAGAAAGACTTTTGGGAATTTAAATATATTTGAACCCAGATTCCTAGTTAACACACTTGACAGTACTACTGTTGAAATAACTTTTTCTCTGATTTGGTTTTTTGTCTCTCTTCCACATTTAGATTAAGATTAAGAAAAATGGCTGCCTCTTCCTCATCATCTTCAGCTGGTGGAGTTAGTGGTAGCTCTGTGACTGGATCTGGATTCAGCATCTCAGACCTAGCTACGCCACGGAAAGCTCTCTTCACCTACCCTAAAGGAGCAGGGGAAATGTTAGAAGGTAATTGCCCTGCATAGCTCTTTCCTCTTAGCTCTAAGTACAGTACAGAGTATGATTTGATTCCTATACATATTCAGCACTGACCTCACTACACTAAAGTGGATATATCTCTTTGTGTGGGTGAGAAGAGATAGAGAGTAGAATGGAACTAATTTTATCTGTGAAAAAGAGTCTGTCCACTTCAGTTTGAGTGCAGTAAGACAGCCAAATTGTCTTTGGGCGGATTGGGCTAAATCGTGCTAAACAGTGTAGCTTTGAGATGTGGTTTGCCATTGGGGGCCATCTTTGCATTTGGATCAGGTGGTTTCAGAGCAGGAAAGCACACCGGACCTCAAGCAACCCTATTTAGTTCTTTCCGTTAGAGGGCAAGAAAGAAAAAAATAAAGATCCTCCTCCTGTCTCTTCCATAAAGGAGTGAGAGGAAATTTTCAGTTAAAAAATATTTCTAACTGGCATAGCATTTAATTGGCTTGCTAATCAGCCAGTTAAGTTCTTCCTTTTGCATCCTTTTGGGGGTGGGTGGGGGCTTTCAGTTTTCCAATATTGTGTAGTAGCTTAATAAAAGTGACAGTTTAAGCCTTCTGCTTTGGCTCTGTCCCAAAAATTACACATGGTTGAACCAAACCAAAACAGAGCTTTCCTACTTGCACATAAAAAAAGGCCCAGTGACACCTGGTGGGATCACAAAAAGATGCACCTAGCATGGAACAGGGATGGGCTGATTTGTAACTACCAATGCGTTCTGAATTATACTTAATGTGTTCTCCAGGACCTTTTGTACTAACTATTGGGGCAAAGACAAGGAGCCTTTTGGTCTCCAGCACTGTTGGCTTGTAATTTTTAGCAACCTTACTCAGAATTATCAGTGCAAACAGATTGTAGGTACTGTAGTCTAAATCATTCAGAGGCACCTGGTTCCCACTCTTGTATCATAAGATGGTCATGCAAGAGAAGAAAGGCACAGGTAAAACAACACAGAACCTTTGGCACTTTAAAGGACAAAGCAAATATTATTTGCCATGAGCTTTTATGGGCTGTTGCTCACCTCATCAGATAGAATAGAGACACTGTTCATAGTTTAATTGAAATAACTGAATTACTGAAATATATCAGTCATAGAATGAATTCTTGCAATGTCACAGAAAGGTGAGATTGCCAAAACTGCTTGGTGACAGCCCTTATGGTTCTGAAAGCTCTCTAACTCATCTAGAGAGAAGAAAGTTCAACCTGGCTGTTACTACACACATTGCAGGTTTCTTCTGGCATACACCTTTAAGAAAAAGAAAAGTTGACAGCCCATCTGGAAACAGCACAAGTCAGTGCTATAGTCACAGGCTGTGTAGTGTGGAGGAGTTCTTCACCTCTGAGGACACAGAAGGATAAAAATTATTAGTTCTCTATTTGTCCACTTTTGTGAAGTTCAGTCTGTTCTAAATGAGACTGCCCTTCACTTAAAGCAGGGGTGCCCAAACTACGGCCTGTGGGCCAGATCTGGCCCCAATGCCAATTCATCCGGCCTGCAAAGCTCTTGTTGGTCCCAGAAGCGGAAGTAAAACGTTCAAGGGCTTCACAGGGCGGATGAATTGGCATTGGCAGCTGGATCTGGCCCACAGGCCATGGTGACCAGCCCCCTAAACCAGCTGGCCGGCTCACAGCCCAAAAAGTTTGGGCACCCCTGACTCAAAGGATGAAGGTTCCTGTCTGGTAATGCTCATAGCTCTTGTTTTGTCCTACTTTGGTACAATTTCCAACTTGGAGTTGGCTAAAGTGCTACACTAACCTTTTCTGCACAGAGATTGCAGAGAGATTGTTTCCCAGGTTAAACCACTGTAAAGCGTTCAAGTGGGCTGCTTCTAAAGATAGTTAATTATTTGGAGCACCCATGTGTCATGCATGCATACAGCACCCGTATTATTTACAAACAGTGAATGCATTTTTATTAACACTAAAATCTCACGCTTCTTCCTCATTCTATTCAAAGTGCCATTCAAAGACATATAAAGTCCTTTATAGCTTTGGACCAGACAAGCTTGTTTTCACATGAGAGTGTTCTCTGGCATCATCTTTAGACGCCTTCTTCTAGGTGTCACTCCCATTGCAGGTACACAATAAATGGCAATCAGGGAAATAATTTTCAGATTACTTTGTGCTCTTCTTGTGGCGTATTGTCCCCAGGGAGGTTTGCATGGCGCCTACTCTGATGCCACTTTGGTGCCATGGAAGCAGCTTTATATTTATCTTGGATCTTTTTGTTGTGAGTTTGTCCCTGGTGCTGGCTGTTGTGCCATCCTGCTATTTTACATTTTATTGCTGTTGATTTTATTGTATGCATTTTTTATTGTGATTTGAAAATTACCCTGGGAAAGTTTCTTTGGAGAATAGAGTATAAATAACCTTAAATAATGGGTAACCATTGGAACTAAGTATTCATCAGGCATTGTTGAGCAAATTGTTGAGAAAGATTGGTGCCACCTTGGTAGTTTTCCATTTTGGATGCTTACCGATTCAGCCTTTTGCCAATAACATGCTGATTAGGAATGGCAGAAATTTTAGTCCACCATATTTGAAGAACTTCGACTTGTGGAAAGTTACTGTTATTGGTGGCTTAGTGGTTAAGACGCTGAACTTGATGACTAGAAGGTTAGCAGTTCAAGACCTGAGTGCTGCATGACACAATGAGCTCCCATCTCTGTCCAAGCTCCTGCCAACCAAGCAGTTCGAAAGCAAGAAATTGCAAGTACGGTAGATAAATAGGTACCACTTTGGTAGGAAGGTAAACAGCATTCTGTCTAATCATGCCTGCCACATGACTATGGAAACATCTGCAGATGCAGACAGGGCTGGCTCTTTGGCTGCAAACAGAGATGAGTACTGTACCCTAGAGTTAGATGCAACTGGCTTTCAATCAAGGGTGTCCTTTACTTTTATTGGTGTCAGCAATGTGGGCGTTTTGTTCCTTGTATCATTCTTAGATGATACCAAGCGTGATGTAGTAGATAAAGTGACAGGTTGAGACTGCAGTGGCTCATGTCACTGCAAAAGCAGACAGCGCTGGCTCTTCGGCTTAGAAACAGAGATGAGCACTGACCCCTAGAGTTGGATACGACTGGCTTTCGAGCAAGGGAAACCTTTACCTTTACCTGAGACTCAGGAGGCCTGGATTAAAATTCCCACTATGCCGTGGGATCTCATTGTAAGTATGGAAACTATTAAAGCCATTCCTTAAATACAGTAAAACCCCAATTTATGTATGCCTCTACTTACGCAAAATTCGACTTACGTAAGGGTGGGTTCCCCC
The DNA here is from genome assembly GCA_030440675.1 of Furcifer pardalis. NCBI lineage: Eukaryota > Metazoa > Chordata > Lepidosauria > Squamata > Chamaeleonidae > Furcifer > Furcifer pardalis. The sequence goes on from CP126890.1 coordinate 206,921,881, forward strand.
CCCCAATCACGTCCTGATTTATGCAAAAAATCAATTTACATAAGGGTTTACTGGTGTCTTTAGATTTCAAAATGGCGCTGCTTCAAGACATCACTTACTGTGGCGGCGGAGGAGAAAGTGGTGGTGATTGCGGCACTTTAGTCACCTTTTCCGGAGTCCCCGCTGTTTTTACACAGGGGACATGCTTCGTAGGGAAATTGCTCCATTCCCCTCTTCATCCGAGGCTTCTCCGGGGCTCAGTTTGGCTGGGAACGCACTTTGGAGGGAAACTGCTCCCCTAAGAAGCCTTAGATGAAGAGGGGAATTGAGCAGTTTCCCTCCCCGAACAGACAGAATGCTGTTTACCTTCCCACCAAAGTGGTACCTATTTATCTACCGTACTTGCAATTTCTTGCTTTCGAACTGCTAGGTTGGCAGGAGCTGGGACAGAGATGGGAGCTCATTGTGTCATGCAGCACTCAGGTCTTGAACTGCTGACCTTCTAGTCATCAAGTTCCCCAGCCAAACTGAGCCCCGCTAAACCTCAAATGGGGAGCGCAGCCAAGCAGATGTACTCTGCGTGCTCTACCAAAGCCGTAGAACCAGTGGGGGCAACATCAACGGCGGCAATGCTGATGGTGGCAGCGGTTCCCATTCCCCCGACGGGCAGATAAACAGCAGTAGCATGCAAAAGGTAGGGAGATCACTCTGTTTACATTCTGTTTTTCTTTCTTTCAATTCATACCTATGGGGATGCCTCAGTTTATGTAAAAAAAACCAGTTACATAAATTGCTACAGAATGGACTTTTTACGTAAATCAGGGTTTTACTGTATTTCATTTATCTTGAAAGCCCTATTAGGGTCTCTATACGTCAATTGTGACTTGATGGTATACAAGAACAACAATTCTTCTTTCATGTGCAGTCAAAGCTTGTGGCTAAACTTTATCTAGAACTCCCCCTCAAAAACAAAAATAGTTGTAAATGTGGCAAGGAGGAATGTTGTTTGGGAAACTGACATTCAAAGAACACTTTAGAAAGACAGGAGTGCATGTACAGTTCTTTGTATCCTGGCATAAAATATATTTATTTTCCCCTAGTTGCTGTCTTTTTCAATGTTGTTTGTTTTTTGAGCCATTATCAAGTTGGTGATTATGTTGCCTTCCAAATTATTGGAGATTTTGCCCTTCTAAATTTCAGTTATTTGAAAAGTATGGTTTGGCTTTCAGTTTTGATTGTTAGCTAGCAGAACGTAGGTTTCAGACATATGGAAAATTCCAGGTTATTTCCTATCTGGAGAAATCTAGCTTTAAGAGAATTTAATTATATATTGTTCTGCACAGGCATAAATGTTGGTTGAACAAGGAAGTACTTCATTAAATTCAAAGATGAAAAAGAATGTTAAAAGATTGACTAAAACTGATATTTCAGCCACATGATCTTCCTTGCTCGGTAAGTGGCAGTGGTTCTTGACATGGAAATGTACATTGTTCTTGTCCGGTGCACTTTGCAGAAGTTTACATTTATCCTATATTAGAAAGAGCAGGACAGAAAACAATGGTGGACATAATCCAGCAGTACCAGAGAATGACAGGTACCACTAAAAGAACTATATTTCAAGTGCTTGAACTGCATTAAGTGCTGACCCCAGTTGGCTAATAACATGTTGTAAATATTAATGGCTGTACAGCTTAATGCAGTTGAAATATAGAACTACGGTTTGGCAAATGCAAGTTACTTAACTGCGAAACAGCTTTTTGTCATTTGCGATTAGATAGTAAGATATCTGATCCAGTAGATGGAAGCTTGTGGCTGCTTATGGTTTTACTGATGCCCACTGGTGATTCCCAGCTGGCCTATGGGGCTCCCCTCTACATGCAGATTTGTCTTGAAATGAGGTAAGAGGAGGTTGTAGCTGAGTGGCAAAAGATTTGCCTTCTTGTTTTTGTCCTCTGTGCAGCAGTTCAGATAAATCATTTCCATACCATTAATAGCACCACCTACACAGCAGTCAGTCTGGGAGAGTATTCATCCATAGAGATCTGTGTAAGAGAGGAGTGTGGCTCTACTGCTTTTAACCTTGAACCTACCTGTTTTTTTGTGAGGACTTTTCCCAACTCTTAGGATGCAGGTCCTGGGAGTTTAACCACAAGAAAATGTGGTTCTTGGTCCTTAGAGTTTTCTCCACCTTGTTCAAGTGTACTAGAATAAAACATTAGTCATCTCATACGGTTTACCTTTATTATCAAATAGGAGGAAGCTACAAATGTACACATACAAAAATTAATGCATGAGACACAGCTTTGTATTCATCTTGTACAGAGAGAAGAAAACAAATACTGTAGTCCCAGGCAAAGCAGATCTTTCTTAACTGCATGGGTGGGTTGGGCGCCACTAAAGAACTAATTATAATTATTTGTGTTTAATTTAATTTTTAAATTTAATTTAATTTTTCAACCTGCCAACCTAGCAGTTTGAAAGCAAGAAATTGCAAGTAGATAAATAGGGACCACTTCGGTGGGAAGGTAACAGCGTCCCGTGCGCTCCGGTGTCTAGTCATACCTGCCACATGACCATGGAAACGTCTGCAGAAGCAGACAGCGCTGGCTCTTCGGCTTAGAAACAGAGATGAGCACTGACCCCTAGAGTCAGATACGACTGGCTTTCGAGCAAGGGAAACCTTTACCTTATGCCACACCACGCAGAGCGACTCTGGGTGGCTAACAAAGTTACAGAAAAATGCACTTGCAATTTACAAGGAACAATGCACATATCATCACAAATTCAATATAAAAAAGTCAATGTCATAATAACAAAGTATCGCAGTACTCATACAAGAAGTCCCACTGAAATAGCCAAGAGACAAAAGTTCAAGGGAGGCGTCCGATAGTAATGGCGGAGGCGGTGTTTTTGTAGCCAGCCGGCCCAGCTCCAATGGCCAAGTCCCGGCTTTTCATCCCCCGGGCATGGGTGGTGCCCGGGGGAGAGGTGGCAGGCCTTCTTATTTGTGTTTAACGTTCTCTTGTTTCAGTTTACAGAAAATTTGTAACTTAAAATGTTTGATAAACCATGGTGTCAAGTGTAGAAAGTGTGTTATCCCCAAACAGTTTTTTAAAAGATAATTTTCTAATTTGCCGGAGTTTGGCTTACACTAAAGCTGATGCAAGCTGTCTGCAGACTTTACTCCTGCAATAGCTGGAACCTGTTTTGCAAACATAATTGATTAATGATCTGTTTTTATAGGTGTTTGTTCTGGTAGCTCCTCTCTTCATATACAGTAAAACCTCATATAACACTAAAACCTGGTTCCACAAGTCTTGGTGTTATATGATTTTTAGTGTTATCTGATCCTCTATGGGATCCATAGAGATACATTGTAACCACACAGGCTTTCGCGGTTGTTATCTGAAGCATCCCATAGGATCTTAATGTTATCTGATGCAATTCTTCCCCCCAGATTCCTTGATGTTATGTGATTTTAGTGTTATTCGATACTAATGTTATATGAGGTATTACTGTACCTTGTTTGCATTCTGAGACGTTAAATGCATTCCAGTTTTCTGCCAGCCTTTTCTTCTTTCTATGAGCTTCCTTCTTTCATTTCCTTCCTTCCTTCCTTTCTTCTGGAAAGGGTGGAAGCCCAGATTTTACAGAAAAGGTGGAAGCTCAAGCTTATTATTCTCCTTTATGTGACTGACACCCCCATACTCAAGCTTTTTGACTTAATGAATGCATTTTATTTTTGAATAAGTTGTAACTTGTTGGTAGCCTCATTGAAATGAAATTTGAGAAAGCCATTACTAGCTATGCTGTTAATATTCTCCTTAACAAGATGCTTAACTGCTACACTACTCTGGGATGTTAGGCAAGATATGTGCTGTGCCCATCATGGATAAGTCACCCATATCCTGTCTCAGTAGACTTTCCTGGAAAAACAGATGTTCTGCAAACTCTTCAGTTAAGATTTTCCTCCTTGACTGTGATGCAATGCTTAGTCTTGCCACTGCATTGGAGTCATCTTCAGTTATAATTAAAACCCTATTAGGTTTTCCAAACTCTCACATAATGTTTTCTTTCATGGTATGGGGTTGGTGTAGTTTCATAGTTTTAAAGAAGATTGAATGAAAGTTCCTCAAATGCTCATACACCTGAGAACTAATTATCTTGATTTTCTCGTTCAGATATAATTGGGAGCTGTGGGGTTCAGTTGCCCTGCTTTCTACTGCTTATGATAATGTAGATACAGTAGTACCTCAGATAACGATGAGACTTGGTTCCACCGTTATCCGGTTTTTAACATTGTGTGATGCATTGATCGCACAATGTTAAAAAAAGCCCTGTTTCCCTGGAGGCTGGAGCAAGCCAGAACATTGGGATGTGAATCCTGACGTTTTGGCTTGCTGCAGCCTCTAGGGAGGTGGGGGAGCTCTGGAAACAGTTTGGATCGGGTCTTCCAACCTCCCTGGAGCCGGCAATGGTCTGCTCCAAGGAGGTTGGAAGACCCGATCCAGGCTGTTTTCAAAGTTCCCCCACCCTCCTGGAGGGTGTAACAAGCCAAAATGTCAGGATTTGAATCCTGACGTTTTGGCTTGTTGCAACCTCCAGGAGGGTGGGGGAACTTCAAAATTAGCACGCATCGGGTCTCCAGACCTCCCTAGAGCTGATGTGCGCTTTTTTTGAAGTTCCCCCACCCTCCTGGAGGTTGCAACAAGCCAAAACGTCAGGATTCGAATCCTGACATTTTGGTTTGTTACAGACTCCAGGGTGGTGGGGGATGCCCAGAAACAGCTTGGATTGGGTCCTCTGATTTCCCCGGAGCCAGCAGGGAGGTCAGAGAGCTCAAAATGGGTAAAAAAAAACAAGACTTTTTTTTACCCACTTCGGGCTCTCTGACCTCCCTGCTGGCTCCAGGGAGATCAGAGGACCCGATCCAAGCTGTTTCTAGGCTTCCCTGATGTCCCCGGCCAGTGCAACAAGCCAAAACGTGAGGGTTCAAACCCTCACGTTTTGGCTTGTTCCACTGGCCAGGGACATCGGGGAAGCCCAGAAACAGCTTGGATTGGGTCCTCTGATCTCCCTGGAGCCAGCAAAGGGGGGGGGGGGCAGAGAGCCCAAAATGGGTAAAAAAAAGTCCATTTCTTTTAACCATTTTGGGCTCTCTGACCCTCCTGCCTGCTCCAGGGAGATCAGAGGACCCAATCTACAGCTGCAGGGTGGCTGGGGAAGCTGACGGGGACTCCCCGTCGGCTTCCCTAGCCACCCGCCCATGCCTCCACAGCTGTGGGGTGGCTGGGGAAGGCAATGGGGGTGCCCCTCGTCAGCTTTCCAGCCACCCCACCCCTGCTTCCGCAGCTGCAGGGTGGCTGGGAAGCTGAACGGAGAACCCCGTTCAGCTTTCCAGCCACCCTTCTGCTACGAAACGACTGCATCGGATAACGCTAACAGATCATTATCCGATTTTAGCGTTATCTGATGCAGTCGTTATCCGAGGTATTACTGTACTGTATTCCTTAATTGGTGAATTATTATTATATTTGGATTTGATGCTGCTCTATTCGCCGAAGCGACACAGAGCGGCTAACAGCATAAATCATATATCAAAACATATCAAAGCATATACATTCCAAGAAATCCCCCATCA